>OU753578.1:6427500-8827500 GCA_916701695.1 Agrochola macilenta
TATCAAATGAAAGGACTTGTTGAGAGTAATTCGAAAAATAATGTGACGTCATTCTAAATCTAATATGGCGGAACATCCAAGATGGCGGAATAGTTATCTTAGATGCACTTCTGCAATATGGGTATCAAATGAAAGGGTTTGCGCAGAATAATTAGAAATAACTTAAAAGTAAAAAATAAATTAAAAGCAAAAAAACCTTTATAAAAAAAAACTTATATTTAAATGCTCTAAAAAGAAGAAAATAAAATTTTCTTTTAAAATGTTAACTATCAACTTATAACCTCATTATACACAATTTAAATAATGATTGATTATAAAAGCTAAGCTAAGCTTGACGGGAGGTATGCAAAAAAAAAAAACTTTGCAGATTAAGGTACTAAATTAGATAGGTACTAGTTTATTTACACAAGTAAATCGTTTCACCGTTTAAACCTTCCCTGGACTATGACAAACATATCAAAATCAGCTAAATCGGCCCAGCCGTTCTTGAGTTATAGAATTACAACGAAAAGGGGCATTGATTTTTATAGATGTATATCATCCAATATGAAAAAAATATTCAACACACAAACTAACAAAATTTGCTCTCTCTTTAAAATATTTGTATTATTAATGGTTCGAATCCCAGGTCGGGCAGAGTGTCACTGGTTTTTTCTTCTGGAATTTCTGTTACTGAGAAAGGGGGCTATTCATTGCCACTAACCGAGCACTCATTCTGACTCCGGGCTGAGTCTGTATCAGCCCGGCGTCTATATTTGTGCCCGAGACACACCGGGGTATATGGAACTTAAACATAATTAGCGAAATATAGGTGTACCATCAAAGAAGTTCATATCTAACCAGTTTGAAAACAAAATCCAGGAACACGATGACCACATCTGTTACCGGCCCGGTTCTATAGTCGCCGAGCGCTGCAAGCAAGAATAGTCCTTACAGTGGTTAGTTATGAACTTCTTTGATGGTACATTACACAGTTACACCTCTGCCTAACCCTTCGATGATTACAAGCGTGATGTTATGTTATGTTATGTATAGTAATTGGAAAGTAATAATAAAAATATTATTTTATTTTCAGATATCACACCTTCCATCGGATTTCGACACAGGTTACCTTACGGTTCTAGAGATGATCGACCTCCGTTTGAACCCCATTTGTGAACTGAGTCATCCTGTAAGTATATTACATAACTATCTCACGACTCTGCATTGAATATGCGTAGCTAGACAAAATTGAGAAAACCTAGACGCAGTGCGTGTTTGTACCCGGTTTGGCGCTTTTAGCTATTTCAAAACAGGATGCTTTTAATTAATAGCAATAGGTGCTAAGCCTAAGAGAGGAGTATCGTCCGTCGCGATGGCGTCGTGGAAGCGAGTTGCCATCGGGCCGAGCCGCGTCGCCGCCGCGCCGCGCCTCAGCGTGCCGATGACGCGTTAATCACGCCGCCTGCGCGCGCAGACCGCGCGCAAGATGTTGTGTTCGATTCCCAATACATACTAAAGTCAAGCCAAGTTTTATTCAATAACTTCTGTCCCCAGGAACACCCCCTTGTAAGATACGCCGAAGAGCTACCATCAACTGACGTGAATCTACAGGACCTGTCATTACAACCATCGGCAAGTAGTCGCCACGGTGCGCAGGCGCTGGCTATCAACGCGACCGCGCTTAGGCTGCCCGCTGTTCCGCCCAATAGGCATGCTGAGCCTATGGTAATCGGTAAGAAGAATTTTTGGACCAATAACTAACATTTGAACCAATTATCAAACATTAAAATCATTGCCAAAGATTTAGACCAATACGTGACAAACATTTGGGCAAATACCTGCCTGCTATTTGGACCGTGCGAGGCGGACTCGCACACGAACGGTTCCGTACCACCGTATAATAATTAGCAAAAAAACGCCGAAAAAAACACATTTCTTGTATGAGGACCCCCATAAATTTTTTACTTTATTTTATTTCGGGAATCCTAAAAATATGTAGTTTTAAATATTGCACGCTAGTACGGAACCCTTCGTATCCGTCTCGCACTTTGCCGGCTTTTTAATTTATTGCGTTCTAGTTTTGATGAACAACCTATTTGAAAAAATCTTTCTATTTTAGCAGAAATGGACCTGGACGCGTCGTCAGTAGAATCTTCCGAAGACTGGGAGAACAGCGTCAACAGTTCCGAACTAGATGTCCAATACCAGAGCGATGAAGAACGAGCCGAAAATGAGGTAAAAATAGAACCAATCTGCGACCTAATCTCTACTATTACCACTACTATTATTCTACTATATTACTATCATTATTTCTACACTATTCTGCTCTGGTACTCTCTGATCACTCTTTTCCTAGTATTTTTACTCTTGAATAGGCCGTTTGAGGGTAGTGATGATCTTGCTAAGATTATCCTAAATGTTCTAGTTACTGAAGGGTTTCTTTTTCCTTTTTAAACTTGGGAGGAGCTCGTGGCTAAGTAATAACAGCCGCACGGGTCGATCAGGTTAAGCTACGCTTGCCGGGGTTGGTTCGGACTCCTAAAAAGAACGTTAAGCTTTTGGTCCCGGCTGTCATTCGTGGATCTTTGACAGTCGTTACGGGTTGTTAGAAGCCCGAAAGTCTGACGACCAGTTTTACCAAGGGGTATCGTATTACCCAGTTACTGGGTTGTGGAGGTCAGATAGGCAGTCGCTCCATGTAAAATTCTGGTGTTCAGCTGCATCTGGTGAGACTGGAAGCCGACCCCAACATAGTTGAGAAAAGGGTAGGCAGATTGATTGAAACTTGGGATTATAATCTTGCTGACTGATTAATTCCGGAATTTATATTGACTATGTTAGAGCAACCGTTTTTTTTAAATATTTTTTATGTGTTACATCTTACCTCTCGCTTTCCTGCAATCTGTGGGAGTCATTTCGTGAAAAGAGACGGAAGTGTATTACAGGAAGCCGGGGAACCGCGCACTATTTGATTTGACCAATGAGCGCGCGTGGGGCTAGAGTTGGCTGTCAGAAACGATCTTGACGAGGCCCTTTAATGCTGCTTATTACCTTAATGTTGCTTGTTACCAAGGTGAGATGTCAGATGTTACACATCATATGCGACTGTAAGGCTCGCTTATTAATAAAAAAAAACAATAAAAAAATATTGAAACTGATTATAAGCAATTCAATCAAAAAAGTAAACGCAAATCAAGGGTCCTTCATTCTCATCTCTTCTGCCTACCCGAGTCGAATCGGGTCCCTATTTACCCTTCCCTTACTCTTGTTACTCTAACCCTTACCCTAATTACCCAAACTTTCTCCTGCCATCCAGCCACTGCCATGTAGTACTTTACCCTATTTAATCCCTGGCTCAATTTCGCTTTTTATCCCAAGTTCGACTCGGATAGATCCGGTTGTAGCATTTTTAACAATCCTCAAACTACAACAAATAAAAACATAGATTCTTAGGCCATATAGTTAATAACTTTTTTTTAAACATGTCATCATTTCTAGTCTATTTTTTTATGTACCTGATGATACTAATACTACTTTGATATGATTCTGACCTCATAACTATTTGTAATATCATAACTTCTAAAACCCACTTTTACCCTTCCCTTACCCTTCCTATCCATTTTCCTACCACCGGACGGTGTTGTTAATAAGCTCATATTAGATTGCACAATTCTTCCAGGCAGTTGGCATGGTTTTACCAGAATTATCCCGATACGCGTCCACTGCAAGCTAATCTACAACTGAAGGAAAAGCAATATGGCGGCAAAACGGCCAGTTCGGGTAAATTACGTAAGTTTGAATATGTATTCTGAATTTGAATTTAAATGTATCAAGTACTGGTTGATATTAAAATTGTTAGCAATAGGGATTTAAAAATGTATTCGAAAATAAAATTGAAACTGCCAAGTTAGAATTTAATGATGAGCTCTCAAAAATATTATTGTTAACAGATTATTATTCTGCAATTTTTATACTAGCACTCTACTTAATTATATAATTTATATTTTAAAATATATTTATGCACAATATTTTTTAATTCATAATGGGTAGGCAACAGGTATAAAGCCACCAGAATGCTTTAAAAAAGTTCATAACTATATTAAATCGTATTAATAATGAATTTAAAAACTTCATTTTTGTGTCCCAACAAACACAAAGTTACTTATGTTAATAACAAGCTCTCAAAGTAATTCACGACATAGATTATATTATAAATAAATTATAATTATGTTAAGTTCAAATCCGGCCCTCAATTTTTTTGTTTGATATCTTACTATGAAAGTCTATTAATATACATATACATCTTACTATCTTCTGTAGTTCCAGTGAACCCCAATTAGATCTCCTAAAATCTAAACATACAGTGTATATCAGAAAGGTGTGATCAAATTTAGAGGTGTGTTTATCAAATTGAACCACTTTCTCAATGAGACCAAAATCGTAATCGAGAAAAAATTATCAGCTGTCCCGTACAAAGCTTCAAAACCTACTCGACCGAAATACATGGAGAAAGTTGGTGGGTATACCCTTAAATTTGTCCACACCTATCTAATACATCCTGTATATAGATTTCTTAAATTGTCTACCAAATAATACAAAAATATCTGTTTTCTGCAGCAATTAAAATACTTTGGGTAGACTTTTCAATCATCAGATAAGTTTTATTTAAAGAATAAATATGACGGTTTGACATATATTCTATACAAAACCTGTCAAACCACATTTTTTATTCATCAGTTAAAACTTATCTGGAAATCGAAAATATACTCTTATACCTCCTACACACTCTGCCTGCCGCCGGCTTTTGCCGCGCGGCACGTACCCCCGGCTTTTGCGCCTTCATTTTCTTTTGCGATCCTTTGTGCGGCAGGGCCGGGCGCGCTGCGGCTTGCCCGGCGGACATGCAGCCGGCATAGTGTGTAGGAGCTATTAGGAAATTTTAATATTTGTGCATATTTTATCTAATTCATCAAAAATAATATTTCAAATAATTATATCTTCACTGGTATGAATAAATAAATAAATAAATTATCCATGTAGCCATAGTTAAATTATAATTGTATTGCCGTGTGCTTTTATCATTTGTAACGTGACAATATTATCGTGGACGAAAATTTTAAAGTGTCTTCATACATTTTACTTCTCCGTGTTATTGATATCGTGGACTTCCACTATAAAATCGTCACGTAAAAAATTATAAAAACGCACATGCGCAGTCAGTGGGATTTGTTAACCACTTGGAAATGAATAGCTCTTAATAGCATAATGATGTCCTATTATTTTTCATCCAATTACTGCATAATATATAATTATGATAACTTTTGTATTGAACATATAAAATATTATAATTCCGTCAAGCACAAAATAAAGCAAAATAGAAGTTAATTATATTTGCAAAATATGTTGCTTTAGGTAAAATATATCTTGTTTATATACAAATGTAATTTTTATATATTTTTTGTACTTAATTTTCGTGTTGTTTGTTACTGTTATGAGAATCACCTCTTTCTCTGAAAAGCTATGCCTAGCGCCTATTTCAAATCTCAGGCATGTTTTGTGATTGGTTATAACTATTTTCGTCAGCCAATCACAAGTCGAAATAGCTAATTTAAAATCAGAGACTTGATCAGGCTTTTAGAAAAAACGGAGTGATTTTTAGGGTCCTGCGAATAAAGTAGTAAATAAAAACCATTGTTTTGTAAAATATAACCAATTCTTTGTTAGCTAAGGCATAAAATGCAATAAAGACTTTTCTTACAAACGGCTTGAATTATTCGTTTTAGCTTAAACTCGAAAAAATAATACTTAATTAAAATATATCCACGATAAATAGCCTGAAAAAATGCCCGTTTTCACGAACACAAGGCGAATTAATACATAAATAAAAGCGTGCTGTTGGATTTTCAACGCTCGGCTTATGGGCGAAGGGTGAAAATTAAACAATGAACACGGGCATAACTGTCTTATTGCATTATTTGCCTTAGGTGGTCCATTGTTTCTGAAATACTAGTCAATTTAAAACTGTCAAATCTTAATGTCACCAATTGGGTGACCTAATAACCATTGACCAATCAAAGGACTGTCTCGATGGTCTAGTGGTCGCAAGCGCTACTGCTGAGCACGAGGTCCTGGGTTCGATTCCCGAGTCGGGCAAAAGTGTTATTGAGTTTTTCTATCTGGAATTTCTCAGTAGCAGCCCGAGGTCTGGATTTGTGCCCGGTTGATGGCAATAGGCTCGCCCCCTATTACATGGGACTTTAACGTAACTGGCGAAATGTGGGTGTACTATAGGTACAGCTCTGCCTAACCCTCCGGGGAAAACAGTCGTGATGTTATGTTATGCAATCAAGTTGACATGAGATATAAGTTGAAAAGATTTTCAGAAACTGGGAGCCAATTTACTAAAAAATAACTTTTTATTTCATTTAAAACACTTATAAATTACATTTTTAAATATTAGAATATAAAAAAATCTTTATTATAATAATATATTATTTCAAGTATTGAAATTTTCAAATTGAATTTCCACTAATAAAAAAAGCTGTTGGTACTTGACTTTAAGGTTGTATCTAGAGTCCGGCCGCCGAGAGAATCCGTTCTTGACACTTGTCAGTTTCATATGTGTGTTTTGCGAATTTGATCCTTATTACTACTAGAAATTGTCCAACTGACAGGTGTCTGGAACGCATTCTCTAAACGGCTGAACTGTACATTAGTTTAACTTTCGGTTCCTATTGTTAAGGTATTGTTAATATTAGAACAAAATATATGATATTACATGTGTCAAAGAAAGGCTGTGGAATAGACAAGTCTTTTTTTTTTAATTATTGTAATATCATGCAAAATTATTAAGTATAAGTTTATTTTAAATAAAAAACATGCTAAAATTATAGTACTCGCGATATGAACTGAGTCGTCGGGCCATTACTGTCAGTAGCAATAAGAATGTGCGACGCCTTGCGTCTTCTCGATAGTTTGCTACCTGCGCCATAAGTGCGAGTGAGACAGATTAATAACAATGATTTATACCCTGACGACTCAGTTCTTAACGCGGCGACTATAGCTAAAAATCTTTTTGTTTGCTGTAATGGTCCGATACGTAATTCTAAAGCAAAAGTTCGCTCTGCGGCGAATCTCGCGTGGGATGCGGTATGTGAATACGCGCGTCGATTCAATGATGACGTCACGCGACTGTTCGCGCCAGATTTAACTCCTCCATACAAGTTATTTGACAAAATCGGCGCGAGCGAATTTCGCCCCGCACCCCGCCCGGGATTCAATTCAGTTTGGCCAGAGCTTAAATCTGATAAATGACTCAATGGCAATGTGCCCTCATTGCCATTATTACATTATTACTTCACTTTCGCATTACGAATCGGAACAGTTTTTCTGAAAATGTTTCTAAATATATTTATATAGTAATTTGTTATTTTTACATTATTAATTAAGCATTTTTTTTAATGTAATTTCTGTTAGATTTTATCATTCACTTTTCATAGATAAGTACATATCATGAACTGCCACAAAATGGTGCTATAGAAAACCATTTATATAATCATTCAGACATTTTCGAACTAGGTATAGTCAACCTCGTAATTGGTTTATCACCCAAGGTTGAATGTCAGTTGCACCACAGATAATAGTACAAGTACAGATGGTTCACTCCGCCATATCATTTAAATAAATAGTGACTCTTGCTACGACACAATAAAGTTCAATTCACGTCGCACAGCGCTAATAACCTACAGTTATATTCACCTACGTTGCCTGTATTTCTATCGCGTAAATCTTATATCTTCTGACTACGTGACGCTCTCTGAATTGGCCCGACAACACAAGCCCGCCGTGTACTTGTAGTTTCACACCTAAAATGTGGAGTGCGCTTAGCCTAGTTGCACGTCATAACCCGAAAAGGTATGTTTGTCCATGTGACAGCAAGATAGCCTTAGTGGACTTTTAATTTACTGGGAATAGGGATGATGACTAAAAATTATTTTTCTGTCCGTCTGAGATTATAAAAAAATATTGGACACATATTTTTTCTTTTTTTACGTAATCTAAAGATTACGGCGATACATTGAGGTAAAATTTGCCATGACGTCACGAGTATGTAGATTTTATACATACTAGTGACGTAGCGACCCCCACTCCCCAACCTAAAATGCGTTTTGTCTAAGTCATTTTTTATTAATACGATAAAGTAAAAAATACGTGTCTAATATTTTTTTATTATTTGAATGACGGACTAATTAGATTTCTTTTTTTTTTACCCAGGCATCATCCCTATTGTTGTCAAAAGAATGCCCGAAAGTCTGTGAAAATCAGTCTTACCAAGGAGTATCGTGTTACCCGGTAATTGGGTTGTGGAGGTCCAACATGCAGTTGCTCCATGTAAAATACTGGTATTCAGCTGCATCTGGTTAGACTAGAAGCAAGAAGTTAGGAAAGGGGCCTAGCCTTTTCCCAACTATTTTGAGGGTGGCTTCCAGTCAGAATGGATTTGATTTTATTTTGTTGTCAAAAGAGGTCAAGCATTTACGAGGTCGACTATACATAAAATAAGCCACAATTCATAACCATAATATACCAATATTGATATTTGAATAACGTATACGTAGAAAGACCATTTACAATTATACAACACTTGTATCTTCATCAAAATTTGTAAAATAGATGATATATAAAATATTTCTAAAATTAGTAAATTCAGTCGCAACTGGTAACTATTTAGATTGAAAGCCAAAAACGCTAGAATTCAGTCTTTTTTTTTAAAGACATGCCAATATGACGAGGCCACACAAAAATTTATAAAATAATTAAGATACGGTTTCCTAGAAAAGCGATGGCCGCCCTTAATGGCTCCTACACACAATGCCGCCGGCTTTTGCCGCACGGCACGTGCCCCCGGCTTTAGCACCTCCATTTCCTTTGCGATCCTTTGTGCGGCAGGGCCGGGCGCGCCGCGGCTTGCCCGGCGGCAGGGCTGGCGACAGTGCCGCCGGCATAGTGTGTAGCAGCCATTCTGACACACAATGACGCAGTGGCTTGACTTGATTGTCATGGAAACGCTATAATTAATTATGTGTGAGCTCACTCTTCCCAGTGTGGGCGCATGACCAAGTACGGTGAGTTTGGAGGGTTGAACTTGGTGTCAATAACAGTCTCTAGGAAACCATGCCAACTCACTTACATAAATAACGTTTTAGTGACGTCATTCGCCCGTAACGATGTGGCGGCCACCGCTGTTTCAGGAAACTGTAGCTTTAGGTAGTAGGTCGCGCACTTTGGATGCGTTTTCGTACTAATTACACTCGTGCGTACACGTACGAACACGTACGAACGATCCCGACCTTCCAAGTACAACGGGAGCGCGCAGACTGGGTGCGACCTAGTTGTACATAAATGTACGTATTCTTCCGACGTCCGAAAATAATCCGAACTTGTTGGGATTTTTCGTGCGTTCAATGCGATATCACCGGAACACTCTACCTATTTGATGTAGAAAAACGTATCCAGTATGCGCACTCATTCGTACGCCCATGGTCGTACGTGTACGCACTAGTGAAATTCATACGAAAACGCATCCAAAGTGCGCGCGGCCGTACAGTACCCGGCCGTAAATATGGCACATCGGGTTTTAAAGTTCGGCTTTGTCACTCATACCTGTGCGACAGTTTCTTTCTAACACTCGATGTATTTTGTCGCCACGAATAAAACTGGGGTTAAAGGGGATATAATTTTTTTTAATGAAAGAATAAAACGCGGTCCGATGAATCTAGAAACTCAACATTAATAATCAAATCTTGATAAAATATAAGAATGCTTTTTTGGAGTTTTAGGGGAGGATTTTATTGATTGCTTCGAATGTTAAATAATCATAAAGTTAAATAATGGAAACGTCATACCTGTGTGACAGTCGATGCGTTTTGTTTATGCCCGGGCACTGTAATGGCTCCTAGACACCACACACTATGCCGGCGGCACGGCCGCCGGCTTTTGCCGCGCGGCATGGCCGCCGGCTTTTGCCGCGCGGCATGGCCGCCGGCTTTTGCCGCGCGGCATGGCCGCCGGCTTTTGCCGCGCGGCAAGTACCCCCGGCATTTGCGCCTTCATTTCTTTTACGATCCTTTGTGCGGCTTTGTGCGGCAGGGCCGGGCGCGCCGCGGCTTGCCCGGCGGCAGGGCCGGCGGCGGACCGTGCCGCCGGCATAGCGTGTAGGAGCTAGGCACTGCCATATAAGGTTACAAGTCATGTTTGTAAATAATATAAGCTCATCATAACGAATGTAAACATCTTTATGGTAATAAAAATCTTTAAAAAATGCAATTTTGTGTTTTAATTGATATCATCACGATTAAATATATGCTGTCATTCCTAGATCTTTGACAGTCGCTACGGGTAGCCAGAAGCCCAAAAGTCTGGCAACCAGTCTTACCAAGGGACAGGGGTATCGTGTTACCCAGTAACTGGGTTGTGGAGGTCAGATAGGCAGTTGCTCCATGTAAAATACGGGTATTCAGCTGCATCCGGTTAGACTGGGAGCCGACCCCAACTTAATTGGGAAAAGGCTAGGCAGATATTTGATTTAATATAATCATCACAGTCGGTATTGCAGTTCGTAACGGGTGTAAAAATACCCTTAAGGCTGCTTTTCCACCAGAGATGTGCTATGCTACGTTGCTATGGATGCGTGTGACATCCACCAATCATATTCATTCGCTATGTGGACCAATAGGGGACCAATGAATATGATTGGTGGATATCAAACGCATCCATAGCAACGTAACATAGCACATCTCTGGTGGAAAGGCACCCTAACGAAGCCGAGAGCCACTTCTTTTTATTATGATCATTGTTGTGCTGGACCATACCTGGGAACCTTTTGGTTAAGGAGCACTAAGTATGTCACTGAGTAACATAACATAGGCTATAATTTATAAAGAAATCGCGAGCGAAGCCGCTGGCTGAACCTACTGTAAAATATAGGGTGCTAAGATGTTCGAGCTCGCTTCACTTGCTCTTACATTCTCACTCTTCGCGTGCTGTTGTCTACATTCTCTTACCTAATTCTCAAATCGTTCTGCAGTTGACAAAGCAACTCCTATTTCCCTATGGATATAATAAAAGATACTCAACCGAGAATACCGAAACGGGTTACGAAAAATTAGTTATATAGGTTTGTATTAGTTACATTCTTGCTTTTCGATGAAAACGTTCGTGAATAGCATGTGGAGATGAAAATGCGCCTGCCTGAAAAAAAAATCCTGCCAGGTGCGAGGCTCTTGTTACACGTTATACGTAAGTAAAAACTGTTGCGCGATTTTTGGGAGGGGGTAAACTAATAGATTCGCATAATGCTGGGCTATAGAATATAGATGGCGGTAATACTAGTTTAGAGGTATGAGGAATAGGGTGTTAAAATTCACTCATCCACATTAGAAAAGGGAGGATCCTCCGACCAGACGGGTATCGTGTCTGGCGGGCAACTGCCCAACGGTTGAAGTCGGATGAAAAAAAAAAAAAAACATTTAAAAGTGTTTATTCACAGAAATATTCTTTTACAATATACATAATACCCCTGCCAAACTGCAAAGCAGTTTGTTGGCAGATGTAGCTCCTTTTTTGTTTTATACATAACATTTTATATTGTTTTTATTTATAACACTTTTTCACTTAAAGGCAAACTACTGTTCCTTGATTTCTTACATTTAAAAACAGATATACAATTTTTGTTTTAGATATTCTCTTCAGTGAGGCTTTGACAAAAAATATTAAAGAGGTACTTATGTATTTTATTTTTAAAGGCAGTTTTTGTGATACAACTGTTTATATCTATTAGATATATTTATAGTCTTATATATATATGTCGTTCGTTCGGTGAACTATAATTGCGCGATGCAGCATTCGTGTGACGTCAGGTCTTTGATGCGTAGTTCGCATGTGGCTATGTATCTTGCATGCTTAAGTTTTCACTTCTGTCGGCAGTCCCCATGACTGCCAATTTTTTTTTGTCATTATTCTTATTCGTATTTTGCAAAAATGTTACTAGAAATACCTACATAAACTGAGAAGACCGGGGACCTCATTTTCTGGTCCATTACTAAACAGTGTTTAATTAAACACGATTTTGGTGAACCTATACCGTGCTAAAAAAGCGTCTCTCCAATTTAACAGGGAAAGAGAAATAATAAGCACGCATGCTGGCGATAGCAGAATGAGTAGGTGAAAAAAAAACAAAAATTATAGACAACATCAATATTTATTTTCTAATTCCAAAGTAAAAAATATTTATCACATTATTATCTCCATAAATATCATGCATTCAATACATTTAAAGTTTTCCCTGGCATTCTATAGAAACGATCAAAGACACTCCCTGATTCCTAAATCGAACAATCACTTTGTGTATAACTCTATAAATGGTCGTAAATTCAAATTCGGAACAATGACGACACCTAAAATGATGGCCAGTACGCCTGTTTAGCACAGATTATTAATACAGGTGGGACACTCCGCAAAATCATTTAAATAAAAATGGACTCTTGCTACGACACAATAAAGTATAATTCAGGTCGCACAGCGCTAATTACCTACAGTTATATTCACCTAGAAGTTGCCTCTCTTTCTATCGCGTGTCTCTTAGATCTTCCGACAACGTTACACTCACTGAATTGGTCCATCAAGACAGGCCCGCCGCGTATTTGTAGCTTCACACCTAAACTGTGGTTTTAGACCTTTATACCTCACATGGATTGCACGGTGGCTCGATTTAGGAGTCCGAGTGTATTATATTTTGCTCATTTGTGACTAAGAGGTGAGCAGACCAATTTTAAATCATCTAACTACCAATTTTAAGTATTTCATCTTGGTGCTAAGTAGATTTTCTGTCTGACTTATATTAAAATATTTATAACATCAGGCGGAACGGGTAGGCTGATTTGTATGGCACACCTACATTTCGCCAGTTATGTTTAAGTCCCATGTTATAGGGTGCGAGCCTTTTGCCATATATCGGGCAAAAATGTAGACTCCGAGCTATTTAGAAATTCTTAATAGGTCACAAAAGAGCAATTTATAGTAAGTACCTACAATTTATATTTTCCTATCTATAATATCTTCTATCACATATTATTGAATTCCCTTCTTTATAACATTAATTTATATTATTATCGAAACAACATCGAAAGCGGATTCAAATGTCATGCAAACTTGCTTTTTTTCGAAGGCACTAACATGCAATTTTAAAATACATTTTTCAGTCATATCGTAATTTTTTTTAACTGCAATAAGCGGTTTAAAAAAGAAATACATACTAACAAGTGGGTTTAAAAGTCTAAACATCCAAAAATGTAGGTTACAGGACAGATTTTTAGTATAATATATACATAAAAGATTATACAGGTGAATTTTTAAGATAGACTTGAGTGGAAGCCGAAAAGTTTAAAGAAAAGTGCGAATCGGAGCAGTTATATCACACTGTATTAAGATCGAGCAAAACGAAAGACCAACGACCGAAAAAAATACGGTTTTTTGTATGTGGACCCGCCTTAACTTTTTTAAATTATTTTATTCTTATTTTGTTATAGCGAACATAGTAGTAAACTGTGAAAATTTCAACCGTGTACCTATTACGGTTCATGAGAAATAGCCTGATGACAGACAGACGAACAGCAGAGGCTTAGTAATAGGGTTCCGTTTAGCACTATTCGAGTACGGAATCCTTAAAAAAGTGATCTTGTAAAGGGTGCGTTTTTCCTTCATTGGTTGGAACCTTAAAAAAAAGTGGTCAAAATTACCATGAGCTCAATTTTGGAGGATACTAATAATGCAATTTTATTCCCATCTCATAAATTCACCCGTTTAGTCTATTTACAATATAGATACAGTACGACACAACTTAGATGTAGCATCGGCAAAATTCGTAAAACCGATCACCATCCGAACTGAGTACGCCTTCCAAATCACTGCTTTAGGGGAAAATGATCTTTACGCAAACGCAATAACTTGTAAAGTCATTTAACCAAATACATTCGTAAAATTTAAATGAATAAATGCAAATTTTCTAACTTATGCTACATCTAAGTTGTGTCGTACTGTAATTTTATTTAGGGCTTAAACAAATATTTTTTTATTTAATTCGTTACAGACAATAATCGCCGTTTTATAATTTTACTAGCTTAAGCGACTTCGTTCACGTGCAAGTCGTAAGACACCACAATATACTAAATAACAGCCACATTACCCACCCGCGCTAATATTAGGTCCCCCACCTATGAAATCAGCGTTTTGTATGGAGAATTTTAAAGAAGTTGCACTTTTCATACTAACATTTTCTTAATTTATATAACAACCATGAACACGAATGTTTTAAAACTTTTATGCACTAATGTTTAAAAACTAAGTTAACGAATATGCCACTTAGATTAAGCGACAAAATTTTGGCTAAGTTTAAACAAATAGTGGTGATTTCTGCTAACAAAATGAGGAGTAACTTTTAAGGTATTTTTTATGTTTATAAAACTATAAGTAATAAGGTTTTTTTACTATTGGTAGTTGTCTGTGATGGTCATTATTCGATATAATACCAAGCAATTGATGAATATTTTAAATCATAGAAGTGACGACGTTCTCTATTTGTGAGAAAAAAACGCCAATTTCATAAGTAAGGACCCAATACTTCGTTTTGGCTTAGCCTTCTTTCTGACTTCTTTTTATTTTTGCTCGGCTCCTAAGAGTTGTAGCGTGATGTTAAATAGCCTACAACCTTCCTCAAGAAATAGGCTATCAATGAATGCAAAAAGAAAAAGAGATTTTTAAATCCGAGTGGTTCCAGAATGCGTTCAAACAAACAAACTCTCCAGCTTTATTTATTTTAATTTTAATATTTGTTATTTTTAATTTGTGTTTTTTTTTATCGTGATTTTTTATGGATCATGTGGTCTGCAATAAAGATTTTTATTTATTTATTTAAGTATTATTTATTAAATTAATTATAATTAAATACTTAATAAGTATTAATTATTCATTTGACTCTCTCAGGTGTTGAATTTCGAAAAACTTTGCTTACCTACGGACCGTTCACTATAACTTGTCCCCACCAGTGCTTGTCAAGCTTAGTTTCAATACTAATAGAGTTCAAAATGGCTTGACAAGCAATGGTGTCAACATGAAGGCAAGGGACAAGTTATAGTGAACGGCCTGCACCTGGAGGGATCCAACAAATCTAAATAATTTCATATTTTGTATCCTCAGAGGTTTTAGTTGTGCGTTGTCTGCCAGTCATATTTTTACTGTTATTACAGACTGTCGAGTGCTAGTTCCGTAGTAAAAAGATTAGATTCATTAAAATGACAATAAGTAGATCAAATCGAGCAGTATCCAATATAGTTTTAATTAAGTTTAGTGTTCACTGGATGTGTAAAATTGTGCATAGATCATTAATACTCGTTTTCTGAAAAGCAATTTATCAACCCGAAAATGCGTACCCAACAAGACCACCTACTGGGCTCTGACAATAAATCAATCAAAGTACAGTACAGCTATTTTCTTAATGTACCTCGGCAAACTTCGTGTTTCGTCAGCCGTCGGATTTCTATCAGTTGCCTTTTGCACTTGGTGCTTGTACGTATTGACTCCTACCGCTCCGCACGCGTTGCCATCAACCATAATTACCAAGTCTAAAGGGACAATGTGATTCGAGCAACGAGTGTTGGAAAAAGAAAATTGTATTGAAAAACAAGATGGCGCCGTTAGTTCCGATTTTGGCCACGCGCCAAATAACCTACCGGGTATTAATGATAAAATTATAGACTCATACATCAACACATTTTTACATTATAGGGTCAAAAACTGAAAAAGACTCATTGAATTTAAAAATGCATTTTAGAACGTCTTAGACGTGTGGTAACTTTAATTAATATACATACATAACATCGCGCCTGTTTTAGTAAGGTTAGGCAAAGATGTACCTATAGTACACCCACATTTCGCCAGATATGTTCAAGTCTCATGTAATAGGCGGCGAGCCTATTGCCATCAACCGGGTACTAATCCAGACTACGGATCCTGATCTTTGATTAATATAAATAAATGCTTATTTGTACCTTTAACTCCGATACGGCTAAAAATATAATCTGCATTTTTAATAGAGAGGTAAAGTGTTCTCTATTATCATTTGCATTTCCTTTTCCCAACTATGTTGGGGTCAGCTTCCAGTCTAACCGGATGCACTTCCATAACCCAGTTACTGGGTAAGACTGGTTGTCAGACTTTTGAGCTTCATCTCTATATAAAAAACAAAATGGCACTTTTGATCACAAAAACTCAGACACTGGTTAAAATAAATGCTAGCAAAGAAATATTTGTACTACACTTTTACTATTATTTATCTAGCAATATTTCGTTTCTAACCAAGAGTATTTTCAGTTTTTTCCCCCAACAAATCCATTCCTTAAAATATCACTAAGTAGGTACTAATAATATTAAAATAATATAATATCGTAAATCACAATTAAGTCTTCTTGATTTCCTCGATTTCCTTGGTTTCTTCCTTCGATTCGATTTGTTGGAACTCCTTCAGAAGAGCGTCTTCTTCGAAGTACGAAGCAGAATCTAGAAAAATTAAATATCATATTAACACGTAAGCGTTCACTGCTGCGCGCTTAGCATGGCCACAATAGAAACGGCTTTTGTCGACGGAAGAATAGACAAAATGACAGATAAACAATCACAATCTGTCATTTTGTCTATTCTTCCGTCGACAAAACCGGTGTTTATGGTTCTCATGCTACGCGTGCTGGATAAAGAACTATTACTTCGTAGAAAAACTATCACTGGGCAGGTCGTATAATACGCCCAGAAACCTGAAACTGGAGAGTTAGCGTAATTTTATAATAAAACCGTTCGAAACGGCTGTTTCTTTAGTAAAGGTATCTACATCGTGTATCAGGGAGGTGTGAACTTATTTAAGGGTGTGGTACAGACCAAGGACCGAAACTGCTACGATCAATACGGGTATTTTTTCGGTTACATCTTTTTATTTTTAAAGGTTACCTTAATTGTTAAATTGAATACAACCAGTATTAATACCGGTTACCGAAATAAAAATTCCCTCCTTTACAACTGCCGAACGCTGACTAAACTAATGCCAACAAATTCTCGGCACTGCGAAATTGTGTTTCCTTTTAGTATTCAAGGTAATTTTTAGGTAACCGGTATTAAAACGGTAACCTGAATAGAGGTAACATGTTTCTTCTTCTTGGTTACCCAGATAGCGGTAACTTTAGTCGTAGAAGTAACCAAAATTCTTCGATACCTGTAGACGTTTATAAAGGTTTTCGGTCCCTGGTACAGACCATCAGACTGAACATTTTTCTTCACGTCACCAACATCGTAATCGCGAAATAGTTATTTATGCTATAAGTGCGGAAGGTAGGTGATTTCCGATGAGTGGTATAAGTCGACACGAGTCGGAATTCATCTTACGCACGTGTATCATATAACGTTTTACTATGCATTGTGAGAGAAAAAAAAATCTAGTGAGCCTTACGATGATGTGTAACATCTGACATAATGACGACGTATATAAATGATAAAAACAACATTCATGACTTTGACTTTCGACTTCGACTTCGACTACGACTTCGACTTCGATTTCGACTTCGAGTTCGACTTTGAATTTGACTTTGACTCCGCCATTGCCATCGCCATCGTCATCGCCATCGCCATCGCCTTAGCCATCGTCATCGTTATCATCATCATCTGATTTGTAAAACTTTTCTCAAATAATAAGAACTCTTTGCAACGGCCTGACGACGGCCACAAAAATAAAAATAAAACAGAAAAGTAAAAAGCACTAGTGAAAAAAAAGTGACACTTTCCGCACTAATTTACTGCTTGGAAAAGGCTCTTTTCGAGCAAATGCATTGTAAAAAATATTATTATGTGAGAACGTTGTAGGCGTAACAGACTGTAGATCTGTGGACCATTTTATATTTTGCTAAGTACCTGTTACTTGTTGATAGGCCTACTCTGTCCTCTCATACCTTTTAACACTGTAATTTGAAAACATTGTAAAAATCATTTATTTTTAAAAGAGTAACCGTGGAGTTTCTTGCGGCTCTTCTCCATAGGAAACTACCGATTGGAACCGTGCACCTAGCTCCTGACGTTTCATAAGTGCCCTTGTAGGTTTATGTGAAATAAAATATTTTGAATTTGAATGCTGCCAATATTTTATTATAATCCCTAAATAACTTTTTACGACACCCAACGGAACAGAAAGGGTGGTCTATTCTTTACAACTTACACAAGAAAGGGTACTGAACTGGTGTCCTTTGTAATAAACACGGCCTGTCGGAACTGTAAAACGAAAGTAAGGCCCTTTCCTGATAAATCCTCGCGAGAAAATGCCATCTTCGAGTCATCAAGAACAAGATGTTGTGGCGTGTTATA
This sequence comes from Agrochola macilenta, assembly GCA_916701695.1. Taxonomy (NCBI): domain Eukaryota; kingdom Metazoa; phylum Arthropoda; class Insecta; order Lepidoptera; family Noctuidae; genus Agrochola; species Agrochola macilenta. The sequence goes on from OU753578.1 coordinate 6,445,936, forward strand.
CTTATCTCCGTTTACGCAAGAAAAAAACATCAGTACATTGAAAAAAAAAAAACTATATTTTCAATTAAAACGCGTATCGTGTCTCACCCAGCGGGCACTGGATGTTTCTACCGAGGTCCGAGATGCGGTAAATCGAAAGGTACCCTACGACCGCTATGCGCGGGAGTAGGGCGGGTTTCCGAGCCAATCAGTAACCGCTCATTGAAATATAGGCGCTCGGTGAGCTTTCGGTACATAGTATTATTATTATTATTTGGTTAGACACACCAGCAGCTAATTAGCTGCTGCGTGTGTATCAAATAGCTTGGAGATGTTTAAAGTGTCCAGTCGATTCTTGAAGCAGTTCAGTGAGGGAGCCGTCACAACACTCTCCGGGAGCCTATTCCATGCTGTTACAACTCGGTTAGATTCAAATTCAAATGTCATTTATTCAAACTAAGCTGTGAATCAGCACTTTTCAAACGTCTAAATTACATAAGACAGTCCCCCAAAAACACCCACCCTTCACCACTTCCTAGTGCTTAGCTGGGAAGAAGAATAGATAAGAATTGTTTCAAAGGCTTTTTCTTCGATGAATTTTCCCGTAACTTCAGGGAATGCCCACGCAAATGTTTGTTGGCATTCAGAGTGTTAAGGTTTTGAAGGCACTTTGAAATGTTCAGTTAGTATTTTGTACGTCTCAATGAGTCTAGCCCTTTGTCTACGCTGTTCCAGTGTGATAAAGCCAAGGACTTTGAGCCGCTGTTCGTAAAGTAGATTACGCCGAACAGCCATTGAGTATGCCGAGTATGCTGATCCCGCACCGCGAACAGGGCTTAAAGTGAAAGACTTTAATTATGCTTACCTTCTCTTTCCAACTTGACCTTCCCAATAAACGCTTTGTCGTTATCTTCTTCAGTCTTTATCTCTGAACGAAACTTACTCTGAAAACAAAAGAAAAAAACTACTATAATTATTTTTTCTTCTCTATTTGTGAGCCCAAGTCTAGCTGCATAATCAGCCTATATAATGTTCCTACTGCTCACACACAGGCCTCCCCTCAGTGAGAGGGAGTGGGCCATTATCCACCACGCAGTGCAGGTTGGTAGATGTCACACACATGTCTTCGAATTTGGTTCCAAGACATGCCGGTTTCTTCACAATGTTTTCCGTCACCGTTTTGAGAGCAGCGGTGATGAAATTAATTACACAAAGTATGGCTGTCTGAGTTCGAACCAACGACCTATAACTTTTAAGTCAGGGCTGTTACCACTGGGCCACCGCTGCTTGTCTGCATGCATTGCAATTATAGCATACGAACGCGAGACAACGCATATTTTGCATTTGTTTCCATTTAATTTATTTTTATTTTGCATTTTATCGATAACGGTGCAGCCCGGATGCCTTTATCGATATACTTTTCTGAATTCTGCCTGCTAACTTTTTTTTAATAAAATAATTCAACACTTACTTTGATAAAGACGGGTAACCCGTCCTGTAGATGGTACCAACTCAGTATAAACACCAACGAAACGAAGAATAAGTTTGTGCAGATACCTGAAACAAAAACATTCATTCAATTAATCTGCCTAGCCTACACTTAGTTCTATGAGTGAGCACAACTGTACACTTAGTTCTATGAGTGAGTACAACTCGGTAAACTCACCAAAAACGGCAGATATCTTGAGCCAGTTGAACATGAGGTGTCGCAGCCCAGTGAAGTGTGTTTGAATGTACAGTTCACTCGAGTATACCTAGTTTTATGAGTAAGCAGAACTGTACACTTGATTCTATGAGTGAGTACAACTGTACACTTAGATCTATGAGTGAGTACAACTGTACACTTAGATCTATGAGTGATTACAACTCTGTAAACTCACCGAACACGGCAGATATCTTGGGCCAGTTGAACATGAGGTATCGCAGCCCAGTGAAGTGCGTTTGAATGTAAAGTTCATTCGAGTTTACCTAGTTTTATGAGTGAGCAGAACTGTACACTTAGTTTTATGAGTGAGTACAACTGTACACTTAGATCCATGAGCGAGTACAACTGTACACTTAGTTCTATGAGTGATTACAACTCTGTAAACTCACCGAACACGGCAGATATCTTGGGCCAGTTGAACATGAGGTATCGCAGCCCAGTGAAGTGCGTTTGAATGTAAAGTTCATTCGAGTTTACCTAGTTTTATGAGTGAGCAGAACTGTACACTTAGTTTTATGAGTGAGTACAACTGTACACTTAGATCCATGAGCGAGTACAACTGTACACTTAGTTCTATGAGTGAGTACAACTCGGTAAACTCACCGAACACGGCAGATATCTTGGGCCAGTTGACCATGAGGTATCGCAGCCCAGTGAAGTGCGTTTAAATGTACAGTTCACTCGAGTATACCTAGTTCTATGAGTGAGCAGAACTGTACACTTAGTTCTATGAGTGAGCAGAACTGTACACTTAGTTTTATGAGTGAGTGCAACTGTACACTTAGATCTATGAGTGAGCAGAACTGTACACTAAGTTTTATGAGTGAGTACAACTGTACACTTAGATCCATGAGCGAGTACAACTGTACACTTAGTTCTATGAGTGATTACAACTCTGTAAACTCACCGAACACGGCAGATATCTTGGGCCAGTTGAACATGAGGTATCGCAGCCCAGTGAAGTGCGTTTGAATGTAAAGTTCATTCGAGTTTACCTAGTTTTATGAGTGAGCAGAACTGTACACTTAGTTTTATGAGTGAGTACAACTGTACACTTAGATCCATGAGCGAGTACAACTGTACACTTAGTTCTATGAGTGAGTACAACTCGGTAAACTCACCGAACACGGCAGATATCTTGGGCCAGTTGACCATGAGGTATCGCAGCCCAGTGAAGTGCGTTTGAATGTAAAGTTCATTCGAGTTTACCTAGTTTTATGAGTGAGCAGAACTGTACACTTAGTTTTATGAGTGAGTACAACTGTACACTTAGATCCATGAGCGAGTACAACTGTACACTTAGTTCTATGAGTGAGTACAACTCGGTAAACTCACCGAACACGGCAGATATCTTGGGCCAGTTGACCATGAGGTATCGCAGCCCAGTGAAGTGCGTTTAAATGTACAGTTCACTCGAGTATACCTAGTTCTATGAGTGAGCAGAACTGTACACTTAGTTCTATGAGTGAGCAGAACTGTACACTTAGTTTTATGAGTGAGTGCAACTGTACACTTAGATCTATGAGTGAGCAGAACTGTACACTAAGTTTTATGAGTGAGTACAACTGTACACTTAGATCCATGAGTGAGTACAACTGTACTCTTAGTTCTATGAGTGAGTACAACTCGGTAAACTCACCGAACACGGCAGATATCTTGGGCCAGTTGAACATGAGGTATCGCAGCCCAGTGAAGTGCGTTTAAATGTACAGTTCACTCGAGTATATCTAGTTCTATGAGTGAGCAGAACTGTACACTTAAATCTATGAGTGAGCAGAACTGTACACTTAGTTTTATGAGTGAGTACAACTGTACACTTAGATCTATGAGTGAGTACAACTGTACACTTAGATCTATGAGTGAGTACAACTGTACACTGAGTTCTATGAGTGAGTACAACTGTCCACTTAGATCTATGAGTGAGTACAACTGTACACTTAGTTCTATGAGTGAGTACAACTCGGTAAACTCACCGAACACGGCAGATATCTTGGGCCAGTTGAACATGAGGTATCGCAGCCCAGTGAAGTGCGTTTAAATGTACAGTTCACTCGAGTATACCTAGTTCTATGAGTGAGCAGAACTGTACACTTAGTTCTATGAGTGAGCAGAACTGTACACTTAGTTTTATGAGTGAGTACAACTGTACACTTAGATCTATGAGTGAGTACAACTGTACACTTAGATCTATGAGTGAGTACAACTGTACACTTAGATCTATGAGTGAGTACAACTGTACACTTAGTTCTATGAGTGAGTACAACTCGGTAAACTCACCGAACACGGCAGATATCTTGGGCCAGTTGAACATGAGATACCGTAGACCGGTGAAGTGTGCTTGAATTTGCAGTTCACTAGAGTATATTTCGGCGAAACGGGATTGAAGTTCTACGTACGCGTCTGTTGCGGGTTTCTCCTGAAAATTTAATTAAATACATGGATTAGGATTCCCCTGAGTAAGAGTCAGTGTTGAGTAGTGTTACAGTTGTAGTCAATTTCACAAGCTATACAACGAGTCCCATGCCCACGCCCCCTACTAGGGCGAGCCTATTACCAGTAACTGCATGGGTGCAAATTACGACTCCAGGTTACAAATCAGGTGAGAAATCCCTAACAGTAAAACCTTGTCCAACCTGGGAATCGAGCCCAGGGCCCGATACCACAAAACGTTACAAGTCTACAATTCTACAAAATTGAGAAAATATTGCGTAACATAGAAATTACAAATATGTAAATTGTTGACTTGTCACTACAATTTACATATTGTGAGGTTATTCCGTTATAATTATGTGACTTTGTGGTACAGACACTTGTAAGATTTACAAAGTAAATTGTAACTTGTAATAGGGATGATCACAAAAATTGTGTTTATTGATCAAAAGCTTGATAATTAAGTATCTGAAGCTCTGAAGTGGTTGGCAACGTCGCCAATAACTGTCAAATATTGACCTGTTTTGATTCTTATAGCAATATTACAGAATAGAAATAAGAAATGTGGCTAACTAGAATATTAATAATGAATTGCAATTATAACATTGAATTTGATGTAGTACCCATTTTAGGTGTAAAAAACGCATTTGGAAACTTTCCAAATAGATTTTTTACATTTAAAACTAAACATTCGGTGTTACGATATTAATTATTGCATTTCATAATCAATATTTTAGTTCGCTAGTTAGCCACATTTTTTATTTCCACACAGTAATATTGCCAAATTTATCAAAACAGTGAAATATTTGACATCTATTTGCGACGTTGCCCACTTTCAGAATAAACGCAAATTGTACGTGTGAAAAATTATTTCTTACCGGATCATCTTCGAAGTCACTGAAGAGTTCCACCTTCAGCTGTTGTTTCTCCTCGTCCACTCCACCGAGGTACAGCGGGGAATACACGAATGTTCTCATAATGCGGTGCAGTAAAGATCTAGGGAAAAATGCGTATGATTAATATCTTCTGTGATGAAGTAAACCAGCTTCTTTCTTTTTCGTTTCGAAGGTATATCTCATCATCTGCCTACACTTTTCCCAACTATGTTGGGGTCGGCTTCCAGTCTAACCGCATGTAGCTGAATACCAGTATTTTACATGGAGCGACTGACCTCCTTCTGGGTAACATGATACCCCTTGGTAAGACTGGTTGTCAGACTTCGAAGGTACATCTACGTTTCCAATATTGTTTGGGCCCAGTAGGTCGCCACATCTATTGTGGTGTCTGAGGCGTTGTTTAGATCGTCAAGGGTGCAGGTGAACGGACATTTGGGACACTCTAGCAGATGGGCATAGTCTGTTCTGTGAAAGGGCTGATAAGCGAGTTGCTTGAAGCTTATATGTATAAGCTATAGTCGCGCGAATACCCGATGTTCGCATTCATTTGTTCAGAAAACGTCGCAATACGAAATCGCTTATATGAGGACACAGTCTGAAACTTCGTGGCGTTAGAATGGTTAGAAAGAAGCATAATTAGGCGTATTAGGCTGCCTGTCCATTGAAGCGGAGCGAGGCAGCGGAGAGGAGAATGGCAGCGGAGTGGAGCGGAGTTGCGGACAGTGTCTGTCCATTGATGCGGAGCGAGGTAGCGGAGCGGAGTTACGGACTGTGCGGAGCGAGGTAGCGGAGCGGTGTTGCGGACTGCACGGAGCTAGACCGAGTTCACGCGATGAGTAATAATTCCCCGCTCCGCTTCTCCGCTCCGTTTCCCCGCTCCGCTTCCCGGTTTTGTATGAATTTTTAAACTATTTCGCCAATCCCTGTCCACTGAAGCGGAGCGGAGGTTTTATGCAATTCCATTGGTTAATATTGACACACCGCTACTCCGCTCCTGTCCTCTCCGCTCCAGTGGACAGGCAGCCTTAGACACCGAGAACCGCCGAGTGACCTTATAGGTGATGTTCTTCAGAAAGGTCAGGTGCGTAGTACTTGTACCCGGCGTGCGTGTATGGCCAGGTGTATGAACGTAAACGAAGGAAAAGGAGTATGTACGGATAGCGTGAGTTTATGTATGTGTAGACGCCGAGAAGCAAAAAGCGTGATTTAGAAATATCGAGTTATTATTGAGAACACCTTAACCTCCGGTGCTCAAACTTGTTCCCTGACCCAGTCTCAAAATTCCAACATCAAGGTTTGTCAACGGGCGATGCGGAGCGTAGCGTATTTATTGAGTATTAAGCTCGGCGACAGAATAGGTACGTAATACCACAATACGCTCCAAAACAGGAATGGGCCAATGCCCATATGGGCAACAAGTCTGCTAGGCTGAAGTGGGATTGGGCGAGCCATATACAGAGTGGCAGGGACATAGACGCGAAAACTACGACCATGGATTCAGTATATGATTCTGAATCCCCTGCGTTGAAATTACTTGTAGGTTAAAAATAAAAAAAACACCTGTTCCATAGAAAAGTGTAATATCTACGCGGTCAAAATGTATGGAAGAGCAGATTTTTTTTTTTATGACTGACGAAAATTTTCATGGCAGGGGGGGGATTCAGAATCATGTACCGAATCCATGGTATCAGTTTTCGAGTCGATGTCGCTGCCACCCTCTATATGGGATTCATCAGAACAGAAAACAGTTTGCGCGTGATTCATGTGTGATAACAATAACAGTGGTGGGTGTGGACCGCGGATGGTGGGTTCGGCAATTGAGAGTTGAGATTGGGCTGTAACCCGTTTGATACGCGCTTGATAGGCCAGAATCGTTACGCAATGGGAACCAGAAGTCGTCGCCGAGGGAGGCCGAGGAAACGCTGGCGTGATGAGATTGGCCGGAGAATGCAACACGAAGAGTCAAAAGCTGTGGGGGAGACCTTTGCCCAGCACGCGTGGCATGACAACCATAGAAACGGGTTTTGTCGACGGAAGAGAATAGACAAAATTACAGATTGTGATTGTTTCTCGTCATTTTGTCTATTCTTCCGTCGAAAACGTTTCTATTGTGGTCATGCCAACCGTGCAATAAAAATGAAGAAAAAAAATTGAACGCGTTATACGGTATTTATTATGTGCATTTATTTCTTTCTTGCTTAAAATTTTATTTTTCTCTGTCTATAGTACGTTTGGTAGAAATCTGGCCTAGCTCAGCAAAATATTTAAACTAGTGCAATTTAAGAATATTATGGATTGCATACCTGTATCTGATCATAGAGGACCTGCATGACGAGGAGACTAAGAATCCACCTTTAGCGCGCATCTGAACGCAAACCATGAACATACCTGCAATATAACGATATTTATTCATTCATCATCATAAGAGGGAGCTCGTGGCTAAGTAACAACAGCCGCACTGGTCGATCCATCAGGTTAAGCTACGCTTGCCGGGGTTGGTCAGTGGATGGGTGACCATCTTTACATACCGAGAATTCTCCGTGCCTCGGAAAGCACGTTAAGCCGTTGGTCCCGGCTGTTATTCATGGATCTTTGACAGTCGTTACGAGTCGTCAGAAGCCCGAAAGTCTGACACCAGTCTTACCAAGGGGTATCGTATTACCCAGTTACTGGGTTGTGGAGGTCAGATAGGCAGTCGCTCCATGTAAAATACTGGTATTCAGCTGCATCCGGTTAGACTGGAAGCCGACCCCAACATAGTTGGGAAAAGGCTAGGCAGATTGATTAATTTGATTTCATCATCATAAGAGGGCTGGATTTGCATAGAAGGTTTAGACACAACAGCACCCTAATTGCGTAACACACGTGTGGCGATGAACACATCGTTCACCTGAATGACTATGTAACATCCCTACGATAGTGACACATCACTACGTTTTTGGACGAAAACTCTGACGGTTATTTTTCTGGTGTTTGATAATTTATTAATCCAGGTTCTCACTATTTCTATTGTGCGACTATCACTTGTTTTCCTGATTGTATCAATCTACCTAGTGTACTAAAATATTGTGAGTGTTCCTGGCTGATTAAACTATATAACCTATCATAGTGAATGGTTTCATTCCGAATGTTCGGGAGCAGCTATATCCCGCATTGGTGACCGCGACTACAATATCACGCTACCTGTTATCAGTAGCTAGACAAACAAGTGCCAACGCCGGCGCCGGAGTGCCCACTCCCTGCGTCTGTCGTCGCGTTTCAAACGAGAGCATACAAGAACATTAATCATTTCGACGCTGATTACGACGCTGCCGACGCTCAACCACAGTCCCGACGCTGCGCCGGTCGGTCTACGGTACATCTACGCTACGAGAATTTCATTGCGTTTCTGCAGACGTGCAGACTACAACTTGCAGTTGGTACTTTGGTACGACTGCAATCGCCAGAACAACTGCCCAGAGTGCATGATTGCATGTTTCGCGTGCTTTGAGTGCAAGTGTAAAGTGAAATCTGAAACAATGGTATGCAGCATTGGACATTCCTAACCGCCTCAAGCAAGTTTTTAATTTATTATTTTTCTTTACTGCTAGGTAAATTATAATTTTCAAAATTCGTTTACAAACTTTCCTAGTGCTCAGGGACTTACTAACTGTCTGTCTACCTGCCTGCTTGCGTTTAATACCTAATAACATAATAATATCTACATCATTGTAATAAGTGCCTATATCTAACCCGCATCATATAAAAAATATTACTCAGCTGATGAATTGAATTTAGATGTTGTAAATTTTATGTATATTGTTTGAATGCCTACCTACTGCTAACATTAAATTACTTTTGTGTTTGTTGTACTGTTTGGTACTGTACTATATATATTTATTATTGTTTGTTTGTTCTGCGGTGCTCGGGTGTGTGGTATATTATTGCTACTTGCTGTATTTAGATTTTGCATCATGGTGAATGAACAGCTTCAGGCACAACTTGAGCTAGTGATGGCAGAAAATGCAGCATTACAAAAGCGACTAGGCCAGAATGAAGTTGAGGCAAAGGTGTGTAGGGTAGCTGTTAAATTACCCACATTTTGGGCTGACAAGCCTGCAATTTGGTTTGCACAAGTGGAAGCCCAATTCCAAATTGCCAATATTGTTGGTGATACCACCAAATACAATTATGTAGTAGGCCATCTAGACCAGAGGCTGGCAGGTGAGGTCGAGGATCTAATAACGAATCCTCCAGTCGAAGGGAAATATGAGAAATTGAAAGAAGTCCTTATACAACGACTATCAACTTCCCAAGAGAAAAGAGTAAGACAGCTCCTAAGCGATGAAGAGCTTGGTGACCGGAAACCGTCCCAATTTCTTCGTCACCTTCGCTCACTTGCCGGGACGGTTCTATCAGATGATAATATCATACGCCAACTTTGGTTGCGTCATCTGCCACAACAAGCTCAAGCAATACTAGCAGCACAGGCTGATCTTAATTTAGATAAAGTGTCGGAGTTAGCTGATAAAATCGTAGAGTTAGCCCCATCACCTGCTGTTTGTTCCACAACGGCAACTTCAACTTTAACGTTAGCTACATTAGCTCAACAATTAGAAGTTGTGAGTAACCAAGTAGCTGCACTCTCGAAGCAGCAACACCGTCCTATACGTGACCGGTCCGCATCTTCCGGCAGGTCAGCATCTTCCAGTAGGTCAGCGAACAATTTCAAGCGATGCTGGTACCACAGGAGATGGGGTGTTAAAGCAACTAGATGTACTAGGCCATGTGACTGGGAGTCGGAAAACCCAACCAGCGGTCAGTAGCGGCGGCAACTGATTGCGATAACATCGGCCGCCGCCTTTTTGTCACAGACCACGTGACCAGCCGCCGGTTCCTAATTGACACTGGGTCAGACCTCTGTTGTTTTCCGCATCGCTGGTTACCGTCACGCAGGCAGCCTACTGACTATGAACTTAGTGCCGCTAATGGAAGTAGTATACAAACTTTTGGTACAGTAAACCTTAAATTAAATTTTGGTTTGCGCCGCGATTTCACTTGGCAGTTCGTGATAGCCGACGTCAGCACAGCCATTATTGGTTCTGATTTTTTGGCATTTTATCACCTTTTACCCGACTGCCGAAATAAGAAATTGGTCGATGGTACTACTGGACTAACATCTGCTGCTTCTACCGCTAGTATTGACCAGCCCAGCGTACGAGCAGTAGCGTCGGGTAAGTCAATATTTACTCAACTCCTGGCGGAGTTTCCAGATATCACTCGACCTCCCGGCTTTCCTAGAGTCATCAAGCATGACACAGTGCACTACATCAAGACCACAGACGGACCCCCTGTCTCCTGTCGACCTCGACGTTTGGCGCCGCAGAAACTAATTGCGGCTAAAAAAGAATTCGAAGAAATGGTAAGATGTGGGACAGCCCGGCCGTCTAAAAGCGCTTGGTCTTCACCTTTACATATGACCGTTAAAAAAGACAACACTTGGCGCCCTTGCGGCGACTACCGCGCCTTGAACGCCAGAACCATACCAGATCGATACCCGGTTCGGCACATTCATGATTTCGCCCATAACCTCGCTGGTGCCAAGATATTTAGCACACTCGATCTCGTTAAAGCGTACCACCAAATTCCGGTTTTTGAAGGGGATATTTCAAAAACTGCCATCGTGACCCCGTTTGGCCTCTTCGAATTCCCGTATATGACATTTGGCTTAAGGAACGCCGGCCAAACCTTCCAGCGCTTCATCGATGAGGTCACACGGGGTCTCGAATTCTGTTTTCCTTACGTAGATGATATCCTCATATTTTCCAAAGACGAGTCTACCCACCTTCAGCACCTGCGTGTCCTCTTCAAACGCCTGCAAGAGTACGGAGTGGTAATAAACCCTTCTAAGTGTGTCTTAGGCGTCGGCGAAACCGTATTTTTAGGCTACCACGTTTGTGGTGATGGTACGCAACCCCCTCAGGGTCGAATTCAAACGTTGCTGGATTTTCCACCACCTGAGACAGTACAAGGTATGCGCCGGTTTCTAGGTATGCTTAATTACTATCGTCGATTCGTGCCTCGTGCAGCGCTATCCCAGGCTCCATTGATTGATGCATTAGTTTCAACTAACAGTAAAGGTGCAAAGCCATTTCCATGGTCACCCGAACTCTTGCAACAATTTGAAGCCTGCAAAAAGAGCCTCTCCAACGCAACACTGCTACAACATCCAATCAGCAACGCTAGACTGGGTTTATTTACTGACGCATCTAGCGTTCACATCGGGTCCTGCCTCCAGCAAAATCTAAACGGCCAGTGGTATCCACTTTCCTTTTTCAGCAAAAAGTTGACTCCGCAACAGGCACAGTGGCCAGCTTATTACCGTGAATTATTAGCGATCTATGAGAGTGTCCAACATTTTCGGTACATTTTAGAAGTCCAGCATGCAACAATTTTCACAGACCATAAGCCCCTTTTGTACGCCTTTTTACAGCGACGTGAGAAACTTCCACCTCCACAACTTAACCAGCTATCATTCATTAGCCAATTCACGACTGACATCCAGTACATTAAAGGTGAAGACAATATCGTGGCCGACGCTATGTCACGCATTGACATAGACACAATCACTCTGGATCAAGATTATGAAGTTTTGGCTAGGTCGCAGGCATCAGACCAAGAACTTGCTAATTTATTGCAAGGTGGTTCCAGTCTAACACTCACCAAAATCAGTACATCAGCGACCAACACTCCGGTTTACTGTGACATCTCTACTGGTAAGCCACGTCTCTATCTAACCCCTTCTTTCCGCCGCGCTGCTTTCAATAAGTTACACAATTTGAGCCATCCCGGTGCTGAAGCTACGACCCGTTTGGTGGCAGAGCGTTTTGTCTGGCCTTCGGTCAGAAAAGATTGCCGAGCCTGGGCCCGATCTTGTGAAGCATGTCAGCGCAGCAAGATTTCAAGACACAATTCTACCCCTGTCGGTAATTTTGACACACCATCCGGTCGTTTCATGCACGTCCACATTGACATTGTTGGTCCATTGCCCGTCAGCAACGAATACCGTTATTGCTTGACTGCAATAGACAGAGTGTCCAGATGGCCCGAGGTTTGGCCCATGCGATCCATTACCGCGGAGGAGGTAGCCGAGACTTTTACCAAGGAATGGGTATCTCGCTTTGGCGTTCCGGCGGTTATTACTACAGACCAGGGTTCTCAATTTGAGTCGGGTTTGTTTCAACGATTACTGCAGCAATTCGGCACCAAGCGCATTAGAACCACCTCATATCACCCCAGCGCAAACGGGATGATTGAGCGCGTGCATCGGCAACTTAAAGCGGCGTTAATGTGCCATAATGATTCCTGGGCGAAGTCCCTACCGATGGTTCTGCTTGGAATGCGTTCGGCGTATAAAGAAGATCTCGAAGCCACGGTAGCAGAACTACTGTACGGAGAGCCTCTAAGGCTCCCTGGAGAACTTTTGGTGTCACCTTTAACATCAGGAACATTAGAAAACCCGACTGATTTCGTTGTACAGCTGCGTCACAAAATGTCATTGGTACGACCACTACCAGCTAGTCGACATAGTGAACCAGCTTCATTTATATTCAAGAGTTTGTCGACCGCGACTCATGTATACCTTAGAGACGATACCATCCGAAGAGCGTTGCAGCCACCCTATACGGGTCCATATAAGGTCCTGGAGCGTTCGTGTGATGGGAAAACATTCACCCTAATGGTAAAGGGCAACAAGGCCGTCGTAAGCGTCGACAGACTCAAACCGGCCTTCATTGATCATCCCGATCTGCAAACGACTCACACTATGCAACTGCCCGCCCCGGCTGATCCTCCTCCACGGCAAGCCGTGAGGGATAAGTCGCCCGAGCCCTCAATCCCGCAACAGTCAGTACAGGTTCATTTGCCGGTAAAACAGCCCTATACCACACGCTCGGGTAGGCGCGTTAGATTTAAAAATTTTGATTAATTCCTTGTTTAATTGTTTTTGATGTGCTATAATTGTGTACATTATTAGTTATTTTAGCCTGGTTTTGTCCTCTCTGTAGGGGGGTGGTGTGGCGATGAACACATCGTTCACCTGAATGACTATGTAACATCCCTACGATAGTGACACATCACTACGTTTTTGGACGAAAACTCTGACGGTTATTTTTCTGGTGTTTGATAATTTATTAATCCAGGTTCTCACTATTTCTATTGTGCGACTATCACTTGTTTTCCTGATTGTATCAATCTACCTAGTGTACTAAAATATTGTGAGTGTTCCTGGCTGATTAAACTATATAACCTATCATAGTGAATGGTTTCATTCCGAATGTTCGGGAGCAGCTATATCCCGCACACGATCAATCACAATCTTTTCATTTTGACAGTTTAACAACAGTCATTGCGTTATTTACGTTGTTTAGCAGACAAATTTTTCGAACATATGAAGCAATGGATTAAGCAATATCCTTCAAAATGATTCAGCACCGTGATTCATTACGCAATTAGGGTACTCGTAAGAGTAGTTTTTTTTTTAAGACTATTTCAATTTACATAATGTCGATACGTGTTTGGGAGTAAAAAACAATCTACACTTCGCCAGCTGTGCGTCGGCCCTAAGGCCTCGTGCACAATTACTACAACCACACCATATCGCAGCCACAAAATGTGGGTAAGCAGTGGTTACGTGTGAATAGTGTCGCTGCAACTTTTTGCAGTTACGATGTGGTTACGTTGTGGCTAGTGTTTGCAGACAGACAGATCGTTATGTTCGTGATGAGGCCGGCCGCTAGGGCTCGGTCTCGCTGGTGGTTGTGTTGTGTTTGCGACATAGTCTTGATACGGTACGGTACTTGACGGTAGATTTTAACGGTCAAATGTGGTCCGTGTAATAAACTATTTTAATTATTTTCATATAAATTAGCGCCCGTGTTCAAGCCCTAACTGAAAGTTAAAGAACCGAGGTTGGCACATATAATAGAGACGTCATTGACGTCGGGAAAACAATCCGCGAAAGCAATCAAGCACTGGGCAGTCAGTGCTTGATTGTTTTCCATGTAGACCCTCATCTATACAAATAAATAAAATTTAAGTGTCTGTTTGTAATGTCAAACAGACACTTAAACAAAAAAAAACAAACTTTTTCAAAAGATTCCTCGAATGTTATTCAGCCATGATTCATGCCACTATTTTAATAAATTACTGAACGCCACACAGAATTACCCTTTAACTATCGTTAATAGAAAACCGTTAGATAAGTTACAGATAAGACCACGGACCTTTTTATCTGTGCATGATTGAATTTTACTGACCCCCTGACCTTCGGAAGGGTGATTGCTCTCTCTTCAGGGACTTACGTTAGTCATAATGTTGGATATTTCCATTGGTAAAAAATCTGCCTAGCCTACTCCCAACTATGTTGGAGTCGGCTTCCAGTCTAACCCGATTCAGCTGAATACCAGTGCGGAGTGACTGCCTATCGACTTCTACAACCCAGTTACTGAGTAACACGATACCCCTCGGTAAGACTGGTTGTCAGACTTTTGGGATCTTGATGAATGACAGCCTAGACCAACGGCTTAAGCGACGATAACCGACTTTGAATGATTTTATACTGAAGATCACGTCTAAACAAGTAATGTTAATGATTTGGAAAAAATATTTGTTAAATTAGAGCATTTTCTTAATAACTTAATATAGGAATATTTTAGATTATGTTCATAATACTGAAATATATAGCATATATATATGCATAATACATAATAGTGAAATTAAATTATAAAATGAAGAAAAAAAAAACTGAGAATCACGTAACATCTATCAAGTTTTATTTTAAAGATAATTTCATTATTGATCTTTTAGTATACGTGTTTTATTAAAATACCTTTTATTTTATGTATAATAAATTAATAATGCGTCTAATTTGGGACAGCGCTCCTTGATGAGCAAGTCCTATTACTGGCTGAACGTACGACGCGTTGCGTGAGCTCAGTACAGAACACGCAAGCTAACCACTCAAGCTCACTGGCATATATATAGAGGCACGCAGGGATCTCGATATGTAATAGGTGACCTATCCACGACCCGACCGCGGCAAGCGTAGCAAGCGGCACCTTCGATCGACCCGTGCGGCTGTTCAGAATCATACCTTTAGACTCATTAGTATGGATTTTATTGAAAGCTCACTTTTCAGTCTTCAGATTATTTTATAACTCAACAGCTTTTTCTTCTAAAGGTGCATCCACACCAATATACTTTTTGTAGAGCAACGTTGGCACGTGTTAGGGGTCAAAAACGGATAACAAAAAGATATTAAATCAACTTAGTTAGGCCCACTTGCGCGTTCATGGGTTAGCTAAATAACTCGGAGTTAACAGCTAACTCAGGGTTAATTCAAAGAGAATTATTGAATTAACCCTGAGTTAGCTGTTAACTCCGAGTTAGCTGTTAACGCGAAAGTGGGCCTTAAAGTTATAGATAGTTACTCAATGTTATGATGCTGCAAAACGTTGCTCAACAAAAACTAACTTTGGTGTGGATGCACCTTAGCGCGCTAATGGCCCCCAAATTCAAATTTACTTTTGTTTTTTGCAATTTGCAGGTCAATGTTGATTAAAATAGGATTTAGGATATTTCGCGGGCTACTTTGACGCTTTCGCCTTAAGTATATGAAACTGAGTATGATGGAGTACTACCTAAGTCCTTATTGACCTGAGACTCAGGCATTTCAAGTGAAAGTTTGATCCGGTACGGCTGTTTTGGCATCAGGATGTTGCTGGCTTTCGTCAGCTGCACATAAGCATATGGATATGAGCATATTCCTGCCTTGTCTTCGCATGGTCTGAAATTCAATTTTGTTTAAGTAAAAGAGGAGGAAAAAATATTTATAATTAAGTTTCTTATGAATCTTCTATATTGGGTGCTGTAAAAATTAAATAATTAACATATAAAACTAGACCATCGCTTTCCATTAGGCAAGATCAGAGTCAATATTTTAACTCTTTTAGGTAATAAATAAAAAGAATAGTCAATTTTATTTGTTGAGAACTACAAATAATTTTCTGAAATATTTAAATCCAGCCAATGAACAAGAGTAGAAATATCCTGGCAAATTTATTGTCACTAAGGAGGTATAATAATAAAAAATAAACTTACTTGAATTGAAAATGCACCGGCCGCACATGAGTAACATTCGGCATATAAATATTATAGAACCCGACATACATAAAAATTGATAACCACAGTATAACAGTCACAAATAAAGTCACAATAGCGACCCTATACATCAATTCCTTTACACTTGTTAAACTTTCATCCGTTTTCTTCTTATATCCCACGTATTGGTTCACAAGGAAAGCCTCAATTGGTTTCCGAACATACTCCCTCACTACTAGGAAAGGATTCAAATATCGCACTATAGTTTTTTCGAACATTTTTTTTTAATTGTGCCAAGGAAACTGATCAGTGCTTAATCGTGGGTAGATAAAAGTGTAGTAATGATAGTGCATATCGCTAGTACAAGGGTTAAGTCCGCTTTGTTGATAGAAGCGTGATAGATGACGCAGTGCACCGCGGCTGCTTGGAGATTATTAGATAAGCGATGGAGGTCAGTAAATGTTGTAATTTATTTTTGTTTTTGTTGATACTGCGGAAATAAAATCAAAGTTATGACAGATACAACCCTCTTTTGAAATTTGACACTGCTAGTGGGGAAATTTCACTTCGGGCTCGGGCTCCCATTTCGAAAAAAGTGAAATTCCCCTCTTCTTGTTACAAATCTGTCAACTATGTCAAGGAAAGTTCAAAGTTCAATTCCCAAAACACAGGGTTTAATAATTTTCAGGCAACACTTTACTATTACTGTCATATTCAATGGACTACCATTTCGTTCTAAGAGTTAGTTTCGAAAATTTGACTGTTGTCTGTTGTGTGTTGTCCAAGACGCGGAGAAGTCTAAATAGCGTTCCTTGACTTCTACGATTAGTTTTGTGAGATGGAGATGTATTTTTTTTGTGAATGGTATAGAATAATTAATTATTTTCGTTTTTTATTGTGCGATCATCTGGTTTGCTTTTTTTTCACATCAAAACGGAACGTAAATGTCAAATTGTCAAAGCTAATGTCGTTCCAGGTTTTCCGTTTCAGGTTGGGAATGGGAAGTTGCATGGAAAAGAAACAAAAACATAATTTATCAACAGATAAAAAGAGAGAGCACTGAAAATAAAACGTAACGTAACGCACTAACTGTCAAAAATAACAAAACAGTTTGCTACAAAATAAATCACGGATCGCCGACTAATGTAGAATTTTGGTGCTATTTAAAAACTCCCTATAATGATACGTTTACTAAATTCTAAAGTGCACCTGCACATACCAAAAAGGCTCAAAACATGTACTACAAGCTTAGTTCGAAAACCAAATGTTACTGCCACTGCATATCAGCCTAAAAACGTAGAAAAACAGAAATATGAAAACTGGGAGAAGATTCATCTTTTTACAGCTGCGAATCCTACTCCAGAGCCTAGTTTTAGCATGGTGCTACCTCCTCCAAATATCACAGGAACTCTTCATTTAGGTTAGTTATTTTTTATTATTTTCATAACCCACTTTTTATTTCTTTTTATAAATAGAACTTGTAAGTCCTAAGGCATCAACTGATTCATGACTTCACCATGTAGACTTCTGTAGCCCATATCCTGGTCAATGACATAGAATCTACTCTGTACTAGGTTTCCCGCTCACCATCTAGTGGCAATGCTCCATCCTTATAAAATCACTGCAATTTCCTCTTGGGTGCTCAAAACACTAAGTTAAGAGAGAGTCAAAACAAAACATGACAATACTTAAGCACATTCCCTGGTACTTCTTGGAGAGTCAGCCATTCTACCAATGTGCTGACTAATATTTCACTATCTATCTTTTAAATTTACTATTTCTTTATCTATTCCCTTTAGCTTGTACCAACATAACAGTTTTTTTTACGTTCAGCCAGATGCAGCGGGGGGGGGGGGGCTTATTTTATATTATGTATGGATAAGGATAAGTATAGATATTGCCTATATACGAGAAAGCTTGTTTGACTGTACTAGCCGTTCACTTCGAGATGGCCATTATCTCCCATCCCACTTCCCCACACTGCACAACCAAACACACAAAACAAACAACGATAGCAAACTTGCTATCCGTACTTAGCAGGGTCTGACTTTTGGCGCGTTGTGAGGAAACGGGAAGGGACACAGCCATCTCGAAATGAATGGCTAGTACCTATAAGTTATTTGCAGGTCATGCATTAGCTTGTACAATTCAAGATGTGATTGTGAGGCACAAGAGGTCTATGGGCCACAATGTTCTATGGGTGCCAGGCATAGACCATGCTGGGATTGCTACACAGGTAAGTACTTATGTACATCTTTTTAAAATAATTTGGCTTTTAGGGCTGATTTATATAATCAGATAAATTTTTATCTGGAGAATAAGGGCCGAGTCACACCAGAATGGCCTCGCGCGACCTCCAGATCCCACGTGCCTAGTCTCCTCTTGACTAGTTTAGTTCTACATTACATACTCGCCGCCGCCCGCGGTGCCGCGAGCGGCCTCGCGTCGCCGCTGGCAGGCGCATGCAAAACCACCGACAAGGTGCGCGTGGCGCGCGGCCGCTCGCGGCACCGCGGGCGGCCTCGAGACCATTCAAGCGATACTGGTCTTTTAAGTATGTAGATAAAGTTTAAAAATTATTTCGCACTGAAAGTGCTCGCCGCGACGCTGCCGGCCGCTGCCAATCCGGTGTGCCCCGTCGCTTAATATGTCAGACATTCAAACAAATATTTTCTATACAATTAAATATTAATTCCTCAGTTATAATTATAACTAATAAGTTATTCTGTCCATTGTAAAAGCAGCCCTAATAGAGCAAAATTTGCATAAAATAGAGAGGTTTGTAACGAGAAAGGGATGCCTTGACCCAGCTGTAAGACAGCTAAAATTGTGCTTAAGTCTGAGATATTCCTAAAGTTGCCAGATAAACAAAAAGTTAAATTTAAAGAGGGTAAGATAACGTGAAATTGGATATGTTTTATCCAATTTTAAGTAAACCACACAATAAATCCAGGTAGCCCAGATTTTCTAGGTAAAAAATGGTCACTTATGTACATCTCAAAAAAATCGTGTATTCCCGTTCGTACCACTGCCGTCGTCCCACTGGCGGGAATTTCATAAATAATATTAAATTCTATTACTATCGTGAGTTCATGCAAGCCTAGTACTTTTTGTCCTAGAAGGAATACGTCAAATTACAAGTCATCCTGAATATAAAAAATAGTTACGATACATAGATTAGAAATAACTGTTTTTTACCATTGAACAACCAGACTCAAATTATTTAGTGGGACCAATGGGAATTAAAAATAAAATTACTAAAATATTCCCGTTCGTCCCACTAACAGAATCAGAGGGACGAACGGGAATAAATTTAATATTATTGATTAAATTCCCGTTCGTCCCACCAGTGGGACGGCGGTAGTGGGACTAACGGGAATACACGCAAAAAAATTACATCTTCACATTTATTTTTCCAGGGTGTAGTAGAAAGATATTTAAAAACAAAACAAGACGTCAGCCGCTTCTTCATTGGGCGAGAAAAGTTCCTTCAAGAAGTCTGGAAATGGAAGGAAAAACACGGCGACGCCATATGCAATCAATTGAAGACCCTTGGCTGTTCCCTCGACTGGTCTCGACAAACTTTCACTATGGACGAGAAGCACACAAAAGCAGTTAACACAGCCTTCATAAGACTATTCAAAAACGGTCTCATATATCGCAAAAAAGCCCTAGTTAACTGGTGTAGTGCGTTAAAATCCTCAGTTTCTGATATAGAGGTAGAAAATGTCACTATAAGTGGACCCAAAGAGATTATAGTCCCAGGTTATGAAAGAAAAGTTAAGTTTGGATTGCTATACCATTTTGCCTATATATTGTTGGATTCTGATGAGCAGATTGTGGTGGCTACCACTATGCCGGAGACCATGTTGGGTGATACTGCGATTGCTGTACATCCTCAAGATAAAAGGTAATATTTCATAGGAGATTTATTTTATAGCTGAGGTACAAAATTGTTATGTAATTGGCCTGTGGCCCACTTCTAGGCCATAGTGTCCCTCCATTTGTCTGTCGTGGTGTGCTTCGTTTTTTCAATTCCTAAAAAAATAATGACATTAAATTTATTCATCCCGCTAACTCTTTCGTGGTCTGCGGCGACACGATCCGCTGCCTCAGTGTTGTGATATGCAAGCCCACAGCTCATTTAACATGTGATTTAGCTGCACCTACTTTGCCTTTTGAGCCACATCAGTTTTAATAAATAAATTTAAAAAATTGTTAATTAAAATTTTTCAGTTAGGTAAAGGTTTTGATTCTTACAGGTACGCTCATCTGGTAGGTAAAAGAGCATGGCATCCCTTTAGGAATGTTGATATACCTATAATATTCGACGAAAGGGTCGACCCCAAATTCGGAACGGGCGCCGTTAAATTAACGCCAGCGCACAGCAAAACCGATTACGACATAGCTAAAACGCACAACCTTCATCTACTTCAAGTTATCGATGAAGATGGTATCATGAAGAATGCTGAAAGTTTTAGTGAAATGAAACGTTATGACTGCCGGGATGCTGTGGTACAAGCCTTGGACGTTTTGGGACTTATGAAGGAGATCAAACCACATGATATGACCTTGCCAACCTGCAGTCGAACGGGATCCATCATTGACCATCTGCCAAAGGAACAGTGGTTCTTATCCTGTCGTAAACTTAATGAGAGAGCCGAGGATTTGGTCAAATCTCGCCAGTTGGTTATTGAACCCGAAAAGTATGTCAAATACTGGCTGGATTGGACCGGAGACAAGCGCGATTGGTGTATCTCTAGACAGCTGTGGTGGGGCCATCAGATCCCGGCCTATAAATGTACCCACAATCGCAATGTAGCGTGGGTAGCCGCGAACACTTACGCAGAGGCCAAACAGGAGGCTTCGAAATATTTAAGAACATTGCCAGATATGGTTAAAGCTGAAAGAGATCCCGACGTTCTTGATACTTGGTTCTCTTCAGGAATATATCCGTTTGCGGTATTAGGTTGGCCTGATACTACCCAGAATAAAGACTTCGTAAAGTTCTACCCTCTTGATTTAATGGCCACAGGACACGATATACTGGGATTCTGGGTCCACAGAATGGCGATTCTCGGCTTAGAATTAACAGGAGAAGTACCGTTCCAAAAGGTTCTATTACATGGAGTCATTTGCGACGGTAGAGGGGCGAAGATGTCAAAAAGTCGAGGCAATGTTATAGATCCATTGGATGTTATAGATGGCATCAGTTTGGAGAACTTGAGAGATAAGACGAAAGAAATGAATAAATACGGAATTTTAAGTTTGGCTGAAATGGACAAGGCTTTGACATATCATAAAGATAATTACTCGGCTACAAACGGGATTCCTGAATGTGGAGTTGACGCGTTAAGGTTCACTCTGCTCTCTCAGGATATCAAATCACATTTCGTGAACTTCGACATCGCGATGTGCTACGCGAACAAACTCTTTTGCAACAAAATCTGGCAAAGCGTGAGATATACACAGATGTCTTACGATAAACTTGAAAAAATACGATTACCTAGCAACTTCGAATTGAATAAGGACGATTTAACGTTCTTCGACAGGTGGATCCTTAGCAGGTTGGCTGATATGGTAGAAATAGTTAATAATGCTATGGAGAACTACGAGTTTCATTTAGCAACCAAAGCGATTAGGACTTTGATGTATAACGAGTTCTGTGACGTTTACTTGGAGGCTACTAAACCAGGGATCGACAGTTCGGATTGCTCAGTGGCGTTTGCTCACGCGCATACATTATCAGCTGTTCTAAACACGTCCCTTAGGTGCCTCGCCCCTTTCATGATCTATTTGACAGAGG
This sequence comes from Agrochola macilenta, assembly GCA_916701695.1. Lineage (NCBI taxonomy): Eukaryota > Metazoa > Arthropoda > Insecta > Lepidoptera > Noctuidae > Agrochola > Agrochola macilenta. The sequence goes on from OU753578.1 coordinate 6,467,891, forward strand.
AACTAATTCCGAAAGTACCCGCATTCTCAAACAGCATCATATATGACTTTAAAGACGCCGATAATAAGTATTACGACTTCCCGCAAAGCATAGATTTTAAAAAGTGGAAGAATGACGACTGCGAGACACGAGCCAATAAATTCTTGAACGCTATCTTTCTAGTCAGAGAAATAAAAGGATTGTATAATATTTCTAATAAATTAAGGCCTGCGATACTTATTGAAAGCGTCGATAACACTTTAATAAAAGATATAGAAGATAATGAACTGGTATTTTTGAATCTGACGCGTTGCAGCGAGATCAAATTTGAAGCAGACGAAAAGAAAAATTACGTAAGGGCTGTTTTGGATAAAAAAACTGAAGTAAAAGTGGAATTAGTGGGTGAAGATCTTGAAGTAGCTGTATTTGCAGCTAATGCTAAACTGGAGAAGAAAATCAAGAGGCTACAAGACAGTTTATCGAAATTAGAAGCAAAGTTTGCGAGTGGACATTATTTGACGCGCGCACCGCAATGGGCTCAAATGATTGACAAAGACAAGTTAAATTCAAAGAAAAAGGAAATCGAGGGATTACAAAAACTTTTGATGTAGCAATAAAAGAAATTAGACTAAATAGTTTTAGGACGAAAATTGCAGATTAAAAGCGCAGAAACAGTAAACTTTTGGGTAAAGAAATTCGATCGGTAATTTTAAGTCTAAAAGTATTTATTATGGTTTTTGAATTGTCACTGCTTCAAAATTAAGGATCGGATCTTACCGTTACCAATGTTCAATATTTAGTTATTTCGAGTTATTTATTATTTCATTATTATTAATGAAAAGCTCTATCGAGCTTCGTCTTTTTATCTTAAGAGTCTATAATACCTCAAATTGTTTAGCATGATCCTCCGTCATATGGATGATACTGCAGCATTAATTTTGAAATAAATATATGTTAAAATTGAGGATTAATATTATGTACTATGTTTGACGAAAACACGATTCCATATTCTATAGAAAAGTAATCCAAAGCCACCTCCAAACCGAACAATAAACCATTGGTATTAAAAAAATACTTCAAATTAAATCATGAAACTTTGCATAATAACTGAACTAAATATAAAGCAGATACTATGTTTTTTATTTTCTTTAAATTAAGTACCATTTTTTTTTACCGTAAAATTAAATTACCTAAATTATCGGCGCCTTGGATCCGCCAGCATCCCGATCAGCTCGATCTCGGTCTCACTCGGTCCGCGAGCAGTATGGTGCGAGCGAGATAAAAAGTGAATTTGAGCTGAGGTAGTATAGGCTCTTAAGATACAAAAACGAAAGTTGAAATAAGTTTATTTCTGTGTAATGAAAAATGTTTTAAATTATAAACAAAATTAAAAATCAAAAAGTTTATTGTTTAAAAATCAATAAAATGCTTTAAATTTACAACAGACGATAGATTTCTTTAACTATTAATTGACTAACAATTAGTGGCCCCTTCGAACCAAAATAATACAATTTTTTATCAACAGTAAATCTTTTTAAATATGTATGAAACATTTTGAAGTAAGCATCAGGTATTTAAAATCTATATCGTTTGTGGATTCAGATCCACAAGAGTCAAAAGCCAATATTTTTTTAAAGCATCCTCCTGTATCTGTCTACAGTGTGGGTAAAATTATAATCGCAGCTGATAGTGAAAAAGCAGATGCTCACTTCAAATAAAACAAATACTAATTATTAATAATGCATAGACACAACTCAAATACAACTTAAAGAAACACATTTGATACATAACAAACATTCCTATAAATAAATGTATTTTTGAGCGATACACAACACATAACATAACGCATGAATACAATACAACAACATTGGTTAATAACTAGATCTGATTCTATGGACTGAATTGATTCTTAAAATTAAACTTATATAGTACACTATTCGAGGCAAAATTTAAATAAGGGACATACTCAAGGATTCAGAAGATTTTTGACTGTTTGACCGTATAGGAAAGTAAAATTATCTAACTGCCCAAAAACCACCTCTCTATTGATCCACCCAAAGACATTTTTGATATTTCATTTTCAAAAAAATAAAACTGCAATATGACCCTTATTCAAAAACAACATCCTTTATATAAACAAGTGTCTTAATTTTTTTTAATCAATGCTGCCTAAATATAAAATTTCGATTTGTAACACTCGATTTTATCCCAAATATTTTACTTATAAAAGGCGATGACAGCGCTCCTTGCGGAACACCTTGGAACTGTAATAATGTCATGAAGAATGTTTCTAATTTATCACACTAGAGGACGCAAAGCAGGGATAAATTTATTGATAGTGGCTCATTGTTAATGTTAATAATAAATCCTTCTAGAGAACATTTACTACGGTAACATTTCATTATTCACCTTATTTAGTACACAATAGACTCTATATTAGACCGTCCAATGACCCGGGCTTAAAGGATAAAATCGAGAGCGAGTTTTATAATATTTTATTTATCGAATGTGCGAGCGAGACACTTATACTAAGGCCGCGATCTTTAAACGTTACTTAGTTCGTGCTGTGACTTAGACATATTCCCGTCTCTATCTTGCACTTGTAGTTTGACAGGTGTGTGACAGTGACAGGTATAACACTTCGCCAAAGTACGCGACTTTAAGAGTTATGTATTTACAGATATAATTAGAACGAATAAATTTTCTTTATGAGATTTGTTCATACGGAACAAATCTATCTTAGAGATATGTATTAATGATTGTAATGATTATAATTCTGTTAATATATATCTGTTATAGTCCCGAATCATATTTTGATCAAGAAACAAACTGACACTGACCTGCAAATTGCAAAAAACGTAATTATCGGGCTACAACTGCGGATCCACCTTATGTAACGTTTATAGATGTCGAGCTTAAATCAACGCAATATATTATATTACTCTTATAACTACATAGACAACTGATCTACACAGTAAATACACACATAAGTAATACACTCGAAACATACATTATTATGAGAGAAACACAATATAATTATATTTTAGAAATTGCGTACTGATATTATGCTGGCACTTCATTAGGCGTATTTGTCCAAATAACGCCAATATTTTATTTCTATTAAAATAGAAGTTATTTTGCATTATCGAAATAATGTGAAGTATCGTCATTATGAATGCGATTCTATGGAAACTTGGGCCAATAACTCTATGCAGCCTTCAACCCAGTGAGCCTTACAGTAGTCGTTTATGATGTGTAACATCTGAAACCTTGGCTGAGAGTACCAACCTCTCGGAAAATGGGTTGGTACTATCTCACGGCTAACTTAAGCACCGCGCGCGCTCATTGGTCAAATTAAATAGCGCGTGCTCTCCCGGCTGCATGTTACACACTTCCGTCCCTTTTCACGAAATCACTCCCACAGGTTGCAGGAAAGCGAGAGGAGAGGTACACATCAATAAAGCAACTTTATTAGGCTTGAGTAAATACATCAAAGAAATATGTAGGCCTAATCAGCACCTTAATTGCGTAACACAATTTCAAACGCAATCCAAGAGTTTTGAAGGATATTTCTAATCCATTGCTTCATAGGTTTGAAAAATTCGTCTGCTCAACAACGTAAACAACGCAATGAACGTGGCTAAACTGTAAAAATTAAATACATTAATAAATTGTCGTTACAAGTGTGTTACGCAATTACCCTGCAGGAGAAACGATTTTGCGAAAATAAACCCCTATTTGGATGAAAAGGGGTAATCAAGTTTTAGGGGAGTATTTTACTGATTACTTTGATTAACTGGAAAATTCGTAGGTATAATTAGGCTAAAATAAAAAAATGGAAACGCACCTAACGATTTCTCAAAAATCAACCCCTGTCGGGATGGAAAGGGGGTTAGGGGGTTTAACAGTTTGTATCGAAAATTGCATTATTTCGGTTAGGAAACTTGAAACACCACGGCACAAATACATAATTAGATATAAAAATAATATATTAGCACAATGAATGCGTTGCCAAAACTCAATGTTACTAACAGTGGAATACTGGGTCAAATGAAATTATCTAGCAAAACTCCGCAAACGCGATGTGGTACAGTTTTTGGGGGTCAACGACCGCAAGCAGTTTAGATACTTGAAATAAGAGTTTAGAAAATCAGTATTCATCACCAGCTGCGGTCGATGACCCTAATAAAAAAAGAAATGCTTTTCCTTTTTCGTGTAGATATCTATACTAACACATCACGTCTGCGGAGTTCCGCTTATTTGTAGCAGCACATTGCCGTACCTTTGGTCATCCGACAATGGAAAGTCCTGAATAGAATTAAATTACGCAATTCCAACATACTCTCCGAAATGTTTTCGACAAAACACCGATAGGCGCAACTCTGCATTGACATCTGTAAACACCGCCGTATTCATAAATCCCTACATTGTTTACCTAAGAAATTGACTTTGTTTCCTTTGTTGTGGTCATCATCGAACTATAGTTTGACCGAGACCGCCGTTCCGCGCCTTAGGTACGTGTGCGGCGAGACGGGGGCAGTGCACGCCGCTCATTCGTCAACGCTCACGGCTTGCGCCACTTATTTGTCAACGCTGCCTCGCCGCGCATTCATAAGGCGCGGAACAGCGATCTCGGTCAAACTATAACAGAAAGTAATTGCAGTGTGTTTAGTAAACGCGATTACAGCTAAACTTCGGAATAGTAGAAACGAAGAAACAAGGGTCATAGTGGATATTATAATTATGTGGTACCTATGTCTTGTTTTAATCATATTTTAACCAAAACAACCTGATGCTGTTGTAAGTTTTTATAGTTTTATGAACGAAGTCGCGGGCGTTAAGCTAGTTGCACTTCGCCCGCGACTTCGTCCGGGGGACTTCGTACTTTCCCCTCCGAACTTGAACACCCCTTTCTCCTTTAGAGGGTTGTTTTTTGGCCGGATTTTTCGCAGTAGTTTGACTTTTCCTTCATAGGTGTGTTATTATTGTCTTACTCAACCAATTACATAAGTATCTTTACATAGCTGCTAAGTGCGACTCCCTTCAGTATGATTTTTCTTCTGTTTCATGATAAGGTGGCCTCACACAGTTTTTAGGGATGATTTCTGAACTTCATTTGATTTTACGTTTTCCAAACAAAATTAAATTAAAAACTTAAAGGGGATGACAGGGCTCCACCCAAAGTAAGTATCAGTAACAAACACTAAAAGTATCTTTGGAAAATAAATCATTACGATGTTTATTATTTACCTCAATAAGTTGAGAGTCAAAAAAAACTTTTTACAAAAAAAAAACAACCGACTTCCGAAAAAAAACACTACAAAGTGAAAAATAACTTTAATTTCGGAAGTCGGTGTCTTGGGTTTTATTTTCGTTTTTTGCCACCGACTTCCGAAATTAAAGTTATTTTTCACTTTGTAGTGTTTTTTTTCGGAAATCGGTTGTTTTTTTTTTTGTAAAAAGTTTTTATTTTTCACTTTTTAGTTGTGATACCTACCCCACACAAATTCCAATACCAATACCTGCTATGTAAATAACACTCACAGGAAGTTATCATCATATCATCCACAGATACTAAGTGGGAAAAATACGAATTATTGAAGCTTAGTCAAAAACTATTCAAGCAAAGTTAATAAAATTTATATGGGACCAATCCGGGAGCATAACCTTTCAAACAAAAAAATAATTTTCAAAATCGGTCCACAATTGAAGGAGAAATCGACGGAGAAACATAAAAAAAAAAAAACATACATACGCGTCGAACATATAACCTCCTCCTTTTTGGAAGTCGGTTAAAAAGAACACGGTATTAGTAAGACTAGCAAAGCCGAAAAAAACTAAAGATAGAAAATTGAATTTTGGACAGTAATTGTAGTTTAAAACGAAGGTGTATAAAAACAAAGGGAAGGTAATATTATTTAAGAAAGTATAAAATATAATTTAATTTACATACGAAGCAACGACAAATACATAAGTAAATAATGGATAAAAACACTACGCTTCGCTATATCTGGCTTTGCTTAGGAGTGAAAGGAATAGTACAATATGGGCTGTCCCGCTCCCACATTTTCTGGCATCTAGTTCTTGGCCCAAGGAGTAGAAAAAGAGATAATGTATTTACACAAACGCACAAAAATTCACTCAAAGGCCTTTATCTAAGTGGTCACGAAAAACGGGCAGGCCGAATACCCTATGCCTCATAAATTATTATATTATATTCTAAATGCACGTATGAATGACATAAAGTTGGGAACCGGAGCGTCTTTTTAAATATATTTCATCTTGCAACTATACAGCTCAATTTTATGAATAGTACTCGCGTTAAGAACAGTCGTCGGGCCATAAATTTCAGTAGCAATAAGAATGTGCAATGCCTTGCATCTTATCGATAGTTTGCTACCTTCTCAATAAGCACCATAAGTGAGAGCGAGACAGGCTGATAACAATTATTTGTGGCCCGACGACTCAGTTTTTAATGTATTATATGAAAATTATAAATACATGGTGGTTAAAGTATGCAATTGATGATCTACAAAAAATTTGATAGTTGTACAGTCAGCGTCAAAAATTAAGGGACATAGAGAGTGACTGTTCCAAATGATCAAAACAATAGAACTAAGGAAATTGTTTTTGAAACTTTATCTGAACTTGCCTGATCAGAATGACAGTTGTCATTCAAAATGTTTATTCTAAAACTCTCTTTGTGCCATTGAGAGAATAAGTACACAGGGTCAAATTAAATTAGCTAGCGAAACTCTGCAGACGTAACTGGTACCGATATCTCAATACGATAAAACAAAAAGGTTTATTTTTTTTGGTGTTCGACAATTGCTGGTAGTGTTGTTACTTCAAGTATGGGTTGAGAAAATCTCTTTCCTTTTGTTTTATCGTGTTTGGGTATCGACTCCAAAGATATGTGAAGATTACAAACAAAAAAAAACATCAAATATATATTATTTTTAGTTTTATCATGTTTAGATATCGATACCAATTATGTCTGTACAGTTTCGCTAGCTAATTTTATTTGACCCTGTATAGTTTAATTTCTAAGTTGTTTAGATAATTTTGAACAATCTGTTTATTTATTCTCCTATCCTTTTGGTGATGCAGAGGCAGACCATGGATCCAATATTTGTGAAACTTACTGTACCAAATACGATTGGAGTGTGGACGAAATAACGTTTTTTTTTTCAAACAAAAATATAACCATAAGATTAACTTATGACTTTGCCTTGGACTTTAGCCTCTTTGGTGGTTTCCGTTTACTCTTTTTCGTGTCTGGTAACATTACTTTCTTCCTACCTGTGTGCAGGCAGATGTATTCTTCAGGTACAATTTTCTCTGAAATAGGTGAAAGGTTTTGGATATAAAATTATGTATGTTGACAGTAGTAAGTGACAACTGCGGGAGCACAGAACAGAAAAAACAGTAGAAGTAGCATAGCGCTTCATTAGTATCGGAACCAGCGTACCCCAACTCACACAAATACAAGTTAATTGTATTTCGTAACACTAAGAAATCTTTGGTGTGATTGGTAATTTAACATTGAATGAAAGTAGGAAATAATGTCAGTCGTCGCTTATTTGAAAATAAACCACAATCTATAGACAATAGAGTTGTTTATTGTCTACTCTTTTTACGTATTTATTACTTTTTCCGTTTAAAGCAGACACTGAATAGTTTCATGAGCAAGTTACGCTTCCCGCCGCTAGATGTCACTATATTAAATGCATTCAATTTTAATCTGTATTTCGTTACTGATAAGATTCATATTTGCGTAGCGAGGTCATTACTATTCGTCCTCCTCTAGGGATGTACCACTGTCGTTGACTTATTTATCGACATTTCGTTTTATTTTTAAACAAAATACAGTTAACAGCTAGAGTCGATAAATATTATTATGTTCGAAATCAAGTGTTAATATTTTATTCTAATACATACGATTTACAGAAAGTATAATTAAGAATTGTTATGTTAAACTACTGATCTGAATTTGAAAATTACTACTATCGTCGATTGAGTGTCTGGTCTGCACCAAGTGCAAAGGCAACTGATAGAAATCCAACGACTGACGAAACACGAAGTTTGCCGAGGAACATTTAGAAAATAGTTGTACTGTACCTATTTATTTTTCACTTTGTCGAAACTTAGGTTATTACCAACTTAAGTTTCGACAAAGTGAAAAATTATTATTGTATAAGTATATTGTAGATTTTGAAAGCGGTTGTCTTTTTTATCATGACGATTCATGTCGTCGTTGCGACTTTAAGACCTTTTATGTGTCACTTTCGGCAAAATCACTTTTTTACGCCAGCCGATCTAAATATGATGTTGATCTAAATGTGATTCGCGGCCGTATCAAATATTAATTTATAGAATTATAATTAAAAAATCACCAATACAAAAGAATCCCTCTACGTTCATAAAATCCTATAATTATTGAATGACTATTTCATGAAATCATGACATTTTAGGATTATTCTAACATAAGAGTTGTTATTATGTTTGTTGCTGATTCTAAATTCTAATGATTATAATTCTCTGAAGTCATATTTGTTACGGTCTCGAATCATATTTTAATTAACATACAACCTGACACTGACTTACAAATTGCAAAAAACGTAAGGAAATTTGAATTTCGCGGGCTACCTTAGCGCATCCCCTTTAAAATATCGATAGCTCATTATCGATAACGCTAATCTCTAATTGAGTAGCTGACTGTAACATGTGCATAGTCGGAATCTTCGCGAAAAATATGTTTGAGTTTAAAAGAAAGTAGACCTTAAATTTAACACTATAAAGTCAACTTTTACTTGTCTTGTTTAATAAAATATTATTGTTCAAATTTTAATCGAAATAAAATCAATTAAGACTTACTGACGGTATGACATACCTCTATTTGATATATTTTTGGTTCTGCTATCGTGTTTACATTCTAAAACAGCACAATAGGGTATTTATGTAAAAAAAAAACAAGTTCTTTTCACCGTGACGGTTGTAACGAGACTGATTTGCGTGGTGTGTGCGCGGAGTAGACATATGCGGATCTCCGCAAAACTCGAGGTACGCGGGCCCCACCTACTTGCGACTTCTACTGTTTTTTCTGTTCTGTGTGCGGGAGTATGTCGCTTATTTGATGCTTTGGAATCGGGTTATGCTCTTGAACGGGTGCTGCTTGTGGTGATTGGTCGTGGTGCTGACCATGGTTTTGTTATTGTTATTAGTAATTAACTTTTTATTTATTATACTTCGATGGTCCAAGTTTATCATTTGTGACTTCGAACCTGTCCCTGTCACCCAGTATAGCTATTAAAGCTGTAACTAGCTTTAATAGCTATTCTGGGTGGCAGGGACATAGACGCGAAAAACTTTTACCATGGATTCAGTACATGATTCTGAACCCACCTGCATTGAAATTTTTCGTCGGTTATTTAAAAAATAAATAAAAATAATCACGTACTGAATCCATGGTAAAAGTTTTCGCATCGATGTCCTGCCACCCTGTATGTAAATTTACTTTAAAGCTGTATGCAAAATTCAGTGCTGCCAATCGCGTCACGCGTCACGCGTCAAGTTATATTGAACTCGCTGTACTAGGAAGTATAATCTGCGTTCGCAATTCATTTGCCAAACATGTAAACAAACACGAGTTTTAGAAAAAACAACTGTAATGCGTACACATAAGGTTCAGTTTGAGCTACAACTTCATATTTTTAATACTAGTTGGTCTAAAATCAACTTTATTTACAATAGTATAAAGTTGATGTTTGTCTAAGTGGAAAACTCGTGTTTGTTTACATATTTAGCATATGCTAAACATGTAAACAAATATTGCACACGCAGATTATGTAAATTATGCTACAACCATTCGCAGTAAAGGTATTTAAGAACAATAGGAAATTACGCGAATTCTTATGGACCGACACTTCGTGCCATAAGACATTCGAAGGGAGGCGTACGATTGGAAAGTCTATGTGGAATACTGATGATGAAGTTGGTAGTAATACTACTTTTGGGAACCAAGTTTGAATGCCTATTATAGCTTTCTAAGGCTAACCATGATGTGCTAACAATGTTGCATCAAGGAGATGTCAGCACAACTGAAGGGGTCTGCTAGGACCGATGCCTGCCGGGGTCGCGTGAAAATCCGAAGGGGATACCGTGGCCCCTGGCAACGTACAGGCAACTGAAGGAACACGGGTGGGTTTTAGTCAGTAAGAGTCTGACACGCCCTCCCGCTCCGCCCAGAGTGGGAGAAGTTATTTGATAATTTCCCACCCAAAAAAAAAGGCAAACCAACCAAGTAGACTGCTATCTATAGCCTGTCGATGATGAAGATAGTAAAATAAAACAACGAAATTTGTGTAACTATTTATTAAAAACAACTTTTGTATTATTTATTTTCCCTATTGCTGCTGCGATTCTGAAAAAGAAAATAAACAAGCAATAATCATTGTATTCCTTGAAGATTTTCAAAGGTTTATTATTGTTAAATACCTTGCTAAAACTTCAATTTTCTGCATTTTGTATTTTTGGTCCAGTTCATTTCTCTCTTGCTTCACTAAAACGAACTCTTCTTCTAGTGGTGCTAAAAATAAATAAAACAGATTTAGTTTTAGAAATTTTGCATCTGAATATTCATTTATATAATAAGACTACTTTAATATTCAACAATAAGTTTTATTTCAATCGACATTAGGTTTGTTTATCTTTGGGTAGGGGACGGGTTCCCAACCGTCTTACATACGCGCTCTCTCCTTACTTTCTTTCTAATGTCTACGCTCTTAGTTACTTTATGCAGAAGAACTCAAGAATTACGAGAACGCAATAAGAAAGAGCGAGAAAAGCGAGCTTGATTTTTTTTAACCATTTTGGATAGGTTAGCTTTTTCTTGTCATACAGAAATTAAGAATTACTTTGCCGACTTCTGTAGAAAACCAGAAGAATTAAGAGATATGGAATGCAAGGCGGAGCGAAAGGAGGTCGAAAATATAAGCACCACACCTCAGATAGTTTCGATTTTATTTTGATCATTCTTACAGAAAAGTTATTAAGTTGACTTGTGCTGAAAAGCTCATTTTATGATATGTCGTCTGGGTTTTGTAAAATACCAAAAATGTATAATGTAATAAATATACAGTTTATTTTTGGAGCTGCCTGGCCCGATTTGATCACACTACGCCCCCGAAGGGCAACGCGCCACACTGCTTGGGAACCCATGGTGAATACCCGAATGATGTTGATTTGTGAAACTGGATTTTATTATTTATGCTTTATCTTTTTGTAAAAATCCTTGTTTTCTGTTCCCTAAAACATTCTGCAAGATTATAGACCAACCAAAAGCCATATTGCGGCAAGTGGCAATTTAAATTAAAAAACATTTTAAAGCAAAATACACAACAGTATTTGGTGGATCTATAAATTTATCAACATATTAAATAAGTATTGAATTATACTACTTACCTTAATATTATTGATTTATTTTTTTGGTCTTTTGTCAAGATTTAGACACCACTATTACCACAATATGGCCGTATAATTATAAATAACAATTTACGTAACCTATTATTATTAAAAAAAGATACTCAGTAAATTATTACACATTATAATTATTTTATCGTCACTATATCACTTTTCTCTAAAATAAAAAAAATATTTATTATTAGTATGTACTTATTTATAATTTAAAACTTTAGATATTATTATTATTCAAGTTATGTGATGATAAAATTGCAGAATAAGTTCTATAACTGAAGAGATGATAATTTTCAGAAACCAGCACTAAAAAATAACAAATACTCACTCATTTTTCTTAAATGCGGGGCTTTCATCAGTTTATTCTGATCTTCGTGCCATTTAACATGCTTCACTAAGCAGAACAGGTACTTGAAAACCTGTGAGCACTTCGCACAAGCATACATCATCTCTCCCTTCCCTGGAGTTTTACTTTCCGTCTTAGCAGGGAATGTTTCACACTCAACTGCATTCTTGATAACACCACCTGGTAGTATTTCTAGTGTTGGCCAACTGTCGGATTGGTTTGGTTTGACTTCAGTCTTCGATTCGCTTGCTTTCTGGTGGCAGAAATGTAAGGGATTTTTATCATGGCAAAGGATTTATAAATGTGATGATATGTAGTTAAATGTGTTCCGATTTGACGTTCGAAAAGTGCAGATTCTCAGCCTAGTTTGAATAAATGACTTTTGAAATTGAATTTGATGCCAGTATTTTAATGAGGTGTTGTGCAAACAAGTACATTCCAAATTAATCTTGTATTTTTATGGCTTCTAGAACTCAAAGTTGCATACGTATAAATAGTATAAAACAGGTATTTGAAGTTTTATTTACAATACCAATAATGGCAAAATAGGGTAAAATTATATATTTTACTGAAAAACAATATGAGTTAGCAATCCAGCTGCAACAAATCCTTAACTGCGAACATACTAAATAATGCAATAAAATCAATAGCCTTCAAGGGCGCGAAAATAATAAGCTCACCATAGGTACATTTATCTCTATAGGTACCTCCAAAACCTCAGGAACAATCAGTTCTCCAGGGTCGCTGTCTTCCTCTTCTTCTTCTTCTTCTTCTTCAACCATTTCTTCAGACTGAATGGACACCATACTGCCGATATTCGAGTTACTGTCATCATCAATTTCACACTCATTTTCATACTCCACTTTGTCTTCAATACAATACTCGAAAATTTCTTCGCCTGCAGCAGGGATGTGTATGTCTACACTCCTGTCTATCCTGTCTCTCGATGGCTGTACGTCCTCCATTCTAACGAGAGCCACATTCTCCAAATCCTCATGTTCTAATGCTGAAGACATTGTTATTATTTACGTCTCAAAACATTTGAGTCTCACAATATTACATTTCTTTCACGTAATGGCAAACTTATTTTATAGTTTTGTAGGGTCGGTTTAATAGGTTTTTTAAGCAGATTTTGTAAGCTTTGATAAGTAAATAGATATTAAAATTGATTTCCAAAACAAATCAAGAAATAGAACAAATGACATCGACTGATAATGTTTGTCTATGACGTTTTTGTTTTTCTGATTTTGACATTCTGTCAATAGGACACAGATTACGTAACTTTTGTCTATGAAATTACAAATGAGCTCAAAGTCCAAGACTAGAACTCTATAGTTCAGCTTCTTCTTTTCGTGTGGTTATAGTGACTAACAGGTGTCAGAGTCATAAAGCCGCGCATGGGCCTCTGACTTGGCTTCACATGCCGTCGAGAAATATCGCTCAGGCACGCCGGTTTCCTCACGATTTTGCATCCACCGTTTTTGAAGCAAGTGATAATAATACAATACGCACATGAATCCGAAAAGTCAGAGGTGCGTGCCTTGGGATCGAACTCGAGACCTATGACTTGGCAGTCCGACCATATCAACTAATAAACGGATATAGAGGGCTCTTATGTTCGATTCCCAAGTGAGGCAGTGTTACTAGGTTTTCCCATCTGGATTTGTTTCAGAAGCAGCCGAGAGTCTGCATTTTTACCAGTAGGCAATAAGTGATGAATATTGCATTGAATTAGAAATAAATGATGATAATGATGGTACAAAAAGGCAAGCATCCTTCCTGCGTCTTTCCATCTGCTTTTGTTGAATATGGCTCGCATCGTATTGAGGAAGGTAGTGCATCTATTTGCTATACTCTATGAGGGTAGGTTCAACTAAAACTTCGTGTTTACTCACGATATTTTTTACTATAAATAAAAGAAAAAATTAGCTGGCTGACTAGTTACACACATTCTACGCTCGGCATCGGTTGCGGACGGTCGTGCGCTACTGTGTGTGTTCGTGGAACCAGCCTACCTGCCAAGATTCCTCGCCCCCTGCGACGAGCTCCGTAGTCACCCGACTACCACCGACCTATTAATTGCTGTCTTTTTCAAGACACAATTAATAAATATTTCTAAATCAGAGTTGTTTCGAAACGTAATCGTCGCGATTTTTGACTCCTTCTGGGAAAATCCACATTTTCATGGTTCTCGGTGGAAACCTATACGGTGCCAACGAAACCGAAAGGGTGTTGCCCCGACTACACCCGCCGAACCCCATCAGGGCTAGGCAGTCAGTTGGACGGGTCCCAGTGTTCGGCCTTGGGGGATCTCCTAGTCGACATTGGTGACAGTTTTCCCTTCACAGCGACACACCTAGTGTCGATCGGGTGTGTCTACACCCGGCACACTAAACTGGTTAGGACCCCGTTGCACATTAAGATAGGCAACGGGTAATAGCAAGCTAAGGGCTCACCCTAGGTACTCAACCTCCCTGTCTATACGCGACAGGGAAGGTTTTACACATCCCCGGCAAATCCACCCGGGGAGTTAGAGTTAGGATTGTTAGGAGAAATAGGGAAAATTCCCTCTCATACGTTTTAATCTCCCCCCGATAATGGAGGACGCTCGCCTCACGACGCTCCTCGATTTTTTCCAGGACATCATTAATGATGTCGTCCCCGCCCGTAGAGCCAAATGGCAACCCCAGTTTGTCGCGCTACGACAAACCCTTCTGGGACCTTCTGTCCCCAGCGTCTCTGAATTCAGTGACGCGCTGGAGTGCTCGCTCCCAGCAATAGAGCTAGAAAGTCCGCTCAGTCCGCCTGAGTACATGGACACTAGCGCCCCGACAGCCGCTTCTTCAAAGCGCCCCCAATCCCTCTACACCTCGTCCGACTTAGAGGAAATCCTCTCCGGTCCTTCCGTTTCGTCCCACTCCGAAGACGATGGCTACGTCCCCGTCAACGGAAAAAGGAAAAAACGGAAGAACAGGAAGCAGTCCTCCACCCAGGCCAATAAGGTCGTAGCCTTTGAGGACAAGGACACCTTCGCACTTTCCCCGCCATCCCCAGCCCCACCCGCTACTTGCACCCCCGTAACTACCCCCTCCCCCGCCCGTTCGCGTCAACCTCTTCGCAGGTTACCCTCTCCCACACCCCCTGCCCGACCGCGTCACCCTCCTCGCAGGTTGCCCCCACCCCACCTACTTCTGACCCTAAGAAGGTCTCTCCGTCACCACCCGTGTTCATTCAGGACAAGGCTAAGTGGACGGAAATCTCCAAATGGTGTTGCGATCAAAGGATCGCATACACTAACGCCCGTAGTACCCAAGAGGGTATCAAAGTCCAAACCCCTACCTCCAACGACTATAGGGAATTAGTTAAGCTTCTGAGAGGGCGACGTGTGTCACTCCACACGTACACTCTCTCAGAGGAACGTCAAATCCGAGTGGTGATCAAACGGATCCCAAAGGAAATAGCCCCCTCCGACATACTAGCCGACCTTCAGTCGCAAAACGTCCCGGTCGACGAAGTCCACCGTATGCACCGCGCAAAACGCGGGGAAGCATACGACATGATACTCGTCGTATGCACCCCCGTCTAGGGGCATCACCCCATTTTTCAATTAAAGTCCCTTTGCTCTCTAACAGGCTTCTCTATAGAAAAGCCATGGAAAACTGGCGCCGTAGGGCAATGCCACAATTGCCAGTTATACGGTCACTCGCAGAGGAACTGTCACGCGAAGCCCAGGTGCGTCAAGTGCCTGGGTGAGCACGGCACTTCCGACTGCACCCCTCCCAAGGACCGTAGCCTATGCCCCGACCCACCTAGTTGCGTACTATGCGGGCAAGTAGGACACCCGTCTAACTACTGCGGCTGCCCGAAAGCCCCAAAGTCCTCTTCTCCCAAACTGGCCAAGCGCTTCGACGCCCGCCAGCCTCTGCTGGCGGGCGTCGAAGCGCTTGGCCCTCTTGGCTTCCCTCTGGAAGCCCCGATCTCTTACAAGATCCCCTCGTCCCAGATGCCCCAGAGACTAAGCCCCCAGAGGCCTAGTCCTTGGAACTACCTCCATCACCAGCAGGCTTTTCCTGCCCTGGGTTACTTCCAATTCCAAACCCCACCCCCTCCCCCACCCACCACCACCCCCCGTCAAATGGACCCCCGTGCCCCTAATGTCCCTTATGCACGCCCCCGCGCCCCAAAACAAACCCGCAACTTCTCCTTTAACACCGCGTCCCCAAACCCAACCCCAACCCACAAACACTCCCGTGGCCACCCCCAACACGCCTTATGACGTAATCAAATCCGCGTACATGACATTCCTGTCCCCTCGCGGTTACAAAATGGCTAACGAGCTTACAGCCGCTCAAAACGCCTACGACCTCCCTAGGATCCAGGCTATATGGAATGCGTATCCCGACATTACGCACGCCCTGATGTCCTCCGCCACCCAAAGGACCCATAATGTCTAACACCGTTATAGCTAGGTTCAAACCCCGATCCCTCAAGTTAGGTTTTTTCAATGCCGATGGCATTCATGGTCAACGCGATGAGATCGCGGACTTCCTCCGCACCCATCAAATTGACATCCTTCTCGTTCAGGAAACTTTTCTCAAACCCTGTAACCGTAACCCTGGCATAGCCAACTATCGTATAGTTCGCAATGACAGGGTTCACTGTCACAAGGGTGGCACCCTAACATATTATAAAAAGGATCTGTACTGTCTGCCTATAGACCCTCCTCCCCTTTCACGACTAGAAGTCTCAGTCTGCCGCCTAGGCATGACAGGCCATCAGCCGATCATAATAGTATCAGCCTACATAACTCCCTGCAGCGGTGCAGAGGATTTTCAACCCATTAAAAACGATCTCACATCCCTATTAGCCCTGAGCGACTCCGTTACCATAGCGGGCGACCTCAACGCCAAACATCCCTCCTGGAATAGTTCCAGATCCAACATAAGAGGGCGACACTTGTTCGACCTCACTAACTCCCTTAGCATCGACATCATCGCCCCGATGAATAATACCCACTATCCCTATATAGTAGGCTATACCCCAGACGTACTAGACTTGGCGATCCTTAAGAACGTCAATTTAAGACTAGATTCGCTAGAGACGGTGGACGAGCTTCACTCTGATCACCGTCCAGTAATACTAAAACTAGACCCCCGCATAGGTCTCCCCGACCCCAATCGCCCCCCGACCACCAAGAGGGTAACGGACTGGAGGAAAGTAAGCACCCAGCTGAAATCCAACACGTCCCCGCAATTGGACTCTATCCCCGACCAATTCGACTCTATCGCAGCAACAGCCGCGATCGACTCACTCACTGATCACGTACAATCCGTCGTGAGCGACTGCTCAAAGGAAGTCCCAGTGGGGGAAGACCCCCGCTGGAAACTACCTGACGATGTGCGTGACCTATTGACTGAGAAGAACGCAGCCATTCGTGCTTATAGCAACTTTCCCTGCCACGCTAACAAAGTCCATATGCGCTATTTACAGAGATCTGTAAAGACACGCATACAGAAGCTGCGTGACGTGGGCTGGGACAAGATGCTGAGCGACCTAGAGCCGAACCACCTAGCCTTCTGGGAAGTTCAGAAACTCAAGTCCCAGCAAGTCGCTTCCACACCACCCCTAGTCCGCCCCGACAAGACCGTAGCCTTCGACGACATCGACAAGGCTGAATGCCTAGCCGATAGTCTAGAAGCACAATGCTCACCCAGCACTCTACCAGTAGACCAAGCTCACCTGCTAGATGTAGACGCCGAAGTCGAACGTAGAGCCTCTCTCCCTCCCGTTGAAGACCCTGAAAGTCCTCTGCCCCCCGTCACACCAGACGAAATGCACGACATTATCAAGGGTCTGAAAGTCCGTAAAGCCCCCGGCTCTGATGGAATCACTAATAGGATGATTCAGCTATTCCCTGCCCACCTGATAATGCTACTGACTACCATCTTCAATGGTGCCTTAAGCAACAATTTCTTCCCACAAGTGTGGAAAGACGCCACTGTCATCGGTATCTCGAAGCCCGGCAAACCCAAAACCGAGCCTTCGAGTTACCGCCCCATCAGTTTGCTCAAAGTCCTCGGCAAGGTCTACGAGAGGCTTATTTATAAGCGTCTCAGAGACTACGCTGAGACAAAGGGCCTCATCCCCAACGAACAGTTTGGGTTCCGCACCCAGCACTCTAGCGTGCATCAGGCCCACCGGATAAGCGAACACATAAGCGCTGGCTTCCAGCGTGGTTTGTATACCGGTGCAGTATTCTTCGATATAGCGAAAGCTTTCGACAGTCTGGCACAACGGCTTAATATATAAGCTGTACCAACTCGGTGTGCCAGATCGTCTCGTGCTCATCTTACGAGACTTTTTGTTGAACCGCACATTTCGCTATCGCATCGAAGGCGCAATATCCTCTCCCCGTCCCATCCGCGCAGGCGTCCCTCAGGGCTCTGTGCTTGCCCCCCTCATATTTACTCTATTCACCAGCGACATCCCGAAGAGTAAAAAGGCACAGTTGGCTCTGTTCGCAAACGATACGGCCATTTACTACAAGGGCGCTGGGCCCGACTCAATAGCCCGCATTCTCCAAACCGCAGTCAATAACCTTGGCGCCTGGTTTAGGAAATGGAGGATCGAAGTCAACCCCGACAAAAGCCAAGCGGTCTTATTTTCAAAAATGCTGGCTCGATAAAGACCCCCTTTGCCCCGACCCATCACCATGCTCGGCAAGCCGATCCCTTGGGAGAAGCGAGCCAAGTATCTAGGTGTGGTCCTCGACCAACACCTCACTTTCGCAGGCCACATCTCACTCTCGGAAGACTCCACTCTATGCTAAATGCACGTAGCAAAATGTCACTTAGGTGCAAATTGCGAATCTACACAACGTGCATTCGCCCCATCCTGACCTATGCGGGCGCCGTCTTCGCCCAAGCTAAACCCCGTCAAATCCATAGACTGCAGGTAATACAGAACAGATTCCTTCGTAAGGCCATGGGAGCCCCTTGGTTCTGTAAGAACGAGACCCTCCACCTCAACTTTAGACTCCCCACAATCCACCAGTTTCTCAGACGCAATTCCAAGCGTTTCTTTGATTCCGCCGCCACCCATCGCAACCCTCTGGTTGTCGAGGCCGCCAGTTATGTCCCAAGTCAAATCGGTAAGATCCGCCGCCCGAGGCAAATCCTTTCCGACCCAGACGACCCCATAACTCTCCTCCAGGAGAGCAATAGGAAACCAGTACAGTGAGAAAACACACACACCGACACACTTTCCGACCTCGCCGCAGAGGTCCGCGTTCGCGACCCTCCCGAGTAAATGATACTCCCCCCGACCCTTGCTCGACGATGCGCCAGCCCGCGTCGATGATGCTGAGCCTGTAGCTTTAAATTCCCCGATTAATAATAATATACTTTCTATCCAGCCTGTCCCTCTTGCTGTCCTCCCCCCAGCGAACGCCCTAAGCCGAGGTTCGTACCCCACAGGGGGTGCCCTTAGCGAGCGTTCGCCTAGTTTTAATTAGCATAGTTTTTGCCCCTGGCTGGAGGCCTCAAGTGTAGAAGCTTAAGGCAGCCACAGGATTGACCGGTTGAGTAGTCATGACCTTAATGGTCAGCTACGAGATGCCCTACATTAAAAAAAAAAAAAAAAAAAGCTGACTAGTTATTCAACAAAAATTGTAATAAGTAACATAGAAACCTCACATTACCTAGACAGGGTGGCAGGGACATAGGCACGAAAACTGTTACCATGGATTATCTACGTGATTCTGGACCCCATTTTTTTTTTTGATGGTGGGAAATTATCAATTAACTTCTCCCGCTCTCGTAACCGCCGAAAATTTTCAACGCAAGTGGGTTCAGAATCATGTACTGAATCCATGGTAACAGTTTTCGCGCCGATGTCCCTGCCACCCTGTATGGTATTACATAACTACCTTCTAAAATCGAATTAGGAGAACAAAAACAAGAATATATATTTTATTCAGACTTTATGGGCAGTCTCCACTAAAATCCACAATTTCAGTTTCAATTTTAATACATACATTATAATTTTAATACATATTAACAAACTACTCAAGACCTAGCATCATCATTATAATTCCACTCATGTACAGGGAAATACATTTGCATTAATGTCTCATAGATTTCAACATCTACAGGCATGAAAAGACAAAAGATGAAACGTTCCATGCCTTTATTATCTTCTAGAAACTTCCGTGCAGTACGGAGAGCGATGTGGGCTGCCAGACGGTTGGGAAACCCGTAGATGCCAGTGGAAATGCAAGGGAACGCTATGGATGTCAGCTCGTGTGATTTATGGAACGCGAGAGAATTTTCATAGCATTTTCGGAGTTTCTCTGCATTACCATCTTGAGGACCCACTGTGTGGATTACATCTGTAATGAAAGTAATAATAATTAGTTATGGAATTTTAAAAAAGTCGTGCTTAATATTCTAAAGAGGTAAAGTTTGGATGTAGGAGATAATCTCCGAAACTACTCTTCTCTACATCTTCTAGGTAGACGGAGGGATTGCAATCCGGAAAACCGGATCCGGTAATCCGGCGGATCCGGCATCATTTTACACCTACCGGATCCGGTACCAATATTCCGGATCCGGTATCGGACCCGGTGAATGCATAATTTGGCAAAATAACCACGCCTTTGAATGTGTGAGGCACCATAAAAGGCGTGGTAGGTACTTGTGCGTGCGAGTCGTTTAATGTTTCGCGAACGACTCGGTCGAGTTAACAGTGTTTGTTGTGTTGTGTAACTGCTTCGTCACAGCATAACACAAGTATTTATTTACATTAAATAAATACTTGTGTTATGCTGTATAAGTACGATACCTACGAAGTAAAATTCAACCGTTTCGCCGCCAATGTAATGAAATGATGAAGTATTACTTTATCTATGCCAAGCAAGAAACTGTATTTGTGTCATATTATATTTAATGTTACCATAAAGATTATTAATGTTCATCTCTATCTTCAAAATATAAGTTTTCTCTTTTTATAATTTGTCGTAACAAAGTTGGTTGTGTTTATGTATTGTTTTAATTTACTCTTTATTAACGGAAAATTAAGTTATCCTGGTTATCTAACCTCGTTGACTCAATCCGGCCGGATTGAAAATGAGGCCGGATTGCAATCCCTTAGACCGTAATGATTAATTTGTCAAAGGCTAGTTTTGTAACGCTTTCACGGACACTGAACGAGACACAATAGCTTTTTTATTATATGGCATAAAATCTCGTCCTTAATAACAGGATTGCGGGACACTGGACAGTGACAACAGTATTCTGAGACGTTTGGTGGAAGTGATGAACAAGTGAAGTACTTCCTTTCGCTTGTGCATCGCATCGTACCCATGAAGCAAGCTCAAATATTAACTTTGAATTTATAAAGATAATATATTTTTACTAACATTAAATATAAGAAAATTACTAACACAGTTGATCTTACGTTGTCCGAAATAAAGAATTTATATTATATTATTACTAGCTTTACCCGCCCCGACTTCGCACGGGTAGCTTTAAACCCTACCTACCCTACCTACCCCACCTACCTACCCTAATTTTCTCCGTTTAAACCTTCCCTGGACTATGACAAACAATTCAAAACCAAAATCAGCTAAATCGGCCCAGCCGTTCTTGAGTTATAAAATTACAACGAAAAGTGGTATTGATTTTTATAGATTTAGATATATGGCATCTGCCGTGCGCGAAAGCGTTAAAAACGGTGGAGGGGTGTTGGAGTTCGTAGAGGAAAGTACGAAATCCGCAAGGACGAAGTACTAGTCCCTAATGCTGCCCAGCAATGTAGCCCCAGCTACCCTACATTGTCGCGATTACGCGAACTACACTTCGCGCGCCTCTCGCACACCCATAGAAATATAAATAACAGGAGAAGTGGTATGGGGGCGTGTCTGTGTCCGCGCGTCTTGATCACAATGCTCATGCCTCAGGCAAATGGCCGTCTCCGCTAACTAGTGCGCTTTCGAGCGCGATCGTGATAACATTTAAGAATACCGTGTTGTTCAGTGGTTTCTTGTAAAAATCGAAGCTAAACTATAAACTTTATAAATCGTAGAACCACTTTTCATAAATCAGCACAAGTATTTTGCTATATTTGTGTTGAAAATCATGAAAAACAACAAATCGTAAAATATTTCTTGCCTTTACTACGTTATTTTTGTTTTCATATATCACAGCGACTGTACTTTTATTGTAGTAAATACATTGCTTCTTTACCACTACCAAAGTATGTCGCTAAGTAACTGGACAAGCAATGTAAAAATTACAAAACGATATTTACTTTAAGCGGTTGCATCGTTAGTACGGCCGCAGCGTCTTGTGACGGATTAGTGATGTGGTTGTGCAGATCCACTAACGTAGGCTATCGACAATAATGTCGATTGTCGTATGAATTTATATTACTATTAAAGTTTATTCTTCAATTTGTCAACAGTTATAGCCTGATTGGAAGACCGATGTGAAATCTTGTTTTATACTCATTTAGATTTTCTCATAATGTTGTTATTTTTTTGGTTTACTTAATATTTCTTTTTTTTACTTACTTATTGTTTATTTATATCATCTTATTATATGTATATCGTTTTTTATTTATAATTTTTTCAGCAACTTCCAAAAATTTTAATACAATTAATAAATGGGAGAATCGATAAGTTTCCGATTTAGTCAATCACTAGCGTATATGTAAAATAAATGGCTTTTGCACAGCACAACGATAGCGAACGATGTTTTCGTGTGGGTGAGTTGTACGGTGCATGGTAAATGCACGCTGTGTTTGATGGGATAAGGTTTATAATTGATTATGTAGTACGTTCTGATTTGTAAATTGCAAGTGTGAGCGGGGCCTCGTATTTATTGGGTTTACTGATCGCATGTGTGATCGCAGGCTAGAGAGTAGGGATAGATAGAAGACATTGGGTTTCGATACATTTTCAACTACCGGGCATATCTCCTTCTTTCTTATATCTATGCGCACACCGCTCGACGTCTCGCTGAGCAACAGAGCGTGCGAGTTTAGTTCGCGTTATCGCGACAATGTAGCCGTAGCAAAATAAGTTGGGTTTCTCGTTGGGCGCCAAACTGTAACGTAACGTTTTCCTCCGTGGAGGGAAACGTAGGTCACAAATTAAATTAAAATAAAAAGGTATTAAAATTAAAAGTTAAAATTAGTAAAAGTAAAGTTAAGTTTAGGACACAGGACAGGCTCGGGTTAGGCAGGAACAGGCACAAGACAGGCTCAGGTTAGGCAGGAACAGGCAGGCAGGGAGTGGAACAGGTGGGCAGGCAGGCAGGCCGCAGGCAGCGTGCAGGAGGCTGGGCTGAGGATTATCCCCCCTGGAGGTACACTCCAGCCTGTGGAACGGAGTAGAGGTTGTGAGACTTTGTAGATGGAGGCGCTTTGAGGCGCCTCACCTAGCGGGAGGACGCGCTAGCGTCACAGGTGACGGCGGAGGTGTCTCTCGGAGAGTAACGACGTCTAGTGTCGGAGGCCTTCGTGTGCGTGTGCTCGCGGCGTTTTACGCCGCGTGGTTAAGAGTTCGTTAGAAGTGAGCACCTCCTACAGGGCTAGGCAGGAGGGCCGAGCGAATTAAACACAGTATTACACAGTACTAGAATGTTTATTGACATAATCCACTCAGTATCGATAGTTTAAATTACACAATAAAATTAGGACACTCGCGCACGCTAGTTATGCTAGTTTTAAGAGACTAATATTCGAGTAGCTAACTGTTCAACAAATAAGACTTAAGGGTATAAAAACAGTGACTCCGTCTCAAGTTAAAAATACGACTCCCCGAGGGCTCAGACAAGACTAGACTCTAAAAATATGAAGACCGTTTTTATCGTTCTGTGTCATATTTTAAACGTTTTAAAAACATATTCAAGTTAATTCTTAATTTAGATATGACCAGCACTAATAAAAACGGCTTACAGAGGAGAAATCTTAGATCTACGCTTATTGCGATGGTTCAGTGTGTATACCCACTTTATGAGAGAAGATAGAGTGTACTTATCTATGATGTGTTCTGTCTATGTTTTAGAAAAGTAAATTACGACAGATGACAGTTTAAGATGAAAACGTCAGAATATAAATATTCTAAAGTTTTTACAAAAGGGAAAATTAAATACTATAAAATCGATTTGGATGCTAAAACAATCAAGAGATAATTAAAAGTATGCTTTACAGGGGGTAAACAGTGCTACAGAATATAAAAGTGAGTTAAGTACATGTGTCATAGAATATCAATAGGTAAATATAAATCAAAAGATGGTTTGTTTAGTATAATAATATAAAGAAAGACTAACGTGTTTCTACGTAAACAAACTAAAAGATGTGGTTCCAAATAATGGAATACCACATTTCCCCGACAACCCAAGAAAAATTTTCAATACGTTGAAAATTTTTTATGTTTAACACTTTGAGGGACAGTAAAGGCCCATAGGCGTTATAACAATAAAACTTCTATTGTGTCTCCTTCAGTGTCCTTGAATGCGTTAAATAAATCCTTGGTCTAACACACAACATCTTTCATACTTTCGTCAAACACTCTCATTCAAACACACATAGGGGATATGGTTCACGTTCTATGACGCATACTCCTCAAGGAATTATTTGAGAGAGAGAGACCTCCGCCGTCACCTGTGACGGCGCGGTCCTCCCGCTAGGTGAGGCGCCTCAAAGCGCCTCCATCTACAAAGTCTCACAACCTCTACTCCGTTCCACAGGCTGGAGTGTACCTCCAGGGGGGATAATCCTCAGCCCAGCCTCCTGCACGCTGCATGCGGCCTGCCTGCCTGCCCACCTGTTCCACTCCCTGCCTGCCTGTTCCTGCCTAACCTGAGCCTGTCTTGTGCCTGTTCCTGCCTAACCCGAGCCTGTCCTGTGTCCTAAACTTAACTTTACTTTTACTAATTTTAACTTTTAATTTTAATACCTTTTTATTTTAATTTAATTTGTGACTTACGTTTCCCTCCACGGAGGAAAACGTTACGTTACAGTTTGGAATGTGGTATTCCATTATTTGGAACCACATCTTTTAGTTTATTTACGTATAAACACGTTACTCTTTCTTTATGTTATTATATTAAACAAACCACCTTTTGATATATTTTCCTATTGATATTCTATGACACTTATATTTAACTCACTTTTATATTCTGTAGCACTGTTTACCTCTGTAAAGCATACTCTTAATTATCTCTTGATTGTTTTATCATCCAAATCGATTTTATAGTATTTAATTTTCCCTTTTGTAAAAACTTTAGAATATTTATATTCTGACGTTTTCATCTTAAACTGTCATCTGTCGTAATTTACTTTTCTAAAACATAGACAGAACACATCATAGATAAGTACACTCTATCTTCTCTCATAAAGTGGGTGTACACACTGAACCTTCGCAATAAGCATAGATCTAAGATTTCTCCTCTGTAAGCCGTTTTTATTAGTGCTGGTCATATCTAAATTAAGAATTAACTTGAATATGTTTTAAAAACGTTTAAAATATGACACAGAACGATAAAAACGGTCTTCATATTTAGGAAGACTGGTCTTGTCTGAGCCCTCGGAGAGTCGTATTTTTAACTTGAGACGGAGTCACTGTTTTTATGCCCTTAAGTCTTATTTGTTGAACAGTTAGCTACTCGAATATTAGTCTCTTAAAACTAGCATAACTAGCGTGCGCGAGTGTCCTAATTTTATTGTGTAATTTAAACTATCGATACTGAGTGGATTATGTCAATAAACATTCTAGTACTGTGTAATACTGTGTTTAATTCGCTCGGCCCTCCTGCCTAGCCCTGTAGGAGGTGCTCACTTCTAACGAACTCTTAACCACGCGGCGTAAAACGCCGCGAGCACACGCACACGAAGGCCTCCGACACTAGACGTCGTTACTCTCCGAGAGAGACCTCCGCCGTCACCTGTGACGCTAGCGCGGTCCTCCCGCTAGGTGAGGCGCCTCAAAGCGCCTCCATCTACAAAGTCTCACAACCTCTACTCCGTTCCACAGGCTGGAGTGTACCTCCAGGGGGATAATCCTCAGCCCAGCCTCCTGCACGCTGCCTGCGGCCTGCCTGCCTGTCCACCTGTTCCACTCCCTGCCTGCCTGTTCCTGCCTAACCTGAGCCTGTCTTGTGCCTGTTCCTGCCTAACCCGAGCCTGTCCTGTGTCCTAAACTTAACTTTACTTTTACTAATTTTAACTTTTAATTTTAATACCTTTTTATTTTAATTTAATTTGTGACCTACGTTTCCCTCCACGGAGGAAAACGTAACGTTTGGGCGCCAAACTGTAACGTAACGTTTTCCTCCGTGGAGGTTAACGTAGGTCACAAATTAAATTAAAATAAAAAGGTATTAAAATTAAAAATTAAAATTAGTAAAAGTAAAGTTAAGTTTAGGACACAGGATAGGCTCGGGTTAGGCAGGAACAGGCACAAGACAGGCTCAGGTTAGGCAGGAACAGGCAGGCAGGGAGTGGAACAGGTGGGCAGGCAGGCAGGCCGCAGGCAGCGTGCAGGAGGCTGGGCTGAGGATTATCCCCCCTGGAGGTACACTCCAGCCTGTGGAACGGAGTAGAGGTTGTGAGACTTTGTAGATGGAGGCGCTTTGAGACGCCTCACCTAGCGGGAGGACCGCGCTAGCGTCACAGGTGACGGCGGAGGTCTCTCTCGGAGAGTAACGACGTCTAGTGTCGGAGGCCTTCGTGTGCGTGTGCTCGCGGCGTTTTACGCCGCGTGGTTAAGAGTTCGTTAGAAGTGAGCACCTCCTGCCTAAGATAAAGAATTTCAAAGGAAAAAATTACGTGGGTTTTGGGCGGGAATAATTTGATTATTGTTAACCCTGCATGCAGCTATTTATAGTCAAAGAAATCGTTTCACATCCTCACAAATAATGCAAAGTTGCCATTGTACTGAGGTATGCATTCATGCAATATTTATTTATTACATACATACATGACGTACAAGTTATTTAATATCATTGTTGCATGTAAAACAAAATAATAATGAATTGCGGGTTTTCCACACACACAGGTCACAGCAATGAATAAAGGTTATCAATTCAGAACTGATTATGTGCTAAATATCAAACCATATAATAATATTTTTATGCTTACATGTAGCTGGTAGGTTATAGCCACAAGTAATCTTGGCTTCTCCCGTTGGACATCCTTTAAGGGTGTTGCATTCCTCCTATAAAAAAAAATGAGTTTGCTAAGAATGTATAACAAAAAAGTTGAAAGTTGACACAAACTTTTCACTGCTTTAGGAGTCTTGGAGACAAACACAAAAGTTAATTTCGTTTATGATTTTTATGCTATCAACAGAGTATCTATAATATATTCTGCAGTTATTGGGTATCACTTTTAAAAAAGAAAAAAATACACTTTCTAAAAAAAAACTTTTTTTTTTCTTTTTCATTTAAGTGTATCTGATAATGTGTTAGCTAAGCTGTGGTTACCTGTAATTGAGTGTGCATTACAGGATAATTTATTTATTTATTATACAACTTTTTATTATTGTAAAAGATAATTGTAATAAAAATTGTTGTAGTGCTGTAGTAAAGTTTCCAAGTTATTTATTTATTTATTTCTAAAACACTTAGCCTATTTTACATTTTGGTTTTAGCCACACAACGAAAACCTCACAGGGTTTATTGGTTATTGGTATAATAGAGACTCAATGTGTTAGTTACAATATTTCTCAATACATATTTTAGTATCCATATTTTAGTATTTATTTACTGTAATAATTGAAATTTTGTATGTTTGCAGCATTCAACAGTTTAATGCATCTGTCCATAACTACTAAACTGCAGCAAAGGAAAGTGGTAGAAAAAATAACCCTACCTGTAGAAGTGGTCCAGCTGCACGGTGTATGGCACCGTCAACACCACCTCCAGCCCTCAACATAGCATTAGCAGCATTCACTATGGCGCTCACCTGAAACATTTAAGTTTTTATCATTCATATCTTTATTTAAAACAGTAGCTCAGAATTTGGCCAGCAGCAGACTGTGATAAACTGAGTTAAATGATTGATTGAATGTTTATACATTCAGTACTTTCTCAAACCTCGGCCTGCTAAGTCCTTCTTAAAAAATATTTTTTGATCTTCCGGTCACAGTATAAATAAGTAACAGTATTTTGTCCCAGCAGTGATTTTGAAAATTTTTAATACGGCTGCTCGGTACATATATTTTTCGTGTCCGTGCCTAACTGTTGCGCACTGGAAACTGTTGCATACTGATATACACTGAGATTTCAAAGCGGGCATTTTCTATCAAGACATAATACTGTTACTTATTTATACTGTGTCCCGGCGCATCAGAGTTCTTGAGTTTTTCCATAAGTAATTCCCTTTTAATAAATGAGACCTAAACATAACTGCACTATGGTTGTATATTATGCTGTTGGTGTAAGTACCTATTTTTAAATCACTAACTGGCGACTGGCAAATAAAGTTATACCAATACAAGTCTGCCTACCTCTTCGTCGGACAATACAGGCGCGCTGTAATGTTTATGGATAAACTAACAAAGTTGCACATACCTCCAGTTGAGTAATATCGCCCTTAAAAATAGATACTTTCTGGGACAAAACTTGGTTCTGTTTGCTGTCTAATTTGATCTTTTTGAACTCCGTTAGATCGTCCAGGGTATGCTTTCTATCATTTTCGATGGTTTTATTCCGTATGATGTAGTTGTTCCAGATGTCAACCGTGTTCAAACTTACGACAGTTTTATTATCGTACATGCCAGTTTTTCTCCTTTCTTCTGGTCCCATTTTGAGTAACCTATACCTCTCAATTTTCCACTTCGGATCACTCATTTTTATTAATGAACAGAAATGCGTGTTATAAACTCCAGTGTTTTGACAAACGAACAAAATTTTATCAAAAACCTTGCGGAAAACCGGTGATAACATTTTTGTAGAGCTGGGCGATGCAATAGTAAGTTGTCAATTTTGACGTCTTCTTTAGTCGATTTGTGAAAATACTATATTTCTTGGTTTGTCAATTGTGATGTCTTTCTTGGTTTATCAGAAAATGCAGAATTCTGACTGAAATAGGTAACAAAACGTACAGATCCGTTTCGAATCCGCATATGTTATTGATAGATTTTCACTAGTTTGTAACATCACTACCTAGCAGGTGTTTACCGCTGTGTTTTTTTTTAACAAGGAAACAGGAAAAAAGCGCGGGAAACCTCAAACTTGGCGGACGCGTCCCTTTAAAGATAAAATTGAAAAATTTAAAACGTTGTAATATAAGATCAGTATAACCGTAGTTTTAGTATTCTGTCTTAGTTTTCTTGTAATTTATCTTTAGTTTGTATAGTTTCTTCGGTAGTGGTAAGTTTTTTATTTTTATTTCTTATTAGCGCGGGAAAATGAAAGACCCGCCTGACCCGGGGGACTCCGTTCCCCCGGCAGGCAATTTCGTCACTATAGCATCGAACGAATCGGGCATGGATACCGATGGGTCGGCATCGGCTCGTAATTTAAAAAGAAGCCGTGTTCATATTTGTAAGCACTGCAATAAGCGTCGCCGTACCCGCAAAAGCCATGGTACCGTGTCT
Organism: Agrochola macilenta; assembly: GCA_916701695.1. Lineage (NCBI taxonomy): Eukaryota > Metazoa > Arthropoda > Insecta > Lepidoptera > Noctuidae > Agrochola > Agrochola macilenta. The sequence continues at coordinate 6,497,296 of OU753578.1, forward strand.
TCGGGTTGCGGTTGCACGGATTTTACACCAGAACTTACTGCATCAGAACCTAACAGCTCAACAACTACTATAATGACTAACGAACCTATTAACAAAGTACCCGATATTCCTGCTCCACCCTCAGTTGTTCCTACTCAGATAGGTCGTAAAACTTATGACAAAACTGACAGCGCGCCTTTTGTCATTCATGTACAAAAAAACTTAATTTCACCAGATGATGGAACGACACTGCACCCAATCACATTTGGCAAGTTCCTTAAACACAATGCCTTCCAAAACATAGTTAATGGTAGCGTCAAAAAAATTGGGCGCAATAAAATTTCCCTTTCCTTTTCGACTTTCCTGGACGCAAACTCTTTTATTACCCATAATAGTCTAGAATCCTATAATTATAAAGCTTTTATACCTACTTTTAATGTTACCAGAATGGGTTTAGTACGTGGCGTTCCTGCAGATTGGTCTCCGGAGGATATTATTGATAACATAACAGTACCAATTGGTTGCGGTCCAATTTTAAAAATCAGACGCCTTAATTTTAAAACCATTGTTGATGGTTCTACCATTTGGAAACCATCCCAAACCATAGTTGTCACATTTGATGGTCAGGTTCTACCAAAAAGAGTTTTTATGTGCTATAATGCATTACCTGTAGAATTATATATTTTCCCTACTGTACAATGTTTCAATTGCTGTCGTTTCGGTCACACAAAAATTCAGTGCAGGTCTAAACCTCGTTGTTATAAATGTGGCCAAGGACACACTGGGGACAGTTGTGAAAGAGAACAAGAAAGTGCATCTTGCTGCCTTTGCTCTGGATATCACTATGCTACTAATAAGTCTTGCCCAGAGTTTTCTAGACAAATATTAATAAAAACATACATGGCACAAAGCTCAGTATCCTATGCTGAAGCAGCAAAAGTTTATCCCCTTGTTACTAAATCGTATGCTGATACACTTTCATCTTCTCCTTCCAAAAACTTTGCAGATACTCCATCCATCTCTTCTCCTAATAAAATACCTGCTTCAAGTAGCTATAAAAAGACGGTCTTTCTCAAACCACGTTCCCCTCCCAAATCTGTACAAGGATATAATAAAGAGGCTCACAATGCCATTATTAAAGATTTCAACATTCCCCAACCATCAAATGGTTGTGCTTTTTCTAATAATCATAATAATGAAAAAAATTACACAACGTTTTCTATAAATGATTTTCTTACTGCATTACACAATCTTCTTTCTCAATTTAACATTTCACCGTCCAACGCTGCCCCTTCTTTCAATGTATCTCAATCCCTTCATAATGGACAACACATCCAAAATAATCCAGTGGAACTGCCGCAGTCTAGTAAATAAAAAGAGTGATGTTATACATCTTTTAAACAAATATGAGCCATTTGCCTTTGCCTTAGCAGAGACTTGGCTCAAATCTAACCATATTTTTAAAATTAATGGTTATTTAACCATTAGAGAGGATAGATCTGATGGGTATGGTGGAGTAGCTATACTTATCAAGAATACTATACCTTTCTCTGTCATTACATTACCTCCTCATAGTGAGGAAATTTCAATTGTAGCTATTAAAGTGCATAAAACTTGTCTTGTTTCTATTTACATTCCTCACCCTTCTTCTTCTGTTCTTCAAGAGATTAATAGTCTCTTTTCATCTCTTCCAAAGCCATTCTTAATATTAGGGGACTTTAATTGCCATCATCAATCATGGGGTTGTTCAACTTCTAATTGTTATGGCGATGAATTATTAGATATATTGGACTTACATAACTTATGCATCTTGAACACAGGAGCTGTCACTCGTCGTTCAGATCCCAATCAGAACCAAAGTGCAATTGACCTTTCTATCTGTTCTCCAAACTTAGCCTCATCATTAACTTGGCAAACTCTATCCTCTACTTATGGTAGTGATCATTTTCCAATAGTTATTTCTTATCCTCTTTCCAAACCAAACGCACCATTAAGGAGATCAACATTAAAACATAAGCTACCTAATAGAAATAATAATGACTGGGACAAATTTAGAAACATTGTTGACAGCAAGCTTTGCTCCTTGCCTGTTATTTCTGATGGCAATGAAAATAGTTGTGCGGAAGCTTTAGCGTTAATTTTAATTTCAGCAGCAGATGAAGTTTTTCCTGTAAAAAATAACAATATTAATACAATTCCCTCGCCTCCGTGGTGGGACTCTGAATGCACAGAAATGGTTCACAACCGTAAAGAGGCTGAATACAATTATAACCTCGATATGTCTGATAGTAATTTTGAAATCGTTACTAACATAATTAACGAAACTTATAAACTTTTTAAGAAGAAAAAATTTGAATCTTGGCGTAACTTTTGCACATCAATTTCACCGAATACTCACCCTACGATTGTCTGGCGCAATATTCGTAGATTTAGGTCCATTTATAAAAACCCTTCTCCTATTCCGGATTCTTTAGCCAACGAATTTTTAGATAAATTAGCTCCACCTTGGGTTCCTGAGGCTATTAACCTTAACCTGCCTCTTGTATCCAGTATCCAAGACACTCATACGACGTTAGATCTCCCATTCACTCTCACTGAATTAAAGGGTGTTATCCATAAAACTAAGGATTCTGCACCAGGCTTTGATGGCATCCCGTATTCCTTTTTCGCTAATTTAAATGATGCCGTCCTCAGTTACTATTTAGAGCTTATTAATTCTATTATGTACACAGGAAACATCCCTGACGAATGGAAACGTCAAATGGTGTTGCCATTCCTAAAACCAAATAAAACTCCGTCTGATGCTTCTTCATACCGTCCCATAGTTTTGTCTTCAATTCTGATGAAATTAGCGGAACACCTAATAAAAAATCGTCTTGAATGGTATGTTGAAAGTAAGGGTCTTTTGGCAGATTCACAATATGGCTTTAGAAAAGGTAAAAGTACAACTGACTGTTTAAGTATTTTAACATCCGATATTCGGCTATCCTTCTCTAATAACCATTCCACCGTTGCAGTTTTTCTTGATATTAATGCAGCTTATGATAATGTTGTATTATCAGTTTTACATAATAAATTAAAAGCCTTAAAAGTTCCAGTGAATTTGTCGAATTTCATTATTAAAATCCTGACTGAACGCTCTGTTATTATGATAATAGGAGATCATGAGGTATCTCATCTTGTATGGAGAGGTCTCCCGCAGGGTTCTGTGCTCAGTCCCCTCCTATACAATATTTACACTTTTGATTTAGACTCATCCTTAGCTAATCATGTTAAGGTTCTTCAATATGCCGATGATTTAGTATTATATTCTTCAAGCCAATCTGTTGAACAAGCTAGCTATGCTATCAATTCTGCTTTATCTACTTTGGAGTCATGGTTACATCTGAATGGTTTGGATTTATCCACGTCTAAAAGCGCAGCTGTTTTGTTCACCCGGAAGAGAAATATTCCCCTAATAAACATCTTTTATAGGGAAATACCTATTCCAGTTAAAGATAATTTCAAATATCTAGGTATAATACTAGATTGTAAATTAAGTAGTGTTCCTCATTGTGATTATATTGTAAACAAATGTGAAAATCACCTTAACATGCTTAGATGCCTCTCTGGTGTGTGGTGGGGTGCACATCCATTTTCTTTGAAACTTATTTACAATGCAATCATCAGAAGCACTCTGGATTATGGATTGTTCGTTCTAGAACCTGGTAGTGTTATGGCTTTTAAAAAATTGGATCGCATCCAGTCTAAAGCATTACGCATTATTTCTGGAGCCATGAAGTCTAGTCCCATTAATGCAATCCAAGTTGAATGCGGGGAAGCTCCTTTATACCTTAGAAGACAATTCCTATCTGACAAATATTTGTTCCGGATTCTTCAGTTCTCAACTCACCCTCTCATTCCTAAACTGGACTCTTTAGTGTTGCAGATTGAATCTTCAGATTACTGGTCCCATAAACGTGCTCCTTGTTTAGTTGAAAGCTATAAAAAATTCCTTTCTCTTTCTTCTCCTATTCACCGTTCCAATAAACTTCCCCTATTTAGCAGTAGTTACGAGAGTTTACAATTCAGCCCCACCATTAAATACTGTGTAAGTAAATCAGGTCCCGATTGCAATTTAAGTTTTAATCATTTTTTGGCTGAACACATAGAGTACCATCACATATTTACGGATGCTGCCAAGCGTTCTGCGACGGGTTGTGTTGGGATAGGAACTTACCATTCTCAATACAACATCGTACAAAAAATAAAATTGCCTCCGGAGACTTCTGTTTTTACGGGGGAATGTTTTGGCATTTTAAAAGCTATTGAATATATTCGGGTTCTAAAGCTCAAGAAAACTATAATTTTCACTGATTCTCAAAGTGCTCTTCTAGCCATCAATAAATCCCCTTTCGAACACAAATCGCAGCATCCTATAATCTATTTAATAAGGGAATTTGCGTTCAGAACCATTTCTGAAGGTGCGTTACTACAATTTACGTGGATCCCGGCCCATGCTGGAATCCACGGCAATGAAGTGGCAGATACAATCGCCGGTGATGCGGTGCAGTGTGGGGACTTAGTTCCATATCAGAATTTTAGTATAGACCTTGTGATATTACCAAAGACTTTTCTCCGGGACACCTGGAGGGTGGCCTGGGATATCGGAAGCAAATCAAAGGGCCGTTATTTTTCACTTATTCAACCCGACATTCCGGAAAAACCGTGGTTTGGCAGGGCAAAGTTTGGCAAGATGGAGACCTCCGTTCTTATACGGATGAGACTGGGTCATGTTTGCTCCCCAGCCCATCTTGCCAAACTTCATATCATCGACGACCCCATTTGCTCGTGTGGCACAGACGTAGGCGACTTAAATCATATTTTTTTCTCCTGTCCCTTATATGACCGTTCTTCTTTTCTTAGTAACCTCTTGTCCCTTCGTATTCATTTTCCTACCTCAATACTTTCCTTACTTTGTACAAAAAGCTTTCCTGTATATAAATGTATAGTCTCATTCATTACCTTAAATAATATTAAGTTGTAAATATTCGTCATAGTAATTTGCTCATTATTCACTCCTTTGATTCCTCCTTTTTCCTTTTTTTTTTACTGATCTTATATCCGTCCTTTCCTAAATTCCGATCTAATTAATACTAATAATATTTTCGTTTCCCTAACTTTGTCTCTTCAAACTAAAAAACATGACATTGGCTAATGCACAAACCGTGCGAAGCCAAAACAAAAAAAAAAAAAAAAAAACAAGGAAACATTGTTTTTTTAAGTGCTGGTAGCACAGTAAAAAAAACAGTTGTCAAACGGGATATCTCCACGTAACGCGTGCGTGCGTTTCTATCGTTTTCTCATCATAATTATTTCAATAATATTATTTCCGCGGCGATGAATATATAGAAAAAATTACCACTTAATAGTACTACATAATTAGGCGTTAGTTTTATAAATCTGGCCAGGTATGTGGTATAATATCGAGTTACAACTCGTGTTACTTTTTGGGTTTGCATTGACACCGGTCTTTGTTAGTGATAGATAGCACATTTTTGGCACTAATAAAACTATTTGTATTGCAGTATGAAGACTTGTGGGCTTCTTCTGGTCGCCGCTTTGGCGTTAAGCGGCAGTTATGCCGTCGATAAGAACAATTTTAAGACTTGCGATCAATCGGGTTTCTGCAAGAGATTGCGTGGTTTCAAGCCCGAAAAATCGCAATACACTCTTAATTTAGATACTGTAATGGTTCACGGGAATGTCCTGTCGGCTGAAGTCAACACTGTGGACACATCAACGCCCCAAAGAACCACTTTGGTAAGTACAAATATTATGTTTTTTATTTATGCCTGATACACCTACAAATGCATTGGAGATTGGGCGTCTGCCAAGCTATTTTTGTAATAAACTTCTTAGATGCAGTTAAATAGATTGAATGACAAATATTTGCCTATATCAAGAATTTCCTGCAAAACAACATTTCATTGTAGATCAAAATCTTGTCTATCAAGTTAAAAGAACCATAAAATCATTTCTGGTTTCTATCAGTTCAGTAGGTGTTATGTAGAAATCATCAAATAACAAATAAAATCTGAACACTAAAGAAGTAAACAGCAGAGTTAAAGAAAAACACATAATTGCTTTTTATATCTCAATGAAGAATTTTTATAGCTTTTGTTATGAGTTGGTAGTGTTTCCACTATTGTTCCAATTAACAGAGTAATGGTTAATATAGCTCATAAAAGCATTGGCAGCAAAAAATATTTAAACTTTTTTCATCAATAATGTGCACTTAACTAATGTAATTTTATAATTATAAGTGTCACAATTAGTATTAACTGATAACTTGTAAACAATGTGTGTTGCAAACGGCAAATATAAGTTGGTTATTAATAAAAACCTTTATCCTTCTGTAAAACCTTTCCCAGGTTCTCTGATAAGCTCACCTACTTTTTATGTGACTACTACCTGTGCCATTTTTTTTACAAATCACCAAAAAACATGAAATAGGATTGCTGTACAAAAAGGAACAAAACAGAGGAAGAAACAAAAATAATGCATTTGAATGAGGCTGGAAATTCAATATGGTTCCCATTATAAATTTAAGAGATAATCCCTTTATACCTGACTGCCAAGGATGTGTGATATGTTTTTTTTAATACACATAATACACAATGAAAAAAAAAAGTTATAGTACTCGTGAAGAAAAACAAAACATCTATTCCTTATAGTATAAAACATACTATATTCTAGCCAGTCAAAATGTTCGAAACAGCAGTCTTTTTTTTGTTTGCCAAAAAAAAAGACTGCTGTTTCGAACATTTTATAAATATTACGTATACACCTACTCCTGTGAGAAATGTCTTGAAAACTCACGCCGTTTTCCCACAACAGTAGGGTAGGTATGCAGAAACTAAAGAACGCCACCTGCTTCCATCCTTACAATTTGTCTTGTCCATTTGCATACATTATGTACTATCGAAGAACTTCATATCTAAGCAGTTTAAAACCAAAATCCCGTGAACACGATGACCACATCTGTTACCACCCCGGTTCTCAGAAATAATTCTTACGGTGTATATAATATATGAACTTCTTTGATGGTACATTGGATATTCATTTATTAGGTATGTATATTATGCCTTTTTTCTTTCTGTTATGCAGTGGCACTATGCTATGAGGCTGTCAGCTCTAGTAGATGGCACCTTCAGGGTTGAGATTGATGAAGCGGATCCTCTGTACCCGAGATATAGGACACAGTTGGCTCTTAAGGGAGAACCAAAGGCTGATGGGTGAGAAAAATGACAACTTTTATGTTTTCAGAAAAGTAACTTACCTTTATACAGTTAGAGTTCAGATTCTGCTGCAACTATTTTTTATGACCTTGTCAATGGTAGGTATTTAGGCATTTTGAAGTCAACATAATTTATTCAAGAGTAGAAATCATATTCTGCATAGTTATTGCGTTATTTATGTAAAAATAATTATTTTTCTCATTACACTGGCTACCACATTTCACTAATCAAGCAAATCAATCAATCTAACCCATTGATATACTAAAAAACCCAAGATACACATTCAGCGTCTCAAAACCGTCCGCAAGAAAAGAGCGCACAATTGAAAATTGTGCGCTCATTTCAAATAGTATCACGTCACTCGCGTCATTGAACGCACGTTAAAAATGCCGAAGTGTTGCTTCGATAATTGTAAAAATATTACGTCAAGAACGTTAAAAAAGGATGGGATATCATACTTTCGGTAAGTTAAAGAGTTTGTTGATTTGTTTATGTTGTTTTTATGACTCAATATAGGGAGCAATAGGTGATTTTGATTTAATTTGTCTTGAAATTTCACTCAACAGTCCAAGTATAATACGGCAAATTTCAATGGCCGCTTTTTCAGCGTAAGAACAATGCATTACAACCTCCTTTGAATTTAGTCGTACAATATAAATCGACCCTGTTCTTTTCAATGGAGTCGATTTTTTTTATTATGTTTTTATTTTTTTAAATTATTTATATTAACTTTTGTACTTTTTTGTATTTAGACTAGAATTAAATTAATATTCTTGTATAGTTTTTAACCGACTTCCAAAAGGAGAAGAGGTCATCAATTCGAAGATTTTTTATGTTTGTATATTGATTTCCTACTTATTTTATGGGCCCAACTGAGTAATTCTTTTTATGGTCTTTGTAAGAATAGTCTTTGATTGTGCCTATACAAACATTATTATGACCTGATGATGAACATAAGAGCTACATAACGGAACTCTTCATAGAACAATAATTGCTTTTCTTCGGCAACATTAGAAGTCAAGGAGGGTTCAATAATAATCCCAATTCCCGCCAATTTAAATCCGCGTATAAAAAACTTTTAATGCATCTGGAACTCGGTTCCAAATTTACAGGCAATTCTGTTCCCTTAGAAAATGTGCCTATTTTGAATTGTGGGGCAACTGTATCAAACATTAACAACACCAGTGTCGGATATCGTTTTGATATAGAAAACGAATATTTGCCAGAAGAAGATAGCAGTTATGAGACATATCAGAATAATTGTGATATCTTATCAGAATCATTAAATAATTCCAGTTTTGAATACGTTAATCAAATCGTTGGTTATATAGCAGGATTTGTGGTCAGACACCTACTAAAAAAAAAAAAATGTGACATCTGCAACGATTCTACACTAGCTCGTAATAAATTATGGTTTCACAAACTTATCGATTTAAAAGATTTTGGTGGTCTGTGTTACGCTAGTGAAGATGTTTACACTGTATGTAATAAAACCGAGGAGATAATACGACGAGAACAGCGCATACATGGTCAAAAAAACACAACCAAGGCCTATTTGTGTTCCTTAGTTTTAAAATATACGTTAAATTTAAATATATTTTCTAGTATTGATACACATTCCCTTCAACAACCTGCTTTATTCAATCACAAAATTTCTCTTATAAAAGCTATTGTAGAAAAGTTTATAGATGTTCGTTTACATTATATCGCAAAAAAGACAACAGTAAGGCTGAAATCTAATTCAAAAAGACAACTCTACAATAAGCTAAACTTATTTCAAGGAAATTAATGTGTTGTCTACTGTGTTAAAGGAATAAATACTGAAATTTGCATTTATGAGTTTTATTTTATTTCTTTGAATAATTTTGTAATAAATACGACCATTACAGAATCATTCATAATCCACATTCTCAATATTCACATAAATAAAATAAATAATAGTATTTATTTTATTTAACATGTTTAATGTTTTGTCGTAAGATAAAACATTAAACATGTATAAGTAGGTACAGTATTATGATAATTATAAGTTTTAACCTAATTAGTTATTTAGTTTCGATAACAACAATACCTATTATTATAAAAGTATAAATATGTATTTGGAACACACATTTATATACATTTTAAAAACTCTTAAAATACTAAGCAAATGCATAAAAAAATTAAAGTATAAAAATATATTCGACTCCATCCATGCCGTGTTCTACCGGCAAACTTCTGTCATAAAATTTTATTGCTTTATAAACATTGCTTTGTAAAAACAACTTTAAAACATGCGCGTAAGGTTGAATTTCCAAACAAGTATGTTTATATCATGACAGTTTGTTCATTGACATTGGGGACAGTTTTGAGTATTAATTTTGTTCGAGACTGTGCATCTTGGGTTTTTATATATCAATGATCTAACCTTATGCGGCTGCCTTTGTGACCACAACCCAGTTACTGGGTAACACAATACCCCTTGGTATTGGTAAAAGTCTGACAATCAGTCTTACACTGGTTTTCAGACTTTTGGGCTTCTGGCTACCTGTAATGACTGTCAAATATCTATGAATGACAGCGGGGACCAACGGCTTAACATGGTTTCTGAGGCACGGAGCGGTCTCGATGTGTAATGAATGGTCAACTATCCACAAACCGACCGCAGTTGCACTAATCAAGCATGTGTAGCAAATTAAATTAAAACTAATTTCTGTTCATTTTGATAAGCCTACTTGAATCATGTCAATCCTTATCAAAACAAATAGTTGAATCATACTTCAAGCCTCAATGAGTTTGGTTTACTCAACGAAATCGTAAAAAAAAATTAAAACAATGCTGAAAACTTTCATGCTTGAAATTAATGGCAAAATATATTTATTAAATAAATCACTTTTAAAGAACACTTTTGCACAACAATCATTTTATTTGTTGGGTGACTACTCTCCGATGAAATATCGAAACAAACTCAGAAGGGGCAGTCTCTTTAAAAGACAACAAGGCCAAGGCTTTCTACTACAGTTCAAACGTCCATTTCTGTCGCGGTCATGATGTGACGTCTTTTACCACGATACTGCTTTGTTTACATCGGTTTCTTAGCCCCAAATAATATAAATTAAATAATTTTTTGTGCTTCATTGAAGCAGAAATTACACTTACTTACCTTACTGAGAGTTCAAACACTTTACAAAGAAAAAAAAATTATTCCACCAAAAAAAACGCAACATAAAATAATGAAATGTAAAATAAAATACAATAAAAAAGGTAGGTTTGTAAAAAAAAAAAGGAAAATGTTTCTTGACTCTTAAACAATGTGTTTAAATAATGGATAAGTTAATTTTGTGCATATTCCCTATTACTTGTAATGGTCAGATCTTATTATGAGACCCATGTAGGGTAATGTCTAAGGTGGACTCTTGAGGAAAGCACCACACAGATTTAAGTGGCCTGCCCTGTCACACCGCCAATCAACAAACCAAAACACAGGAACCCTGCTTAGTGGCTATAATAATTATGGTAGTAGCTCTTCCTCGTCAGTCACTAAGAGCTCTATAACCATAAAATACAAAAACACTAATGGCCGACGCAGATCAGACGACCCGTAGCGCTCCGCGGTTTTCACTGCCAAACAAATATCAACATTGCTCATTACCTTTTTATTAGAAATTAAGTTGAAAACAATTTTGCATTTATTTTTCTCTCTGTCTGCTTAGATGTTCTCTCGAGTTAATTTGTTCTCAACTTTGTTTTAAATTATACAAGGTTTGTATTTGTTTGTCAGTGAAAACCGTGCTTCGCCAGTTCTGAGCTGGCCTTAACATAAACCCTTGTTTACAGCATCAAGCTCGTATCCAACGAGAATGGCAAGCTAACCCTCGTGAACAGCCAAGGACACAAAGTCATCATCACAGCAGAACCCCTGAAGGTGGAGTTTGTCAACTTGGCCGGGGAAGTAGCAGTGGTGCTGAACGACAACGGGCAGATGGCGGTCGAGCCTCTGAGGGTTAAAAAGGAAAGGATTGATGATGAGGAGCAGAACCTTGTGGAAGTCGTGAGTTTGCTTTTGTGTTTGTTTAGCTTATAAAATAGTTATAGGATGTACAGATCTCCATACAAAAGTATGCGCTTCGGGAATTATCGTTTATCTTCGGAAATACGAACGCGCGTTGATGAGATTTAATATAGAGCTGAGGTTGTACCATGAAAGTACATGTACTTGCATATTCTGTATTACATTAGTTAGAAAATTATTCAACATGTTGTTTTTGATATCCCATAAGTCTAGGGTTATATTATTTAAGTAAAAAGAACACAAACTCTCCTAGAATAGGTGGTCCAAAAATGCATAGTTTCGAAGATATAATCAATCATAATTAAATTAGGGCAAAAATTGTCACCAGTATGACGAATCTTTACTTTTGCGACGTTGCCAAACCGCCGCAGTAGTGTAGTAAAGTAATTCATTTAGTGTAGTAAAGTAATTCATTTTTATTCAAACCAACAATTCATATTTAAAGCTAAGAAAATGCGACGTTGTCCTATTTCAAGTAAGGGTGTTTTACATTAATAATTGTGACTTTGTCGAATTACTTTGTATGAAAAATGAAAAAAAAAAAAAAAATATGATTGAAGAATAATTCATATGCCAGTTGGTTCTTTGATATGGTCTCAATCATACCCTAGAGTTATGGGATATAAAAAAAAACACATTGTATATTAAAAACTCCGTCCAATTCCAAAAATTAAAAAAAAAAGTGATTAACTGGAGTAGGCAACCCGAAAATGAGAAAACTTCATACAAATGCACCATGGTAGGTGCACTACTACAAAGCGCTGTAGTACAAAACTTAAATCCTTTGCCTTTCTGAAGGGTAACTCTGTGTCGCTACGTTCGTGCTTTAATTCGGAAACACGAAGAATAACGAAGCGCATACCATTCCTGGTTTAACTGTAAATATGTTTTGTTTGGTGAAGGGCTACATTTTTAGGGCTCTACAAAAAAAGCAGAAGGAAGGATTTCCTTTTGCCACCTTTAATTAGAATTATTTAACCACAATATTCTATGGGGAAAATTCGACACATGAATGTTTTGATCACGACTATTATCAGCTGAACATGTCCCAGATAGGACAGGGGTTTCCGAAATCCTACCTGCGTGGATATTGCCAAAATCCCACCTGCGTGGATATTGCCAAAATCCTACCTGCGTGGATATTGCCAAAATCACACCAGCGTAGATATTGGCAAAATCCTACCAGCGCCGATATTGGCAAAATCGTCCCTGCGTGGATATTGCCAAAATCCTTCCGGCGTGGATATTGCCAAAATCCCACCAGCGTGGATATTGCCAAAATCCCACCAGCGTGGATATTGCCAAAATCCCACCAGGGTGGATATTGCCAAAATCCTTCCTGCGTGGATATTGCCAAAATCCCACCAGCGTGGATATTGCCAAAATCCACCAGCGCAGCGTGGATATTGCCAAAATCCTTCCTGCGTGTATATTACCAAAATCCCACCAGCGTGGATATTGCTAAAATCACCACAGCTGCTTTCTTTCATTAATTTTGTTAGCATTTGTGAACAGCGTAAAGCATAATATATTATATTACCTATATTCTATGTATGGTCTATAGAGGTGAAAGTTAATGTTAAATGTCGTTTCCGTGTCTGTTTGCACAGGTTGGGTTTCATAGCATGATGTGTAGCGAATAGCTTGATAAAATAATATCATTTGATTAATGCAAATTGATACGGATATCAACTAGAAAAACGTTAATTGGTATGAATACTTATGAAACGGATAATTTTTTCGATCCCTCTGTTACCCTTCACTGAAGGTGTTAACACACAATTTTTTTATTATGGTAAATCTACATCATCATAATCAAACAACTCAAAACAAAAGTCATTTATTCAAATTAGGCTGAAAATCATCACTTTTTGAACGTCAAAATAACATAAGACAGTCCCCCAAAATGCCCTCCCTTCACCACTTCCTAGTGCGTTAGCTGGGAAGAAGTGGCGCAACAAAACTCCTCAGCAGCACAGCTGTCTGTTAGCATTGATAATCTTCGATCTCTGATCGTGTAAGTTCCAGCTGTTGGCAAAGCTACCACAGTGATCCCTGTTAAAAAACCCACCCTGTATTTTGATTTTTTCTGCTGGGAAGAAGAAGTGGGACAACAAACTCCCCAGCAGCACAGCTGTCTGTTCAGTTAGAAGAAAAAGTGGAATAATATAAGTTACGCATTGATTGCTCCTAGCCACTCAAAGGTAGGTAAGTCGGTCAAAACCACAATATTATTGTGCATCTCAATTTATCTGTTTACGTGATTGATAAGATACAGATATCAATCATCTTTGTTGTTTGATCTGACGTCGTTTATCCATAACATAACAGCACGTCTGTATTTCCCGAATGAGTAGCCAGTGATGTAAAGGCGAGCTCACACAGGGGCGGGTCGCGCCGCAACGCAACGCATTGCAATAATCCTTCATCATAACTTTCGTACATTTTCTATGAACGAACGTACGCTACAAGTGGGCCGCACCTAGTCGGCTACCATTTACGTAAACGAGGATGCCTGTCGAAGACGTCCAAGAAGCCGTTTTTTTTTTTTTTTTTTCAAAAAAAATCCTTTGTAAAAAAAGTCTTAAAATACATAATACGCAAGGGATAGTTTGAATGACCTTTATAAAAAATCGAAAGTATGAACAATTTCCGACCACTAAACTTATTTAGAATAAATGAATTTAATACACGTGATATTTTTCCGAAGACATATTTTTTTCAATAGTTTTTTCTTTTCTAAAATATCAATATAAAAATCTTCACAGGAAACGTTTTTCTAGTTTTCTTGGGTTACTAATAGCGCTTTTATCAACTCTATTGTCAGACGATTCCTTTCTTTACTCTACTCTCCATTTATTTAATTAGGGAAAACATTCGCACCACATATGTATAGAAGAGGGTTAAGCAGGCGGGTTTACGCGATACCGCAAAATCAAAAAAGCCTGTCTTAGCTTAGCGCCGGCCGCACGCCTGTCTTAACCGTCAAATGTGGCATTTGCTATGCTTGTCAGATGGTACCCCTTGCCGCATCATACTTTTGGTATGAAAATGCGTTGCGCTGCGGCCCGTTGCGGCTGTAATGTGCGCTTGGCTTATGGCCGATTCCTATAATTTACGGACCGTAATTGGTTAAAATTAAGACTCTTGTATCTTTACCAATAATGAAGTAAAGACCTCATAGTTGTACATAGTAGACCCTCCCATATGGAAGTAGCTATCACAGATAAAATTTGCTTACGAATTAATGCCTAGTTTGGCAATAAAAAATGATACCATTGGTAACAAAAACGATTATTTTTGGTTTATAGAAACCGAGCTTTAATAGTGCACCCATGTTTCCTGTGATAATTGAGTCACATGAAATATGAAGTATCGAGGTTATTTCCATCAACCGGGCACCCTTTTTAGTCTTTAATTTTGAGGCAGTGAAGCAAAATAAAGCAACAATTTGCCAGCTGCTTATCATGGCTTAAATGAAAACGTCAACATTCCAGTTTTATTGGTATGTATAAAAAAAGTAATTCCGCTTACTGTTGGCAAAATATTGATTAGGTATGCAGATCACTGAGAACATTACAACTTAAAAAGATGTAATAGAATTTACATAATAGTCTGATTTAAATGTCATGCATGTCCTATCAAGTCCTGAGGAGCTCGTGGCTAAGCAATAACAACCGTACGGGTCGATCCATCAGGTTAAGCTACGCTTGCCGGCGTTGGTCCGTGGATGGGTGATCATCTTTACATACCGAGACTCCTTCGTGTCTCGGAAAGCACGATAAGCCGTTGATCCCGGCTGTCATTCGTCGATCTTTGACAGTCGTTACAGGTCGTCAGAAGCCCGAAAGTCTGACAACCACGCTGACCAAGGGGTATTTTATTACCTAGTTACTGGGTTATGGAGGTCAGACAGACTGTCGCTCCATGTAAAATACTGGTATTCAGCTGCATCCGGTTAGACTGGAACCCGACCCCAACATAGTTGAGAAAAGGCTAGGCAGATTGTATTAGTGGCTTTAGAGCCCAGCCAAAAATAACATAATCTTGCAACTTCATATCTGAAATTCACACTGACAAGTTAGTCAGTTAAGATCACTGCAATCTTGAGATTGACTGGCTCACCTACATAATGCAGATAAGTTGGTAAGACTGGTTGTCAGACTTTCGGGCTCCTGACAACCCGTAACGACTGTCAAAGATCCACGAATGACAGCCGGGACTAACGACTTAACGTGCTTTCCGAGACACGGAGGAGTCTCAGTTCATAAAGATGGTCACCTATCCACGGACCAACCCCGGCAAGCGTAGCTTTACCCGTGCGGCTGTTAATACTTAGCCACGAACTCCTTTCTCAAACATTTTTTCCTAGAGGAATTGTGAAAGATTCATGTTTACGCGTTTATAAGATAATCTTATGATTGAACCGATTCACCCACACGCGCAGATGACGATGTCGTTGATCTCCATTTATCTGAATACGTGACTGATAAAAGTTTCTTACTTATCTACGGCATTTGTAATATTAACGGGTACTTACTTTTTGGATTTCCGCGTCAGAATTTAGTTTGAAATGTAAAATATTTTAAGTCTTGCACGTGCTAGCTGTCTTTATAATTTATATCCATCCTGCGTTTCTCAAACTTTTTAATGGCGGTTCCTTGAGGTAAAAACATAATGGTATTTTACTAATATACCCTTTTAAACGTGCTTTTGGACCCCCAGAAATCCCTCGGTTGAGAAATATAACTTACGCAGCTCAGAGACGGAACATGCTACCTACCTTTAAAATTTAAAACAAAATTATTTTTATGGCGCGGCTTTTGTCCAGGAGTGGAACAGAATAGAATACAAAAAAAAAACTAGCAATATAGACTGAATTAATCTTAAGATTCGTGAAATCTGGCTTAAAATAATTGACAATCCTAACGCCACATTTGACTAAGGATCCAATACATACATACATAGTCAGCCTATAACTGGGACACAGGCCTCCTCTCGGTGAGAGGGAGTGGGCCGTAATCCACCACGCGGGCCCAGTGCAGCTTTGTAGATGTCACATGTCTTCGAAGTTTTGGTTCTAGGACATGCCGGTTACCTCACGATGTTTTCCTTTACCGTTTTGAGAGCAGTGGTGATGAAATTATTTACGCAAAGCGCCTGTCAGGGTTCGAACCTACGACCTACAACTTGTAAGTCGCAGCCGTTATACTGGGCCTCCACTGCTCCTAATACTCCTAAAAGAACCAATAACCATGGATATTCTTATTTTTTTTTGTACAAATGCGCTGTAGATATTAATATTCTGTGTATTAGTGGCTTTAGAGGAGCTCATGCCTGAGTAATAATAGCCGCACGGGTTGATCCAAAAGGTTAATCTGTGCTTGCCGGGGTTGATCCGTGGATGGGTGAACATCTTTACATACCGAGACTACTCCGTGCCTCGGAAAGCACGTTAAGCCGTTGGTCCCGGCTGTCATTCGTCGATCTTTGACAGTCGTTACGGGTCGTCATAAGCCCGAAAGTCTGACAACCACTCTTACCAAGGGATATTTTATTACCTACTTACTGGGTTGTGGAGGTTAGACAGACAGTCCCTCCATGTAAAATACTGGTATTAAGCTGCATCCGGTTAGACTGAACCCCGACCCCAACATAGTTGGGAAAAGGCTAGGCAGATTGTATTAGTGGCATTAGAGCCCAGCCAAAAATAACATAATCTTGCAACTTCATATCTGAAATTCACGCTGACAAGTTAGTCAGTTAAGATCACTGCAATCTTCAGATTGACCGGCTCACCTACATATGCAGATTGGTCATGTCATTGATCTTGACTTATCAGTAATACGTGACTGATAACTGAATGATTTGTTTACATTATCTTTGTTTATATACTTCCCATCTTGACATGATCTCTCGTATATGCGACGTTCGATTCGGAGATTGCGTATAGACGGAAGCATAATAAAGAAAAATCATTGCTCCTTTAGGTATTGACAAGCTTGTACACTTTGCCAATAGCGTTGAAGAAAAACATCGTGAGGAAATCGACATCCAAATATGCGGAATGGTCGATACCATTGCACATATCTTTGAATTTTTTCAAAGATATGTGCAATGGTATCGACCATTCCGCACCGGGCCCACATTGTGGGTAACGCCCATTGCCTCTACAAGAGGAGCTACAAGTACGCGGCGGGCTCGACTTGTCGGGCCAATTCAGTGAGTGTAACGTACTCAGAAGATCTAAGAGTTACGCTATACAAAGAGAGGCAACTTCTAGGTGAATACAACTGTAGGTAATTAGCGCTGTGCGACCTGAATTGCACTTTATTGTGTCGTAGCAAGAGTCGCTTTTTATTAAAATGATTTTGCGGAGTGTCCCATCTATACAAAACTTTTTTGAACAGTCGTGTCTAGATAACAAAAAAAGTTGTACACTCACTCTCTTTGCGTGCCAAAAAATACAATAAAGTCGGTCATAGTGATTCAGAGAAAAATATATCTATTTAAATAATATCTTGATTATAGGCCTATGATTCATATTTTCCAACGTATATTATTAGAATCATGATTAGGGAGGAAGAGTCGAAGTAGGGGGACTAATAGACGAATTGGCACTAAACGAAACTATTTGCGCTACTCTATTATGTGACAATTTAGAGCTATTACTATAGGTAAAGGCGTTCCTTTGCGTACACTGGTACATAGACATTGATCACCAGCTGGCAGAAATGATATAAAGCAGTACCCTAATTGCGTAATACACGATCAATCATAATCTGAATCGTTTTGAAACAGATTGCTAATCCATTGCTTCATAAGTTCGGAAAAAAAATCTGCTCAACAACGTAAATAACGCAATGAATGTTGTTGAACTGTCAAAATGAAACTGATTAGTCGTAATCGTTTACGAAAATGTGTTGCGTAATTAGATAGTTGATATCTTTACTCCAGTGAATGTAAATTTTTTAGCCATTCCACGTTCTATCGATGCGGTGCGTTCATTATAACTTGACCCTTGACCCGATTGGTAGCACTGAATTTTGCAGTCTTAGTTTCAATACTAGATACAATAATAGAGTTCAAAATGGCGACTGACAGAACAGTACTAACAACCACAAGGCTGCAAAATTCAGTGCTAACAATCGCGTCACGGGTCAAGTTATAATGAACCCACTGTAGAAATGAACATTCATCTGCTTCTTTAATTAGATCGTTGGATCGGTTCAGTAATGAATTCATTTTGCACTTTTCATTCATTCTGCGTTCAGACGTTTCACTTCGTATGATAGATGCCGAATTAATGACAAAAATGAACAAAAAGTGAAGCGTGTAGGGTTGTGTTTTTTACGAACATGTTCTCCTTGATTTGACTCAGACGTTGATTTACAACGAAAATTCCATTCAGTTGTAACCAGACCGGAATTTAATTTACAAAGAGATGAATTATTATTTTTACCTGACTGCCCTCGAAGGAGGTTAATGTATTTGTCGATGTCGCATTTGCTTTCGATTTCCGATGAAGGAAATAGCCTTTTCCCAAACTGCACTACAACTCCCGGTTATCGGCTTTCCGCTTCCATTCTTACCGACTATGTATCTTCTTTACATAGTATAAAACAAAGTCGCTTCCCGCTGTCTGTCCCTATGTATGCTTAGATCTTTTAAACTCCGCAACGGATTTTGATGCGGTTTTTTTGAATAGATAGAGTGATTCAAGAGGAAGGTTTGTGTATAATACTTTAAGGTTTTGTGTAAATTGGCTGAAATATGACGATTATTGTCGAAGATGTCGGAAAAAATCATGTCGACGGGAGCTTTACTGGCGTGCGCCGCGTAAGCCGTAAGAGATACATCTTTATGTCTTACAGAATTGTATATCTTAAAAAGTTCAAAAATAAAGTCCGCGATAGCATATGTCTATCTTCTAAGGATGACCTACAGCACAGATAATATAATACTACGTACAGATACCCAATCCCATACAAAGAAATGAACCTCCCTAAGTCTGGCTATTGAGCTGGCTATTTTTTTTCCTCCATTTTTTCAACAGATGGCAGCATCAGCGACTCACAAATTGCCAGAGACTGTAGTTTTACAACGCCATCTAGGAGTCGACTTAGATACTTATGGCGTTGTTTTATTATGGTAGATTCTATAAATAGCACATGGCACGGTCCGTTCAAGGACAAGTAATAAGAATACAACTAAAATATCTCGAGTTGGCGGAATAGTTTCATTTCTGTGTGAGTGAGCTAGCAATTTTCTGCTGCGAATGCTTCTTTATGGGTTTTTAGTATTTCAATGCTTAAATCTAGATTTTCTTCTCCTCGTTACCAAATCTACTACCTATTGCTAAAACCCTAAAACTGAAAACACGCCTTCTTCGTCCGAACTCATTAAGATAGTCAATATTTTTAAAAACATCAAGTAATAACCGGCCAAGTGCGTGTCGGACCCCGCACAATGAAGGGTTCCGTAGTTGGGATGAATTTATCCCAAGAACATACTTACATAACTAACTAAACTATCACTAAAATTCCTTACCTTTGGGTATGAGATTGGATTATTCTACAAAAAAAAAAGTTCAACATTTAAAAATAATTTTGACACAATTAAAATCGAATTTGACAATCGCGACTGCTCGTGGTACTTGTTTGCCCTACCCCAATATATTTTTTTTAGAGCCGGAGGCGCGCAAGGTGGACTGCTTGACGTGTTTTATATGGAATTTTTCACTTTTTGTATGGAAAACATGAAAAAATATTACCTACATGTTCAGGTTTAGGGGTTTATGGGTTTCATAAAGGGAATCGAAATTTTCATTATTTTTGCGATAGGACGCACCATTTGCGAGATATAAGCAAAAGAAAAAATTAATACAGTACTGTTTTTGCACGTGAAGTCGAAATGTTGTTGTGAATTTTAAGTTCTTATTTTACCCCACACCTTTTTAATCGCGATAAAAAATTGTCAGGTTTAGCCTAGTTTGGTTTTTTTACAATCAAAATTTTAGGTGAAGAACGTCAAATTCAGGATAGCAAAATTGCCATTTTTTTCAGAATGGGAAATCGTCGTTTGACAGGAATAAATTAAATGTTAGTATAGTTTAGACGCATTTGTGACAAGAGAATCGGCACCATTGACAGACAGACTAGCAGTACTTTTAAAACGTTCTTTGCTACCCTTTTTACGGTTCCGTACTTCAAAAGAAAAAAAAGGAACCCATAAAGGATCACTCGTGTGTCTGTCTGTCTGTCCGTCTGTCACAGCCAATTTGCTCCGAATCTAATGGACCGATTTAGTTGAAATTTAGTACACATATGTATTTATGTGACCCAAACACGGAAGTGTAACGTAACTAAATTAATTTGGAAGTTTGGGGTTACATTTGGGGGCAAATAAGCAAATAAAAAGTTTTACAAACAGAACCGTGTGACATATCAAATGAAAGGACTTGTTGCGAGGATCTCAATTGTCAATTTTTTTTAAATAATTTAAAACTAAATAGTTTTAAAGATATTTGAGAAAATCTTTAAAATTTGAAAATCTTTGAAATTGATAACAACAGAAAACATACTAAATCTCTCAATATTGTTGTTGTAGTGTTAAGTTTGTTCTTGGGTTTAATGCATTTTAACTACGGAACCCTTCATTGTGCGTGGTCCGACACGCACTTGGTAAGTTTTTTTTATAGAAAGCTTAGTAGATCAGAAAACTGAAAAAAGGTACTTGCCAAAAACATGTTGATAGATTTCTTTTAATTCTATGTAACGCAGGTACTAGATAAAAAAAAATGTTTGATTTTCCTACTGATGACAAAATTGAGTAAAACGCCATCTATTGCGAAAAGCTCTACACGAAATGATTAACAGATGGCTACTTTATCATTCTATGGGTTGGAATTGAAGTAAAAGGTTTCATTTATCTTTTTTGTTGAAAATGCGAGATTTATGAGTTTGAATAGATATATCAGCAATAAACAAGGAAGTTTTGATTTTTTCTAATCTTAATTCAGCCAAAATCTGCCGTTTATCGCTTTTTAGTGATTGTTAATTTCATAATTGTTACCTATGCTGCCATCTATGATTCTTTTTCAAGGACTAATTATAATTTGTTCACGTTGAGACCCCATGCCTACAGTAACCATTTTTATCTTTCAGAATTTGATAAAAACTTCATTGTTATTTCCGAACCTATTTTGACCGGTATTTTATTTATCCAATAAAATATATTATTTAAATTGGCATTTAGTTTGGATTAAAATATGCCTTGACATCATATCATTAAAATGAATACTTTAAAAGATATCACAGATTCAAAATAGTTATGGTTGCCGACAACGCGGGCGCAGCGGTAGGAATCAACGACTTTTCCTCGGATATTAGGTATGATCCAACTAATCCCGGTAGTACTACCGGGATTAGTTGGATCATAGTACGTACCCGTGGGATGTTTTCTTACATCCACGCGGGCGAAGCCGCGGGCAAAAGCTAGTAACAGTATAAATTACAGTTAAAAATAGTTTATATCAATTAACAGGTCATCTAGCTCTTCCTTAATGACGAAAGAACTATAAATATAATAATTGACTGGTTAATTAAATTTTAATGACCGCCTCATTACGTCATCTATATAATCTTCCTTTGTTTAACTACTTTTGTGGCTACTAATACCTACTATTAGTCCGAATTTCGGCCATGGCGATCAATCTCTGCGGAGTCCAGCCTTTAGATATAGTGCACAAGTGTGTGCGCAGACACAGGTGCACTCTCTCTTCCCTCACTCTCATAGTCCGATGGGACGGCAATCCGACAGGACCGGAGAGAGATCAGGCGCAAGGCCAGGCTTAACGTGCGCACCGTAACACGGGGGGACCACACCGCCAACTACTAACCTTATTGAAAAACCCAATAACACTTTGCCCGGGAATCGAACCCAGGACCCCACGTTCAGCAGTCGTGCTTGAAACCACGAGACCAACGGGGCAGTCGACTCTGTACTAATCTGTAAACAAACATTGTAAAAAAACGACAGTTTTACAAGGCAACTTGATTTTACTTTTTTGTATTGCCCTGTAAACATTCAGTCTATTTATAACTTTAAAACCTGTTTTGCTTTAGCTGTGGTTTGTGGTATTGGTCGATTTGAATTCTCTAGTTAATCGGTTGAAGGACACCGAATGAGACACAATAGAAGTATTATTGTTATTACTTCTGGGAGCGTTTAGTGTCCCGCAAAGTGTTAAATTACATTGTGTATTATGTATTCCTAGTTAAGTGTAGATTGACTTATTTTTTCGCGATTTTCTCGACATGGTTATAAAAAGAAAAGTCCTGACTCATCAATGCCTAGCCCAAATCCTAGGACAAAGGTCTTCAACACGCGCCCCCGGGCGGCCTGCGGCTCGCGGTTGCTTCCTTGACGGCCCAGCAATAGTTTGGCAACATAAAATTTATTTGTTACTATTCATGTCTAGAATTTTAAAACAAAAACATCCATAAAAGTACATCCCCATTTCAGAATTTCCTAAAATCAGAAATCATGTACTGAAAATGACTCCACTTTTTGGCATCACATCACATCTATGCGAGCAGTTATTTTCTCGAATGACAAATGTAAAGTGCCCAGGGCATAAACCGGAATCACCGATATTCACCTAGAACAGCGGTTCTCAAACTTTTTTGGCGACGGAACCCTTTCGTAAAACGAATCATTTGACGGAGCCCTAAAATAATCATAACCTGGTTTTATGTGTATTCTTCATTAATAATCATAATACTTGACACATCTAATGTGGGGTAAGAAATAGATTTTTTACTTTCCATCAATAGGGAATATGCATGAGATTCAAATAAGGGTCAAATATTTTTTTTTTATAAACTATGTTACTTCAGAATTATGCCTCCATCAATATTTTTTATTATTAATATTTTATATTATAATTTAATAATGAGCAAGAAATAAATTTTTAAAAAGTGCAAAAAATCTGTGGGAAATTCAAATACTTGAAAAGCGACGTTATTGGTCAGAGCGAATGTGACGTAACAATCTATGACAAAAATGTAATGTCAATGTGTTTTGTAGGAGTTTTTGCGATTCAGTCAGTTTTATTGTGATTTTCGTACACATTTAGAAGTAATACATTTGTTAATACACGAAAGACTCTTTCGAAAATGACTGAAAGCGGTTTTGTGAAAGCCCAATTGGATAGTTTGCCGAAAGCTGATGTGTTCATGATGACCACATTTTTACATCAAATGCCGATTTCACGTCTGTTGAAATCAAAAGAGTGAAAGCTTTAAGGTAATTCAGTATAACATATAATGTTTATTTTTATCTTCCACACCTTTTCCGGAATAATTTAGTTTTAAAAAGCATCATAACCTAAAACAAATAAACTAACATAGCTTCGCAAATTATCGAAATCTAGATTGTGTTAAGTATAGAATGTTGTCATAAATACTAGGATATTGAAAACAAGTTGGGAGATAGCATGTTTCTTTTCATAATTTTACACCACTTTCTCCGTAAGTCCGAACCTCTCAGGACAAAAAAAAATACTTGGTCGGGTGCATTTCATAATGTATTTCTGCACTTAGACACAATGCAGTATTTGTATGTCGGTTTTTTGCATTGTTCTATAGAGGGAGAAGTTGGTTCCATGATGATGTATAAGTCGAAAATAGAAAACACCGTATATTTGCAGCAGAGCACAATACTTCTTCAACATAACCTCAACATTTGACGTTTGTTTGTTTGTTGTCATAGACTGTGACGTCACCACACCAAGCGCGCCAAAATGGCGTTTAAATAGCCCGGGTCGGATGGTTATTTTTAACTTTTTTTAAAAGTACTTTGAATTGCTTTTTTGGCGTTGAATTTTTTTTTACTATTATTTGGCGATGTAGAGTATCGAATTAAAAAAAAAAAAAAAAATACATGCATATTCCCTATTGTTTGATGTCAGGCTTGTTTGAAGAGAGTTGAAGTCGCATGTCAGGTTCGGCATCAGCTCTATTTTGGTATTTTGTTTTTATAGCTGCATAGGTTGAGTTGAGAATCCTGTTTCGCACAGTTTGAAACTCCGGTCTAAGTTCAAATAGCCTTGTTAAATATTTACGCCGATATAAAATATTGGTCACAAAGAACCAGTATTTTCGCGGAGCCCCCACAGAGGCGTTGCGAAGCTCAGAAAACAGTTTAAGAATTGCAATAATATAATTTCCTGTTTTAAGCCTTCTAACATTTTATAATAAATAACTGCAATGATTGTTGTTTTTTAATTACTTAGGGACCTACTTCCCTAAATTTTGTAATGGAATATAATCAATTTCTCTGGTGTTGCGGCTCGCCGAACCAAAATCAAAGTATTCTCGGCCCTTGAATACAAAACGGTTGAAGACCCCACTACTGCCCTAGGACCTAGTAAAGAAAAAAATATTTGAAGAATTTTGCACAGAGGTTCCTTTTATGATCTAGACAAGGAGTAAGGTCAGCTTTTTGGAAATTCCCACGGCATAGGGAAGGGGAGAAAAAGTCGCTGGCAAAGTGTTTACCATTATACTTTTCAAGTTCAATAAAACTAAAACCTTATAAATGAATGGTTCTCGGTAAAGAATAACACCATCCTCTTTCCAGATTAAAAAACCATATGCGCAGCTGCAAGTTTTAGGCTGATTGTTATTCACCATGGATGAAGTCTATCCAATGGGCATCTTGCGACTGATGAAAAATCGTGTCTGACAAGCGTGTTTACCATGTCAATCTTTTGAAGTCTAATCTACGGGCTATTAGGACCTGCGCTCATCTGGCGAGGCGCATTCGTCACTGCCAAACAAATATCGACCTTGCGCCAGTTGAAATATAGTTGAAAGTAAATAAACTTCCATTTGCTTGACAGCCCGTGTAAGCGGAAAGGGGCGCGCGTCGCAATTTATTTATACTCAACTTTATTTTTAGGCATGCAACGTTGATATTTGTTTAGCTGTGACAACCGCCCCGCGCTGCGCCTCGCCAGATGTGCCCCGGCCCTAAGTCTTAATTTGAGCTGAATACCATCTTCAAAATTAAAGTTAGGATGCAGTTTTTGTGCAGTTGACTTAACTGCCTTAGAACTGCACGCAACTACAAGTGGACCGCGCAGTCGGTTGGGTCGGGTTTGTGTAGTTATGTCAACTGCATACTAACTGCAATTTGCATTCGAATAGCAAATTGCAGTTAGAATGCAGTTCTACTGCAGTTGACATAACTGCTAACCGATTGCATTAGAACTGCTCGCCAACTGCATTTTAATGCAGTTCGTCTGTTTTGACACTTAGGATGCCCAATAGGGATGATGGCAATTTTTTTTTTTATTACATTATGGAGATTATTAAAAAATATTGGACGCGTATTTTTGATTTATTTACGTTAACTAAAGATTACGGCGATACATTGAGTTAAAATGTGCCATGACGTCACGAGTATGTAGATTTTATATTTACTTGTGACGTAGCGACTCCCACTCTCCAACTTAAAATGCGTTTTATCTAAGTATTTTGTTATTAATATGATAAAGCAAAAGCAAAAATACGTGTCTAATATTTTTTTATTATCCGACTGATGGACTAATTAGTTTTTTTTTTTTACCCTGGCATCATCCCTATTCATTAGAAATTTAGGTATACGCCTGCCGCTAATAATGACATTTAAAAATTCTTAAGTTATAGCCTTTGTTCGACAGTCTTCTTTATCCAGCGCTTAGTCACAATAGGAACTGTTCGCCTGTTGTCACGCTTAAAATAATGATAAACTATAAATTAATATTGTACGTGAGGTCAGACAACTTATATCGCGTTTATTATGTTATGAGTAAGTAATGAGGTATTAGGTCGTATTTGTTTATTCTATAATAGGTGTATTAATACAGATTAGTGGGTAATGATTTGAACTGTTCAATTGTCGGTCTAATTCGGCAGTCTTCGGCAGTGTTCTTATTCAGTTCTTATTTAAATATAGGAGGTAGGAAAACGAGATAATCAGCTAATAGTTTTAAGAATTTGATTGTATGTCGAATATTAATTTATTGATTTAAACATAATGGTAAAAAAACAGTGGACTCTTTTGCTATAATCAGAGCTATTCCGTGGTACAGACACAGACCTCTTTTATCTACCTTATCCATAAGGTTTAGCAATAAATAACTATGTCAGTCGCTCAATGCAATATTTATAAAGTTGTGCTACTGATATATACACAGTCTAAAAAAATTAACTCACATTCCCGATCGTATGAAATGGGTACCGAAGAAAATAGTGTACTTATTTTAAAACAACTGTTTGCCGGCGAATCTTAGGTAAACCTTCCTCCAGAATGATTTATTATTTTACAAGTGTACAAACAAAAAGATACATTTACTCAATAACTGCACATAAAATACATTTTTAAAGAGCAACACAAGATCATGTTACAAATAATTATCCAGGTGTTTTAACTCTAGGTATTTCATTAGACACTTATTTTTTCGCTATTAAAGTTAATCTAATAAAAGGTAGGGAGAATGAATCCCATCCCAAACAGGCTTCTTCTTATTTGAAACAATCTTGCTACATCAAGCCAAAGTATCCCACTATTACTTCGAGTCTGACCATTTTTTGAGGACATTCAAATCGTCCCAAAGACAAAATCAAAACTCAAAGCAAAGGGTGCAAAAATTTTCGAACTCGCTTCTATCGCTCTTGTCAATTCTCTTGATCCTTTAACTTTTCTACATACGTCGACGACATAACTCCTCTTTCTGTATGAATAGTCAAAAGAATAACAAACCTGGGGCGATTTATATCATGAGGTGCTAAATTTTTCAAGTTCGCTTCGCTCACTCTTACATCCTTCCATCCAAGCCTAACCGAGAATTCACAGACGGGGTGCAAAAAAAATCCAGCTCGCCTCGCTCGCTCTCGCATCTTACATTTCGTGAACAACATAATGAGGAGATGAAAATGCACCTCCTTAAAAAAAACTTTTTGAATTTTCATCATTAGCGAGGCCCATGTAGAGTCATAATTATTACGCACGTTATACTTATTTTAATGTAATTTTTTGCAAAATTTTATCTTAATAAACTGAGAGGACCTGTACCATAATTATGTAATACACGATCAATCACAATCTGAATCGTTTTGAAACATTGCTATCCATTGCTTAATAAATTCAAAAGTTCGAAAAAAAAAACTGCTCAACAACGGAAATAGCACAATGAATGTTGTTGAACTGTTAAAATGAAACAGATTTGTCTTAATCGTTAACGAAAATGTGTTACGCAATTAGGTAGCTGGGCCTCATTTTGTTTTGCCGCCGCGGGCCCCCGATAGGCTTAGTCCACTGTTCGTTTGCTTTACTGGTCTATATTTAATGTTGTTCATGTGGTTCACAGCAGGAGGAGGACGGTACTTGGGGCGAGAACTTCAAGTCACACCACGACAGCAAGCCACGAGGAAATGAGGCTGTCTCTCTTGACTTCAGCTTCCCTGAAGCCGACAATGTTTATGGTAAGTAAACGTCGTAAAGTTTTCTAAGTTTATCTTAGATATCACTGACATCGGTGAAGGAAAACATCGTGAGGAAACCTTACTCAATATTATAAATACGAAAATTAGTTTCTTTGTTACACTTTCACGTTAAAACGGCTGAACTAATTTGGATGAAATTTGGCACATGGGTAGACTATAATAATACCATTTTATCCGTGTATATCTTAACATTGATCAGGCAGGGGACATAGGCCTTCCATCGTTTTAGGTGACCACCAGGTGTGGTTTTTTTAAGGACCGGGACCCCATGGTCCCGAGATTTGTTGACAAATAATAATAATACCATTTATTTCAGGCGACACAGGCCCATAGAAAAATACCTATTTGAATATAAAACTTGTGTTAATAAATAAAGCTTAGACTATGTTAGTAGCACTTCACTTTGCACTAGCTTTAATTAGTGCTGTCGTGTGGAACTTGTCCGCGGAAGCGACGGAACACCACGTCCTGCG
Organism: Agrochola macilenta; assembly: GCA_916701695.1. NCBI lineage: Eukaryota > Metazoa > Arthropoda > Insecta > Lepidoptera > Noctuidae > Agrochola > Agrochola macilenta. Next base: position 6,525,632 of record OU753578.1, read on the forward strand.
GCCAAAAGTCTTCTTCCATGACTAGGGGCAGATAACAGTTCGGTACACGCACGACGAACTACTACTAGACTATGACTTTGGTTAGGGCATAGGATACATTTTAACCCGATATTCCCACGGATCAAGACTTATGCGTTTGGAACCGCGGGGCGCAGCTAGTAATTAATAAGTCTGAAATCGCCATCCCGTCTTGAACAAACGTGGTAATCATCAATGCTTGTGTCTTCTCTGTACAAGAAGAGGCCTTTGCCCAGCAGTGGGACAGTAAGAGAATGGTAGTAAATACATATTATAAATAAAAGTCGCTTTTTGTGTTTGTCTGTATGTCCGCGTTGTTCTTCTAAACCACACAACCGATTTTGATGTTTTCACCATTGTTTAGAGAATTTACTCCGGAACGTTTATGTGTAGAATACTACTATGAAAGTTACATAGAACTGAGAAATCTCGATATTTTGTCAAGTCGTAAAAGGGTCAATCAACTATTGTACCCACATTTTGCTGTTCGTCGCGTATGTATGATTTTTTTTATGCATGTCCACCGATTTCTCCGTCAATTGTGGACCGATTTTGAAAAGTATAGTTTTGTTCGAAAGGGTATGCTCCCAAGTTGGTCCCATATAAATTTGATTAACTTTGCTTGGATACTTTTTGAGTAAGCTTCAATAATACGTATTTTTCCCACTTACCACGGCTAAACATCAAGCTATATACATTTCCAGTTTATGCTGATCTTGCATTATATAGGATTTCCGTACATTGCGAGGTCAGAATAAACTGAAAATGTATAGATTGATGTGTAGACGCGTGTATGTGATGTGACTGTGCTTTAAAAAAAAAATGTTATGCTTTTGTGACCCCTGACTGATGCAGCCACTGAGAATTTCCTACTGCAGTAGTTCAATTCAACTGGCTTGCGTCATGTTCCGCTAATCGAGTTCCGCTCCTCGAATTTCGCGTAGCGCAACATGACGCGAGCCAATTGAATTGAACTACTGCGGTTTCGCGGCAGAGGTATGCTACCAGGGTGAACCAAGCTCACAAAAATCCTTGTTACTCAAAATTAACTATTGATATATTTTCTCCCTCAGGTATACCGGAACACACCGACAAATTCGCTCTCCGCACAACGACATCGGGCGAACCTTACCGCCTATATAACCTTGACGTGTTTGAGTATGACCTTGACAGCCGCATGGCCATCTACGGAGCTGTGCCCGTCATGTATTCTCATGGGTAAGCAATTATAGCTGTACAAGGATCTTTTGACGCGCGGCCAAAATCGGAACTAACGCTACCATCTTGTATTTTCAATACATTTCACAAAAAAATTGCACAAATGTTTACCAACAGCGCCCCCCGTCAACATCATTCGAGCGCCAAAAAATCCAGCTATCTAATTACGCAACACATTTTCGATTTGCAATTGAGTCAAATTGGTTTCGTTTTGACTAGAATTTATTTATTTATTTATTCACTCCAAACATACAAATATCCTTACAGACTAGACCCAATGCGATATTGTAGTACCCTTAAAATTAACAAATTCCACTGCTTGTACCATAACAAATTCTATAGGAAGCTATTCTTTCAAATTCACCCAGAGCGCAACAAAATATGTCGATGTCATCAGCAATGAGGTTGAGAGTGCGGAGCGCGCTCGTCAGCGGCGCCTCACGCAGCAGAATTGCTTTCAAAAGTTGTAAATTGAAAGCAATTCTAGTCAAACGAAACCAATTTGACTCAATTGCAAATCGTAAATGTGTTGCGTAATTAGATAGCTGGTAGTTGTGTAAATAGTAAGTATTATACTTTTTCACTTTAAGAAAATCAGAGACTGATAACCTCCCTAGCTATAATAAGTCAAACTCAAACTCAACTCGGGCTAATATTGGGGCTAAACAATACTAATACTCGCAGCGACAAGAAACTATAATACTAAGAGTGATACTTGAATATACTTCTGTGCAGTCAGTCCTGTTACCATAATGCTAACTAATTTGCGTTCGCAATTTATTTTCCAAAAATGTAAACAAACACGAGTTTTAGGAAAAACAACTGTAATGCCTACACATAATGTTCAGTTTGCGCTACAACTTCATATTTTTATGACTTTTTCAACAGTACTAGTCAGTCTAAAATCAAGTTTATTTACACTTGCATGAAGTTGTTGTCTGTTTAAGTGAAAATAACATGAATTGGAAACAAGGACTTAAATAGACCTTAGCTAATAATTACGGCTTGAACTATTTTCATAAAATACAGTCAACCATACGTGCTTGGTAACAATATCATTTTGAAAGCACCTTTATTTCGTAGCAGTGGTGTTTTAATTGAGAAAATCGCAGCTTTAATTTCCCTGGAACCGTTGTTTCTCAAGCTTAAAAACTTCTCGACTTTTTCTCATTTCCACTATCAAAACCTACTTATCTCAAATACTGATCTAAATTTTGTCTCTGTCGCAGTCCAAAACGCAGTGCCGGTATATTCTGGCACAACTCGGCTGAAACATGGGTGGACGTCGTCAACTACGCTGACAGTACCGTTGTCTCATCTCTGGTCAATTTAGTCACCGGTGGACAGAAACGACGTGTGGATGCCAGGTATGTTACTTATAACCAGCCTGTAATTATTTAAAAGTGTCCAATTCCTGATGTGCGATGGTTAAACAAAGCCTTATTCGACCATAGTGTTTGCGGAAAAATACCTATTACGCCACTGAACCCATCACAAAAAATCACCCTGCATAATTACGGCATGAAATATGTATTTTTTTTTTCAGGTTTATGAGCGAATCTGGAATCATTGATGTATTCGTATTCCTGGGTGAGAACCCAGCTGATCTGTTCCGTCAATACACCTCACTCACTGGAACCACACCGCTGCCTCCCGTACGTATAAAATAATATAGTAACCTGTACGCCTAAGTCTTTACCGGTCGCGGTCATAAAATGTAGGAGAGAGATAGGCAGTACATGAGTCTTTGTAATGATGATAAGTTTAAGCCATCATAACAGTAGATACAACGTATCTACCGTATGGTGTATATAACACATCGAGCTTAGAAAGAAAAATGTCACGCAGGTACCAATTGAGAAAGCCGATTATTTCTAAAACCAGTAGTGCCAGATTAGTACGACACAACTTAGATGTAGCCTCGGCAAAATTCGTAAAACCGATCACGTTCCGAACTGAGTGCGCCTTTAAATCAAATCAAATCAAATTATTTTATTTACAGATCATACAATCCAATTTGTTAGTTACATACACATCTCAAACACTAGTGTTAGTACATAATAATATTTGGCGAATTTTGGTCTTAATATAATTACTACCAATGTCAAAACCATCAATAATAATGTCAAAATCACAACCATAACGTCAAAATCATCATTAATAATAATGTCAAAATCATCATCAATAATAATGTCAAAAAGTATTTAGGTGTTTAGCGTTTTAGGTGAAAATGATCTTTACGAAAACACAATAACTTGTAAAGTCATTTAACCAAATACATTCGTAAAATTGAAATGAATGAATGAAAATTTTCAAATTTATGCTACATCCTAGTTGTGTCGTACTGTAACTATTCATAACATAATAGTAACTGTACAAAGAATAATTCACGAAGTGGTTGTTAGACCCAATGCATAGACTAATACAGATGGGACAGTCCGCAAAATCATTTAAATAAAAAGCTACTCTTGATACGCCACAATAAAGTGCAATTCAGGTCGCACAGCGCTAAGTACCGACAGTTCACTTGAAGTTCCCTCTCTTTCTATCGCGCAATTCTTAGATCTTCTGAGTACGTTACACTCACTGAATTGGCCCGACAAGTCGAGCCCGCCGCGTACTTGTAGCTTCATACCTAAACTCCGGAATGTCTCATCTGTATTCATTTGTGCCCAATGTAAAATTCTTTCTGCATCTAGCCATGACACGCTTCGCTTTAATGTACGACAATGCAACGAAAAAACCTTTCCACATGCAATTTTAAACTCCAAACTCCAACATAGGTGGGCAAACTTACCATATAACAAAATTACTAAAGAATAAACATGTACCTATTCCCTAGAAATTCTCGCTCGCCTACCACCAATGCCGCTGGAACTACGTGGACGAAGACGACGTGCGCGGCGTGGACGAGAACTTTGACGTCCACGACATTCCCGCCGACGTCATCTGGCTGGACATCGAGTACACTGACAGGAAGAAGTGAGTACTATAATTATTATAATACCAGACTATTATTGTCCCACTGCAGCACGCATAGTATGACAACCATAGAAACTTGTTTTTTTACGGGTTTTGTCGACGGAAGAATAGACAAAATGACAGATAAACAATCACAATCTGTCATTTTGTCTATTCGTCGGTCGACAAAACCAGTTTCTACTGTCATGCTAAGTGTGCAGGGCAAAAGCCTCCTATACAGAGAAGACACGAGTATTGATCACCACGCTTGCTCAAGATTTTTGTTATGTTAACTATAGGTCCAGGTTTAATCACGATGTTTTCATTCACCGATGTCAGTGATGTCCAAGATAAACACAAAAAATAATAACCCATTCTATAACGTAGTTTCCAATAGAAACAAGTGGTCGGAAACAACTGCATGGTCTGTCTGCAAACCATCTTGACTAAAATCAAGCGATAAATGGACCCGAATCACAGATGGTTCACTCAGCAAAATCATTTAAATAAAAAGCAACTCTTGTTACGACACAATAAAGTGCAATTCAGGTCGCACAGCGCTAATTACCTACAGTTGTATTCACCTAGAACCTGCCTCTCTTTCTATCGCGTAACTCTTATATCTTCTGACTACGTTACGCCCACTGAATTCGACAAGTCGAGCCCGCCGCGTTGCTACTTGTAAGCTTCATACCTGAAATATGGATCCATTAATCACGTGATGTTTTTTAGCATATTTTTAACCCTCCTCCCCCCTTGTGATACGTGGTGAAGTTTTTGACTAACCCCTTCCCCCACACCCAAACTTACGTGTATATTTTTGGTGCAGAGTATCTTAAAATATTACAGAATATTTTATCTTTAAATAAAAAGAAAGAAAAATAGTTTATTTAGGGGGCTTTACGGTTAGTAAATGCGCGTTAAACGAAAAAATTAATACACGTGATATCTCACTACACTCCCCCTTGTGATATTTCGTGATTTTTTCCTAACCCCCTTCTCCCTTTTGAGCCTCACGTGATTTATGCACGACCCCAATAATTTGTGCCCGAATCACAGTTATGTTAGAAGAACAGCTGATTCAAATAAATCCTCTTTCCACAGATACTTCACATGGGACCCGCTTAAATTCCCGACCCCATCTGCCATGGTTGCCAACTTAACAGCCAAGGGCCGCAAACTGGTCACCATCATCGACCCTCACATCAAGAGAGAGGCTGGGTACTTCCTACATGAAGACGCTACTGAGTTGGGGTACTATGTTAAAGATAAAGATGGCAAGGATTATGAAGGTAGCTTGAGAAGAAATACCATTTACTAAATACTAGTCCAATTTACTGAAGTGCATGAAAAGACCAGCCTAATTGCGTTACACACCTTCAGTTGCAATCCCTTTCATTTTGACAATACAACATAATCCATTGTTTCGTATATGCGGATTATCGGAAACGCCGGATTATAAGATTTCTATAGTAGATGTCAGCTAGATATTTTTTACACAGATTTGCAAAGTAAAAAATCTTTATCAGTTTACGTATACCTACTCGTCGAATCAGACCGGACTGCAGAACGACAACGATTAATGCGCCCGCTCTGTAATCAGCACTTTTGTATTAAACCTGCCGGAATTACAGAGTAGGAGACGGATATCTATGGTAGGAGAGCTAAGTTAGAAAATGTCAGACTATTGGACGTGTCGGTTTAGTGAGCGCCAGATTACCGAGCGTTTACTTTATTACAACCATATATTCGTCTGCCCAGGTTGGTGCTGGCCTGGCTCCTCATCATACCTGGACTTCTTCAACCCCGTCGTGAGCAAGTACTACTCAGAGAGGTACCAGTTCAACAACTTCCCCGGTACCAGCAAGGATGTGCATGTGTGGAATGACATGAACGAGCCTAGCGTGAGTATTAGATACGAAACGGATACTTGTTTGACCGGATATTAAAATATCCGGCCATCTGACAGGTCGGATATTGAAAGTCTGGCCATCTTTTAGGTCAGGTATTAAGATATTCCGGTCATCTAACATATCCGATATTAAATATCCGGCAATCTATTTAATCGAATATTTGACTGTCTTGATACGGTCGTAAGCGAGGCAATTACTACGCGGAGAGGTACCAGTTCAATAACTTTCGACAGTTCAATAAATGTCGATAACTTGTCGGTTTTATGTAGACTGACTGTGTGGCCAAGAGAGCGATATTAAAAATAAAAATCGCAGCGGTCATCTTGGAATTTGATTTCGACTTTACTTTCGGCTTTAGCACCCTCGAAAGCCATGAAAACGATGCCAATGATGATAAATTTGAAAACTATCGCAGCCACCATCTTGGATTTACATTTTAACGTCAATAGGCGTAATTTTAACACCCTCGATTTCTACCAGTTACTTCGTTCCAAAAACCAACAGCATTTAAAGTTAGACAACCACCCTTAGCCTTTACTATTCTTTTCTGCGACAACCAAATAACCCATGGTGTTAATGTGTAATATTTTCTACGACGCAGGTATTCAACGGTCCTGAGATCACCATGCCTAAGGATTGTCGTCACTACAAGCCGCCTCAGGATGGCAATGATGGACTCGCCGCTTTCTGGGAGCACAGGTATGATTCCCTAGTTCTATAATAATGTGTTTTAGAGATGTTTTAAGGTGGACCCGCAAGGTAGCTCGCAAAAGATTTTTTTTTTTTTGCAATTTGTAGGTCAGTATCAGATTGTATCTTGATCAAAATATGATTCGCGACTATAACAAATATGTATTTACAGAATTAAAAGTTAGATTTGTTCTCAATGTCATGATTTCATGAAAAAGTCATTCAATGAAACAAATCTAACTTAGAGAGAGATGTGTTAAGGCGAAAGCGTCAAGGTAGCCCGCGAAATTCCGCGAGACCTGCAAAATGCAAAAAACTAAAGAAAATTTGAATTTCGCGGGTTACCTTAGCGCATGCACCTTAATGATTATTCTGTAAATACACATTTGTTTTGTTCTCTAATTATATGAATTTGAATTTCGTGGACTACCACTTTAATGAACTATAATAATAATCATAGATACTTCTAAATAGGACTATTTCACACGTTTATAGTATATGTAAAACATTTGTGAAAATAGAACATAAAAATTACATTCAATGCTTCAGCAGTTTAACGAAAATCGGAGCAAAGGACCGAAGGTCATTGAAAATACAAATTCACAAATGCTAGCCCAGATTACAGACTGGAATTAGATTATTCAATCACTTTTTGTCGATATCCGATTTACACCGATTAAATTTGTCGGTTATCGAAAAAGACATCGGTTACCGACAAGAAGCATTCGCATTAGGCTTTAAACTTATTTAAATTTTATTTAACTGCTGCCCGGGTTCCCCCACCTAGACCCTTATTTTATTTCAAATTTTTTATTTTATATAAAATTAGCTTAAGTTACTCCTTATAACATGAGCTATCAGCCAGTGAAAGTCTTGTCAAGATCGGTCTAGCCGTTTCGGAGATTAGCCTGAACAAACAGAAAGAAACAAACAAAAAAATATATTTTTGTTCTAAGTACCTCGTATGCATTCAGTAAAAATCTGTTATTTTGACATTACAAACAAGCAATTTCAATTTTAATTATTTGTATAGAAATAGCATAATTTATTTGTATTTATTTACAGACACGTCCACAATGAATACGGTCTATGGAACATCCGCGCCACACACGAGGGAATGTTGCAGCGATCTGACAGCAAATACAGGCCCTTCATTCTGACACGCTCTGCCTTCGCTGGCACCCAAAGGTAAGACTATATTTTCCTTATAATACTGTAAGCTACTGAATATAATGGATAAAACAAAAAAAAATAGGCAATCATGGGGACAACCGACAGAAGTGAAAACTTAAAACTGGTATTAGCGCCATCTAGTTTCAGTTGGGAAGAAGTTCGTTCCGCTACTTAATATGTTATGCTCTATATTATACAGAGGCATCTAGTATAAGTTTTGAGGAGCTCGTGGCTAAGTAACAACAGCCGCACTGGTCGATCCATCAGATTAAGCTACGCTTGCCGGGGTTGGTCAGTGGATGGGTGACCATCTTTACATACCGAGACTCCTCCGTGCCTCGGAAAGCACGTTAAGCCGTTGGTCCCGACTGTCATTCGTGGATCTTTGACAGTCGTTACGAGTCGTCAGAAGCCCGAAAGTCTGACACCAGTCTTACCAAGGGGTATCGTATTACCCAGTTACTGGGTTGTGGAGGTCAGATAGGCAGTCACTCCATGTAAAATACTGGTATTCAGCTGCATCCGGTTAGACTGGAAGCCGACCCCAACATAGTTGGGAAAAGGCTAGGGAGATTGATTGATCTATTATAAGTTTTGTTGTTACTGTTGTAACACTTGAAACTGACTTTTTCGGGCATAACGCTTTTTCTTTACGTGACGATTTCTACTAGTTTACTCCTGAAACTCCAACTTTGTTCCAAAACCATCAACTTTTCCCAAAATATTTTTTTAACAATAGCTTTTCCAAAACTAAGTTGATCATCACCTTCTCCAGAGAGAGAGTCTCTCAAGGGTCATGAAAAGGACATCATGTTCTTATCGATTATGTTAGCCACACACGCTAGTGTAACGTTACGTGTGTTGGAAGGAATTTCACGATTTACTTGCGCAAGTAAATCGTTACGTGTGTGGCTAGCATTATTCATAAGAAAGTCCCGCCTCAAGTATGTTGTCAGAAAATCTACTGTCCAATCATGTTATTTGTTCGAAATAACAACATCCAACCTTTTAAGTTGATATAGATCAGCTCACTTATCATTTGTGATCACAATCGCTTTCATTTTGACAATATTAAAATAAATTCAATTGCATAAAGCGAAGGGGAGTTTGTTGCGCCACTTCTTCTTCCCAGTTACAGCACTAGGAAGTAGAGAGGGGCGTGTGTTTTGGGGGGACTGTCTTATGTTAATTTGACGTTCAAAAAGTGCTGGTTCTCAGCCTAGTTTGAATAAATGACTTTGATTTTGAATTACGATTATGTAACCCAATTTGCATAATGACTTTCCACATTTGCAAATAAAGTTGATTCCATGTCAGTCTAACATTGATTTGGTACTCAATTTACGCTTTTTCCTCTCAGATTCGCAGCAGTATGGACAGGCGACAACGCAGCGGAATGGGGCTTCCTCGCGGTCTCAGTACCGATGTGCCTCTCTCTCGCCGCGGCAGGTATCAGTTTCTGCGGCTCCGACGTCGGCGGCTTCTTCAAGTACCCTGAGGCTGAGCTCATGACGAGGTGGTATCAGGTATGTAGGATATGACTTCTTGCTGTTAAAACTCATTAATAATGAGCCAAATGACAAAAATAGCAAAACGTCAACGGTTTATAACATGGTAGGAGATCGCTAAAACTAATATCAAACGTTTCACTCCGCTAAATGGTCATTTTTAGGGTTCAGTACCCCAAGGGTGCCAAACGGAATCATATTACTTAGCCTCCGCTGTCCGTCCGTCCGTCTGTATGTCTGTTAGCGGGCTGTATCTCATGAACCATAATAGGTAGACAGTTGAAATTTAAATATAATTTTGCAACAGTACTAGTCAGTCTAAAATCAACTTTATTTATACTTCTACAGAGTTGATTTTTGTTTAAGGGCAATTAACATCAATTGGCAACAAGGATTTAAATAGACCTTAGAACGGTGGATTCAGTGTGTCTTTGGCATCTGCTGAACACGGCTCGGTGTTCAGTTGATTACCGCGGTCAAATGCACCAAAATTCAAAAGTCATTTATTCAAACTAGACTGAGAATCATCACTTTTCGAATGTCAAAATAACATAAGACAGTCCCCCAAAACGCCAACTTCACCACTTCCTAGTGCGTTAGCTGGGAAGAAGTGGCGCAACAAAACTCCTCAGCAGCACAGCTGTCTGTTAGCATTGATAATCTTCGATCTCTGATCGTGTAAGTCCAGCTGTTGGCAAAGCTACCACAGTGACCCCTGTTCAGAAACCCACCCTGTTTTTTGATTTTTTCTCATTTCTCGTTTATCTAGAATACAAAGTTCGCAGTATGTTTCATTTATATGTTTGTGCTAATCAATGGTTTTTATTGTTATCAGGCGGGCGCTTTCCAGCCATTCTTCCGTGCGCACTCGCACATCGAGACCAAGCGCCGCGAGCCCTGGCTATACGAGCCTTCCACTACCGCGCTTATCAGAGACGCGAACAGGCGGCGATATGCGCTTATTGACTTCTGGTAACTAACTTAGAAATAACTATACTCCATTTGAATTAAGATTAGACATTTAAGTAAACATTTTTCACAGTCCGTTCAACCGATTTTGACTTCTATTGCGTTGGTGGTATGACAAATGGCAGCTGCAGTAAAAAGTATTGTAACCACTTTTTTGCTTTTAATGCCATCCTTATGCCTACGGTATAGAAGTCAAAATCTTAAAGGTTTATTTAAATGTCTAATCTTATTTCAAATGGAGTGTAGAATAAACATAACCTTCCTCCTGAAGCAGTCGAGTAAAAAGAACTGTGATTTAATCAACAAAAAACGGTTATTTTCTACCAAACTTACTTATCTACCGTAAAAAAATTATGAAATGGTATTTTTCGCTATTTGAGAGTTGGTATCATAATAAACATAACATCACGCCTGTATTCCCCGAAGGGCTAGGCTGAGGTGCACTATAGTACACCCACATTTCACCAGATATGTTTAAGTCCCATGTAATAGGGGGCGAGCCTATTGCCATCAACCGGGCATAAATCCAGACTACGGGCTGCTACTGAGAAATTCCAGGTGAAAAAAACCAATAACACTGCCCGACCTAGGATTCCAATCCAGGACCTCATGCTCAGCAGTAGTGCTTGCTGCCACTAGAGCAACGAGGCATGACAACCATCGACCACCATTATCAGTCATTTTGTCTATTCTTCCGTTGTCATAACCCGTGCTAAGCATGCAGGAGTAGTCTCATAATTAAAAGTAGATTATAATTATATATATTATTTATTATACAGGGTGTCAGGGACATCGACGCGAAGCCGGCTACCATGGATTCAGTACATGATTCTGAACCCCACTGCGTTGATATTTTTCGTCGGTTATTAAAAAAAAAAAAACAGCTGTTTCATAGAAAAGTGCAATACCTACGCGGTCAAAATGTATGGAGCAGCTGTTTTTTTTTTAAATAACCGACGAAAAATTTCAACGCAGGGGTGTTCAAAATCATGTACTGAATCCATGGTAACCAGCTTCGCGTCGATGTCCCTGACACCCCGTATATTGATTACCCTCTAACTTCCTTATTAATAAACGTATTATATCAGGTGAATAGTTACACACCGATTTCTCTCTTTCAGTCATCAGTCATTTGACTTTCGAAAGAAGAAGACAAAGCATTGTGTAACTATACAGACGTTATACAACGTTTATTAGTAAGGAGGTGAAAGTATTTCAATAATTTAGCTTGCTATTGTTTTGAAAACGATATATAAGCAGATTTTTCATAAAATAAAGTTTTTAATATTTTTAACTATATATTTTAAAATGTCAAAAACATCGATTTAACCCTAAACAGTACTGTATTTAAATGCTGCAAAATCTTTAGATATTCAACAAGCTACTCACAAAAATAATGTATTCTCCAGGTACACACTTTTCTATGAACATTCCATCGACGGTCTGCCTGTCATGAGGCCACTGTTCCAAGAGTTCCCCGCTGAAGAAGATACCTACACCATTGATGACGAATACATGCTCGGTAAGTCTCCTTTCTTCTCTTGTATCGTCACGATCTACGTATAGCTTGGAGGAAAAAAGAAATTCGTATTATTTTTGTTTAACGGCTTTGGGCGCGTTAATAAATTTTTGATAGAGGGTTTAAACTTATGGATTCGCGTAATGTAGGTCTATAGAATATAGATGGCGCTATTACCAGTTTTAAGTTTTTTAATAGTATTGTTTCTTTAATATTGTTTACATCATATAAACAAGTTTTAAATTTTCATTTCTGTCGACAGTCCCCATGACTGTTAGTTTTGTTTTACTCTCTTTTTTTTTTAGGTATTTTGCCGTATATTCATGTGTTTGATCTTAGCATATTTTGGATGATTATTGGACTGTAATAAACTTCCAAAAAAACATTAAAGTAACTCGTAACTATACTATACATCTACCCAACCATTAGAGTTACTTCAGAAAATGAGGAATTAAATCATATGGGCATAGTATAATAAAGTGACAGTATTATACCTCGGCAGTGACCTTGAAAAAATTACCTACGGCCGCTCGGTGGATAAACCATCCGCGGCTGTGCGTAACTGCCGCGCACTCGATACTGTTGCGTACTGATATACACTGAGATTTTTATGAAGACATAATACTGTTACTTTGGCAGGTATGTTTGGCATAAGTAGTATGTTCTACTTTTTGGACAGAAAATCGTTGTTGGACCTTTTTTGGCGTTTCACCGGTTTTCGGCACAGTGGATTTGTATTATTATCAGCCGTTTTTGTCCCACTGCAGGGCAAAGGCCTCTCTTCCCTCCTTTTACGTATTTTCTGCTGTTTGCCAACAGTGGATTTGACTTATTTTTTCTTGTCATCTCTCTAGGTAACGCGCTCCTAGTCCGCCCGGTCGTGGAGCCCGGCGCGAGCTCCGTGAAGCTGTACCTGCCGGGCGCCGCCGCGCGCACGCTGTGGTACGACGTGGACACGTACCACGTGCACCGCGCCAGCGGGTACCTGACGTATGACGTCACTCTGGCTAAGGTGTGTGGAACACTTGGACAGTGGCAGAGTGAGGGTGTACCTCCCGGAGGGACGTCACTCTGCCACGTCACTGTCAAGTCGTTTTTCTAGAAATCCGTAGACGAAAGAACTAAAATCTATAGTCTATTATTACAACAGCTACAATAGTTATTTAAGCTATAAATGCGGAAGGTAGGTGATCTCCGACGAGTGGCATTTTATTCACGAGCGAGCGTAACGAGCGAGTGTACAACTCGACACGAGTCGGAAATCATCTTACGCATGTGTATCATACAAAGTTTTACTATGCATTGTGAGAGGAAAAAAAAAAAAACGAGTGAGCCTTACGATGATGTGTAACATCTAACGTAATGACGACGTATATAAATGATAAAAACAACATTCATGACTTTGACTTTCGACTACGACTACGACTTCACTTCGACTTCGACTTTGACTTTTTCTCTTTGCAACGGGCTGACGACGGCCACAAAAATTAAAAAAAAACAGAAAAGTAAAAAGCACTAGTGAAAAAAAGTGACACTTTCCGCACTAATTTACTGCTTGGAAAAGGCTCTTTTCGAGCAAATGCATTCTAAAATAATGAACTGTTACTTAAACTTATTACACTCGTATAAAATTATTATTAAGCCCACAGTGGCCATTTTGTTGTTTGTAGCTTTAGAAACAAAATATTACGTTTTAGTACAGATGGTTCACTCCGCAAAATCATTTAAATAGAAAGCGACTCTTGCTACGACATAATAAAGTGCAATTCAGGTCGCACAGCGCTAATTACCTACAGTTATATTCACCTAGAAGTTATCTTCTCGCTACGCTACGTCCACTGAATTCGACAAGTCAAGCTTCTTACCTACTTGTAGCTTCATACCTAAAATGCGAAGGGACCCATCTGTATTCATAACCTACCCTGTTTAAGATAAAAAAGTGAGTCAGGTAAGCTTTCGTCGAACGTATGGGCTGCGCAAACGCCACGCCAACAACCATAGCTAGCAGGTGACCATGTTAATAGCAGCGTCAATGGCGTGCATTAAATCTTCAAAAGTGCAGGTGTATGTAATTAATGGTTTTTTATTTGTTTCAGATCCCAGTATTCCAGCGCGGCGGTGCGATAATCCCGCGCAAGGAGCGCGTGCGCCGCTCCTCTGCCCTCATGGCAGATGATCCTTACACACTTGTAGTGGCACTTGATGTTAATGTAAGAACACTTTTAATTTAAAATGATTGAAGAGTAGGTCGAATTATATTCAAATATTTGTCTTTTAATATTATACTCCATAGGTTTAGGTAGTTATATAAAGGTAAAAAAATAAAACCACGTGACTAGACAGCTGTCAACTAACCAATTAAACGTAATACCTGTCACTTCAGTTGTCATGCTACGTCACAATTGTACTTTTTTTTTATAAATCTCGGTGAATGTGAAAGTCAATCTGCCTAGCCTTTTCCCAACTATGTTGGGGTCGGCTTCCAGTCTAACCGGATGCAGCTAAATACCAGTATTTTACATGGAGCGACTGCCTATCTGACCTCCACAACCCAGTACCTGGGTAATACGATACCCCTTGGTAAGACTGGTGTCAGACTTTCGGGCTTCTGACGACTCGTAACGACTGTCAAAGATCCACGAATGACAGCCGGGACCAACGGCTTAACGTGCTTTCCGAGGCACGGAGGAGACTCGGTATGTAAAGATGGTCACCCATCCACTGACCAACCCCGGCAAGCGTAGCTTAACCTGATGGATCGACCAGTGCGACTGTTGTTACTTAGCCACGAGCTCCTCTAAATCTCCGCTAAATCTCGGTGAATGAAAGTAAAATATAAAAAAAAAAATAGAATTTACTAGTTGGTCTAGAAGTCCCAAGCGCGACTTTTGAGCTTGTGTTTAATTGAGTGAGTTTTATTTCCGATCAAGCAAAATGTTATCGGAGTATAGCAATTTTACGTTTTGGTAGACGCATTAAACTTGTCGTAAAACTAGGGTTTTGGCTAAGTGACAACAGCCGCGCGGGTCGACCGATCAGGTTAAGCTACGTTTGCCGCAATTGGTTCGTGGATGGGTGACCATCTTTACATACCAAGATCCATCCGTGCCTCGGAAAGCACGTTAAGCCGTTGGTCCCGGCTGTCATTTGTAGATCTTTGACAGTCGTTACGGGTCGTCAGAAGTCGAACAGCCCGAAAGTCTGACAACCAGTCTAGGTATCGTGTTACCCAGTAACTGGGTGGGTTGTGATGGTCAGATAGGCAGTCGCTCCATGTAAAATACTGGTATTCAGCTGCATCCGGTTAGACTGGAAGCCGACCACAACATAATTGGGAAAAGGCTAGGGCAGATGGTAGATGCACTATACTCGTATACTGTCTAAAAATCCTCTCGAGGTTGTTTCGGTGATTCTTCTCCAGAGTAGTCGGTGAGGAAACACAGACCTCGTCCAATTTTGTTTGACGTTTTTTTAAAGCCAATTTACAGAAATAAAACCTATTTTCTTAAGATTTTATTTATTATTTTGTGTTTCCCAGGGCACGGCTCAAGGCTCGCTGTACATCGACGACGGCGAAACGTACGAGTACTTGAACAACAAACACATCTTCGCTAAGTTCACGTTCGAACCTAACGTCATGACTTATTCGTGAGTATTCATTAGCCACTTACTTTTTTTATAAGGTGCATTGGGGCAATTATGATTTAATCGGTATATTCCGATGGTGAGAGCAGTAGTGGCAAAGTGAGAGCAGTGGTGGCCGAGTGAGAGCAGTGGTGGCCGAGTGAGAGTAGTGGTGACCGAGTGAGAGTAGTGGTGGCCAATTAAGAGCAGTGGTGACCGAGTGAGTGTTGTCGTGGCCGAGTGAGAGCAGTGGTGGCCGAGTTATAGTATTGGTGGCCGAGTGTGAGCAGTGGTGGCCGAGTCATAGTAGTGGTGGCCGAGTGTGAGCAGTGGTGGCCGAGTTATAGTAGTGGTGGCCGAGTGTGAGCAGTGGTGGCCGAGTGTGAGCAGTGGTGGCCGAGTTATAGTAGTGGTGGCCGAGTGTGAGCAGTGGTGGCCAAGTTATAGTAGTGGTGGCCGAGTGAGAGCAGTGGTGGCCGAGTGATAGTAGTGGTGGCCGAGTGTGAGCAGTGGTGGCCGAGTTATAGTAGTGGTGGCCGAGTGAGACCAGTGGTGGCCGAGTGTGAGCAGTGGTGGCCGAGTTATAGTAGTGGTGGCCGAGTGTGAGCAGTGGTGGCCGAGTTATAGTAGTGGTGGCCGAGTGAGAGCAGTGGTGCCGCGGCTTACGAAATCTAGACAACCCTGACAGGCTCTTTACTTTGTGTAAATAATTTCATCACCACTGCTCTCAAAACGGTGAAGGAAAACATCGTGAGGAAACCAGCATGTCCTAGAACCAAAAATTCTAAGACGTGACATCTACCAACCCGCACTGGGCCCGCGTGGTGGATTACGGTCCACTCCCTCTCACAGAGAGGAGGCTTGTGTCCCAGTGGTGGGAACATTATAGGCTAGTTAACGTACAGCGGTATTCTTCTATTGGCCACATAATGATTAGACGCCATTTTATCGCCCCCGTTGCGCTGTCGTTGTATAGGGTGGCGATTAAATGACCTGCAGCCGTCAAGGGGGTGATTCTACCTGGCATACTATACAACTTTTGCTATGAAACGCATACGATTCGTAAAAGCATTTCATCCATGAATCGAAATAGCCTGTCTACTGTTGTATAGGAATTTGTTTATTTTTATTTTATAATAATTAATAAGTTTTTAATTACGTGCATATTCCCTATTTATCCTCTAAAAAGGATAAAAGTTTGAATGGAAGTCGTCATTTTACTAAAAAAATTTAATCGTTCCAATTCCTCCACAGTTTCATCGACGAAAACGCCCACTACCCGACCCGGTCTTGGGTAGAACGCATAGTCATCGCGGGTATCAAGTCCCCCCCTAAGACCGCCAAGCTATCGCAGGGCGGTAAGCAGACCGCTCTACAGATGACGCTACACAAAGGTAACGATGTGTTGGTAGTCAGGAAACCTGCTGCCAGCATGGCGCAGCCTTGGAAGATAACTTTTAGTTATTAGGCTAAGATGGAGTAATGGCCGAATTATCAATAGTAACTTGATTTTAAGACGCAGTTAAGTTTTTGTCACCGCACCGGCAGCGCCTAGAAACCGCAGTACTAATTAAATTCGTGGCGCTGAAAGCTTTGACCTGTTAGTTTTTTATACGTTTTTTTGTGTTGACAATTTCGCCTCTAACAGCGGCCGTCGAGGCGTCTCCTCGCTCTGAGAGACAACTAATACATTATCTATTGTTGTGGACCCCCGGGGGCTCTGCACGTCTATAAGTTAAGATATTCTAGAGGCTTAAGATCGCCTTAAAGTTAAGTGGCGTTTGATTGTTCGGCGGTGTTTATAAGTAGTCAATAGTGTATTCTCACTGTTACTACTTAAATGTGGTATGGTTATGGTTTATCTGCGTTGAATCACTGGATTTAGGTATCTTATTTAGCCGCATTTTTTTTGTAAACTTGCCACTGACATAATAGACGACCATAAACAAAATAATTTTGAGGTGTATTATCTCATTTTGTTTTTGGGATGAAGTTCTTTTTCGTATGTTATACTCTGCACACTTGGCGAATGAGAGCTACGAGCTAAAAGTGTAACATTTTGACCGTCACGACACTTATTATGTTACAAAAGTGTGTAAAAGCGAAAAGACTTCTAACTTAATGAAGCTCTGTAACCATGAGAAAAGTCCAGTGGTTTTATTTATACAGGGTTGATATGATTTAAATCACTTGATTAAAATCAGTGATTTAAATCGCGATTAAAATCAAGTGATTTTGTTTTATAAAAATCAATGATTTAAATCAATATTTTTTTACTTCGACCAAATCAGCCAAAATGTGTCAAGGGACTTTCCCCGACATAAACTACGACGCGCACACACGTGTCCAATGCTGTTTAACTACCTACACCGTTCAGAGGTTCTCCGAAATTTAAACTCGTGACTGAATCCGTTGGTTTCTGTTATTTATATTTCTATGGTTGGTTTAGTCTTTGGCGCGGTCATTCGTGATTGATTAATGAAAGCGAATACAACAAGGTGTCTCGAAAGAAAAAAGATGCTGAAAGCAAGTGGACTTTTTTCATCGAAATAAACCCATTTCGATGAAAAATGTCCACTTGCGGCAAGTTTAACAAAGCAGTGTGTAAACGTTGTAAGAAGGAATTAATGGGCTTAGTAGCGAGAATGAAAAAACATTTAGAGACATGTGTGACAGAAATAATCAAAAAAATCCGATTTAAATCAAATAAATCCGATTTTTATCAACCCTGGTTTTATATAACTCATTTAAATTGTAACCAAAAAAAAATATTTCTTTCGTTTTGACACTGTTTTGAAGAATGGTTATTATCTGTGATTGATTTTTTGTACGCGACGATCATAATATCGTTAAATTATAATATTTATAAAACGTGTATGGCATACCTACCTTAGCTTCCGCAAACTACACGTAAAATACTTTCATGACAACGCAGTCTAAACTACTGAGGATACGAAAATGTAATTTTGAAAAAAAGAATTGTATGTGTGTATAAAATTGCAATAAAAATTCCTCTAAGCGTTGTAGTTTGATTACGAACGAAGTCGCGGGCAAAAGTTAGTGAATCTTATTATTATCATTGTAAATAATTAATATGTTGGATGTTGTTAAGGGCTATCGCACACAGACTCCAGTCAAGCATCGCGAACTGTTCGCTCCAATGAACACGCACAAAACATACACATATTTAATTACAAATATTTCCAATACTTATGCCTACAGTCTGTGTATGTTAGCTCTAAGAAGAGATTAAGTTAATAAACAGTGTCAAACCGAATGCAACTCTATTACAAAGCAGTAAGGACAAGATTTCAGTGCATTGTAACTCAGTGATCAGTCATTTTTGTTTTGTTACACTAACAATATGTTGCTTTACTTTTTGATAAGACTTAACCGTTTGTTTCTAAGAAATCGAAGAACACAATGCATGAAATAATCTCCCAGATAATGCTAACTGGAACTTATCTGGAGGTGGTGTACTAGGCCATTAATCGAATGAAAATTATTTCGAACTCAGGAAATCTTGGAAGCAAAGTATATTGTTTGTGTAACAATACCTCCTAGTTGTAATATTTAGTACACCTAGCGTATTTTCATCGCTCTGTAAGATTAAAAATACCTAATAGTGTGAGTGATTTCGTGAAAAGGGACGGAAGTGTGTAACATTTAACCAATGAGCGCGCGCGGTGTTTGAGTTGGCCGTCAGATGGTACCAACCCATTTTCCGAGAGGTTGTAAACAGGATGATGACGATGACGACGTCAGCCAAATGTCAGATGTTACACATCATACGACTACTGTACCAATAATTTAAAAAAAAATCGAGCGAGCCTTGCTCGATTTAATTTTTAAATTATTTAAATTAATACAATTAATATTGTATTACCACATTCACAATACTTTCAAGTATTTGCACAGTGTTTTATATATATATCAAACAAAAATTTGGTACTAAAAAAAAAAGGCCTTTTTTA
The DNA here is from genome assembly GCA_916701695.1 of Agrochola macilenta. Classification (NCBI taxonomy): domain Eukaryota; kingdom Metazoa; phylum Arthropoda; class Insecta; order Lepidoptera; family Noctuidae; genus Agrochola; species Agrochola macilenta. Next base: position 6,545,199 of record OU753578.1, read on the forward strand.
TTTTTTGAACAAAAACGGTAGTTTTTTTAAATTAATAGTCATTTGACCAGTATGTATTATATTCCATTAGTAGAAGTTAGAAATCAAATGGTAACATTGTCTAGATGAATTTGTTCATGGTATAATACTACCATATTTAGTAAGTGACCGGAAATATGGCACATTGAGTTTTTGTAGAACGTCGTCTCTATCACTCATAGCTGTGCGTCTCTTTCTATCATATTAACGCCTCATTGTGTCATATTAACGCCTTACTTGTGTGTCAACTTGTAACGGGTAAGAGGTATTGAAGAATTTTATCGTATGTATATGTATGTGATAATAAAATAAATTTTAATAATGACTGGTTTTTATTTATACTTCCGTCTTTTATAAATTTGTGCTCATAATTATACATGAGCAGCACGTTGCCAACGGCAGAGGCAACTGAAGCCGTACACTAGTCACGAGTGCCATAGTCACTACCATGGTCTAATAAAACAAGGTCTGGCATTCCTGGACGAACACATGCTTACGTCACTATCCAGTTGCCACTCTATTGCAACAAAACACGATTAAGGAAAGATTTTCAGAAACCAAAGCTTTTAAATTGTCGTTTCGTGTGTCTAATCAAATGAAACAATTCAATTTAAACATAAACCAACGTAATTGTTAATTAAAACCTCATTGTTTTATCGGATTCGCACATAAAGGTGGTTGGGGAGTTATTATTACAAACTTCTGGTAACACAGATGTGATGACGTAGACTTGTGTTGCCCACGTGACCACTCTGTGTCGGAATGCCATACCTGGCGAAGTATATTATTATACCATGGTCACTACTACTCAAATACACGAACGTTGCCAACGTCAGAGGCACCGGGTCTACGGTTGCCGCTGACGAGTGTCGACGGCTGTGTATATGAGCTGAGCTTATGTATTCACTAGGTGGGTTATGGTATGGACATGTGATGCGGAGGAATACGGGACTTATGAGGAAATAGGTCCGTATGTAGTGCATCTAATTAAGGGGATGATGGAGGCTATAAGAATAGGGAAGACATGAAATAATGGATGGATTGCGTAAAAGATAATAATATAATATCACGCCTGTAATCCCCGAAAGGGTGGGCAGAGGTGTAGCTATTGATGGCAAAGGCTTGCTCCCTATTACATGGGACTTGAATACTCCGGTAAAGGACTAGTGTCGCCTTTTCGGAGACAGCGCGTCACGCGCCCCAACTGTGAAGGCCTGCTGGCACAGGCATTATGACATTATGCGTGTCAATTTCGGTGCCAGCGGGGCGCGACGGTTGTGGGCGCTAGCACCGATTTGGCTGCTAGCTGTTTACCGGTCTATATACAGGTATTCAAGTCCCATGTAATAGGGGGCGACCCTATTGCCATCAACCGGGCACAAATCCAGACTGGACTGCTACTACACTGCCCGACCTAGGAATCGAACCCAGGACCTCACGAGCAGTAGCGCTTGCGACCACTACATCAACGAGGAAGATAATGTAGCTAGAATAGGCGTGAATACTGAGACGGCGGGTAATACAGGATGGCGATTTAGTGACCTGCATCTTTCAAGGGAGTGATTCCACCAGCCATACTAAACATTCGCTATGAAACTTATATCTCGGGGGGAAAAACAGAACAAATTCCTATACAACAGTAGTCAAGACTATTTCGATGCATCTATGTTTTTTTTTTACGAATCGCATACTCGTTTCATAGTGAAAGTTGTTCAGTATGACAGGAAGAATCACCCCCTTGACGGATGCAGGTGACTAAATCGCCACCCTGTGTAGAGATGTTTGAAAAAGAAGACATTTTCCGCCGGCCTCAAATAAATTGTGATAAGGGCAGGTAATAATTGATGGGTACGTACATCTATCCTACTTTACTGTTTGCAAAGGAATAAAGGATTTGATTTGGTTCTAAGCTAAAATTATTTAAAAAAAAAACATTACAAGAGATAGCCGTACTTTTTTTTTTTTATGTATGTCCGTCGATTTGGACCGATTTTGAAAATTCTTTTTTTGTATGAAAGGGTATGCTCCCGGATTGTTCCCATATAAATTTTATTAACTTTGCTTGGATAGTTTTTGAGTAAGCTTCAATAAAACGTATTTTTTCCACTTAGTTTATGTGGATGATAACTTCCTGTGACTGTTATTTACATAGCAGGTACTGGTATTCGAATTTGGGTGTGTTAGGTACCACAACTAAAAAGCGAAAAATTAAAACTTTTTACAAAAAAAAAAACAACCGACTTCCGAAAAAAAACACTACAAAGTGAAAAATAACTTTAAGTCGGTGGCAAAAAACGAAAAATTCAAAACCAAAGACACTGAATTCCGAAATTAAAGTTATTTTTCACTTTGTAGTGTTTTTTTTCGGAAGCCGGTTGTTTTTTTTTTGTAAAAGTTTTTTGTATTTGCAGATGCAATATATAAATATTAAATAGCCTATCTCACTCCCACAATTAAGACGAATCTAACGACACTTCATATGCTAAAATCCATCAAGCCGTTTAAAGTACAGAGCGTGCCAAAGAAATATACATTCTGAGGCCGTCGGGTAATAAAAGAAACCACAAAATACTGTTGTTCAACAAACAATATATTTTTCATCTCTTATACATTAACACTACTTCGAGAACTAACATAATATCAGGCACCAAAATACACAACAACTTATAGTACGCTTTCACAAACTGTAGCGAAACCGGACCGAAATAAAACCGAATAGACAGCTAGCAAGTTTTTCATGATGGTGTGCTTTGAGCAGGAAAATGCTCGAGGAGTTTTAATCAGCCTCTAACGTTGTCATTGCTGGGATCTGCTCTTCTACAGAGAGGAGGACACAGGACGGAACGGCCGTAATTCACCACGCGAACTCAGTGCGGGTTGGTCGATGTCACGTCGTCGAGTTTTTGGTTCTAGGATGCCGGTTTCGTCGCGATATGGTCCGTCACCGTTTTGAGAGCAGTGGTGCTGAAATAAATTACCTAAAGTAAAGCGCCTGTCTGGGTTCGAACCCACGACCTTACAACTCGTAAGTCGGGGCTATTTACACTAGGCCAACACTGCTCTCCAAAAAATTGATGATAAAAAGACCTCAAACACAACTTAATTAAAAAAGAGTATGAAATAGCTCTATCAAGTCACTTTAAACTCTATTTAAGTTGCGACTAGGTTCATTATCAATTTTATCAATGAAAACTGGTCCAGCATTTTGTTACACTGTCTGCGCTTCGAATTCGCTTCGGTTCGCTTTCGCTGTAATGTGCGAAATTATTTAGAGCCACGAAGCAGTTATTTACGACGGATACAATCATTTGTAAACATGAACAGGCAAGTGACGTTAAAAGTTCAACCACAACACCTTAAAATCGACGCTGTAATGTGCGAAATTATTTACAGCTACAAAGCAGTTTACGATTGATACAATAGTTTGTGGAAAAAAAAATACTGGTAAGTGACGTCAAAACACAACATTAAAAATCAACGATACTATCTAGCTGCGCAGTTTGGAGAACGTTCTTATGTTAAATTGGCATTCGGGTATTTTGAAAATGTAGTATAAACACTATAATTGTGAGCTAATGGACAATTTAGAGCTCTAATTCATTGCACTAAAATATTGAATAAGAATTGCAATAATAACACTGAATTAGGTGCTGTAACAGTTTTAGATTTAGAAACAGTATTTGAAGTTTCCAAATGCATTTTTCATCTAAAACATACAGTGTTACGTACGATATTATAATCAATATTTTAGAGCGCTGAAGGGCGCTATTTCATAATTTAATTTAGTAATATTGATAAATTAATAAAAATAGCAAAATATTTGTCAGCTATTTGCGACGCTGGCAACTTTCAGAACGCTAGTTTTGTCAGGATAGCCCGCGAAATTCAAATTTTCTTACGTTTTTTGCAATTTGCGGGTTACTATCAGGTTGTATGTTGATTAAAATATGATTCGCGACCGTAACAAATATGGCTTTATAGAATTAGAATCAATAATACAACTCCTTCTGTTAGAATAATCCTAAAATGTCATGATTTCATGAAATACTCATTCAATGGAATTATATGAACTTAGGGAGATGTATTGATGATTTTTATGATTATAATTCTCACTATCCTGATGGTCGCGAATCATATTTTAATTATTACTCTAAGATTTTAATCAACATACAACCTGACACTGACATGCATATTGCAAAACACTTAAGAAAATTTGAATTTCGCGGCCTACCACCTTAAATAATACATCTACAGGGCGTTCATTATAACTTGTCCCGGACGCGATTGGTAGCACTGTATTTTAGTCATGTGATTGGTAGTACTGTTCTGTTAGTCGCCATTTTGAACTCTATTAGTATTGAAACTAAGACTGCAAAATTCAGTGTTAACAATCGCGTCACGGGTCAAGTTATAATGAACGCACTGATGTTCAGAACGCAGATAACTTTTGTCACGTTCTTGACGTCAGATGTGCGGATAGAACCTCAACTTAGAACTTGAACGCTTCGTAAGTACATAATTACGCAAAAAAAAGTATAAGTAGGTGAAAACTCAATCATTCTTGTAAATAAGAAGTTCAAATAATACAATTAACTCAACAAAACTTTAAAACAAAATTATTTTAAAAAAAACACCGCTAGATATTTAACTTATTACAATAATCAGTGCAAAATAATCAAAATTTTAATTTAATTAAAGTTGTTACTTGCAATCAATGCTCAACTAAAATATTTTGTGACAAACTCAATATATTATAATTTTTATAACGATCAACATTATTATTATAATCAGCTTAAATAATGAAAAATAAGACAACCTCTGAATTTACACGGTTATAATGCTCAACTTAGCCTTTATATGATCAGTGCAAAATAATTATTTTATAATCATCGCCAACAAATCAACTTTGATATTTCTATAATCAGCTCAACTGTTAATGCTCAACGGAATGAAGAGTGGATTTCTTGTATTGACATCGGTTCGCGCATTTCAGATAAGTGCGGGAGCAAGACCGATATATATCGCTTTCCAATTCCTTCTCTTCTCACTGTCAAATATCGCTTTACTTGCAGGTAGCAATTAATGCGATCCACGCGGAAGATGTCGGTGCAAGAAAAATCCCACTTTTTTCAGGTTTTTGAAAACAACATTTTCTACAATGGTTAATGAAAAAACACGTAGTCTCCACATCAACTTTATACTAGTGTAAATAAAGTTAATTTTAGACTTACTAAGGGTCGTTCATTAATTACGTGAGACGATTTTGGCGATTTTTGCAAAGAATTTTTTAGAATTTTTTTGAAAAGAAAAACGAAAGAAAGTCCTTGGTGAGATGTCATGAGATTTGGCTAGACCTCCCTCTCCCCCACCCTAAACGCATGTGAGATTTATGGTCCAACCTAGCTCTGATTTAGCCAGCCGTTGTCGCTTGAACACAGCTCAGTAGCTCGACGTGTGACAATCCGTGTGTCTCGTGCGGGATACCTCTCGTTTTTGTGTAGGATTTTTATAGGGTAGGTAGGTAGGATAAGATTTTTATATATTATATATATTTTATAATTTAGGACCATATTTTGGTAGAGAAACATGTTTTACTTAATTTGAACCCAGTTTTCTCGCAATATTACACAGTTACTTACGAAAAAAAAAACTATATTTGCCGAGACCCCCCCTGTCCCCCACGTGAGATTGGGTGAGATTCGGCTCGACCCCCTCCCTCTCCTAAACGCCGCACGATATTAATGAACGACCCCCTAGTACTGTTGAACAAGTCATAAAAAATATGAAGTTGTAGCGCAAACTGAACCTTATGTGTAAGCATAAGAGTTGTATTTCCTAAAACTCGTGATTGTTCACATGTTTGACAAATAAATTGCGAACGCAGATTAGATGCAAGCGATAGCCTAACGCTTTCAGCCTCGCTGTCGCATCATTTCAAGTCAACATGTCAAAAATTTACAGCCATGAATTCTATAAGACATGTATATAGGAGGGTTTATCCTAAAACTTGGCAACGTCGCAAATAACTGACAAATATTTACATGTTTTGATTCCTAAAGCAATATTACTGAATAGAAATAAGAAATGTGGTTAACTAGCGAACTAGAATATTAATAATGAATTGCAATTATAACATTGAATTGGTTGTTGTACCCATTTTAGCTGTAAAAAACGCATTTGGAAAGTTTGCAAATAGTTTTTTTACATCTAAAACTAAAAATTTGGTGTTACGATATTAATTATTGCATTTCATAATTAATATTCTAGTTCGCTAGTTAGCCACATTTTTTATTTCCACACAGTAATATTGCCAAATTAACCAAAACAGTGAAATATTTGACATCTATTTGCGACGTTGCCCACCTTCAGAATAAACGCTCTTAACACGCGTGATGTTATATTTCTTTTACAATCGTAAGCAACCGTATCGTTTATTTATTAAAATAGAGTAAACTATCAGTATAGTAGACTAGCTTTAACTCGGCAGACTCGGGCACCGTATAAATACCCCGCCAGCCAACACATAAATGCTTAACAAAAACTTACTATACAAAAGCCAATAAGTTTAATAATTACTTAATTTAAATAATTATGTTCTTCGTGTAGTGATATTGCTGCTAAGTTCAGCACATTGAATAATACCTTTTATTTTGACTGGTTTAAAGTGCAAATTAGCTCGCGAGATTGTATGGCTGAAGAGCCGTTTGGTGTCGACGTCGATGTTCGTGCAACTTTGTAGTTTATGTCACTAACTATAAAATATATTATTGAATGTCACCATAAAATTATTTTCTGTCTATGTTAAAATAGCCTCCAAAAGTGAGATCGTGACGTGTGCTTTTGTAGTTGTGAAAAGATTGGTAAGTTGACTGAAAAATAAGAATAATTATTTCGATATTCTGTCATTTCCGCATTTAATTGGAAGACTTTCTAATTTGTTATCAGTAACAGCCTATAAATCATATTCAAACTTTATAATTGTACCAATTGTAAGGCATTGCTCTTTCAAGTTTCATATTTTAGCCCCACGCTATAAGGATCTGGGGATGTCAAAAACATTCAAATCATATCTACAACTATAGTTTGACCGATATCACTGTAGCTCGCCTTAGAAATGCGCGGCGAGGCGGGGGGCGTGACGCCCGGAGCGTTGACGAATGAACGGCCTGCACTGACGAATGAGCGGCCTGCACTGCTCCCCGTCTCGCCACGTATTTACCTAAGGCGCTTTACAGCGGTAGCGGTCAAACTATATCCTGACCTAAAAATAATACAATGTCCAACAAAACATTACATTTACCCAAATTTGAAAATAGATTAAAAAAAAAGATTTTATTGCAGCAATATCACTACAACAGACCACAAAATAGGCAAGATTAAACGTTAACGTTACTTAAAAAATATCCTACTAGGTGTATCTTCATTAGGGAACTCTATGAAAGGGTGAGTCAATTTGTGTTCCAACATTTCACTCTCACTCGGGAACTTGTCCCCACAAATGTCACAAGCAACTTCACTACACTCCGAACGCGACTCACTCCGGGATTTCTCTTTTTTTTTCTTCTCCTTAACCTGCCACTCTTTCTTTTTCAAAGTCTCTTTTATTTTCTCCTGTTTAGAAGAAGATTGAGCTTCCTGTACCAACGGCTTGCCCGTGAGCAAAAACTCTTTCATATTGACATGTTTAGGCGATAATTTGTGTTGTTTTAGTCGATTTTCTGAACTGCATTGGTATTCGCAGATGAAGCAAACGTATTTCATATCGCCTGTATGGATTTCCGCGTGCGCTTTCCGCTTTTCGGGCGTAGCGAAGCGGAAATCGCAGAATTTACAGGGGTACTTTCTATCTGGCGAATGGTACCGCATATGGGAGAGTAAGGCGTTCATATCCTTGCAGATCTTTCGACATTCTAAACACATAACTCCTTGTTCAACTGGTTCAGACTCCTCTACGCTTTCGGTACTATGGTGTATGCGTCTATGAGACGTAAGTCCTTTCTGACTGATGAAAACTCTTCGGCAATCCGTGCACTGAAACTGCATCTCAGCTTTCAAATCTGGGCTATGCTTTTCAATTTGATGCATGGCTAGTTTATCTGCTTCATGAAACTGTAGACCGCATTCCTCACACTTCCAAGCTTTCACTAATCTCGAGAAGGCTTCTAGAACATCTAAGACGGATTGTCCTTCGACTTCCGGGTGGAAAGTCTTCGTATGGTTTCCAAAGTCCATAATTTTCGAAAATGTTCGCTTGCATCTCGGACAACTATACGGTTCTTTGTGATCATCCATGACATGACACTTTAAGTCTGATATCTCAATGTAACTTTTTGGACACATGAAGCATTTGAGCTTCTGTTTCCCTTTGACAACTTCGGAAATGACTTTGTATTCCATTAACTGAACTTTTTGATGGACTTGTAGATGTTTGAAGAGTTCTTTTCTTGTGTGATAGTCTGTGGGGCAGAACTTACAAGGAAATCTCTTCCTGTGTAATCTTTTGCGATGGAGGGCTAATTCTTCTTTGTCCTTGAACTGTTTATTGCAAGACACACAGGGGTAAGTATTTGTCTCGCAAAACAGATTGTGCGACCTCAAACAGGTCTCCATTCTACTCCGTCTTTGAAACGATTGCCCACAAGTACATTCATAACCTTCTTTCTTAACTTTATCTTGTTTTTTAACTGCTTGGCTCTCAAGTTCAGCTTTCAACTTCTTGTTTTTATTCTCTTTCTTAGTAATCTGGCTTCTAATGTGACCTTGAGCGCGTTTTTCAATAGCATCATGGACAGCTAAATGCCTTTTCATATAATTCTTCTGTCTGTAAGTTTTGGGGCATTTTGGGCATGCATGGAGGGTTTCCCCTACGTCTTTTTTCTTGCCTTTGGCTTTGAGTAAGCCGTAAGCTTCTTGTTCGAGGGATAAAACATTCCCAGTAATAGAATTTAGTTGGAAAGACTCCTGGTAGTCCATATAGTTATCGCCATTGTCGTAAGTAGTTGGTAGAATTTCTTCTGGATTGCCTATTTTCGAGAATGCCATATTTGTTTGGGTCATAGGAATTGGAAGTATTTCCATGACTAAAGTTTTTGTTGTTTTAGATTCGATAAGACCGTCGTGTGGGTTTGTGATTGTGGATGTCGTGTTGATAACTTTGTTTGATATTAGGTGTGTTTCTGTTACTGTGACTTCTGATTCTTCTTTGATGTTCATTTTGTCATATTCTTCTTTATCATGGTGCTGGAAAATTAAAACAACTTGTAAACTTACAGTATGTTGTAAAGTTGACAACACCAGACCTGTGATCTTAGGCATGCATGCAGTCGAATGTCGAAAGTAAATTAACCTAAACTAGAAAAGAAATAGTAAAATGTGTTGGTCAGAAGTAATAGATAATGAGTAAAATTTTAAACGAATGTTACTGGTTTGCATGAACTCTAGTTTTAAGATGGAAAGTCAAGAGGAGTTACATTTTAATTCATACATTGTGAAAGGCTTGGCAGTAGAATGTTGAGACAATTTACTGGAACATAAACTATTTAAATTAATTTCTTACCTCATCATCATCATCTTCGCACTTTATATTCATATCATCCTGCAAACACGCTTCCACATGAGTCAACGCGGCCGCCTCATTGCTATCCATACTGCCAACATCGTCATCAAAATTGGGATAATCATATGTCACCAAAGATTGGTCTCCCAGCACCCTTTCCTCTTTAACTTCAGACTTTTCATCACAATCCATTTCAGATTTAGGTACTGTTGCGTAATGTTCTAAATCGTGTTTGGATTCATGATCAAAATCATCCATTTTCGACACACAATCTTCATTTTGAGAGTCAGAACCTTCTTTTTCTATACTTACAGATATTGTTTCCTGTTTCACTTCTAATTCTACATTACTGAAAGGGTCGTCATTATGTTCTTGTGTGCCCATATCATCCATGTTTTCTGATTTGATATCAAGTGGCATGTCTTCTGTGTTTTCATGGTCCTGATGGTTGACGTCATCTTCTTCTTTTATTATTGTGTCTGTTTGTAACTCAGCTATCTCTGATGGTGTGGGGTAGCTGGTTGACTCCATTTTTGGTTGCTGAAACAAAAGTTAAAAGGATAAAGGGCTAGAGAAAAAATATTTTATAGGGAAGTGCAGTTATTTTGAATAGCAAGTATGAATCATGAAAACCCACTAATAAAGCTATTATTTTATGTGGTTCAAAGTTGTTATCTGTAAGTCGATACAAAAGTAAAAGCAACTTGTTTATCCTAAAGTGACTTTGATATCAGTTGTTCCTAATTATATGTCCACAATAAAATTGTAGGTGTAATGTTATTCAATTTATATTGGAAACACATTAAGGAGCGTGCTGCGCGGCCCTATTGGGGACGCGGCTTCTGGCCGCATCCTAACCAAAAGCACATTATAAATAAGTAACAGTATTATATCTTCATAGAAAACGGCCGAAATGTCGCGCTTCGAAATCTCAGTGTATATCAGTACGCAACAGTATCGAGTGCGCGGCAGTTATGCAAGGACGCAGAAGTATTATCTACGGCCGTAGGTTATTATTTCAAGGTCACTGCCGAGATATAATACTGTTACTTTATTATACTGTGCCAAAAGCGATCTCGCGATTAGGCGATTATCGCATCCATTAGTCACTTTTTGTTCGAAAAACCGGAAGGCAACCTCTGTCGGCGCGACCACGCATTCCGGTTGATATTAACGCTATAGTGTATACGCGCGATAATCGCTTTTGGTGAGGACGTGGGGTGAGATTAGAACCAATCCTTGGTAAAAGTGTTTTTTTTCCCCTGAAGCTTTACACGACAATAAAAAAGATTTAAAATACAAACTTTTTTTATAGAAACGGTTAAATGTAAAGAGCAACAGTAAAGCTAAGTTATATTATCATAATAAGCAGACCTCTCATATTATTTGGATCTTATAGTGCATACCTTAAATTTTTGGTGACAAAACGGTTGTAATTCTTTGTGGTTTGTCTCAGTTCTGACTTTTAATAAGCTCATAGATTCTAGCCCACATTTCTGTCCAGTATTCATACAAAAATCATTTTCCACTTGTGTTTTTAAGTACTGTTTTCTAGTTATACGACGCTTCAACAACCTTCTTTCTCTGTCCTCAAAGGATTCATTGGCTAATCTCTGTAATCGTTTGAGTCTTGCCTTGGCTAGCCGTCTTTTTCTTTGAGTTGATGTTTCTTTTGGCATTTCTCTTGCTGTAAGTTTCAAGTGACTTTGATCAAGATTTAACCGTGTTGAGATTTAAATGTAAAATGGTAATGTGAGGTCTTTTTAATACGTTTGTTAAAGCCATACCTTGAATAACTTTAATATGAATTGCCACATTTATTCTTAAGCCTTTTTCTTTATCAACTTCATACAGTACCAGGCCATATTACAGTAGAATTTATTTTATTCATAAAATTTTGTCTGAGCCAAGATGTTGTTTGCATTTTTTTTATCTACAATAATAAAAGTTTGCAAATATTCAGTGTAAAAAGAGCAATGATTCCAGTGCATAAATACAGTAGCTATTAATTCACTTACATTAATAATAGGATGTTTCGAATTGACGCTAATAAATGTTTAATAAACAGATATTTTAATTCTGTCAACAGAATTCTTTTTACTGGATTGATCAACTTATAAAATAGACATTGTATTGGTGTAATTGTTATAAGGAGTTATACAAAGACCACTAAGCTCTAAACACTAATAAAATCAAATATGACCTTCAAGGTCGTACTTACTTATTAGAAATAGATTGCATACAATCAGAGTCCCTTTACACACAGGTATCCATTAAAAACATCGACCAAATATATTCGGCAGATGATAATGCCTTTCAAAAAGTATTCTTTTCATTTCCTTGGCTAAAGGCAGGACCGGAAAATTGCTTCATTATCTTCAGTCGCCGATTATTGAACGTAATTTTAATACAGGAATCACTAATTAGCTAAGACCGCTGATTATTATGAACATTACATTATATACGTAAGTCGCACAAGCTAATTGTAGGTATTTTAACTTATACAAAAGTATTAATAGGTTTTATGCTTCATTTGTAACACTGATAACTACCATAACTAGATCAAATTTCAAAATAAAGTGCAAATTAATAAAATCTAAACATTCCAACCACTTTGCACTATAATTTTGACAGCTAGTGCACAGCTAGTGCAGTTCCCAATCCCATTTTTATCTGTATTTTTTTGTTAATTTTTTAATCGACTAATAGAATGTATAATTTAAAATAATCGACTACTTTCGGCCACTTTTACGCACACGAGAGTTTAGAAGTGAAATTAAGCGACAAAAATTAAAGAAATCAAAATAAAATAGTGGATAAAGGTAGTAACTTATTTCCACAATTAGTAAAAATGTAATAATCGACTACAGAAATCATTAAGTAGTTTATTTCTTCAAACATGGCGTCAGAATAGCAAAATTGAACGGATCTTTTTGTAAATCAGTATTCGTTTTTATTTCACAGAACGCAGCTTTAATTCATTTGGTGGTAAATTCTGAATTTGTATCCATCGTGTAAGTTTTTTGTGAAAATGTGTGCTTTAAACTGTTTTCTTGCTAGGTGTTGCTGTAATGGTCATAGCAGATCATGGCATATACCCTGGATCTGAAGTCAGTGTTGAAACATCTATCAAACGGCACGCTTGGCGAAAACTTGTGCATAAATTGTCTGAAGCCGCTTCCGCAACACTACGAGAATATTTTTACGAAAGTTTGTAAATATGACAAGGAGTATTGCATAGCAGACGTGCTCCGAATCATGTGCAACGTTGAGGTAGGTCGTTCCATCAATCAGCTATAAAAAGTAGAGTTTTTTATTTTGGTCATCACCTAAGGTCCTAAGCTCACATTCAATCAATTTCCAGCCTCACCTTTCTGGGCCCTTACATCTTTAAATGTTGTTGATCTCAATATTTTCTGTGGCATTTCATCTGAATCTTACATATACTTGTACATGTTGATTTTCAGCTGTCGGACACTGATAACTACAATGTTTGCGTTGATTGCTTTATGATGGCATCAATGGCTTACAAGTTCTTTTTACTATCTAAACGGAGCCATGAAATCCTCAACTTCTATACCAATGAACTGCTCGGCAACTTGGCCCAAATAGAGTTACCTGAAGAAACAATGAATAATACATTATGTATCTCACTCCCTGAAATTTTGGCCGAAACACCAATTTATGATTTCAATTTACATGCAATAGGCAAAGACACAAGGAAAGAGACAGTAGAACGTGTGAAAATTAAAACTGAAGTTGTAGAAAAAGAAGAAGATGATAATGTAGTGGTCATTATTCAAGAAAACGGTGAGCCTGCATTTTACCATGTAAAACCAGATGGTGTTCTAACCCTGCTTGAAGATACTGAAGCAAAGAAATATACAAAAACATTCAATGCCTCAATGGTTGTACAGCCTAAAGGGGATTCGCCTAAACGGGGGAGGAAAAGAGGACCAATGTCCCAGAAACTGTGTACGCGGTGTCCGGTCAAATACAGGTTTATTGCAAAATTGAAGGAGCACATGAGATCGGAGCATAATGTTGTGCTATATGTTTGTGAGGTACGTATCATGTAGATAATTGAATACTTAAAAGGATAGGATATGTATGCAGCAGGAAGCATGATAACTTTCTTTGATAAAACATACTGATGATAAATACACATACACAGTAATTATGCAATAAATATATCTGTATCTTTAGGTCATAGGTAATTTTCATAACACATGTATATAAACTGTTAGATTTATAATTAGATAGGAAACAGTTTCATGATAATGTGTTGTATATGTATATAAAGTCGAGTTTGTTTTGATCTTTCTTCTCAGAGCAGGTGTATAAGTAAGTAATTTATTTTTGTAAGTATTTTGTTTCTGTAAGTAGACAGCTGCTTGAGACGGCAACACTTTTCATACAAACCAAGCAAATTGGTGAATGTTAGTGTTAACACAGCTCCTGACTATTCACAGACAGCCTGGCTAGCTGTCACAGGGCATTGTTTAGCTGTTCAGTTGTGCCAAATTCGGTCACGAATATTATTCGTAAAGTGGTCTCAAGTCGCTACCGGTGCAGCGATTTCTCTGCGGCCCATACAGACTTCCTACTTTAACTAGACCTTCTCTATCTGTGTTCTCTGCTATCACAGGTGTGTAAAGCATTAACTGAGGACGAACAAGAGTACCACAGCCACCTGAGGACGCACACTAACGTACACCAGTGTGCCATTTGCAACATGGTGTTCAAGAAGAGAGTTACTATCATCAAACATCTCAAATGGCATGAGAGGATGAAGAATATTACCCATGTAAGCTTTATAATCAGCTGATTGCTAAACTACATTGTGATTGGCTTAATTTGTTCTTAAAAATGGCATTTAACACACAATAGGCCCAGGATTTCCCGTCGACAAAAATAATTAACTTCCATGCAATCTTTCAACCCCTATTAAAATCCCCTTAGAAGATCCTGCTGGGGTTGCAGGTTTGTCTGAAAGGGATATCGCGGCCCCGGCACACAGGCAACGGAAGGAACACGGGTGGGTTTTAGTCAGTAAAAGTCTGACACTCCCTCTCGCTCCGCCCAGAGCGGGAGGAGTAATTTGATGATTACATCCAAAAAAAAAAAAGATGAATTTTCAAAAATCCTGCTTTTATTAAGTAGAACCACAAATTAGTACAGATGGTTCACTCCGCAAAATCATTTAAATAAAAAACGACTCTTGCTACGACACAATAAAGTGCAATTCAGGTCCCGCTGCGCTAATTACTAAGGTTGCGAGTCTGCCAGGGTTGCGAGTTTGTCCGAAAGGGATATCGCGGCACCGGCACACAGGCAACGGAAGGAACACGGGTAGGTTTTAGTCACTAAAAGTCTGACACGAAGAGCGGGAGAAGTTATTTGATAATTTCCCATCGAAAAAAAAAAGGTCGCGCAGCGTTAATTACCTACAGTTAGTTGCCTCTCTTTCTATCGCGCAACTCTTATATCTTCTGACTGCGTTACGTCCACAGAATTCGACAAGACGAGCTTGCGCGTACCTACTGGTAGCTTCATATCTAAATTGCAAAACTACATAGAAATTAAAATGAACAGTACCTACGAATTTTAGAAAAATTTCGACTCGGAAGACCCATTGTCTTTGTTACTCAAATCCGTGAGATATTCTCCTTTGGTTTCAGGGTGTATCTCTATACCGGTCACAAATTTACCAGATACAATCCTGACTGGTTGGTGGCATCGGACATTTAGAACGCGTCCGTAACCGCACTATTATTCCATTGCGGTTTAAGTCGTAGCTCTTTGTGGAAAATGTCTTCTGTAGCATTAATACTTCTGCCACCAATTGACATTGCTATATTCCAGTTTGAAGGGTATAGGGAGCCAATGTAAATTACTGACTAGAGTGCCATCCTAGAGAATGGCAATGATCCTGGAATGCATCGGTATTGCACTTGTCATGTCCAAAAGGGAACAGTAACCTACCATTAGGCTTATAATCCACTCAATAACATAAACCCATCCTGATAATCATGAAGAAAATCATTAAAGAAAATCGTATTTCCAGGCAGATAACGCGCATATCTGCGAGAAATGCGGCAAAATCCTGGAAAACGAGGATTCCCTTCGCCATCACTATGACAGTACGCATTACAAGAAGTTCACGTGCTACTACTGCGGAAGGATGTACAAGGGAGAGATGAGCTTCGAAATGCATATCAAGAAACATGAGGATAATATGGAGACGGGGAAATATAGGTAAGAACAGGTAAAGCAGAAAAGGTATGCGCTTTGGTAATCTTCTTGTTTCCGAATTAGTACGAACTTCGCGCCACAGAGTAACCTCCACGGAGCCAGTGCTTCTCACTTCTCAGTTTTGTACTTCCGCGCTTTGAGTAAAAACAAAAATTGCAGTTTTAATTATAACTACAACACTGCCAGCTGTCAATTTTTTTGGGTCCCAAATGATCCTAAAAACTTTCCCCTAAGTTTTGGCGCGGTATGAAATTACTTTTTAAAAGTTTTTTTTTTTTTAAATTTGAGATACTCTAACTTTGGACTCGCCTACTACGCCAGCCCCGGATCTAGATTTTTTTTTGAGGCGGGACAAAATCTGTCGTCTACCGCCCCCCGCCAATCCAATTTCAATTTATGGGGGACGCGCTAAGGTCACCCGCGAAATTTAAATTTTCTCGAAATGAAACTTTGGCAGCAACATATTAATCACATTTTATCGATCAATAATGCGCCAATCCAACAACAGGGGCGCCAAAACTGTTGTAAAAAGAAAGAAATAGTAAGATTATAAAATATGTGCTGCGCGTTTCATTTACAAAATTGTGGTGTGCAGGGTGGTTGTCTGCTACGCTTGAATTTGTCGCCTCCTGAAGTTGGCGCCCGGGGCACGTGCCCCGGTTTGCCCCCCCCCCCCCCCCCCCCCCTTAAGTCCGGGGCTGGCTCGCCCAGATCACGACACACAGATCTATTATGCACTACGGAAAAACTATTTTTGGTATGACTTTCAGCAACTACAGATTGTCACCAGCTAAGATTTACATACTCCTTGATTCGTTTTTGTGGGATATAATATTATGTTATACTAGCTTTTGCCTTTTATCCTATGTCCCAAGTTCCAACCCAGGTCATGGTCTAACTAACCGTGTGCTTTGTGCTTTAATGCTTTTATCCAAATCCGGTCAGTCAGGCGTGAACACAATTAGTTTAGCGTTTATCATATTATTAGGATGGATGCAAAATGCACAGTTATAACGCAACAACAATCACATTGTCCTTCATATTTCAGAAATAACATCTACAAAAATAATAAAGTGGCTCCAAATGAGAAGCCTAAACGAGCAGTAACCAAGCGATGTATGTGTTCTACATGCGGCCGCCATTTTGTGGACGAGCGCGCCTTGCTGTGGCATCAGCGACTGCATAACAACGAGAGGCCTTACACTTGTAATGTGAGTATCATATCTTCTACTTATCAAAAATCTGGAATTCATTAATTCACTGACAGACAACACAAAGTCTAAACCGCGGGGCTATGAAACATGAAATTTTGCAAACGACTTCCTTTTATAACGAAAGTTAGGAAGTTTTTTCGAAAGTTCCTCCCATAAAGGCGTTAAATGTAAGTTTGAATGGAAGTTCGTAATTTTTGTAGTTAGAAATGTGGGAGTTGGTACTTAGATTTCTGTATAAGTATAAGAAAGTGTTAGTTGTGTCATCGGTTTTTGGTAACTCATCCCCCCTAATGGCTCCTACACACTATGCGGGCAGCATGGCTGCTGGATTTTGTCGCGCGGCACGTACCCCGGCTTTTGCCCCTTCATTTCCTTTGCGATCCTTTGTGCGACGGGGCCGGGTGCGGCTTTATATCTTTAGAAATGCCTTCCTATGGCGAAATGAGGGTATACTAAAAACTCCTCTGCCTACCCCATCCTTCGGGGCATACGGGCACGATGATTATGTGAAATAATTAAGTTGTATGCTAGGCACACACTGAGGCCAATCATGAAGGGGATGAATTTGGTACGCATAACTAATTTGAAGATCCGCGAAATATAAAATTCTAAGGTTTCGTGAAAAAAAAAAAAAAACTACTAATATTTCGTGAAAATATGTCGATTTGCAGCAAATATAATTTGAAGAACTATATTGATAATTTAGTAATTACTTTATCATAATTGCCGTGTAATGAATTGTGCTCAACATACAAAGTAAAACAGCGCCGTAATTTGCATAAAACGTAACGAGAGTTTGATTTCGCGGGCTACATTGAAGGAATCACCTTAACAAGTTTTTAGTAAGCGTCTGTTAATAATTTAAACACCTTTCAGGACTGCGGGCGCAGCTTCGTGTCACTGAACCGTCGCAACCAGCACGCGCTGTGTGCTCACACGGCTCCCACGCGCCGGTGTCCGCTTTGTCCTGCACTGTTCCATCTGAGGTCTATGGTCAACACGCATGTCAAGAAGGTATGTTTAAAAAAAATCCATAACCGGAAAGCTCTTGGTCTTCATCTCACTTGATGGTAAGTGATGATCAGGCCGAAGGTGGAAGCGAGCTTCGAACCCGGAATCCTCAACCACAGAGGAACTGGCAATCTTACGTCTAACTGCCGAATGGCGACAGACCTAAATAAGATGGTAGTAGCTAGCCTACTAAGAACAAGCCCAACCACCAACCAACCCAAGCAGAAAATATTGCCCGCACTGGGAATCGAACCCGGGACCTCTGGGTCTGATTGTAGAAGTGGGTAAAGTGTATCATTTTTGCGATTGGAACAATTGCATCTGGATCACTGAAATGATCCGAATCATTGATATGTTTCATTTGGATCATTTGAATCACAACGACTCAAAGGATATAAAACTGCACAACAACAACGAAAAACTGTGAGAGGAGTGATACACATCTTATTTGGTATCTCTTTCTGACTTAAATAGATTGTAATGTGTCACCCGCTCACTCCCGACTCGCGAGTCAGTTCTGTAGTACTGACTATAGAATACTATTCGTCTTTCACCTATTGGGTCCTTCACATCGTCGACATCGTTCGCAATGAACCAATGCAAAATCCTATGGTTATAATTTTGACATATTAAGGTATGGTCAGAACTCGACGAAATGACAATCGACATTATTTTTTATTTTGTCGTGGATCCTCATCGCCAATGACATGTATACGGATATTGCGGAGTGCGAAGGCTTAGGACTTATTAAGAAGAAATGAAGTGATGGATAACCTATTTAACAGTCTCCTACGATTATACCGATATCAGACGCTTGAAGTTTGACGCGAAGATTCATTTTTGTTCATGACACCGACAAAATGATTAAGGATGAACATTCACCTACTCCTTTTATTTCATTGTAAAATGAGTTCATTAGTTATGCGAGTGCCGAAATCCAACATCGTTGGATAGGCTCACTAATGAATTCATTATTCATTTTGTATGAATGAAACTATGAAAGCAAAAATGAACAAAAGTGAAGCCTGATAACGGCTTTTTCGCGACTGATTAATATGTCTGTCGTCTGTGTTAGCAAAAATATCAGAAATACCACCGTAAATACATGTTTTTCCACACAGCACTGTCGGCACAGCATGTTTTTCCATCCACACATCTCTAAATAAGCCATCACACCATAGTTAATATTCGCGCCCTTTTTAACCATCCTCCACACAATCAATTTTTTTTTTCCTTCAGTCTTATAGCTTTTTTTCAAACGATAATAATATGATATTTGTTATTCCAGGTCCACCTAAAAGCGCATAAGCGTCGAAACCGCATCAGTAAGCATCAGGACGTATACTGGCGAACAGAGCCGGTGCCAATACAGGAGCTTAGCGTGGAGATACAGAACGATATACTTGAGTTACAGGCTGCTAACAAGGAGCAGGATTGGGTAAGACATGACACTAATTAAATTAGCTAGCGAAACTGCCCCAGAAGTGAATTGGTACCACTATCTATGTTACTAATTTTGACCTACCGGAAGACTTATAGTGAGAGAGACCTATATTAAATTATTTATTTATCTTTTAAGAGCTATTTTCACCAATAAAGCTTCCTGTATGTTAAGTCGGAGCCTCACCGGAGTCGCAACGGCGCCGGATCGCAAGAGAACATCTTAGAATGAAAATGTAAAATCTACACGCCGCATGGTCGATATTCATTCGTATATACAAATATGCGGTCGCGCCGTCGGTGCGGCTCCGGCGTCATGTACCGGAAACCCTAAACAAACTGAACGCTATTATGACGTCTAAACTGCGTTCAAGAGCTGTCAATGTCATAATTGTTGTGGAATATTGACACTGACAGCTCTTAAACGCGGTTTAGATGCGCTGATCGCGTTCAGTTTAATTTGTGAAATTCTCCCTAAGAATGCAACTACAAATAAAAAACCTTAACGAACGTATGGAAACTGCAAAAAGTATCAGGCCTATGTTATGCCCAGTTTCGTCTCCATATGAAGTATTATTTTATGTCTACATTTGTTTCTCGTTGTTTTTACAGACATACGTGGACACGACAGCTGTTGAAACAGAAGGTATATGACCCAAGCGTAACAGCACAGATAATATAATACTACGTACAGATACCCAATCCCATACAAAGAAATGACACCTCTGGCACTCACCAATGACAGTCTGGCTATTGAGCTGGCTATTTTTCTTCCTCCATTTTTTCAACAGATGGCAGCATCAGCGACTCATATAAATCAGCATTGAAAAGGATTTTTTCTACTCTTACTTCAGCCAAAATCTGCCGTTTATCGCTTTTTAGTGATTGTTAATTTCATAATTGTTGCCTATGCTGCCATCTATGATTCTTTTTCAAGACTAATTATAATTTGTTCTAGTTAGACCCCATGGTAACAGGAAGCTCGAACAACAACGAGCCGCAGAGAAGTTAAGGCATCAAGTTTGGATGTTGCTGGGATAATATCCAGCACCCCATGCACGGTTACACCAGGCCAATATTTTGACAAAAATTTGTTATGTAAAGTTTCAAGCGATTTTATACCTTATGCGGTGCAACTACATAGTACACATACTCTGGATACATTTTTAGTTGTAGGCCATTCATATCTTATAAACCTTCATAGTTTAATAATTACAGGTTTGTCTGTTTTTCATTAGACGTGTATCCTATATCTTAATTTATTGTGTCCAGTTTGTAAACTCCACGTTTTTTTTTGTAACAACATACCTTAGCATCACACCTGTAATTCCCGAAGGTTTTGGCAGAGGTGTAACTTTAGTGTGTGTTTTTTTGTAATATAAGTACCACGATATCATGTTTTTAAATAAAATACAAGTCGTAATACTATTCCAAATTGTTGTGAAAATGACTTTGTAAAGTATTGTGTTTGCATTTGTAAATATTGAATAATGAAAAAATATAAGTAATATTTATACAATTGTTTTTTCCTTTCCTTCTTATGCCTTAAATATTGACACGCTCTCAAGCGTCCAGATGTTCTTTTGTCCGTACCGTACCTCCGTTTCGTATCAGCGTCGCAATCCAAGAACGTTAGTTTGGACGCCCGTTCGGTACGGCGTCTCGGCACGGATACAGGTACGCTCCGATCCACTGGGAGTCGGTTTTTCGCCCCGTTCAAAGGCGATACGATACTACGTCCAGAGTTTTTGGACCGCGATGTTGACACGAAACATGAGGTACGGTACGGACAAAAGAACATATCTGGACGCAGCTTTATGTCCTTTAGTAGCTGTTATGCTGAATAAAACGCTATATGCGTTTATTTAATGACTTAATTAATTTGGGAAATTCCTAAAGGATTCTAAAAGAAAACAACATTAATCCCTTTTGTATATACATTTATTGTTTTTTTTTTTTTAATTTTTAATTATTGTTTACCAGATATATACTTTCAATATACTTAATAATCAATTGCCTATCGAATATATACAACTTACAATAAACCTGAAGGTCCTTATGAACAACTACATTGAGTCTTATTATCTAGGTGGAATCATTTCGTTTAATAACTAGTTGAACGTCGCAACGTGAAAAATGCAATTTTCACACAAACGAACCAAATCTGTTAATTGGGCAAAATAAATGTCAAAAGGAAAACTGCAAATGATAAGTTTTTACCCTGAATTTGAAGCAGAAGAAAGTGTACTGCTCATGTTTGTACAAATCAATACTTTTTGAATAATAAATAAAATTATAACTCGACAACATTAATGTGGTCAGTGTTTTGGTCACAGTTTTTTGTCAGTTTGGGGCTCGAGTTGAATAGTTTGGCATACATAGAACTCAAAATAGCTTAGCTTTAACAAGTAAACTCTTAAGTACTCCGTGAAATTAACGCGACAAACTACACAGACGGCGGACAGCATTGTAGAATTGTATCTACAAAACAGATATTTATTTTTATGCTTAAAATATTTTGAGATCTGCGTGACATTTTGTCAACTTGATTCATCCCATAATAATACGGACCTTTAAATCAGTAATAGGTCAGTCAGTCCAGTTTTTTCCCTACAATTTTGTCATTTTCTATCATTGACGAACTAGGGCTGATTTTGAAACAATCATAATAAGTACGAAATGAGAAGCTTAAAAAACTGACGATGGTTATAAAAAACTAGCATTCTATTGAATTATCGGTCGCGACCTTTATACCTGAAGGTCGTGTCCTTGAAAGGCCTTAGTGGCTTTTTTTGTATGATGTTCTTCTACTTCGTTCAGTTCTCGGCTTCTCTCTGGGCGGTCGTTATAGAGTCCAGTGAGGGCGGTACTATTGACTTATGTTACTGTGGGTAGTTTCTTTCGCTGTGGGTAGGTTTTAGCAATGTAAACACTAAACTAAAAAGCATACAACATTTTATTTTCCTTAACGCATAACAAGCCTCCTTCCTCGGATAACTTTTCGCTAATTCCGCATTTACTTCGTTAGGATATAGACCAGAGATATCTCGATGAATATACAGTGCGACCAAAACCGGGCAGCGGGAGTAGCAGAATAAGTGGCGCGCGGATTCATAATTTGTCACGTAAACAAAACATCTTATAATTTATAACATAATACTTTGATGGCAATTGTACTTTAGGTAGTGTAATGCTTGCAATTTTTAAAATTAAAATAATATCAAGTTCACTTTAAGATTTTTCACGGAAGAACTCGGACGCTTTTGATCCCGAGGCTTGAGCGCCTTGCCCCCCCTGGATCCGCCACTCTTCCCAAAAACGTATGTGTTATGCACCAGTTTCGGTAAAAATAACATGTAGTTAAATCAACTAATATGATTGTTGCTTTTTTGGTCAACCACTCAAAATAGCTATCACAAGATTTGACAGATATTCTTCGAGAATTTTATAAATCAGAGGTTAGTCGTGTGCTGTCATTAAAGTTGTCGAGTTATTACAAAAAGCGTTTGCAAAATCAATTCTAGTAAAAAAAAAAACACAAAATGAATAATATTTGATCAAGTTATTTCTTCCACTTTGTACTATCACTGACCGTTTGCAAGAAATAATAATTTTATTAAAAGGGGTTAAAGTTAAGTACTTGCCTTTTTGTAAACATGTCAAATTAGTAGTTATTGTTATTTATTTGCATTATGGCAGAGAACTGGTGGGCTTCATAGGAACTTATGTATTCGGTTTTGAGGGGTTTACTTAGTAAATCCCATGAGAGTGAGTGCTAATTTAATTCTGCACAATAGGACACAACGTCGCTTAAGTTCTAACACCGCGGCTGTCAAAATACGCAACTTTTCAGCAGAGAAAAAAAACCGTTTCATTTAAGTACGACACTGATACAAATTTAACTACCGCGGTGTTACAACTTAATTGACGACAAGCAAATTACATTACTATGGGCAAAATCAAAGCAACGATCTTCTAAAAATAAATTCATTCCTTTATATTAAAATTAGCTAATAGGAAATACACTTTGACCCATGCTGTGTCATATCATGCTAGATTATTATAACCGCCTATTCAGATATTGGCGGACCAGTATCGCTACCGAGCGCGACAGTGATATCGCTTATATCTGAACAGCTAAAGTAGTAAATATTGCGTATTATGTAAAGTGCAATGTTGGATGGTGATTTAAATGCGGATTTGTTTCTTACGTTCTGCAGAGGAAAGTATACGGCCAATAAACACAGCTATTTAATTTTTTTATTATTAAATCTACTCTCCTTTTTAAAATAGGAGATAAGTCTAGAATAAAATGGCGTCAAAAGCACCAGAAACACATTTACCATAGAAATATCCCGGTATATAGAAACACCGAATTTTGTTCTTAATAATAATAGGCACAGAACCATATCTTACGTCAATGCGATATCAACATGACTGGCGTGCTTTTGTAATCAGAAAAATATACGCTATTCAAGTATCTACCTAACACCAAGGAGTAGTAAGTAAATGAAGTACTAATGTGTGAATGAATGTTGCCACGTCTCACGTCGTACCACGGCGACTGACGCGCTGAACTGTCATCCGATCCCGTTTGGTCCCTCCAATGCGAGTTCGGATCTACGGAGAAATATACGTTTTAGCACTCTTTTTGCTTACTATTCTGTGGTGCAGTAAAAAGCTTCGCCAGTCACGTTTTGGGCAGTGAACGCGTCGTCAATGTATATTGAATCATATTTCCTTGCAAACGGCCTGACACTCCTACCCTAACGTTTGACAGAGGCAGACTTACATGACGCCGTCCCGCCTGTTCGCCATCTGCAAATAAACAACACCCGAATATCTCGTACAATACACGGACCTTCAACGTCATATCATTTTTATCTCTAAAACATTTTTTTTTTTTTACTTTTTCTTTTAATTTATGAACGTATTTCTAATGATATTTGATAACTTACGCAGCCACGATGCGTTGTCCCCGTATCACATCTATGGAGCATACAAAGTTATGTGAGAATCGTGGGTATTTATTGTTTGATATATACATGATAAATGGAATTCGCCATAATTATTACTGGACTTGGCATGTGCAAAGGTTAATATTTAAATGATTAATTAAATTCGTTATTATTATGCATAATATTGCCAAAGACAAATCATGAGGCTTTGATAATATAGACACGTTAGTTAAGTATTTAAAATGTATTGTGAATGCGTTTATATACAGACTCAAATGCTACATACATAAACACACAGACCTGTACAATTACTAAGTATCTGTATACATGTACAAACAACTATCGTGCCGGAATCGAACCCACAACTAGTAATGTCAATTAATGCGATTTCGCATAAATTTCATTAGCATGTGAATTCATGAGTCTTAGCATGCTAATTGCTATTGCTATGCTATTCGCTAATATGACGATAATTGATAGTAATAAAATATGTGATATTTGTTAATATGCGAATTCACGCATTCATTCAATATACAACCCTAAGTACGCGCAAATCAAAGATAATAACATAACAATTGCTTAACCCATTTATTAGCATCTGCTAATAAATTTCACTCGCAACGAGGTCACGGTCAAGTGAAACCGATAGATTTAGTATTCCCGACTTCCCGTGGGTGCGAAGGAGAGCGCACACTACCGCTGCGTGCGTCGACGCTCTGACGTATGATAGTATAAAAAGTACGAAGCGATAAATTCATTTCGCATTTCACAGAATTTCGCAACCACATTTCATTTGCTAAATGCTAAATGAGCATTCGCATGCTAACAATGAACGCGAATGCTAATTAATCCATCACTACCCACAACCCTTTGCGCAGAGACCGATAACTCAGCCACCGCACCAATCAAGGCCCTAAAACTACGAGACTAAGTTTTGGCGTGTATTAAAAATGCTAATTACGGATTTAATACAAGACAATGAATACTAGTTTCTTAAAATAAATGCTCTACTATCTACTCTACTAAATTATAAGGATAATTTAATGTTAACGTCAGTGAGAACTTACGTCAATCTAAGTTTCACGCTAGCGCGACCAAATGCCGGCCGAAACAGCTGGGAGACCCCATTATTGTTCTATATAATATCAATATTTGTCATAAATCTAAAAAAAATTAAGTCCCTTATACTGGCATATCTGGAGAATCTATATCTAAACAGATATGTAAAGTATCTCATTAGTATTTGTTCTATACTATAAGTCGTTTATACATTCCCGGACTTCTAAATCGAGTCACCATGATTTTTTATATTTCTGGCCTAAAACATCAAAATAATGATTAGTAAAAGAAAACGTTTTTACGCCTAAACGCCTTAAATGTTTTTAAAGGCCATAATTTTGGTATATTGGGTATAATTGGGTATATTGTTCCAAATTTGAAATCACGAATTTCAAAAAGAGAAGATAATCGAAGTTTGGTCGCTCAACAAGCTTTAATTAGAGCCAATAGTTCCGTCGTTATTTGTTTTGTAATTTTTTTTATTCCGATTTTCAAATTTGGTTCAATGACAAACGGAAATGATAGTGAGTGACTGGCCTCAAAACCACATTTACTTTTTCTTTGTACTACCGATATGTAAAAAAATAGAGACCGTTAAACAAAAAAATATAAACAAAATATGTCCGGGCGTGTATAATACGAAATTACTGTGGAGTTATTAGCAAATGGACTGCTTGCTGTACATTATCACGCTCAAAAGTCTCTAGCACAAATCAAATAGAACGCTGCGGCAGTTTGATCAAATTAAATAGGTTAGCACTCCATTTGCTAATTACTCTATAATCTAATTAATCTTATTCATTGTCATAAATTAATACCACCCCCTTTCAACTGTTGGCGAGCCTATTGTCATCAATCGGGCGCAAACCCAAACCAATCTAATGTGGGTGTAGGTACTATAGACATCTGTCTACTCCTTCAGGGAAATACAGGTGTGATGTTCCGTTTATTAATTGTTAAAAAATCTATCAAACAACTCACCATAACGAAACCATCAATCCTTACAGCGACAGGCCAACACCAAACACAATCACACCATTAACATTGCAACATGTTCAAATTTTATCATCATATCACGAGTTCTTACACACTATAATCACAAAAGTCAGTTCTGCACATATTATTTAGTTCACTGTTTATATTACACTCGTTTGGTTCTGTGATGCTTGACGTGGTTGGTTCCGTATATGAACCGAGTACGCCATTCTTCGTACTGCTACGTACAGGCTATGGTGTTTGATGTTGATGGTGGATGTTCCGGCTTGTCTGTTGCAGGTTTTGGCTCTGCGGGTGGGTGTGGTAAGATACCATTCTGTAGGTTGACTTCATACATGTTGGATGAATTTGAGTCTTCGTTGTACGATAGGACGCTGACTTCATCCGTCTGTGGATGAATGGGTTCATTGAATGTACAGGTTTCCTGTGAAAAGGATTTTTTTATCAGTCAATTCAGTTTGACAAAGCTTTTTAAAACTAAGTGTAATGTATTGGTTTTATGAACTAAGCAGATGAGACTGAAATAAGTGTTGATTTGATTGATTTTCTATGCTATGATATCAGGTGAGGAAGGAAAAGATGGATGAAGAATAATGCCATTTTCATGAGTAATAATTTTCACAACACTCCTTTCTACCTCTAAGGGCCTAGTCACACCGGAATGGCAGCGACCGGAAGCGGCCGGCCAGCGGCCCCCGGCGTCGCCGCTGGCGGCCTCGCGCGACCTCCAGATCCCACGCGCCTAGTCTCCTCTTGACTAGTTTTGTTACTACATTACATACACGCGGCCGCCTGCGATGCCGCGAGCGGCCTCGCGTCGCCGCTGGCAGCCGCAGGCAGAACCACCGACAAGATGCGCGTGGCGCGCGACCTTTCAAGCTTTCCAAGCGATACTGGTCTATTAAGTATGCAGATAAAGTTTAAAATTATTTCACACCGAAAGTGCTTGCCGCGTCGCTGCCATTCCGGTGTGACCCGACGCTAATGAGTGACAGCCTATGCTTCATATTCATTTGAAAACAAAGTTTTCAGCAACATGTTTTTGTGTTGCAGGGACCATATTTATTGGGAAACAACATTGATTCTGGGATCAATGGACGATGTGAGCAACAATTTTGCGCAACAGGGATGTTGCATGGGTAAAAATGGGAGCTACGAAGCTATTTCACTGTAGTAACAAGTATACGTACACTGCTCTCAGACAGCCGCTTGGTCTTCTTAGTGGGCGCGGGCATGACGGTCGTCAGATCCAGCGGCTTGCGTTTGTTGCCCGAAGTAGTGCGTTCGCGTTTGAGCAGCGACCCGGATAGGTACTGGTGGAGTTGCTTGCGACGGACGTGGCGCGCCTGGAATGATAAGACGGAGGGTGAAATTAAGGCGAGTCACAGATGTTGCTTTTCACGCACGCGTGTCAATAATTCCAATTTATACCTTGTTACAATGAAATAAGAGTCACATGATGCGCGCAGATGAATTGCATTATCTATACGTCATGCTCGTGAACGGGCGCCTTCAGTAGGGAAGGGTAATTTCTTAGCTACCACGGCTTATTTTAATTTAATTTTTGAACTGTAATTTTTTTTATTTCTGTTACGGACTCTTAACGTTTTGCATCGTTCTCACATGTATAACTTCAACATGAATGATGTAACCAATATTTTGTAACGATATCATGATTTAAAAGAGTGTCCATGGAGTTTCTTGCCCGTTCTTCTCCATAAGTACCTACTACGCTTTGGAATGGGCATCTAGCTTCATCTTTCTGACTGACCGACCCCTTGACAATTCAAAAGTGCCTGTAATTGGTTTATTTAAAATAAGTGCATTGAGTTTGAGTTTATACTAGGCAGAGTAGAAGTAGTATATGGAGTTAAAAAAGAAAACAAATAAATGGAACATAGACGTTTGGTTACTTTAAAAAGCTTTGGTTTCCTAACAAAGCGGTGCCGCACACTACTTTTATGGTATTTTGGGGTACTGCGTAAAATGTTATAATAAAATACCACTCGATATTCTTCAACTGAATGAGAAGAAATTTAAAACATGCATTAAACGCACACTATGTAGACAAGCATATTATAAGTTGGATGATTATATCATAGATAAAAATGCTTGGCTTAATGCTGGTCCTGCTCCACAGCCACTTGGGCTCACTAGTTAAAAAAAAAATATGTTTGGAAGAGTTGCTTCCCCTTTTTATTTTTCTGACATTACAAACTTAATGTTTATTTTTTATTTAAAACAAATTTTAATTGTTGAACACTCCAATGGATAATGATTTTTTTTCTTTTTGGTAGTAACATTCTATTAAACTCTCAAATACATTGCAAAATAGTTTTGTATAATTTAGAAGCATTTTTTCAATTTTTGTAAATGTGAGTACCATGGAGCCGTTTTAATGTTATTAAGATGTATGTTGACTTGAAAGAGCATGGCAGTTGAGAGTATGTCATGCTCACTTAAATGTCTCGCTGATGGTGGCGAGTGTGTTAGATCATTCGGTTCCCTACAAAATGGTTGAGCTGGATGGTGCTGATCCACGCGTCATGTTCGTGAACGGGCGCCGTCAGTTGTGACTGGTCATCTCTTATCTGCCATGGCTTATTTTTAATCTTATATTTTGAATTGTTTTGATTATTTTTTGTACATTGTTCTCACATATAGAAGCAACAAGAATAATGTACCCAGGATTTTGTAATTTTCTATATTTAAAAGAGTATCCTTGGAGTTTCTTGCCCGTTCTTCTCCATAAAGATCTACGTTTTGGAATGGGCAACTAGCTTCAACTTTCTGACTAGCTGACGCGACTATTTGACAATTCAAAAGTGCCTGTAAATGGTTTAATTGAAATAAATGCTTTGAGTTTGAGTTTGAACGGCCGTCCATATAGAGATTCTTCACACCGCAATGTCAAACACCCACTCATATTTTTCACACCGCAATGTCCAACACCCACTCATATTTTTCACACCGCAATGTCAAACACCCACTCATATTTTTCACACCGCAATGTCAAACACCCACTCATATTTTTCACACCGCAATGTCAAACACCCACTCATATTTTTCACACCGCAATGTCAAACACCCACTCATATTTTCCTTTACGGCCGTTTTTATAACGGCAACGATTTCTTTGGAAACCAAACGATACACTACAAAAAACCATCCCAATAATACTAAAATCAGTCCTAACGAAATCACGAGAAAATATGTTATCCTCGCGCAGTCAATCAAGTCGCATACACTTATACTTACTGCTACGATCTTTACATACTCCGCGTATTACGTCATTATTCAGGTAAACACAGGACAGTCCATTTCGGTTAGGACGCCGAGTAATACTGACCGCTACTTAACAATTAATTCACGGACCGCTATAGATTGAAATTAAGACTCTTGTATCTTTAAGGGGCATGCGCTAAGGTAGCCAGCGAAATTCAAATTTTCAATAGTTTTTTACATTTTGCAGGTCAGTGTGAGGTTTTATGTTGATTAAAATATAATTCGCGACCGTAACCAATACGGCTTAACATAATTATAATCATTACAATCAGCAATACAACTCCATAAGTCAAGTAAGTCAAGGTTGCCTGGAAGAGATAGCAGAAAGCGATAATGCCCATTGTATGTTTTGTAGTGTTAAAGTTACTATTTACTATGTATTTTCTGCACGCGTAGCATGAGCACAGTTTTGTCGACGGAAGAGTAGACAAAAATGACGTTCCTTGTAGACAGTACGACGGCAGCTAAGTAGAAAGAGTCAACTGCACTTTTTACGAAATTCACTCTTTGACATAATTTGACTCAGAATTCTTTGTTTTGTCAAGGACTTTTTTTCTGTTTGATTCTCTATTTTTACTGATGAGTCACGTATATAAAGACAACTACAACAAAATTATTCTTAAAATGACGAAGTATCGTGTTTTGGAACAAAAAATATTACAGTAATATTGGCCCCTTTCCTTGGTAATGCCCTATTAACTAAATGATGTAAAATAGGAGAAGATAGCTTGATAGATTAGACTAGATAGATTGTTCTTCTATTAATTATTATCACAATTTTGCATTCAAAACGTTCTTCTGTATAATCATGATTTTGTAGTTATCCGTTTATACTTTGTGGCCGTCAAGTAAAAAGTTTTCTACTGTCTTTAGCATGGCGATTACAAAATCAAAATGTCTTCACTACTGTCAGTTGTCAGTGTGATTTTGACAGTTTGGGATAGAAAACTTTCTTCTGCAATAGTCTACATACAAAAGGACCTAGACAAAGATTGTTAGAAACGTAAGACAAAATGACAGATTGTAGAAAGATTTCTACGGTGCGATGTCAAAAATGGAGAAACGAAATGTCACTTTGTATAGAAACAGCTGTGTCTATTGTTCGTAGAAATAGATAGCGTCATGCTACGCGTGCTGGTGTACAATAAAGTATATATAAATAAATAAATAAGTAACACAATCACAAAACACAACACAACACAATCGCCAAATGTCATGATTTCATGAAATACTCATTTAACGCGATTATATGAACTTAGAGAGTTGTATTGATAATTTTTATGATTATAATTCTATAAATAAACATTTGATACGGCCGCAAATCATATTTAGATCAACATACAACGTGTTACTGACCTGCGAATTGCAAAAAACGTAAGAAAATTTGAATTTCGCGGGCTACCTTGACGCTTTCGCCTTAACAATAATGAAGCAAATATCTCATAGTTTTGCATAGTAGACCCTCTCTTATTGTAGTAGCTATCACAGATAAAACTAGCTTACGAATCTCAGATAAAACTAGCTTACGAATCACAGATAAAACTAGCTTACGAATGCTATCACAGATAAAACTAGCTTACGAATCACAGATAAAACTAGCTTACGAATGCTATCACAGATAAAACTAGCTTACGAATGCTATCACAGATAAAACTAGCTTACGAATCACAGATAAAACTAGCTTACGAATGCTATCACAGATGAAACTAGCTTACGAATCTATTTATTATATGCCCAGTTTCGCAATAAAAAAGCTACCATTTGTAAGCTAAACGATTATTTTTTGTTTATAGGAACCGAGCATTAACGTTTTTAAAAATAAAGTCAATACTCAATTATTTATTGCATTCCATATGTATTATATAGATGGTATAACAAAGTAAAAAACCTATATGGACCCTGTCGGGCACAGCAGAATTAGGAGAGAGGAAGAGGGCAAAAAGTATCAATTTAAGCAATTCAATATTATTATAAATGATTAGATGTGTTTAATTGTGTATTATAATTATATTAAAGTACAATAGTCATCCCACACTTACCTCTATAGTCATTCCTTCCCTCAACATATGTGCACTCTCGGCCTGATAGTTGACGGAATCCGTGAAAGTCAATATGTCATACGTCAGATCTACATTCAAGTTGGTCTTCTCAAACACCAGGCCTATGAACCACATAGAACAGAAGTTCGCTACGATTTCACCCTGAAATTGTTTGAAAGAACATATTAATTTGATATAAAATAAGTATACAAAGCGTTTTCATTGATTGGTGAAACTTCACTGAAGATGTGATGGGAATCAATATCTGATAGTTAGAAAAACAAGATTTCCTGATATTTTCTCTTAAGCAAATATCAACTTTATTATAGTATAAATTAATTTGATTTCAGAAATACTAGTAATACTGAAAAAAAAAAAAAAATTGCAGTTGTAGCGCAAACTGAACTTTATGCGTGGGTCTTAAAATTATTTTTCCATAAACACATATTTGGAAACTAAATCGCGAACGCAGAGTAAGTTAACTGATGATCACGGGGTGAATGAACTCGTATCGGGTGTAGTTGAAATTATGGAAATGATCTGTATTTCTGTAAGTAGGTTTTTATAACAACACTTTTACGTCAATAATATTTTTTATAAACTAGATGAGATCGGTTTTCCCTACCTGAGTACTCTGAGAAGAAATACCGAAACAAACTCTGTGGTCAGTCTTTTAAGTCCAGACTTAATCTTGGTCAGAGCATGTGATTGATTTTATAAAATCACTTTTTTTTTTAATAGCTATTCGATGCCGATGGCCTACACGCCTGTGAAGTTTCGCCGATTAATTTAAAAGGCCCTGCATGGTGGAGGTCCTACATTCTCTTTTTGAGGCAGTGTCCGATTCTGCTGTGGGTAGCAGTTGATTCCCACCATTGGGATTGTTGGCTTGAAAATAGAAGGCACATAGGGCAGTTAGGTAAAGTTTTTAGGCTTTAGACAATTTAGTCTTGACTTTGTCAAGTGTGGATACTATTAGTAATTTATTATGTTCACTACTCACCTTCTCATTCTTTTTAACTTCAGGTGCAGGTTCTGTTGGCACTGCTGCTCCTTAAACAGACAATGCTCACATTATGCGTTGAACATTTATGTAGTCTGTAAACATGCATGACACGTGAAGTATTAAAAAAATTATTGGATTTGCAGTGTCGTATTTATCACTCATACATACCTGTATGACAGTCTTTTCTATAGTAGCTGAGCTGATATGCTTATGTCAAGAAAGTCTCCATGCGAGCTAGCTATACTCCATAGGATATGGTAGTTACATAAAGGTAAACAAAAAAACCACGTGACGAGACAGCTGGCCAGTAACCGACTAAATGCAATATCTGTCACTTTAGTTGTCATGCTACGTCACAGATGTACTCTTCAATTTAGCAACGTTATACTTCGTTGAAATTTAGAGTTTGAGCTCTTTACAATAGACAGATTACAAAATATTATATCTTTACATAGTATAAAACAAAGTCGCCAGTCCAAAGTAAAGTCGCAAAGTCCCTATGTATGTTTAGATCTTTAAAACTACGCAACGGATTTGGATGCAGTTTTTTTTAATAGATAGAATGATTCAAGAGTAAGGTTTTTGTATATAATACATTAAGGTTTTGTGTAAATTGGCTGAAATATGACGATTATTGTCGAAGATGTTGGAAAAAATCATGCCGACTGGGAGCTTTTCTGGCGTGCGCCAGGTAAGCCGTAAGAGATACATCAAATTTATGCTTTACAGAATTGTATATCTTAAAAAGTTCAAAAATAAAGTCCGCGATAGCATGTCTATCTTCTAAGGATGACCATTTTTACCATTTTTATATTTCAGAATTTGATAAAAATTTCATTGTTATATCCGAAGCTATTTTGACCGGTATTTTATTTATCCTTATCCAATAAAATATATTATTTAAATTGGGCATTTAATTTAGATTAAAATATGCCTTGACATCATATCATTAAAATTAATACTTTAAAAGATATCACAGATTCAAAATAATTATGGTTGCCGACAACGCGGGCGCAGCGGTAGGAATCAACGACTTCTAACTAATCCCGGTAGTACGTACCCGTGGGATATTTTCTTACATCCACGCGGGCGAAGCCGCGGGCAAAAGCTAGTTATTATTAAAAATCTAACAAAAAAAATGTGCTCAAGCAGTTACATCTACGACGAAGAGCAATTTATGATTAAATGATAAAGTTTAACATGCCTTAATAAAACAGGAAACTATATAAAAAACCTAAAATAAACTTTTTACGATTTTTTTATCTTTATTTAACTACCTAAACCTATGGAGTATTGAAATGTATGAAAGTGAAAAGCTGTAATTACCTGGCGGCAAAGCAAGCGGCTGTCCGTTGTTAGTGTTGAGCGGCACCGAGTTATAGCACTCCGGGTTCACGTGTGCTATTGTTATGTGGGAGTTGCGCTCCAGGGTAGCTGTAACAAATACTATGATGTTAAAGAACCACAAGAAACATAAATTCCGCAAGCTAGTTTCACAGTCTAAACGTTACAAGTTATGTTTTTGGCAGTTGCCGGTAAATGAAACCTTGACTTAGATATAAAAAAGGGATGTAGTTAAAAGCACTTTAAAATAATAATACATCTATAATTTCATATTGTCACTTTAATAAACATGAACCAAATTAACAAAATAAATATACACTATAAATTAATAATTTCATAAACAACTTAATTACAAAAATAATGGTTTGCACTATAACTGTGTCGAAAACCAACTCCGAGCATAGTAAAAACAAATCGATCTTACTTCAACACTATTGTCTTTCTCATTCTAACTGATGAATATTTCAATGATTTGTCGACTCAACGTTTTGATATTTACGGGGTACTCAGAAAGTCTAACAAGCAGTCGTGGTTGCGTAGCGTAGATTCAATTTAAGTAACTATCACGCGCGATAGCAGAAAATTGCACTAGACATTGAATTATATTATATTACTGCCGCGGCCTGCAAAAGGGGCATTGATGAACGAAAGTGAAAATGTGGGCCGAGGCGAAGCCGATGCACACATACGTGTGTCCATCAATGCCTGGTTGCGGCCAAGGCTTGTATAATAGTACTTTTCTCAAATAATGCGCGGAAATTCTAACTAAGAAAATTAATTATAAATTCCAGAATTAATGACAAACAACGATTATTATTCACGCGCCAATATCTTCATTTGTTTATTTTTAACTGACTTCCAAAAAGGAGGAGGTTATATGTTCGACGCGTAGGTATGTTTTTTTTAAATTATTATTTTATATTTTTATGTATGTCCCCCCCCCCCCCCCCCCCCCAACAACTAACATCAAATCAAACATCGTGAGGAAACCTGGACTTATAGTTAATATAAGTCTGAAATCACCAACCCGTCTTGAGCAAGCGTGGTGATCAATGCTCGTGCCTTCTCTGTGTGAGAAGAGGCCTTTGCCCTGCAGTGGGACAGTTACAGGCTGATATTATATTATTATTATGTATGTCCGTCCATTTCTCCGTCAATTGTGGACCGATTGTATGCTCCCGGATTGGTCCCTTAGAAATTTTATTAACTTTGCTTGGATAGTTATTGACTAAGCTTCAATAATACGTATTTTTCCCACTTAATATATGTGGATGATATGATGATAACTTCCTCTGACTATTATTTACATAGCAGGCTGTATTCGAATTTGGGTCAGTCGGTTGTTTTTTTTTTTTTTTTGTAAAAAGTTTTTTTTACTTTGAACAGCTCTACCTGCAAGCCAAATCGAATTTTAAATACAATCTAGGATAAGTTACTTCCTTGTTTGCCATGTGCCGAAGTAAAAAGTTCGTTCGCTTTACACACATACATTTAGTACATAACAGATATGTTTTCAGTTTTCATAGTAATTTATTCGGCCGACGGAAATGGATTTTCATACTAACATTGCCGGCCGCTGCTCGCATATATTTGACCAGTATTACAGTATTTTCGATTAATCTTGAAGAAGGTTGTCAAAATAATGCTCAAACTTCCAAGCATGTTTGAGAAAAAACAATTTTCACGCTCGCTACATAAACCGTAGGAGAAAATAGTGTGACCTAATATTACTTACATACCTGTCCTATATACCATCCATTTACGAGTCATTGACCCAATTTACGCGCCTCATTAACCAATGTAATGTGTTATAATGTTAATATATTATCTACGCATTTTGTAAATGTTATAGTTTTTTTATAGGTCTTAATATGTTTACGCATGTTCTAATTTTAGCGTTGGCTTTTATTTACATTATGCCCTCATTCCCAGTAACTATTGGAATTCGTAGATCATTGACAGTCGTTACGGGTCGGTCAGAATCCATCTGACAGTCACTCTAACCAAGCGGTATTGTGTTACCCAGTAACTGGGATGTGGATGTCATAGTCACTTCAAGTTAAATACTAGAATTAGTTAGGCTTGTGGTTGTTAGGTTTTGAGCCTAGTGGTGTGACCGTTACACTTGCAAGTCGTAGGTCTCGAGTTCAAACCCAAGGCACGCACCTCTGACTTTTCGGATTCATGTGCGTATTGTATAATTATCACTTGCTTCAAAAATGGTGAAGGAAAACATTGTGAGGAAACGCGCATGCTTGAGAGATATTTCTCGACGGCATGTGAAGCCAAGTCAGAGGTCCGTGGACGGCTTTGAAAAAAGCTCTGACACCGTCAGACTTCGTCGTTTTCGTCGTGGTTAGTGACTAACCTGTCACTACTGAAACCAACCTGAACATGTTGGTTAAAGGCTGGCAGGTAAACTTACTGATGAGATGTCGTATCTTGCTCTCGATGAGGCCGCACCACTGCAGTTGGTCGTCGGTAGTGGCCGAGGACGCGAGCAGCACTATGAAGTGCTTGTAGCGGGAGAAAAAGTTGGGGGCTTCGAATAGACGCTCCCAGCCGCATTTACCGAGCATTATCTCGTCTGTTATTGCCAGACCTGTGCACAAAAACAACATACTTTAGTACAAGCCTTCGAAAAGCGATTTGTGATCCTTGAATACTAGTCTTCGGTATTTCAGGCTAGTTTAGGTTATCTTCATAGGTAGGAAAGTGTATTATTATGCCCTATTTACATATTTCTAGCATGAAGCGTCGTGCAGACCGGCGCGACGCGACTCTAACAAAACAATTTCAAAGAAAACTTACGGTGGAACAATCACCGGTGTCGCTACACAAGCCTTTAATACCTATCAACACTTTTAATTAAGGTAAATGTGCTTAATAAGAGTCAGTTTTCATGTAAAACAGACTTTGAGGAACATTGTTTGTTTCTGTGTGATGGCAACACAAAGTGGTTTGACTAAACTCCCCATATATAGACAAAAATCTGAATATTTATTTTTAAATACAGGTATAATCGTTGCCTACGCGCCGCTTTTCGGTTTAGAAATAGCGCGTTTAACGCAAAAAATAAATACACGTGATATCTCACTACACCCCCCTCACCACTTGTGATGTTTCGTGATTTTTCCCCTTCTCTCTATCATCTCTATCTCGCTATTCAGTCAGATTTTGTACTATTCGGTTAGTTTTACTGTGCAAACGCGTGAACACGAACCTAGTCTAAACTCCTCGCAGATGACGGTCCTGGTGGAGGCACACACGTTGAACGTGGAGTTCTGTTGCGGGTACGCCGGCGTGATGATCGGCATCAGGTGGAAACGATCCGATATGTTTACCTGGGGACAGAATATAACATAATATAGAGCTACTGATAAATGTTTTAATCTTAAATACTGCAAGTAATTTGTGTGAGTTTCTTGAGAAGCATGTGGACATAATCAGTCTTTAATGTTCCTATGGTCACAGAGTCACAGAATACTACAGAAAGCGCACTACGCATTTTAGTTATGAAGCTACAAGTACGCGGCGGGCTCGTCTTGTCGGGCCAATTCAGTGAGTGTAACGTAGTACGATAGAGAGGCAACTTCTATGTGAATAGGACTGCAAGTAATTAGCGCTGTGCGACCTAAATAGCACTTTATTGTGTCGTAACAAGAGTCGCTTTTTATTTTAATGATTTTGCGGAGTAAACTTTCGTATTAATGTGTGTATGCCATTGTTGAGATATAGCCGTCCTCTCTGTGAGAAGAAGCGGGCTGTAATCTATCACGCGGGCACAGTGTGGAAATTCGATTGTTTTGTTCTAGAATATTACATTCACAGTTTTCAGTTATTAGCATGAATAATTGCAATGATAGCTACAAACCAGCATGGTTTAATTTGAGGTGATTAAACACTATGAATTAATTTGACACAGCCATGACCATAATTTTAGGTTCACCGGAAAAGTAGAATAAATAGCGTAACAAACAGTATGCGTGCATCTTTTGCATAAAATGTATTTAATATTTGTCTCTGCATAGAACAAAAAGATCCATAAAAGAAATATACTCACTCTAGGATCCCAAACAGGGAATCCAAGGTTGACAGAATCAGGCTGCTTCAGCAGAACAGGCTGTGGCCACTTCCACTGGCTGAAGACCAGGAAGAACTTGTGCACCAGCGTGGCAGGCAGAGCGTTAGGGTACAGTTGGCACGTGCGGGCTACTAGCATGGCCCAGGACACGCCGCCCAGGTAGCCTAGCGTGTTGGAGTATATGCCGTGACCTGTGGGAGGTGGAGAGAGCAGCTTAGTGAGGGTAGGAAAGGTGCTACTGAAATGGATATACAGTGTGTCCCTGGATAAACGAAAATGGGTGAAACTAGACCATTATTCATCAAAATCAAAATCTTTCTGCCTATCAAATTCCCCTGTATTGAAATGTAATAACTTTTATTAATT
Source organism: Agrochola macilenta (assembly GCA_916701695.1). NCBI lineage: Eukaryota > Metazoa > Arthropoda > Insecta > Lepidoptera > Noctuidae > Agrochola > Agrochola macilenta. The sequence continues at coordinate 6,583,830 of OU753578.1, forward strand.
GAGTGAATTTCGGTAAAATAAAAACAATAATGATGGCTGATAATTGATATTGCACGGCAAATACAAAGAAACCCTTTAAAACACTCATCAAGTAAAAAAAACACGTTTATTTGAGAAATTTTGTGTGAATTTTTCAGTTTTTTTTTTTTTTTTACTTTTTTGCCAATTTTTCGTCGATGAATAATGGTCTAGTTTCACCCATTTTCGTTTATGCACTTTACCCAGGGACACACTGTATAAACATCGGCTAAGGCAAAAAAAATAATGATAGCAGCACATTTTCTTAAGCTTGCTATCAGAAATAGTGTTTCAGCAAAGCTCAAAGAATAAGATTTGTAATTGGATACCATTTGTATCAGATTTTGATAAAGTATTGAATAACCTTTCCTCTAATCATTGATATATACTGTGAATGTTTGATTAGTAGATATTTCTAATTATATACAACAAAGTTATCTACTCTTCCTGATACATAAAGAGCTACATTGCATGCTCCAAATAGGACAGGACGGTAACCAACAGGCATTAACATCACAAGTGCGCGTGGCCCAGTAGATATAAACTGGCTTGGCTAATTAGCATAGTTACTTAGCACATCACGTCTTCTCAAACTCTACTTTGACATTAAAATAACGCCACATGCGAACTACGCATCAAAGACTTGACGTCACACAAATCCTGCATCGCGCAAGCAGTGTTTACCGTGTGATCAGCATATAACTTTCCGACAACAATAGTGGGGCAGTTGCCCACCAAACGCGCCACCCAGGATGAGTGAACTTTACACCATGTTCTCATACCTCTATAACTTAAGGTGGAAACGAAATTAAAAAAATATTTGCAAAAAACGTAAGACCTTTTGAATTTTCGTGGGCTTTATTGAAGTAGTCACCCTTCGTAATGCTTAAGTATTGACAAGTTCTTAATTTAAAAACCGGGTATTAGACTAAGAAAACACAATGGTAATATTTACGTTTGGCCCACAGCTTGATGGCTCGCAGCGTCAGTCGGAAATTGTTGATATTAGGCACAAGACGCAGAATCTCATCCGTCACGCGGCAACCGTTGAGGGAACGCACGCACTTCTGGTCCAAATTCTTTAGTAGCATGTCGTCGCGCAAGTCAAATGAATCTGCGAACAAAAAGGTATAAGGTAATTTTTTTTTTTCATGCTGTGGTATAGTCGACCTCCTAATTGGCTTTGCCACAGGTTGAATATCACTTGCATGTCCTAAAACGTCATGCTCTATTTTTGCATTAAGACCATGTAACAGTTATTTTCAACTTTAGTGAAGTTTCAATTTACTGGGGTGTTGTCAAGTGGTAAAGCAATTACAAGGTCGAATATACATTAAATAAAAATATTAAAAAAAAATATTAAGGCTAAAAAGAAGGAAGGATTGGAGGGAGCCCTTTGCCCAGGAGTGAGACAGTGCAGGCGAGTAAAAAAAAAAGTCTAAAAAGGAGGTTAATACTTAGATGGCTGTTAGAGATGTATGGAAGATGAAGAGATGCTGCGCCGACCTCATATATATTTGGGTAGCGGCGGGAGACTGATGCTGTAGTGATAAATTAATCGGTATTTTGTAATTCCATTATCATTCAAACATGTTGTGGTGGACAGAACAAGTTTAAGAGCGTTTATGCTGAAAGAGGGCAACGACGCAAATATTCGCTGTTTTGATTAATTTGGCAATATTACTGTATGGAAATATGAAATGTGGCTAACTAGCGAACTTGAATATTAATGATGATTTGCAATTATAACACTGAATTTGATGTGGTAACAGTTTTAGGTGTAAAAAAGGCATTTGGAAAATTTCCAAATACTTTTTTTTACATCTTAAGCTAAATATTCGGTGTTACGATATTAATTATGGACGTCACAAAACTATAGTGGAGTGTTATAATAATGTTACTTGTATCTGTTTAGCCTGTAATGTTTAACTGTAGCGCAAAAGGCTACCTTTTCCACACTTCTATGCAGTGCTAATGTGGGGCAGTCCTTTTGGTAGGAGTCAAGCTGGTCCCGCCATCTTTATTTTGGTCTAGCATGGTCGCGTAAAGCAGGTTTATACAACGTGTTCATTTTGATATCCCATAACTCTAGGGTTTTAATGAGACGATGTCAAAGAATAAACTAATTTTTTTTTTTTTAAGATAACGTTCCACTAGACTCTCGGTGTGTGTATCTAAGTTTCATTGAATAGTACGAGTCTTCATAAATCGCCTTTTCCCAACTATGTTGGGGTCGGCTTCCAGTCTAACTGGATGCAGCTGAATACAAGTATTTTACATGGAGCGACTGCCTATCTGACCTCCACAACCCAGTAACTGAGTAATACGATACCCCTTGGTAAGGCTGGTTGTCAGACTTTCGGGCTTCTGACGACCTCTAACGACTGTCAAAGATCCACGAATGACAACCGGGACCAACGGATTAACGTGCTTTCTGAAGCACGGAGAAGTCTCTGTATATAAGATAGACACCCATCCACGGACCAACCCCGGCAAGCGTAGCTTAACCTGATGGATCGACCCGTGCGGCTTTTATTACTTAGCCACGGGCTCCTCTTCATTGATAAGTACGAGTAAATAATTTATTTATATTTTCATTCAAACCAATCATTCATATTATAAGTTAAGAAAATGCGACGTTGTCATATTTTCTTTTTATGAACAAAAATAGTCTGAATAAAATGTTTTATTTTATTTTGCACTAAGGGTATTTAACATAAATAATCGTGACATTGTTGAATTATTTTGAATGCAAAAACAAAAAATAAAAGGAATTTGCTAGTTTATTCTTAGTTATGGTCTAATTCATATCTTGAGTTATGGGATTAAAAAAAGACACCTTGTTTATATGAGCCCAGTAATGTGGCAGTACAGTAAGTCAGTCCAGCGCTGACTTGCAACTGAGCTGGTGTAGACACTAGTTTCAACTTTCAACCCAGTCCGCTGATTTCGCGCCCTCAAGTCAGTCCAGTTGACTTACTGCCGATCTCGTCGACATGAACCCACTGACTGGGTCCGAAATTCCGAGTCACTGGGTCCAGTCACTACCACCGTATAAAAAACCAGGCAATAAGCCCCATTTACACGTTGCAAATTTCTTGCCGGTTGTCATACCATAAAATTGAACCAACCAATGACTTGCATCGTCTAAACCTTGTTTAGATGGTGCAACTTTTATTGTTGCTTCAAGATATGGCATACCATACCATACCATGGCTGCATACAGCCAGCAATTAAATCACACCGTTTAAATGTAAAAATACAATAGTACGCTTTTATTAGGCTACTGAAAACGGACATTATTTGTGCATCAATAGTGACGAGCTTGTGGTTAAGTAATAACAGCCGCACGGGTCGATCCATCAAGTTAAGCTACTCTTTCCGGGGTTGGTCCATGGATGGGTGACCATCTTTATAAACCGAGACTCCTCCGTACCTCGGAAAATACGTTAAGCCGTTTGTCCCGGCTGTTTTTCGTGGATCTTTGACAGTCTTTACGGGTCGTCGGAAGCCCGAAAGACTGACAACCAGTCTTACTGAGAGGTATCTTATTACCCAGTTACTGGGTTGTGGAGGTCAGAATAGGCAGTCGCTTCCTGTAAAATACAGGTATTCAGCTGCATCCGGTTAGACTGGAGGCCGACCCCAACATAGTTGGGAAAGGCTAGGCAGATGGATTGAGTGGCGATACTTGAACACTCGTCTACCACACTAGAATGCTAACTCTGAATAGTCAGCAACTGACACTACCTTGGTGATTGGCTAATCTTCTTACAAAACTTCATTACGAAAAAAGCCGCGGGAAACCAGTAATCTTATCACATGGGTTGTTTTGAAGCGACAAATGCCTATTGTAGGTAGTTTTAGTTTGAATCCGGTATGTTGCAATAGGCATGAAACGATTCAGATTTGAGGGGTCAAAAACATTGCGTCAAATTGATAACCTTTAGGGAAATCCCCAGTAAGATGTCCGATAAAAGAAATTAAAAGATCAGCTCGGCTGGTACTTATAATATTTTCTGTTATTTTAATATTAGGAATGAAAACGTTTGTAATTTTTATTCAATGACTGAATAGCAACTAAACAGAACTAGATAATAGTCTAAAATAAGATTAAGGGCGTTTATTGGAAGGTGGGCAACGTCGCAAATAGATGTAAAATCTTTCACTGTTTTGATTAATTTGGCAATATTTCCGTGTGGAAATAAGAAATGTGGCTCTAGCAAACTAGAATATTGATTATGAAATGAAATAATTCATATCGTAACACCAAATGTTTAGTTTTAGATGTAAAAAAACTATTTGGAAACTTTCCAAATGTGTTTTTTTACACCTAAATGGGTACAACATCAAATTCAATGTTATAATTGCAATTCATTATTAATATTCTAGTTCGCTAGTTAGCCACATTTCTTATTTCTATTCAGTAATATTGCTATAAGAATCAAAACAGGTAAATAATTGACAGTTATTTGCGACGTTGCCAACTTATAGGATAAACCCTCTTAAGTGAAGCTAAGATTAGCAGAAACTTCTGTTGTAACAAGTAGCATAACAGCACAATCAGCCTATAATCTTCCCACTACTGGGACCCAGGCCTCCTCTCAGTGAGAGGAAGTGGGCTGTTATCCACCACGCGGGCCCAGTGCGGGTTGGTGGATGTCACAAGTTTTCGAATTTGTGGTTCTTGGACCAGTTTTCGGCGTTTTGTAACAAGTACCTACTTAAAAATAATCACAATCTTGCGTACAAGCAAGCAGTTAAAGTTTATTTTTATTTGTTCCTTAAGGAAAACCATCTATTTAATACACATTGATTATGCCTAATAATACCAATAGGAAAATGATATGCTCTTTCAACCAATATTTCAATTATTTTTTCTATAGATGTTTTTGGTTCCTGACACTGAAAATGAAAAAAATGGTATCTCTCCAGAAAAATAAATAGAATAGTGTCTTTGCAGTTTTTGTTCAGGAACCATCAAGTTAATTATTTCCCAATTCAAAACTACAGGACGTGTGGATTAAATGTCCCACGGGAAATAGATTGCTAGCATATATAATTAATGGTTTTTAAGTATCTCCTTACCTGGTATTTCTTTGAGAGCCAGCCTGGCAAACAGCAAGTCAATCTCAATTCCGTCAAAGTTCATCTTGATGACTGGCACGAATGCGTCTTCCACTGCTCTCAAATCTTTTACCTGCACAGAAATTAGAACGTTGTTAAACAGCCTTTGAGTAACACACTTTTTTAAATCACAATCGTATGGATTTTGAAGTAAATTCCTAATTTATTTTTTCAAAGCTTTGAAATATTCGTCAGCTCAGCAACATAAATAGCGCAATGAATTTTGTTTATCCGTCAAAATGAAAGCCATTTAAGGCATCTATGCCATTTTAAGTGTGTTACATAATTACCCCGCTGGTCAGGAAAAATATAAGCGTGGTCAGCCCATTGCTGGGTCACAGCCTTTCTGGGAGGCAAGCAAAGGGCAGTGGCATTTTAATAACTAATTGTTTATTTATTTTTCAGACTACATAAACCATTTTTTTTTTGTAAAATTGTGCTTTTGTCTATATCAGTTAACACAAAAATGAATACAATGTTTGAAGAACGGACAGTCATACCCTTCGATCAATAATGCACATCACACTCAGGATACTGTTGCAGTGTTGCCAGTGGCGGACTAAGCCTGTCGGGGGCCCGGGGCGGCAAAACTAAATTAAAAACGTTCATTCCTGAGCAGCCCCCCCCCCCCCCCCCGGTTTAGCACACTGCCTCGAAAAGATTAGGTTTTCTGTTGACCATTCGTACAGAAATAGAGGATACTTTGTCGACAACCGAAAAGCCAGGGGATCAGAAAAATACAGGATGGTAGAGCGAGCGAAGCGAGCTCGAAAATTTATACACTCTGCATTGTAAAAAAATATTTTAAACATCTATACAGACACAGGAATTACTTTGTTAACCTATACAGAATATTTTGAAAATGTAGTATGCAAGAGCGAAGCGAGCTCGAAATTTGGATACCCTACGTTTAAATTTAGCGTAGGGGGCCTCCAACTACAACTGCCTTTTTACAGAATATGTTTCGTTCTTGTTAGGAATTTTATTAAAAAAGTTGTCGCGAGCAGCGCTCAGCGCCCCCTAAAACCCTGCGCCCGTGTGCGCTGCACACCCTGCTCCGTAGGTAAAGCCGCCTCTGGGTTTTTCTCTAAAATGTGTTTAGCTTAGAATAAGTTGTTGTTGATCACATATTAAGTCAATTTGCAATTGAAATTGTGGCTAGAATCGTACGTTCTCACATGTCATTGCATACTTAGAAAAATTTATGACGATGATTGTTGGAGATGTCGGAAAAAATCACGCCGGAGCTTTAGTTCATAATTGTTACCTATGCTTCCATCTATTGAATTAACTTCAAGACTATTTATAGTTTGTTCGAGTTGAGACCCCATGGTCAGGGGAACGCGGAGGCATTTGGGGGCCCCCTAAGACCGGAGGCCCTGGGCGGGCCGCCCCTTCCGCCCCACTGTTAGTCCGCCACTGAGTGTTGCTATTCACACGCACTATGTGCACTGTGCAGTAGTGGCGGCAACCTTCAAATACTATTTATTATATAGAATCTTTTTTTTTTTTCTTCTAACTGAACAGACAGCTGTGCTGCTGGGGAGTTTGTTGCGCCACTTCTTCTTCCCAGCTAACGCACTAGGAAGTGGTGAAGGGTGGGCGTTTTGGGGGACTGTCTTATGTAATGTTGACGTTCGAAAAGTGCTGATTCTCAGCCTAGTTTGAATGAATGACTTTTGAATGTTGAATTTGAAAAAAAAAAAAGTTTTTTACACGTGTGTCGTGTGTATATTTTCACATAGAGTAAAGGTACAATCAAATGTACTAAAGTACCACACAATACACTTTTCATTCCATGAAAGTAATGAATATTTAACACGAATAAAGGTGTCGGAGGAACATTGTTGCTCAATGATTACATAAAAATGTTGAATCAAAAGTTTTTATGTGAGTTTAAGTCTTTGTCTGAACTCGTAATGAAATTCAAAGAAGTGGTTACAAAACATTTGCGGCAGTTTTTTTTTTCTGTTTTGTTTTAGTATTTATTTCTTTAGTCCTTAGCTTTTTATTCTGACTTAAAAGATGTAAGGTAGGACATTCACGATTGATATAAATCCATGGTGTAAAACCATGGATTTACGTTGATTATGAATGTCCTACCGGTTACCTTTTAATGGCAATGTAACTCTTATCCCTGTAACGTAAGGAATACATTAGAATGATTGCCGAGAGTTTAAGAGCGTTTATTCTGAAAGTTGGCAACGTCACAAATAGATGACAAATATTTCGCGGTTTTGATTAATTTGGCAATATTACTGTATGGAAATATTAAATGTGGCTAACTATCGAACTAGAATATGAATAAAGAATTACAATTATAACACTGAATTTGACGTTCTTACCGTTTTAGGTGTAAAAAAGGCATTTGGAAAGTTTCCAAATAACTCTTTTGACATCTGAAACTAAATATTCGGTTTTACGATATTAATAATTATTGCATTTCATCATCAATATTTTAGTTCACTAGTTAGCCACATTTCATATTTCCATACAGTATTATTGCCAAATTAATCAAAACATGTAAATATTTGACAGCTATTTGCGACGTTGCCAACTTTTAGGATAAGCCCTCTTAATAAACTCACGGCTATCATTCTTATTTATCTATACTTCTATACTAATATTATAAAGGTAAAATTTGTCAGTTTGTATTTGTAGGGAGTAATCTCCGGAACTACCAGTCTGATTTGAAAAAATATTTTTGCATTGGATAGTCAAATTCTTGAGGAAGGTTATACGCTCGCCGTTGAAGTCGCGGGCAGAAGCTAGAACTTTATAACAATATGATAAGGATTACATTGCAATTATTGGTTTTTCGCCATTCAAATTTGACTGGCAATGGCAGCGAGTGTCAGACATTAAGATTTAAATTCCATGTTTCGGTCCATAGTTTCCCCGTAGGAAAAATACGTAATTTTTTTCAATGTATCTCAGGTAACAAACCTATTTTACAGTCCGTTCAACCGATTCTGACTTCAATATCGTAGGCTTATGGACGGCATTAAAAGCAAAAAAGTGGTTACAATACCAACTGTTTACTGCAGCTGCCATTTCACTTGCCACCAACGTAATAGAAGTCAAAATCGGTTTAGTTAAATGTCTATCTTCTTTCAAATGGAGTATAGTTAATTATCAGTCTCTATGTCGCTATACAAACCTGTGGCTGCAATTTCAGCAGGTCATAGAAAGACGCGAAGTAGTCAATGCGGTCGATGTGACGCGGCGCCACGCAAAGCGCGTCTATGTCGGCACCTCTGTGATGTACCTGCAAGGAAGACATGCAATGTTATATGTGAGACTTTGAAGTACCTATGTTTGGCGCGTTGTGGGTAGTCAGCTACTATCTTGTTGAATGGCTACTATTTTTAAAGGCTTCGGCGCACAGGTAGATCAATAGGTCTGATGACTAAAAATTATTTTTTGTCGATCTTTAAGATTATAGATTACGGCGATAACGAGTATGTAGATTTTATACATACGAGTGATGTAGCGACCCCCACTCCCCAACTTAAAATGCGTTTTATCTAAGTATGTTTTTATTAATATGATAAAGCATAAAATACGTGTCTAATATTTTTTTATTATCTGACTGACGGACTAATTAGAATTTCATTTTTTTTACCCAGGCATCATGCCTATTACCGATGTCGCGTCGCGTCTGTCTGCCTTCATACGGTATGAACTATTTTCATATACCAAATTCTTGCTTATAAAGAGAGAATCAGGCCCTGTCCTAGTTATCGCGGTCGTTGCGCGAATACGCGATTGTCGCGGTCGTATGTCACTTTTTGTTAGAATACCGGAAAGCGCATTCTGTCGGCGCGACCGCGCGTTTAGGTTCACCGAATAAAACCGGCCAAGTGCGTGTCAGACCACGCACAATGAAGGGGTCCGTAGTTGGGATGAATTTATACCAAGAACAAACTTAACATTGTAGTTGAAAAGCATGTTCTCCCATACATTCCAACTGCAAATGTAAGTTTGCACGCACAATATTGAGAAATTTACCATGTTATTTCAAGACCATAAACTTCTTATAGGGTTTCCTGTAATGTATGAGTAAAGAACCATAGTGTGATTTATTTTATTACTCTCTGTAGTTTCGGAGATATGAGTAGGAGGGGGGGGGGGTTAATTTTCGTCTATATTTTTAAATAAAGGTATCTTTAAAAGTATGAATTTTAAAATTATTTTTAAATAAATTGAGATCCTCGCAACCAAGCATTTTTCATTTCATTTGATATGTGACAAGGTACAGTTAGCAAAACTTTCAGTAATAATTTATTTCCGTCCATTTGTCCGTATTTGGGTCACGGAATGCGTACCAAATTTCAACTTAACCAGTCCATTAGATTTGGAGCAAATTGGCTGTGACAGATGGATGGATGGACAGACAGAAAGACAGACACACGAGTGTACGAAACCCTAAAAAGTGGCATATGAACGCGACGATCGCTTTTTAATAGGACGCAGGTAAGGGAACAAGAATATCTGTAGGGTATTGTATTTTCTAAACAGTAGCGAAGAATTTTGTTATGACAATAAAAATACGCTTTATTATACGCAGTGATTTAAAGTGCAAAGTTGAGATCCTCCGACTTAAGGATTCCCATCCGTTTTTTGACGAACCCGTATGATAGAATGACCACCATATACTTGGAGGCGCTCTTTTATGGATCTATTTTCACAAAGTAATATAATATAATAATAATAAGATGCCTCAATAAATATTAACAGTTTTTTTATCCTGTCCCCACACGTGTCATTTTATCATATTTTTGCGATGCAATAAGTCTTTTTGTGGCCGCCACAATATGCGCATATCTTTAGAACCTTCAATAAGTTCATAGTTGGCAGTCTGAAGTTTATTTGTATTTATTTTGTAGTATCTTGTGAAATTTATGAGATTAGAGAGACTGATATTTTGGTCTGAAGGCGACGTTCCGACTTTTAATGATTTTATACTGAAGATAACGTCTAAACGAGTAGTGTTAATGATTTGGAAAAAATATATGTTAAATTAGAGCATTTTCTTAATAATTTAATAAAGAAATATTTTAGATTATGTTTATAGTGAAATTAATTTGTAAAGTTATGTCTAACGCGGATAAAAAACTGAGAATCACGCAAAAGCTATCAAGCGTATTTCTCTAAAACCTTCACCATTTTAAAGATAATTTAATTATTGATCTTTTAGTACACGTGTTTTATTAAAATACCTTTTGTTTTATGTATAATAAATTAATAATGCGTCTAATTTGGGACAGCGTTTCTTGATGGGGAGTTCTATTACTGGCTGGACGAATGACGTGTTGCGTGAGCTCAGCACAGAACACGGAAGCTAACCACTCAAGGCCATTGGCATATATCTGCGCTTTAACAAAAAAAATAGTTTCAATGAAATGCATCCATCCAACGACTATAAATTTCATGTAAAAGTTCGATGCCTGACTCACAGAGAACCAAACAGCCTAAAGTACCTACTGAAGACAAAAATATAATACTTGCAAGAAACATTGAATTATAAGCATAGGTTTTAATGCGAACAAATAAAAAGCTTGTAAACAAAACTTGTTGTTCTATATAAAACTTGTTTCGAATAATAGAATAAAATCTTATATAAAGTCGACATTAATAATATTTTATTGTGTTAAAATTGGTATCATTTTAGAATCGTAAACTTGTGAAGCAGTAAACACTGTTTATGTGAAGAATAACGACTTGATGTTATTGCAATTTAATATCTTTTTCTCATAATAAAACCTTTTAATTATACAATTATTATGTACCTGCAGTCTTGTATGTTAATAGGTAACAAAACTATTCATTGCATTTTCAACTGTATTTCCAACGACATAAAGTCATCCTATTTATGACAATCTGTTAATGAAAATCAGTGTTGATTGATTGGTGCTAACAATGAGAACTTGAATTCATATTTTAAGGAACTGCTAACTCATCGGTGGTAATCACAACAAAGGGACTATCATAATCATCATTTTAGCCAAAATACGACCACTGCTGAACATAGGCCTCCCACAAGCACCGCCACTTCGACCGATTCTGTGCTTCCCGCATCCAGCGAATTCCTGTGGCCTTCAAAAGTTCATCGGTCTTCAAAAGGCACATCATGCGTGATGTGCCCTTTGCAATGCATATTATTAAAAAATAACAATAATAATATTTATGTAAGAATTACTTATGCAATCCTTTTTGTAGTTACGTTATTAGCAACATATTGTTACTGCAGTAAATTAGGTTTTTAATACTTAGGTACTGCATGCAGCAACGGTAAGTTAGTAGGAAAGAAATAAATAATAAATGCCTATCACTCTTTCATGATATTCATATAAATAACAACAGAGAAGGTAGGTACTTACAATACAGAAAAATTATTATTCGAGTACCTACCTACCCACGTCATTAACAAAGGTATCACAGGCCATGTGTAACGATAGGTTTTTTTTTTCCTTAATATGCCTCTATCAAGGTACACAGTTTGTGTAAAAATTATAGATAGTGAACTGTTGTTATTACTATTCCGACATCCATAAAGGAGATCACCCATTCTGGGTTCTTTTTTTGGTCGAAATCAGTAATAATTGCATATTTGTAAAGTACACATAGGTATAACGAATTATTTTTTACTAAAGCGTCAAAGTCGAGAACAATTTGGGTTCGGAGTTATACAGGTTGGATTTTTGAGATGGGGCAGTGAGTGCACCCTTAGCCGATGTTGCTACAAGAAAATGATCTTAGGAAATTGTCTTTAACTTTTTGAGTTTTTTTGATCTGCATTCACAGCTTTTGAAAAAATCGTACAGTCAGTAAAAACTTTTTTGATGCCAATCGATTCTGTTTCTTATAAGGATCAAAAAATCTCTATCGGACCTACAGAGGTTTGAATACTAGAAAATACAGAAATCGTACCCATACATTTTCTAGGAAATGAGACTCCGACCTACTTTTTTACGATGGATGGACTGGCTGAACTACTCTTTAAAATGTTTTTATTTTATGAGTTGTATTGCAATTTGTGGTGATGTAAATTATTTTAGCATAATAATATGCACTATTATATAGAATCAAGTTTTTTCAACTGAACAGACAGCTGTGCTGCTGGGGAGTTTGTTGCGCCACTTCTTCTTCCCAGCTTATGCACTAGGAAGTGGTGAAGGGTGGGCGTTTTTGGGGGACTGTCTTATGTAATTTTGACGTTCGAAAAGTGCTGATTTCTCAGCCTAGTTTGAATAAATGACTTTTGAATTTGAATTTGAAAGTGTTATATTGTATTTGTCAGGTAGTGCATACGGTATGTTACATGAAATGGCGGGAGGATATAATTTATTTCATTTAAAGATCGTTGTATATCTTTGTTCGCAAATAAATTACAGCGTTGTCGCCATACACAGAAATTTTTCTACTACTGCCACCATTCAAATAAAATGTAATTCATTCCTGGCCGCTGACTTTTGTTTTTTTATCCCAAATCGCCGAACAAAATGGGTGATCTCCTTTGTGTGCAGGAGTATACATCTCCTGAACAGCTCAATACCATTGACAACTTAATTTGGTCAGGTTATACGCGGAGATTTAGTATGGAAGAGTAATGAAAGTTAACTTCTATTAAAATACAACACTTAGGAATTTGAACTTTTGGTTATTATAACTTCTTTAGGAGTTCTAAATTTTTAATATATTTGGGAAGAAATCACAGTTTTTAATAGTGAAATCTTGAAATGAAAATTTAATAACATGACTAACGCCACCACCATGGAATGGTATATCTCGTAAACTACTGGAGTGTCTGGAGCACAAATTTTGAATTTTGGGTACTAATTTTATCTTGCAGTCTCGACTGATTTTCTATGTAGGATTGAGGAAAGCAAGTCGTTGTCCTGCTGAACGAGCGCGCGAAAGTTATCATCATTGATTTCTCGGTAAATACAAATATTTCAGTTCTGTTTTTTTTACGAAATGAATCACTTAAAGGAACCTAATTATTTGTATACTTGGAATAGCTGTAGAATGCCCCCTTTTTCGGCGCTCATGGTGATCCTGCTGAAGACAGCTCACAGTATTGTTATTGCCTCGAAAAACGGGCATCCCCATAGAAATATAAATAACAGGAGAAGTGGCAATGGGGCGTGTCTGTGTCCGCGCGTCGTGATCATGATGCTTATGTCTCAGGCAAATTTCCGTCTCCGCTAACTAGTGCGCTTTCGAACGCGATCATGATAGAATCATTTAAGAATACCGTGTTGTTCAGTAGTTTCTTGTAAAAATCGACCTAAAAAAAAACTTTTCATTCATGAGTCCAAATAGTCTGTTGTATTCGTTTTTTTTTGTTTCCGGATTTTATTTTAATAATACTTGATTTTAAACAAAAACGCATTATTTAAAAAAAGTAGGAGACATACCAATCTCGAAAATTTTGAAATCAAGATGTCGATCACGACGCTAGATTATGCGCCAGATCTCGAGATTGGCACTCGACTTGAGATTGCATTCCCTAGTCACACTTACCCCCAATCGATAAGATCCAAATGTGTAAATATTCCCTCCGACGGTCTCAGCAACACTAGGCGGCATGTTCTTCCGCGCAGACTCTTCCCTGATCCACTGCCTCACGAGGCGGTGCAGCGCTCCCAAGACTTCCATACGATGATGCATTTCTTGCTCCGTCTCAAACACCCCGTATGGGGCTAGGGATTCTTTCAGCTCTGCGGTTTTCTCTATGTCAATGGGCTTTGGACCTGCGTGAAAAGTTGTTTACGTATACATAATCGCGGCAAGGTTTAAATAAGTACAAATATTCTGCAAAAATTTCACATAAGTTGTGTTAGAATTAGTTAGTAAATCTTAAAGGAGATGATTAAAGAGTATTTTAATTGGTTGAAGCACTCTGAACGAGACATAACAAGTTTTATTGTTATTATTGTCTGGGAGTGTTTAGTGCCCGGCAAAGTGTTCTATAGTGCCTTCAATCACTAGACATAGTACCTGCATATTTGTTATTAATGACAACTGCAAGAGCGAATGTCAAAGGTATGTGTTATTGATTTCAGTATTTCTTACACCTCAGTGTGACTGGTTGAACAAGGGACATACTCAAGGACATGACAATTTGTGTTCAAATGTAACAATAACAATTTTATTATAAAACAAAGTACCCCACCGCGTCTGTGTGTCTGTTTGCGATAAACTCAAAAACTGCCGAACGGATTTTCAAACGGTTTTCATCAATGGACGCTATGATTCATGAGGAAGGTTTAGGTGTATAATTCTTTAAGGTTTTGTGTAAATTGGCTGATATATGACCGTTATTGTTGGAAGATGTCGGAAAAAATCATGGATGGATATTTTCCGACATTCACGCGGGCAAAAGCTAGTAAGGGTTTAAGTTGCAAAGAAAGCCTTGCTTGGGCAAATACACCGGTCTTGAGGTTACATTTTTTATACATGTCTGGAATTAGACACAAGGTCTGAATGCCATCTTTAATATGACCATTGTTTAAGCAGTCAGCTTAGCCCTTATAAATTACACTCAATAAAGATGAAAAAATAAATTGATGAATGTTCTGCTTGAGAACCGTATACACACCTGCCATAGAAATAGCAGAGGTCATGCCCAAAGTCTTCAAGTTCTGCTGGTTCTGGTGCTCATTAGCCTTAGAGGCACTCACGGGTGGTATTGGAGCATTGCTGTGCGAGTACTGCGATGCCGGCCACATCTTGGACATACTAAGTTCACTCCTCTACTACAAAATATGATGATGGTAACTACTAGCTAAGAGAACTAGGTGGGGCTCATTTATATAAAATGCTCTCCTTTTGGATAACTGCTGGGTTTCTTATGAAGCGGGTGCGAATCTGGAAAAAGTTTTTTTACTTAATAAATGTATTTTTTTCTTTCTTAAACATGCATTATTGATTGTTGCTCGGGAGTCTATTGCACTACTTCTTCCCAGCTAAAAAACTAGGAAGTTATGAGCAGTGGATTTTTTGTTGGGCTATCTTACGTAGTGTTGGCATTCAAAACATGCTGATTCTCAGCTTAATTTAAATAAACGATTCTGGATTAAAACAAAGTATGACAATATCTGTATTACAATATCAGGAATTTTGACAATTTAGGTTGAAAATGGACACCTCGCTTGATTAAAACATTACTATGTGAAAATTTAGTTTCAAAGCCTTGCTTTCAATATACACTTTATAAAAAAAAAATTGGTGTTGACCTTGAAAACGCGATAATAAGTGTGTCAAATACTAATTCCTTAAATGAAATTATATTACCATTCAAGGTCTATTTTATGCCATACAGTAAAATAATTGCTCGGCAGTAGTTACCTACTTTTGGATTATTAATTTAAAACATGGAAATATG
Source organism: Agrochola macilenta (assembly GCA_916701695.1). Classification (NCBI taxonomy): domain Eukaryota; kingdom Metazoa; phylum Arthropoda; class Insecta; order Lepidoptera; family Noctuidae; genus Agrochola; species Agrochola macilenta. The sequence continues at coordinate 6,599,368 of OU753578.1, forward strand.
CAATGACCCCAGAATTTTAACATCTTGTCGTGAATTAATTGATTAGAAAAACACATGATTTAAAACATAACAATGAAAATGCTCAAGAAATAATATAAAGGTTATTGACATTTTAATGATTAGAACAAAGTATTATAATCAATGATAGGTACTATTAAGACAAACCTAATTACGAATTAACGGTAAATATTGTGTGTATTTTATTAAAACATAAGAAATGTTGTGTTATTGAACAGTTTATCAGAAGTCAATATTTTGCTTGTAATAAATAAATAATGTCGTAAATCATACGAAAATTTACTACGGATAAGTATGCAACGTTATAATTATGTAGATTCCATTCGAAGAAGTGGTCGTGATGCGTAAGCAAAAATCGAACTTTTAGAAAGCACCATACTATTTGTGGACTCAAATCGGGGTTCGTTCACCTACTTTTTTTCACCGTCTTTATTTAGCGACAACGCAAGCACTTAACATACTCCAGCACGTTTAATACTTTAAAAGAATGCACAACCACTAATAAATAAGAAAAAAACATCGAGAACGTTACTGGCTAACAACAGATCAGTGGTAGAATTCTTTTGTTGTCTGTATGAACTAAGGTCACAACTTATGTAAATATGACCCTCACTGGTATCTGAACCTTGAATCTCAATGCGAATTCGGAAAGAAAACATTACGATACATAATCTCAACACTTATCATGCAAAATATAAAGAAAATGGAATACGCATTAGAAAAGCTCACGTTGCCCTGAGCTGAGCAGATTGTTATTACGTTACCGAGCACTTTTTAGTGCTCTATCATTGATGGAACAGTTCACACTCACCAATTTATTATATCATCCGGCCTAAGCTGCAATATTTTACACACGCAGTTATTCGAAATCATAATAAAAGAAAGAAACAAACATTAATTTCCAAACAAGCACCCAACAGTCGCCAACAACAAGGCAGCCATTTTTATAAAGATGGCGCTATTATTTCTTGCCAGCACCAAATAAAATCAGATTCACCGGTGTTTTCATTACTAAAAACTAAATGGAAAATATTCCAAAAGGATCAAGTCTTGTGAAAAACAAAATATCCACAAATAAATCATAATCTTTTCCCTACATGTTTTCAAAGAACATTTATGGAAAATTGCTAAAAATGAGATAGAAGCATAGGTCTATTGGGATTTCAAGTGACGGTCTTGATGCAAAAATGTATGCTATGCACAAATAATTAGCAATAACGAAACGTCTACGGATGCGTTCAAATTTTCAAATACTCGCTTCTTTTGCGCATGCTCCATTGGCAGTTTTTTCAGTGACGTATCACAAAACTCCGTTGAACTCGTTCACATATCACTATCTCTTTTCATGTGCTGCCAAAAGAAAGGGATTGATAGAGAGCCGGTTGATGTTTTCGTGTCAGCCTTGTGCCCATTTACGAGGAGTAGGTAAAATCCGCCATCTTGAGAGTGAATTCAAGAATGTGAGGACTTTTAGCGGAGTTAAGTGAATTTCTTTAGTAATTTTATTATTAAATGGATTTAAATTAGTCCACCACGCGATTTCGTACCCTTTATACGAGCCGGTGCCATTAATGGAAACACTTTGCGCGTCGTTATAAAGCTTAAACGCCGAATTCCTTGATAGTGTTTATGTGACAGGAGAAGACACCGTAAGCTTTCTAATAGTTTTTTGCGTGTCTATTTCCGTTTTCCATCTCGACGATCGTTAACATATACGTGAAAGTGAAATAGGTATCGCGTATCGTTACACAGTTTTCGTTATAGGGCTTCGCGATGTTTTTTTCTGGTCGAAAATGCGGTTAGATGGGCGTTGTTGGTCGGCGATCGGTGGAGTTAAGTCGGGGCCTGTGTCGGCGTCCTGGTGAGGGCCTGGGCCGGTCGGGCGGGCTGAGCGCGCGGCCGCCGCAGAGGATGCGAAGCGCTAGGGTGGTCTAGCAAGGTGTTAAAGTGTTTGAACTAGTGTTATTGTGAAAATGTCGACGACTATGAGGCCTACTCTTCAGACTGTCCCGGAGTCGTTGCCGGCTGACCACGTGACGAGCCCAGCGCCGGCCCCCGCGGCGACCACGGCCACCGCAGCGCCCTCGGCGCCCAGGCATCCCAGACCTATGTTCAAGGTAAGTGCCCCATCTGTTTTGATTCCCCAGTCATACTGCTAAACTACTGCTGATAAACAAATCTGATAACAAACACATCAAGTGCCTTACATAACTGTTTAATTTGACTGAAAACTCATTTGTGTATTTATTGTTTGGATAGCATAAACTAATAACTGGACCTTTTGTTTTTTTAATTACATACACAAGTATTGCTACATTCTTATCAGAGGTTCAATATTTGAAGGAGATAAAGGTTGGATTAATTTATGGTAGTACACAGGTAATCTGTAGATTGTGTTTATAATTGTGTAGACTTGCAATGGTAGCCTAGATAGGCAAGAAAGTGTGACCAGCGTAGCATGGCATCTAAACTATAAAACATTACTTGAGAAAAACATATCTACAATTTTTTTTTTCAATTAATTGTTCTGTTAGCAAGTAATTATTGATATCTGAATAAGTATGAAGTTTTACAATCAGTATTCTAATAAGTATCTTGAAAGGTGATGCCATGACCATTGCATAATTAGACAGCTTACAACAGCATCTAGTTTTTATTACCTTATTCAAATTAATTTGGAAACCACTTAGAAATATGCAAGCTCTAATGAATAATTACGTGGCTGTGGTTATCCTAAGAATTACTGTAGTCCAATGAGCCTATCCTAGCTTAGTGCTATAGCAGTATGAATGTAATCCTTTTACATAATAACCAGAATAAATAAAACTGGTGCACAATAACCAACAAGTTGAAGTCATTAAACTGAATAAAAAAGTGGGTAGTACTTGCACAAACCAGCAACAATGTCGAGGATTACTCATTCATGTTACTTATCTCTTTGCATTGTGATGTTATATAAAAACCAGGGCTTTTGTTTGATTTTAAACTGCTCTAGACAATACTCTGACTCACTTTTAAACTGTTAATTATTTACCAAAGTATGGTAAAGTTCGATCCCCGCACGGAACAAATATTTGTAATGATCTGCAAGTAGTTGTTTCGGGTCTGGGTGTTAGTGTATGTGAGTTTCTATGTTTGTAAACGCACCCACGATACAAGAAGAAATTCTTAATGTGGGGCAACGTCTTAAAAAAAAAAAAAAAAAAAAAAAAAAAAAAAAAAAAATAAGGTAATGCAAATCTGCAGCATATAAAAACCTAATCAATATTCAAATGTTAAGCTGTTGTGATTCTGAATTCAACACAACCTATCACAGTTCACTGCTGGACAAAGCTCCGTTCTGATTGGTTGTCTAAAACACCAACAACCAATCTATCATGCTCTCATAAAATTTGAATTAATAAAAAAATATCTGCGGAATATTTATATAGTTGAGTATGTATTGAATGACTTGTCTGCTGGGCAAGACCACCGTTGCCCTATAATATTGACATTACTTAGTCTGCAGCTGATAAGAAGAGAATAAGGGAGAATTTAAAGAATTACTCAAACATATTTTTTACACAAAGTCTATGTTATTGTTTAAAACTTATAATATTATATTCTGTAAATAATGTTCAATTGTGGAAACATTTATTTTCAGTTACATAATAGAGTACATCCTTGCTTTCAAAGACAACTATTATAAAACAATCTTATCATGTTATTGTGATTATAATTGGATAAACAATTTCACAATAATAGTACTGAAGATCAGATACATAAAATGTATTTTCTGATTCAATATAATATGTATGATATTAAATGTTTACTCAATCTTCTGCAGATTGAATTGAAAAAAAGTTTGATTCTTTTCAATAAAATGTCAATTACTCACACATTTGTTGTAGCCATTGTTGTGCAGTCAAGGAAGAAGCTAGATTCTAACATTTTAGGTTTCAGCATGATTAAGGCTAGGGAAAAATAAAAGAAATAAAACAATTTTGTGAATGCCTGTGATTTATTTTAGTTGTGCCTTGTCTTGTATTTTCAAATGAGTAGACACAAATATAATTGAGTAAAACTTGCCTGTTAGACAATAAATTTATCTTTGATTATTAATTTATATTTTTTATATCACTTTTTTAAATTTTATTAAGCTCCAAAAATAACCCAACAATAATAATAAACACAATCTACATTTTATAAACTAAATCATACAAGAATGATGCAAACATTTAATAAATTTAATTTAATAAATTAAATTTAGTAAATTAGGTATTATAAAAACCACTTGTTTTGGTCACACATTGTCACCATTACAAAAATAATATTTAATTTGTGTGCATTACTGTAAACTGTCTAGTTTGTAGCAATGGAAGTGATGAGTCACATTTAATTAACATACTGTTGTGTTAATTTTGGATACAAAGTTCCTACTTTAAAGTATGTGCTTTGTTGTATTAACTGCTCTTCAATTTTATTTTCATATGCTGTGTTATGTATATAAAGTACTTATGACGATAATAAAATTTTAAAATGTTTTGATAAATGATGAAAAATATATTTTTGATGGTCATAATAGATTACAAGAAGTAAGTAGCTTGATAGAAAATACTTGTGATCTATGATCATCATTAACTAGTCTAAGTACAATTTTTATTTCACATTACACACTCTTCTGATGCATTGTTTTCAGGCTATAAGTAAATGTACCAACACAATAATTACAAAAAAAAAAAAAAAAGTAATTGAAAAGTTATAAAGTGAATAGTGATAACACCTTGTGGTCTGTTGGTTTATATGTATGTATTATTAAAAAATAAAAGATACTTATTCATATTATAATCAATGTGTAGTTAAAAACACCTGTTAACAACACCTTGCTTGTACAATAAAAGAAGAATTACCAAATTTGTGTATGTTCAAGTCATAACTTTTTATCAGAGTGAATGTAGCAATAGTTTTCAAAGTCCTTGCATTCTCTCTTTGTATATTTATACTAGTTACGTTATTAATTCATGATGCCTACAGATTAAGCATAATTTGCATAATAAAACCTGTTGAAGGCAAACATGAAAGAATAGTGTGTAATTTAACAAAAAAGAAACATAATTTTGATTACTGTGAATTATCCCTGTTACTTTGTAAATTAGAATAAGATCAATATTGTTTTGACATTTCCAATCTATCTCTACCACATGTGTCAATAGCTATCTAATAATATATCGTCAAATAAATTAGATTCTACACTTTCAGTTTACATATTTAATATTATGTAGTAAGTACTCGATGTGTCAAAATATTGACGTAATAATGTTGCCTACCCATAATTTAAAATCCCCCCATGTCCAGTGACGTCAAATGTCACGTGCGGAAAAAAAATCGTTTAATTATATCTCAGCAGTAAATGACGCGACCAATGACTGGGGAATCGTAATTTATGCTCCATGTGAAGCTTCGAGCCTGTTTCGTCGTACAAAGTGATAAAAAATGTATTGTTTTGTGTTGCCATGTTGTTGAAAAATGTCTTATAAAGCTTAAAATGTTGTTTGCGGTATTATTTATAAGCGACCAAGAGTTATTACTTCATAACAGAATAATTCGTCAGCGTGCTACTTAAATATTTTGACGTACTCTGCATTATCTCGACTTTATAATAGAACTTGATTTGTATCTCGGTTTGAGATATTACAGATTATTAAATCTAGCTAAAAACATTTTTCTTGGAAAATATTTAATTGCGATTAAACGTTATTCTGTTTTACATCATAAAAAGGCGTGTTCGAAGTTTGAAACGTACCATAAACTCCGTCATAGAATGGATGAAAAAGTCGGTAAACAATCGCTAAATTGAAACCGAATATTTAAGCACATTTTAATGTATTATGTCACTTCAAATATAGATATGTTGTACTTGTTGTTTATGAGTATATTATTGGAGTTGTTTACGCGTCGTCGGGTGCCGTCTCATGCATAAGCATCAGGCCTAGTGTGTAAGGGATGACTGGTCTTCCATCTGCCCCAGTTTTAACGCCATACTACCTATATATATAATATAGATGTAAGCTCCACGTAAAATTACGCATCATTGAATAATTTTACGGTCCGGTAAAGCAGTTATTTACCGTTGACAGGTTTTTCGCTGTAAAAGCGTGCATGATTTAATATTTAATGAATATGTTGCGGATAAAAAGTTCGAGATTTTACCGGATTTTATTTTTTTTATTTATTGAGTTTGGTAACACTTTTAGATTATGTTTTAATACGTCACAGTAGGTATACCTTTTTTTATAATAATCATGATATCCTATACCAATCGGATTCATATCACATGCCTGTTTGTAACACGCGATGAAAGTAAAAACAACAATGTTTTTATTTTTATTTCTGTTTATGCCAATTGTAATCAATATACCTAGATGTAACTACTATGTAATGCGTGTATGTTTCACACAATAAATTATTGTTGACTTTCGAATGTTACGATTTTATGAAGTCATATCTTGTATGTTATAAATAGATTTATTGTGATGTATAAATCATTGCATGAAAAGTACTCACGATAATGGATTAACTGAGCTGGAGTCACCAGTGTTTCCGATATTGGTACCAAAATACACATAATTATGCAATAATCTAAAGTATCAAAACCAGTTTTTTATGAGTCATCTCTCAGAATTACAACTCATGAATAAAAAGAAACAAACACGTCTTTAGTAATAATATAATAAAGAAACATTCTCTATATTATTTAATCAATTTATGTAACATGTAATGCAACATGTTGCAACACTGGTTACAGACATAGTTACAGCATGCGGGCGTCAGTATGACTCATCGAAGAAAGAGATTATCACAGGAATGAGTGACAAAGACGACGCTATTCAAACCCGAACTATTTCTTTCGACTCCCGAACTAGAGAACTGCATTTCCCTAATCCACTATTATGTCACGTGAGATGCAAGATCTAAATATAACCAAACGGGGATCGACGTAGGCGCAGTCACAACGAAAATATTTATATAATTCGGTGTAATCATTCCGTTTTACTTCTAAGTCTAGTTACAGATATAAATAGATGAAGACACAACGAAAATTCATAGTACAGCTTTTAACAGCTGTTTGGTATTTTAGTTTTAGGTTTTCAGTGTTCTGGATTCATTTCTTGATCATTGAAACGTCCACCGATTGACATAGTTCTACTCAAAGACTTCTGCCAAGATTGATTTCGAGCCACTTGAAAGCTTCGTCTATAATATTGCAAGATTAGATACATGTTCAAGAGAGAATAACATATTTTCAAGCAGAATTTAGCATAATCAATAGTCTATTTAATAACGTTCCCACTGCTCTGACGCAGGCCTATTCTTTGTGAAAGGGAGTGTCCACGGGCCCTTTGCAGGTTAGTTGTTTCCATGAGCTTTATCAAAATAATGCTAAAAGAATGTATTCAATCTCTAAGAATCGTGGATTCCGAGTAGCAAAATGTAACAAACAAGAAATATTTTATTCAAACAGGTCATAATTTAGTTATGCTAAACAAGTCTTGATTCTGAAGACTAAATCAAATGCCATTGTTATTAAAAATATTCACAAAGTGACAGACGAAAAGATGCATTTAAAAGTAAAATGTAAGCTTAATGAAAATCTGCGACCTTCGTGAATAAGACGTCATAAGAAATTTCTTTTAATACGGTTGCAACAAGAAAAGTTTTAAAACGAATAAAATGCGATATTGCTTTGTAATCTGATAACAACTGTAAAAGGGAATTAGATTTTGTAGAATTCCATTCCAGTCTTTCATTAAAAAGAAGTACTTTAAAATATATGTTTTTGGTAAACAGGTTGCGAAATTGCTGAATAGCAAACGCGGTCGAAATGTTGTTTGAACTCCCCAAAGTTAATGAAAGGATCCATTTATTAGGCTATAGAAACGTATTTAATAAGCCTTTCGTTTTGTTTAAAAAGATGGAATAATTTTACCATAACACAGGGGTATGCCGTCATAAAATAAAATGCCTAATTAGAAACGTAGAGTAATTCGTAAGATCAGAGATTTAAATCACAATTTTATCAAACGAGTCATATTTTAATTTAAAAAAAACAACTTGTATTGTATCTGCTGTGTCACTGCTAGGAAAAAGTCTTCATTTAGCATTCCACAATTTTCTATATGTTGCCTCTTCTGGTCAATATCCTATGTCATCACGCCATTTCCATGGCGTGTATACAAAATAAGTTTTTTTTAATATCGTCATTCTATTACAAGAGAGCAGTGGTGTCCCAGTGGTAACAGCCGCGACTTACGAGTTTTAGGTCGTAGGTTCGAACCCAGCCAGGCGCTTTACTTTGGCAAATTATTTCATCACCACTGTTCTCAAAACGGTGAAGGAAAATATCGTGAGGAAACTGGCATGACTAGAACCATAAATTCAAAGACATGTGACATACACCAACCCGCACTGGGCCCGCGTGGTGGATTACGGCCCACTCCCTCTCACTGAGAGGAGGCCTGGGTCCCAGTGGTGGGAACATTATAGACTGAATATGCTATTCTATTACAATGCGTCAACCTAATTCATTTCCACTTGACTGAGTTGATAAGTACCACCAAGAAAAATTTCCATGACACGAGTTGGTTTTTGCACTCAGACATACTGAATTTAAAATGTGTGTCGACATCAGACACAACAAACAGGCTATTATGCTCGGATATTCAAATTACTGAAGTTAACATATTTTTAGTAAATGCGAAAAAAAATGCTTGCTAATGAACTTTTCAATGAATTACCCTAGGTTTAGTTTTAGATAGCGTCCCTTAGCTATAACACAGCACGCAATGTATTTAAGTTAGTAGTAATTAATGCGAAATTAAGGTGAAATCTTACTTTAACTTAGGTTCATTGCTAGTCCCGTCTAAAACCAGTCACTTAGCATTAAAATCGATATCCCCAACATTAGTAGATTTCTTCCAACTGGACTTGATACCAATCTGTATCAAATACTATTGAGTTACTACAGATACATGCTCATTATTTTTAATAGGATTCGTAGCCTTAAATTGACATCATATTTCCAACATGTATTTTGCTACTTTGAACTAGTGGTCGCCAGAGTGGCTCAATTCCCGGTTCCGTCAGTGTTATGGAATCTGGATATGTTTCCTGTTTCTGGCAATAAGCTGCTCCTCCTATAACATGAGACTTAATAGCATACCTATCAAAATGTGGATGTACTTTGCATCCATATAACTAGTTTCTATCTAATAAAGTCGTGATCTTAAATGTATTTTTGAAGAAGATAGAGCAGGATACATGAAAATATCGTCCCACGTACATTCAAAACTAGTCTAAATGATAATCCGCCGAGTGGATTCCTCACACGATCCTGATTTACATGCTACCTTGTCAGACCAAACCGTGACTTCGTCTAGACATCCTAATGGATTTTACATTTCTAAAACAAGACCTAGGCTTGCCTAGACTTTCCTTGTTCATAGGCAAAGGGGTTATAGTCTGTTTTCATGCTATTGCGCGGTTAAGAAAGGTGGGCCGTATTGATTGGCTGCGGCTTTTAAAGTACTCAAGGAGCTTAAAACTGCTGAGTTAAAGGTGACATTTTGTTGGTAAAAACTTCGTAAGGAGTAAAGAGAGTGAACATTGATTGGCAAGAGCGCGGCAGCAACACGCGGCGTTTGCAGGACACATTTCTGCCGCGCTCTAGTTAGGACCAAACCGACGAATGTTTGCGCGGCAGTACTGCGCGGCACATCCGAGACACGCCGCGCAGTTTTTAGTTTAGTTGGCAATATCAATCTGCCTAGCCTTTAATACGTCCGCAGATATTCGTCCAGACACAATTAGTGACGAATGTTTCCTAAAAATGTTTGTGCGTGGCAGGTAGTCAGAAGCGTTCGCGCGCGGCAGTCGGTCAAACACAGCGTGGCAATCCCCGCGCGGCAGCCGCGCACGATTGTCGCTCAATGTTTGGACATACCTTAAGAAGAGGACATGTGATTCCGAGGAATATGATAAATATGAAATATTCATGCTTAACGCTTTGACAAGAAACTGTTGAATGTGGATATGAAGAGATAATGGATTGGGTAAAAGATGATATGGCATGGCATCTAAGGTAGTGAACTTCGAGAAATCAGCTGAAAGAGAGACCCTTTAAAAAAAACCATTATATACCAATAATCTGGGCCTAGTATTATCCTAAACATACTTATATACGAAGATCTTTTTTAAAAGGACAACACTCTCATAAACCACTTTGCGTCTTAAACTGCATTAGGTTTACGATATTACTCATAATAACTAAGGCTAAACAATAATGCAGTAATATAAGGGAACTCTACAACGAAGGCAAACAAGCCGTGCATAGCTCACAAGTAGCTATGATTAAAAAACGGAGGTCACGCAACGCTAATACTAAATTAGGTGGAAACTAGCGTTTAGGATCGGATTACGTTTGCGTAGTAAAAAATCTTGAGTAATATATTGCAGTTTTACGTTTGTGACTTCAAGTTTAATCACATTGAAGTAACAGTGATGGTTGATTGAATAATCATTGTGGATTTGAATATGCGAGAGGACAACACGAGGCCAAATATACAAGGACCTCCTTATAGTTAATATTGAGCAATCAGAAATGCACGGAGCCTTGCGCAAAAGGAGGATGTTAGCACCTTCGAACTTCGATGTAAAGGAAGTGGTTTTGTCGGAATCGAAGGTGCGATCTCAATAGGAAGTTTCGACCTCTCGAAGTCAATACGAAGGGGGCATCAAACTACAAAACCATGTTTCGACATCTACAACTCTTCGATGAAGTAAAACAATCCTGTTTTGCCCATTTAGGCCAGGACCTGCGTTACATGTGAGTATCTGTAGGATCCTCCGGTTTCCTCAGAAGAGACCCACATTATTTCTCCATCGATCTTCGGTCCTTCGCATCCCTCGATATACCAAACTAATTATGAACGCCTAGATATTACAAATGAATGATTTTACACCTCAGTAATTCGCCCATTACTCAAATAATATCTAATAACAGGTATCGCCAGATTTATATTTTGAATATCGATAATTCACAAATACAGTATATTGATTGGATTTCCACGGGAGTGGTTAATTCCGCAACGTACGGTAAACGTTAGCTGAATCCGTTTTATTGGATATGTCGAAATGGGCTGTGCGAGAAACTACGACTTAAACATTGTTTGTAATATGGCAAATGTGTTTATTCCAATAATTCGAACCTAAATAATGTAAATATAAACGTGGACTTTGATCTTTTGAGGTGGGCAGAAGTGCACTGTATTTTGTCTAACTGTCACTGTGGACCGTAATATGATTACATGTGGTCCTGAATCCAACTTTAGGTGGAAGTGTCCAATCTGATGCAGTTTCAATCGTTTCTGTTGGCCTAAAATGACTACGAGGATTAAAATTCCCATTTTCTGTTCCCAAATAAACTAAGAATACAATTTATCCGAAAATATGAGCCCAAGGTGTCCTGCATGGCAGTATACTTTTCGACGAAAGTAATAACCTGGTTAAATTCTATTGTCTTCATTCGGCGTTTATGTGTAATAGGGAGCAAAATAAACAAATAAGTGTAACCAAATTAAAACTGCAGTGATTCATGAATTCTCTTCTTCATCATATTATTTCCTTGGCTTGATGCCAGCGTCCGTTTTGTGAGGAACTTAGTGCTGCTGATGTTGGCAAGCGTCTCCCAGATCCTTCCCCTATGATATGTTGAGTTCCAATTTCTGAATTCAGAATACATTTTCCTGTTATTTGTAATCGATTATGTAATTGAAATGTTCCTGATATTCTGATGAAATGGGCTGGGGCAGTTAAAAGTTTGGCTTAATTACAATCTTGTTTACTTTTCAGTATATGGTTTCCGAAGATCGGATATTAATGGCTCTGTGTTAAATAGTATTTTATTTCATTGGTACTGTCAGTCGATCCCAATATACTAGGAAAAAAGGCTGAGAAATGTGGCGTTTTATTAAAAAGGGGAGCTTATTTTAAGCGAGTATTTCAAATCATCGTACATTTATATGCTCTCGTACGATAATTTGAATTGTTCGCAGTAACGGATTCAAGACAAACTTCTCGAGTGTGTCGCTTCTAATTCCGCTAAACTTGTTAGGAGTACGAAGACTTTGAAAATTGTAATGATGTCTTCTTTAAAACTTGTAGGCACGATATACATTTAGTTTTAAAATGTTTCACGCTTCCCTTAGGATGGTAGAGAAGCTTTTCGTGTTTAAAGGATTTGATACAAAAATACTTTCTTAGTGCTCAAATGAAAATACTTAGGAACTAACAATTAATTGTCAGAGAAGTGTAGTACATATAGCAGACATGCATTATGACCGGAGGTATGAACGTGAATAAAGCAAGAGTAGTATGAAAAGATCCTAGCACGTGGCGCTTTACAATGTCCGTCTATCCGGATAAAACCGGGAGTTTATGTGTATGTAGCAAAAACCAACATCATACGAATATTATTTTCAGCAAACACTGTGTGTAATTTCTACCTCAGCGAAATTTACAAATTCCGTCCAAATTGTATAAAACTGTTAGCAGAAATTCAGAAAGGTCAGCTTAAAAATATTTTCGCTAAAACAGAAAGCATCGTACTATGTAATTAAATGATCAGACGCAAAACGGACAAAATCCCTATATATATAAACATAAGGGCATCCATTCCAAAGTCGTTTTATCGATTCTTCGTTGACATAACGCACAACATTCTCGGTTGTTCAACCTGACGGAAATAATCTTAATTTAGAGACAGTTATTTTTAGCCACAACCTTTCTTTTTTCGTTTTCCGATGCGTATCCTCTTACGCTGTCGTTTTTGGTCGTATTTCATTGAATACGATGTTTTGGGTTCACGAAAATAAGCTTAGTTTAATAGCTGTAGTTTGGCTTTATAGGTCCATGTTTCGGGCGCCAACTATTTTAGTGAAAGAAACTAGTCAGTAAAATGGATGCGTTGTTGCTGAAATCTAAACTATAATCTTAACATTATAAATTTAATTGAATTTTGTAAATGTTTTTTCACTATTGACGACTGCCATAAGACAGTGGTCGGCAAATTCATTAGTCAATAGAGCCAATGAGCCAAATATCAATACATATCTACTAAGATTTCATAAAAGAGCCAATCCTTTCTATGTGTCCAAACTGTCTCAATACACTTTTCTTAATCCTTAAAACACATACTGTTTCAGTCCACAACGCTTCCTAAAATTAACTTGCTAAGAAGTAGGATGCCTTCATCATCATCATCATATCGGATGGTCTGGAATAGTAGTGATTCATCGTGTATATTGAATTAACTTAGCACTCCCGCGGCACCTAAAACCATCGTGGTATAATGCTGAGCAATAAAAAGAACACTCGTAAGTCGTACCTACTGGTAACTGTAATGAGGGCACAAAAGTTTTTTGCAAGACGTTTTCTTTTCACCAGTGTTTGCGATACTATGAAATGTAGGTGAGAATAATGTGAGATGTTTTGCTGGTTCGAAATTTTTGCAATAATTGTGTCATACTTGTCTACGAAAGTTAAAAATTGTGGCGGCATCTACATCGCCACATGCGAACTACGCATCAAAGATCTGACGTCACACAAATCCTGCATCGCGCAATTAGAGTTTACCGCGCGAACGACATATTATTTAAGACTATCCGACATCTATCGTTGGGCCACCAGACACGACACCCGTCTAGTCGGAGGATCCTCCCTTTTCTAAAGAGAATGAGTGAACTTTACACCCTGTTCCTCATACCTCTAAAGAATAATGGAATGAGTCTTTAATTGCGACTCATTGCTAGGGTTTTAAAATCATCACTTACTTATTCAGAAATAATAAGGAGTTTTGATATTTGCACATAAAACTTGTCTGTCAAAAATCATAGTAAGTAACACAAAGCCAAAACCAATTTTGCACCTTCAGTAGATAAATTCGAGAACTGCTGCGAAAGCTCAAGCTGACTTTGCCTTCCTCGCGGCAAATATTACATACACAACCAAATAAACGTGCAGAATAAGCGAAAAAGCGAAACTTGACTCTTTGGTTCGTGTTATATTCCCGTGGTACCATCGAGCAAAAACTACCGGCGATGTGTCCAGTACTTATCCAATCGCCTTATAAGGGCGTGCCGAGAGAGTTGTGAAGTATCTGCCTTATTAGCCACTAGCCACGTCAACATACGAGTTTTTACTCACTCAAATGTGCGTAAGACTTTCTAAAGCATTAAAATTGTAGCACCCGTCTGTAACTAGATAAAACACAGCATAGCGCTAAATTATTTAAATTCTGACACACAAAGACTGAACTTTTCACAAAAAATTGTTATTAAGTATAAAGTAACGTCTGGTCGTGTCTACGTCATGAATTTAAAACAATCTAATTTAATCAACGAGCTTAGATTGAATTTGGTATTTAGGAGAGCAGACTAAATAGACGCCGTTTTTAGAATAATAAATAATAATGTAAGAAATTCTTATTTAAATTTGAAAACTGTCGATAGATTGTAATATGAATGGAAGTGTAGAATCCCGTAAAGATATTGGAAGAAGAATTTTATCGATATTGCCGGTATTTCAGCATCATAGATCAAAGAGACACGTCTATTATCGTCCAGCACCTGCGACCGACTAAGACCGGTCCCTTCAGGTATTGTCAACCTAATAAAATTATGCAAATTTTAAAACTACCCACCGAAGATAAATTGACAAAGGTTTATTGAGGTGACGGCTTATAAATCCGGCATCGTTTTGGATACTCAGGCATTTGGAAAATTATTTTAAATATTCTCTTAGATTTTCATGAATAAAGTATTTAGTAATTTAAATGGTATAATTGATTTAGCTCCGGATGGGAACAGTTGGGCTGTAACGAAGTGAATAAATAATTACTGTTCGGATTTTGGAGTAAGCTTAGCTGTAATTTACTTAGCTTCCGCCTAGCTTAACAGAGTTAAATTTCTCCAAATTGCACAAGATGTAATGTGTGTGCAGACTTCAGGTAGCTGGTAATTGAGAGTTTGATCAAGCAATCAGAATTTGCGATTCGCTGCTGAATGTAAATAAGTCCGTTCTAAGTTACGCTAAAGCGGGCAAACATTATATTATTTGACGTTCCTATCCCTTGCTTCTTCTTTGAGTTGTGCTCTCAAGTTTCTAAACATCGCAAGCGCAACTAAGTGCTCATACACACGAGCGGCACGAGTCAACGCGACGCGACGCGTGTCGACGGTTGCTGATGCTTCTGCCGTTGACGCGTCATGACGCGAGCCGCTCGTGTACACACGGCTACATCTTCTTTACATAGTATAAAATTAAGTCGCTTCCGGGTTCCGCTGTCTGTTCGCATAGATCTTTTAAACTCCTCAGCTGATTTTAATGCAGTGTCAGCAATAGATAGAGTGATTCAAGAGGAAGGTTTCTATGTATAATACATAGCCATAAATTAAAGCTGATCTCGCATTGTATAGGATTTCAGTACAATGCGAGGTCAGCTGATACTGGAAATGTATAGCTTGATGTGTAGCCGTGTGTGCGTATGAGCACTGACCGTGTTGCTTAAACGTTACTTAGCTCGTGCTTTGACTTTAGACATGTTGCCGTCTCTATTATGCACTTGTAGTTCGACAGTTGTGTGACAGTGACTGGAATAACGCTAAGCCTAAGTAACGTTTAAGAGCGTTTATTCTGAAAGTTGGCAACGTGGCAAATAGATGTCAAATATTTCGCTGTTTTGATTAATTTGGCAATATTACTGTATGGAATGAAGAAATGTGGCTAACTAGCGAACTAGAATATTGATTATGGAATGCAATAATTAATATCGTAACACCGAATATTTAGTTTTAGATGTAAAAAAAGTATTTGGAAACTTTCCAAATGCTTTTTTTACACCTAAAACGGGTACAACATCAAATTCAATGTTATATTTGCAATTCATTTTCATTATTAATATTCTAGTTCGCTAGTTAGCCACATTTCTTATTTCCATACAGTAATATTGCTATATTAATTAAAACAGGTAAATATTTGACAACTATTTGCGACGTTGCCAACTTTTAGGATAAAGAAGAAGAACTCGCTCGGCCTGAGTATTGAATTAACCATTTCGCCAGCATTTTGCAAATTTTCTCAAATCGCGCTCATTGTCATAATCTTGTTTTAATATTCAATATATGCTTGACATAAACGCACGTGATTACAAATTCCTCACAAAATTTTTGAGTAATTGGTCCGCCCTACTGCCTTTAATAACTTCTTATTAAACTCTCAACTATGGGCATGAAACTATAGTTAACGTAGTACGGTTAACCGCACGTCCATGATGACATTGGCAGCGCCTTTATGTTGTAGACTTAAGGCTGGTTTTCGTATTTAAAGTGACGTGTTGACCGTACGAGTTGTAAGGACATTGAATTGTTCAATCGCTATAATTAACACTTGTAAACTTGCCGACGGTCACCGATTGTCGGCATTCCAATAGCCACTATAGGTGAGCTTAGGACATGTTTATTATTCAATGACTTCCAACTTTCGAAACAATTGATTTCATAAAAACTATTACTGATCGGAAAAGGAGCTCTGCTTAGTGCAGAAAATCTAAGAGACGTTCTCAGATTTTCTGCATTAAGCAGAGTACACAACGCTCAGGTTCAATGGACATTCAATTCCATTGATTTAACTTTTTCATATTTTTCATAAAGCGTAGTGCTCAGTGCTCACAGAGTTCAATTCAATTAATTTCGATTTTCAATTTTATCGACTACATTTTATTTTTGAAGGGTGGTCTTAGCATGCAATTTAACTGTAAAATAAAAAGCAATTGGTGTACTTTCTGTTTTAATTTATTACGCAGAATATTAAATGTTATTAAACTAGGTAATTGATATCCTCGGGGTTAATAACACAGCGTGGCGGAGATATTACGTCATTCCATAGAGTCACCATAACAGAAAATCATGGACGTAAAACATACTTCATTTCAACGCGTAATTAGGTCCTTAATGAATGTATTCACTTTAAGCACATGACTAAATAATACGGTTTTGTATTCATGTGCTTTAAGTCTACTATATTTTTTGAGCTACTAGGAAAAACATTGAGTTTATAAGTAGAACATCTTGCAAACTTCAGGGATAAAAGTTGAAACTTGGCACTTAAACGACCTGTAGCTTCAGTGCAAACTTTAGTGTCTTGAAACACGAGGGGTGTGAATATTAAACTTGCTTTACGTGACCATTACAGCTGAGGTCCCATAAGAGATTGGCAGAGGCCTAAGAAGGTTCGGTCACTGTCTGCTGTACCGCAGTTGGCTCGACCTAATGATCGTGGACCACTTCATTATTAATTGGTCGGGCTTCTCCTATAGTGTTGTCATGTAAATATTTATTTATAATTGCTAGAAGCTAGGTTTATTTGCCCATAAGTTTTGCTCCTAACATTAAACTAACAAGACCATTCGTTTTCCACCATTTTAATAACGTGTAAGTTAACTCTAGGCACTTTGATCGAAAACCGGATGCCCTCAGGAACTAGTTTATATCTTGCAATGAGATATTACCACCGAGTATCGGGATAAAGTGCGTTATAATTCCATTAGCATGCTTTTACTAACGACAGGTCGGCCATTAGTGGTGGTGAGTAAATGTATCGCCTTTCTGCAGTACAATGTCACTTGATATAAGTGATGGGAGCGATACATGTACTTCTTAAGCGCAGGCCACACTGCTACCGAAGCGAAGTTCGTTAAACTTCGCTAATGTAGCTACGTCGTCTTTTCATACTTCGGCTCACACCGCGAACTATAAACAGAAGTATATGAAAAGGCGGTAGCTACATGATTGAAGCTAAACGAAATTCGCTTCGTTCCGAGTGTGGCCTGCGGTTTAAGGATTGAGTATGTAGGTCACCTCCGAAGGGAGCATGAAAATTGCCTACACAAGTGGCGATACTTAAATGGGCAGTCAGCTCCGCTAGCATCTTGCTGACCGGCTAATAACCAAGGCTTAAGCTATTCTCATAAAGTTAAGTTCTTTGAGAAGCAAAATGTACACATAACTAGGAGTTTGCTAGGTATATGGGTCTGGGAGCTCCAATGGATGAATGGAAATATACATTTTGTTATAATTAACTCATTTAGGCAGCAACCTTTCGGTTACAGTTGGTTGTTATCAAAGGACAGGACAAGGACTATGTTTTTGTTCTGAAGTATGATAGTTCAATGTGCAATTTATATTATTTACAAGTGCAGTGCATAGTGACGTCATTAAGTGACATTTGCCGTGACCACTCCTTTATATGAACATGCGATTACTTAGCTGTAATATTTTTCCTCAATTTGTTATGCATAATATTTTTATTTTTCGATGCGGCCACATCCTTGGCATGAATCAATAAGTTATTATTACGTTTTTATTTATCATTGCAGGAAAAAGGAAATTCAATTAATTTATCGCTCATGTGTTCTAGGCGCTACGTTGTAAGTACGTCTTTAGCATTACAATTAGGTAGTATAGGATCATTGTTACCAGAATAAGATCTGTCGTATCGACAAAGGAATGTCGCGTTTACTAAAAAAATATAGGAATTTGTACTACAAAAAAGTGTCCTTGCGAAAGCGTGACATCTGAAAATAAGAACGTCAAAATGTTTAATAAAATCACATGGCGAGAAAATTATGTTTTTCTGCACTTAAATGTAAAAAATAAATAAACAGTTAATGTTTTTTTTCTCACAGTCTAGTTACGTAGGTTTTTAATTTTGAAATAAAGTCTCGTCGATTTAAAAGCCTTTCACTGTCTTGCATCAATCAATCTGCCTAGCCTTTTCCCAACTATGTTGGGGTCAGCTTCCAGTCTAACCGGATGCAGCTGAATACCAGTATTTTACATGGAGCGACTGCCTATCTGACCTCCACAACCCAGTAACTGGGTAATACGATACCCCTTGGTAAGACTAGTGTCAGACTTTCGGGCTTCTGACGACTCGTAACGACTGTCAAAGATCCACGAATGACAGCCGGGACCAACGGCTTAACGTGCTTTCCGAGGCACGGAGGATTCTCGGTATGTAAAGATGGTCAACCATCCACTGACCAACCCCGGCAAGCGTAGCTTAACCTGATGGATCGACCAGTGCGGCTGTTGTTACTTAGCCACGAGCTCCTCACTGTCTGTCTGTCTTGAGTTTTCACTGTCTTGCATGAAAACTATTAAACTCTACTCAAAAATCATCACAAATATTAGGGTCATTTCAAGAACCCAATATATGACTGACGGTTTATTTCACCACTGCTTGAACTATTCTCTTAAAACCGAACACGAGAGAAGCATAATATCCTAATTATAAATCATAAAATCATACATTTAACCCACATCTCCTAACATCAACATAATCATTAAAACAAACACATTCTACCTATTAATATGACGTCACTAATTAATCATGGCGGAACGAATAACTCCAATCATACTGCCGCTATAAATATAACAATTAATGTTTTTAACTATGTGTTTATTTGTGAAATTGTGGAATATGTTGGATAGTAGGAATAGCTTTGAATTTCATTCCACCCTATGACACGCTTTTTGCATGGAAATAAGAAGTACAGCAGTGGGGCAATTACCGTATTTTTAATAGCGTTTATCCTAAAAGTTAGCAACGTCGCAAATATCTATCAAAAATTTACCTGTTTTGATTATTTTTATTTTGGCAATATTACTGTATGGAAATAAGAAATGTGGCTAACTAGCGAACTAGAATATTAATAATGAATTGCAAATATAACATTGAATTTGATGTTGTACCCGTTTTAGGTGTAAAAAAGGCATTTGGAAAGTTTCCAAATACTTTTTTTACATCTAAAACGAAATATTATGTTACGATATTAATAGGTAATCGCATTTCATAATCAATATTTTAGTTCGCTAATCAATATTTTAATTGCCAAATTAATCAAGAAACAGCGAAATATTTGACATGTATTTGCGACATTGCCCACTTTCTGAATAAACTTTAAGAACGGACGCATCTGATTCGTAGGGACCACAGAACAGAAAAAACAGTAGAAGTCGCAAGTAGGCGGGGCGCGCGTACCCCGAGCTTTGCGGAGATCCGCAATGTCTGCTTCCGCGCCTACACCACGCAAATCAGTCTCGTTACAACCGTCTCGGTGAAAAGAACTTGAAAAAAATATACAAAAATGCCCTATTGTGCTGTTTTAGAATGTAAACACGATAACAGAACCAAAAATATATAAAATAGAGATATGTCATACCATCAGTAAGTCTTAATTGATTTTATTTCGATTAAAATTTGAAAAATAATATTTTATTAAACAAGACAAGTAAAACTGGACTTTATATTGTTAACTTTAAGGTCTACTTTCTTTTAAACTCAAACATATTCTTCGCGAAGATTCCAACTACGCACATGTCACAGTCAGCTACTCAATTAGAGATTACCGTTATCGATAATGAGCTATCGATATTTTAAAGGGGACGTGCTAAGATAGCCCGCGAAATTCAAATTTCCTTACGTTTTTTGCAATTTGTAAGTCAGTGTCGGGTTGTATGTTGATTAAAATATGATTCGAGACCGTAACAAATATGGCTTCAGAGATTTTTTTTTTTTTTTTTTTTTTTTTTTTTTTTTTAATTTCAATTAAACCATTTACAGGCACTTTTGAATTGTCAAATAGTCGCGTCAGTTAGTCAGATAGTTGAAGCTAGTTGCCCATTCCAAAACGTAGATCTTTATGGAGAAGAACGGGCAAGAAACTCCAAGGACACTCTTTTAAATATAGAAAATTACAAAATCCTGGGTACATTATTCTTGTTGCTTCTATATGTGAGAACAATGTACAAAAAATAATCAAAACAATTCAAAACATAAGATTAAAAATAAGCCATGGCAGATAAGAGATGACCAGTGACAACTGACGGCGCCCGTTCACGAACATGACGCATGGATCAGCACCATCCAGCTCAACCATTTTGTAGGGAACCGAATGATCTAACACACTCGCCACCATCAGCGAGACATTTAAGTGAGCATGACATACTCTCAACTGCCATGCTCTTTCAAGTCAACATACATCTTAATAACATTAAAACGGCTCCATGGTACTCACATTTACAAAAATTGAAAAAATGCTTCTAAATTATACAAAACAAATTTGCAATGTATTTGAGAGATTAATAGAATGTTACTACCAAAAAGAAAGAAAATCATTATCCATTGTAGTATTCAACAATTAAAACTTGTTTTAAATAAAAAATAAACATTAAGTTTGTAATGTCAGAAAAATAAAAAGGGGAAGCAACTCTTCCAAACATATTTTTTTTTTTTTTTTTAACTAGTGAGCCCAAGTGGCTGTGGAGCAGGACCAGCATTAAGCCAAGCATTTTTATCTATGATATAATCATCCAACTTATAATATGCTTGTCTACATAGTGTGCGTTTAATGCATGTTTTAAATTTCTTCTCATTCAGTTGAAGAATATCGAGTGGTATTTTATTATAACATTTTACGCAGTACCCCATAAAAGTAGTGTGCACTTTAGACAATCTGAAACGTGGTTGATCTAATTTGTTCCTATTTCTAGTGTTAAAATTATGCCTGTCACTTATCTTACTAAAAAGATGTAGATTTTTCCGAACATACATAATGTTTTCATATATATACTGACATAATTATAATCATTAGAATCAGCAACAAACAGAATAACAATTCTTATGCTAGAATAATCCTAGTGTCATGATTTCATGAAATAGTCATTCAATAATTATAGGATTTTATGAACGTAGAGGGAATTCTTTTGTATTGGTGATTTTTTTATTATAGTTCCATAAATTAATATTTGATACGGCCGCGAATCACATTTATATCAACATCATATTTAGATCGGCTGGCGTAAAAAAGTGATTTTGCCAAAAGTGACACATAAAAGGTCTTAAAGTCTTAACGACGACATGAATCCTTTTCAACCCGCTTTCAAAATCTATAATATACTTATACAATAATAATTTTTCAGTTAGTCGAAACTTAAGTTAGTAATAACCTAAGTTTCGACAAAGTGAAAAATAAATAGCTACAGTACAACTATTTTCTAAATGTTCCTCGGCAAACTTCATGTTTCGTCAGTCGTTGGTTACAAAATAAATATATCTTTATCTTTATCTCTTTTATCTTTGGATTTCTATCAGTTGCCTTTGCACTTGGTGCAGACCAGACACTCTCAATCGACGATAGTAGTAATTTTCAAATTCAGATCAGTAGTTTAAGATAACAATTCTTAATTATACTTTCTGTAAATCGTATGTATTAGAATAAAATATTAACACTTGATTTCGAACATAATAATATTTATCGACTCTAGCTGTTGACTGTATTTTGTTTGAAAATAAAACGAAATGTCGATAAATAAGTCAACGACAGTGGTACATCCCTAGAGGAGGACGAATAGTAATGACCTCGTTACGCAAATATGAATCTTATCAGTAACGAAATACAGATTTTAATTGAATGTATTTAATATAGTGACATCTAGCGGCGGGTAGCGTAACTTGCTCATTAAACTATTTCAGTGTGCGCTTTAAACGGAAAAAGTATTAAATACGTATAAAGAGTAGACAATAAACAACTCTATTGTCTATAAATTATGGTTTATTTTCAAATAAGCGACGACTGACATTATTTCCTACTTTCATTCAATGTTAAACTACCAATCACACCAAAGATTTCTTAGTGTTACGAAATACAGTTAACTTGTATTTGTGTGAGTTGGGGTACGCTGGTTCCGATACTAATGAAGCGCTATACTACTTCTACTGTTTTTTCTGTTCTGTGGTAGGGACGTATTCTTATTTCAGTCCATAGATATAAGAAAGAAGGAGATATGCCCGGTAGTTGAAAATGTATCGAAACCCAATGTCTTCTATCTATCCCTACTCTCTAGCCTGCGATCACACATGCGATCAGTAAACCCAATAAATACGAGGCCCCGCTCACACTTGCAATTTACAAATCAGAACGTACTACATAATCAATTATAAACCTTATCCCATCAAACACAGCGTGCATTTACCATGCACCGTACAACTCACCCACACGAAAACATCGTTCGCTATCGTTGTGCTGTGCAAAAGCCATTTATTTTACATATACGCTAGTGATTGACTAAATCGGAAACTTATCGATTCTCCCATTTATATTTGTATTAAAATTTTTGGAAGTTGCTGAAAAAATTATAAATAAAAAACGATATACATATAATAAGATGATATAAATAAACAATAAGTAAGTAAAAAAAAGAAATATTAAGTAAACCAAAAAAATAACAACATTATGAGAAAATCTAAATGAGTATAAAACAAGATTTCACATCGGTCTTCCAATCAGGCTATAACTGTTGACAAATTGAAGAATAAACTTTAATAGTAATATAAATTCATACGACAATCGACATTATTGTCGATAGCCTACGTTAGTGGATCTGCACAACCACATCACTAATCCGTCACAAGACGCTGCGGCCGTACTAACGATGCAACCGCTTAAAGTAAATATCGTTTTGTAATTTTTACATTGCTTGTCCAGTTACTTAGCGACATACTTTGGTAGTGGTAAAGAAGCAATGTATTTACTACAATAAAAGTACAGTCGCTGTGATATATGAAAACAAAAATAACGTAGTAAAGGCAAGAAATATTTTACGATTTGTTGTTTTTCATGATTTTCAACACAAATATAGCAAAATACTTGTGCTGATTTATGAAAAGTGGTTCTACGATTTATAAAGTTTATAGTTTAGCTTCGATTTTTACAAGAAACCACTGAACAACACGGTATTCTTAAATGTTATCACGATCGCGCTCGAAAGCGCACTAGTTAGCGGAGACGGCCATTTGCCTGAGGCATGAGCATTGTGATCAAGACGCGCGGACACAGACACGCCCCCATACCACTTCTCCTGTTATTTATATTTCTATGTTTCAGTCTGACAAAAATTGTGTAGGATTTTTGACATTAATGGTAGCTGAGACGAGATTGCGACTAGATTTTGAATGTTACTTCAGGACACGCGTTTGTATGCTACAATCAGAACACACGTCATCTGCACTATCTTGTGGGTGGGTGTGACATATGTCATGTTTTCATACATGCGAGTCTGTTGTGAGAACTACGTATTTGACCTTTTTCTTGAGTTCATCACCAATAAGGTCGATTGTGTATCTTCTTATGCGACCCTTTCCGGTAATTCCATGTGACGTCATGATAACAACACAGGAGTGGAATATTATACGCCTTGTATTATTTGCTGCCCCTTTGTTGTTGTTTGTGGTTGCAAGGGCTACTGTTGAGCATTAAGTCCTGGGTTCGTTTCCCAGTTCGGGGAAAGTGTTATTGGGTTTTTTCGTCAGGTATTTCTCAGTAGCAGCCTGGACTTTGGATTTGTGCCAGGTTGATGGCAATAGGATCGCCGCCTATTACATGGGAATTAAAACATAATTGGCGAAATGTTGGTGTATTGTATGAACTATTAGGTACACCTCTGCCTAACCTTTCTGGGATTACAGGCGTGATGTTATGTATTACTTGAAAGCTACCTTTAGACCTTTTTCGATACTCTTTGGAATCCATATTTTACTCTTGAAGATACTTTGGTCAAAAAATGCTTCGGAAACTAAGGACATTCGTTCCCTCCTATTATCCCTAAATTCTAAAGCTGACCCAGACAGGGGTTTTAGATTTCGCAAAAAATGAATTGGATATAAAAACCTAATACCCCATTTACACTCAGCTCACTTCCACGGCAGTGAGCAGGGAAGTAGGCAGGGAAGTGGGCAGGACGAGAATGTAAACACGATACTTCTCTCGATCCTGCTACAGTTCGCGTCAAATATTTTATTTATTTATTTTATTTATTTATTCAAATCACAATTATAACACCTTTACAGACTCATCCAAGGCGATGTTATAAGTTACAATGTCTTCGCAAATTTACAAAAAAGACAATATAAAATAGAATGACCTGTAAGCCAAAGAATTTCAAACATACAATATGACAAATACTACAAACATGGCAACCTTTATAATATCATACCCCTTTCAATTATAATTTGTGCCACTTGCATGAATTTCGGCAGGTTTTGCCCAAATATATCCTCCGATACCGCAATAAAATTAATAATACGTGCGGCTCGTGAGATAGGGGTAAACTTGAGCAGGTTAGTCCTAGCCGCTGGCACGTCTAATAGAGCGGGGCGGCGGCGCGCACCTACGCACCCGTCTGGCGCGCGCAGCCGCAGCGCTGCCAGTACCTCCGGGTGGTGCAGCAACCCAAGCAGTACGCGAGCCACGTACTTGACCAGCGCGACGTCTCTTCTTACTGCCAGCCTGGTGTACCCGACCATGCCCAGGACGAACAGACTCGGGTACATCAGAGGATAAAAGGGGTAAACCCCGTACTGTTGACGGTAAAGAAACCTTGTAAACTTGTTTTGGATTTTTTCCAACATGAGGCTGTATTTCCTTTCATGCGGGTTCCAAATGATTGCACTTGTTTCGAGATGACTTCGCACAAGTGCATTATATAAAACTTTAACCGCTGCAGTTTCGGAAAAATCCTTACACTGTCTCAAGATGAAACCAAGATTTCTGAAAGCCCTGCCGCACATCTCAACTATGTGTTTGCGGAACGTCAGCTCAGACACCATCTGTACGCCCAGGTCTCGTACTTGCGAGACGCGCGGTATCACTTTGCGGTCCATCTCGTACTGCTGCTGCAATGGAGCACGCGAGCGGCTGTAGCTCATCACACAACACTTTTCAATATTAAAATACAGCTTGTTGGATTTACTCCATTGGATTATACTATCAATGTCAATCAATAATAATATAACTTGTCAAAATAAAATAACTTTGCCGCTCTGAAGTAGGCTACAAATGACTGCGCAGTAGTCAATCTTCCTTATAAAACAGTGGCGCCCATGCCAGCGCGCCTGCGCAACCTAACTTCAGAGCGGCAAAGTTATTTGACGCGAACTGTACGGCAGTATTTAGGAAATTATTGCCGGCAGCGCGAGCAGCAGTGGCAGAGGCGGAATGTAAATGAGGCATAAATGTTAAGGACTCTAGATACTATACCTAGGTATAAGTAAAGTATCTAGAGGCTAAGATTACAAAGAAAGAAAGAATAATGTTTATTTGGACACAGTTCGTGAAACACAAAATACAAAATAAAAAAAGTGAAAATAATATTTTAACAATAATACGAGTAGTGTGTGCCTGTTCGTGAAACACAAAATACAAAATAAAAAAAGTGAAAATAATATTTTAACAATAATACGAGTAGTGTGTGCCTCACGCGGCAACGGCTCGTATATTCATAGATTACTTACCCAAGTAAAAATAGGAGCCGTATTTACTCACAAAACACACTCCAGAAGATTGTATTACCTTATTCAATTCTATCAACATATACGAGTAAATCTATTGGTCATTCGGCATTGTGCGACTGACACGGGCCCCGAAACTGCTTTATTAGTTGGTATACCATTCAATTGAATGAATTCCTCTCATAATTGCACGCCTCTGATACCCATAGAGGTATGCTACTGCAATTAGCGGTATAGGATACCTTGAAAGCTGATTTGGAATAAATTTAACGCGTTTTCCGTCGCTATAAATGTGTTGAAAAGTTCTGTAGATCTTCTAAAAAACTTGTACAACTCAATATTAGATGCGCGGGCATTTCCTAACTGACTGATCCCAGAGAAGAAATGGCGAAACAAAAGCAGATAAAGAAGATTTGGTTGTATATTATGTGTCGCTTATAGAACTTATTATCTGTCGAAAGAGACTGGATCCTGCGACAAAGGGTATCCTAATGCGGGATCCAGTGTAATACCTAAATATTGTAACACTTGTTTGTTTGTTTATGAACCAATACAACTTTTTGTTTATAGAATTAAAACGTAATATTAATGGCTCCTTTTGTAATTTTCAATTATACTGCTTGTGAACTGAATACTCAAATTTGCCGGTAATATTATAATCATGGACAAAAAACGAGGACTGATCACCTTGCATGTTCCATGTTAGCGATTTCCTGGCAATAACTCTAGGTTTCCCCACGATGTTTTCCTTCATAAAGTGTGTCTTTGAAAGTTTTAATTGTCATTAAAACCATAGATCATCATCATCATTTCAGCCGAAAAACGTCCACTACAGGACATAGGCCTTCCCCAAGCACCGCCACTAACGTATAACATGCATTAAATAAATAAGTGAGTGTAGCGAAAGTATCAATTTATCCCTTAATATTATTCAACAGAAAACTAATTAATTTATCAATTGTAGCGAAAACTTGGCACATGCGGCTGCGCAACGCCCGGTGTCATAATGTCTGCACACGAGACATAGATCTATAAATATAGATCATTTGTATTTATGTACTATTTATCTTACAACCTAGAAGGAGACTATTAGAAAAACATAGAAACAGCTGTTTACTGCGTCGTGCCAGGTGGAAGCTAAAAAGGGAATAGTAATTATAAGAAAATATTGGTTGACTAGAGACCGACATCTTTTCATACCGAGACTCCTCCGTGGCTCGGAAAGCATGTGAAGCCGTTAGTCCCAGCTGTCATTCGTAGATCTTTGACCGTCGTTACGGGTCGGCAGAAGCCCGAAAGTGTGACAACCAGTCTTACCAAGGGGTATCGTATTACCCAGTTACTTGGTTGTGGAGGTCAGGTAGGCAGTCGCTCCATGTGAAATACTGGTATTCACCTGCATCCGATTAGACTGGAAGCCGACCCCAACATAATTGGGAAAAAGGTTGGCAGATTGATTGTTTTTGGCTAGAGATAAAGATATTTGTAACCACTTACTCCCGTTTTCTGATAGCCTGGCCTCTTCCACCATCACCATTGACTTAGGCTTCCTCCAAGGTTTGAAGCTACAACGACCGCTTCTAGTATCCAGCGGAATCCCGCGATGTATTTATTTGGGTTCCGCACCCGAGACCCGAGAAAGACGGAGAGAACGAAGGGTGCCAAAGGGAACCCTATTACTCAGCCTACGCTTTCCGTCCATCCGTCTATTTGTCAGCGGGCTGTATCTCATGAACCATAAGGTAGACAGTTGAAATTGTCAAAGATTCTGTATTGCTATTGCCGCTGTAACAACAAGTAATAAAAATAAAATAAAGTAAAAAAAGTTTTTTTGCGTTTTTTGCTAAATATTGTATGGTACGGAACTCTTCGTGTTTTGGCCGGCTTTTTATCAACTTACCTAGACCGTGGTAGGTTGACCAAAATCATGGCAAGCAAAGCAAATCAGCAAACAATAAACTTAAATGTTGACTCAAAATTTGACATCAGATTAATTTGAATAAGCTTTCAGACACCAAGTGTTGACAGAGTATAGCTTGATTGAATATTAATTGGTATAAACTTAGGATATCGGTGTCAACCTTTAATGAGGTTGACGAGTTTAGTTAGATGACAGTTGGTTTATTTATAATAATTTGCAATGGTGACATGTCAAAACATGAAGATTTCTGTGCTAAATACAGGGGAAAAAAAAATAATGTAGCTAGCGAAACTCCGCAGACGTGATGTGTATAAAACACAACGATATCTTAATCACGATAAAAATAGATGATGGGGGTTCTGGGGTCAACGACCAATAATAGGGTAGTTACTTGAAGTATGAGTTGAGAAAATATGTTTTTGTTTTTATCGTGTTTAGATATTGATACCCATTACATATTATGTCTATGAAGTTTACACAAAAAAAAACTAATATTCCAAGCAACATACGCTAACTTACACTACATACGTTCGGTCGGTGACCCAAATAAATCTTTTTTTTTTGTGGAGTTTCTCTAGCTAATTTGATTTGACCCAAACCTTCCGGCAGGAGTTAAAAGATGAGACACGAAAAGCGACGATGTTTATACTATGTATAGAAAACATAATATTTTGTTTTCGAACAAAAACATTTTTTAATCTCGCAAAATGAAAAACCAGGACAATTTTTATACAACTCTGAGCAGCACAAACCGCTATTGCGTACTGTATATATTAGTAAAGATACACCTTCATTACCTCTTTTAATAAGGCTGGGGTAAACGAAGGCAGAACACCGTGAAATTAAATTTGGTTGCAGGTTTAACATCATTACCTTACTGTGCAAGTATACAATATGGTATGCGGTGATTTACTGAGAGTATGAATAAGACAAGCTATACGTCTATCCGCTGATATCAGGGTCAGGGTCAGCGTTTCATCAGTTACAGGGAAAATGTTGCATTTTACGACACCAGCGAGAACAAATGTGTCGTAGAAGACTATTTATTCGTCTTTCCTTACCAAGTGTCGTAGCGTGGTCAAAATATTAGCTAGATGGACCTATTAGAACTGTCTATCGTGATTCAGAACATAGTTATCGACTCTCATGGAAGCTCAATTCCAAGAGACTACGTCAGGGTGGATACCTAGCAGAATTATAATGTGCGCTAAAAGCGTTATTATAAGTGTATTGTTAGCAAAAACTTGACGTTACGGCAACATTTTCACACGAGCTTTTATCGTAGCGCTAATTTTGTTGTCGCCTTGACATTTTGTAAGTACTCCTTCCAGATATAACGTTGCATACTTAATTTTTTCGCCATTATTTTAAATGGTACTCGAAATGGCTACCATGACTTTTGCGGTAAAGGTACAAATACTACGTCCATTTGTTCACATTTGAGTTGACAGTTTATGCCCCCGTATGCTCAGTTTATAGCCTCTCTCATTCATACTCTAAGCGGCCACGCTTTTGATATTCATAATTCAGAGACTTCTTTGAAAGCCTTAGTAAGGCAGTCTCTTATACGGACTCTTTTAAATTTTGAAGCATCTTGCCCTTTTTATACCTTCTCGTTTTTAAAATGTGTTTTTAGTCGTAATAGCTTTGAAAAAGTTAAATTTTGCTACCCCACCAATCATTTTATTGTGAAGTGCAATAATTGTCTAGTAGTAATTATGTAACTTGATTTCTAATTTTCTTTAAATTTATTAGATGCATCAAACAAGCCTTTGGAAAGAACTGGTTACAGTATTCATTTCGTTGTCTTCGTCTCCCCTTTCCAATATGCATAACCAATGAAAACAACACTTATCTTCGCACACAAATTAATGCAAACTCGTCATCGCTACCTCATTCTCATATCTCCAATCTTCATGCAACGATATACAGAAACGTAAGCAACCATTCGTAAGGCTATTTCAACACAGGTGCGGCCATACGCGACACCGGTACTGCGAGTAGCGTCCAGCAAATCGCATATTCGAATCATTACGAATATTGAATCGATTTAACAAAACCGGCGCGGTGACTCATCTGCTCGGTCAAGTTCGCGTCCCAGAGATGCGCGATGAGATCGTGGGCGTAAGCCTTTATGACGTAGTGTTTGAATGCTAAAAGTATTACGTTAAAAGGTAATGTAATAAAGCTTCATTGATGAAATTTTTGTTTGTAGGTCGTGTTCGTTAAACATTTTGGGGATATTTTTCAGATCAGTTGTTAAGATAATGAATTATGCAATGACTTCCAGACTTATATAAAGCAACTGATCAATTATTAATAAATAAACAATTCAGCCTGCCAGAGCAACCACAGCTTCTGTTTTTTTACTCCTATTTGACTTCTTTATATCTGCCCCCAAAATTGAATGAACTTTGATCACCAATCAAAGAAGGTCGTTAATTGTTAATTCTCTATTAACATTTTCATATACGGCACTCAATATGGCGCTTTGCTTCCACAATCATAAAAGTGAAAAATACTGCCAACACAAACTGCGTTGTATAAAAGCTGAACACAAATTAGCGATCTTCTCCATTCAATAAGTCAAATCTTGGACAGCTTCTTGGCAAGACCAATGAGGATCGATACACCATAGACTAAGGAGCTACTGTCATTATGTGGGTGTCTGGGCGGATTTTCAGAGACACAGCATTTGTAATGGTCTGGGTTTCCGATTTATGGACAGGGTAATCCCTGTCCATAAATCGGAAACCCAACTGCAACAAAAATCTATATTAAACTTTTTTCAAAGATTTCTTTTTTTTTGGAAGATGTGTTTGAATCTTAGATGGGTCTACCGACATTAGTAAAACGTTTGCATCTAATAATTTCCCCACACCAAGTTATTGTAAAATAATTAATTCTCGTATTCGTATTGTCCTACTGCAGGGCATAGGCCATCTCTACACACATTCTAGTTTGTAAAATATTGGCTTTTCTTCAACTAGCTGTAAAAGACCATAATATTCATATTTTCCCAATATATTTATACTAATCCTAACTAATATTATAAATGCAAAAGTGAGTTTGTTTGTAACGCTTTCACGCTAAAACGGCTGAGGGTAGACCATGGACCTGGGTTGGGACATAGTATACTTTTTATCTCGGTAGTACGTTTCCGTGGGATAATTTGCGAACTCTACGCGAGGAACCCGCGGGCAGAAGCTAGTAGGATAATAAAGAGGTAAAAAAAATTGTAAGTTTATATGTAGGGGGTAATTTTCGGAACTACTGTTCCGATTCCTAAAACTGTGTCACTAATGGGAAGCTACAGTATTGCCGAGTGTCATAGGATATATTTTATATTAAAACAAGTTCCATAACCTGATGTTCCCTTAGGTAAAAAGATTAGACCGGGTGGCGCGGTAATGACCGCGCCACCCGGTCTACTCTTTGATATGCAATGGCCTGTGTAGTTCCATGCAACATGAGGCTCCAGGGCTAGTGCAAATTTTGGGGTTCATTTATCGAGTCTGGTTAAATCACGCTGGGATCGATGCATTTCATTCATTCATTTAAGGAATTTCACACAGAAACTAGTTTGTTAATAAAATGCTTTGAAATAAAATCAAGCTTTGACGATATTCTCATTTTAATTGAACGTCAACATGCTAACAATTTTTCAATCCCCATTTTCAATATCATAAAATGTAATTTTTACGCTTCAGCTGTGCATTTTCCTTCGCAACTTTATGATTTTTTAATGAAACTTTGCTGGGCTGCGTTAACAAAATGCACGTAACCTTTGATATTTTGTTAAAAGCAAGCTGAATGTGATTGTGAGATTTACATAAGTTGAGTTATTTTTTTTTAAATGTGAATTAAAAATGTGTAGGTACTTAGGTACTTTATCATAGTCAATCTGCCTTGCCTTTTCCCAACTATGTTAGGGTCGGCTTCTAGTCTAACCGGATGCAGCTGAATACCGTATTTTACATGGAGCGACTGCCTATCTGACCTCCACAACCCAGTAACTGGGTAATACGACCCCTTGGTAAGATTGGTAGCAGACTTTCGGGCTTCTGACGACCGTAATGACTGTCTAAGATCCACGAATGACAGCCGGGACCAACGGCTTAACGTGCTTTCCGAGGCACGCAGGAGTCTCGGTATGTTAAGATGGTCACCCATCCACAGACCAACCCCGGCAAGCGTAGCTTAACCTGATGGATCGAACCGTGCGGCTGTTATTACATAGCCACGGGCTCCTCTTTATCATAGTACAATCGTATATTTAGGTACTTGCGTTTTTCCTGTAGGTACTTGAAATGTAGTGCCCGTGCTTAGACGGAAAGTCAACAATTACCAAAGTCTAAGAACACAATGTAAAACGAGACTCAAGACGATTCAAGAGCAGTTCCTAATACTTATTGAACTAATGAAAGAAATGACGTAATCGAATCTTAGGTAACCATTGAACATCTAGTGGTTGCTATAAAAGTTATTGTTCCGCGAAACTCATAAAAATCCACAGAGGGTGACGGATCACTATCATGGTTGTAAGTGATGAGCCAATACACTGTCACTCGCATTTGTTCCATTATAAATAAAATAACATCACGCCTGTATGCTCAGCTCAGAGGGGTTAGGCAGAGATGTACCTATAGTTCACCCACATTTCGCCAGTTATGTTTAAGTCCCATGTAACAGGGGGCGAGCCTATTGCCATCAACCGGGCACAAATCCGGGCTCCGTGCTGCTACTGAGAAATTCCAGATGGAAATACACAATAACACTGCCCGACCTAGGATTCCAATCCAGGACCGGTCTTATCCTCAAGACCCGGGTGCTTTTTAAAGCTTTCCCCCCGAAAACAAAAGGCTAAAAGAACCTTAGGATTTGTAAAGGCGAATGACCCAACACGAAAGCTTATCTACCTGTAATGCTAAGCTGGTCTTATGAAAAAAACTACGGATGTTATTTTATAAGCTAGACTAGCAAGACTTGACTTAAATATAGCTAGCAGTGCTTGTAATGAGTTAGATTAGAAATTCAGGCAATAATGATATTTCGAGTATTTTGGAAGCTGTGATTTCCCAATTTTTCTGGTTTTAATCAAGTGCAAGCAATCATTACTAAAAAGATACCATGCAGATTCCGTAGAAAACGAAATTCAAATCGCATCTTGATTTACGTCAGCATATTTGAACCCTCTAACGAGTAACCTATAGGGTGCTCCCCTACGATACTCAAAACGACACCCTTCAAGTACCCATACAGCACCCCATTAACGAAAGGGACCAATAGACAATAACAAGGAATATAATTACGAATAGCACATATCCTTTCAACATACATAACTCTGTAGCACTTCATACAAACAGGAAACAACGGAAGGTGACTGTTATAAATACATATTTCAATACGTATGTAAAGGTATATGTACAGTCTTATTATTGTATGTTGTTGTTTTATCTACACAATGCCAGCCAGACTATACATGCTTACTTTGATTCTTCATTATGCATGAGGACATATCGAAAAGTCTTTCCAAATGATGGAAGGCTTTCATAAACCTTGATTTAAATAGGTCAGAGTAATGGGGTGTGGAAAGGACAGACACGGCCTGTCTTATGACCCTGGAATAGAGCCAAGACATGGTCTGTATGAATAGCTTGTAATTATACAACATGGGGATAGTTTGGCACATGTATAAATAGAGCCTGTTGTATCAAGGAGGGCGTGGTCTTGATATCTTTTGTCGGTACGATCTAAGTAAGGAAAACTACGAATTTTATGAGTGTCCATGGAGGTTCTTCTCCATAGAGATCTACGTTTTGGAATAGGCAACAAACTTCAACTTTCTGACTAACTGTCCGACTCCTTGACATTTCAAAAGTGCCTGTTAATGGTTTCATTGAAATAAATGCTTCGAGTTTAACGAACGCACAATTGAAGGAATGACGATTCTTTCCAACAACAAATCTATGTTTATATAATATATATATATGTATATAAGTTCCCTAAAACATGACACTAAAACACCTTTCCAAGAACGAAAAGAGGTCACTAAACCGTCAGAACTCGTAAAAATTACATACATTATCATCCGAAAAAAGCCGCGGGCGCATATTAGTATGGAACGCACTATGCGACCGCAAAACGCAATAGGCGGCGTATTACATAAAACATTTGTGTCGTTGCGACGCATTCGTAATGGTAACGCTGTTCTAATTACTGTTGTGGACTAGTTAGAATCTAATTACTGAAGAAACACACAGTATAGAATTATTACAATTGGTAAGGTGTAGTATTGGTGTGTCACTGAATTGTCACTTGCTTAAAAAACGATGAAGGAAAACATCGTGAGGATACCTGAGATGCTTGAGAGATATTTCTCGACGGCATGTGAAGCCAAGTCAGAGGCCCATGGGCGGCTTTAAAACTCTGACACCAGGTTAGTCACTAACAAGTACAACACGAAAAGAAGAAGAAGAAGGCATGCCCAAAAAACTTACTGTCGTAGAAATGTTAACCAGTCAACAAGGAGGTAACAGAGCCGGAAGTACGTTTAAATATAGCCATTGCTGAAGGTCTTTTGAATGCACTCTAGTAATCCATAAACATTGACATGAAATTCCTTACACATCATTGAAATTTGAAACCATTGACTCGAAAGTAGAAGAGAATGACATAATTGGGGACCACGGATTTTTTGCGAGCATGAACTTGGGTTGCAAATAAGCACCACATAAAGCCAATAAAGTCTATACACTTAAATGATAAAGATGAACAATTTTAAAGTTAGTAATTGCCTGAACATCTTTATAGCCGTCTCAAAAGTTTCACGAGAAATTCATGATCGACTAGAGGTATCCCGATCAAGAAACTTTAATAATATTTTTTGCGGAGTTTCGTAAAAACATAGCCATGTTAAGTCCCCGAAGCAAAATGTATCAAAAAAGTATGAAAAGAAAAACAATCGGTTTTAGATTATTTTCACCGCCCGGGGTATATGATAAGACGCTTTTTTTAGAGCATTAACGACGGGTCCACTGGGGAATACTGGTATTTTTAAGGCACTTAGAATTCTAATTTTAATATACCTTAAAACAACCCGTCTGCGAGTGTAGACGGGTTGTTTTGGTATAACACGACTAGATCATGAACATAAAGAGTAAATTCAATATGGCTGATGTCTGCTTATTCCCTTTGCAAAATACATTAGTAACTTTTACGACATCCATGACTGGCTTTTTCTTTCACAGTTATAATAAGTGTGAAACGTTATTTCAATCTAAAGAAGGCGTTTCAAAACGTAATTTATAGGGAAATAAATGACGCCTATAAAACTTTCTTTGACTACCACAGCTGTCAGTTAACTTGCAAATGCGATAGAAAGAAAGTTCTCGTCAACTGCGTGTATAATTGAGCAACTTTTCAAAGGACGGAGTCTGATTCATAGCCGTAGTTGGTACTTGAAGAGTCCTCTTAGGACGAACTAGTTGGAAGTAATAGAACTTTGTGTAACAAGGTTTAGTAATCTCTTGTATTTGATAGAGTTTCCTGAAGTAAAATAAATTCTTACTGTATTAGAGGTCAATTAAGCCAATCGCGGTCTTGTGCTGGGCAAAGGTGTTTCTCAATATGTGCCTTCATATTTGGTTCTCTGCCTTCTGCTCTTATCATATCATCTACTTAGCCTTTTTAATCTATGGTAGGTTCTGCTGTGGCTTAATTAATTGATAAAGTTTCACAAGGGCATTCTACTGTGACAGTTAATGTACATTGTCTTTACAACTTTATATCATCCACAATTTTACTGCTAGACATTCCAAGGAAACAGTCTTGAATTTTTAACTCTTCACTACGAAACTCTCGAATATTACCACAAGCTCTACCTAGAAATTCATAGTTCTCATCTCTCAAGCCTTCGGAGCATCCATCTTAAAGATAATCTTTATAAATTGTTATTGTGTTGAACATTTAATGCCTGCATTCAGGTTGTAAGTTCACACGTTTATGGCCATTTGTCTTGCAATACTCGGCGTTTGTTTTAACCAGTTTCAACCTGGTGTAATATACCAATATTAATATCGCGGCTGTAAATAAATCTCATGTCTGTGTACCTGCTTTAAATCGGTTCATAATAACACACAAACCTCATAAGAACTGGAATTGATTGGAGTTAACAAATTAGTTGATTTGTTGCACATTGTTTTTTGACAGGTCATCATTTAGCTTGTTGACTTCCACTGTTGCACCCGACAAAAAAAATATATTTCTACAAATAACAGTACAGTGCTCTTTTTGCTAGCCTTTTTCAGGTTCCACTTCTGGTTAAAGGCAGGGTTGATAAAAATCATGATTTTTATAAAAAAATCTAAATAATCGGATTTATTTGATTTAAATCGGATTAATTGGATTTAAATCGGATTTTTTTGATTATTTCTGTCACACATGTCTCTAAATGGTTTTTCATTCTCGCTACTAAGCCCATTAATTCCTTCTTACTTACAACGTTTACACACCGCTTTGTTAAACTTGCCGCAAGTGGCCTTTTTTTCATCGAAATAAGCCCATTCAGCATCTTTTTTCCTTCCAGACATCTTGTTGTAATCACTTTCATTAATCAATCATGAATGACCGCGCCAGACTAAACGGACGGATTCAGTCACTAGTTCAAATTTCGGAGAACCACCGAAAGGTGTAGTTAAACAGCATTGGACACGTGTGTGCGCTCGTAGTTTATGTCGGGGGAAGTCCCTTGACACATTTTGGCTGATTTGGTCGAAGTAAAAAAATATTGATTTAAATCATTGATTTTTATAAAAAAAATCACTTGATTTTAATCGCGATTTAAATCACTGATTTAAATCATATCAACCCTGGTTAAAGGCCTACCGACTCTCATCTTCCAAATCTGAAGACTTTTGCGATAGTAATTGCTTATTGCCTTTGTTCATATGGCAGCCTTATATTTCTCTCTAACCACTTACTTAATAATATCTTCAATGGAAGAAATACGCTCACAATGTTCACGTTAAATTGTTGTAAAGCCACTTGATAGTTCATCCGTACACCCAAACCATATTTACGTCCATATCAAATCGTAGTTTGTCGTGTTTGTACCGCGACGAACGATAAAAATCTCTTAACGATTGCGCTGGGCGTGTGTGGCAAGTTGCCAATCTGTATGCTGGTGTCTTGCGAATATCGAGGGAGCCAATGTCATGATCTTCCGGACGACGGTAAGCCTGTTGCCAGAATTGATCGATTCTTGACGGCCATTATGTATATTTATAGCACTGTTTGCCAACCACTAGTGTTGTTACGGCCTTTTAATTGCATGTCAAGTTGTTTTGAATTGTAGTATTATTGATAGGTTTAAATAGTAGAAGTTAATCAAGACTTTAATTAGAAACGTGTTTGTTTTATTTCTTCTTAGTTATTGGAATGACATTTGAAAGTTCTCTCTCTCTCTCTCTCTCTCTCTTTCTCTCTCTCTGTCTCTCTCTCTCTCTCTCTCTCTCTGTCTGTCTGTCTCTCTCTCTCTCTCTCTCTGTCTGTCTCTCTCTCTCTCTCTCTCTCTCTCTCTCTCTCTCTCTCTCTCTCTCTCTCTCTCTCTCTCCCCCCCTCTTTTCGGTTGCAAATCTCATTACGGTCAGCCTTTCTTATCGCTGTCTTAACGTTGCGCTCTGTCCTTGACTACTGTGTCGGAGTATGACATATACCACCATTTCATTTACAATTCACATTGTTATTCAAATATCTTCACACCTTTTCCTGCCTACAATACCTTAGTTAAACGTGCGTAATTGAATGTTATTAATTCAACATTAGGTCCTAAACTAACAGAACTGCTTCAGTTGTGCGGTTTGCCTGTAGTTTGGCACTGTTCAGAATTTCTGCGGTTTCTTCTAGTCTAGTTTGCGAACTGTAGGAAGTTTCATCTGACATAAGTTTGCTTAAATAATACTCTTTGGAATGATCGTGCTTCTATGCTGTTATCATAATTATTGCTATCAGAGATTCATTAAATAAGATGCGCTGCTTACATCACAAGTAAATTCGTATACGCTATGTTAATCGAGCTGGTATTAATATTTGTAACTGTTTATTTGGGATGCACGTAAAGTTAGGGTAATGTTGTGATGAATGAGGTATCTTCTATTCAATTGATTGTGACAAGACTGATTGATTGGTTTATGAAAGCTATGAAAGGAATCTTTATTATTTAGATAAGGTTAAACAAAGCAAAGCGTCTGTTTACAATTTATCTGTTGAGAGTAAAATAGGTACATCGGAATATATTAAAGACATCATCTTAGAAGATAGATTATCATACTACGTCCTTTTATTCTCGCTCTTGTAAGTTACGTACTTGGTACGTCACGCCCGTAGAATGCTTGACATTGGTCAACTATTTATAGGCGATTCGTAATTATTATGTCAATGGTGACTAATCTTTGGCTACATTAGTAACACTGTATTTAAATATTTACCTTTTTGAAAATAGAGGTTATTTCTGTGGTGTTTCACTCTAGGTGATTAAAAATGCTGCATTTCAATGTCTGCATGTACTAAATAAGTCAAAATGGCATCATCCCTCTAGTTCGAAGGTGTTACAAGTTTAATATGAAATAATACTTCAAGCTCCACTAGCTTGTTAGTTGAAATGTCCCATCGTCGCCAATACCGGTCAACGTTCAAATATAGCAGCGCGTATGTTAACGCGCAGCGATTCCTGCCCACATGACAATAGTAAGGTTAGTCACCTGCGCGCGCACACGTCCTTAGCTTCCGCGGTGACGTCATCGCCATGGAGCGGGAACGCCGCAGGCGCATCTTTTGAACATTCTGTGTGACCGATGTTTTATTTTCAATCACTTGATGTTCTTATTTTAAAAGCTTTATGATTTATTTTGTGCCAGTCTTGTCATCGTATGATATAACTGGCAAAATTAAAACGTCGCTTATTTTTTTTCTTAATATTTTCTTATGGAACTGGCTTAAAGCTTTTTAGATATGCCTATTAGGTCAAATAGTTATCAGACAGATTAGTCGTTACGGGTAGTCAGAAGCTCGAAAGTCCGACAACCAGTCTTGCCCAGTACCTGGGTTGTGGAGGTTAGATAGGTATTCAGGCACTCGCTCTATGTAACATGGAGTGACTACCTGAATACCGGTATTCCGCTGCGTTCGGTTAAAATGGAAGCCGACCCCAATATACTTGGAAAAGAGCAGGCAGATTATTATATGAGATGAAGTTGTAGTTTAGTGAACATAACTAACCAATTGTTATGAACGATTTTTGCTTTAAAATTATTATAGGTACTATTCCTAATCATAGTTTTATAAGTACACACGGCTACACATCAAGCTATACATTTCCAGTTTATGCTGATCTCGCATTGCATAGGATTTTCGTACAATGCGAGGTCTATTTATACTGGAAATGTATAGCTTGATGTGTAGCCGTGTGTACCTACTAATAAAAGGTGTCAGGTAAATCGATCGATATTATTTTATTGCCGGTTAATTGCGCAAACCGGATATCACTGATTAGTTACAATTAATTGTAGGTATTTGATAGGGATCTGAAATATCCATTTACGAGAAAATTGCACTGTGCTTAGAAAGAGCAAAATGAATTAAAGGCAAATCTACACTGTAAATTGGTTAGTTGGCTGGTAGGTATTGCTACGTACATACATATTATGTCGTTCGTGTTTACATGTTTTTTTCTGATGTAAATTTTCTTAACTGATTTTATAAATGCGAAAGTGAGTTTGTTTGTTACGCTTTCACGCTAAAACGGGTGAACAGATTAGGATGAAATTTGTCACATGGGTACACCATGACCTGGATTAGGTCATAAGATACTTTTTAACCCGATATTCCCACGGGAAACCGCGGGCGTAGCTAGTGAGTATATAAATGGTAACAGCACAATTTTTGTTTGCGACTCTGGTATGTTATTTTATTAGCCGTTACCTTTTTCCAATAGGTCACCTCAAACCTTTCGGTATACCTCGAATAATTAATCATAGACAAGATTGCAAACCTTTTTGGTGACCCACAATTGATATCGTAAGGTTATCTACAATCAGTACTGACTTTCGTTTGCTTGGTTAGCATTTTCATCAACTATTCAAACCTTTGACCATTCAAAATTAAAATGTTTGTCAGTCAATCATTTTTCACGTTCTAATAATAGCATAATCAGTCTTTAATGTGGGCATAGACCACCTCTCGGTGAGAGGGAGTGGGCCGTAATCCATTATCCACCGGGCTCAGTGCGGGTTGGTAAATGTCACATGTCTTCGAATTTTTGGTTCTAGGACAAGCCGGTTTCCTCACGATGTTTTCCTTCTCCGTATTGAGAGCGGTGATGTCTTTTTTTTTTTTTTCGGGGAGCTCTTGGCCTGCATCTCACCTGATGGTATGTCATGATCAGGCCGAAGGTCGAAGCGAGTTTCACCCGGAATCCTTAACCACAGAGGAACTGAAATCTTACCTCTAACTGTCGAAACAACAATGCTGTTAACATTGTTGTTATGGCGACAGACTTAGATAAGACAAAGTAAGCGCCTGTCTGGGTTCGAATCCACGACCTACAACTCGTAAGTCGAGACCGTTACCACTGGGCTACCACTGCTCCTTCTTTCTAATAAGATTACTTAAACTACAAACCCTCGTATTACGAGTATTCCTCACTAACTGAAAACTCAGCAGAATTCTAACAATACGATCCCTATTTACTATATCGTTTTGTGTAATAGAATACGCGCGTATCATGTCGTCTATCCATCCGAGGGGTTAATTGGAGCTATATACCGAGCCTCCATTTAGAAAGATCAAGGTGGATGAATAAGATACGTTTGTATACAAAAACATTTAGCAAAGATGGTATTAATTGAATGGTATTTCTACGTTGATTCGATGTTTGTATGTTTTTTTTTATAAGTACATTCTGAGTTCTTCTTTTCTTGTCGTTCTGGCAAGGGTGAAAGACGTCCCCTGCTGGACATAGGCCTCCACCAAGCACCGCCACTTCGACCGGTTCTGTGTTCAGCGGATGTTGCGGCCTTCACAAGGTCATCGTATGCATGATGCGTAGACCTTGTGAAGTTTTCGGTGAAAATGGAACTGATAGCTTAAGATGAATGAGAAAATATTTTCTGCCAATTCAAACTAACGTTCGTTTTGAACGGGAAAATAGCTCTTAATAATCATATTTAAATACATGAATAAAGGTTGTACCTGTATGAAACAGACTAGTCACAAAGGGTACCTATTTGGTTTTATTTTAAGCGTAGGAAGGGAGACTCGTTTGGTCTAAATATGGACGTAAACGTTACGGTACAGCGCCCTCGAGAGGTTCACCTATGTACAGGCAGAATTTCAAAGGTATGGCCTTGTTTCCATATGAATTACAGTCTACCAAAAACATTTTTCTTTTGCCACACAGTTAGCCCAAAGGCACTCGCGGAAAACAGTATGTCTATGCAAAAGGCCCACGTTTAGCATAATTATGACATACCGCTATACGTCCTAGGAATCATGTTCCACATGTCGCGAACATAGTAGATGTGACGAACAATAGCGTAAACGATTAAGGTGAATGATCCTAGTTGCTCCATTGTCGTAGTGTCGCTTGTTAACAGAATAGAGGTTTTATCATTGCCGCGATCAGCTAACGTTATGCGCAGGCCACATAACGAGATAAGCTAACTTCGCCCATGAAGCTACGTCGCGTCGGTTAACGCTAACTATAGAGCAAACCTAAGCGAGCTAATATAACTATATTACTATTCTGTGACTATATGTAGGTTTTCCACCCCCGAACGTGTCCAGCTAAGTCAATCAATCTGCCTAGCCTTTTCCCAACTAATGTTGGGGTCGGCTTCCAGTCTAATCGGATGCAGCTGCAGTAACGTAACTAAAATCTTAGTATTTGGTGTACCTCGCATAGCTGGTTGCACGATAAGTTAATTTAGCTATGTCAGCTTAGCTTGCTGTGTAACCTCCGGTTTGTACGCCTTGCACCCGTCCGCGGAATTAGATCATACAAACTTCTACTTTACGAGTATGGCAAGTATGTGTGTGGTGTGGTCAATTGACAGGTAAATTATTAATGATTAGTCCTTATATAGATAGGAAAGGAATTTTTGTAGGTGTGTCTGCCAATTCCGTGAGGGTGTGGCCTAAAGATCACATCAATAAAAGGTCACATCGCCAATGTGACGTTGGATTTGTTGACTAGGAAATATGGAAGCACTCTCGGAACGTTAAAAATATAATTTCCTGAAAATAACAATTTCTATCAATGAAGGGTATTTGTGATACTCAATGAGTGGGCGGTTCTTACTACAAAAATGACGTAGAACGGTTTCCATTAAGCCAATTAAGTTCCCGCAACCGCTAGCTAAACCAAGCTTTTTATGTAATAACACGCTTTCAATAACCTTTATCTCACCTTATGGCAGCAGAAAGAAATTCAATTTGAAATTCTAAATGAATGTTTTGTTTAGTCCACTCTTGGGTTCAATATCCGTGTCGAGAGAAGTGCTTAGGGTATTTGCATTTGAAAATTGACAGTAACAGAACGGAGTCTTGAATTTGGTCAGATTAATGGCAAAAGGCTCGCCCTCCATAACCTACATGCGGCTCAGAACTTAACTGATCAATTCTGGGTGCAATCCCAGTGCCGGGAGAAGCACTCTTGGGATTTTTCATTAGAAAATTTACAGTAAAAGAAAGGAGTCTTGAGTCTTGTCCGATGAATGGTAAAAGGTTCGTCCTCCATAACCTACCTACATGGGGCTAACGTAACACATCATATCCTCTGACATTGTGTCTCTACTTTCGGGGAATTCGGTTGTGATTGTGACGTTATTCCCTGAAATACATTGGTTTCATAACAATGAAACCAATCTTACAGAACCTCACGTTCTTCCTTCAACTACAAATCCCTTCTCTACGCAAGCATTCCACCTATCAAGGGCCGTGTTGCGGTTACCTGCTTGCAACTAGTCGTATCATTAACATGCATGTACTAGATAGTACGGTACACTGTAATTACCTTTTAGTCAAGTAGCAGGATTCTGC
This sequence comes from Agrochola macilenta, assembly GCA_916701695.1. Classification (NCBI taxonomy): domain Eukaryota; kingdom Metazoa; phylum Arthropoda; class Insecta; order Lepidoptera; family Noctuidae; genus Agrochola; species Agrochola macilenta. The sequence goes on from OU753578.1 coordinate 6,642,842, forward strand.
ATAGATAGTTGCTGGAGTTGAAGCAACCGGATAGATGTAGGGTGCGATTGTAGCATACATGTTGCTTGTAACGGTAGTGGTGGAAAAATATTTGGTTTCTCGTCCTAGATCCTAGGTCTCTAGAGACTAACTTCCCTAGACCATCGAGCGTGCCTCGAGTCTCTGGGATCTAGTGAAGTCCTCCTCAGAAGTCGTAAATAAAGTAACGAGGTTATACTAGCAATAACACCACACGTAGTTTTGGTCCATCATAGATTTTTCTTCCAATTTTATATCCCCATGAAGGTGAACGTTTGAACGTGAAAGTTTGTACAAAATGCATGGACACTGTTGGAATGACATGAATTTAAAATGGTGGTGCATACTTAACTAGCGTCATTTTTTATGACTTAAAGTTAAATTAAGCACCCCTTAAAACCGTATGGGTTTTCTGTCAGCTTTCTCACAAAGAGCACACGTTACCTTAAAATTATAGAAACTAGAAGAAGTAAGTAAACTCGTCTCGATAAATTCTGCATGTGCGCTACAGAATATTGTTGTGAAGGTACGGAATAAATATTACCATGTATCGTTAAGTGGTCGGTTTAAAAGCTTTCCCATGTTATCAACTGTAAAAGGATGAGAGGATTATGTCTCATAGGTTATTTAACTAGCCGGTTCTGTGGCGCCATCTAGTGGGCAATAGCTGAACTTTATGTTTCTCTATTATTATTTTTCCTAACGTCTTTTTCTTTGAGAGCTTGACACGCTCTCAAAGAAAAAGACGTTAGCAAAAAAAAAATATATTGCTATCAATTTCTATACCATGACCATCTAATTATTGTTTCGGTGATAATTAAGTTATAATGGAATAGTCCATTAAGTATAGAACTAGAATATTTCTTAAAAGTCAGGTCAGATCAATAATAATATACGAGTATCATACTAAAGTAATAAATCCACTTCCAGCTTTCAAATATGATGAGGATCTCAAGTAGCTTAGTTTATTTTGAAACATTTATTAACAAACTTGAGTGATACACCATATTAAATATCGTTTCAAACTAAAAAACGTCAGCCCAAGTCCAAGTCCCAAGTCCTAGGTCTTAAAACCGGTCTGCCATATTGCCAATAAACCCATTCATTTCGCGTGGGATGAAACTGGTTCCAATTTACTAATGCAACTGTACCGCACTGAGAACTGGAATTTTTCAGCAACCAACACGACCCCTAACGCTTTGCGACGCAAGCTAGCATTAAAACTACGTAGTTCTGCTATTACATAATAGATGGCGCTAGGAGTCGCGTTCGCGCTCAAAACGGTTCGCGTTATTGATTCACCCGTATCTGGCACCGTTCAAATAAAATATTGATTGTTTTGCGATACTAGTGTTTACTGAAAACCTTTATCTTGTAAGTTTAGGTTTATCAGTTATGCTCTGTGTAGTGTTTTCGTTTTGTTATTTTGAATGTAACAGGTTTTGTAATTTTTTGTTATGATTGCGTTGGCGTAACGGGAGCCACGTTGTTAAGGTTTACGTAAGCTGCTTCGCTTTAATAATGCTTACAATAACAATAATTGGGCGAAACTCTTCATGAACCGTTGCCTACAAATTGGAAGATTTTCTTTTTATTTCTAACGGAGAAACGGAAACAGTTGGTAATCAATTTATAAGAAATAAGAATCTGTCAACAATGTCTATAGAAAAATATTGTTATGGGGAAAATAAATGATTAACAGAAGTATGAAATAGGTTTTTTATTGCAAAGTTCAGCCTACCTTCAAAGATTCGTTTTGGAACCAAAAAACGTGTGTAACGCTTTTTCAAGGAGCATTACCAATTCTTAATTTATTGACACATTTAACACTAAATCTTCCAGAAACCGTCATTGCATCGGTACTAGTTGCAAAACGCAACGCAAACGTTGACGTCTACGGCGGCCATCTTGTCCGGTTCCCGCCAATTGGATGATTGCGCGGGAGTGCCGCGTTGCGTCCGTGTCAAGGTGACAGTATCGACGACCATTATGATTGTTTTGTAATAAACAAACAAAATTACGTCCTTATGTTGTGGCTGTAATTTTGGTTCATAGATTATCAAGAGCAGGCCAATTATGCAATAAAAAAATAAAATAAAAATAGGGTACTTTTTTGTTAAAGAATGAACAGGTGCTTGGTAAATTCGAACAGCCTGATAAGTACATAAATACCCAGCAATTTAAATGGATTGGTAATCTATAGTAGACTTCTCAATAATTAACGATTTAGTCATCTTTAACTTCGATTTTTCTTCCTAGTGAAGCATTCGATTTCAACACTAGTTTTAAGCCATAAATCTTCTCGCTCAGCACTAAATCGTACACGTTTATAAAATCTGAAAACGTGTGAAGAATTCTTGAAAATTGAATACGTAATTCAGTCACGCCACACTAGCGCTTTTCTCTTTTTGCGTTCGCCGAATTCTTTTAAAATTGTGTCGTAAATTGCGAATATTTCGTTTTATTGTAGGGTAGTTTGCAATTAAAAAAATCTGGAAAGCAGTAAGAGTAGTAACACTTAAAAGGTTGAATAAAGACTACCCACCAAACGAATGGTTTAAATTAAATACTAAAGAGGATAACTTAATAAATGATTTATGAAATACCTATGTAGTTACACGCCAACTTAAATAAATCGGAATAATTTTTTATCTTTACACCTTTAACTGCACCTAATACAATGCTCGCAAGTTCTATACCTATTACATTCCAAGGGTAAACTACAATTTTCAAAGTCTAAACTGTCTTAATATATGTTTGTGGACTTAATTACATATTTCACTTGCCTAAACACACAACCAGTGCTAATATGTTTGTTACGATTTCAAGCTTATTTATTCAAGCGTCACCCTGTAATTTAACCCTTATGAACTAATTATTGTTTGTGGTCTTAATTTTGATGCTATATCTAGGTACGTTGTCTTTGATTAAAAGATTCGAGGGGTTTGACTGCCTCCTTGCCTTGTCCTTCTGGTCGCGAGGCCTGGATTTGTTTCCAAGGTCGGGGCAAGTTCCAAGTTGCAGCCCGGAGTCTGCGCTGTTGATGGGTATAGGTTGGGTACTATCTGTATGCCAAATGTGGCTTTACTGTAATCCCTGTGCCTACCCCTATGATATAAAATATAATATAGTACCTATTTTGAAAGCTAATGCTTTAATGTCATGTGCTATGTTCTTGTTAAGTTACAGAAAATGGCATGTTCAATTATTTGGTTCGCTTGTTTTCGTGTTACGAAGACCAGTAGCGTACCTAATTGGATTAGAAGACACGCTAGCTTGATTTTACAAAGGGTTTATTACAGAAAAACAATGTAATTTACTTTGTTTTTCTAACACAAATAAGGTCTGATCTCCTGAGTCTTCACCGGTTTGAAAATTAAAAAAATAATCTTTGTTTGATAATTTATGTCCCCGACGCATGGTGTAGAAAATCTAATTTTGCCTCCCGGAAATTCAAACGCAAAATATCGTTATCAAACAACCAACCCTATTGATATCGTAAAATCTCCCAATTTAAAAGTTGAATCAGAACACGGAAATCGAACGACAGCCCCTTTCCCTTATCGATTTTCGAGTTCAAAACTCCAGTAATATCGTTTATGGCAACCGAATATGGCGGCTAATCGAATTAAACGTTGGATTATCAGAAACTTGGGTTTCTTATTGGATTAGAACGCGACGGGTCAACTTACGTTGTCTTTGACGTCACTGCACTTGGTCTATGTGGTACCTAACTACCAAATCATCGATACGGGTTATCGATTAAAAGTGTCGAATACAGGAAAAATTGATTTCCGGTTCGTTTTGATTAACAAGCCATTATACGGCCGATACATAATCTGGTTGTTAGATATATATATCGTTTGAGGAAATAGTGGTTTAGCTAGGATGTTTATATGCCCATAAAATGGGACATTGGGATTGAAAACGATGCAACTATCATTAAACAATTTTATGATGCAAGAAATTGAACCAGCTCTTGAAATATGGTCGACGAGATAGGACTGAGACAAACGAACTTCGTATATTTTGAAAGAACAAAGGAAAACACAGGACATCTTAAAAAATCTCACTTGATGGTAAGCGATGATGCAGTCGTCAATAGTCTTGCTTAAAGGTAATCTACCTAATCTATCACTAATGACTTATATACCATAACTATAATAGTTATCGGTAAACATAGTCTCAACAAAGGAATAAAAACGTGTGGTTATAACTACAAAGTTGTTGAAATATCAAATTGAAACACCGCAACAGGATTTACCCGTCACATTACCTTCCGAATATAGTCAACATAATATCAGATATGATGATAAATCGTTCAACGAAAGCATCGCTACTAACGGACGGTCATCAAGTTGTACTATTGATAGTATCAATACTACATCCATCAACGTCAGTTATACTCTTTGTGAAAGCCTAAGGTGTATATCGAGTTAAGTATCGATTTGTTGAAATGCAATCGTTGCTAGTGTCCATTTCGTTAACATGAGCTCATAAGCTACAAGAGAGAATAGTTAATTTCTTAATCCATAGTATGTAGTTGAAATATTGGAGCAGTGAATGAGCAATGAAATCGATATGACTTAGCCCTTTCTTTGGTTGTCCCATATTTCTACAAATCAAATGATTAACCTCTTATTTGTCATCATATTCATCTTTATTATCTGATCCAGAATGAGGTGAAAGTAGTCATTTACGTACATTTTTTATAATTAAAGACGGTAAAAAAGAATGACCAAAAAGGTTTTGCTAGCCTATTAAATTAACAAACGAAGGAAATATATGGTGGTATCGAAATAATCATCATAACTAATGACAAGAAATTATTATAGCATCGAGATTAATATGTTATTGATAATGCACTCCATCAAGTCTATGAATGAAATACTATTAACGAAGTTGATTAAAACTCGGAAGTTGATCAAACGACTTGTTTGGAAGTGACAGATTATAATTAATACCAGATTTAAAAGCCGCATTTTTTATTTGCTATTTGAGGACTTGTGAGTAGTATGGAAAGTTTTATTTTACGAAAACTATTAAGATTGGAAGTCTTTTGTGTAACTAAATAGTAAGAAATGCTATACGAATATGTCAAGGAAAGAAAGTAGTGTCTTATATGTATAGGCTACTTCACAGCAAATATTAATCTCAAAGCATTTGATATAGAAATTTTCAGAAAAACCAACAATAAAATTCTAAAGGTATATAAGGTCCAAGCATAATCCTACGGTCGGAACCGTTTTAGTGAAGCAGTGATGTAAGACTAATTGACTGATATATTCATCACTCCAAGTGTCCCGAACACGGACCGTGTTGATACCCCATCAGTCCATCACAAATGAATTAATGGACTCCGCAGATTTCTTTTTAACGGACAGTTAGCCTGATATGGGTGAAACGGGACATGGAAGTATTTTAGGACCAAGTTTTTCTGAAATGGCCTATTGAGATTACGACAAACTTTATGTCGTGTCTGATTTTGCGAAGCTAATCGCTTGTTCGGTGATTTATGGGAAGTTTTTGTGTCCTTTTGGTACAGAAGTTCAAGTTTTGTAATTGGTTTGGAGAGAAGTGACGTTTATGGTACTTTCCTATTAAATAATTCTATTACAATTCGATCAATTTACATCAAGACAAAAACACAATTTGGGTATTCCTATAAAATACGATGATGTAATTACCTAATATTTTAGAAAACAAAAATACTGAAAAACCTGCACAGGGATACTATTCAAGCAAAACATATACAGGGAAATTTCCATACAAATGAAGTAGTAAATACGGTTATCTATTGTAAACACAGAACGCATAAGTCGACGACTGTCAACTACAGATAGTCGCAGATAGTAGCCGAGATAGGATAACGTTACCTGACGTCGAATAGCAAAAATGGAAAATGATGGTCAGGAATCGGACGAGACAAATATGAGTTTTCATAAAGCATTAAAATATCATCGAAGACATTATGTGACCAAATTGAATTAGTATTACAAATGCAAAAAGAAATTGATATTGTATAAGAACATGCAAAAGAGAATTTAAAACCGCCGACTCAGTAAAAGTTTGCAGACGAAGTTAGTAACGAATTTTCTTTTGAGATGGACGGGCTTAAAAAATTAAGATGTTACATTATTGAAACGCTGTCAGACCTTTCAGAAACGGTGCAAATCTTTTATAAATGTTCCTTTGATTCTTCAGTCTGGGATTTGCGGAGAATTTGCGTGTTCACTCCGATTTAGGTTTCACAGATCACTGATTTCGAAGCGGGATTTTTTTTATTTGTGTTATAATCGATTTGGTTGTAATGGCAACAAAAGATTTGATTTCAATATTCCGACTCGTTTTATCTTTCAAATCTGGAAAACAAAAGAGGGTGTATTGATTGAATACTTTGTCAAATCCAGCTGTTGTCTCAATTTATCACCAGTTTCATCTTAGTGGAATGATTTTCCGTTATATAATAAAGAATCAGACGCACTTGATACATGTTCCCTGTCGTGTTACGCATCTACCGTCGCCCTAACGTCACTCTCAACTAACATATCAAGGTTAGGAGGGTCCTACTCTAAGAATAGACACTCCTACGTATGTCGCTAAAGTGCGAAATGTAGTTAGTTCACGATGAAATTAAATTGTTTGGATAAAATTTCGATAGGTGTGATTAATTTTTAATTTGATGAGAATTGGAGTGGAGATAAAATTGAAAGACTTTTATTGGATAAAACCTAATATCTAATTGTTATTAGAATCGACAGAACTTTTATTGAAGAAAATAATCCACCTGTCTTTTGTGATATTGTCTCTAAAATAAGTTTTTTTGCGACTCGCAGACGGTAGTTAACCATGACTTACTCTGTAATCTGTAATTATCCAACCTTACTCCGAATAAATGTGGCCGAACCGCGAATTTTGCTGTTACGTCACCACCATCTCCCATCTTGGATTGTGGACGTTAAACTAGCTGCTGTCAAGGCCAGTAGCACCGGACAGGCTCAATTATCCACTGAAGAGGACTCACGAGGCAGCTTCGTGATGAGTGGGCCATGTTCAGGAAATACGCATCTGCTCGATGCTACACATAAAGTGAAAAGAATATTCAGAAAATATGTGTGTTCTAAAATTGCCAAGATACGATAAAGATCAACATTTTTGTAGTAAGGTTAGCGTTGTACCAGTAGCTTTTAATCATATGAATAAACTAAAACATTTCCAGAAAATCGTTCCAAGTAATGCTGAAAACCATTTAGAAACCACAGACTAATTAGCGGTATTAACTATGAAACACAGGTTTGCGCAAAATGGTAGGCAGCTGCTACGAGTATACCGTCTGTCATTACTTTGATGACAACATCAACGGAATGCAATACTAATTCTGTACTATATGCTGTATAATATCGAGGTCTCCGTATATAAATAAAATAAGGGCTTTAAACGGATCCACAAACAAATATTTCGGTGTTTGGTTTGACGATATATCACATTTTCCTAACTTGAATGTTGGGTTCATATCGTTGTATTACTTTTCATATGAGTATTTGTTATTCACGCACTGATAGGTAAGCTAAGATAAAAGGTTTCTTCAAACTTAAGTATTGTTTTTATCGTTATTTTGTGTGGTAGCATGATATTTTACTTTCGTGAGTGCGACACCAATTCTTAGAATTTTCTAAAGGCGTTGAATCGGAGAGTGAGATCAAATGAAGACATTTTATCAATTGTGGGTATTCCTACAAGCTCTTTACAATACAGTGATGAATATTTACATGCTGATATATTATCATGGAGATAAGATTCTGCATCTTATAAGTTTCAATGTATCTGATTAACCATCTTATTATTTAGAATCACGTGGTTTGGCTTGCGATTGTTACGTCATCACCTTTGAAGCAAGTATGGTTTCATAATAAAACTTAATATTGTGTTAGTACTGTTTTGCTTACAGCCACATATTAACATGTATCTAGTTAATAGGTCAACCTTATTTCCTCATTATTTCTGAACATTTTTTTTTGCTTCGTTATCTTCTCGGGATTTCCAATTCTGAGATGATGTAGACATTTTTGTACAGCGATTTCCTTATTATCTAATACCTTTTGTACACATTAAAACAACATCTTCTATTCTTAGAATTATAACAGCAGATGTCATTATTGAATATTGTTGGCTTAAATTTAATGATAGCCAAATCAAAACACGACAGCCGCCATTTTCAAATCAAATCACCTCCTGTGTGAACAAACGGCTGCTCAATTAGTAAACCCTCGTTCCTAGCCACCGGTGCCGGTTCGATGCCCTGATCAAATTGAATCCCGCCATTTTTATTGGTCAATGCCTTAGGGAATATGGGGCGTAAATCTGCGCGAGATAGCACACCAAGATTGCTTAGTAAAGTAAATGTTGGGAAAGTTAGATTAAGGGTTACCTGGAAATGGTGAAAAGAAATCGGCTTCAATTAAGAAAAGGCGGGGCGGGGCGAAATCTTTTTTTTTTATAAAAGAGTTTTTGCGTTAATCTGATTAGTTTTCTTTATAAATCGTTTTCCGTAAAGCTGTATTGTCTTTTTGTAGGTCAAGGTGTCAAACTCAAACTCAAACTCAAAGCATTTATTTCAATTAAACCATTTACAGGCACTTTTGAATTGTCAAATAGTCGCGTCAGTTAGTCAGATAGTTGAAGCTAGTTGCCCATTCCAAAACGTAGATCTTTATGGAGAAGAACGGGCAAGAAACTCCAAGGACACTCTTTTAAATATAGAAAATTACAAAATCCTGGGTACATTATTCTTGTTGCTTCTATATGTGAGAACAATGTACAAAAAATTATCAAAACAATTCAAAATATAAGATTAAAAATAAGCCATGGCAGATAAGAGATGACCAGTCACAACTGACGGCGCCCGTTCACGAACATGACGCATGGATCAGCACCATCCAGCTCAACCATTTTGTTGGAAAACCCATATCGAAATCTTATGCAAGAAAATCAGCAAATCTGCTTATGCACTGCACACATTATCTTCTATAATAGGTGTGGAGGCATTACTTACAGCCTACTATGGCATAACGGAATCCCATCTACGCTATGGTGTCGTCTTTTGGGGCAATTCAACAGAAAGAGAAACGGTGTTCAAGGCTCAAAAGAGATGCGTCCGTTCAATGTTTAAAATTAAACCTACCGATAGTTGCGTGCCGTACTTTAAAAAATATAAAATACTTACGTTGCCATGTCTTTACATTTTAGAGGTAGCTGTATTTGTAAAAACGAATCCATACCGATTTAAACAATTAAATGAAGTTGTACCACGTAACAGGCGTGACAACAGTAGGATATGCTCTCATGCTGCGAGAACATCACTCATGCGCAAAAGTATTTTCTGTATGGCTCCGATGATATTTAATAAATTGCCTAAAAGTTGGAGAGAACTGCCCTTGTCACTTTTCAAAAATAAGCTGAGAATTTTTTTAATTAATAAAGCATATTACACTATTTTACATTTTTTGGATGAAAAGGACTTTTCTATTCCGACCTCTAATGTAGATGGTTAAAAATACAATTTTATAATGTGAACACAGTTAATTATAGTGGACATAGTTAATTTAATTTATTTTGGACTTTAAAATCGTGACATCAATTTTTATTGTTTATTTCTTACGTATTTTCTAATGAATTTAAAATGACGTGACATGAAATGATTATAATGATATTATTTGATAATTATGTATATATACTGGACATAATTTAATTTATTTTTGACCATAATATACTTTAAATCTTGACATAAATTATTAATGAAATGATTATGAATGTTAATCCAATTAAATGAAATTGTTAACTAATAACTTACAACTTATACCATTTGTACGCCGCTATTGGCAAAACATGGACGCTCACAACAAAATATTAACTCAATACCTTGCATGTCTGCCTTGTCAGTTTATGTATACGCATGTTTGACAAATAAATTATCTTTCTTCTTTCTTCTTCTTCTTCTAGGGAACCGAATGATCTAACACACTCGCCACCATCAGCGAGACATTTAAGTGAGCATGACATACTCTCAACTGCCATGCTCTTTCAAGTCAACATACATCTTAATAACATTAAAACGGCTCCATGGTACTCACATTTACAAAAATTGAAAAAATGCTTCTAAATTATACAAAACAAATTTGCAATGTATTTGAGAGATTAATAGAATGTTACTACCAAAAAGAAAGAAAATCATTATCCATTGGAGTATTCAACAATTAAAACTTGTTTTAAATAAAAAATAAACATTAAGTTTGTAATGTCAGAAAAATAAAAAGGGGAAGCAACTCTTCCAAACATATTTTTTTTTTTTTAACTAGTGAGCCCAAGTGGCTGTGGAGCAGGACCAGCATTAAGCCAAGCATTTTTATCTATGATGTGATGATGGTGTGATTTCAATATAACGTCTTTGATCTTTAACTTACTCATAACATAAAATTTCATGTTGTTCAACATCGTAGGAATAACAAACGATAATGTCCATTATTAAATTGTTTCTCACTTACACAATATTCTTCACCAAACCGTGATAATTTTAGTACGAGTTAACACTCAATAGAAAAACATTTCGGAAGCGTTCTACAAAGACATGAAGGAATCGATTTGAATCGGTTGGGTCCGTCTCGCGATTCGAGATTTTTTTCCGATGTTTGTTCGTAGACCGAAAAAGCCGGTCAAGATTTTAATATGGATCGATTTGGTGTTCTATCGAGCGATTATCGACGCGTAATCTAGCGTCGGAAAAAATTGGGGTACCCATGCAATGAAGATGGATGCTCGTCTTTTGATGTAATGGATGCTGTTCTTAGAATCTATGTTTCTTATGGAAAGAGTTGCTGTAATGTTGTCCGATAACATGAAGTTAAGAAAAAAACAAGAAGATTTATAAATAGAAAAACGGGGTCCTAAATTGTAAAATGTATAGGCAAAGTTTTTTTTTTTAATCAAAACAAGTTTTGGTGAAAATTTGTTTGAGATATCAAAAATATACTTCGCCTGAACATTAATGTTTCCGCCGAACTGAAACCAGTTCAAACTACTATCATGAATTGTTCTATTTAACCAAAACTTCGCATGTCAGTGCTAAATATGGCACATTATTACAATGCACACTACGAAATTAGGTCGTGGCGCAGGTGCTAATGTGTATTGGTCTGTGCATCACAGTTGACTTAACTGTGGTTTCATTACAAATGGCTGCCATTTAACGTCATTAGTTGGTATTGGGCGACATTAAGAGGCCATGCACGAATCGACTGATTTTGATCAATTTTGTTCATTAGTTGTGAGAAGGGGAAAAATAATTTAAACAAAAGTATTTGCCATTTGAAAAGTCGAGTTTTTTTGTTTTGCATGTGACTGAAAGGGAATTTTCAAATAAGTTAAGTATTCATGGAAAATCACAAATATTCGCCACAAGTTTTCCGAAAAATGACGCGAGACTGACGTTTGTTCACTTTTTTAAAGTTACATAGACTTAATGTTTCAATTATTTCAAGCTTTCTTACAATGAGTTATTGACGAAAAGGGGTTTTTTTCGTGCACGGAGCTTTAATGTGTGGTTGAAGTTAGTCCAGGATTTGTATTCATATCGCAAGTTTGCAGATGTGATTTAAGGCAGTCTCGAATTCTCGATGTTTGCCGGAATTTTGACTAGTAGACTAGTTTATAAATGGCAGATGACATATAGGCTTAAATTATAGACTAGCTGTTGTGCCGGCTTCGGCACACTAGTTTCATTCGCATCCTATAGGAAATTACTTCAAATGCCCGGATAAAGTATCCGTGTTTCGCCGCTTCTTCTTCCCAGCTAAAGCACTAGGAAGTGGTGAAGGGTGGTCGTTTTTGGGGGACTGTCTTATGTCATTTTGACGCTCCAGTGCTGATTCTCAGCCTAGTTTGGATAAATGACTTTTGAATTTGAATTTGCTAAACTAGGACATAGTCTGAGCGTCAAAGCACAAACTATCATGTATAATATTACTGGGATCCAGACCGCCTCCGAATTACACCATAACAATCGATTCTGTCTTACGAACGCCACCAAGGATCCCAAACCCTTTTCGTTCACGAACCGCATACTAGTGATGGATTAATTAGCATTCGCGTTCATTGTTAGCATGCGAATGCTCATTTAGCATTTAGCAAATGAAATGTAGTTGCGAAATTCTGTGAAATGCGAAATGAATTTATCGCTTCGTACTTTTTATACTATCATACGTCAGAGCGTCGACGCACGCAGCGGTAGTGCGCGCTCTCCTTCGCACCCACGGGAAGTCGGGATTACGAAATCTATCGGTTTCACTTGACCGTGACCTCGTTGCGAGTGAAATTTATTAGCAGATGCTAATAAATGGGTTAAGCAATTGTTATGTTATTATCTTTGATTTGCGCGTACTTAGGGTTGTATATTGAATGAATGCGTGAATTCGCATATTAACAAATATCACATATTTTATTATTATCAATTATCGTCATATTAGCGAATAGCATAGCAATAGCAATTAGCATGCTAAGACTCAAGAATTCACATGCTTATGAAATTTATGCGAAGCGCATTAATAGGGAATATGCATGAGATTCAATTAAGGGTTAAATATTTTTTTTTATAAACTATATTACTTCAGAATTATGCCTCCATCAATATTTTTTATTATAATTTAATAATGAGCAAGAAATTAATTTTTAAAAAGTGCAAAAAATCTGTGGGAAATTCAAATGAAACTAGAAAAACTGTAAAAGCAACAAATAATGTACCGATGTTAGAGAATAATAAAAAAAATAAAAAAAAATACTTGAAAAGCGACGCTATTGGTCAGAGCGAATGTGACGTAACAATCTATGGCAACAATGTAATGTTAATGTGTTTTGTAGGAGTTTTTGCGATTCAGTCAGTTTTATTGTGATTTTAGTACACATTTAGAAGTAATACATTTGTTAAAACACGAAAGACTCTTTCGAAAATGACTGAAAGCGGTTTTGTGAAAGCCCAATCGGATAGTTTGCCGAAAGCTGATGTGTTCATGATGACCACATTTTTACATCAAATACCGATTTCACGTCTGTTGAAATCAAAGGAGAGAAAGCTTTAAGGTTATTAAGTATAACATATTATGTTTATTTTATCTTCCACACCTTTTCCGGAATAATTTAGTTTTAAAAAGCATCGTAACCTAAAATCGAAATCTAGATTGTGTTAAGTATAGAATGTTGTTATAATACTAGGATATTGAAAACAAGTTGGGAGATAGCATGTTTCTTTTCATAAATTTACACCACTTTCTCCGTAAGTCCGAACCTCTCAGGACAAAAAAAAATACTTGGTCAGGTGCATTTCATAATGTATTTCTGCACTTAGGCACAATGCAGTATTTGTATGTCGGTTTTTTGCATTATTCTATAGAGGGAGAAGTTGGTTCCATGATGATGTATTAGTCGAAAATAGAAAACACATATTTGCAGCAGAGCACAATACTTCTTCAACATAACCTCAACATTTGACATTTATTTGTTTGTTGTCATAGACCTGTGACGTCACCACACCAAGCGCGCCAAAATGGCGTTTAAATAGCCCGGGTCGGATGGTTATTTTTAACTTTTTTTTAAAGTACTTTGAATTGCTTTTTTGGCGTTGAATTTTTTTTTACTATTATTTGGCGATGTAAAGAATCGAATAAAAAAAGAAAAAAAATACATGCATATTCCCTATTGACATTACTACCGCATACACGTAATTGCTGCTTTGCACCACAAACTATTCCTACCCCCTTCATATACAAAACACCGCTTTATAGTATCCAGATACCCTTGGGATATTAAATATTTACGAGAACAAAACTTACAGAACCACTGCTCGAGGTTATTGAGAAAGAACAAAAGAATATAAGTTTCTTTACAACTGTTTTCAGATACAACAGCAGTTGGGACTTCAAAATTGTCACTTGCAATCTTGCAATAGTTAGTACATTGCGGTTTTTTTTTTTTTTAGCTTGTGTTGTCCCACTGCAGGGCAAAGGCCTCTGTTTCTTCTTTCCACTCTTCTCTGTTTTGAGCTAGTGTGGACCAATCTTGTCTGTAGGCGTCAAGCTCGCCGATTGCGGTTGAAGAACTGATTTTTTATAGTTGTAGGTCTCTATCTTATAGAATAAACGGTGAATTGAATATGCCCACTGTTGGTCTTCCAAATGGAAAATAAATAAATAGGTACAGTACGACACAACTTAGATGTAGCATCGAATTCGTAAAATCGATCACCATCCGTACTGAGTGCGCCTTCAAAATCACCAATCTTTATTACTGCTTTAGGTGAAAATTATCTTTACGTAAACGCAATATCTTGCAGTCATATAACCAAATACACAAATGAAAATTGAAATGAATTAATGCAAATTTTCAAATTTATGCTGCATCTGAGTTGTATCGTACTGTAAATCAGAAGGCTTTTTTCCAAATATCTGACTAGATTAACAAAATATCCAGATGCGTTGGAGTGTCAGAGGTTTCACCAAAAACCATAATTTAACCTGAATTTTGCTTCTGGGTCCTGCAGGGTAATTGTGTAACACCAGGGTTGATAAAAATCATGACTTTTATAAAAAAATCAAAATAATCGGATTTATTTGATTTAAATCGGATTTATTTGATTTAAATCGGATTAATTTGATTTAAATCGGATTTTTTTGATTATTTCTGTTACACATGTCTCTAAATGTTTTTTCATTCTCGCTACTAAGCCCATTAATTCCTTCTTACAACGTTCACACACCGCTTTGTTAAACTTGCCGCAAGTGGACTTTTTTTCATCGAAATAAACCCATTCACCAGACCACCTTCCAGACATCTTGTTGTATTCACTTTCATTAATCAATCACGAATGACCGCGCCAAAGACTAATCGAACGATTTCACGAGTTTAAATTTCGGAGAACCTCCGAACGGTGTAGTTAAACAGCATTGGACACGTGTGTGCGCGCCGTAGTTTATGTCGGGGGAAGTCCCTTGACACATTTTGGCTGATTTGGTCGAAGTAAAAAAAAATTGATTTAAATCATTGATTTTTATAAAAAAATCACTTGATTTTAATCGCGATTTAAATCACTGATTTAAATCAAGTGATTTAAATCATATCAACCCTGTGTAACACACTTACAGTAGCAATGGCTTTCATTTTTACAGTTCAACAACATTCATTACGTTATTTACGTGGTTGAGTTGACAATTTTTTCCAACATATGAAACAATGGAATTAGGGTGCTGTTAAGTATCAGTAGCCAGACTTTCGGGGCTTGAACGTAACAAATAATTATTTACATAATTCCACCTTCGTAAATAATTATTTTCGTTATTCCAATTCTCGTTTTGTGGTACAATTTGATTCAGGTGTGTAACGTATTGGGGAGAAGGGAATAATTGGGCGAGACTTACAAATGCAATTAAGGTACCTTATTTTGGTCGTTGTTCCGAGCGAAGTAGGTACATTTTCGCTGGCGTGGTATTAATACGCGCCCTAAGTGAAGCGTGGGTGTGTTGTATGTTAAAATATTACTCTAAAGTTGAGCACATAAAAGCTAAAGTATGCGCAGAAATAGCAGCAAGAACACTTTCGGTAAAATATTTTGCGTTCATAAATTGACGAAGGATTTCCAACACAAGAGATATGATAGGATGTTGTGATGAAATTTGATAATATCGTATATACAGCAAATGATTGTGTGTGGGATCATTAAATGACTCGGCAGTAAAATTCTATGGAATAACTTAAATGTCCATGCAAAAGTCATCCCACACGAGCTGCCAACAATTTCCGTTACAAACACAGAATTAATTCAAATCACCCATTCATTATTCAGTGTCATTACTCTTACTATCGCACCTGCTCACACGGTTGATATAAGTACCTTCTAGTAAATACATTATATCTACCTATCTATGTCCACATTATGGTCATTGAACGATATGTGACGATTCTGAGTCCATAAGTTGTTTGTTGACGTATGTTTTACTGCATTACAATATGGTCTTATCTTGTAAAGGTATGTCACTTGGCTAATAATATTTTTAAACGTCTTGTTGTCCATTTTTAGGTGGGCGAAAAGGTATTTTTGTTAAGGAAAATTGGACGGGCCCTCCCGAAAATATGGAGCTGCACCAGATGTCTAATCGATTTATGTTACTTGTTTCTCTTTTAATGTGTAGGTACTCTAATTGTGTAATACACGATCAATCAGAAACGTTTTGAAACAGATTGCTAATCCATTGTTTAAAGTTCGAAAAAAAAATCTGCTCAAAAACGTAAATAACGCAATGAATGTTGTTGAACTGTCAAAATGAAACAGGTTAGTGGTAATCGTTGACGAAAATGTGTTACGTAATAAGGTAGCCGGTTCGTTTTGTAAAGCAAATGTTTTTCTTTGTTTGAAGAATATTATGAATTTGCAACACAAGCCTTAATAATAAATAAAAAACCTTCGCGAAAAAACACGCCCTGCGGATAAAATGTGAACTTTTTTGCCTGTACGCGCCGTTTACGGCAACATTAGTCAGCCCTGCCCACACCTGCAGATACAAGCGTGTTTATATGTTTGTTTACAAATGCTTTACTGCATTACGTTGATATCAGGCAATGCAGCATCAAAACATTTGGGCGTGGCTTCACAGAAACACCGCGTGAATTAGCCGTAAGCCGGCCCGCTCGACAGTCGCGATTCGGTCTCCCGTCGCGTCGAACGTCTGTACCCACGTCACGAATTAAAAATTCACGTGATCGTGGAGAATTCTTGTGCCAAATAAGGAACGAAACGAATTTTCAAGGAAGAAAATTGTGCAGTTTTCTGTGATTTTTTTGTGCAGTGAAAATATCTCGGTCAATCTTTTCAGAAGATTGTTCCTGAGGGTAGTTTGTGTTGAGTGTCGCACGGATCACCTGTATTCTTGTTTGTATGTTTTTTTTTTTGTTTTTAATATTCTTCTACCGTCACGTCTTTGGCAAGGTCGGCCCCGGTTTCGTGTTATTTTATTTTTATTTACATATAAAATTAAGCTGCATATTTTCGCGTACAAGTGTTATTTTTATGCGTACGTTTTCGTATCGACAAAATTGATTCATGAATTCACAAATTAAATGGCGTCATGCTGTTTTTGCATTCACCAAATATGAATTAAGTTGTGATTGTTGTAAAGTAAAGTTTGTTTATTAAGAGTGGGTTTATTATTAACTGTCATACCAGTTCTTACGCACACAATTATGTGACTACCAGTTACGTTAACCGTATGAAAGTCATTCATGCCAACATTAATGGGACAAATAAATTGTAAAACGCCATTCATTTTAACAATACCTTCTATTTCATATAAACGGTCGTAATCCAACGGTTTCACAGCAATTTCGCGAAATTAACAGAGTCAGTGCCGAGTTCTAATTTGTAAAATGTTAATATACAAATTATTTATCGTCTTAGAGTCTTCGAGATTTCGTTGAAGTTTTGAATTTCGAACGTGCTCCGAATCGGTACAAGTTCCTGAAGTCTTACATTTTTTATTTCTTTCCCCCTTTTCAAATTGCTCACGAAGTCTCGGCTCGAAATTCGAAGTATTTGTATTCTTCGGAATCCTCGGATTGTTCTTTGGTAATTCGTTTGTTTATTGGTACTGGTCTTTAATATTTAAGATTTCCAACCTAGATATGGTATTCACGATAAAACTAGTGAATTTATCGTAAGAAATTGACATAAAAATGATGGATGAATAAGGTTATCTATTGAATTTGTACACAATTTTTTTTTAATAACCGACATACCTAGTTAAATTTTGAGAGATTTTCAGACATGTTTCCCTTCGTTATATTACAAGGAAACACCTCCACCCCAATTCCGAGATCTTCTTTCACTGGAAACAAAAAACATTCAGCACGTGAATCTAATCCAGTCTGAAACCACTCTTATGCTTAGGTACCTCAAGGACGGACGTGTTCAGACGGACACGTCCCGCGTAAGAGTATATTCATATACAAAAACCGGCCAAGTGCGTGTCCGACCACGCTCAAAGAAGAGATCCGTAGTTGGGATGAATTTAACCCAAAAACAAACCTAACTTTAAAGTTGAAAAACATGTTCTTCCATATCATGTTCTTTCATAAATCGATACACATCACGGTCAATTCTCCAATTGTAAATATAAGTTTGTAATGGTATTTTTTATATGATAAATCTACAAATTAACGATTTCGAACCTTTTCCTTGTTCTTGTTTTTACTTGTGCTGTGAGAACTAACTTCCTACCAAATTTCATGATTCTCGGTCAAAGGGAAGTACCCTGTAGGTTTTGATTTATTTGCGAGTATCAAAATATGTGACGTAAATCGCCGTATTTTTTTATAGCGATGACTTAGAAGCTTGATTTTTCTCTTAATTTCAACTTTATACCTCCACGCGTTCCTGAGAAAAAAGGGTCTTGACAGACAGACGGACAACGAAGTGATCCGATAAGAGTTCCGTTTCTTCTTTTTAAAGTACGCAACCCTAAAAAGAAAAGGGTTGTGAATTTAGACCCTGGTCACGTCAGGAAAGACATGTAAGCTTCGCATGTAAGCCGAATATTCGCCTTTGTATGAAATATTTATATTTCAAGCGATTTATGGTCATACTGTATGTTTTAGATGCTTCAAGTGGAGCGGAACGCGGGTTGAGTTTATTTAGTAGAAGATATTCGAGTTTGGCTTAGAGGTTTATGATATCAATCAAGTATTATGGCGATGTAGAAGTATTCTTATCAATTAGACGCATACCTCGTATTTTAAACTTTCATACTACTACAACCACTTTAAATTATTTTTTAAATTAATTAAATGAAAATATTAAATATTTTTTAAATTAAATTAAATTTAAATTAATTATTAAGTAATTAAAAATATTTTTATTTATTTCCACAAATTACATTCTTATATTTACTAAGTATAATTAATGAGGTGAAAGAAATTCTGAAAAAAAAAAAATATGTGTGCTGGGACACATAGTAGAAGTGAAACTTCAACGGACAAGTGGAAAAACGAATCGCTACGGACAAGTGGAAAACGAATGGCAACGGACAAGTGGAAAAATGAATCGCAACGGACAAGTGGCAAAACGAATCGCAACAAAATTTTAACTTTTTATGTTTTACGGGCAGGTTTTCAAATTGGACAAGTACATTAACAATCTGCCCGAAAAACTTAAAAAGTTAAAATTTTGTTGCGATTCGTTTTGCCACTTGTCCGTTGCGATTCATTTTTCCACTTGTCCGTTAACGTACGTACGTACGTACGTACGTACGTACTTGTACATTAGCCTACAGCAGTACACTGCTGCCTCTCAATTAGCACGCCATTTAAACTTGATCCTAAACTACGTTTATCCGGCATATTTTGAAGGCAATTGCTTCATTTATCTTGTTCTTCAAACTAATTATTAACCCTATCTCAAATATCACTCAACCTGATCCTAGCAAAGTTTTACCCGAAATCAATACTGAAACCAAATTACTAAGATAAATATAATCTCAACCTAATCCAATTTCTAATTTATCTTCCATCAAACCCAAACTTAAATTATATTAGATCATCAAACAAACAACTTAAAACTTTTTAGTATGATAAGTAGTTAACACCAAATCGTTTTAGACCGCCATTGTTCATAGTAACGGCTTTCAAGTTTAAATGAAGAACCTATGATGCGCGGGCGCAGAATATAAATATGTATGGATGACCGAACAGTCTTCCGATTATGGTGGGTATGGCTATATGACATTGACGTGACTAAGTAACTATAGAGAATGGCGCTTTGATTGTATGATATTGTCATTTAAATAAGTTTTGAATGTGTTGAAGGATATTTCTCTCTGCAGATGGTATGAATAAAAAAAATGTAATACGGAAATGATCGTTGTTAGGCCATGTTTTCAGTTAAGCCTTTTTATTTAAAAAAAAATAATGACAGTCGTATTCTCGTCAAGTTATTAATTAATGTAGGTAGAGCATGGAAGACATACATACACCTAAAAAAAAACTGAATAAACATCACCAATAACAAGTCTTCACGTTCTTACTTTTTATGCCCATTTTGGAAATCATTAAAGCGAAAATTTTGTATTCTAGATTTTTTATAAAAATTGCCAATAACGTTTTTTAGCCAAGTTATTAAAGACTTTGTCTATGACTTTGATTTCCCCCCTCAACACTTCTAAACCAACTAAACAACAATTCACAAACTACGATCACTGATGTATCAAATACGGTACCGTCTCGGCCATACAAGGAATTCACTTCCAAGTCCAACGCACACTTTACTACGCATTCAGAATTAATATTAGGTTCTATGTACTCTAACTCTTGAATATGTGATTAACGTGGTTACAGGAAGGCGGAGAGATTAAATGATATATATGGGAATAGGTAGGAAAGTAGACATGATAATGAGCGTTTTGGATAGATTCAAAGTGGAGGCAGGCGGTGGAAAAGTCAGGATTGAAGGAGTTAAAAAGGAATGGGAAGATCAGCATAATAACGAATTAGATGAGAGAGTCGGTAGTCAAGACAAATTTCTTAGTTTAAATCATAGGTTACATTTAGTATCAAAGCATCGTCTGCATAATGCAGTATCAATAGACGCACGTAAAAGGTGTTTGCACATATCTTTTGCCAAGGGGTCTTTCCATATTCAGTACTTAGTAAATATATGTGTCGAGTGTCTGAATGTTCCAAGCAGAAACTCAAGCGAACGATACATCTTTTTCAAAGTTCTGGTAACTCGTGTTTCGCATTTTCCTCTAAAATCTTAAAAGAATCAGGCGGAATAAATTAACTAATTAACACTGGTATACAAATAACACGAATTCAAAGAGAACCTCCTTTTAACAAATAAGTAAAAGAACTCCTAATTAATCCCATGCGAATTGGTTCTCTGGATCAAAGTTTTTGAATATTCGCGTTTGGAGGGTATTTTAAATAAACGTTGTTTATTCATGAGGGTGGGCTGATTACAAATCTGGGTGTCTCTTTAGCATACGCTAACTAAGCTTGCAAATATGTATCAAAGGAATGAGGAATATTCATTAAGTTTTTCTTAATTTTGTGACATGATATATTTACTTTGGCGTTAACAATTTTTATTTTTGAGGTTCTGACCGAAATAATCTTAAAAGGCAAAATTAATATGGAAAATTATTAAAACCGACTCTGCAGCGTCGCTAAGAACATTGATGTATGATTAATCTTTTACCTCAGTTTTAGGCTGCGTTTCCACCAGAGATGAGCGAGGATGCGTAGCGAGGGATGTGTGTGAAACTAACCAATAACATCGCTTCATTGTCATAGCTTGAGCTTAGCTAGCGTTGCTATTTGTTAGTTTCACACTCATCCCTCGCTACGCATCCTCGCTCATCTCTGGTGGAAACTTCATGAACGAGCTATCGCCGACACAAAAGAATGAGTATTGACAAATTCTTTTCCGAAATTTCATAACTCTTTAATTGCATCTAACGAAAAATTTAAATAATTTGTTCAAATTACCGCGTCGTCTCAATCGTAGTATAATTGTTGTACACAAGTACTTGAACTATAAGTTAATAAGAAAACAACTTTATAATTGTTGTAATTATTGCATTGTGTTGGGTCTTTGGCCTCATCAATTGGCTTTTTGTTGATTCGGACAATGTTTTGTGAGTATAAGCTATTGTTAATACGAAATAAATTGTTGGTAAAACGGGCCTGCATCCTGTATCTTTGGATTTCTGACGCTATTGTGTTTTTTTTTGTAATTTAGTATAATACCTAATCTAACTAGCCTGTATTGTCCGACTGCAGGTAAACTTCAGCAGTCTTTTAGTCTTCATTTCGAGCCTTAAGTAGATTTTCAAAACTTGGGACTGGTAGCTTCACTAGTCACAAGTTCTTTGAGTTTTTTTAGTCCTATGAGTTAGTTAATTGATTCAGGCGTGACTTTGCGGAAATCCATTATAAAATACAATAGACGACGTATATTTAGTAACCTAATCCACTTAACTGTTCTTAAGGAGTCATAAAGAACCCTGTAAGAAATCACGCGTCGATTTATTACAGGGTTCTTTATGACTCCTTAAGAACAGTTAAGTGGATTAGGTTAATAAATATACGTCGTCTATTGTATTTCCTATGAGTTGTTTGAGTCTTGAGTCCTATGAGTTCTTTGAGCTGAACTAAGTCATAGATTTAAAGTTGGTGTATGTTTTTAAGAAATAAAATTATAAAATCAGCTCAAAATTATGTTCATAGTGACACTTATAATTATACGTAAATATATTTTTAATTGTCTCAGTCTCGAACTCCCGAGTTCTTTTAAAAAGGATCAGGTCTCGAGTTCTTTTAGACAAGACCCGAGTCTTCCTATAAAAGACTTAAAATTCAAAGGGACTTGAGCTCTAAATATTTTTTATCAGACTTCGAGTCTTCAAAGAGAACTTAAGTCGGGGGACTCGAGTTTCTTATAACACTAACTGCAGGGCAAAGTCTTCCCTCCCTCTCCCTTTTCCACTATTTCCAATATTAAATCTCCAAAGAAAACATAAAAGAAAAAATTCTGGTGTCTGTTGTTTCAAAACTATGTACTTACTCTTATTAACTTTGAAACTGGACGTGAGGGTTTCAAAGTCTTGCCGTGACTTCGAAAGTATTATACGATTCAAAGTTTAGAGCTACGCTTAAGCCTGGTTTAACCCCGAAGACTCGAAGACTAATCTTTGAGTTGTATTAATTATGTTGGATCACGTCTGGCTAAATGGCTGTTGCATAGATCAATTTATCTGTGTTGTTTTGGACCCCTCCGTTCATTTAGAGAGTACGTTAAGCCGTTACCCAGCTGTCAGGCAGACACGCGGAAGCTTGGAAGGATTATATAATCGGTGTTGACCAGTTCGCCATTCGGATGGCTTTTCATTTGTGTTACACCAGAATGTCCGCGAAATTTCGCGTTGTTGTTTAATTAATATTCTATATGGAACCTCTTTAGATCATGAGGTATCCGAATATCAAAAAATATTTGGCCTATAGGTCTGAAGGGGGAGGCGTAATTGATGCGCTGTTATAATGTATAGTAGATACTGATAAACCGCACTTGTTTCGACTATAATATTATACATCATTTTTTAATTTATAGTGATTTAGTAAGCTTATTGCTTATGCTTATGCTTATTTACCTTTGAGTCTTCAAGTCTGGAGTGAATGGGTTTAGTTCTAGGCATCATCGCTTACCATCAAGTGAGATAGCTGGTCAAACACGGGTCTTAACTTCGGAGAACTTGGTAACTCTTATATTATTTGATTAAAATTCATTAAATAATAGAGGGGCTCGTGGCACATAATCGCATATTAATAAACAGTATTAATACATACAATCAATATGTATTAGCATGCATATTTAAACGATTATGATTTAATTATTATTACAGTTCAGTCCCACACGAGTTCATTATTATTGTAATCAACCTCAGATTATTTATGTCGTAGATGAGGCGGTAGCACGCGACTTGAGACGTCGTTTATACCTACATATATCATGACAATAATTATCTGTCAGTCATATTTTCTTCAATGACGTAGCTTTGATTGGGAAGAGTAAGGTATCATTGTATGCATGAAAGTGAAAATAACAAGTAATGATATGTATTTAAGATATTGGAAGAGAGGAGTCTCCTAAATCAGGCTTATTTGCTTAAAAGGAGGCTCCAATTACTAGTTGTTAAGGTTGTTGTTAAAATATTAAACAATTTTTCATTTTATGTTTTTTCTCGTCAACCTCCTTGATTCAGGTTTTTTATGGTTATGCATGCCAAACTAACTAAGTACTGTTTTCTATCCCGTCGCGCAGTAGGAGCACTGATAGCCTAGTGGTGTGACCATCGACTACCTGGTCATAGGTCTCGAGTTCGAACCCA
The DNA here is from genome assembly GCA_916701695.1 of Agrochola macilenta. Taxonomy (NCBI): domain Eukaryota; kingdom Metazoa; phylum Arthropoda; class Insecta; order Lepidoptera; family Noctuidae; genus Agrochola; species Agrochola macilenta. The sequence goes on from OU753578.1 coordinate 6,666,832, forward strand.
AGGCACGCACCTCTGACTTTTCGGATTCATGTGCGTATTGTATAATTATCACTTGCTTCAAAAACGCTGAAGGAAAACATTGTAAGGAAACACGGCATGCGTGAGCTATATTTCTCGACGGCATGTGAAGCCAAGTCAGAGGCCCATGAGCGGCTTTAAACTCTGACACTAGGTTAGTCACAAACCACACGAAAAGAAGAAGAAGATCCCGAGGATATCGTTTTCACAGATCTTTTTCCGACATCATTTATGAAAGAATCACGGATTTGCTTTTCTATAATTCAAACGCTACCTACCTTTGTAAGTTAAGTTCTTTCGCTTGATATTTCTTTTCCCTACTTTGCATTTCAGTGCCCCAGTTCCAAGAGCATACATCAACGTCCAACGTAATCCTATTTGGAAAACGTTTTAACAGTGAAATGTGGGGAAACCTTTGTGTGAAACCATCTCAAAATTACAATGGAAAGGGTTCAGACCAAATAAAAAACCAAGACAGAGCGCTGTCAACAGTGAAGTGAAGCCGGTTTCGTAAACATGTGTGCACTTTGTGTGGTGTAATTTGATTGTCGTGTCATTGTAAAAGGTTGTAAATGTGTGCGTGTGAGCGTGTATATATGCGCAGAGCGGCGGTGTAGTTTTGGCATGGTTCACTGTAATGTTCGCAGCGCTCTGTCTTGGTTTTTAATTTAGTCTGAGGGAAAGGTAGACAAATATTCTACGTTTTCTTCTTTGAAACTGCAACCGTCGCTACTTCTTAGTACTAGTTTATAACCTATTTTTAGTTTGCCAAGACGAGGCGTAATAAACGAATTTCTATACAAATAAACATTGTTATGGTCCTCGATAGGTGGAAAGGAGTACTCGTCTCGAAATACTCGTCTATTCCTTCAGTGTGCTGTTTATGACGTCATAAATAAGTACAGTGCCGGACCGTAAATATGGCACTGAGTTTAAAAAAAGTTTAGGTATTAAAAGGCGGTAGGTGTCAGTTGTCACTTATATCTGTGTGAGTCTCTTTACGAAAACTCGATCTATACTTCCTTCCTAACTATGAGTATGTTTGGTACTTTCACGCTAAAACGGCTGAAATTTGGCTCACAGATAGACCATGACATAGGCTATTTTTCATCCTGGATCGCAGACGAAGTCGCAGGCAAAAGCTTGTAATAATGATATAAAGAGGTAAAGGTTTGTGAGTTTGTATGTAGGTTGTAATCTTCCGAACTGCTGATCTGGGGGCATACTCCCTAAGCGAAATCCGTTCGTTTGACCGTCGTTACGGGCGCTTCGCTTAGGGAGTAGGCCCCCAGATTCCGAAAATTCTTTCACTAATGGGGGGAAGCTACAGTATTGCCGAGTGTCAAAGTATATACATATTGTATGTGAAAACAAAAAAAAAAAAATACACAAACGAACTAGCGGGCAGAAGCTAGTGTGACATATTTACGTCCTGTACTGAGACGGACTGTGACATAGATATACTTAAGATCCTTAACAACGAAATTTGGTAATGAGTATCCAGGATTAATAGAAGGAGAAAATGAGCCGTTTATATACTGGTGTATATTACATACTCAGTTAATAATCACTGGGTAAGGATGCTCAATTAAAGGATTAGCTCACGGATTTCTGTGGTACCTTGTGGGGCCACAAGGTACCTAGGGGTAAGGTAATTAGGGTTAATTACAATAATACTTTGTTTTAGAGATTCAGCTTAATTAAAAATAGGGTAAGATTAGGTGCCTTTGCGATATGGATGAATATTTTACGATAAATAAAATGTACACTGTATTAAAATTTACTTTTATTAAAATCATCATTCTCCTGCCATTTTCCCAATTTATTCATTCCCCTGCCAGTATCCCAATTTAACATTCTCCTGCCATTAACCCAATTTATTCATTCTCCTGCCACTATCCCAATTTATTCATTCTCCTGCCATTATCCCAATGTATTCATTCTCCTGCCATTATCCCAATTTATTTGTGATCATCGCAACATGTATTTTTCTTCCATACATCTCTAATAGTCGTCATCTAGGTAGTCCCCCCCCTTTCTATCCATATCATCTTTCACACAGCCCTTCCATCGTTTCTTTGGTCTTCCCTGCTCTTCCATATTCAAAACTTTCCTCACGAAAATTCCATAGGTTGTATTATATTACATATGTCCCGACAATCCACGTTAGAAATAGGAGATATTAATAGATAGCGTATCGCTTTTTATCTCACTAGTAATTCTCTCTTAATAGCCTTAGGCAAAATACGATGGAGATCTAACCACTTAATCACAATGTCGTGTCTGCTAACCTGACATAATCCATGGCCAACACACGTGAACAGAGAAGCCATTCAATTAATAAATACCTACTATGTACTTAGTTGTCTATGTAATAATGTACTTATTTGAAAATATTGTGTGTGTGTGTGTGTGCGTTTTTATGTGTAGTAAACTGGTCTCTAGTTATTCGAGTTAAATAATTATTAGATGTTGAAGTTGATTAGAGATCTTTTGTAGTATGTACTTAGTGAGGGAAAATTTACCAGCATTTTCTGTAGGCGTTGTATTGTCAATTGCTATGATTTAACTATCTACAAAACTTACCGTGTGAGAATATAATTTTAAAAAAAAGTCTGTCTATCCGATTTTTTGCGATGAAAATAAAAAATAACGAGCTAACTTAACTTTTCAATTTCTGTTTAAACATGGACCTTATCAGTACACATTTTCTTCAATTCGAAATCTTGCTGATTCGTCTCAAGTCTCTAATATCAGTTTTATTGGAAAACAATAAACAGACATGTATATTTTATGTCATAAAAACAACTTTGTGCAAAAGGACCACTTCTGAACTTTTAACTCAACCGAAAAACGACGACCAGTTATTTTAACGACTAGGTATAGATAGTGCCAACAACGAAGACGCGTCCCACTCTTATTCCTAAACGCGATTACTGTCCTGTAAGCGATTAGACTATAGTCTATTTTTTTTTTTAAAGCGGTAAAATTAAAATGGCCTCCACTAATGTTAGTCTGGCATACCTACCCTGGGCAGTCAGCTCCATTATTAGCGCTACCACCTTGCTGACTCTCATAGTGTTCGTCTGCCACGAGCGAAGAATATGAAGAGTATACAATTACAGGGATCCTTTGGCAGCTTAGCAAAATCAGGAACTAACGCCGCCATCTTGATACTTTGCAGCACAAAAAAGAAACTCCCAGTCAGTCTATCATTCAAACGCCAAGCGATCCTGGTGGCACTTTAGGTATTCTACAGACCTTCTGCATCAAATACTTGTCGCATGTTATCCCTACGGAAGCGATCTTCCCTTTTGAGTGTCGATAAGTTTTTATGTGTTGTCGGAATACGATACGGCAAATGTATCGTGTGATATCAGCATACACAAATGTCATGTTTTGACACTTTCTCAAATGTTTATGTAACGGTCTTGGGTGGCTGACTTAGGAATAGTATTGCGTAGTTTCCCTCTTAGGATAGAGTATTTTAAGTACGCTTCACTTTCCATAGTGAGACAGAAGAAAGCATAGGTGTGGTTGAAATATTATGTAATTTAAGTGAAGTAGTAATAAGTAATCAGTCATAAGTAATTAAGGTGTACTTGACATAACTCGAGCACTAGATGGCCACGAACACGACCTGTGGTCGCAGCCACCAGATAAACTATAGAAACCGATACGAATTGACCGTTGCGACCAAGTGTGCGATTGGTTTCGGTTTCCTTAGAGATATGCAGAGATACTAATGTGCCGTCTGTACCAAAGGACCAAAAGTTCTATGAACTAAATATAACTGATAGTTGATTTGCAAACAACAATAAATCTGAAAATAGATGGAATTATAAAAAGGTGCTCTATTATCCGTAGGTACCCGAAAAACGCATAATTTTTACGCGACCTTAAACTTTTTCTCTGTTGGTCCTTCTAACTTTCTGTACCCCCAGGGTGAATAACGCGAAATCGCTCTCCTGTCGTGAACCCATGTAATGGGATTGTAAAAAAGTTTACTTTAGGGCCGCAAGGCAAGCTGCCTTTTATAATTTTATGCCCGGGACACTTGTGCCTTTCGACTTTGTACTTCGGGTCAAATGCTTTAGTTAGGAAACGTTTGTTGGGTTAATGTATTTTTGTAATGTTACTGAAAGTTGTAATTATAATTTTGGGCTATGTCCAATTTTAATCCAGCATGATTACCCATTTCAAGATAAATGTTTCTTAACTTTTTGTTTCTTCTTTATGTAACCATTTAATGCTGCGTGTTGGTCTTAATATCCTCGCCTTTTCATCTAAATGTCTTGTGACCTTTCCTCGAACATTATGTTTTTTTTAAATAATGTTTAGTAAGTACTGAAAACATGTTATCTAATTAGGCTAACTACGTGTTGTGTTTGTTCCATCCCTCGTGTTGTCTTTTTAATATTAATGTCTTTGAACTCATAACATTGTATGGAAATCTCCTTCATAACTTAATGAATGCCATGATTTTCAGTGGAGCTTGAGGTCGCTTCTCAGAAATTTAATTCACGTACGTAATATATTGAAATTGTTAAAGTATCTTGCTCGATATTACCCTTATTAACATAAGGGGAGCGTTCTTTATCTTTAATTTACTTTAAGAATATTAAAAGATCTTTTAAATAGGTATCCTTAGTTTTCATAATGTGAATAGGCAATCGTTGTAAGATAATAACATTTCTAATACATATAACACTTGCTATAGTGATTAATGATTTGGTACAGTATTGACAACTCTATTAGATATTTTAAAACCTGTCCATCATTATAATTACTTCACATTTTAAGAGTAGGTACCTACTAGCCTGACATACATGTTTGATTAGTTCTTATATGTATCTTCGCCTACGGCAAAGCATATTGGTTTAAAACTTCTAGTAAACTCCGGTGACTCCCCAAAAGGCCTCCCCACACACACATAATATACGTGGGAAAACTCATTCAAAGTTAGTTTTATACTAGATAAAAAATAAGTGCTATGAGAATTTAGCTTAGGGCTCGTTAAGGCTTTTCATCGCGAGTATCTTAAGTGTGTCGGAAGTTTACGATAAAAGTAATCCCGTTGATGCTATAAGTACAGAATGTAACTATATGGACCTTATGAATACTTATTTGAAACATATCGTGGAGACGAGACAGCTTCTATTCTTCTCATTCATATTTTGAACCTTCATACATACATATATAACATCACGCCTATTTTCCCGAAAGGTTGGGCAGAGCTGTAATATAATGGGTACAAACCATTAAAAAAAAAAAGAACGAAAGAAAGAAAATGTATTTATGGGGACAGGAGATCACATATTAAACTAAACATACTCGCAAAAACATAAAAAAATAAGTCAATTAAAAACGGAATGTCCTGTACGACGCCAAAGATTCCTATCTCAGCAAGATGCTGCTACCTTCTTCTTGCTTGCTTTGAACCTTCATAGCATGATAAAATATGTGACAAAACTTCTTAACGAGGAAAACGTCATAACTGATAACATCACCCCTGAATTCTCCGAAGGACCAGAGTGTTAGTAAAGCCACATTTCGCCAGTTCTGTTGTTAGTCCCATGGGCGAGCCTATTGCCATAAACTGGGCATTAATCTAGCCTCCAGGCTACTACTAAATGCAACTCATAATGGGAAACTTCAATAAAACTTTGTCCGACTCGAGGATCTGTCTAGGAAGCACGGGAATCGTGTTTGCGACAACCAGACCAATTACGATTACTATTAATATAAGTTTTTTTATTCTCACAGTCCTGGTCTTAAAATTTGACTTCTCATTGATTATGGTCATCAACGGGCAATCAGTCTGATTTGACTAGAGCGAAATAGTTTTTTGTCGTTCACCCAAAGTTTTTATAAACACGCGTGACTTTTGACGTACAACCAGCATTGTGTTCTTTTATTTTTGTTACCTTAGAGGTCGTTATTAAAAGTGATGATAATATCAAGTTTGAATTCTTAACTATCAGGTTTAATATCTTCGTAGATTAGAATTAATTTTGATATCTAAGATAGCATTTCTATTTGTTGAAATTGATTAGATGTTTTGTAATGCAAATTATGAAATGCCTGGAAATTAACATTTGCCTCAAAATTATCAATATCTTCTAAATTATTTGGATATATTTTGGAATAACCTGTTTGAATAATCCAGGTGAGAAATGGCAACTTAATTCGATTAAGTACATACACCTTTGCTTTCATTTTCGTACTAAGCTTCACAAAAAAGGTGTAAACTATCTAGTACAAAAAACCGTAAGTGCACTCTCAAGTTCTCCCGTTCGAAATTAATTGTTGGCAGCATATTTAGTGCTGAAAGCTTTCGTTTTAATCCTAAAAGCCTGTTGGAAGCCCGAGCTAGTGTCAAGTTGAGGCCGCTTGATCCATTTACCGAGTTTTCTGAGCATATACTCTGAGCCATACAATGTGGGTCGCATATTTGTGGCCTGTGTGTATCTAGGTTCTTTAGATCTGTTATGTTATGAATTTCTTTATGAATTTATTTCCTTGGATACCTTTAAATAGCAGAAAATTTATTAAACGGATAGAGTCACCTCTCAGCCTCATGTCATAGTATCTTCTTCATTGCTTTGAAGTTGATAATATTATGTGTGTTTATATACGTTTTTAGAATAATATTGCTTTTCAATGTCCTTAGCAACAAATAGTATATTTACCTTCATTGTCATGATAATCATGTGGCTTTCACGCTTATTAGCCGTGAAACCGTTCCAATATTTTTCCTGCTACGAACCCGAACAGTGTATATTATATTTTGTTATTGAAGTTCTAACTTTAATAAGACTAAAGATGTCAAATGAAGGAGCTTAGAGACAGCAGAGTTCAAGGACGTTAACATCATTTATTTCCATTCTGTCTGACGACAGCTTTAAATTAATATAAATCGTCAAACTGGACCAGCACTCTCTAACACGGACATCCTTTAATCTTCGCGTAAACTTCATGAAAGATAAATTCTGTAAAACGCCTGTAACTGCCCCATAATTTACGTTTTTAACAATGTAAACACAGATGCGGTAATAGCATTGCTCTCTTAACAACTGACGCACGATGTCAATGTGATTCATGACTTTACGCCCCCGAGCTAGTGTCAAAAGTGACGGTAGACCATTTACGAGAGAGGGACGGAAATATGTTCATGATTGAAGCATGAATGAAAAGTAAAATGAGCGGGGTTATCACCTGATTATACACCTAGCCTCTAGGTGTGGAATTTGTTTGTGCCTAAAAATAAAATGTTTTTATTTTTATCCTTGGCATTATCGCTTTGTAAATCTAAGCTGTCATTAGTGTTGGTCTATTTTATGCTCCTACTTAATCAAAATCAATAACAACAACATATTAGGAGTCGGCTCCAAAGATTCACCGTTGATTTCCTAAAGCGTTCTCAAATATAAATAAGTCTGTTTTTTATCAAACGCTCGTTAAGTTTCTAAGGAATGATTCACGTACCCAAAGACTACCTTTTGAACCGTACAAAAAAAAATGGACCGAATAACTCTTATAAAAGTTACTCACTATCTGTAGGGCTCTGAAAAAGAGAAGCTTTCGCAATATATCATACAAGTTTGAAAAAAGCTCATAACAATAACTGCCATTGGAAAACAATTCGTTCCGAGGCTCGCAAATTAGTTTGGAACAAAACTCCAACGTTGAACTGGAAAATTTTAAGCGAGATATTAATTTTGGTAGGACTTTGGAAGCCTGCGATGCTTGGAATCGTGATAAATGTTTTGTTCGTAAACGCTTCACTGCCATAATTGAATATTACATAGTCGCTATATCTCACAGATAGATATCTGTCAGACCAATTCTCGAAACCTAAGAGCGTACTACAAATATCACTGTCACTTAGAACGTAGTTCGGAGAAGGCTTTTGTGTATTGATTCCACTTATGTGAGTGAATATGCTGACAGGGTTTGGGTAGGAGCTGAAATAGAAGCTAAATATCTAGCGACACCTCAAAAGGGTACTCGATGATATACGAGAGAATGAATTGAATGAAAGTTGTCAAATTCGTAAACTGTAAAATCATTGACGTGGACAAAGTTGCAGACAGTCTGTAGCCTTTTCATGTTCACCTTCAAATACTCGCAGCTCTGCAACATTTATATTATTATCTGTCACAACATTTTGAATGTCGGATTCATTTAAAAGGTTTTCGACGTTACCTGGGAGAAAAGGTATTTTCTGTGATAACTCTTGACAGGCGACTTTGAAATTTTGCCTACGTTTTGGTAATTTTATTCAAGTCATTTGTGGTACTAAATGTGAAATTTCTGAAATTAGTGAGCTTGAAATACTTCTCATGAATAAAGTTACGTTCTAATGCATGTGTCAACTAAGTTTAAATGGATCTTCGATTTAATAAATTTGTGCAATTAACAGAAATCCAGCCAAATATTATGTTAGATCATATTATTAATTATCCAAGCAAGTCGCAAGTCGCAAGTCTCAAGTCTTACGATCACTACTTCTAGGTTAACCCAACTCCTGAAATTTAACCGTCTAGACTATTCTGGATAAATATTTACCCAATATAAATATCATAGGGCTGAGATTGTACTCCTATATGTGATAGGGTTCAATTTTACATTATGATTCAAAATAACAATCAGTTTTTATAAAAACATACGTATTGCGGCGGTGACAATAATATTTTTCATATCTTGTTTGGAGGTCGATCTGGAACATGGTGGAATTTTTCAAACCAATAATAAAGTTATTGGCTAGAAGCTCGAATAATAGAACAGTTCATACGACTGATATGGAATTGTATTTGCATATATCCATTTCATTTTAAGAAAATATTTTCTTTACGTTCCTGAAATTCAAAGCAGAAACGTAGACTGTCAGCTTGATAGTAAAATAACAAACCAAAAGCTGTACAAATACAATGTTGAAGCCTTCATATGACTGTAAAAGGGAATATCACGAACAAATCAAGTTGAAACCAAGAACAAAGAGAAAACTGGGCTTTCTATATCAAACTAACCTAAAATAGAACATTCCCAACACGCTTGAAACAATTACGAATCAAAATTATTTTCATATGTAGCTCAGTTAAATGTCAGGAGTATAAATACCGGTTTGGTGGCTCGCTCGCCTCTGTTGATGCTAAAACGAACAAAGGTCATCATATCTCGAGAGCGAAACTGAATACTTTAGATGTTTTGGGCGAAACCATCCTTTTGTATACACCGAATTTTTGGAATAGTTTAGAATTTGATGTCAACTCTGAAAGCCTTTAGAATTTTGCTTTACATAACAATATTTAGCCTAGCAGAGTCAAAATACACTGAACAATATGATGTGGGACCTACGACACAAATACTCAACGGAATTAATGAAATTATTATTCTATGTGGTATCAATCAGATTTGTAATTAAATCAAGCACAATTCTATTCAACATAGAAGTGACAGAGCTAATTATGTATATTAATAAAGGCCACTAAATCCAACTGACATGTGAACAATTGAGCTGTCCCCAGTGAAGCGTGGAAATGGCAACAGATTCATTCATTTCCATTCTAAACTGAATCAACATATAGATGATTTTGTGAGGAATTTCGTCCCTCATTGTCCGAAATCCAATTGCGAAGGATCATTAACATCAGCTGGCCAAAGTTAACTATAGGCCATCGTCCTCTCGTGAACTGTCATCACATCGCTGTAATCAAACTTGGCAACGTATAATGCATAAAATATATTCCTTCATAAACGTTTTGGCACATCGTTGTCTACGGCTCATCTTGACCACCTGCTGAACTGATATTAAGTCCCTCCTTTCTTTTCAGCTACCCTTTTCTATCCCTTCCCTTATTAGACCAAGTAAATCGAAGGAAGGACTGCTATTTCCTTTATGTCGTCAACCCATCTTTGTCTTTAGTCATACCCCCACATTTCTCAAAAGCAACCCAATATTATCCTTATAAATTAGGGTTGCTCTGATGAATTTGAACTCGTTACGTCAGCAATCTCGAGTTTCTCGTGAGGAGTAGCAAGGCCGTTCGTACGCTGCCCTTGTGGAAACCTGTTCTGTGTCATGCTCATGATATTATTGCCTTGTTCTGCTAAGTATGTCGGTTTGTGGACTATTTTCGGATGTATCGTGTATTGTGCAAATAGAATGCTGTGGTTGAGGTGGAATGCTGATAATATTAGCTTTGTTATCATAACATACCGGACTAATTTCCCGTTCAATCTTCAGAGTTTGATTGATGGTGTAACGGCTGTAACGGGTTGTGGCTTAATTTTGTAAATGGTAATGCCGGACTAACTTAGCTAGCTATAAATAGACGGTTGGTTTTCAGCGATTCAGAAATTACGACGTCTTGTATGAATGTAAATCAGTTTTCACTAATTAATAGCTCTCTAAATGGTATTTATTAAAATTGTAATATCTTGTTTTGGAAAGGAGTCATCCTTGTATTCATGTGACTTTTCCAGTCCATTCAGCTTTGCCATTTAAGATATAATCATCGGAGTTCATGGTCATACGTGTAAATATATCAACCAAAAAGAGACTAATATTCTTGCTCTATAAACCACAAAAATGATATAGCAAAATATACAGAAGTAACTAATTCTGTTGCGAGTGTTACTTTTTCGTTCCCGTTTTTCCTGCTGGCATCAGTTTCGTTGTCAAGGAGTGATTTATGCTGTTTACGGAGTCCAGCATTAACCTAAATATCAACGAATTAGATATATGTTAGAGAATTTGCTGATACTAATAGAAGAGATCAACGACTTTGGACTGGCCTTGCAATCCGGTCTGGTAATCCGAAATGGATCATTGAAGATATTAAAGCTTTCGCTGCAAAATATAAACGTGTTCGTTCTTAAAACATGTTGTTTAAAGAATCCAGTGTGTGTACAGAGATAATTTTGCCGGATAAGACTTCGTAAGTGTTCTCTGAGGCAACATGACTCAGGTGCGCGTAAATAATACGGTCGCAAGCATTTATTACTACACTGTGTGTATTGCGTTTATGAGACCGTTGGGTTTAATAGGCCGCAGTGCAATGCGAATAAGGTAGTCAGAAACATCAAAGTTAGCAAGCAAAAGCAAAATCTAAAGATAAAAGACGACAAAGAAATAACAACATATTTAACAAATTGTGTGAAGTTAGATAAAGAAACGAAATTAAATAGCATTGCTGACGATAAAAGCAGGAGCGCTCTTATTACAAAATGTCAACCTTTGTCAAAACTGGTTGTGGGTAGAAACATGCATGTAACAAAGAAGACTACTAATGGAAAATGTAATTATCAAACAATTAGCAAGGTTTTGGCAACATACCCTGAATTATTCACAAACTTGCATTATGGAAAAGTAAGGGAGCGTGGTGGTGTAAAATTTTACGTATCATGCTCATGATCCTAATGTGATAGGAAGGCGTAAAATTAGTGCTGTTAACTTGATAGTAGATACTAAGTTTGGCGTAAACATTGAAGTGACGCTTCGCATGTAATAATCTAGTACTTAATCTAATACGACATTAATGTTATATTTCTGAATGTTTATTAGAGAGAACATTTTCCTTGCGACAGTGTTGAATGAGTAAGTTAAGATTAGCATAATGTTGGCTACAGACGATATGGTTGCCAGGATATAGGGTATGATAATTAGTGCAACCTTATACAGTATGGAACTTTAAATCCACACATAAATTGTTTGCTTGCGTTTAATCAGAATTGATTAATCAGTACTATCCCGACATAAAAAAAACATGATGATTCACGTTCTAACAACATTCCACATGTCAAAGATGAACATCCAACCATATTTGACTTTGTGAATTGAGGTTCCTAGTTCCTCAATTCTTAACGTTTACCCTCTTCAGCATATTGTAGTCTTTCAACTCCGGCCTTTATCTCGTATCGACCTCTTTTAGATATTTTGGATTTATCAAGCACCATCTATTTTTGATCCCGTCTTTTGTTGCTTCGTATTAATTTATTTTTATAATGGATTGACTTTTATGCGTCTTCATAGAAGTTTCTTTGATCAGTATTTTTTGTTTGAGATTTACTAAGTTCAAAGTAAGCAAAAAATAGAAATGTGACAATTGGTCTACTTTGACGATTAGTGATTAGGACGGGATCGGACTGTCAATGGATATGATTTAAGCAAGACTTAGTTGGAAATATTTGGTGAAATAAATTTGTTGATTCTTGAACTTAAACATTTACATTGAACTGATTGAACAACAGTTCTATGTAAATGTCCATTGTCATTTTCCTTTACAACAAAATCAAACATTCTAGCTCATCTGGAAAAACCGTGACTTAAATACATATATTTTATTCATTCGTCGATTTTAGAATAAAAAGGCCATTCTAAAAACATTGAAAGTGAAGGAAAACCTTGTCTGGTACGCACTTAAAAGGAAGAAATCTATTGATCTTAACAATAAAGTCTAATCTTACTATGAAATGTAAGTACAGGAAAATGCTCGAGACGACCTAAAAACCGCACGTTTCTACGTAATGTATTGGGAGTACCAATTAGAGTAATTACAACCAGCATGGGTAGCTTAAATACCTGTGGGGAGGCTGCCTAATGAATGGACGGTTCTGTCATCAAGTAAGTGCATCGGTACGTGCATATACACGAGACGGAGCGAATAGCTTTAGCAATTTTCAAATGCTTAGCTGGCACATATGTCACCTTTTCGAACTGTCATTTTCATTGAAAATGTTGACAGTATTCGGAAAAATATGCATAGTGTAGTCAAAGTTTAACTTAAAGTACTTCGCCATTTCATTCCTCGACTCTACTAACCACTATTTACAAGTGCTTGCGGCTTTGAAACTCTTATTACGCAACACGTCCCTTCGGATTTTCGTTCAATCATATGTCTAGTAAAGTTTTGTATTACAAATATCGGCTATGTGCCCCAATTGGTACCTCATTAGTTTGTGATTGGTTGACGACAAGAGTATTTCAATGTGACATTGCCTTTATAAGAAGCTTATTATAAGTATGGTTTGGTGCATTGAATATAAGTCGTCATCATCATCATCATCATCATTCTTCTGGCCTTATCGCAATTTATCTTCCATACTTCTCTATTAGTCGTCATCTTGGTAGTCCCCCCCCCTTTCTAGGCATATCATCCTTCACACAGTCCATCCATCGATTCGTTTGAAGGTGGTATCAAGTAAATATTCAAATGTTGATACTTGAGCCCCCATTTATATCTCCTTCAAAGTTACACTTCGCTTAAATCTTTTAACCTAAAAACGTACTATATGTGCATTGAAGTATTTAATATATAGTAATATTTATATTTATTATTTAATATGTACATAAATCGTTTTGCCTGTTAATTATTTTAGCATTCTGCCCACATGCATGCCTAACGAAATATCATCATTGCTTGTACACGCTTTGATGTGCATTTTTAGGATTCTAAAATAAGAGAGCGATGACTCTGTTGGCTTTATGATTTTGAGTTTTATTTAAGTGTTTGTTTATTCAAAGATGGAAGGTCAAGGAGGATGTTTATTGATTAGAAACTTGTTTAATTGAAAAATGCTAATGGTGAACAAATGCGATCAGATAATGCTGTAAGTTTAATCAAAACTATTATTTAGCTTGATTTAATGATAAACAAAAGTGAAGATAATCCTGGTTTAAAACATGATAAAGAGCTACAGCACGACAAGTAACAAATACCTACAAAAGCATGGTTAAAAATTATAACCTAGAATAAAGCGGTACATAACGCTTCGCTTGCCCAATCGATTAACAACTCATTTGTGAACATCAGTCCAGTGGTTAAACACGAAGGGTGCATAATAATGTAGGTAGACAACCAACCCCCTTTTAGGAGATTGTATGTCAAATAGAGAACTTATAGTCAGATTAATGAGTTGTACTGCTTTAATATAGCCTACAAGAAAGTCTATTTTCAATTCTCTAAATCATTTTACAAAAAATGACTGCAAAACTATATAACTATCTTGAGAGCTTTATAAAATCTATCTATATTGTACCTAATACACATACATACATGCATACATAAACTCACGCCTTCTTCCCATGGGGTAGGGGCTACAGAAACTACAGAATTCCACCTTCTAGGATTCTTACATACTCGTTTTGCTTCGTTTAAGTTTTTAAGAACTTCACCAATAATGTCACTATTATGTCCTTCTAGGACGTACCCTCCCGCCGTTTCCACTCACATTTGCATTATACCTAGTAGTTGGCAGAAAATGGAGCCCCTTAAAAAGATACTGACACTGCACTATGCTAATCTTTACACCCCTTAGCGCACAACCCTTTGCAAAAACTTGCATTCTTCTACATGTATATTCATGTCCCACGAATTTACACCGTCACCCTACATCGTTAGCGAAACTAAAGCGTGCTTCAAGTACCTCGACTATTTGCATAGTCTATCATCCAGCCTCCCTTTCTAACGCACGAGTAATGAGCGGGGCAGACGAAAATCCAGCGTTATCTGAAAGACGCACGCCTGTGTAGGCGGGTTTAAACCTAGATATACTTAATAGGTATAGACACAGTCAGCTCTTTGATATACTGAAGTCCTGATATGGAATGTCACGAATGATGAGGGACACTTTGAAGTATTGAGACAGAGTAATGATAAAATGTTTGCGTCATAAGGAGAATGAGAGCAACAAATTCGCAAAAGATTTATTAGAGTACATATCAATTAGCAAGAGATTAGAGTAGTTGTTAATTTGTAGGCTTCGGTTCTATACGTCGGTTATAATAGGTATTTAACTTCGACCTTGTATAGGTCATGGGAATTTGCTGGACACGGGCAACGCAGAGCTGGTCCTAGTGGATATCGTTGGAGAAACCCTGCCCAGCGCTGGAAATGTTTTGGATGGAATGTTAAAACAATCTGGTTTTTTTTCTCAATCAAATATAACAATAATCAAGCTTCTAGCTTCAAAATCATGACGAAATCATGGCCATATTAATTCTTGCCCTTTCTTTCTACGGGCGTAAGAAATTTTCCTGATTACAAACAGAATCGCAATGTCGCATCTTAAGCAGAAACACAATTCCGGACCCCAAGAGTCATTATAAATATCTGACCGCTTTGTCGCAGGATTTTTAGAATTTTGCTACATTTTTTTCCTGGAAGTATTTGTAAGTGATGGCAAAAACGTCTTTGTGAAGAGCCGCTGACGATATTAATGTTAATCTAAGTTAGTTTTCAAATAATTTCTTCAATACGATTAATATTGTTACATGGCAACAAAATAGCACCAATAATTATAAGCTTATAACATAATTAACCTGAATACAGATCCATATCACATATAAAACAGCCTCTTTTGTTCTTATAATTGAGATCACAAGAACAAAAGACAGCCAGCGGTTACCGCATTTTTGGTCCTTCGGGCCGGATTCTGTCTGGCATTGGTACCTCAGCTATAAACAGACCATATTTATGAGCCCCCCACACCCCAGAGTGTACCGAGAACTTATTTACAGTTCTGCCTACACCCACTGTAATATTCTAAAGCTTGTTGGTCTTCTTTCTTTATATTTGGGAACATATTTTATTTCCGTTTTTTTTAAGTGTTTGTTTTTATATCGTTTTCTTGGATTATCATAATTAAATTAGTGGTTAACCATTGCGGACATGGATGAAGTGGAGTTGTTGGTTAAGTAGGAGTTATTTGATAAAAAGTAACAGTTAAAAAGTGACCGATAAGAACAGAATATATTTATGATAACCAATTATGTATTTATTACGGTCCTAGAAGGACCGTCACCATGAAAGCCGACATATTTATGGACGACAGATGTAGTGAGGAATTACAAGTCGTTACCTAGCATATTTTCATCTCGAGCTATAAGACCGCCGCAGTCAGGCGCGATGCGCCTCTTGTAGAACAATTTCTATGAAAATTCATGGATATTGCTCTACCAGAATCGCGGTGGGCCTTCGCGTCGCGTCTGTGTGTGGGGAGCCTATAAATTGACGAACAACAAACCGTTATCCTCTATTAGAGTATTTCTGTTTTGTGCTCGTTATTGTATTGTTATTGTTTATCTACGTTTAGTTTATCTACGCGAGCTTTTTTATTATTTTATGCACGTGTTTCTGTGACAATTAAACTTATTTTTCTTTCTTTCTTTCTTTCTTTTTATCCTGCATTATCATACCGTCAGTATTTTCTCTAGCCCCTTTTAATCTTCAGATATTAATGGATAGAAACGTAGCGGACAGAATAATTTAGAAATATTGAAAATGTCGACACTCTTGATATTACTGTAATCCATTAGGTTGAAGGTCTTGTTGAAAGAATGGGTCTAAAATGAAATGCAGAAACACAGAAACTTATTTATTTTTGCATCAACAGCAATGCTCACACACGACGATACATTAATTAATCATTAAGGCTGACGATGCTGTAGCAGGATTTAAGGTTCAGTATTCGTTTTAATTCACAAGTTACATTTGAGCTTTGTTCTAATATAGGCCTATACAATTTTTTTTTTTTCAAATGGTTATTTTACCGGGATAAACATGGGGCGCGGGTGGCTGACTGGCTGTCGTTTAACGGGTGTCTACAAGTCATAACTTACTGTTGATAATTTTATTATGAATAGAATTGGTATAGTTTTGGTACTAAAAACATGAATTTTAAATATCAGTATATTTTTTTTATTTTCAAATAAAAAAAAATAAAAAAAATACTTTATTTCAGACCTTTCCGTCCATATGATGTTAGTAATACACACTACTTAAAAGCTATGTTAGTAACAAATGTAATACTAAATTGTAATTAATGAAACGGTTGCACTCACCTGACGCACCTGGTACATGCACATGTACATGCGCCCAGTACGCCATAATGGCGCCACACGGCTTATCACTAATTACCCTCAGAATGCCGTTGACGCTCCCACGCACTCTCTGCATCATGGACGCAATCCTTTTTCTTAGGATGGTACTGAAGCCATCAGTATGTGCTTCAGCAAACATTCCTTATGCACTGCAGTAACGTGGAAGCCCCAACAACATTCTGAAGGCATTGTTATATTGAACTCTCGGGCGTTGTATACCCTTTGCGTATATCGAACCCACAGAGTACACGTGTACAACGATTGGCAAAAAGCCTTGAAAAGAGTTAATTTTACTTCTGGTGTACAACGTGCAAACCTGCGGGCCAACATATTGCATCGGACAGCCAACGCCCTCCGTTCCCTTTCGATGTCAGCATCATCATTCAAGTCTTCAGTAACAATGTGCCCTAAGTACTTAAAATCTAGCACCCTTTCCAGAGACACACCTTTTAACGTAACCGGAGGTATATGTGCCGGTTTTTTACGTTTTACCCTAAACACTAGTAGTTTGCTTTTCTGTACGTTATACACAAGTCCATGCGCTTCTGTATAAGTCTCGCAGACCGCCAACAACCTCCTGAGTGCGCTAATTGACGGACTCAGCAGCACCATGTCGTCCGCATAACCAATACTGTTAACACACAGACCGTCAATAGAACAGCCAACGTGTGTGCTACTGAGCTCGACAATCAGCTGGTTTACATACAGGTTGAAAAGCGCTGGCGAGGTCAATCTACCCTGTCTCACCCCGCATTCCAACCTGTACTCCTCAGACAACTCGTTGGCCCATCTAACATGATTTGTTTGGTGGCCATACCAATACTGAAACATATTCGTAATGGCGTCAGGCACTTAAAAAGCTTCAAAAAGAATAATATTAATTTTTTTGGTAAAGTTATTGCAGTACCCATGTCTCTTTTCGGATCGGACAGGGTTTTTTTACACATTGTATAGGAATAGGTAATTATCAAACTAGAACCACAAATCAGAGAAAAAAAACATCAATGTTTTATAAATAGTCGGAGTTATTACTACGAGTATACTACGAAATTGATACTTTCCTTTTTTATTTGTTCTGAAATGTTTACATACACTCGTTCGTAATGTAATTTCCCCGGAGATAGAGCAGTGTTTGTTATTTAATTATTCTCACTGTACACGTCTAATAAACTATGTTATACAACAACAATATTTGACAACTTTGGTCTTGTGAAAATGCTAGAGTATACTGAAAAAGTATAAACGTTTCAGAGAACAATCTTAACGTACATTGTTGATACGAAATTGAGTTTTTTTCTTACTTGTATTGAACTTGAATGAATTTGTAATCTTTTGATAGCAATCTAAGCATTGCTTTAAAGGTAATCTGTCATCAACACGGTCGTCAATTATACGTCACTAGCATCTGCCCGCGACTCCATCCGCGTGGAAGCAAAATGTATCATAAAATGTATACTATAGTACTCGGCAATAGCGTAACTTTTTATCAGTGAAAGAATTTTTGAAATCTGATGTGTAGTTTCCAAGATTACCTCCTACATACAAACTTTATAATATTATTAATGTAGATTTGAATCCAATTCTCTCTTAATGGATGACAACAAACCGTCAATTACACGGAATTAAGTCACTAATATCTACATCCATTTATATTTAGCCTATTCATTAATATTTATCACGAATAGATCTTACTTCACAAGTCAGAACGTCTTCAGACGATGATGATGTCACTCGATTAGCTTGTCAACGGTAGTACTCTATTAACGAAGTATAATTACACACGTGCCATGTTGATCAGTGCTTTCCTCGACAGTACGCAAACATTATTTATTAACGTCAAGTTCTATTGTAAGACAATGCACACGACCGTGTTTGTTTAAATTGAATTTTGTCTGGAAAAGGAAGGATCTTTGGCAGCGTCTAAAATGCTGGGAAAACGTCTTTGCTGAGTGCAACGAATTAAGTGAATGTCCATGACATATGTTTTTTCTGTTTGAACCTCCCGTTCTTACAACACAATGATGTAATGAATCACAAAATATCAAGGAAGGACATTAGAACAACGAAAGGTTATAAAAATTGCAACAAATTGCACGGAACGTTCCGAGCCGTATCAACCATTCAAAAACACATCAAAATGCTTCTTGATAATCAAAATGTAATGAACAATATAGCGGTCATGAGAAGTCCGACCGGACGCATAAATATGAATTTAGCAAGTTGACCAACGCATCCTGCCGTGGTCCCCCCGCGCATTCGCGTAATGTTACTGCCGAAAATTGTTCTTTTATCCCGTGACTTGGCATCACAGACCTCAAAGATGTAAAAAAAAACAAATGGAGCGGAATTAAGGGGATATACAGGCCGTTCTATTGTCATCAGCGATAGCGGTATGATTCTTATACTTTCTTTTATTATAAAGGAAATGGTAGCTGAAGATATGAAGGCTTCCATTTGTTAAGTGGTCTTGCTTAATCTTTGTTTATGATAGACACATTTCATGCTATAATCATACAAAATGTATGGTCATAATTTTTCCATAGAATTGCCTGGTCTTGCAAAATTATTCTTTCTTATTTTACCACCGCCGAATGACGTTTTATTTGCGCCTTTCCAATGTTCCGTATTTACATTACAGTATTTCCCATCTAAAACACGGCTACAACATACTTTCTGCATGGATTTCATTCCGTTCACACCAATTTGGTTATCCTGTTTTCGTTCCTTTAAACATTTGTTTTATTATAAAATCTCCAGTTCCAAGTACTTACTAATTTTATTGTCTACGGGAAAGTTTTCATCGAGTGTTAAATTCATTGATCTCACGATTTCGGAATTCTCATAACTGTGAAAGGACAATTTGAGACTTCAATTAAAATTCTTTGTTACTCTCTCGAGCGTAATATGCTTGATTTTATGGCTTACTTAACATGATTTGTTACTTTTCATAACGTTTTAGAGGCATTTTATGTCTCTCAGGAATTCTCCTGACGCAAATTTCTTTTCACCGGTTTTAAAAGCAACCAAGATTGCAATTCCAAAGCAACTAACATCATGTCTTGCATCAACCAATAACTTCATTAAAACTTTAATCCGACCTTCAAGCTCAACTCTTAAGTCGATAATATCACAAGGACATAATAATATGCATTATATTGCTCGGCATCATGATAATGGCACAGTCGACGCTGGCAATAATCGGGCAACAATAGGCAATGTTAGAGATATTAAGATAGATAAGCTGACGATGTTCAGATGGCTTGTAGAACAAGATTGTTAGTATGTTCGTTAGCATTGTAGGACTAAGTAAAAGATATGGTCTTTGTTAAGTTATTGAAGATTTCAAGGACTACTTATTGAGAGATGGGATTGAGTATTCATGCGAATGAAGGTGATTTACTTTTTATAAGCAAGGAAATCGATAAAGAGATACATACAGTGTTAAAAGAAGATATTCTTGTAATAATGAGAAACACATGGACAATTCATTGAGAGTGAGATAGACCATATGAAGCAAACCGATAAAATTACTTTAAACTTCAGAATCTACTTCAATATAAACATCTGTTCCTATATGTAATGCTCACGTACAAACACAATTAGTAAATTCGCGTCTGATCGTATAAAATCGACTAAATGAATTTCCAACGGGGAATGGTGAGACCCTCTAATCGCGTTCAGGATCGTTCGTTCCAAGTTAATTCAATGAAATTTGCTAGTTACCGGCGTCGGCAATTTCCTACAAGATGAGTAAATAACTAAAGGGTTAGAAATGTATGCGTATTTTACCACTTAAGGAAATGTTAGGTTAAGGAAAGGAGAACTTATGTTGCTAACCCTTAAAACTTTGTTAAGACTGGCAAGTTTATGGTTTTAATACGCTGAGGGTCTTAAAGGGATTTGTATAGTCAATGATAATAGTATGTAAGAAATCAATAGTTAGAAGGTAGATCGATAGGAAAGGATCATCATCGCGATATCGATTTATTTGCAAGAAAGTATTTTATCCAAGAAGCTACACTGATTGCCGATACGAATACATGGATGTTATAAGCACAACTCATACAAAAAAATTATATTGATCAATTTTAAACATCATACCTATAGTTACTAAGTAAAACAACCATACCAGTGGGTTTAAATTCAACTCTAGAGTCTACTCTAATATCGGGATAATTACAACGCATGAGCGGGTATAGTAATTGAATACCGTACTCCGTAATCATAAGCCTCTGTTAACGATCATCTTTATAGTTATGTCGCAGACGACCTTAGGCTACAGTCACGTTGGTATAGTTTGAAGTACAGTTGCGGTTAAACACTTCGACCAATCTTATTGTGACCTCGATGCAAGTGGTTACGAAAATCATGGTGAGGAAATAATATCACAAGTTGATTAAGCACTGGCATTTGGGACCGAGCCCATTCTCCTTTTGACCAGGATAGAAAAGTAGGGGAAGACCAAAAAAACGATGGGTGGAATCTGTAAAAGATGATATAGCTAGAGAGAAAAACTGAGATGATAGCTAATGGAGATGAAATGATTGAAAGAAGACATGCTATAACTCCAAATAAATTGAGATAAGGACAGAACGATGATGATGCTAATGAATAATGATTAAATAGACTTGGAATTTACGATGTCACATCGGTCGATACCTGTAAAGTTTATATGGCATTGTATCGTTGAAAGCAGATCTTAGAATTTTTACTACGCATTGTTGTTGAATACCAGTCTGCTAAAACATAAACAAGGGAGCTTCGTATCCCAGGTATCTCCTTACAACAGTATGCCGTAGAATGTTTGCTCATAAAATACTAATCTCCATGCAATTTAAACTCAAAGACAAAGGCTTACGCCGCATATGTGTAGTATGCTGTCTCAAAAGCGTCCTTTATCTTACTGGCACGGCATTCTAGTGACAATACCACCGCCGCCTCTCGTACTTTTGCGTTAAAACTTTAGATTAGCTCAGCTTAAACTTTCATTTTGCATTCAAAATTACATTCTCTTCTATAAAAGTCATTACCTTTTTTATAGTTATTTGAATTAATAAATTTCGTGTTTACTGGACTAATAAAATTTCGGTTTTAGTGCTGTTTTACTATGTAAAATAAATTACGAATCTAATGATTTGCATATTTAGTTATTTACATTTTTAGTTACTCGTTAAATTCAATAAAGAGCAACTCTTAAGTGTATATTAAATAACATCGTATTTTTATAAATTAATCAACCTTGTAGATATCTTTAGAAACTATTACTTGTACAAATCTACACGCTTAAAAATGCAATCTTCATCGCAATTATCATCATTATAATCTGCAAAACCACGTTCACACAGTTCTGCATAAACACTTTAGCAAAAACGTACAATTTGACTCGACCGCTAACTTACCCAATACAACCAAAGCTTGAGCGCAAACGTTCATAGTATTGACATTTCCTCCCACACTTTGCACAACTGTGCCATTGGAAGAGGTAGGTTTATCAGAATACAGTTTTCCGACATGTCAGGAATTTCCGCCGTCAGGAATTTTGGCGGAATGTCAGAGCCAGGAAATTAAAGATGAGCTCCGAAACTTTAATATTATTGCAATATTCGCTGCGTTGTATTGTAAAACTAAAATATCATCTTCATAATCATCAAGCCTTCTTTATATTTTAAATTATACATCATTCTTCCTTACATAACCTCAACAATGAGGTATTTTGATCTCGTATGTTTTTATCTCGTGACCCTAGTAGCTACGGGTAACATGGGAGGAATCTCCCATTTATATGAATTGTTTACCGTAACGTAACATATGGGGTTTGTTTTATTACTTTGCGAATTACTGCTGGATTCTACGAGTATTAAACGCGTTCGGAGTTTTTTACTCTTGTACGAGACCTGTTTGTTTGAATTGTTTTGGGATTCGTAAAAAAATTGGGTACTTGGGACTTGAAATATCTGAAGATAATTTGTCTTCTCTTTAATTGTATATGAATCGGATTCAAGTTTTCTACTAATTGTAATTTTCAGAACCATATTATTTACAACTTATTGGTATAAGTGAAATTATAACTTTCGGCACTTCGTTGTGGAATTAATGTTGTTTCACGACTTGAACATCAACAAACTATTGTTAGTTTGCTAATCTAAATTCTAACTGTACTTATCTCTAGTCTCTAGCTAGGCTAGCAAAATAGTCAGAATTCTGATTAGTTTCAAGTAACTTCTGATTTGTATTATTTTTATAGAGTATAAAATATTAGTGCATAATTATAGCACTAATACTTTTATTTAAGTTTTTGACTATTCACTCTAAACAATTATGAGCCGTTTGTTCTAAAACGAATGTAAGACTAAAGAGAGACAGCCCAATTTTCACATTATAAATAAAGCAATTAAAATAAGGAAAATCCTTTCCAAATGATAGCAAACGTCATATTACTCACACGCTCACACCACAGCGAAAGGTGACGAGCACAAAATTAAAAATAGAGCAAAATGTCGCGAGATTACCCAATGACCTTGCTTATGATTCTGGTGCAAATACATGAACGTTCAACGTATTTACTAACACCCACATCCTACGCTACTTGAGGAAAGGATTATATTTAGATTATATTAGTTTGCCCTAAGAACGAATGTCCTGCAAATGGTCGGTTTGGATTGGATTCTGAGACCATTCACTAAGATGACTAAGACATTTACGCAATTTGCGGCAAAGAATCATTGTTAAAGGCAATTTATGGGCCTTAACTACACAATCAGAAGTTCCCAAGTTTTAAACTCCAATTTGAATATGAAGCCAAAAGAGAAGGCAATTTTCCAGAAAATTCTCGTTTTAAAAATGGTAAAGACCCTTAGCATAATTCGGGTCTGGCCCCAGTGCGGGTTGGTGGATGACTAATGTCTTAGAATTATTGTTTTTAGGACATGCCGTTCCTCACGAAGTTTTCATTCACCGTTTTGAGAGATGATGATAAATTACACAACGTACTTAAAGCGCTAAAGACCCATTATTAACAAATCGATGGTCTAAGCCCACTCCTAATAATGCAAAGGAAGTGAGTGAAGTGACAAGCTGTCACGTCATCAAGGAAACGGCTGTAGATTGGCCTCGTCGTAAAGGACGCCAGTCAAGCGTGCACACTGAAAAAGTGCCACCACAAAGTGCAAATTTTATGTGTGCTGTTAGGAGACTTTCAGTTTCTCTTTGAGATTTTGTTCATTGTATATGGTTGTTAATGGATTTCTAAGTATCTCGGACTTCAACGCTTTTTACCTCTACTGCAAAAGTATCAACTATGCTTCTGTTACTGCGCTCCATTATGCTGGTAAGATAATTCTAACAATAACACGGAAAATAAACATGCTATAAACTATATAAAATGTCTGATAAGTAAAGGAACATTATTATCAGGCGAAAAAATTAGGAAGTAGGAATTTGACGAAATTATCAAGGAAGTGTGAAACATTTCCGGTGTTTAAAGTACAATCACCAAATTTTCAGCTCCATTGGAGAAAAATGGCGTAGCAAACAGCTGTCTATATCGAGAATTCGGGTCTTGTTCATGATTTCCATCGCCTGTTTGAAGAGCAGGCTTAATTTGTGTTCACTCCAGACAATACCACAAACTAATTTAATGGTTAGGAATATTCCACGGATGCTTCAGACAAGCTAGAACGAATTCATTGAAGGGACAAAGCTCTTGAATATTTCCCGAATCAATTTGCGTACAATGAGGTTTCATCTGTTTTCGACCCGTCTTTTTGGAAGTTTTAAAGGAATATCGGGACCTAAGAAACCTTTTCTATTTCGAGCGTTTTTAATTAATAAGTTAGCTATTTGCTGATATTTCTAACTACCTAAAAGTTCAGACATAAACAACAATTCGCTCGTACATATCAATTAAACACTAGAACAACTGTGTTCTAAAGACAAAACCACTGACGGAACAAATGTACGATAGTTTGTCTGCCACCGCAAAACAGACGCTGCACCAACTAAACTTGAAATACAAAATGGAGTAATTGGTTTTGCAGCTCGCTCTTATTTTTACACGAGCGACGATTGTTAGCGCTAAAGACCAGTGAAAAAGTGGTTCTGTTTCAATTTGTTATACCGTTTGTTGCGCAAACGTAGATAGATGGTTTTAAAATTATTCTGATCAAAACGATTTGATATAAGAATTCTAAATCTTGTCGTTCCAAGCGATAAAACGTCTGCGAAATGAAGAACAAGAAAGGCACGAAAATTGTATGTTGATATTATATTAAACTATATATTCCGTTCGCGCCATGTGAAGAAGTATCGTACGGAATATAGATGAATGATGAAAATTCTGTGAAATATACGTAAGATTTGAGCATTGGAACCGTTTATACGTATCATGTGATGTGCGTATAGTAAATTAATTTCGAATATTCGTAGCGATTTATTCAAGCGAAAATGTCCCTGGATATTGGTACGAACTGGGTGAATTCATATTAAGTTTTGGGTTATTGTCATCTACAGAACGTAGAGTTGATCAAATATTTGATAATGTGTTTTAAAGGACTTGACATTAAATTACTTCGAAAGATATATGAGAATTTGATGTACAAAACAATTTATAAGGGATCTTAGGTTTCGAATTACTTATTGGCATTCATACGACCACCAAATGGTTTACAAAACATTACGAACATAATCTAGGCTTTTCTTAAGAGAAGTTGAGCTAATTTATCATTGTTTTGAACTAACTCGTGACTCAGATTTGAATTTCAAATTAGGCTCCTCCCTTTGACTTAATACGAGTAGTACTTGAGGAACAAAGCTCTGATCGCGAATAAAATTAGTACTTTCTACGATTGTGGTATTTTCTTAGTTAGTTTATCACAATTTGTAGCAGTATTCATGAAGTCTGCAAATAGCCAATCTACTTCTTTTTCTTTAGTTTAAAGATATAATAAATTTTAGATCTAAGACCTCATCTTCAGAGTTGAATCTCGTTCATCTTTGTCATCTATGGGACATTTACCATCAATACTACATTATTAATTGACTTCCATTTTATTTAAAACCCACCTCGTTACCAAGCCTGTAGAACCCAGAACGCGGCAAGTAGCAAAAGTATCTGATGACAATACGTTCTGATCGGACGTGCGGCCGTTAACGCTCTGTTTGGCATCCATGTCGCGCCGAACGTGGATATCGAAGCTATACTACTGTTCAGCAAATTTGTGTGGCAAAAACTATAATACGTTTTGAGAATTGCTGATGTCAAGTTTATGGTGTAAACTAAAAGATTGAGGCCGTACTTACTAGCAGAGACGGTGTAGCTCTGGTAGGTAGTTGAATAGAAACCTGAACAAGGTGTTATAAAAAGGGATGCAAAAATCAGAAATTCAGCCAGAGTTGATACATATACTAGATGAGGCCAGGCTAAAGCTTCCACATACAAAATAATTATATCATAAAAGATGAATTCTCGAAAGATTTCAGTGATGTTGAAACGACGTTTTAGAGATATCCGAACTACAGACGTGTGGTTGGAACTATTATTAGATTCTTTGAGCTTTGAAGGATATAAAACAACTGTTCCTTTTATTCATTCTTTCTTTTATAGTCATAAAAAAACAGAAAAAAAAAAAGGTATTATAAGCAAAGTAAACGCTAAGCACCAATCTCAGACAATTAGGAAACTGAACAAACTTTACAAAATGATACGCAAAAATTGAAACGGCGTTCATAACATCATCTTTATATCTTTTCAATTAAAAATCTTTAGTTGGATGAAAACGATTCCATTCTCAAGTTTTTTTGCTACCACAGTGTAACTTAATACTTAATAACTGGAATTGTGTTTTTACAGGCCTTTTTTGTGTATATTCTGACCTACTAATGAGAAAAACAGGTATATCGGCTACTTAATCATCTATGTTGGGAGTTGCGAAGGAGACTGGTTTAACGTGGCCGACGATGGTCATGCATTGTTGCCATTTCTGGCTCAAAGCAGTTATGTTCTCAGAATCTGATTACATGTTTATTTAAACGACACGGTTGCAATCTTGCTATGAATTCATTAACATCTATGTTGACAATTTGTAATGCCAGTCGTATTTTTATTTGCCCGCAAGTCTTTGCTTGAAGTTTATCCCTTTTCTATATGACAAACTTGATCCTATATCTACCAAAATATTTTGTTTGTTTATCTTTTTGTCAAACCCGCGTTAATTGATATCAATAATACACGTTTATATATCTTAACATACTACGTAAGTATGTGACAAATAAAAGGTTACATTCAAATAGACAAGCGAGCTTTGTGACTTGTACGGATGCATTTAATCGAAACGACACGATGTCACTGCGCAAAAACGTGAGTATTTTATTGACAGCCAATGATATTGCGTTGGGAAAACTAATGGAATTGAATTAGAGGGTTTATTCACGTTGATTTTCGGATTCGAATTGGATTTAAAGTAATGGTCGGCTATGTGGGTTTTAACTCTCAACTAACTTTTTACTATTAACTTCTAGTTATGCGTCGATTACTCTTTATTTCTATGATATTGATATTTGATACTCATTTAGGTATTAAATTACATGATTCATTATTAAGTCTGGACATTCTGTTGCAAAAATGCATTTATCTGACTCATGTTACAGTCCCGACAGTCAGTTATATCAGTCCGCCTTCCGAATTGCTTTGACACAATAAACAGTCTTACATTCCAAGTAATGCCTCTAAGAGACCCATATTAGGTTACATGTCATTATTGCCAAGCTAAGTATCCCGTATGATGTCATGGTCATGGATCACCACGTGGATCAACATAATCAACCACTTACTTCCATGGGAGGAAGTGAATTCGCATGTCTTAGGTACGAAACTACAGGATGTAGGGCCTTTGCATCACTCGGTCTTCCGTCTTCCTAATCCATCCACAAGAACATCCCATCCCATTACTAAAGTAGTATAGGAACCAAATAAAAAAACGAATTTATAAGTCTCATTTTAATGAGGGGGGACACACACCTCGTCCTTACCAAAGGTCAGGTATTCATAACCGACGCGCATGTACGATAAAAAATATGAACGTGGACCAAGCTAAAGGTAACAAGCAATACGTGGCGTGGTGTTCTGTAGTTTCTGTCTACGCTTATGAAAAAAAGAAGTGATTGAAAAATGGATGACAAAGCGAGTAACCGGAAACAGATACCAACGAAGCAAGTAAATATAAAGCTTATAAAGACGTCCAGTTTATATCTGTATGACGTTTTAGATCTTGAGCCATTTACAGTCAACGGTCAACTGTATTACGGTCACATGATCGCTCGCATTATTCAATTAGACTCGCAAATTGTCCAAAATCGCAACTGACGGATTGCCATTGTAGTGAATAAACGGCTCGGTGGCTATTATTATGATCACGGATGTTTTTATTCATGTTCTTGTCATATGTGATAGAACTATTGATATTGTTTTAAAATAATAAAAGACACAAATGTTTCATTGTACGAACATTTGTATAAAACGGATATTAAGTGACAAATCAACCAAAATTATCTCATTGATATGGCTGGCGCAAAGATATTAGTGGAGAGACGTAGACATTACCAAAGAAAAACTGTAAAAATAAGTAGCTATAATACCCACCGAACAAACGAGATATATCTGAAAAACGTGCTGATAAGTTCGAATGACAAAATAACTAATAATAATATACAACTATTATTACTATAGGTAGGTCACATATTCAATTACCGTTTATAATCCGTAACGCAACATATGCGATAACAATGAATGAACGTCTCGTATCGACGATGCGACGTAGTACCAGTAATACTGTAGTAGTACATCGATACCGCGCCCATTGGCGTTCTGCCAGCACACGTTTGACGGTTTATGCTTCCCTGGTACTTTATATTTTATTGCTGTACCACTTTCTACAACAAGGACTTGTATATTTTTCATGTTAGTAACTTATATGGCTTCGTTTGCGGCGAAAACGTCCCACTTTCTTTGGTTTTTAGAAAAATCTGATCATACCTTTGAACTTTACTGTCAAAAGAAGTGACAATAACGAGCCTCCAATCATTTCCTATCTTAGGTCCCACATGGTGGCAGGGCTCGATCATTTTAGTTTCCACCTTTATAAGTGGCCATGACTGTTTATTGATAATTATTTAATATTGCTTCTTACCTTTGGATAATATCCACCTGATTCATTTTATGCTTTTGTCTGTTTCAACTTCACGTGGTCCTTTATGTTTTATAGTGAACACAGTACGTGCCATATCTACAAATAAACCTTTTGTTGTCCTCATCTATTTATGAGGTAAATCTGTCTCTATTGTTCTTATGATACATGGCTTGTAAAAAATGCGAGGAACATCTTGAAATTGTATAAGCTTGGTATCAATACTTTCTGTCCTTCCAAAGTTCAATGATTCCTTTACAATATTTCGTCTTTTGTGAAGTTGTAAGCATCTTCTTCATATATGTATATGCACACAGCTTAAGTTTTCATTAAACTCTTTAAGGCGAGAGTTCATTGACGACGTCCATTGTCCAGCAATAATCCCTCGATTTAGCCACTTCAATAACATCATGGACTCAAATTCTATCTACAATACCTCAACAATTGAATTTAAACTTTATTCTTCAAAACACAAGGTTGAGAATGATGAATAAAGTTATATCATAAAGGTAAAGTGATAGGACGTCGGTGTGTAATATATTATGGCTCAAGTAATATAACTAATGTAATTATATTTGCAATACTGGCTGTATGCCAACTTCTGTGTGATTATGTTGCCTTAGTAGTTGTAGACACGTGGTTGCATTTCATATGGTCACTGGCGGTTTATGGAAAAATTAAATTGGTCGTTAATTAATGTTTGTCAATAGGGTCTAATGTTAGAAGTTGAAGATGGGTTCGTAAGGTCGAATGTTTATTATGTTGCTTTTTATTTTCTAGCCGTGGGAAAAATATTAGTCAGTCAGCAATATTGGTAGCGGGGCTGACTGCCAAGGACGCACCAGACGATGTTAATGAAATTTTTAACAATCAAGTTACGATTCAATGCACATTCTGTTTGCTGAAGAATTAATCATTGGTAACTGTTGTTTTGACTGCAAACTATTTTACTCTGCGACACAATAAACAATGTAATCAATCCATTGCGTAGGCTTTTTAATTGATCTGACTACTGATATGTCGCCCACAGCCAATTTGGAATTCTCCAATACCTCCTCGGAAAGGAAAAAACTATGTGCAATGGAATTTTCTTCCGTTCCAGTATCATGCTGATCGTTACAATTATCTTAGCACATGTGTAATAGCGCTAAGTACATTATTTTGTTCTGATTCATAAGATTCTCTTCCATAAAAAGATTAACCAGTCATGATGCATCCGTTATAAATTTATACCAGTAGTCAGAACCAACAGTTGTTTTACCGAAACAAAGGCTTTTGAGTCGTTTCTTAGAATAACTGCTCGTTTTATGAACGTTGAGCTATATAAATCAAAACCGTTGAAAGGCTTGTCACGATGATACTCGTAGCTTTCAATTTGATCATAGTAAAGACTAAGTTAGATATAAAAGCAATGAAAAGTTTTTTAACCAAAACACAATCACAGCTTGTCTGTTTTTGTTCATTCAGCTCAGTGGCTCCTTAGCAACCACTTAAAATAATTACAAGGAAATCCTGTTTCTACGCAACATTTGTTTCACATTTGTTTCAAGTTAGGTTCATGACAAACCAATGTGGCGGAAAAGACCCGACCTTCACAAAAACAAAAAGTTGTCTAAATATGGCCAAGCATTCACCGTGACACTGCTTTGATCACTCCATTAGATTGGAAACATGGCTGAGGAGGGTTTTGTACAGAATCCGGTGTTTGAATTTGAGGGTGGTCGGATTTTTTCCCAAAGCGGATAATAAAATCGGCTTGTGTCTCATTTCGGTCAGTTGTGTGGTAAAGACGGCTTTCGTGTGTTTGAAGACCAAATAGGCAGAAAATAATTCTGTATTTAATCAAGAAAAAAGCTTTTATTCACAGTTACACACTAAAGGTCACAAAAAAAAACTTCTCTTAAAAAGGACCTTTTAGGTATATTTTCAATTTACTGAGCGAGGAAAATCGCTGTTATTTCAAGGAGAAACGTGATTTCGCATTGACGAAATGTGAATGGATTCTGCCTATCGAACGATTATTGCAAGGTCTTCGATTTGCTAGCTTTATAATAGAATACGTAATTGTTATAGGAGAATTTCTAAAACAAAAACAATCAGTTTCGAATGGTCTACCGGTTGGGTGCCTTATCCAAAGCTGTCGTAGTATATTCGGCTTAGTTGGCTGTTCCTGCCAAGAAAACAAGTCGTTGTTTTCTCATCCATGAAAATACTGTAGACATTGTTTACTAAAATATAGCAAAGCTGCAGTGCACTGAATTTCACGGCTTTGTGAGTCCCAAATAGGTGTTAGGTGTAAAAGGATTTCATGAGGGTCAATAGACTGTCTATAAAGATCCCTAGGACCAAAATGTATTAAATCGAACCTCGACGCAGAGTAAAAGACCAAATAGCTTAGCTAGCGGCTAATCACGTTCGCCAGACCTATACTTTATTTCATATTCTGTATATTCATATACAGTCAAGCCATAACTCGCGTCCGTTTTAATCTCCAACCGCCCTAGAAAAATTCTGAACTTTAAACTTAATCTAGGACAGACCAGCGGGAAATTTATGCGCTCTTAACTACCATTTTGGCAACGCTCCGGACTCTTGTACATATATGAGACTTTGTGTTCTGTATTTTATCTACCAAGTACCTGGTAGTGAAATATGTTTGTTTAAATCTCGTTTTAAAGGTTTCCATGGTTCCATAGCCAGTGAATTGTTTCAGAAAGATAAACTAAGCGAAAGTGGAAGAAATCATTCGGATCAGCGTTTTCTCAATTTCCCTTTCAGAGGAAACTGTTGTCTTAAGATTCAACGTTCCTTGTTTATTGATGCAAAATTTAAGAATGAGCAATAATGGTAATTGGTTCTTCAATAATTTGATGATAAACAGTTTCATGATGCTAAACCTTAATCAAGATTATTGTCCTGCATCTAATCAAAATTCATGTTTATCTTAAGGATATCTCTAGTAGGACTAGTAATGATGACCTTAATTAAAACCGCCTACGTGCTACGTAGCTTGTGACTTGACGTTGAAATATTAACTATACGGGTATGTTTAACTAATGTTAATACAATACAATAGATTCTAAGCATTTTCCGCAAATGTTATCTCTGAATGACAAAACCTTGTGCGACGAGAAAATCATTGTCATTTTTAATGGCGAAAACATTCTGTAAATATTTAGATAGTTATATCATCTTATTAGCTAAAATACGTCTACTGCTAGATGAATACCTCCTTCCAGTTATTTTTAGGATTAAAAATATTTTACCCAGGGAAATTTTGTAAACATGGAAGCTCTTCCAGCCCCTGTTCCATATTCGGGCAATTTTACTTCTTTTATAAGCAGTTTTCTCTTATATTATTCCGCAATACGATCTCAAAAATAAGCACTGAATATACATGTAGATATGTATATTCAGTGCTTATTTTTGAGATAGGTCACCGACAAATCTTCCAACACGCGCGTGAATACTGAATGAGGTGTAGATTCTTGTTCACCTACCGTCGACATTGCTGTGTATGTGTTAGACCTTTGAACTACGATGTGAAGAGAAGAAGCAATGGATGTGAAAAATGGTCCTGTACGTCGTTGAACTCTGGAATATTGTAGAAATTGGATAGGGCTCTTATTATTTCGATAAACATTGTTGTTTTTGTACAAGGTACTTGAACTGCGATGTTAATTGAAGAAGATGTTTTCTAGTCGCAATTGTGACAAAGAGATACCAACGTTGTTACGTTAAGTACTTGATGT
Organism: Agrochola macilenta; assembly: GCA_916701695.1. Taxonomy (NCBI): domain Eukaryota; kingdom Metazoa; phylum Arthropoda; class Insecta; order Lepidoptera; family Noctuidae; genus Agrochola; species Agrochola macilenta. Next base: position 6,699,666 of record OU753578.1, read on the forward strand.
GGCATACAGAACCTCAATTTGGCTCAAAGGTTCCATTATTCCATAATAAGTGGCAAATGAAATTACAAGGCGCAAACTCACTAACTCGGTTGCTGTAAATGTGGAACAATTTTGTTGTTGTAGTTGAATATTGTCCTCGTAGTCTCGTACCGAAGGGATATACGTGCCGAATAATAATTTGGTTCTTGTTCCTAATGGACTGAAGTAGGTCTGTGTTGAGCAGATTTATTCCTTATGAAGTTAGCAGTTAACACGTTCTCTACTAATTTGTTTTGCCATGTATTATTTTCTTTGTAGTCTTAATTTTATCTCAGTTAGTTTACTGTAGCTAGTTTTAAGGTAAGGTACTACGACTACCACGAGATTATTGTCTTTGGTATTGCGTGACTGCACTGCTGAATATTATGCCAACAAAACGCCGCCTCCATATATTCATGCACCTTAATAAACTCGACGACTTGCAACAGTAATCACATGCAAATATCTTAAACGTGTGTACCGCAGGTGCGCGTGCGATTCTCGTGAATGACAAGCTTATATCGAATTGGTATAGCTACCTCTCTTTCTTTCAAACTAAGTTTGAATGAGAAGGACGTATGCTTTAGATGTACTATCTAATTTTTTGGCTGCAATGTCTACAGCTAATTTTATAGTAACGTGTTCTTTTATTTTTCCTGTAATTAAATGTGACAAGATTTGTCTTGTTTTTAAATTTGAAACGAAAAATCGTCCAATACTGTGTTCATTTAATTAAATGAGAAAATAAGAAGATAATTAGGTTTAACTTTTTATTATAGGTACATAACATTTTGTGGAGCACATCGTTCGTTACCTAATATTATGAAAATTCCAGTAAAACAAGACTTACTTCGCCCGAAGGCAATTAATAACTGCTTGCGAATAAACGAGCAAAAAAATTAAATTTACATTTTATACGGGAGTTCGTTTACTCTAGTGAAGCCTTAAATAAATGCCTTAGGTCTTGTCAGACCATTTTGTCAAGAAAGGCCATTTTATTTACCTTCCGAATAAAGTATCTTCTTAAGTTTGTCAGGGATAAACTATTTATCAGCGTAATTTACTTTAACATTAACGTTTCTTCCGTACAGTTCTGCGATATAGTGCTTCTGAAAATTCTTGTTGGAAGTTTCAATAGAGTGCAGTTTTTACTTTGATAACAAAGTTTGGTGCGAACTGAAGCATCGTTTTCTTAATATTTCAATTACATTCCTTCCTGAAATAGAGTTTTTTTCCCCTTTGTGGTTTAGAAAATTTATTATAAAGTGATATTTAGTATAAACGTGTTTTTTCCAAAAGAATTTAAATATGAAATGTATAAATGATTAAATATTATGCGAGACAATTGTAAAGAGAAGCATTTGCTAAATAAATGTTTGTAAAACGAGTGTTTATGAAATAAAATATTTGCGGCATAAGTTGTTTGTAAAATAAATAGTATACGAAACGTTAGTTGTAAACTAAAAATTTGTCAATGGTGTTTTAGTGAACCAATAATTTCTCCTTGGCTGTCATTAAAGCAGAAGAAAGCCTACGATCGTTTCCTTTTTATCCTTGTGATTATTTCCTTTTTTTTACTCGTTGAGAACCGGCCCAAAGCATGTAAACAACAATTCTGCAACTATTATCTCAGTAAAAAAGTAAATAAAACTCCGTAATTATCCTAGCTGTTGTCGCCGTTATTGTGATGATAACTCCTTATAGTCACAACTACCATTTCCCATCCTTTCCATTATTCTTTTCATTTTCCCTCCCTCTATTTATTTTTAGCCGCGTCTACACGTGAACTCGGTCCGTGATATCTTTTTTAATCTCCTCGCATTCATTTTGAATTACAGAGGGTTCGGGGAAGGTATGAGGGCTGTTTTTGAAGTACTTTCGCTGCCCGTTGTTTGTGTTTTGTTATCTAAATTGTGAGGCATTCTGGCCAGATTAGACATCGGATGCAAAGTTGGTCCTTCTGCACGACTTTGGTCTTTTACCAAATGTTTGCGTTTAAATGCTCTACCTTGTTAATTACTTGGTTTTAAATTTTATTTCCAACCTCTTTTTTTTCGTTAAAAAGCGCTTTTGTAATGCTTTTTCTCGGAGGTCCCGTATTTTATTTTATGGGCACTGTTTTACATAGGAAATTTGATGCTTATCTTTTGATTCAAATTATTCACAGGGAAATTTCGCCTTTTGTTAGTAAACCGTATCTAGGTATACATAACATACACAAAATTTCAGTTCAGGATATTAAGAATGCGGCGACGGATGAATTGTCCATACAAACGTAATACCAAAATAATTTGCAATTTGAGCATATTTCCACCATATTATGTTGATATTCGGATTGAGACAGTATTTATCTAGTCCTGTACGTCTTTTTTTTTCAAAAAACTTACCTGAAATGAAATTAAAGCAAATTGAATTTCATACATTTTTACAGCGTAAATTACATGTTTTCATATTGTTTTTTCTGTATTATAAACAACAATATTTGTAATATTGTTTCCGCAGCAGCATAGCTTATATTATCAAGTTACAAATTATCAAAAAAAAAAAAAAGGAAAAACATTTAGTTTTATTCATCATTTTTGGTATTACGGAACACATCCAATTTATCATAAATTTTCGATAGCTAGTAGTGCTATCGCGTCAAGAAATAATATTGTCAATGTGTGCGTGGTCGCACAGTATCTATCCGCTCACACGAGCGCTTAGATACTGTGCGACCACGCACACATTCGCGCCGCACACGCGTGTGTGTGTACACACGCGTGTCTGACCTCGCCTTGTCAAACAGAGATAGCAATATTCCAAACGAATTTTGAACACATCTCGATTTGCAGTTGCGAGCTATGTTCGCCGGCCCCTTAACTCTGTACGTTATTGATGTTTGATCACAATACCTTGCCAGTCGACCATTGTGTCCAATTTTAGTATCTTCACGCTTCAATGGAGATGTGTTTCAACAAATACCTTTCTTGAAAGACATCTGAGACCCTTTGGGTCCGGAAACTGCCATCACAACAGACCACAGTCCGACATTATCAGTTTACCAGTCTGTATCTGTCTTCGGGGACCTTGGAATGTGTCGAGCAAAGCACAATGGAGTGAAATGTAACGCCCATGTTGTGCCTCGTTTGCTTTGATAAATTCTCTTGAATAGGCGTCTTGTGTATTTAGGAAGCTGAGGTCTAGTTGAAATTTATGAGGCGGTACCATTTTATGCTTGACGTAGTTTTTAGGGCGTGTTTGTAGTACATAGGCTTATTTTATTCCCTTGTTTGGAAATGTTTTATGTGGAGAGCACATGTTACAAGGGTAGTGTAGGTACCTATATCAGAGAGAAAATAAAACGACATTCGGTTGAGCATAAGCATTATTTTGGGTTTCCTATTTTCCTTACAACTCCGTATTTATATTTTCGATCTTTTTATACCATGTTGAAATCAGATAAAAACGTTGGCCGTAATAAGATTTTAATTGCAGAGTAACACGAAGTGTCTATTGAAAACTGCCTTTGAAGAAACCCAGTTCGTATTATCTCGTAAATAAAGACATCACAAGAAATAGTAAATCCTTTGATTTGTTTACTTTACGCTAACTCTTTTAGCTGCGAAGTTTCCTGGGGAAAGTTTACATAATGGAAGCTAGTACTGGCGGAGAGTGATTGAAAACGGATGTTTTTAAGAAATTATAGGATGAGAATATGTGGTTGGTGTTGAAATAGAATTATATGATGTAGGTTTTTTTGTTTAATTTGTTGACGGATTATTGCTAATAATTATAGTTTTATTTTATAGAAGTGATGAGGTTCACCCACTTGAGATGCGCATTCTCCACTAAACAAAATCGAGTTTGTTTTCTCAATTACCACTAAAATACGATGTAGAATAATAATCGTTTCACGCCAATCACATCTAAATGGACCATTTTTCACGGATTATATCAGACTTTCATAACTACCGCATAACACTTACACAATTAGATTTTATGAAATAACACCAATATTTATTGCGAAATATCAAATAAAAATTGAGTTTACAGTGAAGTGTGAACGCAGCATGCGAATGGCGTAGCGTGGCATTTGATAGATGAACAAAAGGCATCCATTGTGGAGTCGGAAACTGAGCGGGATTCTGACGTTCCCTGTCGATGTTTTGTTCGTGACATGACACGGAGTATGGCTCGTGTGAGGAAATGTAGTTGGGATTGATTTGTAGGGGTATGAATCTATATATAAACTATTTACATATACCTATTGAAATGAAAGGACAAATGTTAGTCCTTTCATCCGAAGTGACACTTTGGAACGCACGGACATAAAGCCTCGTTTACATTGCATTAGAGCTAAAACTAGATAAGCTCAATAAATTCCCGCTTGTCAGTCCACTGGATCATGGTAATTCCGTTTCCCGTTCTCTCTGATAAGCTACTGATAAAAATGTTCATTAATATTGAAGCAAATATTTAGTACGTTTATAGATAGTGCGATCCACGAAGACGCGCCCCACTCCGCTCCGCTCCGTAGTAAAATACAGCTTACAGTACAGTAATCGCGGAGTGGGGCGCGTCGTCGTGGATCGCACTATCTGTAACGCATGATAATAATTTTGGTCCTATCGGATTTTTTAAATAAAAACGATACCGAGTAACGGTTAATGAAAATAAAAATTCATATCGTAGGTATGCTCGCAATTGCCGGACTACCGCCATGGGATCTGGAGGCAAAAGTCCTCGCGCACATGTGGGAGTTGCGCGAGGAGGCGAAACGCCGGGGTGTAACTACGCTGCCGCGAGAAATCACGGCACAGCGGACAGAGCTCCGGTGGGATCTCATGGCGGCATGGAGAGTGCGATTGTCGCAACCCAGCGCTGGGCACGCCACAATTGCGGCGGTAAGGCCCCTCTTTGAGGAGTGGCTAGAGAGGCGCCACGGCGTCCTCACCTTCCGCCTGACGCAGGTCCTCACCGGACACGGTTGTTTCGGGAGGTTCCTGTTCAGGATCAAGCGGGAGGAAACGCCCGGGTGTCACCATTGTGTGGATCGCCCGGAGGACACGGTGGAGCATACGGTGGAGGTCTGCCCTGCTTGGGCGGAGCACCGCCGTGTCCTCACGGAGGCGATCGGCGGCGGCGATCTCTCGCGTCCGGCCCTGGTTCAGGCCATGGTCCCGAGCGAGAGTGCATGGGAGGCCGTCACCTCCTTCTGCGAAGCAGTTATGCTCGCGAAGGAGGAGGCGGAGCGCGCGAGGGAGATTGAAGCTGCACGCCCTCGCGCCCCTAGTCGCCGCAGGAGACGCGTCGGGCGTCTCGAGTCACAAGCTGACTTCCGGCCACCGTAGGCGCGGGCCTGCGGACGGTGAGCGATGGGCAGCTCGCCGACCGATAAGGACCAGGCCCGGGTCGACGGCGCGTTGTGTTCCACGCGCGCCTCAAAGGGATGTCAGCATCTACTGACGAGGTCCGGAAGGACCAATGCCTGCTGGGGTTGCGGGTCTGTCCGAAAGGGATATCGCGGCCCCAGCACATAGGCAACGGAAGGAACACGGGTGGGTTTTAGTCAGTAAAAGTCTGACACTCCCTCTCGCTCTGCCCAGAGCGGGAGGAGTCATTTGATGATTTCCCACCAAAAAAAAAAAAAACAGGTATGCTCGCAATGAGTTTTATATAGGCTGCGTTATTAAATTCCTGACACTACAATACAAACATTTTAATGGTTAAGAACGAAAGCCCTCTGAAATCATGGAAGAGAGCCAGTTAGGATGTATTGAGCTATTTCTCTTCCTAGCATTAAAAAAAATACTTTTCCCTTCACCACACACGTGTTTTGATCCAAACCACAAGCGCACCAAAACAAAAATACTCGTACCAAAAACATGTTTACGGAACCATTTCTGTCCAAACATACGGCTGTAAGAAAAAACAGCATTCGTTTGTTTACACATTGCACGCGTGATAATTTTAGTTAATGAGTTTGGTGCATTAGTTGGAAAAATAAACTGCAGTTTAAGATAGAAAGGTGGATACGCAATGAAAGTGTTGAAAATGTAGCACAAGCTGAGGGAAAATAGTTTCTGGTCCTTCGGTATTAATATTTGTTTTTCATTATTCTATAACGTGAAGTGGTATTTTTTCATAACCTTTTTATTTGGTGAATTGTAATACCGATTCTTAAGGCTCGTGGCGATAATAACAGCCGCACGGGTTGATCGATAAGTAAGCGAGGCGTGCCGCGGTCGGTTCGTGGTTGGTGATAGATAGGGACCCAACCATGCCTCGGAAAGCACGCTAAGCCGTTGGTTCAGCTGTCATAAGTAGATCTTTGACAGTCGTTACGTGCAGTCAAAAATCCAAAAGTCTGACAACCAGTCTTACCAAGGGGTATCGCGTTACTCAGTTAATAATAGGCAGTCGTTCCATGTAAAATACTGATATTAAGCTGAATCCGGTTAGATTGGACGCCCACTCCTACATTGTTGTAATACTGATTATTTGTCTTTTACTTTCAATTTTAGTATTAGATAATTTTACCATTTCCTTATTAATTATCAAAGAAAGTTATTATCTAACACAAGAACCGGTATTACAAGTAAACATAAAATAAAAGTCAGAAGCCAGTTTAACATGATAACGAATCGTTAAAGTTGAAAATGACATTGACGAATGGTCTGAGGCAGAAAAACCGGTAGATTTGCTTCATGTATCAGTTGAATCCTGTAGTTCAGTTCGCATATACAAGGATTTGTGTTAAAAGCTATTTAATACATCAACGTTTTTAATATTTTTAACATCTAGAATTCTAGACAGGCCTCACTTAAAGATTTTGAGACCAGTCTTTGCATTGTGTCTCATGATTTATGTATGGTTTCTCTTGACGTGCTTGATACTAGCCAGTGTCTTCTTCAGTTCTTATTACATACTGTACCTGGGATAGATAAACATATCGTCTAGATATACCAACGTTGTATCACATTCCTGAGGCTGTGAAAATAGAGAACAAATTTTCCCAGATATGAGACCTAGCTAGATCGATTTTTTGTCCCCGTAAACTAAGGCGTATTATATATTTACGTATACGTTTATTTGCGTTCGATCATACCATATTCAGTCTATAACGTTCCCACTGTTGGGACTCAGGCCTCCTCTCTGTGAGAGGGAGTGGGCCGTAATCCAGTGCGAGTTGGTACGTTCATACATATTTTCTTCTTTGTAACATTGAACATATGAATTTTATCATTAATTTAATTTATTTATTTAATTCAGATACAGTGATCCATATTTAAGTTAGTATACATAGTTAGTAACCTACTTAAAAATTATGCTAGTTATCATAAAACACAAGCCACAATAATATTATTATAACTAAAATAAATAACTGAAATAAGTGCATAACAATTTGATTAAATTGTAAAATAAATACTTAAATAAAATAAATAAATTAATACCTAAGTCAATCCCATCTATAAATTCATTAAAATCGTTAAAATCATGTACAATACTTAAATTAATTAAATAATAATAAGAGCAAGTATTTGCATTTGTTCTATCTAGTTCCTTTACAATTGTTACAATATATCTGGAGTAATACTGCAATACGCACCTTTCTCATCTTACAGTACTCAAAGTACATTCACGGTAGTAACGTTACAAAATCTAATCGTAATAGCGTTTACCACGTGTATTGCGCTTGCGCACAGCTCAGCCTGATGATTAACATTACTCACTTACCGTGTTGCAATTGTAAACATGGTTGAAATGTGGTCTTAGATGAAGAGGAATTTGTTTTTAAATTCTTCATTGATTGTTTTTGGTACATGTGTGATGTTGCGGAGTAGGTTGAAAATCATCGTCACTTTGCGTTTTCGTTATTTTGTTGAGATTGGCTTTATGCGAAGGAAGATGTGAATAAATTAAAATATAGCTCTAGTTTTCTTTTTGTCTGTTGTGCAATTCGTGTTTTTCGCTTTTTTCGATATCATTTACATTAATATTGAGTTATTCACATGAAATATATTAAATTGTATTATTCATCATCCATATATTATGTCCAGTTATTTGATACTCAATCATTCTGGTATCACTTGATTGTCGGCACTCGGCATCCTCATGATCTGATACTAATTTCGGGGGTGTCATTGTACAGGGTGGCAGAGACATCGACGCGAAAACTTTTACCATGGATTCAGTACATGATTCAGAAGCCCCGTGCGTTGAAATTTTTCGTCGGTTATTTAAAAAAAGTCTGCGTTATCCTTCCGGAATAAATTATATAAATGATGGTGAAAACCGCATCAGAATCCGTTGTGCAGTTCAGAATAACAACGCGGTAACACAGACAGACGAAAAGCGACTTTAATTTTTATAAATTAAAGTATATTATTATGTATTGAAGTGTCCTCATCGATGATTTCCCTATAGGTTTAACGTTCATCGTTGCGGTTTTATAACGCCCCCTATTTTGCTTTTGTCTGTTTCAACCCACACTTTTTTTCCTGACGTTCGCTTATCTTCCTATTAAACCTGTCCACGGCCACTTGCACTTCAAGTTTCCGGATTAAACCTTATTAATTAGCTCAAGTATGTCTACCAAGAAAATCTAAAAATAGATTTCCAAGTACCTTAAGAAGGAAGAAATTCCACTTCATCGTAACCTTACTTCATAGTTTCATACACTTGGGTAGGGTCTAAGTATCAATCAACAAAGGTGCGTCATGGACTTTCACTCGCTCTCACAATATTGACTGGTGTTAACTTGAACTAGTGACTCATATATTCCTCAGAATAGTTCAGAAGGCTAGCTATTACAATGAGCGAAAACAGGCGCACGCCCACATAGACGCGTACGGACGGAGATTTCAAACGAATGCCAGTCACCAAAACGCTAGTGGATTTGCAGTCAATGGAACTGCCCGATGCGAACTTTATGGCGGCTCTGAACACGAGGCGAGTCGCTGTCTGCGCAGTAACAAATTCATGTGTCAGCGGGGGTGAGGGGTGGGGTACTGCGCAGTGAGTAGCGCACTTCAGAGCCGCCATCAAGATTACACCTGTGAAGCGTATCTTTGTGCTCATGCATTTTCGCTCGTTGCATGGAGCTCGCCCTCTGTATCTATTTATTTTACACTCATTGCTGGTTAGTAGTCCTGTTTTATGTCTCGCAATAAAGAAATTACCTGCCACTAGTTGTATTTGTAATAGGTTAATATTGTTACTAGAGGCGGCAATAGTGGAATTAAGTAGTTTGAACCAGGAAAATGAATTAGTGCACGGACATAAATTGTTTTATAGGCTGTTAATTATCAGTTATGACAGTCATATTATAGTTAAGGTAATTTGTTTGTAAAAATTAGTAGACCTTAATTGCACGCAAAAAGAGTTCAGAAATAAATGAATATGTTGTTATAATATAGATGCCATGTTTTGATGTTTATTATAGGTAGCAAATTAAATCGGCGTTTACCGTTTCCTGAATGATAGAACAATACTTATATAATTGAAACGTTCATTTGTGGCTTTCGTGACAAAAAAAAGTAAACAATTAATCATTTATGGCATTATAAATGAAAGCTTGTCACATTTTGACAGCTACTTATTTAAAACGCTAATTCAATGTAATGAATAATGGAACATCAAAATATATTTTTTATACGGACACCCAAATAAAATATTTGAATACGCAGTTTAGTTGGGCCAAAAACATAAAAAAATCAGTTATACACAGTTATATAATAATGTCATGCTATCACTAACCTACTAATATAAAAAAATTAAAACTTTCTGTATCTTTGGATGTTTGTTACTCAATCACACAAAAACGGCTAAATGTATTTGGATGAAATTTGACACACAGATAATTTATATCTTCGATTAACACAAAGAATACTTTTTATTCCGGTAGAACGTTCCCGTGGGATTATTTCCTACCACCACGCGGGCGAAACCGCGGGCTGAAACTAGTTGGTCATAATTTAAAACCGCGAACTTCTACTGAGTATTTCCTTAACGAAAATCTCAATAACACTATCCGACCTCAGAATCGAATCAAGATCTAACATTCGCAGCTGCGCCTGCGTTCAATGAAGCATATCGTACAAACGTACTAAATTACTAATATTAAAGCTTACCTTCACAATCACCACGTATTGAATTCTATAACAAATAACTATACTGAAGTCATTGTACGTTACCCAAAAACTCGCTAACTGAACAGCTAATTAGATTCCCTCATTCATCAGGAATTTCTCAGTACCAGCCCTGGACCTGGATTTGTGCTCGGCAGATGGCAATTAGACCTATTTCATGGGACTTTAAACATAACTGTCGACATGTAGGTGTTCAATATAAATCAACAAATTACAAAACAACAAATCAACAATTACAAATTATAATTGAAAGAGATATTATTATAAAGGTTGCCATGTTTGTAGTATTTGTCATATTGCTTAGTACCTACCTATGTTTGAAATTCTTTGACTTACAGGTCATTCTATTTAATATTTTCTTTTTTGTAAATTTGTGAAGACATTGTAACTTATAACATCGCCTTGGATGAGTCTGTAAAGGTGTTATAATTGTGATTTGAATAAATAAATAAATAATATAGTTTTGTCCCACTTCCTATCTCTTAGTCATACAGGTGTTTTGTATATTTACTTCACATTTCACAATCACTATGCATTGAATTTGAATTTATAACAAATAACTGTCCAATACTGAGGTCAGTCTGGCACAGATTACTTAACAGTTACTGTTTCATTGGTCCTTGTCCAGCGCTGCACTGATCTTGAGATTCCTGCGTGTGATTCCGAAGTCAGGTAAAATGTTATTTCGTTTTTCGACCAGGAATTGCTCAGTAGCATCAAGGATTCAGGCTTTGTTAATGTCCCTAGCCTTTTCCCAAATATGTTGGGTTCGGCTTCCAGTCTCACCTGCAGCTGAATATGAAGTCTGGCTTTATTTCCTATATAGTATTTAAAAACACAACTGGCTAAATATGAAATATGAGTAATGTTAAGAAGTGACTGCTATTGCCATCTGTGCACCGCGATGGACAACTGGCTCCACATTTAAATCTCGCGCGCTCTGCATCCTCGCTGTGCGGGTCACCTGGTCGTCTGCAGGATCCACTTCCGCCCACCTCACTCTTCTCTTGATGGCCTCTGGACGGTCGCACGTTAGCGTTGTTCCTACGGGTTACACGACATTGGTCAAGTCTGATATTTGTCAAATCGGCAATTCGTCAAATTTGATATTGGTCAAAGATGTAGTTCGTCAAATCGTCTGTTTGTCCAATTACGTAATTTGCCAAATACGCTATTTGTCAAGTCCATGTACAGTCGATGAAAACATGCGTTTTGAATTCACATGATGATGCCAGAAAATGATAGTAGGGCGGAAAATTTTCAAAAATATTTTCCTGAGCAATGGCAAAGAAAGTATTTCTCAGGACATGTGGTGTTGTGCAAATGAACGTCATCGTACCACCAACGCAGTTGAGGCTTGGCATCGGAGATTAGGGATTAAAGTACAAGAAAAATATAATATTTTCGTGTAATTTTTTAAAAAGATTTTAAAAACAGGACCGAAATATTATTTAAATAAAGTTAAAAGACAAGATGAGAAGCAGAGGAAAACATCCAACATCATAAAATATGCCAAAATAGAAAAAATAATAGAAAAATTATTGAGTCGAAAATTAGATGTGTTAAAGTGTTTAAAACAGTTGTGTTGGGTTTGAATTCTATGTAAATAAATATGAATTTAATAAATGAGTTAATAAAAAAATATCATGAGGTACTTTCATTTATACAGTTGATTGTATTAAATTACTTGACCAATAGCTTATTTGGCAAATTACGTTATTGGACAAACCGACGTTTTGACGAACTACAGCTTTGACCAATATCAAATTTGACGAATTGCTGATTTAACAAATATCAGACTTGACCAATGTCGTGTAACCCGTTCCTACTGTATTTTGACAATTTGAGGTACTTAAAAAAAATTAAAGTAAATTCGAGTCAAAGCATTAAAATGATCTCATCGAAGATCGCCCGCTGTGTCCCGCACGCATCAGGACACAAACAAGTACCTAATACTCGTCTTTGCGAAAATACAGACGTGTTTTGTTATTTTTGTTCTGAAGAAGATAAATTATGAGCTACCTTTACAATCACAGCGTATTGAGCTTATTACTATAACAAATAACTATTCAGTTCTGAGGTCACCGTAGTACAATTACTCAACAGTTATGACTATTGACTGTATACTGTAGAGTTTCGCAAACTGCTGATTGATATCAGATTCAGGGCTAGCTTTGTTAAAAATACTCCTTGCCTGAGCTTGCACAATCTTGGTTGAGCCTTATTGTATTATTTGATTCCATTTGGTTAAGTTTTAATAACTGCTTTGAAATAAGTATATTCCTGTGACTAGAAAGGTTTTTATTCAAGAATTTTCTTACAGTGTTAGTATGTTGCAAGTTCAGCGTGTGAACTCTTATAATATGAAATACCGAAGGTACCTTTCCTGCGGTTTACAGAACAGCATTGCGCGTTTGGTCCTTATTTACGCGTTAAGTGTCATAAAACTGAACCTTCAAGACACGAGGCTCAGAATCGGCTTCGTTCATACTTATCCCTAGTTCGAACTCGCCCGGTTCGTTGTACCCTTGCAGCTGATAGGCCCATAAAAAAGCAAGCGAGTTCGAACTAGGGTATAGAGTATGAACGAAGCCTCAGTTTTTGAGTCTAAGCTAAAATCAAATGCAATAAGACAAAAACGCCGTCGATATCTAATCTCTCAGTTAATTACAAACTCAAAACACTAACTAAGTACCATAAAATTAAACCAAAGTAATTGTAAAGCTACTTTGGAGTTAAGAAATACATTTCAAAGCGAGCTCTTATCTCAAAGGAAATTCCATAGCTTAAGTACCTATAACGAGGTATTCGTTTAGCTGCCAAAGGACCAGAGGACCCAAAACCTTTGGCAGTCTAACAACAACCAATTACGTTGTTTATAAATGGCTGTTTCGCAAAATGAAAATGGTTGTGATGTTTGAAAATCCCTCTTTGAAATACTTCGTTGTTTTTGTGGTGAAGCGAACCCTGAAATCGTTTTCGGTTTAGTGTAGGAAAATTAAATTGTAAATCAAAACTTTGTTCTAGTAGGTATTATTTAGATTTTCCAGTAATCGTTCGGTTCCATAAATTACGGTTGACATAGTAAAGCGATGGTTTTTCACAAACAATCAATTCTAAAATGGCAACATTTGAAAACATAATTGTCAAACTATCAAGCTGATAACGCTACGTTTTAGTGGCGATCGTTCCAATTTTAAACAAAAGCCAATGTCAATTCAACCCACGTCTCCGTTTCCGGTCTCATATACGTGTTGCAGATATTCAGGCCAGTCCAACTTGGAGTGGAATGAGCGAAATAGTTTTGAATTCAATAAAACTAGCAACACTGTCCGTTGCAGTTTTAGATTATGGCAACACGTTGAAAGTTTGTTGGCCTAAATATATTGAGTGTATTAGGCTGGAACTTTTGTTTTGAATATTACGTTTGTTACAACAGAATACTTATAACATTATTCATTTTGTTGGTTCATAACTTGAGTAAAAATTGCCATTTATTTCGGATTTTTTTCTGCCGAAAGCTCATTCAAACTTTTCTATTTGGCAAACGCTCGTGAATAATTCAGATTTATGCACAGAAATACAATACACTACGAACACAAGAGGGCGTTGTATCCCGCTGTATTTCGTCAAGCGCACACATTATCCAATTCACGTTACATTATCCGCCAATTACAGCAATTGCTGCTGACTTCATCGAAACATTGACCTTTTCGCGGATTATATGGACCTCGGCGACTGAACGCATTATTCGTTATCACTATCATACGGCCTCTGCCGCGCGCCCCATGCGTGCTTGCTCAGTTGGTCGGCGACTCGCGCGCGGTTAAGACGTATCTGCGTCGACCCGACCAATTAATTTACAAACTCCATCGCACACAGTTCACGCGAAAATTCTTCACAACCGGTCCGACCTGTTAAAGTTATTTTCCTTCGATTACGTGCGACATTCAAACGAACATTGTTTCATATCTAAGCAACGAACTCTTCGAAGTTACCAATTCCGTGTAAAGTGCGTGTTATACGATGCTTTGCCGGAAAGCGTAAACTATTTAGTACAAAAGGATTGCAGTGTCATAGGATAAGTTGATAAAACATGGTCGTGTAAGTGGAAGTGTAAGGGAGAGCCGCCGGGAACGGTAGTGTCGGAATGTACGAGGTATCGTGCGTCGCCGGGAACAAAGTTGATGCTGCGTACGCAGTCAAGAGCCTGTCGAACGTGATACCACCAGGCATGGGGCACACGGTGTCCGTGCAGCGCCACCATGCGCACTCACAATCATACAAACACAAGCAACCAGAACTACCACCTCCTGTCAGCAAGCCTGACGCTCTAAAATCTCATGTCATGAGACTCCTCAAACGATCCAAAAGCCACACACCAGCTACCAGGGCCGCAGAAAACCAAAACGATCCACGAAACTTTGATCGTCGAACGGTATTCGCGAGGCCCGTGGTCGATGAACAGCGCCGCAGGAGGAATTCCGCTGAGCGACGGCGCAGTGGTGACAAGAGGGTGATGGTGACTATCGTGGACGGTCTCCCGGTTGTCGTAACCGGACAGAACCAGGTGCCACAACCGCCTCAGCATCCACCGCCGGTGACTCCACACCATCGGCATTCACATAAGGTGAGTCTTAGAATCGATGCCATAATCGAAAACGGCTGTTTTTATATTGATTTCCTGGTGTTTTCTTAATTCAATTTACGAAAACGATACTATCTTTGAGATCAGTGCAGTGATAATGTGCTGTTGCGTTTTAATTATTAATTTATTCGATCTAATAAGACTTACCTATACTGTAAACACAGGAAATCGTATCTCATTTAAATCGACAAACTACGTACATTTTAATTTACGTACGATTATCTCAAACTTTAACGACTAACTTGCCGAAATATACGTTAATGGCGAAGATAGTGTGAAACAATGATTGAACTACAAGACATTTGCGTATTTGTTCAACACATGAGGCTTACGTCATACGTGCGTTATCTTAATTATCTCTACGCTTATACGAGAGGACAGATCTAGTTACAGAAAAACAAAGCAACGACTGTATTTCAACTAAAAGTAATAAATTCAGTTCCAGGAATTTTAATGTTACATCCATGTCAATATTGCGCTCTAACTTGTTTGTTACAGGGAAAAAGGTAAATAAAATTCATAATGATAGCAAGTTCAATATTACTCATGAATATGGAAAATAACAACGGTTTGGTTTCGAGCACGTGGTGATTTTTCTATTGTAAGGCTGTGTGCAGACACGATGTGTTAAGGCACGATGGTCTTTAGTAATACTATTGCTGTATTAAAATAATGACGGCGCGCACTGTGCCTTTATTAGAACTAGTTTTATTTTTCAATTAGCTTTCGAAAAAAATCCGATAGTTAAAAAGTATGTTGATGACCTTATTGTAAGACTGGTAGTACACTATCGTGTAGCCATTTAGACACGCATCGTTAGCATTTAACAAAAAATAGCCTTTTTAATAGCCACGCTTTTTCAGTAGTGTCCGTTTTAGAATTCGATATAGATATTAATTCATAAATACCGCTGTTACATTTATCGAGAAAACAGTTAGGTATGTAAAGGAATTAAAAAAAAAGAGAAGTGTGTTTGAGGTTGTATTTCCCGCTAGAGATCAACGAGTCACATCTTTTACTATTTTCTTGTGATGTTTCGTCAGTCTTTTTCTAACTGTGAACAAAAAATACTTTTCTTTACTTTGACTCAAAGATATGGCAGCAATAAAACAAATCGGCAAATCGTTATTCAACCATCGCGTGCCCACTGAACTATTACGTATCAATAACACCTACATTTAAAACTTAAACTTCAATAATATTTTCACTTTTTTAGCCGACTGTACGTCAATCGTGTGCGTCGGTCGTTAGCACACTTTGAAAAAGGCGATCGGGAGTTTTTTACTTCGACACACATACCTAGATACTGACTGCATGCTAGATGCATTACGAAATGTAACTAACGCATTTAAAAGTTAAAGTTTGTGACTAATCCATTTAAAAGATTTTAATGTTTTTAATAACATTGTCTTGGAGACCCCTCCGTGTCTCGGAAAGCACTTTTAGCTGGTCGCAGCTGTCATAGATCTTTGACAGACGTTACGGGTAGTCAGAAGCCCGAAAGTCTGACCATCAGTCTTACCAAGGAGTATCGTGTTACCCAGTAACTGGGTTTTGGATACCAGATAGGCAGTCGTTCCATGTAAAATATTGATATTCAGTTGCATTTTGCCATAGAATATTCGCAGGGATATTTGAAAGAAAAAGTGATAAAAAATGATGACTCGTATATTTAAATGAGACTGTTTAATATGCAGTTATTAATGATCTTCGTTCCGTACTGCGGATGAGCGAAAGTAATTAAGTACTGATAAAGCGGTTGGTTTCCGATATAGTTAAATATGCTAATTAGAAACTGTAAGAGATCGGTTTTTGCTCAGGGTACCTACTGCAAAGGGAATTTATTCAGTTTCGGAAATTCAAATATCGAGAGGAACCGACAAAGAAAACGTGTCTCAAGTAAAATGAAGCCTTACTTAACTAAGTACCTACATCTGTATCCAAGCAATTCCCTTTTCCAATACATCGATTGATTCCACTCAATCGCACTACTGGCTTTTACAACCCTTTATAGCTACAACATTTACCTCCAAGAACTTAATTCCCTGCTTGACACACCATCATCATTACGATTCAGTTACACAATCAGCCGGTTCGTAAACAAATATCGCGGGTTCCTTGAACGCGACCGATCGGCTATATTTACCCGCACGTGTGTTCCGCCCATTATTTTTAGCTGTATACGGAGTACGGACGATTCGGAGATGTATCGGATTTATTATGCAGTTTGTTGTAGGAGAGAAGTTGACAGTTGCATAGTGAACTTTTTAAAAAGATTCTTGATTGTTTGAAGGACCAAAGTGAAAACTGACAGTAATGAATCGAAATTCATAATTCAATTGTGATTTAATTAATGGAAGAGGCAGATGTGTTTTTGTCTAAATTCTCGACTTGGAGGAGTATTTTGACACCTACTCTTCGTTTTTATCAAAGCTGAAAAAGCATTCAACGAAACTTACAGAATATGGTTGTTTTGTGAGATACATGACTGGTACTAGGTACTAAAGTGTTCTCCAAAAAAGGAATAAAAAAGAAACAGACCCAAGAACTCACCACAAAAACTCAGATAAGAAAATTGGAAATTTAGTTTTCACTTCGCAAACATTGACGCTTTCGAAATTGACTTAACAAGTTTCCTTATATGTTCGGTGTTTCAAAAGGGTCCTATATATAGATAGGTAAATGGGTCTAGGAAAAGGTTTTTCATGAGTGCAAACTGATTTAAAATGCGAGCTTTTTAGGGTCAAACCGCAGCGTAGGAAATGACCTTTCAACGGGTGAAAAGGGCTTTCAAATTGGGTAAATTGTTGGTTAGGGTGTTGGTCAGATAATGGACTTATCGTGTACCATTTTATTTGTTTTTAAAAGGAAAATAAACGTTCCCCCTTTTTGCTAAAATAAAATTGAATAAAGTATCGACCAGATAAGGCGAAATACTGAAAAGTGTGGGAAGAGGCTATGGGTGAAAATTTCCCAAAATTGGGCAAGAATTTGGCCGAAAAGAAGAAAGAAAGAAAATATATTAATATAATTTGTTTATTTCTTTGGAAATACGTTTATTTGCGGTAAACATAACACAAAGAAAGAACACAAACTCATAACAGAGCAAGTTGGGGGAAAATATTCGTCAAATCCACGCAACACAGTATAATGCTGCAACCCTATGCGAGACAGTGCCTCAGCGCTGGTTTTCAGCGAGAGCCGGCGTTGACGAATAACACGAACAACGAACACGGGTTGGCGTTGAACAATATTTTTTACTAATAGTACCATGAAACATGGACTATGTAATTTAAAACACTTAGTTGACACAGTGACTTGTATTGTTGCGTCAGTACCTCACTAATTGTGGGAAGTCGTTGATTATAAGTACGCACATAGTGTTCATAAGATAACTACTTGTCACAAAGAATCTTATGACATAGCATAATAACGGGCAACAATAACCTCAGTTAACACAATAATTATTGCGAAGTATAGGCGTGTGGTCCTTGGAAACTCTGATAGGATTTTTCTTACTCAATTTTTCGTGGTTTACTAATTTCGTCTTTATCTAAAACAATGTTAGTCGTAAGTCGTAACTGAGTCAAGACGTGACTAAGTATGGATTCTTTCTTACAAACTTTTATCGAATTTGAGATTTTTTTGAGGTTATGTAACCGATCGAAAATCATCTGCAAAGTGAAGATTTTCGATCGCTTCCAAAATTGAAATTTTGAGGTCAAATCCGCATTGACAAGGTAAACCGTTGCTGGAGTACAACAAACAAATTCATATCTGGTTCACTTGGGGGTAGGAAGAAACTGCAAAACGCCACCTGCTACGATCATACCAGTATTTTACATGGAGCGACTGCCTATCTGACCTCCACAACCCAGTGACTGGGTAATACGATACCCCTTGGTAAGACTGGTTGTCAGTTTCGGGCTCCTGACGACCCGTAACGACTGTCAAAGATTCTCGAATGACAGCCGGGACCAACGGGTTAACGTGCTTTCCGAGGCACAGAAGAGTCTCGGTATGTAAAGATGATCACCCATCCACAGTACAACCTCGGCAAGCGTAGCTTAACCCGATGGATCGACCCGTGCGGCTGTTATTACTTAGCCATGAGCTCCTGCTTCATCTAAAATAATTAATTAATCTGTTACCAGATTCTCAGCTGTCAACCTAAAACCTCTTGACACTAAAACATACAAGATTATATTACAGTTTTGCATGTTTGATAAATTTTGCGTAATTAGTTTGTATCTGCCACTGTTGTCTGGTTCCCACAGCCAATTTCAAATTATACAGTTATTTAACATAATTTGTAAGCAAACTGCTAAATTATACGTCCTACATTTATATGACGGAAAAGGATAATGTTAAATAATATGTTTGCAACAGATTTATATAGAATCATCCAAAATATTTATGGCTGTGGTAGCATGTGTACTTTTAAACAAGGAAACAACGTTATTGGGACTTTTTCTACATTGAAATTGTTGGGAATTCTAAATACTCTGTGAGAAGTTTGATTAAACTTCTACATTTCCTTGAAATTTCAAAGCTAATGTATTTGTGAGCCTTTTTGCCACATTGTGTTTTGTAATTTTAGTTCCTTAATGTAAATTTAAGAAAATTGACCTAAGTTCAAATCTACAAATATTGTTAAGTTGTGTTTTACGTAGAAGGCAAGATGTTAATCACAGTAAAGTACAGTACAACTATTTTCTTAATATCCCTCGAGAATCATCGCATTTCCGAATACAAACGAATGCTAATTTCCATGTCCATCAATTATTAGATTTATCGTAAACAATTTGAATTCAGAACTAAGTACTTCATTGTTGTTTTGTTTCGATTTCCGTTTGAACTATATAGAGGTAACGTGCTTAATTCTGAATTCAAATTATTATACATGATAAACCTAATAATTGATGGACATGGTAATACGCATACGTTTTTATTCGGAAATGCGATGATTCCCGAGGGACATTAAGAAAATAGTTCTACTGTGTGTGTTTAATATTAAAACTTTTCTTTTCCTGAATATTTTATTCAACATCAGTATGTCTTACGCCATCGGGAAGTATTTCGTATTCACACCACGAGATTTTATTTCCATACAGAAAATGTAAAACAAATAACACTGGCGTCTAAAAGTAAATAAGTAAATACTGAATACAAAAATAGACGGCGTTTGTAAACGTAGAATTTTCAAGTTTATCATACGGTTTGATAACGCGTTTTATCTTTGACACTGAAGAGTTTGAGAATTTGAGATCAGTATTTTTAGGGTTCCGCAACCAAACGGAACCCTATTGCTAAGGCTCCGCTGTCCGTCCGTCTGTCACAGGGCTGTATCTTTTGAACCGTAATGGGTAGACACTTGAAATTTGCACAGAGTGTGTACCTACTACTATGGTCTATATAATAATAAAAATAAAATGAAGTTAAAAATTAAAGAGGGTCCCCCGTTTTTTCCTCGACCTTTATTTTATAATACGGTGGTACAGTACAGAACCCTTCGTGGGCGAGTAACCTACTCGCACTTGGCCGCTTATACATATTCGGATGACACACGTGGCAAGTTAACTGTTATATATGAACCCTTGCACCATTTATTTGCGTTTGTTTTACTTGTATGTGACATTTAATCTTATTGACCAAAAATAATGATAATGACCAATCATTTGTTATAATATTTTATGATGTAAGTTGTCTCATGACTTGGTAGGTTTGGAATATTATCTAAACGTTGGATAATTACGACGACTTTAATTGTTGCAGTGCTTACTGTCATATTTATGTGTTTGATTGATCATGTAGCACGCTTTTCTTTTATTTATTTATTTATTAAAGATTTACAACAGCATTCTATTATAGATTGTAACAGCGAATCAATTTTCACAACTGCCCCTTAAGACCTTTGCCATATATATTTTATATACATGAGATATTCGGATAGCTCATGACCTAAAGAGGTGCCATAAATAATATAAATGAAAAACAAAAAAAAACTGGTTAAAACTAGTTTACCTATACATATACTAGTTTTTTTTTTTTTAATGTTCCGATATATTTTGGTATACATCGAAAGGTTTCGCAAAACAAAAGACATCGAGTTTCAAAAAATAAAATCTAGTAGGTAAACCAATCTTTGTTCCCTCGTAAATATAAAGGTAGCCAAAAACAGTTTAGACTTATTAGCCAAGATAATAATATCTTGTCCAGGGTGTCCTGTTTGCACGCTACAGGATCTGATGGACGTTACTGAAGGTGCCAATCTTTTTTTTTTTTTTTTTTTGGGAAATCATCAAATGACTCCTCCCGCTCTGGGCAGAGCGAGAGGGAGTGTCAGACTTTTACTGACTAAAACCCACCCGTGTTCCTTCCGTTGCCTATGTGCTCGGGCCGCGATATCCCTTTCGGACAGACCCGCAACCCCAGCAGGCATTGGTCCTTCCGGACCCCGTCAAAGGTGCCAAGCTCGTTGCCAAATTCTGGGCTGACTCTATACAGGGTGGCAGTTTTTCATAACCGGCGAAAAATTTCTACGGATGGGCGTTCAGAATCATGTACTGAATCCATGGTGTCAGTTTTCGCGTCGATGTTGGGATCCCACTCTGTATAGATTGCCATATCGACACGCTAAGAAGTAACGAAGATTTCAAGGATACGGATACTACATATATATATTTTACAGAAAACTCGTTCGTCCTGAAAATGTTTATAGTGTGTGTGCTTAATGTTTTTTTTATATAATAACAACTTTACATTATCACAGAACTTGTTACCTACTGAAAATAATGAAGATACATGTAGCAGTTTTGTCTTTGAAAGTCTGCTCAGTGTCGTTGTTATAAGTGAGGATGTGGTTAAAGGCTGACTGACATCCCTTTCATTTTATGTACGTCACACTATTTTATAGAATACTACTGGCTTAAAATTTCGTACCCAATGGAGGGCAACAGCCTCTTCTCATAGCAGGAACCAGTATTGAACAAATCAACATTGTTCCCCACTGCTGTTGCAGATTTCAGATCATTACCGAGTGTCACTTAGAAAAAAATGTTTCGTCAAATGAACCAATGCATACACTAAACGATTCAGTCTTCAAGCTTCAAATAATCGATTTACATATCCATAATGTGTCCTAATGATAGTTTATCACGACAATCATAAATTCAGTTACGCTTTCACGAATACTCAACCAAAATGTTTGAGTAATCAGTTCCAAATTATGTCAAGACGAAAGTCTATCATTTGAATATGTTATATCAACGGTTTATTCATTAAATTGTTGTAAATCAGGCCGATGCTATGATTCGAATCAACTTTGCCCTATAGACGTTTTCATTTATGCTGGAGACCTGCTTTTGGTTTTAAGCGTCCTCTGATCTCCAAAGTTTTCCTTCATCCACCTTTTTCCTTTAAAGATCTGGGTATCATTTATGAAATCATCATCTACTTCCTTTCTCGTAGTGGGCCACATCTCCCCAGCCCCTTAGTAGATTGCTTGAGAAGTGCAGTTCAGGCATAAGCTTCCCCCAAGGACTGCTACACCATCCAATATCGTAATCCCAACTTCCCGATACAATTTACCTTCGTTAGCCACCCTCCTAACTTCTGTAATCTTCAATCTTAATCGAACTTCGATCCCAAACTTTGCAGAAGTTGGAAACCGAAGAGGAAAAACTGCAAAAGTAATAAATTATCAAAATTTATTCATATGCTAGTATTTACCCAATCGAGGTGCTGCAAATTTATGCGTAAACTTGAACAAAATTTTAACTTTACGTATCTAAGTTAGGTCATCAGTCAGTCGATTGAGGGTAACGTCCGTATGCAATTTACACTCTCTAACCTAAATGACGTATGTATCTTTAAATTTTTCTTCCATTATTCATAGCTATTGGCATAGAGGCAAAAATACTTCTCATGCTTTGAAATGGCTTTGTACACTCGGAGAAATGCTATCGTAAAGTACAATACCGAAATGTAGGATCGAAAGTCGTGAAAATATTTATTATGACTTTAACTTCAAACGATTCTATCCGATTTGCATACGGATATTGCATGCAGGGTTATCATTTACCATGACTATTCTTATAGATTTGCATAAAATGTCGCTTTTTTTAACTCGTCAAATATTTTCTAAATGGCTGCCTGCTCGTGATTTCTAAGCCTAGCCTAGTACTCAACCCAGACAGTTAGCCACTGTCGTAGCCCCGTGCGACCTATTCAGTTATTAATGTACTGCACGCCATGACGCCCACCTAACTGATTTTAAAATTAGCACGTTGTATGTATTCTAGATTAGAACTGGTTCATCGTCCTTTTAATTAAGCCTCTTTGACATCAGCTGTGAAACCTTGCTTTGAATGGTAGAAATATCTATCACAATCTGGGTTATAATAATCTATCAATAAATTAAACCGCTTCATTCGCTTCACACGTAGCAGTGGGTGTCTATAAAGAAGTAATAAATCATTTGATTGGTCAATAATCTTCATTCATATGTAAATACAGTGCAATTTTACAACTGCATGCAATCTTATTTGTGCAGAATAAACAATTTTTCTTTCTTTTTTTTCTTTCGGCTTTCCTACTCTCCTTCTTCCTCTCCTTTTGCAGTGTTTTCTTACTGGGTGTCATTCTCAGAACCAATTCCGTCCAAACCTTACTATTTAAAGTACCATCTTCAGAAATGTACCAAATTACCCATACTTCAATCCTACGCCAGACATTTTTATTTTTATCCACATCGTTGACAAACGGCACGACAGACGTAGACTGTCTGTCATAGTTGCACGATAGCACTTAATAATGAGCACAATGCACGCAAACGCCCACCAGAATTGATCCGAAGATGCGGTATTATGAGGACTTGATTTGGTATGGGAATTTAGACGTACAAAAGCACTAACTTCACTGCTCCTTAAGGAGGTATACCGGGCGAAATTGGAATCATTAGCCTTCTTCTAGGGGGTAAAAGTATTTGTGAAAACTTTTTTACTGAAGGACATTTTCCAAAATAGCGAAAAAACACTTGCTGTCGAAATAACAAGGACGGGACGAGCTTGACTACTATCAACGGAGAGAATCCCTTGCTATATAGAGGGATAGTTGCCAAATGCCAAAGGTTGAAATTATGGTTTAATTAGCGTGATCAGTTCTGGCATTTTCAAATTTTGCGGACGGTCTATCTTTCGATTGGATTAAATCTGATATTGCAGTAAGTGCGTTTGATATTGATCGGGATTTAAAACCAATTAATTGCCCTTGTAGCCAAGTTCTTGTTTCACACCCCAGCTGCAGGGGTGATTTGTTAGAGGCCTGCGTTTGTAGGTCACTTCAGACTGATTGATCACTTGATTTACCGCCTTACAGGTTGCAAAATGGCCTTCTCAGAGGAAGGATTATTGCAACCAGATATGCGTCTTAACGCCCGGTTTCTCGAACGAAATCAACACAAAATTTGGCTAACAATTAATATTGTCAACCGCACGTAAACTGCTGTTGAATTAATGATGCGTTTAATTTTGACGACTCAATGATTTGCGTTCCAGAATCCGGGTGTTAGAATTTTAAGTAATCTGCTAAGTCCAGATTATAATCTATTGATTGTATCAAACATCAATGTCACATTCTTTCTCCGAACCAAATGTAATGAAGGCGTTTCGCCAAACTGCACGAAAATTACATATAACGCTTGACTGAATAAATTTTCACCTCATCACCTAGTTGTTCGCAATCTCAGACAATTTTTGTTCTTATTGCACATAGATCACAATTGATTAGAAAGTGACGGTTGACGAAAAAACATTCAGAAAACATTTCGTGGTTCAAGAGATTCGCCGAAGCGACTAACGACTGTGGACGCTGAAAAAAGGAGAAAAAATTGCGCATCGAATTTACACAGCATGTCTGTCTCATCATTCTTTGTTCCATATTCTGAAATACTACGTTTTACTGATTATCTCAATATATCAATCTCAATCAAATAATATGAAAAAATGAGTTAAATAAGTAAATTGAAATCAAACTTGTTTTTACTAACACGTCGCGCCACCTTGTGGCGAATAGCTGAACTTTGTTGTAGGTGATAAAACTAACTTTGAATAAATTCCTTCCATTATAAAACCATTTTTCAACATTGTAATACATGTTTTTTTGGTAAATACATAGTTTTTTCACGAAGTATTCAAATATATTGTACATTAAGGGAGCATTTTTTAAGGTGATGAACATTTGGGAGTGGAGGCGCTGTACATTGTCGCTACTACATACTAGATGGCGCTGCCTGTAGCGTCATTGCTAACTTGGTAACCGCGGCTCCCCGGTATTGTAACTTCGTCTCTCGGTGTATTGATTTATATTGTAAATGTAGAACTCTCTGTCGTCGAATTATAATTACAGTTGATTGGTTGATTCATGAACTCTAGAAATAAGTTATGATTGAAAATGGAGTAATTATGAGGCAACGTAGAATATTATAGCTGTAATATTTCCAGTCTACCTATCGACTTTTAGCCGTATTATTAATTTATTATTATGTCAAACTTGCTTGAACCGTTTTGTCACTGATTGACATATTGGTGTCGATTCTGTAGGGCGCGGGCTAAACTGAATTCGAATAATGTTGTATTTTCGTAGAAAGAACGAGAGAATAATACTCTATACATATGTATATTTAGCATAGTCTTGCTTATACCATAATTTATTTTATTATTGAGAGAAGTTGTCTTAACTGTATTTAAGTTTAACAAAAAAAAACTTCTAATTCATCTCTAGTAACTGAATAAATATTTTTTTTTTTTTAATAAATTCTCATTCGGTGTCTGATAATTACAGGCGGTATTCATATGCCTGCTAGTGGAATTCACATGGTATTCCTTCAAAAACCTATTATTACAGTAGGTATTACCATATGACGTAACACAACTTGATTGGCCATCGACCTCGGTACAGTCACTACAAGTCGCAAATCAACTACCGACAGAGGACTTATTAAATAAAAACTTTTTTGTATTATAGTACAACTTCGGAAGAAAAATTATGTCAATGTCAGAATATTTTTGTAATGTGATTTTAAACGGGTTTTTGCTGATGTTGTTGCATACGGAGAAGTGCATCAACTGCTATTTTACTGATACAATTCGAAACCATAGACAACTCAATTTTTGCAAAGTATGTACAATCGTTGTTTTTGTAACTAGTGGACTCAACTCTTGGAAGTGATAGTGTGGTAAATATATATATGTCTTTGTAATATTGTCTTCTGTACTTTCAACGAATTAAATAAAGGGTTTTTAAAAAGGATTTTTATTGACATGTTTTGATGTTTGGATAGAGTTGAAAAGTAGGAAGCAAACTTATTTTTTACTTCCTCTTTCAAATGGAAAATTCGCAAACGTGTTGACATTTTACGTTTTTCTTGCGAAAATGGCAACAATTCTACGTGTACTTGATTCATATTCAATGCAATCTTTTGTCTTGTTTTTCCATTGAATTTTTTTGGATAACATTTGTAATCTAATGATCATTGTAAGTAGTAACCCAAATTGCTTGTATAGACAAATATGGATATTAAGTACATTTGTAGGCGAGCCTGTATAGGTATCTAGTTTTTGTACTGGTCCAATTTAGACAGCCCACGTACCTTTGAGGTTATCGACCTTCATTCATTATAAAGTCTCAATTGGGAAACATCTGTCTCTTATTGATATGACCATAAAGTTGATATTTGAATGGAAATTTTATGACAAGGAAGCGTCTGTATGTCTGAAGTTCTGAACCAAATGTACTTAAAATAATTAATCAGAAAAAAAACGTAATACATAATGTGGTTTGTGACCTTTACGACTTCAACTTGAAATTATATTTAGTATGTAGGTAGAGGTAATGAAGGCTTTTCCTTTAAGCGAAAGAAACCTCTTTACTGAAACGGTACTCGATTTTGTCAATTCATAAGGTTATTCACTGATTTAAAAATATTATATCACGTCGAACTGTTTTCTTCCTATTTGTGAGCTGACAACACTGAACATTAAAAAAAAACATTAGTTATGGTATTTCAGCGATGTAACACAACATAAAGGTACATTATAACAATTACTAACATTGGCACTAACAATTTGTAAACAGTTGATACATAAAAAATTGATAATATATCAAAAGCGTAACAATTTCCACTACGGTCACCAATAAATAAATCAGCGAAACTAACTCATAGTAGCTAGGACCATACATGATGAGGTCAACTGCTCTATATAACCGCACCAATTAATTAAGATTCCTTGTTTGATTACTTGTACGCCTTTACGCCTTATTAGATTATGATTGACAAACGTTTTTGTAGATCAAGTTTTGCTAATATTTATTTAATCACAATAAATGTTTGATTGGTCCAAAACTGAATCTGATCCTGAAGTTTTAACTGTAAGTAAAGTTGGGAATGATGAAGATATAGAATTTGAAGAGCATAAGTTGTTATTATTTAACTTTCCAGTTCCGCCAATATCATACATACTCGTAATTATACCTTTTACTGTCTCATTGGTCTAGTCGAGTGGTCACAGGTGCTACTGCTGAGCGTGAGGTACTGGGTTATATTCCCAAGTCGGGAAAAGCGTTATTGAGTTTTTCCGTCAGGAATTTCACAGTAGCAGCCCGGAGTCTGGATTTGTGCCCGGTTGATAGCAATAAGCTCGCCCCCTATTACATGGGACTTAAATATAACTGGCTAGTCTGCACAAAGCTTAATGCCTTGTTATTAAAATTGAAATTGTCAATGGGTAAATATTGTTCTGGAATCGATATCAAATATCTGAATCAGAAATCAGTTAAGGTTTAAAAGTGCCAAACACGGCTTATCGGTTCCTGAACCTGTCAACGCTACCATCTTTGTTTTAGCCATTTCCAAATAGCCCGGAAAAGATGGTGATTTAAATTGTTCAGTATTAAAAAGTGAAACTCCACAATATCGCGTTACTACTATTGATAACTGTAGTACATGCAATGGTACAAACATGCGAGTGCGGTCGCCGCGCGGAAATTAACCGTTTTTCAATTATAGCCGGCGTTCACTTGACGTTCATCGATCGTTTGCGTGTCTTCCGCAGCCAGTTCTGTAGGTTCGACAGGCTTGGATTGTTGACTTCTAATAATCATAGTAAATATCAACCTTCATTTATCCCCCTATAGGGCCAAGCTCTCACAAAAAGTAGTTAAGACAGTAGGACTGTCTTCTTCAAGCCACTGTTGAATTTCTTCTAAACTATCAAAGCTTGATCTGCTAGGACGTTTAATTTATTCTCGTATCTGTTTTCCTGTCCACTTTCACCATTTAACGCTGATACTAGTAATTGGGAGGGGCTCATGGCTAAGTAACAACAGCCGCACTGGTCGATCCATCAGGTTAAGCTACGTTTGCCGGGGTTGATCAGTGGATGGGTAACCATCCTTATGTAAGGATGGTCACCCATATAAGATGGATTCTCGGTATGTACCGAGAATCCTCCGTGCTGTCATTTGTGGATCTTTGACAGTCGTTACGAGTCGTCAGAAGCCCGACAGTCTGACACCAGTCTTACCAAGGGGTATCGTATTATTACCCAGTTACTGGGTTGTGGAGGTCAGCTAGGCAGTCGCTCCATGTAAAATACTGGTATTCAGCTGCATCCGGTTAGACTGGAAGCCGACCCCAACATAGTTGGGAAAAGGCTAGGCAGATTGACAAGTAATAACACCCTTTAAACTTATGGGGAAGATATATAAAACAATGGTTAGACCTGCTGTCTTGTTTAGATCAGAATGTTGGGCCACAAAAGGGATGAATGAAAGGCAATTGCATGCAGCTGAGATGAGAATGCTAAGAGGGATGTGTGGTGTTACACGAATGGACAGAATAAGAAATGAGTACATAAGAGGAAGTCTGAAAGTGGCACCGGTGACCGCAAAGTTGTTCGGAAATCGGTTGTCATGGTATTGTGATACGGAGGAATGAGGAAAACGTCAAAAGTTTTGAGTATGAATGTCGATGGCTACAAGAGTAGGGGAAGACCAAAGAAACGATGGATGGACTGTGTGGAAGATGATATAGATAGAAAGGGGGGGGACTACCGAGATGACGACTAATAGAGAAGTATGGAAGAAAGGGACATGTTGCGCTGACCTTTAATAAATTTGGATAATGGCCGGAGAATGATGACTCGTAATAACACCTTTTTTTTTACAAAATCCAAGTGTCGTTGTCCAATTTAGACACTTTGTACCTTTCCCAGACATAGTTGTTCGTTTCCGATATTCAACAAAACGGTAACAATAAACTCTACTAGTTTGTTGAACGCCGCTGCCAGTGACTCATAGCTACTAGAGCGTGCAGCCATTAGCTTGGTTGTGGAAACCCGAGCTCTGCCGCTATTGCGAGAAAGATACGGTTTTGTACACAAATTGGTTGATTCGGACCTGGCTAAGCTATGTAAGTATGTAACTATCTAGTCACTTCTTTAAATCCTACTAATATTATATATTTGAAAGTTTGTATGTTTGAATGTTTGTTACTCAATCATGCAAAAACGGCTGAACGGATTTGGATTAAATTTTATAACATGGATTAACATATATGATACTTTTCAGTCAATTAGTACCTATCCTTCTTCCATAACCTTCCTGAAGAATTGGGTCTACCAATACAAAAAAAAAAAACTCAAATCCGACTGGTAGGTAGTTCCGGAGATTACCCCCTACATACAAACTTACAAAGAAACAAACTTTACCTCTTTATAATTTATTAGTATATATGATATTCGTGAAGATAGATGGAAGTGTGACATGAAAATAAATCTTACTCTTCATGAGCATCTTCACAAACGTAACCACCAACGTCTAACTAGGTTCAAGATAGTTCTTTTGTCAAAGAGGAGGGCTACACCAACAGTCGGTACAGATTTCTCCAACACCACTGGAGCATACCGCTAACAATTATTATACGCTCTACCGGAGGTGAGTCACTGCCTTCACAAACTGCGACCAACTTGATGGTTACTGCAAACTTGTTACAAGACAGTTAACTGGTGAAGCATTGTTATAACAAAGGGATATGAATTTATGATGATGGACTCGTCGGTCTGGCAATTGTGGTGGTTATTGTATTGGTTGGTTTGGTATATGGGTTGCAGGTTTAGACATGATAAGGCTGCTCAACTTTCATTCAAAATTAAAAAAAAAAAAAACACCTACATGGGCACTTATGAAACGTCAGAAGCTAGATGCACGGTTCCTATTGGTCGTTTCCTTTTGAGAAGAGCCGGCAAGAAACTCAACGGTTACTCTTTTAAAAATAATTGGCTTTTACAATATTTTCAAATAACAGTGTTAACAGGTATGTGAAGACAGTGTAGGTCTTTCAACAAGTACCAGATACTTAACATAATAGAAGATGGTCAGCAAATCTATTCATCAGTCATGTAAAAAGTCCACAGTCTGAGCTTGAATTTTACTATCGGCAAAAGACCTACTACATTGGGCTTGTCACATAATTGGCGACAAGCGGGTGGTCTATATACAAATTATATTATAATGAGTCTCGATTACTTGGGAATATCGAGATAAAAAGTATCCTATGTCCTAACCCAGGTAATGGTCTACCCATGTGCCAAATCTCATCCAAATCCTTTCAGCCGTTTCAGCGTGAAAGCGTTACAAACAAACAAACTCACTTTTGCATTTATAAAATATATAATTGTGAGATCACAATATAAATACAATCACAATATATATATTTATTATTTAATTGTGATTGTGTAAGATCCTAATCCAGTAAATTGCTCATAGGTACTATAGGCCACCGGATCACTTACCCCCTAAAACCATTCTAATTTGACGTATGTAGTTGGCGCTTAAAATGCAAATGAACACATGCGCTAGCGCAGCGGTGAATCATCCGTATTGCAGTGCGCATGACCGAACTAGTTTCGCTTCGCTTTTCGAACTGAATTTTGCCACTAAAAATGCAAGTTTGTTCACATTACTTACCATATCAGAAGAGATCATAGAGATTGATTTGATTTAAAATCTCGTGGGAACTGATCTATCTTTTCCCTGCCGCGTAGTTCTCCACCTGATATCGTCAATATAATAGTTGTAGGATAATATCAGCAATATTACCACGCGAACCAAATAAAGTGAACCCTTTGACGTAATCCTTTTATCGGCTTTAGTAACAACAGAGGAGATTATTCCTGCTTATTAGTTGGCGGTAAAATAACATTATGAACTTCGCATCTAAAGCAAAGTGAATGTGTACGATTGAAATTCTAGTCGAGTAATACAAACTTGCAATGACTTAATAGCAACTATGTTTGGGAAAAGTTTTGAAGTATTTTCATCTATCCTGCAGGTTGAGTTAAACCTGTTAAACTGCTTTATATCGTACTCTCTACGGGTACCTGAAAACTGCAGTTTTACATGAAGTATTTTCATCTATCCTGCAGGTTGAGTTAAACCTGTTAAACTGCTTTATATCGTACTCTCTACGGGTACCTGAAAACTGCAGTTTTACAAACTAATTCTTTTCAGCAGACATTCATTGGAATGAAGCTTGAAAACGAAACAAAACTGTTCAGCTCTACGCCTACATTTTGTATTGATTCAAAGGTAATTGCAAAAGAGTTCTCCTAGGAGAAAAGGAAAATACCTTTTTACAATGAGAATTTTTTAACGTAATTAATTATACTTTTCAATTAAAACCGACCCCTTTTGTTTATTAAAATCGTACAGTACAGGTAACCTTCGTTATTATAAATTTTCCGAAACCTGGTTATTTAATCTAACCGCCAAACAATATTTACCATCGAAATATTTTATAGTAACCAAATAAACTGCGTGAAACACACGTCTTGGGGAAACGTGATCCGCTTTAATGTTAAATGATTCATAAATGTGTTTACTCTTGACACGAGGCCGGTTATATGCCTGTCTATATGTTTTGTGTCTTCGAGTACATGTTCATTCATTTGTCCAATCTCTTGTTTAAGATGTTCCATAGTGGTTTTATTGTGGGTTATGCGCTATTCTTCAACTATATCTTCCGGATTTTCAATGTTAACTAACGTGAACTTTTCTAGGTTTACCGGTACAATGAATTAGTAGTTCTATCGGAAGACTATAATTATGTCGCAGTAACATGGTTATAGCCGTAATGTAGTTATATCCCTAGGGATATAGCTATATACCGTAATATAGTTATATGAAACGGTTCGTAACTGTCGGAGTGCCCTAATTTTGTTACTGCGACCGATTTCGACGTTCTAACCTAACGTATTTGGTTGGAGTGCCCTAATATTACTAGATCGTGCTCGTATCATAATTATATTCCTAGTAAGACAGTTATGAACCGCTTCATCTGACATTATGCTGAGCTGAGGCCTTTTTGGCATTATACTCGTAATAATTTGTTTTCTGTTTTTATAGTTTTAAGGTGTTTTTTTTTTTAATGCCAATAAACGCATTTTTCTTTCTTTCTTTACATGACGGCTATAACCATCTTATTGCGACATATATACTGTTATTAAGATCTAGATAGATGATTACTTTTACGTTATTAATCATCAAGAGATCTCTAAGGAATATAGGCTTTAGTCACTGATTTGAACTTGCAACAGCAGATAATAAAAAATAACAATGTCAGGTAGGTTTCAAATCGCGTTCTTCTCACCACTTAAAGGCTTAAATAAATAAGCTCAACTCACACACATGGAGTGTTAAAAATAACCTAAAAAGACAACGGAAACTATTCCTAAAAAACCGGTATTGAAGGCTCGCCAGACACCATCTGCCGATACAATAAAAAATAAAAATCTGCGGCGAATTTTGAGGGTCCTCTGTAACTAAGCCTTAAAATATGGTAGAGCGAGGTGTTCAAATTGTGAAAAAAAGTGAAGTAACGCTTGTTTGAAAATGAGAGATTGCCACAAATATTTAACCGCTGACATGAAAGTGTGTGGTCGCGACAAACAGTGTCGAATGCACAATTTCAAACGTCTTATCTTTTGTATCACGTGCGGACTTTTCTTTCTTGCACCCCCTTTGCCCCACCGAAGGCTGATAACCAAGCGGAGCGGCGCCTGCGCAGCACTGCCACCTCAGTCTCCTCTCGGCAGCCGCGCGGAGCGGACGTATCGCACCACATTGTTTTCTAAAATATAAAAATCTCAGTGATGTGACATATGAACCTGGAATGTGTTTGTGATAGTGATTTATTATTTCAAACTGATAACAATTTCAGTTTGGCTAATGTGATATAAGGTGGAGTTTTATCTGTGCCCGGATCGAGCCGATACCGTTGCTTCGCGCTTCGGTGATTCGGTTAATAACTCGTGGATCTAAAGTGCCTGTGTTATAGTGGCTTTGCTAAGATTTAATGCCGTGAAAAGGTCACTTACCTTGATCGGACATTGAAAAAAGTTCTCTTATTCTGGATCTAGATGTCAATCATATTATTAGTCTTTTTGCCTTGGATTTTATTTCCAAACAGGTTGTCATGTGTCTAGTTCCTTTTCCTATCGTTGTTTTTCATGTTCTCTTTTCGTTCACTAGTTTTGGTCAAGTCTGTCGTAGTGAGTCACGACTCTAAAGTGAAGGTTTCTACCGGAATCTTAACTTACTACGGCAATTCTTTCTACCATTTAATACTTTTTGAGCACGATTGACACAGATTAAAAGCCTTTTGTTTCGACTAAAGCTTAGATGATGGTGAAAGGATAGAAGATACGAGACACCGTCCCAGTTTCGACAATCAAAAAATTAATAAACTTTCATTTGTGTGATAAAGACGATAGCTTCTTTCTCTCATTATTTTTACGCTTCATAGACGGTTGGTTGGCTGGAGCGGGTTTTTGTTTCGTCGGAGTGAAACGGCGGCAATTGGACCTTGATATCCGGAGTTGCAACAGAACACAATTGGTTTGTACGGCTTTGGTGTACGGCGCAAGTTGGGGACTTGTGGGTTTTATACTATAATAACATGATTGGAACTTATTTCCTATATTATTCAGGTTTTTGACACGTAGTTGACGTGCTTAAACCATTTTTCCTCCTAGATGAAACAATTATAACCTACAATTTGAAGACGTTTTTGAGCAATTTCGTTCTTTGCAAGCGTTTTAGTTCTATAGTAAGATTAACGATAGCTCAAGAGCTCAAGAATACGTTTCACATAACATAACATTACTTTGACTGTGACATCGGAATTTTAAGTCCTGTAGGGCTAACTTGACGCCCGCGACAATTACTCACTCTCGCGTGAGTAATTGTCGTCTATTTCTGTCACTTTTCTCGTTTTCTGACAGCGCCGCCATACAAAATAGTCGTCTCGTTCTGTCAAACTTGATATTTTTTCGACAAACTCTAACATGACACCTTAGTTATCTCGATTTTTGACAATTCAACACGAGATATCTGCCATTTTTCTGTCATTTACTCGTCCTCGATTTTTACGACGAGAAGAGTAGACAAAATAATTATACAAAAAAAAAACTCCAAAATAGCATGGCAGTTTCACAATTGTACTTATTTTAGTCATATTTATTTTTTACAATATATTAATAATGAAAACACTTAGTTTTAAACTACTATTTATATTAGAACGACATGTTTTATATGGAAAAAACAACCTACATGTTGAGCTCTAGGGGTTTATGGGTTGCATACTTATAGGGTGTCGAAATTTTCATTATTTTTGCGATAAGACACACCATTTTTGAGATATAAGCAAAAGAAAAGAAAATAAAGATACAGTACTGTTTTTGCATCGTCGAAGTGTTGGTGTGCATTTTGGTTCATGACAACTCATTTTAATCCACATCTTTTGTATCGCGATTAAAAATAGTCAGATTTAGATTAACAACAATATTAACAATCAAAATTTTAGGTGAAAAACGCTAAATTCAGAATAGCAAAATTTCCGTTTTCACAAAATTAATAGTTCAGTGCCATAATAGTGGGAAAACGTCGTTTGACAGGAATAAACAAAATTTTGGTGATTTTTAGTCTAGTTTAGAAGCATTTGTGACAAGAGAATCGGCACCATTGAATGAATGAAACGGAATCTCAAGCCGATGTTGCTATCATAAAAATGATTTGTTTTTAATAATTTGCAACATCGGTTTCTCGTCGCGAGATATAGAAGTGTCAAAGTGCCTTTTTCCAGTTTACTCGTCGTTTACGGTCATGTTAGGGATTAGAATGACGTCAGAATCGTCGACAAATTTCGACAAAACGAGAAAAAGAGCGTTCTCGCGCTTGTCATGTTAGCTATGCTGGACATGGTTTCAAAGTCGTGTACATTCTATTCCGGAGCTACGTTTAAGCTTCCGACAGATTCAATAACGACCTCTTAAACCAGTACATTTCTACTGACATATTTTGAGCCCAACCATTGTTTGAAATCCACATACATTGTGAAGCATTGTATACAGTAATTAACATGAAACTTAGTATCCAAGAGGAAGACATACATAATTCAAGCCTCCGTGACATTCTAATCTGTTCACATGCAAACGCAAACTAATTACCAACAAACCAATCAGGATAGAGCCTTTAACTAGAGCACTGTTTGTTCAAAAACCTGGTATTTTGAAATGTCTAAGACTGCAGACGTAAACTCGGCAGTCACGCTCGCTACATTTGTGAAATTACAGCGACCCAGATTTTTGGCTAACCACTTACTAATGACACTAAAAGTGAATGATTCTGGAAGTCCTAATGATTCGGGTTGATGTCCGGTTTTTGTGTCTTTCAAGGCTAATCGTCATGGTTGGGTTCTTTATGGGGTAAACGGCAGTTGAGTGAATAGATTTGTTTGCAACTATGTGCTACAATGAAGGGGACTTTAATGTAGGCTAGTGGATTGTTGTTTACTAACATTTTAATATGAAATGTAATGCGCCCTTTATTGTCTCCTTCCTCTGAGTCTTCTTTGGTAAAATCTTTATGCTTCCCACGTCTATTGCCAAAATTAACTGTGTTAACTATCACGACAAAGCAGTCGTGTTTAAAGTGACTGAAAGTATCTTTAAGCATATAGTCTCATTCTCCATCATCATCTTTTAACTGATGTTCCAGTTTAATTTCAACATTAACTCTATCTTCATTATCAAAATAGCTCAGTCCCGCTCTCGCTCTAACAAGTCTAAAGGCTTGTGCAGACCAGCGCGACTAGTCGCGCGACGCGACACCGGTTATTGTTATACTGTGAAGTTTTCTTAGAAATTGTATTGTTCAAGTCGCGTCGCGCTGGTCTGTACGAGCCTTTACACTTAAATCTTGACTTTTATGTTGTCAAGGTCTGAAACGGATTTTCTTAAATGCACTCTATAGTTATCTTATGCTCTTTACATTGTTTCAAGCACAATATTTATTTGTCTTAGCACAATAGTTACAATACTTTACGGTGATTCAGGCATTTTGTTGTTTTTCTCACGTAGCTGCAGTTTTAAATGATATTGTAAGTCATATCTTGGTATGTTAATTTACAATGTTTTACATTAGTTTGTTGTATTATTTTATTAGTTATTTATGTAGTGATGTTATTTATTGCATCTTGAGGTTTATTAAGGTGCGGCTTGTTTGCACTGTAATTAAATGTAGGTGATTAGCAGGTTTAAAATTAGAAGTACTTAAGAACCTTAATCAAATGACGTTAAGTGCTTTGATTATGAGTAATATTATAAATTATTAATTATAATATTAAAATTCAAAGAAGTAAATATTCTGACTGTAGCCTCACAATATATATTTGAAAACCTTTTGTATGTACACAAAAACATATCAAATTTTAAGAAAATGTCCGATATTCATAGTATAAATACCAGGAATAAACACAACCTTGCTGTACATCACACTCGTCTCCACAGAGTAGGCAACTCGTTCATGGGTCAATGTATACGCTTTTACAACAAACTTCCCATTGACATTCGAAACTTACCCATTAAACGATTTAAAAATTGTATTAAAACCAAACTTTGTAAAAAAGGGTACTATAAAATTTCTGATTATTTAGAAGATAAAAAAGCTTGGGATTGAGCTGCTCGCTCTGCTAAACCTTGTGATAAAACCATAAAACTTGACATTAGAATTATTTAGTAAAATCATCAAAATATACCAGTTTTATTTAAACATTCATATTATTGAATATTACATTCAAAATGACATGATTACTTTGTAAAGTATTATATTTTTTTAATTACCTATTGTGAATGTGAGGACTATGTGGATATTTTAATTTTTAATGTTTTTTTTTTTTTGTTTTCTCTACTCAGTTTTTTTATTTCCTTTCTCAGATAGTTTTAATAATGGTCTGACGGTTTGAGTAGTTTATGCGGCCTACCCAAATATCCTTTCTTTGGTATGTTCGTCGAGTTGAGCTCCTTATGTTCTGAGTTGAGCTCCACGATTACTGACAAATGCTTGCACTGACTGGACAGGTCCACTCAAATCTGTGTGGTTCTTTTCTCAAAAGACCATTTCAGACACTAATCTACATGGTCCTCATATGGCTTGACCAAGATTATGTCTGGACTTTAAAAGAGACTGTGACCTCTGAGTTTGTTTCGGCCTTTCTTCTCAGAGTAGTCGGATAGGAAACGCCGAACTCATCTAGCAAATTTTAATTATATTTTTTTTTTATATGACGTGTAAAAGTGATTCCTATATCCTATTTACAGAATAAACAATTTCATTTCATTTCATTATATAGCCTTCAAGGAACATTGTAATACGCAATTCTGAAACAGTCTATACTGACTTTGTCCACGTGGAAATTCCATAACCGATTCATTTCCCAAATTATCGTTTCTACCAGATATATTGAGTTCACTTATAGTCTAGCTATTTATCAGGCAAACCATTTCGCACCAACTATCATCGGGTGTGAAAACACCGCCTGTTATCACACAGTTCAGGAACACGTTATCAGATTAGTAGTGATAGCTGGAGATAATGACTTGGAAATGTGTTGAGGTGATGTCATCGTGTTTTTGTCGTGGATAGTTTTTTAAAACGTTTGGAGGGACAGGATGGCTAAACTTTCTTTCTCCTAATGTATTTGGAACTTTTTCAGCAGGCGTTGAGTGAATTATTACTGACATGCTAAAGCTGATTTCTAGACAATTTGTGAAATCTCATGTGAGGCAGACAATCCCACGCAAAGTCTTGACACTGTCCCTATTCTTTGGTTAATATAAAGAAAATGATTTACACCATATTGTGAGACAAGGTATTGAAGGGAATGGAATGGCTGAATTTCCTGAAGTAAATAAAAAAGATGATGAGATATTTAGAAGACGCGACTTTCGTTGAATACGTAAACGTACGTTTGATAAAACCGTCGTAAATATAGGTCAAGATATCGTCACAGCAGAATATCATAAGAACTATAACCTAACTGTTACTAAAAATAGTGTAAGCAAGATCAAGCATAATCAACAAGGCACATATAATTGTCTTAACATATACTATCACGTGTCCAATTTAATTCTAGCTAGCTTCGATTACCGCCATTGTTTCGGAGCTAGATAACGCAAACGTGACTCGACAGCGTTTGACGTACTGTATCTATACTAATAGATAATAACTATTCATGGATTATCGTAGGCTTGTGGTGGCTAAGAGCGATTATAGTTCGTAGAAATCTGAAAATGGCCAAGTGTAATCGTTGATAAATTAACTGTTTTGTTCAGAATGGTGTAATAATCTGTGAATTGGGTCCTATAATTAGCGTTATCCTTTCGAGAACGTTAAAATAATAGCCTAGCTACTATATACTATAAGCAAGAAGCTAAACTAAACATCGCGACTCCCAAAGCTGTACAGAATATCCCAATGGATTTAAAGTTTCAAAATGATTATATTTTATAGTATTATCATTGCGTGACGAATACGTCATCATATTACAATCTACTTATAGTTCACAGCAATTTGAAATGGTGCAATGCAGTTGTGTCATTGACTGTTTTTTGCTCGACGGCCGTGTATCGATCGGTAATCTTACCTTCCATATTGCATACTATTGTCTGTGCAATATTGTGCATTAGGAGTTTCCATTGTTTAAAAAAAGTTGCCAATATTTCTTAATTATTATCAGGTGTCCACCAATTTTAGTCTGATGTCTGATCTTACCAAAAGGTTAGGTTAAAACCCGTTTCTCTTACAAATGTCGTGCTAGATGCGTATCATTGAGCATTGTTTGAATGGCTATGTTTGCACCAACTTGGGAAAATACGAAAGTACTTAGATTTGTCTTGTAAAGTTCAGATATTCGGCATCATAAGACAATCACGTTCACCAACTCGTGAACACGAATATTTAATAAACTAAATATAAATAAAAGACTGTATATTGACAACCTCGCGACCTCAACGGTAGGTCGCGGCGACCTTAGCACCGATAACTATGCTATTTGACCAGTAGACCAGCAAATAACTCGGTTCTTAATA
Source organism: Agrochola macilenta (assembly GCA_916701695.1). Lineage (NCBI taxonomy): Eukaryota > Metazoa > Arthropoda > Insecta > Lepidoptera > Noctuidae > Agrochola > Agrochola macilenta. Next base: position 6,738,950 of record OU753578.1, read on the forward strand.
ATTCTCTGACTATTTCTTGGTCCAAATCCGTCAGGATTAATTTATGCACATACATATTTCAGAAAGCTATTTCACTCTTTACCTAAAACTTTTTGTCATAATGATATTGGCATAGGACTCAAGGTGCTTAATGTACAAATAAATGCCTAGTAACACGGGCTTACCAACTAAGTTTATAATTTTTGACAAAACCTTCTTGGTAATGTTAATATTGCTAATGGTGGTGACGTCAATTGAATTCAACTAACTTAAGCCAAAATGTAGATCCTATCTAACTTCAACATAGTTGGAAAAAGGCTAGATAGATGATGATGTATAAAAAAGACATCATGTTTTGTCGAAGCTAATAAACACTAACAAGTATATCCATTCTGATAATAACGAATACGCTTCCAAACTAGAAATTCCACCCACAACTAAAAATATTATTCCCGAAATGAATGTCCCAACATCGAACGAATATCCTCTTTCGTATGTCATTTGGGTCAAAGCTTAAGTTATGGGAAAACTTAAGAGGGATCGCCCTTTTATCTCTGGCACGTGTTTGTTATCGTACAAATGTTTTGAACCGAACTATCTGTGTGATGGTGGTCTGAACGTGGTGTGTGAGCGGAACAGCTGAGGTTTCAGTGATGTTGAGTATGAAAGTGTTGATTGAGTTTGAATCGGTTATGTGTGTGAAAGCCAGAAGGGTGGATAATGATTTGTTATGATTTGTGGTCGAGTACTTGTAAAACATAAGGTTTTTGTTTTGTTTTAGTGTTAAAAAAAAGGAGTGAATGATAATAATTCTGATGCTGACAGATCTGTTGGAACACGAAAACATTTTCCACATAACCTAAAATCATATGGGGCAATAGTAGGCAGAGGAATATTCACTTTTCAAGGAATATAATAATATCCAGCACCTAAGTAATCTGTTACTCGTTTTTGATATTGTACCGTGTTTTTCTGAACTAAATAAAGCATTTTTACTTTATTTACTTTAAGTTTCACTCATAGTAGTCCGAAGAAAAAAAAATGATATTATTCTGATTCCTGTTTCTGCGTTAATTCCAAAGTGGCATATTTATTATCATTCATTACGAAACAGACAATACAGTAACGCAATACCAACATAACTCAAAAAACACGGAAACCAACATATTCCTTAATTAATATTACACCATTTACACTAGCAAAAACTGAGCAATAAGCCGGCTCACATTAGTATGCCTCTCGCGTCCGTACAATATTAATTAAACAGACGTAGAGGCACACAGACATACATACGTACCGGTTGCTCTTGTGCTAGTTTGTCTTCATATATATTACCATAATGACTATTGTTGTATTTGCTAATTCAAATAGTTACGTAGATTTTCGGAGTCTTTGAACGAGTCTGCGTTGCTTTTGAAAAAGTTTTTAGTGAAGATGAATTTATGACAGCATCTGTTTTGGTTGCTTGTCACAATATTTGAGATAGTCCAGAAATGGAACATCTTCATTCGGACGAACATGAGAAGTGCACATGCTGGTTGACGTGGCACATAGACAGTCATCAAGGTAGCAGCCGAGAGCTTGAAATATTATAGTCAGACATAAACGAAAATAATATCATATTCTTTAAGCTTTATTTATATTATCAAAATGATAATTTTCGTCCTTGGCTCGCACTGATATGCATAATTCCGTGACGCAGTCTGAGATATTAATCATCACATTAGTGTTCTATTGCACTGAACGTAAGCCGAACCAAAGCGTTCATGAGCGTCCTAAGGCGAATGCACATGTATGCTTGTCAAGCATGCATGAACGAGCATATTGTGTGTGCTTCATGCATACAGTAGTTGTTGTTATTGCCTTAAGCCATTACTATAGAAATAGATGGTATTTAAAATAAAAAGGGAGAGTAGGATATACGGACTATATGTAACTCTTTCGTATGTTTGTTTTTCTATAACGACCTTGTTCATTTAGATTGTTGTGTGCTTTATATGCCGGAACATATCACGGGCTGTTTTTTTTTATTGACTGACATATTTGGCCATTTATTAAAGGAAAGTTACTTAACGTTGATATATTTTGAAGCTTCATTGTCGTTTGAAGTATTATTTTTGAATCGTTGATGCACGAAATTAGTCAGACATTTCAAGATTTGTAAATCATGCTCAAATATTTAATTAGACTAGCAAATTGACGTGTTTATAACTTGTTTTAGAACATCTTGAATTTGTAACGTAAGTAAGTTAGTTTAAAAAGTAACGGGTAAAATCAAATGGAAAGGTACCAGACATGAATAATTTGAAATAAAACACATATTGTCAAATCATAAAAAAAAAACACTGAATAAACACACAATTTTCGCACTACGTTTCAAAGTCTTAGCACATAACAGTAATGCAACTGACGATCTCATTTACGAAATGAACACTATGTAGGTAGGTAGGTAAGAATCGCATCAGGTAATGCATCAAATTAATGCCGGTCGGCCAACATTGTAAGCCGTCACGGCGCATGCGCATTTACTTGTAATTGTGTAAATCTTACAGATTTTGTAGATATAACACGTTCTTTGTTAACGTTTATACAGATGAAGAAAAGGAAAACACTCATAAATAAATATTTAAAGGATTTTTCATACGAACGTTTTCAAACAACAGAAGCTTCAAGTTTTCTTTATTTACGCTCTTTGCTTGTAAGAAAACGTTGTCTCACCCTTATTGCTCTGACTTATGTTTAGGCCTTCCGTTTGCATTCCTTAACAGTTAGCAAGCTATAAAGTTGAGATCCAATTAGCGAAGACTTCTGTTCAAAGAATAGGCTCCGAGCCAGACTGGCCAGACGTAATTCAGTTTTCTCAAGTGTTTTAATTTAACAGCAGTTCAGTTTGACTGCATCTATTCTTTTGTTCCGTCCTTGTTAAACTGTTATTAATAATAATGAATATTTTAAGCATTATGTATTTCTGCGAATTTACATAACAGGCTTCTTGTACTAAGTAAACGTTAAATAAGTAAATTTACCGCTTAGATTCCTTATGAAGCAAGTTTTAACACTTATTATTAGTTATTATATTTGCGCCATATAAGCATAGACTTTCTAAACAGGTTTTTACTTTTTAACCAGTTTTCTGTGAGTAACAGTTTTAGATTAGAGAAATTAAATTTATATAGAACACTTTTATACATTAAAAGACTTAGCTTTATAAAAAGCTACAACTTTGTTCAACGTTACGTCGTATGTTTTGCACGTTTTGTATTATAGTTCCTTACAATATTTATTGTTATAAATACTCTAAAGTATCAGATGTTACCGTACATGTGCGGTCTAGGTCTCTACAGACAGATAGGCGTTCATTTTAACCTTGATTTGTGATACAATTGATCAACCACACAACACAATGCTTAGGTATCAAGTGTATTGTTAATTGTTTGTCTGCTACTTGCTTAAGCAGGATTAAATGAACAATGATCGGTAAAAATATGTCGTTTTTTTTCTCTCTAGATTTTTGTATATTTTGTACTTATCTTTTTTTCTGATCCTATTGTCATAATGGTTATTAGTGGATACTTTATATGGTATTGATATAAAAACAAGAGATTTTTTTTCTCTGTAAGGACATGATTTATTACTACAAGCAAAGGTTGAATGTCAAAAATGTAATCAGAGTTCGACATTATCGTATATCTAAATTGTTTTGTTGTGGCTTTATTATGGATCGCGTGTCAAAATGTATAGTTTTTGGTGTTTTAATATCTTTATAATGGGAACATATTTCTTGAAAATGAATTACTGACACTGGCTCTTAGACTAAAAACATAATATTTTAAACAATGTTAGGTAATAAATTAATAAGTTTAATATTAGAATTTAAATTTTATTATAATAACTGTCAAATATAACAGATTGTAGAGCTGTTTTAATTAGGTCTCGCCCACATCGGCACATTGACGACCCATATAAGGACTATTCATGATATTTTAAGTGACTCCCCGATTTTTTTAAATACCGATCCATAATGATGTCGATTGACATTTAATTATTTTATGCCTATTGGAAATGAGGAAGTAGAGGAGCAGAGGACCTCGTGGCTAAGTAATAACTGCCGCACGGGTCGATCCATCAGGTATCCAAAAACGGTAAGCTAGGCTTGCCGGTTTTTTTAACCGACTTTACATACCGAGACTCCTTCGTGCCTCAGAAAGCACGTTAAGCTGTTGGTCCCGGCTTTAATTCGTGCATCTTTGACAGTCGTTACGGGTCGTCAGAAACCCGAAAGTCTGACAACCAGTCTTACCAAGGGTACCATTACCCAGTTACTGGGTTGTGGAGGTCAGCTAGGCAGCCGCTGCATGTAAAATACTGGGATTCAGCTGCATCCGGTTAGACTGGAAGCCGGCCCCAATATAGTTGGGAAAATGCTAGGCAGATTGATTTGGAAATGAGGAAGCAAGATTCAATTATCATGGCATATTGGCGTGTGATACATACATAAACTCACGCTTTCTTGCCATGGGGGTAGGCAGAATCTACAGAACCTTACATACTACTTTTGCTTTGTTTACGTTCATACATGTGTGATAAGCAGAATTACCTACGAAGCCATATTTGGTACTATTGCAACCTTACTCAATATCAATCCATAACCATTGATATCATGATTCTTGTATTTAAGGTGATGTCAATTTTAAGCACTCATTTCCATATTTCTGATTAAAATTCCGATCTAGAGAGAGATTAGAAATCCGATTTTTAATACATAATTAGTCGTGCCTCTATGTATAATACAATGGCTGATAATAGTTATAGATCGTTTATAAGATAAACAGGCCCAGTGCTTATTGGTCTCTTATCTTGTGTGATAACCGCTCGGCTGATACTGTGATAACTGGCAAATTGATTTCTCTATAATTATGTGAGGTTATAAAGCTATACCTACTATAATATACTATATTAATGTTGTCTCTATAGGACATCTACAGTGTCATTAACTATAATATCGGAATCCAGTACTGGATAATCATAGGAGTCTTTGGACAAAATAACTATAGGAAAATATTATATACCTAGAAATCTCTTCTAATTTCTCTCTCAAGATGAATCAACGAAAGCAATTCGCGTAGCCAAGGCGCTAGCAGTCTTTCATTAATTATGACTATTACGATGTTTTTAAGATAAATAAATTGACTGTTTACTTTGTAAAAAGACGCATAAAATACGATTGTGAGTGGGCAGTTAATATTGCTAAACGATACTACGGAGAGTAACCACCAAACAAGGATTTTGGTTCACCTCTGACTTTAGGGATTCATCTGCGTATGAAAACGGTGGAGGAAAACATCGTGGGGAAACCGGCATGCCTGAGAGATTCTCGACGGCATGTGAAGCCAAGTCAGAGGCCCATGGGCGGCTTTAAAACTCTGATACCAGGTTAGCCACCAACCACTATATATAACCACACGAAAAGAAGAAGAATGATTTTGGTACGACTACGTAAAGCTGGTGTGAAATAGTAGCAGAGAGATTTCTCTCTCTTTTTTATTTTTATCTTTACCAGCAGGTCGCTAGGTTTCACCTGACACTAAATACAAACTCTGCTAGCGCAGGATATTATTGTAGCATTCCCAATAAATCACAAATGTAGACAGAAACTTCTGTCCAACTTTTTCACGGGTCGTAATGTTAAAAATATTGCCAGCAATGTTGAAAACAGCAATTTATTTGAAACTCACTGAGGGTGAAAACGTTATCTACAATGGAGACAACAGCTATTCATTTTAAACATATGAAGTACACCTGTATAAGACCGTACACGGCGTACACCTTTGCCTTACCCTTAAATATGAAGTAACACGAACACTCCTCAGTCTAATTTCCAAGTTTAGCCTGAGTCAAAGCCACTATCTGTGTTACCTGTTGACTTAAGTAATAGTGTCGCGAATTATCTACAAGGAAATTCTGCAATTGTTATCTGATAAAACGCACGTAGTTACATACACGGAATATTATAAAAATAGTTAAGGAATTGTTGGTACTCGTATAGAAGGTTTTCTAATTTCTGCTGCGAGAGTTGTGATTGACAAATTCGAAAGCCTTTCATAGATCGCTTGTTGAAATTAATAGCATTTGTTTCGTATTCCTGCTTAACTATAGGAATGTGTTATTTTCCATAACGATTATAGTTTAGCCCAATACTTATTATACTTAAAATGAATAAACACAAGAATTTTCCATGGAAAACTCAAAAGTTCAGAGTTAGCCAACATAAGTATAATAACCTTAAGATGCAACGACATTAAGTATATTTAATTCAACTTGTGGGATGCATTTCTTCTCAGAAAACTACGCTTCTGCAATCCACAATTCAATATTGTTTACAAAACACCAGGCCGCACCTATCCCATGAAACGTCAATCGACATTCAATTCAATCGACACCCGGATGGTTGGCAAGCTCAGTACCGGCATTCTTCACTAAGGCCATGACTTTGACTGAGAGCAAAGAGCGTCCATTGTCCTCTCAGTGTGTTGCTATTAGATCTTCCGTTTAGATATACTTGATACGAAAGTGTTGCCATTGTTTGCACAGGTCAGTAAAGTTACTATTTACTTTAAAAAATTAGGGATAATTTGCGACAAAACGAATGGTGACGTCTATTGAATTATATTCATGGGCGATGATTATTTATACTCTCTTAAAACGTTAATGTTTAATTGAACTGGAAATGTAATATGTTGGAATTTAGTTCCAGTTGAAACAATATTATATATTCACTGGTCTATTTATTCAAGTGGATTTTAATTAATACTGATAATATTGCAGCACTGTTCTCACATTTAATCTATATCGCGATGTAACACGTCTTGCTAGAATTATTTTAACTACTTTATCTTAAAACTTGACTGCTATGATATTCAAATTAATTTTTAGTTTACTTTTATATTCAGCTTTTATGCTGACCCTATCACTTGACCCACTGGCTTACCATCACATCGTCTTACAGAAACAAAGAATCATGAACAAAAGTGGTACGCGATGATAATTTGTGTTTCTCTATTGTATACTACTCGTATTTTATGATGGAAAGCGTCTGACTGATTTATTGTATCTGTTATTATCTGGCAGGTGGCTGGATAGATTGGTTCGTATGCAAAAGGTGATTACCTACTTGAGCCTCTGAAGAAAAGTAGGTGTATTATAGTTTCACCTCTGTGGTGAACAGAACCTTCAGGGAATACAGACCGGAATTTTATGCAGAAATAATAATAATATCCTAGACCTCTTGTTAGGTACAAAATTTAACCTTAGGAAAATAAGGTTTTAGTATGACAAAGTTAATGATTTTGCATTAACCGAATGTATGCTAAAACGATGTGACCTCTGAACATTTATTTTTTAGATATAAATATGCAACCATGTTGCCCTTTACCTCTCCACCAATTAACTTCCAACCTTCCACATACCAACCACGTGCCATCAAAATACCTGACCAAACCCTCTCGTGGCTCGTCAACCGCAGCATCCACTCCGTCTGTTAACGGAACTCGTAACGGTATACTCTCGCGGCCGGCCCGGATTAATTGTGGCCGAAATAAGATGGATACTGTGAGTCTGTCACTAGATTTACGAGTACAATAAGTTTTGTTCTGAGTGAGAGTACAACTTGGGACATCTTCAAACTGTTATTACTGCTGTAGGAGATATAAAAAGTATTGTTGAAGGTCAGATAGGCAGTCACTCCATGTAAAATACTGTTATTCAGCTGCATCCGATTAGACTGGAAGCCGACCTCATAGTAAGGAAAAGGCTTGACAGATAATGATTTATAGGAAAAATATATTCCGCTTGTATTTCACAGATACATACTTAAATCGGACTTAAAAGCTAATCAATAATTTTGAATCGCCACGGTTACCATCACTAGATATAAACATGAGATAGTGTTAACATTTTTATTGCAATGCCACATGTATACTATATAATATTCTACATCTACAGACACGTGGAATGACAAGCAGACAGACAATAATTGCCACATGGTCTAGTTGACGGATAAGGCAATTAAACTAGATATCATATATCTACTATTGGATATAGAATTGTATAGTCCGCTTGTAATGGAATATATTAAGATAGGTCGGAATTGCTGCATTAGTTATTGTGAAGGTCGCAGATCTGCAGGCTATTGCTTATTGAGTGTAGTAACTGTTAGCCTTATTTAATTTTCTTTTGAAGAACTAGAAACTTGGTCCTGTTTTGACCAATATATATCTGCTTTGGATATGGATGGATGTTCTGTTTGGGTTTGCTTCGTGATTAGTTTTAGCGAGTTGGCTCGCAAGAATTCTGACCTGTAGGGATGTAGCTAGTGGCTATGTAGTTAGTCGTATCTTTCATAACTTATGATACGAGTAGTATGATCTTCTTCTTTATTTCATCATCATGTGCCTTGTCTTGCCTTGCTTAGTCGACTTTCAATCTTACCACACGTGATGTATATATAAAATAACAGAAGTCTGTGATTGGTTGACTCGGCAGCGAATGTTGCCTATAATAGTAACTTCATTGAAATAATTTTATAACATTGAAAATTATATTCATTAACAGTAAACTTTTGTAACAAACTGTGCTTATTCAGTTATAAAGTTTAATGATCATATGTTCTCAATTAAGGCTTAATTGCGGTACGGAACCATACAATTAAAACGTTTCATGGTTCATTACACCGATAGTTATTTAAAGTACTTTCATCCTAGCTTTTGCTAGAGAAAGTCAGGATTAGTTTACATACAAATGACCGTTTTTTCTTTGCAGCACATTATTAAATTAATTATTAGTTACAAAAGTAGTTTATGAAGCAGATACAGAACTTTGTTCACATAAAAAAGTCGTTTCGTCTACAAAGATATGGACTTCTAACTTGGATTACAGAACCCTACACAAGTATAACCGTGTCGCGCCCACAGGTGATCTAAAAGCATTAATGAGAGGTTCCGTAGGTGTTGGCCAAGTGAATTGAGCGTTTTGCTTGAACATTGAGCAATAGACTGCGGTAGGAGTATTTTTGTCCAAAATCTTGATGATATAGTCCGGGGTGGGGCAGTGTGGGCTCATGACAAGTAATAAGTGTTAGATAAAGTTAATTTAGCCGACTGACCCCTTATAATGGAATGCCAGCCACAAACGTATTCATCGTCCCAAGACAAGGAATGTTCCAAGAGGTATAGCTATAATAATCTGCACAGTTTTCGAGTTGATTTCAGTTTGCTTGATGGCATTCCCTGATAGCTAAATAAAACCACAGGAAACGAAAATAGTCTATAATATTTTTAGAATAGAATCAAATAACTTCAAAATTCTACTAAACTACTAACCACTGACTTACTTAGATATTTATCGCAGGTTTCGAGGTACAGTTTTAAAACTATTTACATATTTTTACATAGATTCACCAAAACTTGTTTGGTGTATATTGTAAATCTTTTTTGAACACTGAGAACCAGTTCTAAGTTTATATTTATAGTTAGTCGTTTTGTTACAATTAAAACTTTGATGTTAATGTTAATCTAATGTTTAGTATGTCCGTTAAGTTGAATTTGAATAAACTTTCACTTCAGTTGTTTTATGAATGTTATACAATCATGTTTTATTGATGTTTATGATTGTCGCCGTAAATGTTATGATATTAATTTGCATTAAGATGACAAATTGATGAACGTTCAAAACTAAAGGTTGTTTCACATGAGATTGCGGTTTGTTAGTTTATCCATATTTCAAAAATACGTTGATTATTTTCTATGAGAACTTGTGTTTTCTAAACAATGAATAATGTAAATCCAAGATGCACATTCATGGCAATTATCATTAAAACTCGATTAGGCAGCCTGGCATGCATTACCATGACGTTTGCAAAATTACACAAGCATTCAACTACAAAAAAATGCAACGCGTAAAATATAGGACGTGCGGACTTAGATGAAACAAAAGGATATGAAGACGAGAATAGAATTATGGGACGACTGCCTCATTGGTCTTGTGGTCGCAAGCGCTACTGTTGAGTATGAGGACTTTTTTTATTTTGGGTTGGGTATTATCAAATAACTTCTCCCGCTCTGGGCGGAGCTGGAGGGTGTGTCAGACTTTTACTGACTAAAACCTACCCGTGTTTCTTCCGTTGCCTGTGTGCCGGGGCCGCGATATCCCTTTCGGACAAACTCGCAACCCTGGCAGGACTCGCAACCCTGGAATCGAATCCAGTATGAGGTTCTGGATTCGATTCCCAGGTCGGGCAAAGTGTTATTGGGTTTTCCATCTGGAATTTCTCAGTAGCAGCCCGGAGTGTGGATTTGTGTTCGGTTTATGGCAACAGGTACGCCCCCTATTACATGGGACTTAACATAACTTGCGAAATGTGGATTTACTATAGGTACCTCTGCCTGACCCTTCAGGGAATACAGGCGTGATGTTATGTGTTATTTTTGTTATACTCAAGGTAATCTTGTTCTGCAGTGAGCCTCATCTCATCTCTCTTGACAAAATCCTTCATCTCGATAACACAGCAATGTCTACCATATCACCTAGTGCATTTAAATGTGCCTTTAGCTCAACATTAAATAAAACCGGTACGCAGTCACACCAGGTCTAGCCTAGCTTTCTAGCTGACGTCAGTATAGACCCATTTACCTCTCAGTTTCCAGGAAATAGCTTTTTGTAATTGCCTAGTTGAGTCTGAAGAGACTTTTCAATCCGGTCAGATTATTGATGGAGTTAGGTTTTTGATATTTCTGAGATTTTATATACATTGTGTTTAATATTTTTTTTTAATAATAGGTAATGGGCTTCTGGGATCTTGAGTTGCCAATCTTTCCTCAAGATTGGCAACTCAAGTTGTATCTGCATGAGTCAAGACAATATTCAGCTTAGCAAGAGGAGTAAGCAGGTGCTTAATAAAAGATATGCAAATTATATTTTAACTTATCTTTTAATTAGGGATGTTGCTAAAGTTCTTAACTATCAGTGTTTTGTTAATTAACACATAGGTAGGTAATCTAAAACAAATTAGCTCTTTTCATAGAAGCGTTTTCTCTAGTATTTAACGAGATTTCACTACTTATAGGCTGATTATCAAGAATCAAATCCGTATTTACATCTTTGCAAGGACTACTTACAAATAAATGTACAAAAAAACATTAAATTGACTATAAATAAAATATTTATTCCCATATTGGTCAACAATATCCCACTTAACTCAGAAATACGTTGTATTCTTTAAAAGTCGTCAGATTTTATACGATAAAATTCTCAACTCCTTTTATGGTTCCATGATTCACTTTGTCTTTTAGCTGCGTATGGCCAAATTAGGTGACGGAATTTGACCATATGTGTCTTCTCAATACAGTTTTAATATATATAAGTATGATATTATTACCTATTATCGACAACTTAAATCGGCAAAAGCCTCTAATATTTATGACTCAATCAATATCATTACTGTTCTAAGAATTGAGTCTTCTTCATATCTTTGAACGCAATACTCTCCTGTCGCAAGTCCACTGGATTTATTATTTTGGTGATTATGTAGTACCTAAATCTATGTTTCTTTTCTTGTCTCTGTTCGAAAAAACAAAACAAAATCTGGTAGAATACTATAATCGAAACGATGGGTACAACAATGAACACAACCGTATGGCTGGCTGTCTCGTGAAAAAAACTACCAATAATTTACTACCATACAAAATAAACTACCATCCGACTATCCAGTTATTTATTTATTTATTTAAACTTCTTACACACAATAATGTACAAAGGCGGACTTAATGCCTTAGGCATTCTCTACCAGTCAACCAAGGGTGGTGAAGAGATAAGATGGCAGGTGCTCCGAATTACAGGAGATAATAATAATAATAAAAAATATTAAAAAGACAACAATGAATTATAAATAAAATAGGTACACACGTACATAATATGTAGTTTATAGACTTATGATACACTTACACTTATGTAGTTTATATCTTTGTTCAAATGAGTTTCTGCCTTTCTGGTTAGCCGCAGCTAAGCTTTACTAGTTCACCGGATCAGTCTACTTTAGATATGTAAGTACCACGTATCTAGTCAAGTACATAGTGTTCCTATGTTTACAAGGAAACGTGTTATTACGGCAGGCAATAGGTAGTTTAACTACTTACATTTATGCTATTACTAATTCTTCAAGGCAAAATGAGTAGTACCGTAATTCCTATCCAATTTTATTTAACTTTTAGCTGTTGCTCGCGGTTTTCCTGGCATCATAGGGAAACTACTTCATGAACCATAAAAAGTACCATATATTTCGATCCAGGTCAAAGTCTATCTGTGTACCAAATTTCAACCCAAACGGTTCAGCCGTTCAAGCGTCATTGAGTAACAAACATACATACTCAACAGCATTTAACCTATTAGTAGGATATCATTTTACTTAGCGGGAGTTGTCACCTGTCTCTCGATCCTTTAATGAAATACATAAAGAAACGGTAGGTGAACTAATAGATTCAAACCAAATTAATAAAACAACTAAATGTTTTGTTACTAATATGGTTATCGCATTATCTTAATACACATTCGTTGACATTAAGAAAAATATCAATGGTGCTATTTCGGAGAAAAAAATTGCTCACTCGGCTTGCGGTTGAAAATAATGATATTACCTTGTCATGGTAGTCGATTATGAACTCTATGATCTGTGGTTTAAGAGTCGTTATATGTAGCAAGTTATGTGCCCACGCTTTTGGGACACCTACGACATCTCGCTCGTTAGACTTCAAAAGGTTGAAGTTTTCGATATCTGTTTAAAAGAAATATTAAGTTTCATAAGGTTTTCAAAGGTAGAAGAAAATAAAGATGTTCCATTTAGCTTATAATTTATTTGGGAGTATCATGTATCCAATAATTTTACATTAAATATTGCGATGCCGCCTATCGAGGATCATCGAACGTATTCTATTTTATTTGTAGAGTACCTATTTGTTACGTACTACATTTCTCAAGAAAAACCTGACCGAGTGGCTTTAATCACGACAATTAAAGTAACAACGGCTGTCTCGGTAATAAGAGGAAAACATTGTAATAGTCGACGACCAACGTACCTACTCGACATTGCAGTCTGCACAGTGTTTCACTTAGCGAAAAAGTTGGACCAAATGTGCATTTCAAGAGCTATATTTCGACAGACAGCTAATTAGGCAAAAAAGAAAATAAAAGTAATATTTCTGGTTTTGCGTAACACCGATACAGCATCACATGTTACGAAGATCAACACTTAAAAATAATTGTCTTTTGTGCTGTTTAATGCTGAAATCTCAAAAACAATGTCATCAAACTTTCACCGCTCGTCCCACATTAAGTTACGTCACAATTCCATTCAAAATGTACCTTTTTCTTCATACAACCGTTTTCTACACGGTTTTGACAGCTTTCTTTATGGAGACAGGCGGTCTCACGAATCATTACTTCTCGTTTTTATGAGCGACAAAACGTCCATTTACACTCTGATAAAGTACCTTAACCGTTCAATAAAACCTTGCATGAGGACCTCACAAGAAGTATAGCAAATGCGTGTTTTATAGGACTTTAGTTAGGAATTTATCTAGTACATCTAACCCCGAATAAATTACGTGACTATTGTTGTTATAAAAAGGTTATTGTAATTACATTTGACATGCCATACTGAACGTATTGAATGCTCCAGTCAGTTCGTTGCTCTTTTTTTTTATATGACATTCAAATATTACAACGAAACGCTAAGTGTTACGTGACAGAATTTACACAAGCATCATAAAATTGATGCATGATTTTTGTCCTGATGACGTTAAATTGTTCATGGAATACACAATGCAGTACGTGATACGAATTGCGAAAAACGCATCATGTTAGGTCCGATTTAATCGTTGGCGTATATAACAAAATCGTATCATTGTATGCCGGGACTCGTGTTTAGGGGAAATAATGCTCAGTCATGGAGGAAATTGAGTGCATAACAGAATAACAAGGCAATCTGCACGGAACAGCCATGATGGGTACTTTTTGGGCTTTCTATTACATCTGTTATGGAATGAGTTGCGATTTTCTTCGTTGCGTAAAGCCACGGAAATAACGTCGTCTATATAAATAGCAACAAACATTTCAAATGTAGAGATTTCATTTTGAATGTTGGGATTGCTGCAAGTCATTTTATTTTGGTTTATCAATTTTACGTGGTGGGGCCAGAACACCATCTTCTTTCTCTTGTGAGTTTGTGAGATGGAATCCAATATTATTTCATTAAATTTATTATGATGATACGACTACTCCTCGAAACCTGCACGACTTTACCCATTTCTGTACAATGTACTAAACTTATATTTCAATTATCCACTTCTCTATCCAAAATTAGAAATGGATGAAAGCGAAACCGTGTGTAGGAATAATGTTGCCCCCGGCACAATCCAATTAGTCCACTGTCCGCAGTGGGGTCAAACGCATTGTCGTCAATGTAGGCTAAATACGCTTAATTAGGGGATGTACGCCGCATATAATTTCCTGTCATTATCATAGTTTTGAAATTGTTTCGCTTAAAAACGAGGTAAAACAGATCTTCTCCGTCTACGTATTACTGTTGAAAACTCCTGAATTCATATCATCGTTAAAATTTATGTGAATTAGCATTACGTTCTTCTGCTTTAAGTACAACTACTCTATCGGCTTGATTAACAAGTATAATCTTATTATTTTCTGCACCTATTGAAGCAATTTATCATGTTTAATGGAAACAGTTGAAACTGTATTTCCTGTCCGAGGAACTATCTACAAATAACCAACGATCACTTCCTTTTAAAATATTACCTTATTTACCTTCAACATTACAATAGTTTAACCATTGAATTCCTTATTCGTTAAAATCGTTGCAATAACTATCGATAAACCTGCAAACTAGTTTTATCTAATCGACCAAATTCACGTATTACTTGACGAGGCTTTTGTAGTGGTAGAAAGAGATGGCGGTAGCAAAATACAGGTTTAGAAAGAGTGGGAAAACGACTCTCGGTTCGACGTTCGTGAGTCATGCTCGGGCGCATACACCGACTGGTATTGTGGTCTATTACCACAGAACATAGCGGTTTCGTTTATTCTTATAATTATGAAAGATTTACTTTTTTTTAATGCTTATATTGGGGTAAAATCTAGTTAATGAAATGTTGTATTGATTAATTTCTTAATTGGTCTGGTAGCTAGTTTTATAAGGCACATCTAATTTGATCACGACTGTGTTCAATTACTTAGTTATAAGATTGTTATTGTCTTCTTAATTATGTCTCACTTGAGTATCAAATCTTTTAAAAACAATATAAATATACAAACAGTAGTTTTTCAAGATTAGTCTCGTACATCACGACTATATTGACACCTAATGAATCAACTACACATTTCATATCTTCCCAATACATCTCATAGCTTGTTCCACTGCTGTGACGAAAGCATCGACCGCTGTGACGGGGTCGTCAAGCGACTTGATGTTTTGCCTTCAGCATCGTCGTCATTGGCCAACTGGCCAGGTGGAAAAACATCTGTCGATATACCATCTCCAATACTTGTGCCAAATTCAGAAGTTGTACTTCATTTGTCACAATATTGTGTAGTTTCTCCAACATTGTCTGTAACATGTGGTTTTTAATTGATCCCGGATTTCATTGACTCTTTAATGTATCTTTATGGTATGGTTTTTTGTGTTTACATCTGCCGGTTGCCTATGGATTAAGGAGTTGTAGTTTCAGCATCTGCTACATTTGCCTTTTTTCATATCATTTTGAACTATAAATGAAACTGTGTTAAACTTTGTAGACGTAGCACTGAATTCTAAAATCAATCGGCAAAAGCCAATGTTATAACACATGTGACAGTTTAACATGAAATCCTTATGGGACCGAACTCCATGTTCGTACAAATTGTTCGTCCAGTAACATTGTGAGTTTCAAAACTTCATCCAAATGCGTATGAAACATGTTCTGCTGGCAGATCGTCTCGCAAATTTGCTTCGCGATGACTCACCGTCGCTCGACTATTTAGTTTAAACGCTACAGACCGGTTTGTACTCGTTTTTGTTACTGCCGTGATGGTTTTTTCAACCTTTTTTTTCAAGCTTACTAACCGTATTAAGATCCTGTTGACAATGTTTTATATTGTCGAGATTTAATCATCTATTAGTCATCAAGATTGTCTTCCTCAAATGGACGAAGTGCAGTGTGCAGATTTTTTTTTGTACCAAAAGTATTTCAGATTTTTGGTGGACATAAAAACTTCAAATTCTTATTCCAAGTTCAGAAATTAACAAAATTTTTGACTGCAGTTGTTTTGTGCTACAAATAGAAGTTCTGACTTTGTCACGACTTTTCATTGTTACTGTATCATTATGGGACCCGTTAATGTAATTCAATCATTGCTAACTTTGGTTTCATGCACACGCAATACATTTTTTGCATCGTTATGTTCAATTACGTTCGTGGGAGCTCGGATAAAACAATATTGGCATGATTCATCGCTGATTGGTTCGTCTTTTTTTTTTTTTTTTTGGGTGGGAAATCATCAAATGACTCCTCCCGCTCTGGGCGGAGCGAGAGGGAGTGTCAGACTTTTACTGACTAAAACCCACCCGTGTTCCTTCCGTTGCCTGTGTGCCGGGGCCGCGATATCCCTTTCGGACAAACTCGCAACCCTGGCAGGCATTGGCCCTTACGGACCCCGTCAGTTGGTGCTGACATCTCTTTGAGGCGCGCGTGGAACACAACGCGCCGTCGACCCGGGCCTGGTCCTAATCGGACGGCGAGCTACCCATTGCCCACCGTCCGCAAGCCCGCGCCTACGGTGGCCGGAAGTCGGCTCGCGACTCCCGACGCCCGGGGCGTCTCCTGCGGCGGCTAGGGGCGCGAGGGCGCGCATCTTGCATTTCCCTCGCGCGCTCCGCCTCCTCCTTCGCGAGCATTACTGCTTCGCAGAAGGAAGTGACGGCTTCCCATGCTGATTGGTTCGTCTGACATGCAAATAGTTTTAGTTCTTTTAACTTCTATAACGAAAATTGCTTTGAAAACGTCTTTTTAAAAAGCCCCTTTAGTATTACGATCAAGAACTGCATGCTATTAATAATGTATGCTCAAGGAACTAGCTCGGGAATTTATCGTTTGTGTGAATAAACGGGGTAGCACTTTGTCTAGCTTCCTCTGTCGATTTTATTATCAGTTTATCATTGATAATAAAGAGTCTACTATCTTTGAGAAAGCCTTTTTGGTTTATATGTACACATCGTTTGGAACCTGTACGTTATGTGTGACGTAAATATTACGAAGGCTATTACGTGCAGGCAAGAGTGATTCACTTCATTTTTCCTAAATATTTTCTTAGAAATACAGCCTTCATTCTTTTTTATAGTTCCAAACCAGAGATATCACTCTCGTTATAGTTTTAAAATTTACTTTGAGAAGAAACTTTAATCATAATAGGTGAAAAGTGTAGATTAATAGTTATTGTTTAAGTTGGTCTTGGTTGGTCTTGAGAAAAACGAGCTGAAACTTTTTTATAAAATGGCCGCCTTAAACGGCGTCTAATTTGCGTAGGTTGGATTTGCAACGTTAATCTTAGTTTTAGAACTTAGTATGGCTAGGCTTGGTAGCTAATGCGTGTTTGCCTAAAAGTTTCGGTTTAATACTGTTGTTACGACTTAATCTGGATTAAGGTTGACGAATTACGACAGTTTTATTGATTATATGGGTAATTTAATGTACCTTTTCATTAGATCAGGTGAAATTAGCATAGAAATCTAAAATTAAAACTACTTGACCAAATATTGTTTAGAATTATTTAATATGAACTGACCCAATTCTGAAAGCAAACAATGAAATGTAAAATTTCCGCTAGAATATTCATTTGCCGACTAAAATTGTCCACTCTGTTAGTGGACAATTCTAGTCGGCAAATGAATATTCTGCAGTAGCACAAACTTTTAAAGTACAAAAAACGCGAAAAATAACCGCGGAACAGAATAAAAAGCAACTACCATTTCGCAACTGTCTACCAACTGCCATAACTTTGTCCCGATGTTTTTGCTTCGTCTCACAATGCATTCATTAGCATATGCCATTTGTGACCAGGCTTCGCTGCAAGTTGCCCACTAGGCTTTTTGAAAGACTCCTCTGTTATAATTTAATCACCTTATTGGAATATTACACTTGGTTTAGTTTTTTCTTCATGTTCATGCTTGAGCTTGATGTCGGAAATGTATTTGTATTTTGTGTTTCACGAACTGTGTCCAAATAAACTTTATTCTTTCTTTCTTTAAATGTGAGTGGTTTGAGTAAAAGGGTTTCAAATGTATGTAATATATATATATATATATATTTATATATATATATATTTATATATATATATATGTATACAAATATTTACAGTAAACCAGTTGACAAATTATACATTAAAAGTAATAAAATGACTACGCTTTTCTAAATCTAAATGACGTTTATTTTCCTATTTAATTCACGTCGTACCTAAACAAAATCATTTTTGCCAACTCCCAAGCACCTGACAATCTAATGCGAAAATCAAAACTGCCAAGCCGCAATTGTTCAACCCCACACATAAGAATAGAATCCTACAGTTCCATGCAAGCAGATACGAGCACAATAGCGGAAGCTTGCGGTCCATGCAAACAAAGATACCATCATCCCTGCATCAGCTAAAACCACTCTTAATAACAATAGCGTAGAAGCTAAACACACTGCGAATCTTAATTTTGCTTCAGCTCACAAAGAGTTGAATTACGTACAGTTATTTCAAGCTAGGGAACCTGAGATGGTCGGACTTGAAGTACTAAGGTGCTATGTATTGGTTGCAGAGTTTTATAACTTAATTAAGAATGCTAAAGAGCAATTTTATGAGAGGTTACTGAGTATTTCAAAGAATGATTATAACGTACGATGTTTTAAGAATACTTAACCTCTATTTATGAGGAAAGTCTATTAAGATTTTAGTCAATTCTGGTATTCCAGTCATGTTGATTATGTTACACAAGTTCTGGCACATTTGAAGCACTAATTACTTTATGAAGCTTATGAAATTTTGAGAGTTAGGAAATACTTAAGGAATTTCATACGTTATATTATAACTTGTACTAGTTAATAATTCGTAGAACTCTTCTAGTTGAAAAGCCTTTGTAAGCTGAGGAATTAATTAGTTTAGAACTTATTAAGCTAGTGTCTTGAACATTTAGATAATTCGTAGGTACTAAGAATGTGCAGAACGAATCCTAATCCAGAAAATCATGATTCTAATTCATTCTCTGAGCATCCAGTTATATGAAAAACATTTAGTTAAGAAAGACATCTGAGCCTGAAAAGGGCTAGGGTACTTTAACTTTTAACCGCATAATACCTCAAGACGAAATACAGCTCGCAGCTGATGATACCATCATTAACCTTATTTACGAAGACGAAAATACTCTTCAAGGTCTCGAAGCCAAGCCTAAAAACTTCCATGTTACATAACAGTGGTGGTGTGGCCAAGTTCAACACAGCCTTATGAATAGATTAAGATTACTACCCAACTATTTTTAGCAACGTTTGAACTATTTTCGGTTTAAGCGATAAATATACAACTAACAAACATATTGGCGGAATGGAATGTTTGACTTTCGCGTAATATTTTGCAGTTTGTGCGTGGTATGGAGGATGAAATATTTCATTTTCGATATTTATCAGAAGCGGTTTCTGTTATTGATATGTTCTTGCCCATTGGTTTCGTGCGTTTCGCTTTTAATCCTAAAAAATAATTTACGTACTTCAAATATTGTTAATGTCGTTAGGGTAACGATACCATATATTGCGATCGGTTATCCTTCTGCTAAGCACAATATGGCCTCAATATCGTTCCTTGTGGCATCCCAAGGAAGCATGTAGCTAAACAATGAATTTCACGACACAATGTTACCAAGTACGTCACCGGTGTTATAGAAGACGTCAAATGCAAAACTATTGACGAGCATGTCAATAGGAATGTCGGTAAACACTGTCTTAGTCACGCTCTTTTCTCTTAAAACAACAGACATTTTAGCGAACACAAGGTTGCCGTTAGTAACTGCATTTTGTTGAATCATTGCATTTAAAAATTCTATCATAATCATAACACAGTCATGTTTTAGAGCCTTTTTGTTTGTATTTACACGTAAGCTTGAAATAACGACTGACTCACGAGAAGCTTACAAAATAGACACAATTATATTCACATCTAAAGCAATACGGAGTGTATAAAAAGATATGATTCACAAACTGTTCTGTTGACTGTTGCATAAACGTGAAACTCCTCTATTATAAACGAACACGCTGTTTTATGGTTAACAATGTGTTGGAAATCTTGCGTTGTTATGTTGTCTTTCGTAATCATCGTAAAATGTTGTGATTGTGGAATTATAGTGCGATTAAGAACGTTTCGAATGATGGTTCTAACCTCAAACAATACAAAAAGAGGAACTTCTGTTACATAGGTTTCATAAGGCTTCAAACACAAAGCAAAGGATTACAAAGTGAATCTTTACTGAAAACGGGACACAGTAAGGTCAAACTCTGATCTGCTGTAGGTACGGTTCCGGATTGGTCTTTTGAGAGGTAACGGTGCCCCTTCCATGTGTAGATGGTGACCACCGGGGTTGGTTTTAGTGAGGTAGGAATCCCACACTCCCCGGTCTTTTCCCCAGAGCCCGGGCGCTTTTTGAAGGTTTCCCACCCGAAAACAAATAAAAAAAAAAAAACTAAAAAAAAAAAAGGTATCTTTATGTTAAAAACGTTTTCAGGTCGATAAGTATGTATCGTGTAGCTAGCCATTCGTGGATTAGTATAATAGTGTGCCATATCTTTTTATCAGAATCTTGTTATCATATCATGAATCATAATCCTTCTCCTGGTTGACTGAAACGTTGGGTTTTCCTGCTGTAATGTTAACTTTATTACAATTATTTAATAACGTGTAATATTTGACACAGTTTCATCTGTGTCTGAATTATTTAACTCTGTGCGAAAACATTGAGTCATAGGTGTTTCGGTCGCCATATGTTGCACTGTCGTGACTCCGGACCACGGCCTCGACTTTATTGAATAGTAGTCCTAATATCACGTTGTCTTTTGAGAAACATTCTTAAGAGTTTGTTGACTTATAAGATATATTAGTATGGAAGAATTTAAAAGAGTATGAAGAAGGCAATCAGATTGCATTTCCAAATACAGTGTTGGTTTACGAGGAAATGCGAAAACCACTACATAAACAGATATTTCATGTCGCACTAATCGTAAACGTACGTATGTTTATTCAATTAATTGTTCTTCAAAACCCTTTACTGAAATTGAAGTAAACACAAGTACATATTAACCAAACACATTTAACATAACGACCTGAAATAAAGTGCTAAACGAGGAAGCCTTCAAGGCCCTTAACTTGCGATCGTAACAAAAATCCAATTACTTCAAACAAAAAATTCATCATCGAAGTTGAACGTCCTTTTATTAGTACCGATATTTGTATTGTTTGTCTTTTGCTTCATGTTATTGGTTGACTCAAGTGTACAGGTGATGGTATTTGCCTCTCTTTCAGACGCTGCCGCAGCTTTGTGTCGCTACAAGGGTTTATGGTGAACGGTTCTCCGTGTTCCTTTAACTAACAATGTTTCATCTCTCTCTTTCCAGATGGACTTTTTTGCTGTCTCGCTCCTGCCGTACAACGGAATGTTTCTATCATAGAAGTGTTTTGCATTCCTCTTGCTTCTCGGAAACTGTTTCTATGTTGTAAATGGAAATGGGATCAGTAATGTTATTTGCATTGGAGATAATTTCTGCTAACTATGAGTTATGGCGCGTTGTTAACTCGTTACAGTGAAGCAAACAGTAGACATTTCTTGTATCTTGTTTGAATTCCAATTTTCTATGGTAGCTTGATAGCTTCAATAATTTAGTAGGTCTAGCACAGGTATATTATATACTCTATATCTATGACCTTGGCTCGTTTATTGTTGGTCGGTAATAATCGATTTCTAGAAAACGCCCAATATAGTCCTTGAAAGAAAAGGGAGGTTGAATTTTTAACTCTTGACCTATACCAAAACCAGTTACTACAAACCCTTGTAGTAACTGGCTTTGGTAGAGGTCAAGAGTACCAGCATGTATACATGCTGGTATAAAATGGGATTCTAATGATAAACCTACTATAATATTCATACCAAGTATTGTATTACCAAGTAATGCGATTTGTACTCATTGTATGATGATGATACAATAACATGACATTCGTTTGTAATCAACAAATGTGTGTAATTAAGTCGTAATTACTATGCCATCGAACTGTCTATGCAACAAGAAATGTTGGTCTCGAAATCGATTTTGTGGATTTGCAATCTGATTATTTTGACACGGTTTCACAGTCGGAACAAAAATTGGTTAGCTATACGTAATAACATTACGTTGATTAGCTTGATGGTAACCACATTTATGGCTGTGATCGCTTCGAAAATTGGGTCCAGTTTTATCAAAATTGTGTCATGGTTAAATGGTAGCTATTATTTGTTTGGGACCATTCTTATCGAGTTAGAGCTCTTTACGATCGTTCAGGGATTTCACTTTTTGTCTACGTGCATCTGATTTTCCTATTATTACATCAAGTTATAGTTCTTCTTCTATTTCCCTTTTTGTCTTTGTTCAGGGTTCGGCTAGATTCTATTCTTTTATGGTTTAGGCCTTCGAGAAACTTAAGTGAGCCTAGGTTTTAATGGACCTTTCTTTCGTTTTTTGAAAATTGAATGGAATGGAAAATTCTAATATAGAATATTGGGCCTAAAATTTTCCATTTCGTAAATTTTTCCGCACGATTACGTTGTTTAGTGAGTCTTGTATTCTTTCGGCCTGTTCTATCCATAAAATTAGTATTCTATCGATTGTATGTCTTCTACATCAGTAATCGGCCAATCGGTATACGTAGGTTACCTACTAAATTTTATATGCGATTGTTTAATAGACGTCAGAGCTAGATTATCGTTCGTTTTTCACTCATTCCATAACCTTTGTCTGTATCTACATCTTGTTCTGTATTAGTAGCGTTCAATACTGGTATTTAGGCCGAATTCAAATGTCAGTTCTCGACGCCATTGACTAAATTTCATATGGCTGTTATCTAATCTGATTAGTTCGAATGGCGTCTATATTTAGGTGGCAACCATATTATATTCTCTTCCTTCATTTCAGATATTTTTACACACCTACAAACTTATAAGTAGTACTTAAAGTGATACAGTAACTGTGATAGACGTAAAATTTAGTATGCACTAAAACTTAGTGATAAACTCAGTGAAATGTTCTCTTTCTAAAATGGAAAGGAAGTTAACACGCGAAGATTTCATGAGGAAAAGTTTTCGTGCACCGAGGGTTTCGCCCGCCCCAGAAGGTCAAGAGCCGACTGTAAACGGTGCGCCACCACCATCGCCAGTGTCTTTAGCCATGTTGGAGAGAAACACGCCGCCACAACGAACCCAGTACGAGGTTACATCCACAGGGATAGCTCCCAAACGACTCGAAATCAGCAGAGCTCATCCCATCCACCTTAAATCATTCCAAACCCCTGAACCACCCGACGATACCGCACCCATGCCTCCATCAGATGATGTTCTACGCAAACTGGAGCGGCAAATCGGAGAAATGGAAAGAGGGCTCGAAAGAGCACAGAACGGTACCGTAGCAGTCGACGAAAGAGTAAGATACGCGGAACACGAAAACCTTTTACGTACTGGCGTATCCTCAGTTGGCGGTGGCGGGTATCTGCCTGCTGATTCTGATACAGAACATGACGATAGAAGTTCTTTCAATAGAAACGAAAGCACACGAAGCAGTACAGGTGGTGCTACTCCAGTGCCGAGGCAAGCTACTCGACTAGCTAGAACGAATTCTGATACCCAGCAATCAGTCGCAGCGACTGCGAGGTTGATGAGGAAGCTAGCTGACGGTGGCAACAAAGATGAAAAGACTAAGGTTATATCTCGAAAGGCGATTCAAGCTAGGATGGAGAGGGTGAAGAACTCTGTTACAGGGAAGAATGAGCACAGGGTCTTGGCTGAGCATAGGGTGGACCCGCCATCTCCGAGGACGCCTACTTCCCCTATAACTACAAGGTCTTCTCAGGTAACGATGAGTCTTTTGAGTATTGTGTATGTCCATTCTAAACAGTCTGTTATTTATAAAGATTTAACCGGAAAATGTTACTACTGATAAATTAAAGTCTCACTCGACGCACGGAAGTGAGCAACGCCAAGTTCGGTTGAGATATTTATTAGTTACTTAGTGTGTACGATATAATTAAAATTTATGAAGAGCTAACTGCTTAGTTTCTCTATAGAAAACGGTTACTTTACGTTTAGTTTACTTGCCTTTGAAGTTGCGATTTCTCTCATCTATCAGTTCTGTTCTCTCAAAAGATATCTTCAGTACAGAATACTTACTTTCGTCTTGTTTGTTTTAAGTAACTCTACCTGGAAAAGTACTGTGCCCCTTTAAAGTTTAGTTAAAGCCTTTCGATCTATCACCCGAACTTATAATATTTTTATGATACAAACAAATCACTGTCTCGGCTCTTGATACATTTTATGTGACGGTAAGTGTGTTCTGACTACCCACACATATCTTCCTAAATCGTATTAAGTGTTGGCCAACACGGGTTACCGTGTTGCTTAATATCATTCACACTTGCTTGCGTAACGTCTACAAAAGGTAGGAGACTGTAATCGTACTTGATTATTTGTTGAGATGGATTTTCAATGTTATTAAACGGTTAAGTTTAATCAAATGTTTGGGGAACGTGTTATATTCGTGTGAGATTATTCGGTTTTAATACTTTCATGATAATTTGGTAGTTTACATATTTATTTTTGTTGATGGAATTTGTAGTGTTAAATGAAGAGTATCATTTTAAAAGTCTAATAAATAATGTAAATTTATATCTTCTCGTCAATAAAAATAAGTTTCTGTTCGAAGCATCTTAATAAATTCTTGCTTAAAAACCTTTAGCCATTTTATGTAATGACAAACTGATATTTCCTTATAAAATAATCTACCATTCTATGTATTACCTGTGTCCACGCTACGAGTATAAAACACAAGCAACCTTTACCTGCTGCGAAAAAGTTAATTTGTAGCACACGGCGCGTGGCGTTGACGCAGGCCTTCAATGACGTCATCACACACGATACCACGACCGACTTGTAGTGTTCGAAATATAAAAAAAATATTGTGTTTGATATTAGATATGAATTCATATGATTTATACTTGTAATCTTTCGTAACGATTAGTGGTTGATATGTATGTTTGGTACAGATGCTGTTAAGTTCAGTATACGTGACAGGAATAATAAATTAGAAATTTTTCAACAACTGGCAACACAAAATAAGTTTCGTTTTTACGTTTTGATACTTACAGGTAACATGTAACGCGAAAAAAACAATATTTGTTTCCACATTGTGTTCTTCAGAACCATGTACTAAATATTTATTTTTATTCTTTTCACAGGTAAGCACAAAGCAAACACATAAAATGGCGAAGTTGTCTGCGTACAGTGCAAAATCTATTGTAAGGTAAAGTATGCACTTTGTTTCCTTCTAATTAATTCTCTCCATTAGCGTTGAAGCGAGATTTAAACTTCAGAGAAAAGGAGAGAATTATTCAGCACAATGCACTTTAAATTAAAATTAAATAGAGTAGGTACGGATAAGGTGGGCAGTTTACGGAAAAACATTACTGATCACATCGTCATATTAAATTCTTTATTCTATGGTTTTGCCATCATCTGTGACTTGCCTTGTACCAATTACGTTGGGTAAGATTGTTATTTTCAGATAGCAACTATTGTACATGGAGCTTCAGCTATCTACCTCCTCAATGTACTTAGGCAATTCTTACCGAAATTCTCTTAATATAGGATCAATTGTCAAATTTACAGGCTTCTGTCTGACCACCCGGAACAACTGTCTAAGATATTCATGCCAACATTATACGATTCAGTAACCACTTAAAATGATCAAACCATATTAAATTTAATATCCACACTACCAAACCACGAGGGTGTCCTTTTATGGATTTAGCACGTTATAATATTTTATGAGAACCATTCTATTTTACGAGCTTGCTAAGATTTATCCATACTATTAAGATTTTCTCAAATCTCAGCTATTCCAAGGTCAGACCAAAATATTTGGATACTGAACGTGGTACGAATGATGAGTGCGGAATGCAAATCGCATGCGGCAAACTCACAGTTTACGGAATTCCGGATCCACGGTTGTACTAACAAACTGTACTGTTTACGTAATTATATTATTCTATTGCTATGAGAGGAAGCATTTGTATTTTGCGAACGTGAGCATTAATATGGGTGTAAATGATTAATTATTTATAGAAGGATTGCAGAAATAATTATTGTTTACGGTAGTTATAAATACACAAGTATATAAATAGGCAGAAATCATAAAAAATACTCGCAGAAGCTACACTGGTGTAGCAAGTTCGCTTTTCCGTACTGGAATAACAAAGAAATATGACGAACTAGCAACGCCCCTCGGTTTCACCCGCATAAATCTCGATCTCGTCGGAATATCGGGATAAAAAGTATCCAATGTGTTAATCCAAGTTATAAACTATCTGTGTGCCGAATTTTATCCGTTCCGTTTAGTAGTTTTTTCGTGAAAGAGTAACACATCCATCTATCCCATCATTCAAACTTTCGTGTTAATAATATTAGTAAAATGGTAGGATACCAAAAAAAGATATACCTTTTTTTATTTGGCAATATCAATCTCGAATAACCGTAATACGTAAGAGTTGTCACTATTGTCACGGAATTTTACGTCTTCTTGATACATTAGTAACAAGTGTTTCATAAAATCTAACGAAATTGCGTTCTACAGAAGCTATCTAGTTACTAGGTTCCTACATAGATGGCGGATTGGCGGAGCATACAAAAATTACGTTCGTTCTCGTCGACCTCTTTCCGTATTCAGTTTGATAAATTATTTTGCATAATATACTAATATTATTTATTCCGGTCTCCGCTTCGAGGCAAATAAAGTCAAATTCCTTTGAACTCCTTTCAATTTTATTATATTATTTTTTAGATGCGCTCGATCTTGGCGCCGGCACTACCATTTTGTACAAATTGGTATTGATTTTTGTCGGATATAGGTTTTTATTTTAATTGTCAATATGCTCGGGCTTTTAAACATTTGTTTACAATCTGAATGTTTTCCTTTCAGATGAATAATATTGAACAGGAAATACTCTTGTTTATTAAACATTCCTGTGTATTTATAATCTCCTATTATTATAATCGTTGTATCGTTGCCATGGAAACCTATACTCCATTAGAATTAACATTAGACATTTAAATAAATCTTTGTTACAGTCTGCTCAACCGATTTTGACTTCTATTACGTTGGTGGCACGACAAATGACAGCTGCAGTAAACAGTTGGTGTTGTAACCACTTTTTGCTTTTAATGCCATCCTTATGCCTACGCTATAGAAGTCAAGGGGTCCCTAAACGAAATTTGTAGTTTTAGCTGTAGTAGCTGTAGTTTTAACTTACGGGTGCTTGTTCTCTGTCTCACTTATGGACATACCGTGAGTGAGACGGATATAGAAGCGCCCGTAACTTCGGCCGGAACTACGGATTTCGCTCAGGGAGTAAGTAGACCCTGAATCGGTTGAACGGACTGTAAAAAAGGTTTGTTTAAATGTCTTATCTTATTTCAAATGGAGTATACAGGCTGGCAGTGACTTTTAAATAACGGACGAAAAATTTCAACGCAGGTGGGTTCAGAATCATGTACTGAATCCATGGTAACAGTTTTCGCGTCGATTTCCCTGCCACCCTGTGTACACACTCAATCAAATTAAAGTACGAAGCAAAAGAAAGAGTACAGTTATCATAAATAGTGTCAAACTAAAATTCTTAAGTAGGTCGCTCGATACAGCACCGATCAATGCGAAATCCTTGACATGCTAAGTGAGTAGTATGCATTAATTATGCCCACTTTGTGTTTTTAATCATGAATAATATTAATTACAACTATTACTAGATTTTGCGCGCGGCTTCGCCCACGTTGATGTCGGAAAATATCCCACGAGAACGTATTACCGGGTTTAAAAGTACCCTATGTGTTCATCCAGGTTATAAACAATCTGTGTGCCCAATTTTATCAAAATCCGTTCAGCCGGTTTTGAGCGAATCCGGAACATACATTCAGACAAACAGACAAACTCGCGGGAAAGTCCGAAAGGGAAATCGTGGCCTCTGGCAACGTACAGGCAACACTGCAGGAACACGGTTGAGTCTGACACGCCCTCCCGCTCCGCGCAGAGGAGAAGTTATTTGATAATTTCCCAACCAAAAAGAAAGACTAACAGACAAAGGGAAAAAAAGTCTTCGTTACTATTTTACGAGTATTATATGTATAGATTTAAAGATCTACATATTGAAGGGTAATAAGTGTCAAAAGGCGTAGGTATAAATGTTTATTTCCGCGCGTAAAATGTAATAGCTGATGACGTAGATGCAACTTACTACTTAGTATTCTGCGTTGTTAGGAAAATTATGTGATACGATTATACGAGTTCATTCAGAATTATAATAAAAACATGGTGCTATAAAACTTTCGAGCGTCTTCTCTTGTAATGGCACGAAATAGTAAGAATAGCTTTCAGCCTATAATGTTTTTATTACATTTATGTTCGCATATCTCGTCGAAATCTAGGGAAAAACAGTTTTTTTTTTCGAGATTTTAGCGTTGCTCCCATAGTGAAAGTTGTTCATAATGATGAGTACAATGACCCCTTAAGAGGTTTAGGGTAAACAAAAACTAAGGTTGTATAGGTTAATAGGGATATGTATTATATCCTTATATTTATTCCACAATTTTCGATATTGCACCTACCACTGTTTGTCTCTGCATCACCCAAAGGTTGACTGGTAGAAAATGCCTAAGGCATTAAGTCCGCCTCTGTACATTTGTGTGCTTAAAGTGTTAAAATAAATAAATAACAAAATCATAATACTTTTAGTGAAATGCCTGGAGAGTTTCAAAAACAGTGTTTTTAAAGTTGACTAAACCTAATGAACTTTCAATCGAGAGAGGCCTTGTGTTTCGTGGACGAATTTCAGCTGAAATATCCGGCCAGTTTCCCAGAAATGGTTTATTAATTTTCAACGATGAATGAACGAAAGTTCTAAACAGAATTTCTATATTGAAGTCCCCCCCCTATATTGAAGTTTGGTATCTGGACAATTTCATGAAGAATTTTAAAGCATTCGGGATTTTTTTTTTGGAATCAACGCTCTACTTTTCCACAAAAAGAAAATAATTCTAAACTCGATATTTATTTATTGTTCAGAAAGCTTACAGTCTAATATCTGATTAAATAAAGTAAAATTAGCGCTTACAGCTGCCATTTACAAGCTTCCCCAAATTAAAAACATATTTCTAAATCTGTTTCAGTTATCCTTACATTCTGGTTTATACTTTCATTACTTGATTCATAATGTATACAGGGTTAATTTTAATATGCCGGCAATCCATTGATCTAAGAGAGGTCATTTGCAACCAAATGATCCCTTATGACCCCTATGCAAATATCAACAATTTTCGAGTAATTTGACATTTTATATTTTAAAATGAATAAAATAAAAATATTAAATGTCAAATCACTCGAAAATGGTTTACATTTGCATGGGGTCATAAGGGATCATTTGGTTGCAAATGACCTCTCCCACATCTCCTTAATCGATTGCCAACATAATTATTACCAATAACCCTGTAGATAGACACACAAAAACCTATATTCAAATGTGTCTTTAAATTCTTTAGCTCCTAAATCCTGTGATATAAAGAAGAATAATTTAGCGCCGAGGGGATAAAACTTCTCGCCATTAAAGCTATAAATATCTTTTTGGCTTACCAAGTTCTTTAGCTGAACAAAAACGTAATTACGTAATGAAAATGCTACAACTTAACATACAGTAGTGGAAGACAGAGTAGAGTTACCTACACGGAATAGTAATACGATGTTGCTGCAGCCTAAGGTAGTTTCAATCTTGAATCAAACGAAAATGGTGGGATATATCTCGTGCATACGATTCAGACAAAGACCATTTTTTTCCCTTGGAGACAGCCAAGCGTAGCATAAGTAGTTCCATATATCCATCCTATCTCAATCTAAGAGGGACCTATTAGTGGTTTTAGTCAAATAAAATCCTAAATACTGTCTCCCAACCTTCCTCGCGTCGACGGCACCTATCCATTATAATTTCCTTTGAAAAGCCTTTGCCAAATCTTTTGAACTTCTCTTGCCATTTCTTGGCCAATCCTTTAGAAAAGTTGTATTAAAACCATAAAGCTAGCCAGTACTTACAGTTTACTGTACAGATAAAGGTATTTTATTTTGCAAATTTGATTAGAATACATGGTGATATAGGGAATAGGTTCACCCATATTTTACCAGTGCCAGGCATGCAAAAATTACAAAATTACCCACTAAACGAATCTACAAAAAGTTAACAAACATAACAAGAACAACACTAAACCAAACATATTCTTATTTTTTATTAACATTACAGACAGTTTTAAGATGCATAATTATGCCTTGCGTGTTCTGTGCTGAGCTCACGCAACGCGTCTTACGTCCAGCCAGCAATAGGACACAAAGACCGCTGTTCCAAATTAGACGCATTATTCATTTATTATACATAAATTAAAAGGGTTTTTTAATAAAACACGTATACTAAAAGATAAATAACTAATTATCTTTAAAATGGTGAAGGTTTCAGAAAAATACGCTTGATAATTTTTGCATGATTCTCAGCTTACCTAAAAGAAGGTTCTACATAGTAATTTGTCAAAACGGTTAGGTAAACCTCAGAACTTTTATTAACTACCTTCGCCAACCAACCTGTCAAGAACAACGGTTATTAATTTATGTGCCATTACTTAATTTTGTAATACATATTATTATTGTCAAGATTGCGTAAGTTATTTATGATACCGTCATTTAGCTCTTAGGAAATAGTTTCTAGTCAGTTCATAATGTAGTGGAGGGTTGGAAGAGGATGTTATTTGGTGCAAGCCGTGTGGCTGTTGGGGTGGGGTTTTCCATCGATAATTTCTCAGGAGACTTAGGGGATGAGTTTGCAAAAAACGATAATACGACTAACTCTTACCCTGTTTAACCCCTTTTGGGGGTGAATTTTCAAAAATCCTTCCATAGTACATAACTATTTTATAAAAGGAACTCTTGTTCAAAATTTCATGCTTCTGGATCCAGCAGTTAAGGTTTGTCCATGAATGAATGAATTAAAGATGAAAGCAGATTTTTTCAAAGGTTTTCATGTAGCAACTGAATTTGTCATTGAAGGTCATGATATCGATACTCGATTACGATTAGGTTACCCCGAAACAAATGAATAACGTTATTTTTGGAGACTATCTCAATTTAATCTGTTTCCGGGATTTATCAGATAAAATGTTCGATACAAATTCAAATTATCACAATTTTTACAAATGTATGGGATGGCTTGGTTTTAGAGAATTAAGAATCTGCCATTCCGAGATTGAAGGGAGAAGAAAATCCTTTCTAATCCAATGACATCATATATCGTTTCCCAGTTACAAAGTTTCCTGATACAAGTAGGTCAGAAATCAAGTTGCAATGTAATACTGCTGTAATTCCAAATAATTTATCGACTTCGATGCAGCATCACACCCACGTAGGTGTTAGCGTGGGCGAGTTTACACGAGTTACATTCTCATTTGCATATACGTCGTCTGCGGCATTAATGATAGCGTAGATGACGCCTGCTTCTCCTCAATTAAGCTTCTCTTGCAAGTAAAATACATGAAACCTGTAACTAGAATTGATTGCCCCACTTTTGGACAAAGATGTACTCTACCTATAAGTCACTTTGCTCGATTAGTGTATTGTACGAGTATATACCGGATATTAATCTATTTATACTTTCCCATCGAAATCCTAGCAAGAATGTAAACAAGTTCATTTTACATCACTATTTGTCTGAGTTGCTAAAAAAAGCCGCAAAGTGGAAGTGGGACTCGGCTGGCCACTGCCGCATGCCCAATGAGCTGTGGGTCAAAATAACCACGATGTGGAGCAGCCCTGAGATAGCTAGAAGGCGTCGTGGCCGACCACGTTGAAGATGGCGGGACGAGCTGGACAAAACAAACGACCAGAGGTCCATATTAGCACTGGTCAAGTCATGAGGAGAGGCCTTTCCCCAGCAGTGGGATGATACAGGCCAACAGTAACAGTAACATCAATGAAAAAGGACATCATTGAGATCTGAATTTAAAATTTAAAGTCTCTCCTTAAACTGGTTTTATAACAAGCTATTACATTTAATTGGTCTATAATTATGGGGATTAAACAGACCTTGTATATCTTATTTTTGGTAAATAGTTTTGTACAAACACTTACCCGTCCATAATATTTTTTAAACTAGATGAGGTTGTCGAAGAAAGGCCGAAACAAACTCAGAGGTCGCACTCTCTTGTAAAGTCCAGACATAATCTCTAAAGTTAACACTAGTCCTCTTCTTATTCTTAATAATGTTTTGATACTGTGTCACACTGCCAGATCCACTATGTGACTGAACTCGTTGGTTATTTCACAATCCACATCAATCCCCAGCTTCTATTTTAATTAAAGCATCTGTCATTTCATGTCGCGTGAGCATCTCCAGGATAACTCGTAAAGAAATTACAAAACCCACGAAATTAAATCCGATTCTCTTGTTTTAACAAACATTCTATAGATATAGCCTTTTCACAACAGCCAGTTTCTCGGAAACCATTAAAGAGTTGATAACTGATACGATAGTAGCTTCAGGATAACGTCGCGATTGTCTATTGTCAGTATTACCTACCTTCCGAGCACTGAATTAAAGTAAAATGAACTACACAGCGGTTAGGTTTGATGAAAACAGAATAGATATATTAGTAGTTAACGTTGATGTAATTATGGTGGAGTAAAAGGCTTTTAGTATATTATTATAGTGGATTAATGGTAATGGGATTATAGATTTGTAAATGTTTTGTTGATGATAATAACGTTCAATTACGTCTGGTTAGCCGAACATGACCCACGACTCCATTATGTTTATATCAACCAGTGAAGATTTAGCAGAAAATTTTCCTTACACGAAGAGGTCTGATTCTGATTGAAATATTTACTGCTTTTTCAAGAATAATTAAGCGTTATATGAATCCTTCCATATAACGCTTAAGTAATTCATCTTGAAAGTTTCCATGACCTAAAAGTTATGGATTTACAGACGAATAAAACACAACACTATATATCCTATATCCATAACTATATCCCTAACTTTGCCGTATATACACTATATATTATATAGTGTTCTGCCTCGTTCCGATACGGTTTGAAAAACGCTTGGCTCCCAGCCACAGAGCTTGCCTCCATCGTAAACTTAAGAGTCTTTTCCGTACGTGTTTTAGTATTATCGACTACGGGTATCGTCCGGAATTTTCGACTTTTGAGGTCGATGTGTAGAAATCGTTATATGGGAATTGGTCTCTTTAAAATGGAAATTGGGTGCTTCTGGTTTCATAGCTTGCATTGACAGCCTTGTTATTCTAGTGGGCGCAAGTGCGAAGACTGAACATGGTCTTGGGTTGAATACTCGAGTCGTGTCTTTCTCAGTAGAAGCCCGAAGTCTGAACTAGTGTCCGCTTTGGTAATGACAATATACTCGCCCTCCATTGCAACTTGTAAAATAACTATCAAATCCCATTCACATATACCTATCTGTACATAACTTGCAATCTACGCCCAGTTCAAAGTCATTTAAAATTAGAAATAATTGTTAACAAGGAAGGAGACATTACCTCTGCAGCTCTGTTAAATTACAAGGACACAGTTTTCGGGACACCAAGAAACATTATTAATGCTCATTATTTAATTAAGACCCAAACGAGGGACTGGAGGACAAGAGACAGACTCCTTGTGCATATTTATCATTCCAGTTTCTTTTAAAAAGTTTTATTTTTACGACTTCTTGGGTTATTTATCATGGTCTGTATTCGATATAGCTACCTACTAAATTACCTACGTTTACTTAATGACCCTCTGAATTATAATAGCCTTGGATAATTGGTTTGAAAAGCTAGGTCTGCGTTAGGTCCACATTATTATCGTGTATATCTCCCAAAATATGTAACGCAACTTGTTCCAATTGTGGCCCAGGCTTAACGTAGTCTCCGGCTCTCAAACCCACACTTGAGTATACTATTCTATTTGTCACCTAAAGTCTGGTATGTTTAGCATTATGCACGTGCATATATCGAAATTGTTCCACAATTGCAACTAGAATTCTCTTCTTAAATGCTACCCAAAATATGAACGTGAAGAACCCACTCATAAACTAGAACATTTTCCACAAAAGTGGCAATACTAAGACAGAAAGCAACAAATCCTTCCACATTACGACCGATACATAAACACATTGCGCTAACTAGCTAAACACATGTAAATCTCTCGGCATTGCCTCATGACGCGAACGAAGCCCCGCGGGACCGAAGCCCGACCGCTGCTGCATTACAAAGATTATTAT
This sequence comes from Agrochola macilenta, assembly GCA_916701695.1. Taxonomy (NCBI): domain Eukaryota; kingdom Metazoa; phylum Arthropoda; class Insecta; order Lepidoptera; family Noctuidae; genus Agrochola; species Agrochola macilenta. The sequence continues at coordinate 6,773,639 of OU753578.1, forward strand.
TATATTCAGCAAGTTCTTGTGAAGGCAGAGACGCAAGCAAGCCTTTGACGGGATCTGAGAATGTGTGAAGTGGAGAAAATGTGGATGATAATCTTAACTCCATACCATTTTGAAGTAAAAGTGCAAAGGGACCATTTAATTACATATTAGTAAAAATATATATATAGATAGCTATGCTGGTAAATGTCATGATAACTGATGCATATTAAATTCATGAACTGGCCGAGCACTGAAGACTATTATTATATTCAGCTGGCTCTTGTGAAGGAGCAACCCTTTGACTGGATCTGAGAATATATGAAGAGAGCTAGGACAAGCAAATAACGATAGAGAAAATATTCAGGCTAATTTTAGCTACATTGTATGTTGAGGCACTTTTAGACGACGTAAGAATTCTTAGATAGCTAGGTCTCTAGTTAAATGTCATGATAACTAATAAGCCTACTGGGTTTTCGTTAGAAATTCTTGAACAGAAAATGCAGTGACTGAAGGATCTTTTCGTCATCTGCCTCATTTTTGCCAGGGTCCACTTCCAGCTCAGGTAGTCTTGTTCCCATTGCGCTACTTTCAACATCGTTCATGGATAATCCATTGGCTTTCATGCCATCTTTACACGGTACTCATTAATATCCATCAACGCACAGTGCACATTACTCAAGAATTCTGCACGCTGCTGTGATAAAATGAATTTATGTATGACCTACACTTTTACCAATATCAATATCAACGGCTCATGCATGCATTACGAGTATATCCTTGATACCTTTGAGTCATTATAAATTCAACGAATTGCAATCAGCCAATCAGTGTTGAATAAGTAAATAAAAGTATGCGAATGTCAATACTCATGATATGGCCCTTCGCTATTTTTTACAAGCTTTTTAGTTTTTTTTTGTTGTATATATGACATCACCGATTACCGGCATTTCCGTTCGGATTTGAATGATTCCCTTTTTACCTGACTGCAAATGAGGGTTATGTTTTTTAATCAGAAGGATAATATATACAATCTTTGTTATAGTCATACTGACTGTTACAATCTGACGAGGAAACATAATCTTCTAACTGATTAGAGAAAGTTAATAATTTCTAACCAATATTCCTAAGTTTGACACGGTTATCTTAAACAATAGACGATATTGTTATACAAGGAAATATTAAACTCAAACTAGCAAATCCTGATACAAGAAACAACTGCTAAGATGTTAGAACTTTGGAAGTCGGAAACTCGGAAGTTTACGAACTCGGAGACAGTATTGAGTTCCACTTGAAGTTTTGAATGCAGCTTATGAAACGAATTGTTTTGTAGAAGATATTATGAGTAGTATTAGTCAGGATAAGCTTAAAAATAAAGCCTTGAAAGCTGGGAGGTGATGAGGAAAATATAAGATTTTTCCCTTACAACCCACCATTTAATATCCTGTCGAACATAAAGACATTCTTATGGCCGAAATTAATAAAACTCAAATGTAACCCTCCCAAGCCCAAGACTAAAAAAACCAAATAATTCAGAGACGCAAGCATCAACTGACGTAAAGCCTAAGGTAAATGCAATAACCACCATCAAAATGACATACCAAATAAAAATCACCAACACATAACCGATCTGGAACCTTTTGTTTCTAAAAATAAAGTACAATTTTCTATAACATCCACAGTTGTATTAGACGTTTCAATTTTTGGTTGGAAATGTAGGGCGGTAGATACTCCACCCCATCTAGTTGTACTTCCGTCAGTCGTATTCCGAATGCCGTGAGAGACGCACGTCTGTGGCGTCTCGGATTATGGTGTTTTCATAGTATTTGTGTTTGTGACATGGCTAGGAAACGGGTAAGGAGTGGTTTGACATAATTAAAATGGGCTAGGTTATTCGCTAGAGATTTTACGTATAAAATTAGGTTTTCGTGATATTTTTTTTTGTCAGCTGCGCCCTCCTTTTGTTCGTTCGTTTTACTGTGTGAAGTATAATTTATTTTAATGTGTGCTCTGGGTCTTATTTATCTGTTTTTTGAACTGTGTTTTCATGAAGTATTTATGAAAGTCTACTACGATAATGATTTCATATTTTTGGGTCAGGTCAGGACCTATATTTTGTAAGAATACTGCGTTGACAAAAAATTGTTTATTTATGGTTTTCTGATCATAGAGAATAACATTCCTTAAATTCTTTGTATATAAAAGCACCAAGAGTTTGGAATGAAAACTGAATATATTAAAGGTCTATTTCTCATTTAGACAAATTTTAAGAAAAGTTTTTCTCGCGACTGTAGTTTCATTAATACACCCAATACTATTAAATACTTCAAAGGCATTCCACATCAACATTAGCAGTCCACAAGCTTCATATACCGCAAAATTCAAATAACAATGTATTTGCGATCTGCCAGTGTAAATGTAGTTTCTAAATCCCATTAACATGGAATGGATAAATCGTTTGAACACTCGTCATTGATTGGAGTCACTATTAGATGTTATTTTTATGCAGCGTTTACATTTTTGTGATTAACTGATCGTTGGACTTGCTACTCTACTAATCAGAGAAAGGATTTGCATTTTACTACCTTTGTGATGGTATTTACTGATCGATGGTAGATGTCATATAAATGTGAAATGTACTGTATATTTGAGTATAATTTACATGCTCTCAGTCTGTTTGAGAACTGTGTACTATACTTGCTACTCTTACTTAATTATGCTCTATGTAAGGCCACGACACGCCTAGTTATTCTGCCAAGCAATTAGGAAGTCCTTGCTTGGCACTGGTTGATTACAGGCTGATAAATTCAAGATGCACGTTTCATTACAGTGCTTACTGGCGTCCTAGTTTGAAACTTAATTTACTTACTCGCTCAGGTCAGCCATTACAATTCGGTACGTCTCTTCTGTAAATTAGTTATGATTGCGACTCTAAAATTAGGAAGATGCTTGTTATTTATTCTAAAGATGCGCCACTAATTTAAACGAATCAATCATTTCTTGTACTATACTCTCCCCTATTCACAGCGGAAACTTGTATAAACAACCATAGATATATAACATGTTTGTTATTGTTGAGGTAATATTGAAATCAAGATGTAAGGAATCACAAAATAATAACAAAGAATCATACTATGCTTACGCAATACCACAGCTAAGTCGATAATCCACATTTATTGCCTGACATTGCACATTAGCTTTATCAATATAGCATCAAAGTACCCTATTAAGGATACATTCTAATTAACTATGCTGTTCTAACTTTAATAACAGCTCTTAAACAGCACATTAGCATTTATGATGCCTTAATAAAATCATAAAATGTTTACTTAAAACGTAGTACTTACAAAGTTTTACAGGTATTTTTCTCAAGGTTCCCGAATTTAAATAACACGTTGTCCTATATAAATCGAAACTTTATAAATAACCCAAGTGTTAAAAAGGACCTTGTAATTATTCAGTGAGAAATATTTAATTCGTTTGTTAATAAAAATAACTTGCATACGACTCGCTCGAGTGACTCGACCCTTCTTTTGAGCGTCTATTGTACTCGTCCCTAACAAAGGATTTCAATAATAATACTTTAGTAATAGTACTTTAGTATGTACTTTGATTGGAAGGGTAGTTTTTGAAGTTGAATCTGAAATGTTTTGGTAAAAGAATATCGTAGACTGATTGAGAATCTGTTGAAAAATTTAAATGAATTATTTTTTTTTATATGTTTTCTGATTGAATTAGGATTTGTGTTCTTACCAGTGTGATAGAAAAGGACCAGTCAAATTAATTTAAGATAATAAATAAACTTTGGAAATTAAATACTACTCTCGTCTAGTCACTATTACTATCATGAAAATGAACTTAAAGGCAGCTGCGCAAAATCTTTTGTTGATCATATATCGAAATAGATAGTTGACTCAAAATTATTTTTTTAATCACAACCATTTACATTTTAATATGTCCAGAACTTTCTCTAATAACTATAAATTATTTAAACAATAATGTTGTCAATTACAACTAAATGTTATTATAAAAGTATTTTTTTTTTTTATAAACCATAATTATAATATTAACAATCAATCCTGAATTGCATTATGTCGTCCAAGAAGGGAAAGTCACAAATGTATTTTTATGCCCCTTGTATGTTAACAATAGACCAATCACCCTCTGAAGAAATTCAAAACCGAATGGTTACTCACAAAAATATCAAACCTTTACGACGGCAGCACACCTCCGCCGCGAAACCGCAATAGTTCAATTAAACTGACTAGAGCGTCATGTTTGGCTACTCAAATCGGATGCCAGTAGCGGAACATGACGCGAGTCAGTTCAATTGAACTACTGCGGTTTCGCGGTGGAGGTGTGCTACCGGCGTTAACCTTTTCAACACATCCATAGGTAGACATACAAACAAACATTGATTTGAAACTCGAGTATTGTGACTGTGATCCAATTTCTAGATATTCCAATTGGTTTTTGTGACCTTGACCTTTTGCAGCGTGCATCAATTTCATAACCAATCAACACAAATATTTGTTTGCAAACGTTTGCAGTCCAATATTGGAAGATATTGTGTGTTCTGTGTTTTTATGGTACATAATATGGTGATTCTTTTTCTGTCTCTCAAAATATCTTGTATATACAGATATCGATGGGTAAGGTCTATTTAAATCCTTGTTTCCAATTGATGTTATTTCCATTTTAAACAAACATCAACTTTATACAAGTGTAAAAATAAATAAACTTGATTTTAGTCACACACACAAGTACTGTCAAAAAAGTTCATAAAAAATATGACGTAGCACAAACTAAACCTTATGTGTGAGTATTACAGTTGTTTCTCCTAAAACTCGTGTTTGTTTACATGTTTGGCAAATAAATCGCGAACGCAGATTAGCTACAAAGTATATTTTACTAACAGGAAGAAGAAGAATAGTACTGTCAAACCAATCACATAGGTATTAAACTTAAAAAAAAAAAAATATTCTATTTCACATAAACTTACATGGGCACTTAGGAAACGTCAGAAATTAAATGAAATGAAATGAAATTGTTTATTCTGTAAATAGGATATCGGAATCACTTTTACACGTCATATAAAAAAATATTAAAAATAAGCTAGGTGAGGTCGGTGTTTCCTATCTGACTACTCCGAGAAGAAAGGCCGAAACAAACTCAGAGGTCACAGTCTCTTTTAAAGTCCAGACATAATCTTGGTCAAGTCATGGGAGGACCATGTAGATCAGAAGAAGCAGAAGCAGAAGCTAGGTGCACGGTTCCAATTGGTCGTTTCCTATGGAGAAGGGCCGGCAAGAAATTCCACGGTTACTCTTTTAAAAATAGTTGGCTTTTACAATATTTTTCTAATGACAGTGTTAATAGGTATGGGAGGACAGTGTAGGCCTTTCAACAAGTACCAGGCACTTAACTAAATGACTTTGGCATAACTCTCTGAGGTATCGTATGAGGTTTTTGAAAGTTTCAGTGGAAACTAATTACTTAGCGGCTCTAATTATCCCCATCTCTTTCTCATTTAATCTGCAAGAAAAAGATAACAATAGAAACTCCAGGGCTGTTGGTTAGTTTATGGATGGTGGGTATCAGATGGTTGACATTGACATTGAAGTAAACAAAGCATTCTCACTCCCAGGTGTGCCCATTCATAGACAATGGCGATTCATATCGATACCTGCTATTATTTGTTGGTTTTAATCGATTATTGGAAGTTATTGCTGATTGTTTCTATCTGCAGGATTTTTCTAAATATATATATACAATACAAATAAATAAATAAAATGTATTATCTGTTTGTAATGTAAAAATAATAGCTTTTTACTGCAGCATATGAAAGTATACGTATATTATGCGGTACTTATGACAAAAAAAACTTTTTTTTTTCTGTTTCTTTCTCCCGTATAATCTCCGAAACGGCTGGACCGATTTTGACGGGACTTTCACTGGCAGATAGCTGGAGTTTTATTTTTTTCGAAACCGCGAGCAGCAGCTAGTTATTAATAGATTTAAGTAGCCAGTTGGGGTGGACGTATCTACTCTATGTCAGAGACTCCGAGCTATGGGTCCAAAAGTCAAACGACATCGCGGCAGGCCAAAACGGAGATAACGGGATGAGCTAGAGTCCTTCAATAAAAACTGGTCCATAGTAGCACTATTAACTCTGTCTATCGCAATCTATCAACTCAGCCTATCACAGTCCACGGCTGGACATAGGCCTCTCCCAGGCTGCGCCACAACACCCTGTCCTCCACCTTCCGTATCCAGTCTGTCTCAGACAACTTTTCAGGTCGTCGGTCCATCTATCTGGGGGGCGTCCCACACTACGCTTGCCGATACGCGGTCTCCACTTCAGGACTCGTCTGCTCCACCGGCCATCGGTCCTTCAACAAACACGGCCAGCCCACTGCCACTTCAGCTTGCTTACTCTGCAGGCTATGTCGATAACTCCGGTTCTTTACCGGATAACTTCTTTTCTGATCTTATCCTTAAAAGTAAGTCCGAGCATGGCCCGCTCCATAGCGCGGTGAGCATCCTTGAATTTGGGAACCAGCCCGACTGTCAGTGTCCATCGCAATCTACAGCTGAAAATATAACAAATCCTGAATTGATAATACCGAAATACGTCTTCGAACAGTTTGGCACTGTCACCACCATTTTTATTTTATTTTTATGGGTCGGAAATTATCAAATAACTTCAGCGGGAGGGTGTGTCAGACTAACTAACTAAAACCCACCCGTGTTCCGTCGGTTGCCTGTACGTTGCCAGGGCCACGGTATCCCTTTCGGACTTTCCCGCGACCCCGGCAGACATCGGTCCTAGCGGACCCCGCCAGTTGTTCTGACATCTCTTTAAGGCGCGTGTGGAACACAACGCGCCGTCGACCCGGGCCTGGTCCTTATCGGACGGCGAGCTACGCTGTCACCACCCTCCGAGAGTAAACACAAATACAAACCCATTCGAATGTCGACTGTTAATGAATTTGTCCAATGTCCACGCTACCCCTATAGTTAACGACACAACCACTACGTAACGCAGTCAACCCCTAGCATGTACGTCTATTACATGAACCCGTATTACCCTTGCAATTATCCTTAACTGCTATGTTGGTGTGGTCATTCGGCTCTTGTTTAGGCAAAATTACAATATCTTAGAAGTACTTCATTATTTTCATCAAAAATAGGCAAACTTCTGTACCAATTATATCATTTTGACCTGTGAACAGGAAAGTATGTATATGGAAAAGCAAACTGGCATATAATACTTTTTTTTGCTTAGTTCTTCTGGTCGGTAACCATCGATAAACGCCTTGGTTGGTGTTGCATTTGTCTGTTGGTGGCGGTTATCACTTCCCATCGTTCAGACTACTGCTCGTAAACTAACCTATAAAAAAATACCTACATAAAAATTGTAATTTCCGTTACGTAATATTTCCACACAAAATTACCCAAGTAATGGAATCTTCAAAAGAATTACAAACAACAGTCTCATTATTTACGTGTTTATTCCCCAGATTTACGAAACAGGCACATTTACCGAGTCTCATCTGAATCGCTCCCAATCCTCTTTCAACGCGGATTACTATGATTTCTTCCATTTTTTCCATTCTTCAATTACGCCGCTGGTCGGGATAGTCTTCCAAATACAGAAAATTCCAGAATGCAATCTCGATTCGAGTTCGAATGTAATCCTTAGGTAAGGCTAAGCTTGGATTAAAGCTGGTGTTGAAGACCGGGTTCATAATAATTGGGGAGTCATCGTAGATTATCGAAGTTAGGTAACCTGAACATTTGAAGGTGCATTGTTCACTGGTGAATGCAAATAAAATAAGCCAGTGGTGCTAGCAGGCAGGCAGGAAACGATGGAGTAGGTAATGGAAGCGATAATCAGTGATTGGCAAAGAAGGCAATAGAAAGATAGAAGGCTATGGGGGACAACTACCCAGCAGTAGGACAGAAAACTTGGAAACTCGGCACAAACTAATTGGAAATCTTCTACAGATTATCTTAGACTTGATTGACAGGCAATTCAAGGGTAAATATAATTTAAATGGAAGCCACTCGAGAACTCTTAATTAACTAAAGACAAGACGGTCCGTAACTGCGGAGGCTTTGTATCTGGAGTACTCTTTGACTTCATATCTGCGGTTTTGAAGATATCTAAATATACAAATATTTGTATAATTAGTTAATAGTTACAAGGAATACATCTTTTGTAAATGGACGATATTCTAAGAGTAAAGGAAATTCAATTGTTAAAGGATATCGATCGACATGGATAAACCTAATTGGTTTGATAAGATACTTGTTAAATCAATGGCTGATGTAGATTTTAGTCTGTTGCTAAATGATTTAGATATAATCGTGCTTGATTTTTAATTAATAGTTCTTAAATAAGCCATATATCAGTAATGAGGTGAACTAAAGGGCCATGTTCTTTCTTCTGAAATTAATTTTTATTGAGTTGAAGCTTGTAGCTTAATTTAATTTAATGTGGTCCTATGAGGGTTCATTACCATATTATGCACTTTTACCTACAATAAAATCTATAGACCTATGGGTTTCATAGGTTTTAAATAAACGTGAGTTTTTTAAAGAATTCTTATATATCCATTCGCCTATATCGCCGAACCAAGCCTCCACGTGTGTCGATCGAACAAAATAGTACCATTCGTCTGCAGTTATTTTCTCTGTGAGTAGTTACTGAGTGCCACTGGAAATACTTATTTCTAGGAAAAAGACTTTAAATTTTTCAAACTACTAAGTTCGCGTAGGTAGCGGTTATCTTGCCATTCTGCGAAAAAAAATTGGAGTTTATGAAATGAAAAGCTGTAAAAAGAAGTATATGTTAAGAAAAAAAAATCTTTAATATCTTTAAAGGATTGAAACTACCTTCTCCTACTTGAAATAGAAACCTTTTGAGATATCAAAGAGATGCAAACATAACAGAATTTGCTCGTTTTACTATTCTCGGGTAAGCACGGGATTATGAGAAAATAGAAAAAGAAGATTTTTTCAGAAATTTCCGTGCTCCAATTTTAAAATTTACTTTAGAATTCTTGTCGTAACGAGTAGGGAACAAAAAATCACGAGGCTATTTTCTACTACAGGCGAATTCGACCAAACTTTTATACCTTGAATAATACGGTAATACCCGATAAAAATTCAAAATTTATTCCCAAGATAAGACTTACACAAGGTTTAGTAGATAAGGTCCGGCAAAATTCTCGTTAATTTTAGCTTTTATTAACCCATTGATTAGCAACGGCCATGATTACTATTATAATGAAGAACTACACACAAAGAAACACAATACCTATTTAATAATCTCGGGAAACTTTTCAATTGGTGCCAAAATTGCAGCCACTTCATTCAATTCTCCTAATCCAAAAAAACTTTTTCAAAGGATAATTACAATCACACATTCCCACAACTTTCGCGCTACACCGAAATGGTGCCCGCTTTATGCAGACTATCGATCGAGCTGACTCCGCAACTCCGCTACAACCGAACTCGCGTAAATACGTCACTAACATACATTGATACACGTATTACGTTGAACTTGCTACCTTATGACGTCAGGCATATACTTCAGAATTCAGTGATGATGGCGAGGAGAGTGAAGTATTTGACTTTTGAAGTGATTTTATTGTTGTTGGTTTAATGGAAAATATGTGGTATTGTTAGGTTGGGCTAGTGGTTGAATAAACTTTTGCACCTGTATGTTTCGAAACGGTAGGAAAGGTGGAAAGGATCAACGATCAGCAGACAGCAATAGGTCTCCAAAGCGTCATGAATGTGGCGAACTTCAGTTCACTCAGTGACTTTAGAGTGATAGAATTTCAATGAGAAAAGTAATACTTTTTGGGATCATCATTCAATATATTATATATATTTTTGGTAGATAAAGTTCTTAAGAAATAGATGTAAAAATTTCAGTAATTTCATAACTTATACTTAACTTACTTAAATGGATAATATCTCTTTACTAAGGCCGTTAATAAAATTATTGGAAATTGGAAAGTTTTGAATATTAAGCCTTTTATATTATCATCCATAGTTATTGGATCATAAAATTCGAAAATTCGCACGAACTCAAAGTAAGTTTTCACGCAAATCTGGAACGGTCACGAATATTATACGATATTATAATGAAGTTCTAATACGGTGTTGTAATTCAAAAAGTTTTGGACTTAGTTTCCATTATATTATCACGTAATTTCATCATAGTCAAGATAACTTAGATCTTTGTTTTCAGAATAATCAACGTTCTGAAAAAATTTTTATAAGAGAGTATTTTTGAAAGGTTCTTAATAAGTTAAGCTTTCATAGTTTTAAATGTATCGATGGCATTTTCAAACCCTCTGATTCGAAACACCAAAACGAACTCAGCGGTCACAGTCTCTTCTACAGTCAGGCCTTATAAATCCCCCTTTATCAAACTGCTCCACAGTTTTCCCATCTAGATCACTTAATCCCCCTCTGTCTGGCGCTGTCCCATCGTATTTCCAGAATTCGCCTTCAAAGTCTTCCTATATTTTCTCTACCAGCTCGTTTATCGGCTTAGAGAAAATGTCTATATCAATTCCTTTGCCATTAGCTTTGGCAGTAAATTTTTCAGTCACGAAAAAATATTTATCGTCACTGGAAATAGTTTGAATTTCTAAAGGTTGGCCTCAAATGATATCGTGATGAGTCTAAATAAAACCTCATACCGTGTGGCACAATCGTTTACTTCTTTAAATTCATTGTTATAGCCAAATGAATGAGAGTTACCTTCCATATTGTGGTACAATTAATTGTAATAGCAATTCGCTCTTTTCTATAGACCTTTTGTTTTGAATATCAAATGTAGCATGATTGAATTTTTGATTGATTCAATCAACTTTTGTTTGGGGGTGAATAATAGATGAGGTAAAAGGGCTGTTCTTAGTTTAGTATTCAATCGATTGATTTTATACCTGAACCAAGTCGGTGAGGTTGATGAAACGGACGGATAGGCTGTATTATTTCTTTTGAATGCATCCGTACTAATAACGTAAATTACTTAAGACTTCTTCAAAATAATTCCTTTGAAACTATAACGTGCATTGCATAAACGAATTCCAAGATTATACGTATTTTAGCTTGTCTATATTTTGTAACTGCATTTATTAGTTACTGATATATTTCGGTCCTTCGAGCCGGATCGAACAATAAATCAATGATTAGATTAATTTGATCTGAATTATGTTTTAGAACTACCCAGTTATCGTTAGTTGCACGCTGGTCAGGCCCATTTATTCGTTACCTAGGAACATAATTAAGTGCCCTAACACTACAAATTATGAACATGGATATTCTAGAGACCGTGGGAAAACGATATTTGTAATATTCGCAAGCGATGGGCTAATGCTTTGATTATTATTTACGATAATTTCTATAGCTACCGAGTAAAATGTCCCTTCAACCTGTTCGTAAATTATTGTACCATAATCTCTACTAAGCCTATCGCAATCCACTGTTGGATAAAGGCTTTCAAATTGTGTCACAATCGTTGGTCCTTTGGTTTCCGTAAGTAACATATACAAGTTGTAATTTAAATAACTGGAAACATTAAGAGGTTTTCAGTTATTTGGGATCGTTGTACTCATATCATAACGTCACACCTGTACTTCCCGAAGGGTTAGGCAGTGGTGCACCTATAGTACCTAAAGTATCATTATACTCATCAATATTTAAAACTTTTTTTTATAAAATTACCTTAAGAGGTTTCGCCACCCTCAATAATTTCATCCTCTTTCCTGGTTTTGGCACCGTCCTAAAAATCCTATACAATTTTAAAAGAATTAGAAACTAATAGGGAAGTAACACAGTACTATTTTCTTGCTTGACCGACGATGGACGCAACATGATATTATCAGTAAATAGATTGCCGCCCCTTGCTCATCCATCAGGGGTTTATTTAGTAATCCTTAAAGATTGTATCATACATGGATGTTGCCCATCTGCTATGGTTGAATATTCTCTAATGTAACAATAGTATTGTTGATTTCTTCCTTACCGTGAAATTCGTGATTTTTGAAGTCGAGGGTATTCATTCTTCTTCTTCGGCACGACTGTGCATTAAATTTTATTGACCCAAAACTTTGCCACTTCCACGGCATCGTAGGTGGCAGCGCAGAAGTCGCTATTGCTGCAGTTTTTGGGGCACGGAGGGCAGGATAGGATATGAGACATAGTGTGCGCCACAACTCCACATCCTGACTCTGCCGCCGTATCCATTTGTAATTTGGAAATGATTTATAGGAATTTATTACGTTTTTATATCTTTAATCTATATCTTTTATTGTAACCATAGATTAAAAATCTATATATAATCTAACACTAAATTAAATGACTAACAATTCAAATAAAAACAAAAGGGCATAGGCATCGAAGTTCCTGTCCGCATCACTGTCAACAGGAAACGTGCCCAGAAGACTGGCAGCATTGCCACGTTGAATGGCAATGCTAATTCTTTGGCCAAAGTACGAAATTTCCTTAAAAAAGAGACACGCACTAGAGCCCCATTTACGTTTATTGATTCTAACATGTTTATTCGAGACATCGTTTCACAGATTCATTCTCGTTGTTACGTATTGAATATATTGTTTATATTGCTGTTAACACATTTTAGTACTAGGATTATTTCCACAGAGAATTTTGCAGGAGCGTTGGCTGCTACGCGTATCTGGTTATGGCAGGTCGAAAATTGAGTGCACAGCATTCGATTTGAAGCTAAACTAACGAAAGTTAGTACATAAAAGGTGATTGTTTTTCACTGTTGTAGGATTATTTTCTATACATTTAACACACAGTTTTTGATTTATTTAAAGTTTTTGATTTCAGTTTATCGTTTCCAATCAAAAACATTTTCACGAGATTAATTAAGTGTTTAATAAGATATATAAGTTATCACTCCTTCAAAGTTTCTAGTTTTATAGAATATGTGAGTGCAGCCTAGTTATTAGTGTTTAAGAACAAAATGAGTGAACTTGTGAGCACCATGTGTTTGGTCAGTTGAAGACATCACCAGGATGGGAGTCAAGGGCAGGCAGTTCCTGGTGAATAGTTTGTTTTATTATGTAGTACTGTAGATAATTTAGCCTCGTTTACACGTTTTTAGTGCTTAGAAGAGTGCTGGTCTTTAGTGGCAACAATTTCGTTAGTTAAAACGTCAATACTAGACTTAGTGCGGATTTCACCAATGAAATTGAACGCGTTCAGCACATCTAAACGCGTTCAAGAGCTGTCAGTGTACAATATTCCATAACAATTTTGACACTGACAGCTCTTGAACGCGTTTTAGACATGCTTATCGCGTTCAGTTTCATTGGTGAAATCAGCTCTAAGAGCCAATTTCACCAATTAAATTGAACGCGTTCAGCACATCTAAACCACGTTCAAGAGCTATCAGTGTCAAAATTGCTATGGAATATTGACACTGACAGCTCCTGAACGCGGTTTAGAATTGCTAAGTGTAGTTTTCACGTTCCAAATGACGAAGTTTTATAAATAAAATAGACTCGAATTCTGCTAAAGACTGTAGTTTGCTGTAGATAGTTCTTAGTACTCGTAGAAGAGTTTTTTTGTGAAGTAGATTTCGTAGTTGTATTGTCTTGTTTAATTTGTACGTAGCGTGTTTCGTTATTTCTCCACGTTTTTTAAATTATGAATGTCTTGTAAATATGTAAACGTTATCAAATACCAAACGTAATAAATAATCTTATGTCTTATGTTTAAAATGCGTTGCGACGAAAACTGAAATGTTTGTATTTATTTAGATTTATAAACTACAGACGGTACAGGAAGTAAAATAAAAAAAAAAACATTTATTCAAACTAGGCTGAGAATCAGCACTTTTCGAACGTCAAAATTACATAAGAGAGTCCCCCAAGAACGCCCACCCTTCACCACTTCCTAGTGCTTAAGCTGGGAAGAAGTGGCGCAACAAACTCCCCACCAGCACAGCTGTCTGTTAAGTTGGAAAAAAATAATAAATAAAGAACTAAATGTAACAAACAATTATCGGTAAATACAGCATTTCCTTATTGTCACCTACTAGGTAAACAATATTATGGAAAGGAGTTATGTATTATTTGTAGTAGAAAACAATACAAAGATATTGCAGCTGTCTTATATCTTATTAAAATAACAAAAAAAATACTGCGCACTGACTTCATGACATGAAGTCGGATTAACTACCATTTTTTATTGAAATTTGTCGACTATGAAAAAAAAACGGGTGAAGATAATTTTTTCTTTAAAACGTATTAAAGCATTTATTAAAAAAACACAAGTGTAAGTCCATAAAATCACAGGGGGAATCTTAAAAAAAATAAGGAAAAACAAAATTAAGATAGACTTTTTAAAGGTTATTTTAGATAATTTTTCATGAATATTCAGAAAAATACCACATGCCCATGGGCGGCATTGTATATTTAATACTATAAGCACTGAAATGTACAGAGGCGGATTTAATGCCATAGACATTTTCTACCAGTCAACCTTTGGGCGATGCAGAGACAAACAGTGGTAGGTGCAGCAACGAGAATTGAGGAATAAATATTTATTTAAATATAAAGACATACCTACATCTATAATTTCTTTACCTTTAACAGATGCGAAAATTCCTTTCACAACTTCGCATGCAATTTCGTTACAAACCGCAGACAAATCCACACGAAAATGAAAATTCCTCAAACATTTTATATCCCACCTTTGTCCAGGATTTCAATATTCCGGACCGGCTACTGCCCGGTTGTGTAAATAAATGAATCGTGCTCGAGTACGAACCGGGCAGTTTGTCCGGCGGACGGGTGTGTGGGGGCTAGACAAACTTTAATGGGCGACAAATCTTGGACTAGTTTGAATGTGGTTCAAGTAATAGCGAATTGTATAACAATGCAATTTGTTTGAAAAAATACAAGCTATAAATAAACAAAAATCACAGCATCTCCTTTCTACGTACTTTTCTGTTCCTTTCTTCTTGTATGTTTATATCTATGTACAGTTCAACTATTTCCTTAATTTCCCTCGGGAATCATCGCATTTCCGAATACAAACGAATGCAAATTTCCATGTCCATCAATTATTAGATTTATCGTGTATAATAATTTGAATTCAGAACTTAGTACTTTAGCTCTATATAGTTCACACGGAAATCGAAACAAAACAACAATAATCCAGTATATTTTTGAAATCTAGTTTTGGCTGGTCGTTTTATTAGATAAATTCAATTTTGCGAAGTATATCTGAAAAGGTACCTACACCAAAAGAAGGTCAAGGGTCAAACCCTCTTTTCAAGTAGAATCGATGTAAGTATGTCACAAAGCCTCGTAGATGTAAGTATCGATATCTCAACATGATAAAATGAAAAAGAAGTTAATGGGATGAGTTTTTTTTGACGTGACAACGTCTAATAAATCGATGAACCGGGGCAGCACGCACGAAAAAGTGTCCCGTTACGCTCATTGTAACGTTACGATCAGAGCGAGGGAAGAGAATGTTTTGTTATGACGTTGTCACGTTAAACTATCGTCCGTAAACCGACTTTACAGACAACCAATTTTTTGGCGTCATGAGCAGCAGTTAGAGTAGTCACTTAAAATATCAGTTTTAAAAATTCCGTTTTTTTTTTTCATATTCTAAATTCAAATTCAAAAGTCATTGATTCAAACTAGGCTAAGAATCAGCACGTTTCGAACGTCGAAATTACATAAGACAGTCCCCCAAAAACGCCCGCCCTTTATCACTTCCTAGTACTTTAGCTGGAAAAAAGAAGTGGAGCAACAAACTCCCCAGCAGCACTGCTGTCTGTTTAGAGAGAAAAAAAAACAAATTAAGCGTCACAGACGGGATATCTAAATACGATAAACCCATCCCGGCTGCACGGTTTCGCTAGCTAATTTTATTTGACCCTGTAGTTTCCCCCGATCCTACTCAATATATCAGTCCGTTTGTTAAGGTAGTGTGACATTGACAGTCTCAGCTGTTGATGTTTGAAATCAATCTTGAATGCAAACTGAAACGCTCATGCATCAGCCTATCGTCCCGCTGCAACAGACACCACACATTTAATCTACCTTCTAAAGTGCAGGTGTGGAATTTGAACATATGTTCCACAATAGTTCAGTGGCGAACACTCCCGGGAAATGTTAGCAGGTGGGTAGTTTTAACTAGTGGTATAGTGTCTGTCGTCTTGATGACTTGAAGTGGAGTCTGTCCATGTTTTCAAGACAACTTCGGCACTTTGTGTCTAGCATCTACTGTGAGGATAAAACGTCTAAATAGGGATTTTGACAATTTTTTTTTAATTCTGTATCTATCTATCGATATAAAAATCAATTGCCGTGCGTTAGTCTCGCAATAACTCGAAAATGGCTCGACCGATTTGTATAATTTTTATTTTGCTTCGTTACAAAAAAAAATAAGTAGATAAGGAGAAACCCAATGAAAAATCGAATAAATCGAATTTTTGTATCGATGGCATGTGGTACGAAGTTAAACGGTCATATAGTTTATAATATGTATAATCCTACCTAGGTCAATTAGATAAATCGTAGATACAGATCTACGCTTTATCTAATTGATCTAGGTATGTATTTGCAAGTTTGCAACTCCAACATCGTTTAACTTTTCAAGCAGTAACCATAGAAGGTCGCCTCTGGCAAAAGTAATTCAATGTGTGTGATAGACCAGCCGTGTAAACGAAACGAAAGTACCTTAACATTTATTCCCTACATAGTACGATAGTTAGATACTAAACATATACAACGTACAGGTATTTACATAAATAGGATTTAGATTCCAATGTGTAGGTACACGCGGCGGTTTTATAAGAATTCCTTTTTACCCAAGAGGCTTGGGAATCTAAAAGGTAAAGAATTTTTACCTATTACCCAACGTTGTCTACTTTTACACGAAGCTAAGTGAAGGCTCGTTTGTCTATGTACCTATACTCTATACTATGTATTAGGTTATGTGCTGTACTCAGACCAAATAAAAAACCAAGACAATGCGCTGTCAATAGTGACGTGAGGGTCGTGAGGCCGGTTTCGTAAACACGTGAGCACTACACCTCACCGCTCAGTAAAGTAAGTCATTTCATTCATTTGCAAATGAATGAAATGACTTACTTTACTGAAGTAATGACTGACTTTGTCTTGGATTTTTATTTGATCTGAGGTGCAGAATATTCCTTAACTAGAGGAATCCTTCCATTAGTTGATATTGTTGCTTCATGTTAATTAAATAGTAAGTTATATCAACATCCACCTACACTTTTCCCAACTATGTTGGGGTCGGCTTCCATGTGAATGAATTGGTAAAGCTTCTCAACAACGGGTGCACGACAAAGGAATAATGCTTTTCTGGCATATATTACAAAAACTTTAATAGACAAATTCTTCTCTTGTTTCGGATCTAACTTTATGAGAATAGTTCATCAATCTGCCTAGCCTTTTCCCAACTATGTTGGGTTCGGCTTCCAGTCTACCCGGATGCAGCTGAATACCAGTATTTTACATGGAGTGAATGCCTAACTGATCTGTACAACCCAGTTACTGGTTAACACGATACCTCTTGGTTCAATTAACACACACTGTTGTTAACACTGCTTGTCGCTTGTAGCACTGTTGCATCTGCTTATTGTAACCACCTTATTGTAAATACCTACATTCTAAGCAAATAAATATTCTATTCTATTCTATTGTCAGGCGACGATCCTCACATAATAGTGTCATCTGACTTGAGATTTGTCACCGGATAAACTCAATAAGTTTTCGGACGCAAGGTCTTCAAATATAGTAAGTACACCCGGAAATATACGACATCCCATTTTGAGCGATAGTTATAAATTAGCCATTTTATCCTCACCATCTCTTTAATAGTAAGTCATATGAGGTACTGAAATCATGTTCGTGGTGGTCATCAAAATGGTGTTGTCGAATTATTTTATATTAACTTCTGGTGAGTTTTTGGCCCAGACTCGAGCATTTTAAAATTCCGGTACAGACAGTACCAAAAACATCCTGATTATTTGCACTCTCCGGCCAATTTTCACACATACTAATAAAAAAAAGAAAACCTGCTCCATCACTTATACAGGATAAACAGGCTCCACAAAGTCATTAACCTGTCCATACCATCGAAAAACATTACACTCCTTCTGTAGTCGAGTAAAAACGTGAAGTGTTCACCTGCCTCGCAAAGGATGCCTTTGTGACTTCCTCTTATAGGATTACATTATCTCTTTTAAAGGAATATAAAAACAATTATCGACGTTTTTACGTGGTTCCGTAAAGCTTATTTGGTATTTACCATAAGTAAGTTTTTGGGACATTTTGTTTTTTTTATAGCGGAGATATATTCGGTAATACGGTAATTCTGGATGGCAATCTGCCTAGCCTTTTCCCAACAATATTGGGGTCAGCTTCCAGTCTAACCAGATGCAGCTGAATACCAGTATTTTACAACGACTGCCTATCTGACTTCCACAACACAGTAACTGGGTAATATGATACCCCTTGGTAAGACTGGTTGTCAGACTTTCGGGCTTCTGACGACCCATAACGCCTGTCAAAGATACAGGAATGATAGCCGGGACCAACGGCTTAACGTGCTTTCCGAGGCACGGAGGAGTCTCGGTATGTAAAGATGGTTACCCATCCACAGACCAACCCTGGCAAGCGTAGTTTAACCTGATAGATCGACCCTTGCGGCAATTATTACTTAGCCACGAGCTCCTTAACAAATAATATGTATTTACAGAATTATCATAAGTATAATTAATACATCTCACTCAGTTAGATTTGTTCTCAAATGTCATGATTTCATGAAAAAGTCATACCAATTACTACACTGCCTGCGGTCGTTGACCCAAAAAAAAAAGAAACGGATGTATACTTACTTAAGTCGTATATACAGATAGTTGGATAGAATACCTATATTTTATCGTACACCAAATTTTAACAACGCTTTTTAATATATAGGTATAACTACCTATTATAATATTCATGTTGTGTAAAATGGTTGGAAGATCGTGTGAAAAAGTTCAGATTTTTAAGTGATCTAGAAATCGAATCTCATCATGGCTCTTAAATCTATCCTCTTTTTCCTTAACTATACCATATACGAGTATATAGGTTGACCTAATAAAGGCGTTGCCCGGAGTTCCGAACTAGCTGTGGCTTGTAACCTCAGGTCAGCATCGATTCACATATATTTCTACCTAGGTTTCTCCGCGCACCAAATTTTCTCTGAATCGAGTAGTCGATACCCGAGCCTCTCTAAGGTCCGTATTTTAGAACGTTGCTCTAGCATGTAGGTTGATATAAGTTTTTTAGAAATTTACACTGTCATTCTGCATTCTTCTTCTTTTCGTGCTGTTAGTGACTAACCTGGAGGCCAATTCTCGTACTTAAAAAACGTTAATATTCAAGTTGCAATCTGTCAAACTTGTCAAAAATGTTCCTAAATTGATTGTATTTTTTAGAGATTGCGAATGAGATGCGAATGCGAACGTTCTTAAACATTTGAATTAGGGGAATTGCACCTCTGGTGTCAGACTTTTAAAGCCGCGCATTGGCCTCTGACTTGGCTTCACATGCCGTCGAGAAATATCTTTCAGGCATTCTGCATTTTTAACACGGTGGAGTGGTTTCATTTGGACACGGTGGAGCATACGGTGGAGGTCTGCCCGGCTTGGGCGGGGCACCGCCGTGTCCTCACGGAGGCGATCGGCAGCGGCGATCTCTCGCGTCCGGCCCTGGTTCAGGCCATGGTCCGGAGCGAGAGTGCATGGGAAGCCGTCACTTCCTTCTGCGAAGCAGTAATGCTCACGAAGGAGGAGGCGGAGCGCGCGAGGGAAATGCAAGATGCGCGCCCTCGCGCCCCTAGTCGCCGCAGGAGACGCCCCGGGCGTCGGGAATCGCGAGCCGACTTCCGGCCACCGTAGGCGCGGGCTTGCGGACGGTGGGCAATGGGTAGCTCGCCGTCCGATTAGGACCAGGCCCGGGTCGACGGCGCGTTGTGTTCCACGCGCGCCTCAAAGAGATGTCAGCACCAACTGACGGGGTCCGTAGGGGCCAATGCCTGCCAGGGTTGCGAGTTTGTCCGAAAGGGATATCGCGGCGAAGGAACACGGGTGGGTTTTAGTCAGTAAAAGTCTGACACTCCCTCTCGCTCCGCCCAGAGCGGGAGGAGTCATTTGATGATTTCCCACCCAAAAAAAGGCATTCTGCATTTGAATCGAGGTTGATTCTTGAACAATGACCTGTTTTACTGGAAGCTGACCGCAACCTTGTCGGGAAAAGGCTAAATAGATGATTATGTATTGTTATATACTTAAGTATTGTTCTCAATATACGAGACCAAGTAAACATAAAATTATGACCACACGATAGAAGTGAAAACTGGGGCCGAGTATATGCGATTCAGTGGCTCCGACCGACTGGAGCCGAGTATACCCGATTCAGCGTCATCGACCCGAACGTGACGGTTCAGTTTCGTCAACTGTTAAGAAAGAGCTCAAACTACGGCAAAAGAAGTTATCACTTTAAAAATTTAATTTCCCTTTCCCAAAACAGTAATCATTAAAATCTCGCCGACCCCTAAATTGTTTACACCTCGATCTAAATTCACGTTGCATTGGAGACTAATAATGTGAGCCTACCCGCCAAGGTACATTATTCAACGTAATAGCTCAGGCTCAAGGGAGTCGGTGGCGAGACATTGCGTATTTTGTGCTCTGGTTATTAATATTGACTCTCTTCGCTGGTTTATGTGTACCTACTTGGTTTTTTATGTGACAGGGAAACATAAAAAGTGGGCTTGCATTGTTTTTCATCATCAAAATGATCATTTAGGACGCAGATATATGCCAGCTAACTTGAGTGGTTAGCTTGCATGTTCTATACTGAGCTCACGCAACGCTTCGTACGTCCAGCCAGTAAAAGGACTCGCCCATCCAGGAGCGGTGTCCCAAATTAGACCCATTATTAATTTATTATAATAAATATGTAAATGCTCTAATTTAACATATATTTTTTCCAAATCATTAACACTTCTCGTTTAGAGACCTTCATCTTGATCTTCAGTATAAAATCATTAAAAGTCGGCTATCGTCGTCTTAAGTCAAAAGACTCCCACTGCTACATAGTTTTTAATAAGACATTAGGAAAAAAATATTAGGAGGGTTCCTTCCCGCGTAGTTACTTATTTGGAAAACTATGATGCATATAAACACCACAAATTTGTTACCGTTTCTGGAAAATACAGTACAGAAATACCTTATTTTATAAGCTGAGTATTCCTGTTAGTTTCATCTCCGAGAATTCCCTAGTCTATTAAGCAAGTTATTCTCTGAAGAAGCAGGAAAATTTCCCAGCAAGCAAGCTATAATAACATTCATATTTTACCTCTTTTCTGTGGAAAAATTTCTGAGCCCTAAAAGTATTGACCCACTGCCACTTAGCGCCTAAAATTCCAAACTCCAGTTTATAAATTCTAAAGCACATAATCTTTTATCCAGCTGTCCCAAAAACCTTTAAGGCATCCAAGAGGCTCCCACTTGAGCCATATTCCAACTGGAACAGGTCAGTGCCTAAGGCTTCATTCCTGACAACGTGAAAGCTTATCCCAGATTCTTCTGAAAGGATTTAGGTGAGGACTCGTTTGGAGGCTGGGAGATCTAAATGAGATGGTTTTTACGGTGGCGTTTGTAAGGCGACTTGCAACCGTGGGACACGTATCTAAACCCAGTTACCATAACAGAATTGATCTATTCGATAGCCTTAAAGAAACAAAGAAAAATTTCGTTTATTGGCCATAAGCACAAATAACTCCTTAAAACTATGAAAACAATGCTTATAAGGCCGATATGGAAATAAACTATTCTGTTTCACGTTTTCGCACAATCCGGTAATTAACGTTTGTAGAATAGATAACTTTGCAGAGTCTATTTAGCAATAGATGTTTTTTTTTTCTGACGATTTCTGAAATAACCTTGTGCTATAGTTGGATCAGACAATTTTTTGGTCCTTTGGACCACAGTCCAAGCTATAAAATAAATTAAAAAAAAAAAACAAAAAAACTGGATGGAATAGCGCGTTATGTGTGATCAACAAAATAGGTCATTTACTCCGGATCCATATTTAATAAAAGCCAAAACTGTCATCGAAATCGACCGCTATAACAATTTGGTAATGGAAGTTTCATGTTATCGAGATAGCTCTTTAACAAATAAACAAAACGGTTCCAATATACGGAAAGAGCTCCTACAATAGCTGAAAACGAAACCACTGTTGTTTATAAAAACAGTTGATCAAACATTTTGAACGAAACGATAAAATGTTTATTGACAAAAACGTCAATGTACTTACCACATAATGTTGCGTGTTTGTTGCGTTCAAAACTAGTGTGTAAAGGAGGTTCTGTATGTAAGTTCGTATATCAACGATTTTTACAATACCATACTAGGTACATGATTTGAATGCCTCTGAGACTTCTTTTTGCAACGGGTTTTGTATTTTTTTAATAGGAACATTTTCATTCATAACAATCGCTTACAAAGTTCAAACACCGCACAAATTCTGTATACTGGGTCCCCTTTTATTTTATCGTTTTTATATACTTTACAATGCTGGCAGCTGTACTCGCAACTGAAATCAGTATCAGTAAACAAACAATGGTCTCGAAGATCTTTTAACTGGGACTGAGTAATTAAATCGAAACAATAGAATCGATTTGTAATCGAAACGAGGCGTATCGATTGTCTCGCTTTACCGGAAAACTGTGTAATTCGTCCGTCTTTCACATTTTGACGTAACTCGAATAATAGAATTGTGAATGAATTGGTAAAGCGTCTCAACCACGGGTCCACGACAAAGGAATAGTGCTTTTCTGGCATATATTACAAAAACTTGTAACTGGGTAATACGATACCCTTTGGTAAGACTGGTTGTCAGCCTTTCGGGCTTCTGACGACCCGTAACGATTGTCAAAGAACCACGTATGGCAGCCGGGACCAACGGCTTAACGTGCTTTCCGAGGCACGTAGGACTCTCGGTATGTAAAGATGTTCACCCATCTACAGACTAACCCCGGCAAGCGTAGCTTAACCTGATGGATCGACCAGTGCGGCTGTTATTACTTAGACACGAATTTATGCCGTGGTGAAATATTAGCCAATCAGCTAGATGGCAGCGGGGCTGATTGTACAGGTTGCCCTTGTGCCAGACGTTCGTTTAAGTATCGCTTCTCATGTAGCAAGCACCTTATGCAAGTAAGGCATTGATAGAGCGTTAAAGCTCTTAAGGTATTATTGCTTGAACCTTTAAAAGCATTTAGTATGCTTTAGTTAAAGATTTAAATCGTTAGATGGACCCTCACCATACTAAGTCGCGCGAAAAAGTGTCTATACTAAGAAGAGTGAGCTCACACAATAATGGCGTTTTCATGATAATCAAGTCAAGTGTCTGCGACGATTTGTGTGTGACAGAAGTGTCAAAACAAAACAGAAACACGACCATCAATTAGTGCGAATTTTACGATTAAAATCTTTGCCCCTAGTGATTTCCTAGTTATGGTCATCTCGTGGCTGCGTAATACACTGTAGATTGCTCTTAGAAAGCCGCTTTACTTGCTATTAGTCTGAGGAAGAGGCGCTTAACTCAGTTGAAAAGATTTTAAATGAAATTGGTATTGAATAAACCGTCCATCAGCGCATTAAAAGCGAAGCGCATTTAATTTTATACTTTAGACACTTCCTTTTACTGACTGACTCGTTAGTGTAGACGTCGCGTTACTGCTGTACTGAACGTCCTGGGTTCGATTCCCGGGTCAGGCCATGTGTTATTGGGTTTTTCCATCTGAAATTTCTCAGTACCAACCCGGAGTCTGGATTTGTGCGCGGTTGATGGCAAGCTCGCCCTCTGTTAAATGGGACTTAAACATAAGTGGTGAAACACCTCTGCCTAAACCCTTTGGGAAATACTGGCGTGATGTTATATTAATTCCCTTTTTTTTTTCTATATTTGAAGTTTGTTTAAAAACAATATTTCAAGTGTTACACATTAGTGGAAGGCAACCTTTAGTGCTCACGTCACTTACGGTGTCACTGCTTATCTAAAGGGTCATTATTCGCCTGTAAACGTTTTAGGAAAACGTGTAGTTTCACTATTAACATAAAGGCTTGTGCAGACCAGCGCGACACGAACAATACAATTTCTAAGAAAACTTCATAGTATAACAATAACCGGTGTCGCGTCGCGCGACAAGTCGCGCTGGTCTGCACAAGCCTTAAATGTTTTAAAACTAATACAGGGTGGCAGGGATATCGACGCGAAAGCAGTTTTTTTATTAAAATAACCGTTGAAAAATATCAGGGGTGTTCAGAATCATGTACTAAAGGCATGGTAACAGTTTTCGCGTCGATGTCCCTGACACCCTGTATAGAGTTTAACTTTTGTTTTTGTTGGGTATTTGAATAATTCGTAGTTCAGCTTGAACACCATATATTTTGTGTTTTCTTTGTAACTGTAGGACTGAGTATTATCACAATATGAGAGGTAACACCACAAAAATAATTCACTAATAAGCCAACCAAAATCCCAAAATACTTCATTATGTATGCGTCCCTTTTTTAACACTTTCAAACGATCACACAAATCCTGCATACCAACCGTTTTGAAAAGGAAATATACATATTTTGTACGCAAAGGAGAAAAAACCGCGGTCGTGTCCCACTTCCAAGTTATTTCCCGACGGACGTGGAACCGGATGTCCCGGGATAAATCCGGGTGCCGCGGTGTGATGGGAGCTTTATGATTGGCGTGCCCTTGTTTATCGCGAATTCGTGATGAAATTAAAAGGCAAACGCATATCGTTGAAGGGTTAAATGTTTTTGTGGACGTGATTTTACAGTTAGTGTTACGTGGAGAATTATTTTATTTCGAGTTATCAGTTTCAACCAATTTGTCTGCCTTTTCCCAACTATGTAGCGGGTCAGTTTACAGTCTAACCGGATGCAAATGAATACCAGTAGTTTATATGGAGTGACTGCCTAACAGACCTATCAACCCAGTAACACGATAACTACATTTAGAGTTCACAATTTCCGACAATCAATCTGCCTAGCCTTTTCTCAACCATGTTGGGGTCGACTTCCAGTCTATCCGGATGCAGCTATTGGAAATTGTGCAGTATTTTCACAATTTCCGCCAATATTGCCTAAAAAAATAAGTATTCGGACAAACCCCTGGTTCAGTATAACCTTTGTTTATAAACTCGTTTAACTAATGTCTAAATGTAAAATGTTTGTTTATTTTCATTACATCTTACTTATAATATTTTTTCTGTCTTTGCAGGTAAGCATCGAAAATAACCAGTAATGAAGCAGCTATGGGTATTAAGTTGAGAGTATGGGTAAGTATAAGTTGAATACTTATCTCTTGATAAGTAACTCAATTATCGTCGAGCGTTGTGCAAGTAATTTAAGAGGGCGCCCAATGGTCCAATAGCGCCACTCCTTTAAAAAAATATTATCTCTTGACTGAGAAGGAATTATGATTATCAGGTAGTAGGACCCTCGGTAAGTGTGTTTAGAATTTTCTAATACCTTTTATAAAGTTTCTTGATGAGACACGAAGCAACAGAATACGATCTAGAAGAATGTGGCCGCTTTTCTTTAGATCGTATATTGTTGCTTCGTGTAAAAAAGATCTAGAAGAATTTGGCCACTTATCTTTAGATCGAATTTTGTTGCTTCGTGTCTCAAAATGAAACTTTATAAAAGGTATTAGAAAATTCTAGACACACTTACCGAGGGTTCTTACTAGCCGTTATTCATAATTCCTTCTCAGTCACGAGATAATATTTTTTTAAAGGAGTGGAGTTAGTGGACCAATGGGCGCCCTCTTAAGCACTAATGCTAATACCTATTCAGGCTTTCAGATAGTACATAAAAAACCTGAAAACCCTTTTTCTTCCAGACTATTTCTTGAAACCTACTTAAAATTCTTCAGACATCTTATTTAGATCAATATATCCTATAGCTATCCTAACACAAATTTCACTTAAAATATTCCCATTGCGCAAGCAGCCAAAGTCGCGCGTTATATTTATGTCAGCGCCAATATTTCCATACTAATATTATAAATGTAAACGTAACTCTGTCTGTCTTTCAGCGGGTTCATTGCGTAACACACTAAGCCCTGATTTCACCAAAGAAACTGAACGCGATTTTCTTTGGAATATTGACACTGACAGCTTTTGAAATTTTGAACTCTGTATTATAGAATATACAGAAATTAGCTTAGATGCACCAATGAAATTGAACGCGTTCAACACATGGGTGCATCTAAACTAATTTCATCCGCACTAAGGGCTGATTTTACCAATTAAACTGAACGCGATCAGCATATCTATACCGAGTTCAAAATTTCAAAGCTGTCAGTGTCAATATTCCAAAGAAAATAATAGATAGATAGATAAATCGTTTAATTGATGCACACAAAAGACATAGCACAAAATACAAAAACACGTTTAAATAATAACTAAATACATGAATGTAGAATATAAGGTGCCAATATACAAAAAATAAAATATAGAAGAAAATAAAGATATTGTGTTATAATGACACTGACAGTTCTTAAACTTGGTTTATGTGTTGATCGCGTTCAGTTTTATTAGTGAAATTTTATTAGCCTTAATAGCAGCAATAGCTTTCATTTTGACAGTTCAACAACATTAATTTCGTTAGTTACGTTGTTGCGCAGACAAATTTTTCCAACATATGAAGCAATGGAATATCCTTCATAATTATTCAGATAGTTATTGTAAGTGTGTTACGCAAATAGAGTGCTGGTTTGTCTGTTACATTTTTACGTCTTAACTTCTGGATATAAATGAAATTTGGATTTTTTTCTTCTATGTCCTGAGTTAGGACTCGCTGGATACTACTGATCCCGGTAGAAGGTCCCAATGGGATAATTCCTGATATTGATGTGGGCGAAGCCGCTGGCACAAGCTAGTACATAATAGGTATCTGGGTTATTACGCCCATCAGACCTTTTTTCACGGTTAGGCTGCATTGTGACGAAGGCTTTAAGCCTCACTAGTCCCATGCTTTTAATAGCATCGGCCTGTCGACCCTCAGCCAGCCAGTGTACCGTCGGGAGCCAACACATCGATACATATCGATATTGCAAACCGAATAACTCAATACTCGATAATCGGACGCCATATTGTGTAACCGTTGGCGCGAAAACACTAGTTCGGAAACACATTCGAGTGCGGTGATGTGTCTTTTGCATTCAGCCTATTTGATTATTTTATCTGTGGTTCAAGTGTAGCGTTGATGGAATTGAAATATTAGAATTGGATTTTCAAGGATTCACTTTACAATTAAAGTTAATTACGTATAACATTTTAATTAACAGAAATTGATATAAAATGTTTGAAGCTTCAACCAATTAACAACTACTAACGAAAACGTTTCTAAAAATAAATTCATAAAAACCCCACATCGTAAAATGATAAAAATTTGAAGAGCCCTCGAAGCTAAAAGCGTTTTCATGGTTCTATCCAAATTAATAGCATGATAATCAACACGTTTTCATCAGAGCCAGTAGAGCTCTCCTGGTTTCATTAAAACTTGGATAAGTCCATTTTGTTACTTTTGATAACACGTACTGTGATGTAGGTTGTTATTAGGTGTTAGGTACTGGTTCACACGGTTCGATTTTAGTTGATGGACTGCTAAGTCGAAAGCGATTTGAACCGTCTGAACAGACTATCATGTTGTTGAACAACAAAAGTTGTTCAACTAAAATCGAACCGTGTGAACCCGGTATAACGGTTTCATTTAATTTAATTATTTCGACCAAACATCTACCTTAATAGTTATAACTAAATTGATTTCCACACACATATCACATCATTCAGCATCAATCGGGATTGTTTATAACCATCTTCTGTCATCAAAGTACCCATCCATGCAAAGCATAATCAGCCCATTATGTTCCCACTACTGGGACTCAGGCCTCCTCTCTGTGGGAGAGAGTAGGCCATAATCCACCACGCGGGCCCAGTGCGGGTTTGCGGATGTCGCATGTCTTCGATTTTTTGGCTCTAGGACATGCTGGTTTCCTCGCGATGTTATCCTTCACCGTTTTGAAAGCAGTGATGATCACGAGCTACAACTCGTAAGTCGGTCACAGCAGGCACAGCCACAGGGCTATCACTGCTCTTTCATCTTTGCATGCATCCATGCATAACATATTCTTATTAAATTCATTTGTTAATCCGACATTCATATTCTTGATCAATATACTGCCAAATCGATTAACACTAGGAGAGGTTTTACTTTCTCAGACTGCAGACATTTATCATTGTCGTACTTACTATCTATCCTCATCAATAAGACGAGAAAATCCGCCGTTTTGTTCAGAATTGTTGGCATTTTTGTTCATGTCTGCTTGCTCAATTACTTATTCATGGATGAATATGGGGCGTGTCTATTGTCATTTGGTGACACAATTCCAACTTTCTCGTGAAAATTAATCTCCATTTGAAAATCTAATTTCGTTCTTCTCCTGAATAAGCAATCTAACAGGCTTACTATCTCAGGCAGTTACGAAGATAAACCACTCATCGGATTTTGTGACATCTCATGCGGAGCCTCTTGACCTGACGATTTTATACACATGTTTTAATTATTTATCTTCAGAAATAGAACTACCTACAGCTTATTAAACTTCTTTACAGTTCTGCATACTGATGATTAATATGAAACTAGCTTTTACCCTCGAAATTTCGTGGATTTATATACATATATACATATGTTTTTAGATTTTAAATTCATATTCTTTATGGCAGCTCTTTAGGTCATGAGGTATCCGAATTAAAAAAACCCAAAACAACAAAACATTTTGTCTAGGTCTGAAGGCGAGGCGTAAAAATTGATTCGGTTTTACAATGTATAATAGATACCTTCATTGGTATACTGTCTGCCTCTTCTTCAGCTTCGAACTATTTTCGACGGTATTCTTTCTATCTCTGGTCAAAGTCAGTACCACAGCCATTAAATGCTACACCAATACCATTTTCAAGTCATACGACCATATTAATATCACTAGTATCGATTAGCATTGCGTGCTACTAAATATTTCAGTGGCACGCCATGTCCTTGGGCTCTTTCATTGTTTTGTTGTCGTTTCTATAGTGTTTCTATTTCTGGATACTAATCTACACTTCGGATTTATTAATCGAGTTTGTAGAAATAGTTTATGAACGTAGTTTACTGTTGCTTTTACACTCCCATGTTCGAAGGACTGGTTTTCTTGATTTTGCGTTAAGTTAGGTACCGTTTCCACTGGGTAGTGACGATTTCTCATCGTTGGAAAACTGGCATTTGTAACTGTTTGTGACGGTCACTCGTAATAATTTCCACAACAAAATATCTAAACAATGATTCCTTATCAAATTGTTTGGAATCACTAAAGTTTTTGATTACCTGTGACTGTGAGTCAGTGATACCACTTTATCACCTGAGTACCGTTATCATAAACATTCCACCAACCGTTATTACGTTGAAATATAACCTATTGATGTTATTAGAAGCTTAGACCACAAAAGACTAAAATCCCTTTGAAGAGTAAGCTTCGTTATCAAAGCCTGGGTTTTAATAACTGAGAATGTCTCTTCAATTTTCTTTTGCTTGAGGTATTATTATGGCGTATCATAATCAATAATAAAATGAACTACCACAGCGAAGCAATTGAAACTGACATTTCCAAGCGTCTCTTTATTTACGAATGTCTTTCTTTATTTAGTTTTCTTTGCTTTCCTACTTTATCACTAATTCTTGTAGCTAAGTAGTATCATACGATGAATATTTAAAGTAACTATAATTGCGCTATCCAGAGAGGTTTGGTTTACCCTTTCATCAAGACTTCATTCTGATTCAGATTCCCCAATCAAGATGTTCAGTATTGTCTTCATGTCTTCTATACTGCGATAACCAATCCGTTTGCCAAGCGTGGTGATTATGATTCAGTATACAGGGATTTACTGCTTTGAACACTGGCATTGGCAGAACCAGATTCAGTATAGTTGATCTTTATTGACTGATGCGATACGTTAGTCAGTGACATCCCACAACTGACCTGGGCAAGAATTTTCCCATTAATTTTCTTCTTTGGCCTTGACCTCGCATTGAACAGTCTCATGACATCTGAACACATTCAAAACAGTTGCCTAACCAATCGATTCTAATAATCGATACGATTTCACAGAATCGAATGGTCCGATGGTGGTGCAGTGCGGTGAAACAATGGGGTAGAGACAATAGTGCTCGACTCAGGTCATCGACTCACTAGCGTCATTCACTGAAGTGATTTGTTTGATATATTGTATTGTTTTGAGGGTAGTTAGCTTATATTGTTTCAGTAGAGACGAAATTGGACGGTGGTTGGGTAATAGTATGAGTTTTGATGCGATTTTGAGTATGTTACCGGTTGAGTTTGATAGTGTATTCGATACAGTTCAAGTGGAAATCGATAGAGTTATTAACAATACGATATATACTACTAGCTAGTGGATGATTTTGGGACTAAAACTGTAGGTAAAGACTTTATAATCTATCATAATGTAATTCAAATCTATAGTATTAATTTGCAATTTTTTACAAAAAGGTTTTTGATTAAAAGTCCAGTTATAAATGCTATAATAAATTAAAATTATTCAATTAGGACATAAAAAGTTGGCCCGTAAATCTCTTGCGAACGGTTTTTCTTGATCGACAAGATTTTATGAAACTTGGACGTCTTTATTTATTACGGTTTCCTAATTACAAGAATAAATCAGATATTAATTTTAAGTTAGAACAAAAAATTGTTTTTTGTTTTATACTGCACTCTTCTTTGCCAAAATGAATTTAGCGTTTTGGCACCAAGTATAGGTATGATTTACTGATTAGGGATCGCATGTTCAGAAGCGACTTTTGTAAACACATCGTTCATTATCTTTTAAACTTCTTGAACCTTGAGTTCGGGAGGATTTGCCAAGTCAATAAGTGCTGCATTGAACTTCTATTGATAAATTAAAAATGATATAATTATTAATCCAAGAATGCCGCCCCTAAGACGACCCACTGACCCAAGAATGGCCACCAAACTAAGAGATTTCGTCTGTAGTATTCAGGTATTAATAGCAGCATCTACCTTTACCAAGTCAAGTTCATTGCTATTACCAATCTTTTTCGTCTTTGAGGAGGTTTCACCACTAACCACCTTCTATGCTGCATGATCTAATTAAGCACTGATGGCCAGATCGTCTTACCCGCTTATTAACACAAATTGTCTTTTAATGACTTTCTCTTTCACGTATTTGTCCAAAGCTCCAAATTGTAACATTGCTCTTACATTGCTTTAAGGTGCAGTTAACTTATCGTCACGGAATGCACTGTTATCGTCTCTGCTGATGTAATTTACGTAAATTGAGTTGGTTCTAGCTGCAGTTGTATTTGATCTTTTCGTTTATCCTTCTTCATCTAGTTCTAGTGCTCTTTGTTCTGAAGTCTACAAAGAACTGAATTCTTCATCGATTGTAGCTTTGTTGTTTGAAAGGTTAGTTATTTTCTGTTCTTTTAATTACAAAATACTACTACTACCATCGTTACACTGTATTGGTGCACATTTATAAACCACTTATATAAATGCACTTTCATCACAAGTGTCTTTAGGAATATCAACTCGATAATTGTATCGTCACTTGCACCTTTAAGTGGCAGTGAAGTGACTGCAATAAGTCACTAGGACTTTTCGTTTGCCAGTTTAATGGAATGTCATTTTCCTAACTGTTTTTACGTTTCCGGTTCCATCCTAACTTCTTAGATTCGACTAAAAGCTGATTTGTAACTAGATACCTAACTGCCTCGTTGGTCTAGTGGACACAAGCACTACTGCTGAGCATAAGGTCCTTTTTTCAATTCCCAAGTCGGGCAAAGTGTTATTGGGTTTTTCTATAAGGAATTTCTCAGTAGCAGCCCAGAGTCTGGATTTGTGGTTGATGGCAATTGTCTCGCCCCCTATTACATGTGACTTAAACATAACTGGTTTATATTCAGAAGTTCGACACATTTAACCTTATTTTTGCCTTTGCATTAAATAACGTGATAGACATGTGTTTTAGTTCTCTGAACCACAATAACATTTTTATCAACGTCTTAATTAAGTAACACTCATAATATACACACATCAACACGGTCTAGGGATATTTTTTAAAAAGCGAATTACTATCAATGTGTTAATTATTTATATGACATGTATATATTTAAAAGATACGTTATTTAATATTCTACCATTTTTTAATAATGGTTAAGGTACTTCGATTACAATTTCAGGATTTTATGGAAAAAAAATGAAGCATAGACGGAAACCGTATATGAATTAACTTTTAATTTATGAGTAAAAACTGAAAAAAATAGAAAAATCATTTAATTTGTGTTTATAAACTTGAAGTTAGTAGTCTGAGAAAGCGCCCATGATGTTCATAACACATCGGCAACGATTCGGCATGCTCAGAACAAGGTTGTCAATGTCTTGCTGCGGAATATTGTCCCATGTCCTTCTGAGGTGCGCAAAAAGTTGATCTTCTGTAGCCAGATTTTCAGGAACTTCCTTCAGAGCTCTTCTTTGCAGCATATCCCACGCATGCTCAATGGGATTTAGATCTGGCGATTGAGCAGGCCAGTCTAAGGCCCTAACATTGTGTGTATGTAACCAAGCTGCTACCGTTCTCGCCGTGTGTGCCCGGGCATTGTCGTGCATGAGCAGGAAATCTTGCCCCATTTGTGTTCTGTGGGGCAAGATTACGGGCCCCAGCACCTGTTGGACGTATCGTTCTGCCGTCATATTGCCCCGCACCCAAACGAGATCCGTCCGTCCTCCAAGACGAATTCCTGCCCAAACCATAATTGTTCCTCCTTGGTATGGGTGAACTTCCTGAGGGTTCTGAAGACGGCTCCATCGTCCAGGAACTCGCCAAACACGCGTCCTTCATGAATCTGGATGGAAGCCGAACCTGGATTCATCCGTGAACAGCACATTGGACCATTGCTCACTGCCCCAGTCCACGTGGTTCCGAACCCATTCTAATCGTCGTCCACGATTGCCTCTCCGTAAAGGTGGGACCCGGAGTGGTCTACGAGAGCGTAGATTGCTTTCATGCA
The DNA here is from genome assembly GCA_916701695.1 of Agrochola macilenta. Lineage (NCBI taxonomy): Eukaryota > Metazoa > Arthropoda > Insecta > Lepidoptera > Noctuidae > Agrochola > Agrochola macilenta. The sequence continues at coordinate 6,806,877 of OU753578.1, forward strand.
GTCGCCTTCTTACAGTTTGGTCACTCACAAGCACTTGGTGTTCCACTCGCAGCCTTTGGACCAATTGAGTCGCCGTTGCATTTGGTTGAGCTCGCGCAGTAATTTGCAAAAATCTGTCTTGTCTGGGGGTAGTGATGCGACTTGGCCCCCGGTGCCTCTCCGCTACTTCACCTGTGGCACGATAGTGTGTCCACAATCTTGAAATTACATTTTGGTGGGTCCCTATGGCCTCAGCAACATTACGCTGAACAGACCCAGCTTCCAGCATTCCCACAGCTCGTAACATCTCCGCCCTCGTCAAATGTTGGCGTTGCATGGCTACAATACCTCAATTTTAACTTTATCTTTCGTTTAAAAATGAAAAAAAACTGTAACTAAACGTAATTCGTATTGTTTTCTAAATTTCGCACAAATGAAAATTCCCTCTCCTACACATCAAGACATTTTTATGCCACCGAAACAAAAGAATTTTCAAAAATTTGAATTTGGAATTAGTCTGAGATAAATTACAAACAAATCGGTGTATAAAAAATTCCAATGCGGCCAGTACTTTTCGAGTTATTTAATTGAGTATGAAATATCCCTAGACCGTGTTGATGTGTGTATTATGAAGTAACTCATATTATCTAAAAGTGACACCAGAGTTTATAAGTTCGACGTAATTAATCACATAATTTACTGCCCTTGTTTGTATTTAACGAGGTCAGTGCGGGTTATCCGTTTTTGTACCGAATTCACAATTTCGCCATTTTGCCAACAAAACAACAGTCTGTTTTGATTTCAATCCGTCATTAATATTGATGCGTTTATTAATCGTCGCGTCGCTTTGATTGAAACGCAATTACTATTACGGGATTGCGGATTTGGGGTCAGATCAGAAATACCGGTTTAATTATGAATTATGGTTAATTAATAATGCTGTAATCATTTATATCATATAGCTAACCAAGATTTTGTTGATCGAAATGTTAATGTAGGAACGGAAAACGCTTTTATTTATGTCTCTTCTTATTAAATAACTTACTTAAACGAAAAGTGCACTATAGTTGATCGCATCTTCACTTACCATCAAGTGGGATAGTAGTCAAACGTGAGCGTAGTAAGAAGAGACAAACGTTTTACCTGCCCCTTATATAACTGTTCCACAAAACAAAAAAGAACAAGAAAGTGATAAATACAACCGAACTTTGAAGTGAATAAAAAGTGACCAAACAAGAACTAACCAAACTCAGTCTTCCCAGGTCTAGCTCCCAAGCTAGACCGCACCTTCAACCAAGCAGTAAATAAACTCAGTCAAGATAAATCCTCAAACGATGCGACACCGGGTGCTGCCGATACTCGCACCGGTGTTCTTGTCCAAGCTATGGAGGAGACGACGACGTGCCAAGGCCATCGAGAAGTTTCATGGGGTAAATATCGTTTTAGAACCGAGAAAATCTATGCAAGACCGGAAATATTCCTTAGAAATCCAAACTACAAAAAGTGACCATACAAATCCAAACTCAATGTGCCCAGGTCTAGCTAACAAGTTAGACCGTACCTTAACCAAGCAGTAAATAAACTCAGTCAAGATAAATCCTCAAACGATGCGACACCGGGTGCTGCCGATACTGGCACCGGTGTTCTTGTCCAAGCTATGGAGGAGACGTCGACGTGCCAAGGCCATCGAGAAGGTTCATGGGGTAAATATCGTTTTAGAACCGAGAAAATCTATGCAAGACCAGAAATACCTTAGCTCCAGACCAATTAATATTTAAGACTAGAATTACAAAATCCAAATCTAACTAAGAATCGTTTCATATCTTATTACTCACCCCGCGATAACACCAAGTTATAAAACATGTATTCTACATGTTGTTTCTACAGTTGTCGTTTAAACCTAAAACAAGTTGCTAAAACTAGTTACGTATACAAAACTTAAAATTTTAAACAAAAATACTAGCCAACTGCAGGCTTTTCAAATAAATGGAACACCATTTTAACCCGAACGGAAGATGATACCAATTTATTCCCAAAGTTTATTAGTATTCCCCCTTCATCCGACAGAAAGTATTCTCCAGTGTGACAAATTATGTCACTTACATAATACCGGATACCAATAGTAACAGCCTTGGACGGTAGCACTCTTGAATCAGACATTTGGCTTAAAATATGCTCTTTTTTTCTCGCTGCAGACAATTATAGACAATATTTTCAGTAAAATATTTTTATTTCACCTCTGTGAAATGTCAGAACTGTTTTCCGGAAACGGAATGTTAAAAGGCAGACTTTTCACAGTAACTCGAATCGTAAAAGGGAATTTTAGGTTTAACAGAATTTATCGTCATTCGTCATAGGAAACATTAATCCGTTAGTGGATCTTGAAGTTTGTTCAATAAAAAAATTTGATCATCAGACTCGATAGTCGGATCGGGAGACCATCAGGCAGTTCTAATAAATTGGAAATACGAAGCCAGTTTAAAAAATTCATAATGGCCACTGTAGAAGCGAAACAAATTCTTAATTTCATTAGAATTAGTCAAAAATCTTCGCTTTTATTTTAATTGCAGCTTGCCTGTGACGTATCCGGCAGTTTGGAAAGTGGCAATAAAAGATTTTCCTGCTATTAAAACTAGCGTTAAGACTTCGTGGATTAACATCGCTTTCGCCACGACTAATTGTGAACCACGATATTGAGGAATGTTAAAAAGATGTCTTTGAAAAACTATAATTATTATAAAATATTTATTTTGCAATAAATATTGCATTTTTGCATAGCAGAAAATAAAAAAATATATTTTATAATATTAATCAAACTAATAGTTTTAAAATGTATTTATTAAGATTTATTATTTGAATAATTCATGAATGAAACGTTTTGTTATTTCTATTTGTTGAATCAAGACTTTTCAAAATTTGGAGTCAACAATATTTTGAAATTGCAGGAACAGGGTTTTCTTACACCAGTCTTAATACTAATAAATATTGAACTAGTTTAATACTATACTATGTTACATGTTTAAAAAGGTTTCTTAAATCACTAATTCTTTTTTCAGCCTAATACACTGCCCCTATGTCTAGATTAGGACCCGCATTCTAGAACGCTGCTCAAGCATGAATCTCGACTAAATTGTAACAGATTTCGTAGTAATCTATACTCAAATCTAGATTCATGCTGAATACGGGCCTAGGATTCTGGATAAAGCATTCATCTAAAAAAAAGTACAACATACAAAACCACAGTTAAAAGATAAAACTTAGGAAATACAAAACGCCAGATGGAAGAAGCAAAAATTTTGCAGCTCAAAGCTGTTGAAATCTTTTTAAAATCATCATGCAAATTCAACCTACGCTGAACAAAAGGCTCCAAGAAAAGGGAGTTAAAAACGGCCTGAGTTTCCTCGTAACGAGGTGCCTTAAGCAAAGGCAAACACACGGGAAGCCTAACAAAGTGATGCTTACGTAAAGAAAATAAAACTTGTAGTCGTGACCTACAGTCTTATACTTAGTCAGTACGGCCATGTTATGAAGACGGTATTGTGAGAAATGGTTTCATTTTCTTTTTCTTGTTTTTTCATTTGGGTTTGATTTTGTCTTGATATCACTGTACTGCGTGTCACATGCATCCTCCTGACTTTGTGTTGGAGATGTATAGAAGCCGACTCCAAATATATTCTCATTCCTCAAAAACTTCCTTTTTTACCATTATTCACACGCTGCAAATAAGGTTCATATGTCTACATTATTAGAACTATCTGCAGGACTTGCAGATAGTTCAAAAGTGTAAAACAGAAGAATTATACAGGCTTAGTTTTTGTTTACCCTAAACCTCTTAAGGGGTCATTGTACTCATCATTATGAACAACTTTCACTATGCGACCAACATTGAAATCGCGAAAAAAAAATCTGCTGTTCCCTACATTTATGTTCGCATACCTCGCCGAAATGTAGGGAACGGCTTATTTTTTTTTCGCGATTTTATCGTTGGTCGCATAGTGAAAGTTGTTCATAATGATGAGTACAATGACCCCTTAAGAGGTTTAGGGTAAACAAAAACTAAGGTTGTATATGCGTCAAGACTATGGTTGAGAAATTACAGACTGGACAGATGAACACGTCATTTCACGCGCCATTTACTCGCTTCATAACCCATATTTGTGTATCCTTCAGCATAATATATCTTGTGAAATGGCCAATGTAAATGCATTGGTAATGTTGTCTCTGTCTGTTCAGCATATTTCTGCCTTTCTGACAGTTTCCGGTACCGCGACCTCCAAACTCTCCAGAATTCCTTTTGCTATTCCCACTCGAACAGTGTTCCTGAGTTTCATGACATAATCCAACTATCGTCTTCTGCATCTATGTATCGGTTAGCCCCAACTTGTCCCAAGTGCCCGGTTCTTGTTCCAAGTTTAATCTTGTAAACCGTTGACCCAAATTTTCGACCAGTGTCTCTGCCATGTCGAATCTTGAAGTTAGATCCGGCCAGCTCGGAGATTTGTATACCTATCCTTCTTAACTAAGTTAGGATAGACATCTTACTGCCCAATTTGTAGTCGGGTTTGTGTCTACTATTTTGATAATCTAAAGTTAGTTCTTGATTTCTTACGACAATCTCTTTTACATCTTCATAGATATTGTCAGACTGAGTCTGTGCCTTTTAATGTTAACTTTTGAACATCAAAAACTTCCCATGAACTGAAACCCATATTTATCTGCTTGACTTCGTTTTTTAAATCTTGATACTTTATAAAATTATTAAGTACCTGGTTGAGGGAAAGGTCACGTTGTACCACGTAAACAGACTTCATTCAACTAGCTATCTTTGGTTACTCTGCTCACGTTCGCTCTATAGCCGTAGGGTTAAGGTAGTTACATTTCAGAGAAGGATAATTGAATACGAGAAGATAAATGTAGTTTCTGACTTAGAGAGTCTGTTAGTGGGTTTATATTAAAATGTATTAGTAGTAAGGAAAAGGATTTACGCGGTTCTTGGGAATGCGCTCCAAATAACGAAAAGTTATAATATTTTGGTGTGATTAATATCCACCATCTAACACCATCCCTATTTATTTGGGATTGGCATAGCATTTGTTTTCTTCTTTGGTACATATGTTAGTAGAGGGTGGCCAATTAAGAAGTATACAACTTTAAATTAAAATTACTTTTATTACAAACGAAAACGACCGGATTTTTTCTACAAGTATATTATTCAGGCTTGGCAATTTTATACGGTGAATAAGATCAGCCTAATCTGCTCCTGGTTTATTCTTAAAAAGGCGATCGGTTACATCGTGTTTTTCATTAAATTTCATTTCCATTTAAGACGCTGATAACCGACTTTTAATGATTTTATACTGAAGATCACGTCTAAACGAGTAGGGTTAATGATTTGGATAAAATATGTGATATATAAGAGCATTTTCTTAATAACTTAATTTATTAATATTTTAGATTGTGTTTATATATAAATTAATTTGTAAAGTTATGTCTAACGCGGAGAAAAAACTGAGAATCACGAAACCTTCACCATTTTAAAGCTTATTTAATTATTGATCTTTTATTATAGTTTTATTAAAATACCTTTTGTTTTGTGTTTTACAAATTAATAATGCTTCTAATTTGGGACAGCGCTCCTTGATGGGCGAGTCCTATTGCTGGCTGGACGTACAACGCGTTGCGTGAGCTCAGTACAGAACCCGCAAGCTAACTACTCAAGGTCGCTGGCATATATCTGCGTCTTAATTGGCCACCGGACCATTTCGTTCATTTTTAAATTACATATTTAATGATAAATAAGTTCTGCACCTTATGAAAAACGCACCCTATTTTAAATGTACATACTCATGCCTTGATCCGTTTTTTTTATGTCCAGTATATATTTCGATCCTAAAGTGATTTCGTTAATATTTTGTCACAGAAGTAACGAGACTTGGTATATTTTCTTCTAAAGTAAGTAAGTTTTCTGAAAGCCTGAACATTTCTCTGAACGGAAAGTCTCAGAATTTGCGTAAATTGTTGTACACCCAATAAAATCACTGGACAGGAGATTTGCAAAGAAAATAGCAAATTAATGACACAAGCGAAAACGGGGGTGAGCAAACCATACAGTAGATATGTACTATCATTGATTACACCTGTTATTTTCCCTACGTTCGCGTTGCAGAGATAAAGGGCGTCAAATAAAGGAATTCCCTGCCACTGGCGTGGCGGTACAAAGCCATGGTCGGGTAAGCACGGAGCGAAGGGTGAATGACCGCGATGTCGCGACTAGGGTTTAGTTAGTGCGATAGACGGTGGCGTCGCTACTGGGAAATAGGAGTAAATGATCGTATGGGGATTGTAGGATTTAGGATTATTTAATGTTGTTGGCAGTTTTGACTTTGACAGCTGATTGAACATTACTATCATCTTAGATTGTGTAGGTTATGCCACAATAGGATATTTTATAGATTCAGTATTGTGTAGCAGCAAAAGCTGATAAAACACTTACTGCATCTTTCTTTATAGATAACGATTTCTGTAGTAAAAGATGCTGCATTAATATGGCTGTAAGCTAGGACATCAGTTTCTCCAGATAGTCAAGAGAGACATGTAATGAAGGAAAATTAACGAAACTAAGTAACAGGATCATAGAGTTGCGACGCGGCTCTGGTGGAACAATTTCTATGAAAACTCCACGGAAATTGTTCTACCGGTGTAGCGCCGCGCTTGTTCGCGAGAGCCATTAGTGTACAACTTTTGTCAGCCCACAATTGCAGGCCAAACCTTTAGATGACATTCTGTCCTCTTTTGTTGCCTTACTTTTCCCGACATAGACTGTACAATATAATCACTAACAAGCTCGAAGTTATTTGCTACAACAGCGTTGCCCAGCAGACTTTAGAGCTAAAATGTCTTATAATGGCGTACCTAATATTATTTACTTCAAATAGTAAATTTACTACCGCAACCGAGATCAAAATATATTCTACAACGTAAGTAATACGACTCTGAAATAAATTACACATAAAATATGAATAACTATGTAACATAAACATTGTGTTTGCCAATTTGTCGCAAATGTGTGCAGAAATGCCTGGGTCGTGCTTCCGAATGTTTTATTGAGTCTAGTTTGAAATTATTTACGAGACGATGAATGTAAAACTTTTAGTATTGATTCTCAAGTATTGAAACTGTTTATTCAAGACTTACTCGTAAGTAGGGCTGCTTTGCGTTCCCTTCCCTCGGGAAGTAAGTTTAAAACTACACTTAGTTCTTGAAGCATTTTCTAAACTGTATTTTCTCAAGTACACTTTTCTCCAATTATTATTACTCTTTTTATTATCTTAACTATTTATAACATCTTCAATATTATTCTTCGGCCTTTTCAAACCACTGCTTGCCTGGTACTAGAATTCGACCTGGTCCTTGGTTACAGCACCATGCAGTCAGTGTTTTGACTGTTTCTTTAGGTTGGGCATCTTGCAGGTCAACCTTTGAGGTGATCGGCTACTTAACCGGGCTTTCCTTAAGAATTTATGGCCTCCATGCCCCTGGCTGGAGGCTTTCTTAAAACTATTTACTAAGCGACTACACACTAAAGGTACCGTGTGGGATACGGACGGACCTTGTGTTAGGGACGGGCTGGATCGGCCTATGCAGTGCTTTTGGCTTCATAGCCAAAACCGTCCTATCATGTATCTGTGTGTATGTTTTCCTAGTATATTTTAAATCATTGTATTAACATGTAATTTTCTGTTATTCCAGAGTGCGTCGGAGTCGTCGGCGGGCGCGGGCGGCGGGGGCACTTCGGGCGGCAGCGCCCGAGTCTCGTCGCGCTCGCGGACGTCCGAGGAACCACACATTGGTCAGTATCATATCATATAAAAAGCTTTATCACACAGTTACTGGTTAGACCTCTCAGGGTCGTCCGGTCTCAGGGCTCTACATGAACCCTCGGCATGTTCAGAAACATTGACGCCGAGATCTAGGTAGGTATAAACTTTACTTACAATTACAACTTACCTTGGTTAAGCATTCTTTTGTCACTGTCAAACTACAAGTGCAAGATAGAGACGGGAACATGTCTAAGTCAAAGCACGGGCTAAGTAACGTTTATGGATCTTGGCCCACTGCACAGCCTGACCTCCTGGACACATGTGAAGAGAATCGTACAAAAACTAGTCTTAAAAAGCTTTGCCACTTCTAGTTAACCTCGCTAACAATCGTAACTGACTACAGGCACGAGCTGTCTATCACATAAGCTAATATTTCGTGCCGATACGTCAGTAAAAAAGTTGATTTCATTTATTTTACCACATTTTCTGTAACTATTCAAAGTCGATTTGCTATTTTAAGTCTCTCATGCCTGCCGGGTTGCGGGAAAGTCCGAAAGGGATACCGTGGCCGCTGGCAAAGTACAGGCAACTGAAGGAACACGGGTGGGGTTATTCAGTAAGAGTCTGACACGCCCTCCCGCTCCGTCCAGAGCGGGAGAGATTATTTGATAATTTCCCACCCAAAAAATGTCTCTCACTCTCTCAGACGTTAACAGATTGTCTTGGCTATCTGTTTTCATTCTTCAAATCCGTTGTTATCACCAGTATTAGGTACCATCTTTGGTACAGAAAACTAGAAACTTTAAGGAAAAAGAAACACTATTTTCCGCTTTCACAACGAGATTTATCTTGTCAGTGGTTTCTCGACGCAAATCGTTTGTAAGACGCTTATTGTTCGAGTTCATCGTCGTATACTCTTTAGTTCCGGTTTTATACTGTATTTTTTTATGTGAAAACAATCCTATTATGCCACTGAATATTATGGCGTTCCATTTCCTTTTATTTTTTGAAGTTATCTGTCATGCTGAGTCTGATAACCAGTTTTACCCAGTAACTTGTGGAAGTCAGATAGGAAGTCGCTTCATGTAAAATACAGATATACAGCTGCATCCGGTAAGACTGGAAGCCGACTTATTGGCCGAATAGTTGGGAAAAGGCTAGACAGATGATCATGCATTCATGAATTTATTTCTGTAATTTGTATGGTGTGCATAATAAAGAATATTCTATCTATCTATCTATCATGCTGCAATGTTTTATAAAATAGAGGATCATAACGCTTGATTTAATAACCGTACTTCAAAATAATAATTATGGTCTATAGATTTCTCGTTTCAGTACGAGTTATGGAAACTTATGCCGTGGTCAGAAGATGAGGCAGTTAGAAAGAGCGGAACTACTTTGTCCAGGGTTTGGTAGACGTGTTTAGTTTCATAGGAGTGGCCCAGTGGTTACGACCACGATTTACGAATTGCAGGTCGTAGGTTCAAACCCTGATAGGCGTTTTGCTTTGTGTAAATTATTACATCACTGCTCTCTCAAAACGGTGAAGGAAAACATCGTGAGGAAACCGGCATATCCTAATAGAACCAAAAATTTGAAGACTTGGGACATCTACCAACCCTCACTAAGCCCGCGTGAGACTGAGAGGAGGCCCGTATCCCAGCAGTGGGAATATTTTAAGCTTACTTAAATAAATATCGACACTCGTAAATACTTATTTACTACACTCCAAATAAATATTCTAAAACATATAAAATTATCCTGTATCAATAAGTACAAAATTTAACGTTTTGTTATAACGTAGGTAACTAGGTATTATTCAATCTTGTTCAAGTAGGTACTTTGTGTACTTAAAAAGCTTCTCAACTCGAGTCAAGCGAACTTGCTCGAAAAAACAAACAAGTCTTTAAAAAGAAAAGCTGAAGTTACCTTTTTTCTTAGAATTACTATGTTCAAGCAGTTACTGGAACTTTTGTATACAAGTAATTTATTGCTTAAAAGATAGAAAAATGAGAACTTCCAATATAAAACAAGCTTTTTAACTTATATTAAATTAATGCCATTCCGAAATGTGCAACTTGAACACGCTTTAAAAACCCCAGTGATCACAAAACGGGAGACGCTGCTAGGAAAATAGCAGAATACAGATATATTTACTCCATCGATTATGAGAGCACCTAGTGCGTCATGCCGCCTGTGATACAGGTTTATCCTAGTACAGGCATCATACTTTGTTATATCTACATTATTTCTAAGATTTATACTGTATTTTACCAAATTTTATTTTTGAATAATTGTTAAATATGTCTGTTCAGAAAGTAGGATTAACTCGGTTAAGTTTTGAAGTGGTCTCAAGATAGTCCTGAAACTGAACGAAAAAACTTTCGCATCATTCGCACATTAATAGAAATTAACGTCAAACTATTACAAAGAATAATATGTACCTAACCATTACTATCATGACGCTTGAATTCGTTCTATTTGCCGAGGGGGCCGGAGGTTTATACTTCTATCATACATTCAAATTTCACTAGTTATGTCGCCTTCCATGTAATAAAAGAGACGAGCTTATTGTCATCAGCTTTGCACTGCTGATAATTTGCTAATTGAAAAATGCAAAAATAATTAGCCCAATGCTGGGATCAAACACAAGACCCTAAGCTCAGCAGTATCACGTGTTACTATAGTTTGACCGATACCTGTACTGCGCTTTAGGAATGCACGGCGGGGGGCAGCGTTGATGAATGAGCGGTGGGACGCCGTGAGCGTTGATGAATGAGCAGCCTGCACTGCCCCCCTGTCTCGCCGCGCACATACATAAGCCGCGGTATAGCGGTATCGGTCAAACTATACTAGACCAACAAGACAGCTGTATATAGAAAATGTCCTTACTCTTCGTTTCATAACATCTCGTATTTCTCAATTTCTCATATTAATTTATCTTTTTCTATCTTTCCAGGAAAGTACAAGCTTCTAAAGACAATCGGCAAGGGCAACTTCGCTAAGGTGAAGCTAGCGAAGCATGTGCCCACCGGCAAGGAGGTCGCCATTAAGATCATAGACAAGACGCAACTCAATCCTGGCTCACTGCAGAAGTTGTTCAGAGAGGTAAAGCGCAAATACTGACAGAAATTGGAGTTATTTGGAAGCTTCTGAAAGTTCGATCGGGTAATCTCTTCAAAACGCCCTTTAACGATTTTCTTACTTGACAAAGCTTCCTCTGAGGCGAACTCGGATATTCAGCAGAAAATCAGTTCAATGCCATAATCAGAAAAGCTAAAAATTGGGTGTACAGTGTATAAACTTAGTATCGTTATGGTGGATCTAATAATTGACATCTACCTGAGAAATATTTAAATTTTGTGAGTAGTTGTATGTTCACATAGCGTCCCGTGTCTTTAGCTTCTGTGATATCTAAAGGCTAACTCAATATATTCATCATGATTATAAGCCCATAGCAGAACCCTGCTGCACTTACACATTAGCTTGCCAATCATGTCATTAACACTATAACATTGATGTTTCCAGGTCCGGATAATGAAGATGCTGGACCATCCGAACATCGTGAAGCTGTTCCAGGTTATAGAGACTGAGAAAACGCTGTACCTCGTCATGGAGTACGCGTCAGGCGGCGAGGTACGTGCACAGTCATCCTCCAACACCCACTGCTAAATATAGGCCTCCTAAGTTCTGAACTAATCGAAAAAGGCCTGTCTACTCAGGTCCAGGTTAGGTTTCCACAAGCCCACTATAACACTTTACATGAGAGATGTCGGGCACAAAACTGACGGGCCCTGACCCTGACGGCCCTGACCCTGATATGTGTCTGTGTATGTGCCTGTCCTTTGAAAGATCTGAAAATAATTTAGATTTTTAACAGTAGTGAGTACCCGAGCTTCGGGTGAATTTGCGCGTGTGACGTTTGACGAAGATCTACGGCCTTGCCAATTCTGGACCCCAAGGAGCATTCGGGCTCGGCTATGTAAATGAGTGTGGAAATACAGCCACGTGGGAAGATTCCAGTGTGCCTCTAAGATTGAACGTATTAATTATCCCTTAATGTGGCAGTAGTCTTATAAGTCAACTCATCACATCAAAAAAACTATCATAAGGTCCTTCGTCGTATTTAAATAACTTACTTACTAGTAATTATTGTAAAATGTTCCAGGTGTTTGATTACCTGGTCCTACACGGCCGCATGAAGGAGAAGGAGGCGCGCGCCAAATTCCGACAAATCGTATCCGCTGTACAGTATTGCCATCAGAAGAGGATCATACACAGGGATCTCAAGGTACTATCATAATACTATAAACTAACACTAAATAGGCAAAAATCTAAAATTTTAAGTCATTTATTCAAATTAGGCTGAGAATTTGCACTTTGCGAACATCAAAATTACATAAGACAGTCCTCTAAAATACCCGCCCTTCACCACTTCCTAGTGCTTTAGTTGGGAAGAAGAAGTGGTGTAACAAACTGTAGAATTGTAGATAGATTCAATCTGCCTAGCCTTTTCCCATCTGTGTTGGGGTCGGCTTCCAGTCTAACCGGATGCAGCTCAATGCCAATATTTTACATGGAGCTACTGCCTATCAGACCTCCACAACTCAGTAACAGGGTAATACGATACCCCTTGGTAAGACTGGTTGTCAGACTTTCGGGCTTCTGACGATAACGATTGTCAAAGATCCACGAATGACAGCCGGGACCAACAACTTACCGTGCTCTCCGAGGCACGGAGGAGTCTCGGTATATAAAGATGATCACCCATCCACGGACCAACCCCCGCAAGCGTATCTTAACCTGTTGGATCAACCCGTGCGGCTGATATTACTTAGCCACGAGCTCCTCCCAAATTCTCCTCCTTCCTCCTCTGAATTGTAGATAGATTGTAGTAAAGAAAAGTTACCCGTATTTTTCTACATTTCTGATATTGTTTGTATCCGTGTTTCAGGCGGAGAATCTTCTGTTGGACGGAGAAATGAACATTAAGATAGCGGACTTTGGTTTCTCCAACGAGTTCACTCCGGGCGCTAAGCTGGACACGTTCTGCGGCAGTCCGCCCTATGCCGCGCCTGAACTCTTCCAAGGTATGCTTTCGTTAACGCATTTCCTATTTAATACACGTCATTTCATATAGGGTCAGCTGAACTAGTATGTGAAACTTTGACGGATTTGACGGGTATAGAATGAAAGATATAAAAAGATATATATTTTAAAACCCATAATGACAACACGTGTGTCGTGATAGCCCAGTGGTTAAGGTCTCGCCGCTCATGCACGAGGTTGTGGGTTCAAATCCGGGCAAGTAGCAATGTGACTTTTTTCACATCCACGTATGCAGACGCACCGGTTGCGAGACTGACCAACGAATCGGTGGATATCCTTTTATGGCTTCTCCTTATCTGTTCCAAAACCACAAAAAACGCCTAGTTTTTCCTAGTATACTTTAGTACAGTATAGTACGTAGTATAGTGTAGTACTTTTAGTACTTTAAGACCGCGAGGCTGAGATGAGATAGGACGGGCCACACGAACAGAATGCATCAGGACAGATGGGCCAGGGTCGTCACACAGTGGGTGCTTCTTCTACTTTTCCTGTGGTTAGTGACTAACCTGGTGTCAGAGTTCTAAAAGCCGCTCATGGGCCTCTGACTTGGCTTTACATGCCGTCGAGAAATATCTCTCAGGCATGCTTCTTCACGATGTTTTCTTTCACCGTTTTTGAAGTACTGACAATACGCACATGAATTCAAAAAGTCAGAGGTGCTTTTGGTTCGAACTCGAGACCTATGACTTAGCAGTCTGATGGTCACACCACTAGGCTATTACTGCTATATATCAGTGGGTGCCTGAACACGGGCGTCCTCACCGAGGCAGGCCTAAGAAACGCTGGCGCGAGACCTAGACTCTTTCTTGTCTGATTGGCAGGAAAAGGCAGCAGGCAAAGATGAATGGCCAAGTATGGGGGAGACTTTTGCCTAGCAATTTGACAGTACAACAACACAAAAAAACATCCTTTATTTTTATCAATTTTTGTCTTACAGGCAAGAAGTACGACGGTCCCGAGGTGGACGTGTGGTCGCTGGGCGTGATCCTGTACACGCTGGTGTCGGGCTCGCTGCCCTTCGACGGCTCCACGCTCCGCGAGCTGAGGGAGAGGGTGCTGCGCGGCAAGTACAGGTGTGTTCATGTGCGCGTACTGCTACGTATAACAAGTAAAGAAAGAAGAATGAAAATACATTTATTTAGCCGGTTACACAAACAGGCGATGCAGGCCCTTTGACTAATGATGCACGTGTAAGATAGAGGTAATTTTTATTACGGTAACCGGTATCAATAGTAGTTGTATTCAATTTAAGGTAATCTTTAAAAATACCTGTAATTTTTTTAATGTTGTAACCGAAAAAATACACGTATTGATCATACCGGTTTCGGTCCCTGATTGACAATCAATCAATATTCTTTATTTGTAAACATAGGTTCAACAGCGTGCGAGATGTTACAATTGTTATAATTATAGTTTCTCCATGTTTTGCCATTTGGCGTACAAATATACATTTATGGGAGGTCTTCGCCAATAAAATAAAAAATATATAATACAATTACTGGGCCAATATCTGCCAGGATGCGCTTTATTGCGGTAAAACCCCAACTCTTCAGCCTAAAGTTATCCAAAATCATGATCGTGGAATGGTCAGAGACTGACGTATGCCAGTTGCATTTCCTGTAAAAAACATTGAATGCCGATTAACACTTTCGACTACACCCACTGTTCATAGAACTCATACGCCATGCTGCCATACATCTTAGAAGTGAACCCTCCGGGAGGGTTACCGGCATTAAATTTGCGCTAAACTTAACCATCGCGGACGATCAACGGCATTAGGTTAAAAACCGTGTTGTAAAACACTAAAACGAAGTAAAATTGTGTTTTCAGGGGGTCTTGTCGCTATATGTGGTGTCCAACCTTTTAAATTTTTTGTGAATATTTTTAAACGTGAACAAAAAAAAAATGGTAGATTTAAAAACCAACGCAAACACTCATAAATCTTGTTAAAAAATACATCAGATTTTATTATCAAGGCTTATAATGCTATATTCGCTAAGAAAAACCTACATATAAAATAAGCCCTCCGCGAGGGCTTCCGGCATCCCATATACGAATTGAGTGAACCCTCCTGGAGGGCTCCCGGCACTGAACGTGTTAATTTCGAAACCAGTACGTAAAATAGTTGTCCCAGATTCAAACTCAAACCATTTATTTCAATTAAACCATTTACAGTCATTTTTGATTAGAATTATAATTATTGCATATAGCCCCCATGATTTGGATTCTGATCTGATGACAAAAGATCCCAATAAAATATTGATTTTAGCCGCATCTGATTACTCTAAGGGATCTCGCGCACTAGACGGCCACGACCACGACCAGTGGGCGTAGCGACCAGGTAATATATAGAAACCGGGTTTGTCGTAACGGCCAAGTAGATGCACACCATACACCACCACCACCACTAGACGGCCATGGCTGGCCGGAGTTTTGGCCGTCTAGTGCGCGAGATCCCTAAAACCCGACCTCAAAACACTCGAAATTGCCCAATATGCCTTTACTTCAAATCATTACTAAAGACATTTTTGAAAATAAACCCCTATTCTCTTCGTTCCCAGAATACCCTTCTACATGTCAACGGACTGCGAAAACCTCCTCAAGAAATTCTTGGTGCTCAACCCCGCAAAAAGAGCTTCTCTGGAGAGCATCATGCGAGACAAATGGATGAACACAGGCTATGAAGATGACGAGCTCAGGCCCTACGTAGAGCCCCAACAGGACTTCAAAGACCATAATCGGATAGGTGAGGATACCATAGGTATACTTCCGACCTCTTGTTATGTGAGACTATGCTCGGGAATTGTCGGGAAACTTCGGGAATCTTCGTTCATGGTCATTTAGTTTTTAAGTTCGGCGCTGCAGCTTTTAACTGGATAATTGTAATGTGATAATTGATTAATTCAGATAAAAAAAAGATTTTTGTTGATTGTAGTAAAGAAATGTTGTTAGCTGCAGTGTGGACGCATTATAAGTAAAAATATATTTTTTAATTGGTCCAGTTCAGAAGATTTTGTTACAACACAGATTTTAAAAATTATTTTGAAAGATATCCAAGTTAAACTTGAAACCTAGATTATTGAATAGTCAAATTAAGATAAGGTCGTATTCAACAATCACATGGTACTATAGTTTGACCGGGACCGCTGTTTCGCGCCTTTGGAATGCCCGGCGAGGCAGGGGGGTTTGACGAATGAGTGAGCGTTGCCTAATGAGCGGCCTACACTGCCCCCCCGTCTCGCCGCGCACGTACCTATGGCGCGGCACAGCGGTCTCGGTCAAACTATACCAACTAAATATTACACTATCATTCTTAAGCTATCCAAATAGCGTAATAGTAAAATTAATATTTATAAGGAAAAGCGCAAAAATACAAAGCTTGATAAGTTCTAATTAAGTAAATTGACATGAGCTTTCACTAAAACCACTTTTTATGGATTGGACCATTATCTCAAGAAATACTTCAACACTTCAGCTTCATTCACAATCACATCATATTTACAGTAAAAGTAAAGTAACAACAACTAATGCTTTGTTTTTGACTACTTCCCGTTTACAAAGCTTATTACTAACTCTACTAATGGTTCATTCTCACCCAAACCACAGATAAGTACAGATGGTTCACTCCACAAAAACATTTAAATTAAAAGCGACTCTTGCTACGACACAATAAAGTGCAATTCAGGTCGCACAGCGCTAATTACCGACTGTTATATTCACCTAGAAGTTGCCTCTCTTTCTATCGCGTAACTCTTGTATCTTCTGACAACGTCACGCCCGGTGAATTAGACAAGTCGAGCCCGCGTGTACCTACTTGTAGCTTCATACCTAAAATTCGAAGTGAGTGAACCATCTGTATCATCTGTACCCAAACACGACATGCCCATAGCATGCTATAAGCACATGATACAGTTTGTGAAATAATGAAAAAGCTCCTGGTTAACATTCATATGTCTTTCAAATAGTACAAATACTTAAATGCACTGCAGGGTAATTGTGTAGAACACTAACAGTAGCCATGGTTTTCATTTTGACAGTTCAACAACATTCATTGCGCTATTTACGTTGTTGAGCATACAATTTTTTCGAAAATATGCAGCAATGGATTAGCAATATCCTTCAAATCATTCAGATTGTGGTTGAATGTGAAAAATAACTTTAAAGTCGGACGTTTTTGTAAAAAAGTTTTTTTATTTTTTAGTTATTTTACCTACCAATTTGTATAACACTACTTACTATGTAAACAACAGTGAGGAAGTATTTTATCATCATCAAGATATCCAAAGTGGATTAAAAGTATCCCTTGATCATAAATAGGAAAATGAGGGAGCTCTACACCTCTGCCTAACCATACATGCGTTATGTTGTTTGTAATCAAATAAATAGGGATGTTGTCTGGGGCAAAAAAAATATTAGACACTTATTTTTGATTCATCATAACAATTAAAAATGGTTTAGATAAAACGCATTAAAAGTTGGGGAGTGGGGGCTCGCTACGTCACAAGTTAGTATAAAATCTACCCGGGAGTGATGTCATGCCACATTTTAACGTATTGCCTACTCAATGTATCGCCGTAATCTTTTGATTACGTAAAAAAAGAAAAAAATACGTGTCCAATATTTTTTTAAATGTACCTGAGGTACAAAAAAAAAATTAAACAACCCCTTTGTGGTTTTTTTCAGTGTATTTTTAACACTTATCGTGAGCGTTCTTTACTTCACATACTGTTTAAAACAACAGCTAATATGAGCTACTGATATTGATTTCTGCTAACCCGTATAAAAATTTGAAATTTCTTATTATTCCATGCGTACTTTCGGCACAGCGCAAATTGGTACGTGTTCGCAAGGGGATGTGTGTTATGTGTTTTAAAAATAAGGGAAAGGTGGAAAATATGATGTCTTGTTGTATCACTTTGAGAAACAGAATCTAAAGAGGTCCATTTCTTCGAACTATGTAGGAACTCTAAAAATATGGTAGAATACAAAGATTCTTCGTCATCGTCTGAAATTAAAATGGCGGATTTTGACACTGCATGAGGCAAAACATTAAAATGCAGTTTGCAAAGCGCATAGAAGCAAACGCTGAAAGTCTTATCAATAAATCTTCCCCGAGTTGTTGACTACAATAGCAAAAAACCTTACAACAGAATAAAGCTTTTCATAAGGAGAAATATACAGGTTCAAATTAAATTAGCTAGCGCAACTGCAGACATCATGTATGCATGTATCTCAACATGATAAAACACAAAAGAAAATAATTATATTTGAAGTGTGCTTTCCTTAGTACAATAATATTATACTCGTAAGAATATGGTTTTACAACAAGACACATTTATTATTATGTTATTATTTTGCGTATTTATGTCTATTATTATAATTTTTATTTATTACTAATGCTTTAATGCACGCAAATGAAAGTATTTAGTACTTCTCTATGCTAGCATTTTTATACCGCTTGTTTTCATAAGAAGATTTTTTTGTTTCTGACCTTACTGTCATGTGAAATTAATTTAAGTAATATAAATGTTAGGGGAAATAATTGTTTTGTGTGTATTGTTCTTGAAAACGTAGTCATTGTTGAAAATAATATAATATTAAAAGAGTAGGTATCAAATAGTCAAATGATTTTCGAAGTAAGTAAATAAATTGTGTAAAAAAATTGTTTGGTGTTCATAGATAGGTACAGTCTGGCTGTCGAGACATTAATTCAGATGGTTCTCTCCGCAAAATCATTTAGATAAAAAGCGACTGTTGATACGACACAATAAAGTGCAATTCAGGTCGCACAGCGCTAATTACCTTCAGTTATATTCAACTAGAAGATGCCTCTCTATCGCGTAACTCTTATAACTTCTGACTACGTTACGCTCACTGATTGGCCCGACAAGACGAACCCGTCGCGTACTTGTAGCTTCATACTTAAAATGCGGAGTGAACCATCTGAGTAATCGGTACCGTCGAGATAATGCGTTCTTGACACCTGTCAGTTTCACACTAACAAATATTTTTTTTGCGGATTTGATCCTTATTACTTCTAGAAATTATCCAACTGACAGGTGTCAAGAACGCATTTTCTCAACGGCCGGACTGTAGTAAAAAATTAAAGAAATGTATCTATGTACCTAACTAATTGTTTTAGAGGACTTGTTGTGCATGCTCGTGTTTTCGACGTCTAGGAGAGTATATCTAAGATATATTTAATAGGTGTCGCATGCAAGGTGTATTATAACAGTAGTTGTATATCAATATTTATTGGTCCCCATAATTATTTTAATGTTTTTTACTATTTTATACTTTCCTGTTTCTGTCATAACTTTACTATTCTGCATTCTTATTATAAATGTTGTATATTATATTGTTCGTTTTTTATAAATATCGCTTTAACACAGGGTGGCGATTTAGACACGTGCATCCGTCAAGGGGGTGATTCTACCCGACACTAAACAACACCATAAAACTTATATCCGTTTAGCAAAAAAAAAAAAAAATACAATTGTATAAATGTTTCATAGCGATAGTTGTATGGTATGCTAGCACGGATAGCATGACCATAATATAAACGGGTTTTGTCGACGAAAGATTAGACAAAATGACAGATAAACAATCACAAAATCAAATCTCTCGCCATCAAACGTAAACGTTTGGCGAGTTTAGAATTAAGTAACAAAAAAAATAAAAAAGAACAATCTGTCATTTGTCTATTCTTCCGTCGACAAAACCCGTTTCTTTGACATACTGCGCGTGCTGGTAGAATCACCCCCTTGACGGATGCAGGTCACGAAATCGCCACCCTGTGTTTGTTCAAATTCTAATTTAATCATCGATAAATTGTCTCAAGATGACCCTGCCTATATTAACGGTATGTAAAATCCTCCTCCTAAACCCAGTTACACACAATTCTAACATATTATTTTCCCACCACCACAACAGAGGCACTCGTATGTGTTGGCTACAACCGACAAGAGATCGAGTACTCGCTAGCGGAGGCCAAGTACGACGACGTGTTCGCGACCTACCTACTACTCGGTAGGAAAAGTACGGACGTGAGTACGAAGGTTATTATTACTTACTTTTTAATGAGCTTACAATTGGCTGTATGTGCTCTGGATGTGTAGACTTTTTGTGTTTTTTTTCTGGATTTGTGCCCGGTTTATTGTCTTTCCAACACCCTTAGTTGACTGGTAGAGAATTAATAAATGTCATTGTCATCAAGTGCCCCTTTTTTTTTTGGTTGGGATATTATCAAACAACTTCTCCCGCTCTGGGCGGAGCGGGAGGCGTGTCAGACTCTTACTGACTAAAACCCACCCGTGTTCCTTCAGTTGCCTGTACGTTGCCAGGGGCCACGGTATGCCTTTCGGACTTTCCCGCGCCCCTGTGCCCCTGTGCCCCTGTATATTTGTTTGTTGCATAAAGTTTAATTAAGAGCGTTTATTCTGAAAGAGGGCAACGTCACAAATAGATGTCAAATAATTCCCTGTTTTAATAAATTTTGCTATATTACTGTATGGAAATAAGAAATGTGGCTAACTAACGAACTAGAATATTGATGATGAAATGCAATAATTAATATCTTAACACAGAATATTTCGTTTTGGATGTATCAAAAGTATTTGGAAACCTTCCAAATGCCTTTTTTACACCTAAAACGGTTACAACATCAAATTCAGTGTTATAATT
Source organism: Agrochola macilenta (assembly GCA_916701695.1). Classification (NCBI taxonomy): domain Eukaryota; kingdom Metazoa; phylum Arthropoda; class Insecta; order Lepidoptera; family Noctuidae; genus Agrochola; species Agrochola macilenta. The sequence goes on from OU753578.1 coordinate 6,827,471, forward strand.
GCAATTCATTATTAATATTGTAGTACGCTAGTCACATTTCTTATTTCCATACAGTAATATTGCCAAATTAATCAAAACAGGAAAATAATTGACAGCAATTTGCGACGTTGCCAAGTTAGGATATAGGTTAGGATAAACGTTCTTAACGTGAAATGGGTTCCAAAGCAGATGTTTCGACTTCACGCAAAATTAATGTTTCCCTTAAAAAAACAACGAATTTGCATTTTTTTTTTATAATTACGGAAATTCAAGAGTGTCCTTAGTGAAATATGAGGTCCGAAACACGATTGGCAAAACTTTCCTCGATAGAAAAAAACGGCAACCTTAACATCTGCTTTTTTTTTGTTACAACCACTAAGAGAAAAGCCTATTCCATTCGATTGTTATCAAAGCAATTGTATTAAAATGTTGTCTACGTGTTCACTATTAAATACTTTAAGGAATTATGGACTTATTTTTCTATACCAACACAAGTAAAATTTTTAAATTAAATATTTAAATTGCGCGCGGGCCGGGTCATACCGCCGCTCCCGGAACGGCTACCACGCTACCATTTCGCCTTAAATAAATAATCACATTAGGATCGGATCTATTACGTAGGCCTTCCCCTTTGAGGAATATGATGTTTTTTTACGTTTATGTGGCTTTTTTCTAAGTCTCTTTGTGCCCCATACATTAGCAGCCTATAATATTCCCACTGTTGGACCACAGGCCTCCTCTTTGTGGACGAACTCCACCAACCCAGTGCGTGGGGCCTTATTAGGCCTTGCCCCCCTTTTTATGTTTTTTTGTTTTGCTTTGAATGTACCTACATTGTTTAACAAAGAAATGGGCTAAAACTATAACCATTTCTTCGTGTTTGCTTATGTGAGTGTTTACAAAATAATTAATATTTTTAAAAGGTTATTTTATTTAGTACTCTGACAAATCTGAAAAATTATGAGACTAGATTTGAAAGAAGGTTAACTTATTAGAGGCTTCAAACTGAACCTCGGTTTAGTTACTGAGTCATGATTACGATTACAATAAAAAATTAAAAAATGGCCGACAGATTTAAACTATTATTAGCGCCATCTATATTCTACAGCCCAGCACTACGCGAATCCATAAGTTTATCCCCTTAAAAAAATCGCCCAACGCGCCTAAAGAAGTTTCAATTAAAATACTACCCAAGCCAAGTTAATAAAAATTATAAGGGACCACCTAGGAGGTATACAGTATACCCTTTCAAATAAAAACAGGAATTTTCCAAATCGGTTCAGCCGTCTTCGAGTAATCGGGGATAGTACATTTAAAATAAAAACCGGTGAACTGAGAACCTCCTCTTTTTTGAAGTCGGTTAACCAATTAAAGGTTTGAAAGCAATTTTACGGCGGTTTTTCAGCGGTAAAAAACAAAATGTTGTTAAGTCCAATGTTTTTGCTAGATACAGAGTACATACGTGCCATTTGTAACAACATTAAAATGTGAACATGTTTACAACAAACGTTACAATATGACGGCTCGAATAGCACTATGGCTTCTGTGCTGCGGGTCGCGGGTTCGATTCCTGCACGGGACAAATATGTGTGAACAGATAGTTGTTCCGGGTCTGGGTGTTTTGTTTGTGCATGTTTTGTTATGTTCAATTTGTGTTTGTAAATGTACCCAAGATATGTGAGAAATCCATTCGTGGGTCAAGATGTATATAAATGTGTTGTTTTGTGTGTCCACCCGCAGTTGTAGCGCGAAATTCAAATTTTCTTACGTTTTTTGCAATTTGCAGGTCAGTGTCAGGTTGTGTCTTGATTTAAATATGATTCGCGACTATAACAGATAATTATATGTATATAGAATTAGGATCAATAATACTCGTACATCTGTCAAGTTAAATTTGTTCCATTAAGAGATTTGTTCTTATGGAACAAATCTATCTTACAGAGATTCTAATAATTATAATTCTGTTATAAAATACAATAGGTGACGTATATTTAGTAACTTAATCCGCTTAACTGTTCTTAGAGTAAAAAATAAATAATAATAAAGGCACCAGAGGTGGCAGTCTCGACATAGATAGCGATCGCTATACGACCGAATTCGGTCGTAAAGTGCTAATGGCGCCCCTCCACAGTCAACATTGCTTGACGCGTACGAAAAAAATTGCGCGCGTCTAGTGACGCCATCAATGTGCGATTGCTATTGCTATCCATTTCGAGACTGCCGCCCCTGTAAGAAATTGACACGTGTTTCATCTCTCAACGAGGCATCCTCAGGAGCGGACTCTGCTCTCGACGCTTGACGTGTCAACGCGTCGGGTCCGGGTTCGCAACAAGTCAATCGTCATCCTATGGATGCCTCGTTGATAGGTGAAACACGCGTCGATTTCTTACAGGGTTCTTTATGACTCTTTAAGAACAGTTAAGTGGATTAGGTTACTAAATATACGTCGTCTATTGTATTTTATAATGGATTTCCGCAGTCACGCTTGAGTCAATTAACTATAATTCTGTTACTACATATCTGTTATAGTCACAAATCATATTTTGATCAAAATACAACCTGACACTAACGTAAGAAAATTTGAATTTCGCGTGCTACAACTGCGGATCCACCTAGTTTATAATTTTAAGTGATTGTTTATTGTGTTTTGAAAGAAATTCCATCATATAGATGGTTAGTCGAAAGGGTTTTTTTTAAAGTATAACAGAATTGAACGGCGAGTTCTCCAGAGCGATTGAATAAGGCCCACTTGCACCACTAATCACTAAAGCTACGGTTTCCTAGAAAAACGGTGGCCGCCATATAGTGTCCGCAGTTTACGGGTGAATGACGTCACTGAAACGTTATTTATGAAAGTAAGTTCGTGTGTTTTCCTAGAGAGCGTTCTTGACACCGTAAAATCAAAGCTGTCCAAAGATATAAATCGCTAGATTTGCCCTCACCGTACTTAGTCACGCTAATACTCAATACTTTATTTGCATTCCACAATGTGTACTTAGGTGGTAAATTAAAATTATATGTGATCATTATGGACCCCGTCGGGCACAGCAAAATTTTAGGAGAGAGGAAGCTTTGAAAAAATCAACTTAACTTATCAGTCTTCTGAACAAAATTCAATATTATTATTAATTTATTATTATTAAAAAGAGTGACCTAAATAGCGTTTCCATGACAATCAAGTCAAGTCACTGCGTCATTGTGGGTCAGAGGTGTCAAAACGAAATAGAAACGCGACTATCTTTTGACACGGTAGGGCGAATCTAACGATTTAAATCTTTGCCGCTGTCATCATTTTCATGACAGCCGTCACTGCGGTCGTTACGTTCGGCCACCGCTCTTCTAGGGAACCGTAGCTTAATTGCTTTAAGAAAAAAAAAACTTAGCACCCTTTCGGCCATACCGCGAATAACCTATCGGATATAAAAAAGTCCGGTATACCGTTCCAGCCTGAGTCGGACGGCAGCCGGTCCGGCTCGTCGCTGTCGCTACGCACGGCAGCAGCCGGCAACCAGCCGCCTGGCACGGCCGCCACTACAAACGCGCATTCAGGTATTTATATTTTTTTATGGTTATACGTTATTATAAATATTATGATAGAAACGTTTAAAAAATGTGATTGTTTTCGTCTTATGACTAATATAGGTTTATATTATTGCAGTATTACACGGTTCAACTTGGGCAATTGTATGGGCTTGTAGCTAAGTAATAACAGCCGCACGGGGCGATCGATCAGGTTAATCTAAGCTTGCCGCGTTTGGTCCGTGGATGGGCGACCATCTTTACATACCAAGACCCCTCCGTGCCTCGGAAAGCACGTTAAGCCGTTGGTCCGTTGACAACCAGTCTTACCAAGGGATATCGTGTTACCAAGTAACTGGGTTGTGGAGGTCAGATAGGCAGTCGCTCCATGTAAAATACTGGTATTCAGCTGCATCCGATTAGACTGAAAGCAGACCCCAACATAGTTGGGAAAAGGCTAGGCAGATTGTGATGATGACACGGTTCAACTAAATTGATTATTTATATCATTCAAATAATTAGCCTATGATCCCACTACTGGGACACAGCCCTCCTCTCTGTGAGAGGCAGTGGGCCGTAATCCACCACGCGGGCCCAGTGCGGGTTGGTAGATGTCACATGTCTTCGAATTTTTGGTTCTAGGACATGCCGGCCACACACCTTTGCTATTTTTCACCACTGTCCATCCTGAAATAAAATGTTTAAATGATTTACCATTTGTTTATTTACACCATTCAATTTAGTTGATTCAATCAAATTAAAGGGCTTGAGTGAACCGTGTGATACTGTAACTGATTAATTAAACACGACGACATACCGTGTTAAACGAAAATAGTTTTTCCTAAAAATATAAGTAAATGAAATAAGGTATCTACAAAAGTTTAAATAGGTATTTATTAGGCTGTGTACATAAGCAATATTATTGCTTTAAAATAACATTATTAAGCGCTCTAAAATTCTGCATATTTTTAAACTGGGGGCTATTTATTTATTAATTGGTGATTCAGCACACTTAATATGACAACCATAGAAACGGGTTTTCTATGAGTTTTGTCGACGGAAGAATAGACAAAAAGACAGATTGTGATTGTTTATCTGTCATTTTGTTTATTCTTCCGTCGACAAAACGCGTTTCTGTTGTGGTCATGCTAAGCGTGCAGGGATGATTTTTCAATAGTCAGTTAACTCTTATCTGAAGAATAAATATTTCAATTTGGCAGCTCTTGTATAGAAAATATGTCAAACTGTCATACTTATTCTTAAGATAATAGTTATCTGACTATTGAATAATCAGCCCTGAATATAACACGAAAAGTACTGTCGGCAAAACTGTTGGATTACTACCCATTTTCACCGTCAAAAGTAAATTGATAATGCTTTAGGAGGATGGTCAATTCAATTTATATTCTAACGTTTTTTGGCAATTTGCAAAAAAAGTTAGAATACTTTTGAATTTCACGCGCTACTTAAAGCCCAGATCTATAAACGTTACTTTGCACGTACTTTGGCTAAGCGTAATTCCTGTCGCTGTCGCACAACTTCAAACTTCAAGTGCAAGATAGAGACGGGAACATGTCTAAATCAAAGTAAGACCTAAGTCAGCGTTACAGCATTCGTCTAAAGCGCTTAGACCATACTGATTCAGCTTAGCTTAATTCTAACTGGGTTTATTCATTGTCATTCTACGTTATGTACGAGCGCGTCTTTATTTATCATTTGTATTGTCTGGGCAAAAAAATTATGACACCATTTTACTTAATTTTACCTAAGAAACTTTTTATGAAGCAAAAAGGCTAGGGTTTTTTTAGGCCTGCTTGAAAACCACAATTGGTGTATTCGAAAATCTTTTTTTTTTTTTTTAAGAATTTTAAAATGAGTCATAATATTTTTGCTCCAAAAATGAATTAGTTTCATACTATATTACCTATTGCTTCTTATTATTATTGTGTATCGTGTGCTTTTACGTACCGCAAACCGATCACAACCGAGAGTAAACTTAGAAACATCGAACAACCATTAAACTACATTATTTATCAGATGAATCAGGGAAGACATCTTTGGGAAAATTCATACATTAATTTTACTTGGGGTTCGCTTCTTTGTTTTTACGACATCATTGGGTTTCATTTTATCTACGGGTCCTGTAAATTGTGCTAGGACTTGAACTGTAACTGCAACCTTACAAAGGGGTCATTGGAGTTCCAAGTATGGGTATAATGAGGTGCCAAATTGGGGTAAACATAGAGTAGAATCATATAATGGGGTGCTAAGTATTCGCTCTGAGCCACTTATCAGTGCTGGCTCGCGTGATGGCGTACGGCCCTCTCACAGAGTGGCGGCAGTGGGAACATAGGCTGTATTTTGTGGGGTGTCAAGTTAGGGTATAACAGGGTTCAATGGGGCGCTAAGTTAGGGTACCGTTCGGTCGTGGTCGGCTTGCTCGGGAGCGGTGTGTAACAGTATGACGGCAGGCGCGGGCGGCGGCGCGGGTGGGTCGCCCGGCCACCGCGGCGTGCAGCGCTCCATCTCCGCCTCCGCGCGCCCCGCCGCCTCGCGCCGCGCCTCCTCCGGCGCTGAGGTGTTGCGCACGCAAGGTAACACACGCCCTCCGCACACACCTCCACACTAGTCCACACTCCACACACATACACTGCACACCCTACACGTACACACCTGTATTGTACTGACATTCGTCGAGTCCTCTTGACACACATACACACCAACAACTCAACAAGATTAGGACGATGCGAGAGATACGAAAACACATTGACATAAATGTAACACTTTCAGTCCTGAATCCAAAGATACCTGAAAGAAGAACGGATTATTTCTTACAACCTCAAATTAAATTACTTTTCAATACTCCACACCTTAAAAAACAAATAATACTTACAATAATATGGTAGTAAGTAATTTTACTTGCTTTTTCCACATCACTAATATCATGAAAGTAAAGTTTTTAAAATTAAGTGCTGAATTGACTATGACTTGGCTCTGGTACAACTGGGCCATAGACTTTTTTGCATTCCAACAACATAAAATTAAACTTTGCATTTATTTTGACGTTGAAAAAGTATTGTAAAAGTAGTTCTTAATCGATGTCGCTTATTGTATAGCGTGATCTTTCGTAACTACTTTCAAACACATTGTCTTTTGTTAATTATTCACTGGCACCACACTTTCCTGAAAAAGATAGTAATTCAAAACCAAGCCAAAATCTGAATTTAAATATTTTAATGCAAAATATGTCGCTGCATTTGTTATTATCTTTTTCATCACAATCAAAGTAAAAAATTAATATCATGGGTGATTGGCATTTTTTCAGCTGGTAATAACATTAACGCTTGGATGATAGATATTTTAAATCAATTCAAAATAACAAACTTGTTTGTGGGGATTCCATTTAATAGTTCTATGATCATAAAAACTAAAATGGAGGTGTAAAAGCTATAAAATGTATCACATTTAAAACAAAAGTGCACAAAAGTGCTAACTCAAGTGCTAAATCGTATCTGGTTCGAAATAGTGTCAAATTGACAGTCATTCGAATCGAATCAAACTGCAAAACGTTGAGAATAGTTTAAGTAAGTTCATTTGCATGAAAAGTTGGTGAAATGTTGATTGTAAAACACGATTGTTACCATAGAACTGACAACGCACTTACGCTTTGCACTCAACAGATGTCGCTGTACTAAACTTACCGTCAATAAAAGTTTAGTAAATGGTGGTACAGCCATAACCAAAATGTACAGACAACAAAAGAGATAAATAACCAGGAAACTATAAATTATACCTTTTCGTTGTGATATTTTTGCATTATAGTTTGACCGAAGCCGCTGTATCGCGCCTTAGAAATGTGCTAGGTGAGACGGGGGGCAGTGCAGGCCGCTTATTCGTCAACGCTCACGGCGTCCCACCGCTCATTGGTCAACGCTGCCTCGCCGCGCATTCCTAAAGCGCGGTAAAGTGGTCTTGGTCAAACTATAGTTCATTAGGGGCAGATTTTACCAACGCCCGATATATCCGATGAATAATTTTTAATTTATGACAGTGCCATCATACAAAAATTGTCGGACGTCAATTTTAATTCCAGATAAAATATACCTGACGTTGTAAAATCTCAGTCGCACGGAAAAATAATGAATTCTCTACGTAGTTCATGACTAACTATCTCGTTTGTTGAATGTACTTTCGGTAACCGCGTGTTGCAATGTTTCGTATGTAATAAGAGGGTATTCTTTCAGTAGGTACAACCACGACTGCTGCAAACAACACCACATCGACGGCCACTACAACGACCTCCAATTTTAAAAGACAGGTGCGTTATTCTTCATTTATTTATTCAGATTTATGTACAATGGTATGGTACTACATAAAAGGTATTATCTACGGTTTATATAAGGACGAAAATGGATGGAAGTTGACCCAGAAGCTGGTTGGCTTCTGGGTCAACTTCCATCCATTTTCGTCCTTTCCTGTCGCAAAACAGTCTTGTGTTCTGGTGAGCAAGGTATGGGAGAAATTTCCGGTATACAGGGTTATTGGTAAAACACCAATAACCTTTTAAGGGGTCATTGTATTTCTCATTATGAACCACTTTTACTATGGGACCAAACCTGAAATCGTGAAAAAAAGGTCTGCTGTTCCCTACATTTTGACGACTTATGCGAACATAAATATAGGAACAGCAGATTTTTTATTCGTGATTTCAGGTTTGGTCCCATAGTAAAAGTTGTTCATAATGACGAGTACAATGACCCCTTAAAAGGTTGTTGGTGTTTTACCAATAACCCTGTATATGAGACTTTTTTATGTAACAGGCGGTATTTTAAGCGTCGATAATCACTATTCTCAGCCTAGTTTGAATAAATGACTTTGAATTTTGACATTTTGAATGGTGCTTCCTTACCGGAGCATTCGTCTGTAATGTAACAGTCTAAGATTCGATCTTGAGCATTACATTAAAATACTGCCTCACTGACTGACGAGCATTCGCCTGTAATGTAACAATCCAAGATTCGATAAGATTCGCATTCATATTACAAATTGTATCACGGGTGCTCGCACTCACCACAGTTACATTACAGGCGAAAGGTCCCGGTGAATGCAATGTTACAAATTGTATCATTACTCTGTAATGCTCGGTTCTCCTCACTCACTGATGTAATGCTTGAATCTGAACTATAACATTACAGGCGAATGTTCCGCGTGAGGGAGTGCCTTAAGGCGTGCTGGCCCCACATATCACTAAATGCATGTGCGTTAACCGTATTTAAAACATCGTTCTGTGTCTATCAATCGTTTGAAGATGGCAGAGACAGAATTATGTTTAAAAAATATTTATTGGTAAAGGCATTTTGTGATTGGTGGTACGCCTTAAGGCGCTCCCTCACGGGGAATATTTGCCTGTAATGCAATAGTTCAGATTCAAGCATTACATCAGTGAGTGAGGAAAACCGAGCATTACAGCATTAATTATTTTTATTTATTTATTCCTACCACCTGGGTAGGAATAAATAAATAAAAATAATTATGGACCTTGTTGGGCACAGGAAAATTTTAAATAAGTAGGAGAGAGGAAGCTTATTACTATATATTTAAATTATATCCTATCCGTCTATTTCTTTTTTATTTTCATGCTCCGGTGAAGGAGCACCTTTAGAGTATGAATGCTAAACAATAGCAAAAAAATATCTCACGTGTGTGTGATTCAATTAAGACAAACGTTTACAAGAGGAACACAATAATTCTGCTTAGGCGACAGAAATAGGTGTTAGTGGTACTTACCCAGAACAGCCATTTTTCGTTTATTTTTTAAGTTGTAGGTATCGGGGACTAAATGAGACCTATGTTTTTGTTGTTCCAGAACACAATTGACTCGGCGTCTATCAAGGAGAACACAGCGCGGATTGCTCAAATGCAGGTACGAAAGGTATACAAAGCTGTTCTTCATTTTACTGTGCCTTTGTGTTGGTGTAATGTAACAGGTTGTGGGTATTTATACTTAGTTATAGTTGTGTACGATGACGCGACGTGAAGAGACACTATAGTAGACAAAATAGTTTGATATGCAGGTAAAAAATACACAATATACATGTATAAAGGAGATGTCCGCTTTTTGTAGGGACGTTGGTTTTTTTGATCCGAGAAAAATCTAACCAGCATCAAACTACAGCTAAACAAAAGCGACAAAAACATGGAACTAGGAACCGCTGAAATAATATTTTTAGACCCCTCCATTTAATAGAAAAATTATAAACTATTTAATGTTAGTACCGTCAACTGCCCTAACTTCGCCTGGCGTCCTAAGTTTGCCTATAATGAAAAATATGTAATATCTTTTTCATGTTACTTGTATGGCAATCAAAACTTTGAGTTTTCATAGAGAGCTTTAAGTTTAGATTGCCATACAAGTAAAATGAACAAGTTAATACATCTTTTTCATTATAGGCAAACATAGGATGCCAGGCGAAGTTAGGGCAGTTGACCGGTACATATATTTTATGTGTTGATGGCAACCCTAATGAAACCTCCCACATACTTTGACAATGTCTTGACAGATAAATCTATTCATCTGTCAAATATGACATAAATAGACACATGAGTCTGTCAATACTGTCAATCAATTGACAGTAATGCCAGTACCATGTGTCAATTTTGACAAGTTAACTATATCTTTGGGGTGTGTTCAGTTTATTGTCCTATATAATTAGAAGGGTTTGTTCGTTTTAGGAGTAAATTCACACTAAAATAAAAAACGATTTTTCTCAAATTGGAGGTCTTTAAAAATTTATGATATAGTTAGAACCATTAGTTTTTGGCATGTCTATCCAAATTTATTTAAGTTATTCTGGTTAGAATGATCGAATAATAAGAAACCATTTATGGACATTTCCTTTGATAAATACACAAGTTTGACAAACATTTCTCAAGCATACGTAGTACTAGGATCGATAAGTAGTTGTAGTTAGCTACCTTTATACGTATTTATTTTGTTGATTGTAAAACTTATTTAATTGGTCGTCTCGTCTCGTCGCGTCTCAAACAGTCGGATATGGAACTTGTTTCACAAAAAATAAGATACATATTTCCGTAAAGTTTTTAGGTGGTATGGATACCTGTGAAGATGGCGCGTACTGGACCATAATGGCGCAGCTACTCCAACTTACAGCCACGTCGTGTCACCTGTGTATGCTTCAGTGCTTATCTCTGGACTTTTCTTAGTACGAAATGATAACATCAGTATTCAGCACTTAATTTTTAACAATTATTTTACTTTTAAATCATCTCGTTTGTAAGGCGTGTCCATTCTGGCAGGTGGAAACGTGACACGTGTTAGCACTTTATCGAATGAAAAAATTATTTTAGCAAAGCTGAAATTGTATTGCCATATTAATTGGCCAGACCACCCTTTCGGGGCTTATTTAGTTCCAGATCTAGATTTGACAAAACATAAAAAAAAAAACTTTCATTTTTAGCCCGATACACGATGTTGTGTACTTTTGAACCTATTAAAATCACCATCACTACCATCATTTCTTTGACCTCTTTCCTCCCTTTCGAGCAGGTTCAAAGCACGACCCGGCCGTCGAGCGCGGCCCCTAAGCTGGAGCCTCGCTCGCGCACGCTCACGGGCGGCGCGCGCCGCACGCAGACATACGAGCCCCCGCCCCCGCAGCCTCCCAAGCTGTCCCCGCCACATGACGCGCCCAGGTAAATAGATAAATTCATAGAATACTTTTTATTCATCTGCCTAGTCTTTATCCAAATATGTTGGGGTCAGTTACCAGTCAAACCACAACCAGCTGAATACCAGTATTTTACATGGAGCAACTGCCTCCCTGACCTCCACAACCTAGATCACTGGGTATTACGATACCCGTTGGTAAGACTGGTTGTCAGACTTTCGGGCTTCTGACGACCCGTAACAACGGTCAAAGATCTACAAATGACAGCCGGGGGCAACGGCTTAGCGTGCTTTCCGAGACCGTAAGTATAACCAAGGACAAATAGGAGCCGTGGTCTCGCACTCACATTGTCTTTTCCGAGATGTGAAAGGCGTACGTCGTACATACGGCTACAGATCAAGCAATAAATAACCAGTATAAGTTGATCTCGCATTGTATAGGATTTAAATACAATGAGAGGTCAGCTTATACTGGAAAATTATAGCTTAATATGTAGCCGTGTGAACATGTCGAAAAATGACCTCCGGTTTCTGAAAATTCAACATTATGAACAGTAAATATGCTTTCAAATGTCATGTTAGCTGTTACGATTGGCCGATCAAAAATAAATAAACAAAATATTAAATTAAATTGGTTTTCAGGAGCCGGGGGTAGGGAAAGTTTGACGGAAGTGCTAATCTGGGTCATATTTCTTTCATCTGTTACCATCTTTCAAAATTATGCCTTTTATACCTTTAAATAAAATTATATTTTAAAATAAAACGTATGTCTTATTATGTGTTAATTTTGTGTCAAAATGTGTTAAAAATTTGTCTGTCTCTATTTGTGTTATCTTATAAAAATACTTGATGAAGAAACTCCCCATAAATACAGTAAAAGTAAAGTAAAAACTATCTTACGTACCTATAATATAAAATATTTATGTAACCTTCAACTCACACTGTATATATATCCGAATATATATTTATATACGCATGAGAAGGGACTAACAGCATGCTTGACCGACGCACTAAACAGCGCCCCGGCAGCCGACACTAAAAATGGCACCGGAAGTACCAGCAACGGATCGACTGGTACCGGGACCACGGCCGGGGCGAAGACGCACGTCAAAAGTGCCTCGATTTCGTCTGCTAGTGGCGCCCCGCCCCTCGGCGCAGACTCGCAGCCACACAACGCCTCAGCCCGGGACCTCGCACAGCCGCGCCCGAGGTACCTAGATACCAATACCGGCACCGGTATTGAAAAGTACCGTACGCTTCGCGGTAGTAGCTTCGCGCTGGTTTTTTTTAAGCTTTGGTTACGACGAGGGTTTGAATGGTTCGGCTTGCAGCTAGTACAGTACTCGGTATATGTGGCAGTTCGACTTAGTAGAGCGTCAAGATGTAATTCAAATAACTGGAAACCCGAAAAGGGATTATTGGACTCATCATTATGAACTAATTTCTAAGGGACGGAATTAAATGTATTTATATGTACAAAGATGTTCTTCCATAACCTAAGGGCACGTCTTCCTTACCATTACCGCGCCACCCGGTCTACTCCTCGATATGCAATGGCCTCTGTAGCCCCATGAAGCATGAGGCTCCAGGGGCTAGTGCAAATCTTGGGTTTCATTCGATTTATCGAGTCTGGTTAAACCACGCTGGGGTAAGTGTATTTCATTCATTCATTTTCCATACAGTTATGTGCACATAACTCGATAAAGTGTATGGGACAGCTGTTTTTTTTGTGAAATCAGGTTTACTCCCTTAGTTAAAGTTGTTTATGAGTTCAATGACTCCTCTTCGGGTGTTCTGCTATTTCACTTACACTTTGTGTAATATATGTGACTGTCTCTTTCTAAAACTCAATATGTCATATTAACACCCGGATACTGTAATGTAGTTTTTTTTGTTCGTTTAAAGGTTTGTTTTCTGGGTGATGTTCGTCGTTAGTTTTGCTGAAAAGGATTTGCAGTTGCGGTGACAATATGCTTGTTTTCACAGATATTTTGCTTTGCAGTATTTACAGCATCAGTTATTATGGTTGAATTCACGAAGTTTTATTTTTATTTTTTAATTGGCTTAAGCACAATACTAATGAGCGCAGATTGGAAAAATCGATTCACTTTTTTTTTCCGCACACATTTATAATTTTAACAGTTTTAGTGGGGTTTAGTTTTTCTTTTTCAGATTGATGTTGTGTTACTAATGTTTTTTTTAATACTGAACTGTCTTTAGTAGCAGTAGTGGTAGAGGTATATTTCAATATTTATATAATATAATTTATTATCTTGTAAATATTTCCTTTTATGTTTATTTTCCATTTATTTATTTAATTATAACCTAAATAAAAATACATAAGTAATATAATTAATTTATATATTTTCCAATCCAATATAATTTTTGTTTTTTTATATTTGGCACAGTATTTTTGTGTTTTTTGTGACCTCACTGTTGTAGCGTAGTCCGTCAGTAAACAAAATGGCGTGATTATATAAGTATATATTATAAATATGTAACGTTTCGTTCCAGCCTGAACTCCACCGTGTCGGCCGGCGGCGCGACGGGCGCGCGGAGGGAGTTCCCTAACCCTCTTGTGTTCCCCAGGAATGTACCTTCGAGGTCCACCTTCCACTCAGGTAACATTTTATTGATTACTACTAGGTGTTTACCATCATAATTATACAGGGTGGAAAAAGATACTTAACCAAGCCGTTGCCCGAGAGTCACGTGATCTTCCCGTCATTGTGATCATTTATTTTTTACTAAACCTTTGGTTACGCAGATTTGAAGGTCAAAGTTGTTTAACTTTCTTTACGAAGACCATTTTAAATTGTATTTTTTTTTTCGAACTCATTTTCAAATATTTGTAAACGTGGGGTATAAAAACCCACGGTAAAAAACCCTTAAGCACTATTTGTGAATGTGTGCAACTATTCTATGACCATGTTATGTTCTTTAAAACAAATTGGTTATATATCAGATGTCTCATTATAGTGAAATTAAGCCGTCGCACCCCTGAACAACAAGACTTCAACTCGACTCAAAGTAAAGCATTCAAATTAAACGGCATATTTAGCCTGCTTCATGTTAAAATTGTTGTTCGTCAGTGCCAACTCCTGGATGAATGATCGTAGTAGTTTGTAAATGCTGCTGTTTGTATGTATGTTTGTACGTATGTGTATTTATATTAACATTTACAACATAAACACACAACATAACGGAAATGTTAAAAAAACAGATCCTGGAGAATTTAAAGGGCTTCTAAATTCATTCCATTCTGGTTTCGATAGGATTATAATTGAGGGTAGATGTTTAACTCTTCGTAGACACCATTTTAATGTTTTTTTACAATTTTTTTAAATATATAAATAAAAATAAAAAATCCTATTGATACTGAAAGCAGTATCAAATCATTTGATACCATTTTCATTTCTCTATCTTAATAATTGAGGACGCTAGCTAGGTCGCAGTTTTCTTGTAATTTCTTGTAATTGTAATTGATAAAAAAATCTCCGGCGAAAATAGAGGTTATAAAATAAACCTGAATTGTCAAATGAAAAACATCTTCAAGGTGATTCAAAATTAGAATTTCGGGTATAAGAGTTCAAATAATCAAAACAAAGCACAATTTTTTTTTCAATGTTCATTTCGAATTGCATGTACAGGTACGATTTCAGATCCATTTGTTTACATTCTAATCTGATACTTTTGGAACAGACCATATACAGATATTATTATGTCTTTATTAATTTATTTAATCTTCATGTACAATTGGGGTACATTAAGTTTAAATAAATAAATGACCACAACCTAAGGCCATGAGTTTAAATGTACGTATTTATACTAAATACGTAACGCCCTTCCAGGTCAGACCCGGTCGCGCGGCTCGTCAGGCGGCGCGTACGGCGACGGCGGCTCCCCGCACCAGGCGCGACCTTCCTTCTTCTCTAAGCTGTCCTCGCGGTTCTCCAAACGGTGAGTCTTAAGATGCAATGCACTGTAAAAAAATACACATTATACGCACTGGGGATACGGTTGAGAACTGTTTGTGTTAGTTGTGACGGTTTTTTATAATAAAATTTGGAAGGTCAAATTAAAGTAACTCGCGAAATATCAAAGATGTGATCGATATCGATAACTGAATGTAGGTAAAAGAAAAGAAACACCTGCGAGGTCATAGCGTAACACTTACAGTAGCAATGGCTTTCATTTTGACAGTTCAACAACATTCATTGTGTTATTTACGCTGTGGAGCAGACCTTAAAATCATAATCATAACTTGTGTGCATCTTGAGATAAAAGTCTAAATTAAAAAAAAAAAACTTGTTTTAGTTGCGTCCAAATGAGATTTGGTTATAACAAAATTTCCAGAGAAACGTTACAGTTGACACAAACACAAACCTTTTGAGGTCAATCTCAAATCCCGGCAATCACATTTGTCATTAAAATACATACACTGTTAACATACACGACATCACACCATCTCGTAACTAACCCGACGATTAACGTTACACATATTATTTCGGTGGTGTCTTGTTATATTTTTCGTTATATTATTATGGCCCCCATAAGCTATGGCTTGATGCTGGCTCGCAAGTAGACCTTCTTTTTGAAGTTTTAAAGGCGTTTTCTGGCATTTCTTAAATATTATTACAGCTAACTTAAAGATTCTAAGTTTGTTGTATTAACAAAAAAATCTTTGTAAATAAAAATTATAAATTTTGATATTCAATGTAATAGAAATAACACAAAACCGAATGGAATATATATGGAAAATATTAATATATGAACTATGTTTTTTCTAAATATAATTCTTAGTTTTTTTGCCACAAAACGCCTTACGACTAATTGCCTCATACAGCTTCAAATCACTGCTAAGCATCGATGTTAGCGATCACAGCTTCCACGCACATCTCTGTCTAATCACCCCATTTTCATTTCATATAATATAGTATCATATCATAGCATAGTATATAATAGTTAACTTAGATATTGGCGCCCAAATGGGACCAAATTTTTCTTTAGATATTTTCTTTGTAATAAAAGGGTTGTGGAGTTAAGACTCGTGATATTTTAGATGAATTGTTTCTTTTTTTTAAGGAAATTTTAGTATTTGAATGGTTATAAAGGAGCTCTGTTTGTTAATGTTTTTCAGTTCATTGGGATTTTTTAGTTTTTTTTTCTTTTATTTTTTGGGACTTGTAGATCGTTAGTAGGTTTTTAGGGTTGAACCACACATGTTCTTTTCTTCGTAAATTTTTTACACAATTTGCAACCACTTTTTAATATAAAATAACACGATTATATATTCTATCTTTATCTAACGCTTTATTAACTAAAAATACGATCAGACGAGCTCCATGTAATCCGTTCACGAACCTACGTCTTTTTATTTATTATTTTGTTGTAAATAATATTATGATACACCATAGACACACTACCTGTCTTTAACTTGTCACTATTAACCCATTCGTATGTCTCGTTATGTGTGAATCATTATGTGTGTTTATTTATTCATTTTTTTATTATTATTTCTTAAGATCAAATTGTCTCCCTCTAAAGATTCCGAGCTCTTTATTTTTTTATTTGAATCTCGCGTCAACGCAGGGGATGCACGATGCTACCTACCTCCCGTATCGTCTCGTATCGCACTCAGTTCTACCGGTAAACGCGCTCAAGTCCCCCTCAAAATACTAAGTAGTTTTAGTATCAAAGCATGATGTACTCCCCTAATTTTTTCTTGTTTTTTATTAGTTTTTTTGCTAAACGAAAGTGTGTGCTGAGGCTACAGACATGCCTACATGCTTTGAGTGTTGTCAGTAGTGCTTTATCGATAGAAAAAAATGTGTAAGTATTCGGTTTGTGCCTCGTCGACCTTGAGAGGTGTACGGAAAGCAAAAATAAAAAGAAATAACCTAAAAAATAAAATTAATAATAATTAAAAAAAAAAACATCTCTCGTGCATCCCCCGTGTGACGATAATATTTCTTACCTAACCGTACGCTTCTACTAACGAACGTCGACGGTCGCGACCTCTACCGGTTTTACATTTTCGCTTTCTAGTCTATTCCACAACCCTTTAAAAGCGACGTGACGGACTTTTTTTTTTAATATTTTTGATTTTTTATATCTTTATTTAACGGAGGGAGTTGCGTTTAGTATTGTGCATCTTGTGTTGCGGCGCGAGACTTATTATTACTATAGGATTGCCATACATTAAAATACCATTTATTGTGTATTTAAAAACATAACAAAAAATAACAATTTTAGGGGTTTTCCTAAAACAGAATAAGAAAATGTTTTATGCGATTGTTTTCATGTTTTTATTGCAAAAAGTGAGTGAAAAGATCATTCTTTATAAATGATGCCAAATGCTTTGCTTGAAGTGTAAATAAACACCTATATGGCAGTCCTAACCAGTGGCAGAGAATCAAATACTTGTGCCTAATAAAGCGAGCCGGGTCCAGAAGAGGGGGGCGATTCGACACCTTATTGGTCGATTCGCTCACCCGTTCCGTTGTACGCAGGTTGAATCAGAATCCTTGAATCGCCGCCGACTGCGGACATGCTGAGAAGATTATAATTAAATATTATTAATAAATTATAGGGAATTGTATACAGTACGGACACTTCGTCGGTTGAGAAATATTTTTGTTAATCGACGGAGCTTATAACAAAAATGTTCAGTGTATTAAAATATTATACGACGAAACAATAGTCTTAGGAAAATGATTTATTCTATCTTTTGGTACAAGAAATGTATCTAATATGACATTAAATATTATATTTTAGTTTTTTTTTTCTATAATTTATCAAGCACGATAAATGAAACATATTTTTATGAAAATTATAGTTGTAATTGCCAATAAATGTCATGATTATCAATGTAAGACTGTCGAGAATGTATATTCAACCAGGATTTTTAATACACTGAATGTATTATAACAAGATGTTGTTCATAAGTGTTAATCATTTTTTTTTATAATTGGCGTAACTTTGAAGATCCATTTTTAGTTAACATACGATTCAAAATTCGATTTGTAATTATTGTCATTATAAAAAATCGCGACGACTTCTGTCTACATGTTATTTTATTGAAATTAATGTCCTTTTTCAAATCAATAAAAATAAGTTCTTTCTTGTACGAATTTTCGTATATTATTAGCAAATAGTACACTCGGGTAATGAAGTGTTACAGTTAATTTACTTATTTTCTTAAAATAATATGTAGCGGATAACTAGTCCCGTCGTGAGTTGCATTTTATCACTAGCTCATAAGAAGTATAGAGTTCTATTTTCGAGCGAATTTTCAACATTCCAGGGTTCCGTATGTATTTTATATTTAAGTTCACAATAAAGCACAAATCTTGTTTTTTGTTTCAATAATTTAACTTTTATCTAAATTCTGAACTCTGCCTAAATCGTTAAAGATGTCATCGACTGAAACAATATTTTGTATATTTGTATTGCATATTTTACCGTGTAAGTAAACGTTTTCTGTAGTAAAAATCTCATTGTTGGGTTTTTTTTATGTGGACCATGTTATTAAAATGTACCACCTATAGTTAAATTTCCGAATTGTCAAATATACGAGTTTAATTTCAGTTAAAAGAAGGCAAATCTCTTAAGTTTTCTTAGCCATGTTTAAAATGTTAATCTTTACTGTCAAGTACCTACTACCGTGTACCTACATTGTTAAAATGTTATCTAAAACCAACTTATATGGTCCACAACGCAATTATGATTATAGTTAAGGCGTGAGTGAGATAATTATCAATTTATATTATTATACATGCATAAAAATAGTATTTTTTTAGCGATTAAGATTCAGGCGAACCTATGGCTTTGGTACAAATACTCAGTAGATGTTACCACATAAACGGACTAACACGTTTAGGCAGCTGTATTTTAATTAAAAAAAAAAAACAAATTAATTAAGGGCCAAAAAATAAGATATTTTTGTCCTCAACTGTACCCTATAGAGTTAGGGAATGTGTCTAGGTAATATTTTAAAAACGTTTTTTTTATACAAGGTGAAATTAAGATTGTGTAGATTTGTGTCAAACTATTATTAGAAAAAGAATATCATCTCAGAAAAAAGAAAGGAACTATCTTTAAAAAAATGGAAATACTCTTTATCTTTATTTTCGTAATATTTAAACCATGATCAAATGGTCTTTTTTTTTATTTTTAAATATGGACTGGACAAAACTGCCATATAATCTATCAATGTTTGAATCAATCGTAAATAATAAAAATATAGCAACGCCTCTTCAAACGAATCTACATTAATCAAACACCTTGTTTAGCAAATCAATATTTTGATACTGCACTTTCTAAATGTCCAATTCGAAAAGAGCTATCATTTTACCTAGAAAAAAAAAGAACATTATTAAATGTTTTACATCTCTCATATACTTCCCATACTTTGACTCATTAGAATGTTATGTCATGTAGGATCTTTAAATAAATTGTAAATATAACAAGAGTGCGAGAATGTCGCGTTCGACTTTTTCTAAAAACTTTTCTATTGTTCGTGAAAAGTCCATTATATCATAAATATAAGCGTATTTAATATATATTAACTTTTTTTATTATTTTCAATCATATAAGGGGTACTTGAGTATTTTAACGTTTTACACTGTATATGAGTGTTCTATATAGTTGTGAAGCGTTATAGGCAAATTTGTTATTGCGTTGGATGGTGTAATAAGTGTACTTTCTTCATAATTTATTTATTATATACTTTGAGGACCTTTTAAAATCTTCCTACAAAATATCGTCAAATATGATAATTGTTCAGTTTTCCACTATGAAAGAAACAATTTTCTGTTAAATTTATTTACTTAGAGGTCCTTAAATATTTCTATATAATATGTAATAATATTCTACAATATCATACATTTTTGAATAAATAAAAGTTTTACCGTTTTTCAAACTTGAGAGAAAGAAACGAGTAATTCTTTCAAAATATTCACAAAATGTATAATATTGAATTATTTATTTATCTATGGTCTGTCCAGTATTTTCCGTTGAACATTAGATAGAGTACTGAACAAATTTTATGTCAAAACTTAGGTGCTGTTTTAAGGAATACCCGTGTGACAAACTTGTATTTTATTGCTGTTATTAATAAATAAAAAAATGGGAAAACGACGTCCTCAGTCATGTGTAATACTCAAAAATATTAAAATTCAACATTTCGGCGTTACATACCAAAACAAATAAATCATAAACTGGATGTTACATAGGTTTTCGATACACATACAAGTAGATTAACATAGAAAAAGATAAAAATGTGTTTTTCGCAAAATAGCCTATCTCAAGCCATACGAAAATAATATTTTTGAGTAAGACATAACAATATTTTGACATTTAATTTAATATATAAAAAAAATATTATTGGGTATAGATAAATATATCAAACAATCTATAAGTTTTACGCACATAAATAGTGCATTTTTTTTTTCTGCGAGCATTTTTTTTATCTTTAAGCAATATGATTATTCTGTAACTATTACACGATTTAGGAACAATGCAATACATTCTAACTTAGTTCGCTAAGCGTAGTTAGATATTTAATTTTAATACTTTAAAGCCGAGATTTTTTTTTCTATTTTTCATCCTTTTTTGCGTTTTTCAGGCGACATTGTTTCTCTGAAGTGTGTTAGAAGTTTAAATTCACTGGGAAAAAAGCACGACAAATGATAATTATTAGAAAAAATATAGTTTACTTATTTTTAACGACGGAGTACTTTAGTTCGTACTCTTAAACAGTTAAAATTTAGTTTTACTGTTTCTTAGAGCTTTGCTCACCCCATAGGGGATTGTAGTAAATTTATGTATTAATATTTTATCTGCCGTCCATATTTTATTTTCGCTTTATTTTCCCAGTACATTTAAATTTAAAGAAATTAATTTTAATTGGGATTATGATACATAGTCTTCTAAATCATGGGCATTGTTTTAAGATGCATTTATGTAATGTGATCTTATATATTTTCGGGTTTAGTAAAATTCAAGAATATTTTCTAGTAAAATCTTAGTAAAAAAATTAAAAAACAAAAATGTTTTTGAATGTTACTGCCACTGAAAACTTTGCTAAATAAGAGAATTAAGTTGACCTATGTGTATTGAAGTATGAATACCGATTTTGTTTTGACAGTACGCAATAAATGGATGTGTTACGCTTCTCCAAATAATCAAGTTTTTAATAACAAGTTGCGTTTTATTTCACTCAACATTTCCTTTTTAAATTACTGAAGAATTTTAATAAGATAACACCTTTGGTAGGACACAATCACTATACATTGAAACAACTCCCTTTGTTAAATAAAATAATATGAAGTTTATTAAGTATTTATGTCTGTATGTTTTTCAGAAAACACCAGTATCCGTCACGTCTCATGATTATATTTGGTCTTAAAATTGTTATATGGCAGACTTTTTAAATGTTAGCGGTTTAGATCTGCAATTATGCATACATTGTATGTTTTGTTCTTATCTATTGCTAGAACATACAATTCAATTTTCTTATAGAAATACTGTTTTTATTAGATTATGTTAATAGGAAAAATCAATTATAATGATAGGGATCTTCAACTAAAGAGGTCACGCCCATAACTAATGGTGAATATACAGGAAGAACTTGTAATCACCATCCAAACTTAAATGAGATAATCTTTGGTAAAAATCATAAAATAAGTGTTTTTTTCTTTTACTATCACCCAATACTATAATATCTAGATTTGGCATCACAACGTTGTCTAATAAAAAGTGTTACGTTTGTGGATACCGCCCCTTTCTCTCATTCAGCATACTACACGTGGCAAACATAGTATTCAACGTTTGACTTAGTAACCACGCTGAATTGCTATTACTTATATTTTATTGTGAAAACTTGACCTACCTAAGAGCCTTTTAATAGTACCTACAAAAAGATTGGATGGTGATAAAAAAATAATCCTGTTTCATAAAAATATATAATAACATGGTGAGTATTATCCCGTCAGACTGTCGGTACTGGGCGAGTCGACCGGGCGTGCCAAACCGCGTATATTTTCCTCCCTGGACATCCAAAGGAGGTAGGCCGCAAGGCATCAGCAACAACCTTTTATTTTGAAGTTTTTTTTCCAAAGTTTTGGTGGTTCGGGAGCGATGTTTGAGGTATTTATTATTGGTGGGGGCGACGATGAAATATAAAGTCTTCAGAAATATACCTAATGAAACGTAAGAAGTTTTCAAAAGAAGCAAGATATTATTGCTGAGTAGAAATGAAACTGCTCTTAAAATAAAGCTGAATAATTCTTTATTTTATATATGTTTTGTTTTTTTAATCAAACCATTTTCATATTATTTGTAAGAACCTCATGTAGGTGTAAAAAAATATGAATATTTCTATCCATCTGAAAATATTAACAAATATTTTAATTAAACACTTTAATTAAATTCATAATTCTAAATAATGTTCATAGAAATATGACAACTCTATGACATTACTCCACTTACATTTAGTAATTTTTCGCGCCTCCACCAATATTCCTGCATCGTTCTGCGAAGGGTTTAATAAAAAGCGTTTGTGTGTGTATTTTAATAATTATGTAGTCCAGCCGATTTGTACTTTATATACTTATTACAAAACAAAAAGCATGATTTAACCCAAAAAATATATAATTTTTAATTTTTTAAATTTTGGCAAATTCAAAAAATTGCATGTCAGCCAGCGTCTTAGCTAGTATTTTTTTCTATATTAAATAAAACTTAATATTCAATTTATATGTACGTCACATAATTTATAAGTTATTTCTTTATTTATTCAAAATATTTCTACAGTACTAAATTGGATGGATTACTCGTTTTTCGTGAATAACATAATTTAACATGACTTCGTTATTTTTTTTTTCTCTACTGACAATTTGACCCAAAATTTTTGCTATAAACCAGTCATGTGTTGCATTTGAATTTACCCTAAAATATATTATTTTATTTGGTTAGGTCATACATATTACCGTAAAATAATAAACAAAAATAGGTATTGCATGAAATTTTAGAAAATAACAACCTCAGCTTTGTGATAGAGATTATTTCTCTAATTATCAAATTATGGAAACATATTTCATTCATTTTACCGCATTTAAACCATTTTAGAACTTTCTAGGAATAGAGTTGAGTTTAAAGCATGGTTTTTTTATTTATTTTTCTATTTTTAAGTTTTAGTGACACCACGGTAAGTAAAATTAAGTAGGTAAATTCTGAAATAAGCAAAGATTTAAATCGACAGATCTTCCCTCGCTTTACATAGGTCGTGCGAAAATGTGTTCGTACTGATAAGCGAGAGCTCACACATACGATATAAACGTGCTCGTCTTTGACTCGGTCGAGCGAATCTAACGATTTAAATCTTTTTGGCAATAAGTATATTGCAGGCATGCTTTTGATTTGTGCCTTGTGTTGCTTGCAAGTGTGCTTATGTTTTAGATATAACTATCTTATTTTTTTCTATTTGCACTTCCTCATTGGCTTTTTTTGTGATACGCTGGTTATTAAAATTTGTAGACTTTTTAGAGTTTTTTTGTAATAGTATTTTTTTAGACAGTTTTGTGTCGTGAACGTGATTAGAATTCTTAAAAGTTTAATAAAAATGTCTGCTATTATTTTAAAATATTTTTATTGTTACAATATTATCTGCAGTGTTTGAAATAAAAAACTGTTACTACATATACTTAATCTTTTTTTTAAGCTTCGCCGCATTCGACAATTTTCAACATAAGTTTTCTAACTAAATAATTCGATACACCAGCGTATAACAAATCGTCAATGTATGTAATGTACTCGTTTCCACACCCCGTGCCCCTAGTGTTTAGCGTTAGTTTTATGTTTTTCTGTTTTTAGGCCATTGGACGGTACCACCCCGAAGCATGCGGTAGGCGCTAGTCCACAAACCATGCTTGGGTAATTATCCTAGATTTTTCGTCATTTTATCTTGTTTGTTGTCTGCCCAACCGATTTACGTTGTTTAGGTCTAATCCTTCTTTTTAGAAGTTAAATCTGATGCTGTATGTAAAATTTAGTGATTAGTTTTGTCAAGTGAGTGATAAACGCACCAGCAGCAAGTACGCGCACTTAGGTACATACCTTTGGCTTGTCGTTTTTTTTTCGCCCTTGTGTTACCCTCCTAAGTCCACAAACTTTTAGAGTGACACGGGCAAAAAAGGTCAATGTACTATCGAAGAACTTCATATCTAAGCAGTTTGAAAACAAAATCCAGTGAACACGATGACCACATCTGTTACCGCCCCGGTTCTATTGCGGCCGAGAGCTGCAATTAGAAATAGTCCTTACGGTGTATAGATATGAACTTCTTCGATGGTACGTCCCACGCGTACTAGCTCGTACGTCTGTTAGTCACCTTAGTTTTTTTTTTCTTTTTCTTTAGTGTTATAACTTGTGTTGCGATTTGTTGACTCGATTGTTGTTTAAATAAATAAGTAAAATAACCTACTGAGGCGCAGTGGACCCCCGGGTCGAGCAACAAGAGATAATTATTTGGCTCATTAGGCTTCAGTCGCAAGTCAGACGAAAAAACAGTGGGAAGAAAATAATATGAGCGTTTTAAATTGCAAAGCTCGATAGGTACTAGCAATGAGGAATGCTAATCAATAACTTTAAAAAGTCTTCTAGAAACTTAACGAATTTGTTTTTACAGAACAACTAATTTAAATTTTCTCATAAATATTTCAACAATCGAGTTAGGACGCGCTTGCCCGTCTACTAATAGAGCTTTAATTCCATTTGGATATAGTCGACATGTTTGACTTACAACCTTTTGCAACAAATCGTCGATCGACCACACATCTTCGATTTACAGCAAAAAGGATAAAATAATTTTTGACAGTAACTAAATAACTTTTATTGTATTTAAAATTATTCGTTTGTAATCAAAATACTGGAGATAGCAATTTTTTTTGAAAGGAACCATTCGTTTATTTTTTTAGTTCTTTAAAAAAATACACATCTGCATGCAAAGATTTTGCATGCAATTTCGCTTGCTACACTCGGGAATCGAACCGGCTAAAATCCGAAAAAATAACATCCTGTAGTTTTATGGCATCAATCGATTGGGTCAATCATAAGGATCAAATCTCTTTAACAAACATGATAAATGAAATGAAAGGAAAACTATAAAAAAAGGAATGTTTCCGAGTAAATCTTGCTATCTCCAGTATTTAGAGTACTTTCCCTTCAGATGAGGTTCAAAAATTCCACCCTGTATAATTATCCTTTATCACTTTATAACCACTCACAACTAGGACTATTTATAAAGAGAATGGCGCTGTTCACTTCAAGACCTGGATTTGATTAAAAGAGCGGCTGCCCATCGTCAGCTCCCGAGTCCAATATCCAGATTGCGATAAACCCAGTTGTCAAACCTTATGTTAACCTATTGTCATTTGTTTTGTGGTTTTGAGGGTCATCAGCAGAGATCGGAATACGTATAGTATATTTACCTAATCTTCGAGGGAGGAAGTAAAATAGAGCGGATAATACCTCCTTCTAAAAAGTTTTTTAATTGTACGTAAATATATATTGTTTTATGATTCCGGGATTTAAGACGTGGTATTAACCACTCTATGTTACTTAATCCTTCGAAGATTAGTTAAATATACTCTACCTATTCCGATCTCGTGTGATCACAGTTCCCACTTGGACATCTGGCCCGGTGACAAAAAATGACAGACCTTTCGTCACATTTCACAGTGATTTCGTTAGTTCTTTCACCGGGTTAGATTAGTTTGTGACATTATACCCTGTTTAAACAAAAACATAAAGCGGACTTAGACTTTACTTTGCTAAGTAAGCGTTTCGTACAAAAATGAACATTATTAGTATATCATATTGGTATGAAAGGTTTGATCTCCTTCGCTTATAGGAATATGAACATTATTTTCAAACTTATAAGGTTCATATTCGTATGGAACGCTTATAGATCTGAGCGAATTTTGCCTGTTCTAACATAATGCCATGACATGTACAGACAAGGCGGCGGTGGAGGTGGAAATGAGGAGCAGGTGAAACCTCGCGTTCTTCGGTTCACGTGGAGCATGAAGACCACCTCCTCACGGGATCCCAACGAGATCATGGCTGAGATCCGCAAGGTATGTACCACTCTATGCTGATGATGATAGTTGTAAGTTATTGGATTATTTTGACATTTCTGAAAGATTTTACAGGACAATTATTATAAAATATGTCTTTTTTAAAAGAACCACCAAGGAAATTATCGTAAGAGGTCATTTAGGCAGACTATACCCCCAATGTAAAGCAAGTGACAAAGGCTTTACTGTGTTTTAAGAACTTCCAAAGTTGAACTGTTTATAGGGTGTTGGCCTAAATCGACGGAACCTATTACCATGGATTCAGTACACGATTCTAGACTCCTTTGCTTTGAAATTTTCCGCCGGTTATTAAAAAAAAAATTGCTGTTTCATACATTTTGACCCCGTAGGTATTGCACTTTTGTAGGAAACAGCAGAAGCCATGGTCCTAGGGTCATGTACCATCGAAGAAGTTCATAACTAACCACCGCAAGGACTATTCTTGCTTGCAGCGCTCGGCAGCTATAGAACCGGGCCGGGAACAGATGTGGTCCAGATGTGGTCATCGTGTTCACGGGATTTTGTTTTGAAACTAGTTAGATATGAACTTCTATGATAGTACCTACTGAATTCATGGTAACAGGTTCGTCCAAATGGGATGCCACCCTGCATACATTTGAGATTTACAATTAAAACCTTTGGACCTACCAATATTCGGGATTTTACAAAAACATTATAACAGTGACAATAAAGAACTGTAAATAAATTTCGAAATTTGACAAATGTCAAAAATAACTATTACGAAATGACACTTCTAAAACTTGATAACATTCGAAAGTGATTTGATAACAGCAATAACTTTCGTTATTTCCCCCACAGGTGCTTGACGCAAATAACTGCGACTATGAGCAGCGTGAGCGGTTCCTTCTGCTGTGCGTTCACGGCGACCCTAACGCCGACTCCCTGGTACAATGGGAGATTGAGGTGTGCAAGCTGCCTCGACTGTCGCTCAACGGCGTGCGATTCAAGCGGATATCCGGTAAGAAACTTAGATTTTTGGGTAATTTTGTGAAGATTTCCGCTTTCTTAGATTTTGACCTTATTTTCGGCATCAGCACCTCCGAAAATCATGAAAATGACACTTGTCGAAAATGAAAATATTTTTTTTTGGCAGCCATCTTGGGTTTTGATATTCATATAATTTTCGGCATTAACATCCGCAAAAAAATAACTAGCAACTTAATATTCACATATTTTTATTGGTTGAACAGTCTTCGGCAGTAAAACATTTGTGTACTATACATATGGCAGCTTGAAGAAATCAGACATGTCCCCATTTCTGATTTCGTTATGTAGCGTATCACGCTAATTTTCGTACATTTTGAGCTATATCGGACTGTGTAAGATGTAAATAACCTCGTGTAGTATAGTATAGTTTGAACAACGTAATCCTTCCTCAACAGGCACCAGCATCGGCTTCAAGAACATTGCGTCTAAGATCGCGAACGAGCTCAAGCTGTGACTGCCCCAGAACCCTCCCCGGCGGCGGCGGCGCAGACGCACCGTCACGCCCCCCTCCCCCGGCTCGCCCTCCCCCTCCCCCTCGCCGCCCTCGCCGCCCTCCCCGCCCTCACCGCGCGCGCGCACGCCGCGCGCGCCCCGCCCGCGCCGACGCGAACGATCCTCTTCATCGGAGAGAGGGACGCCCCCCCCACCGCCGCCACCGCCTCCCCGTTCAGATTCTTTGCGCCTATCAGCTGAGGACATGGTTTTGGTTGCCAATGGTGGAGCGAGGACGCCCTCGGGGGCGTTGGCTCATTTCTTAGCGGCGTATACGCCGGCCGAGTTGGCGTTAGCACGGTCAGACTACCTTCGGCCCCCTGTATCACCGGCGAGAGGAACTCCGGTACAGCCACGTTCATCGTTATCTTTAAGGGTCGATAGTGAGGATATTCCTCGCCCTAGTAGGACCCGGCACGTTCCACACGCGCACTCGTACAGCGTGCACACGCTGCGGCGCCAGGGCCGCACACGCTCCCCCCCCCTCGCCCCCCACGTTCGAGCTGAGCTGCGACTGTCTACCGTCCGAGCCCATCCCGCCGCCGGAACTCTTCGACTTCTAAACAACTGAACCTCGGATTTTGTAAAAATTGTGAGCCGTTCCGTTTTCAAATAAGATTTTTGATAACTGGTTGATATAGTGCGGATAAAACTAGTTATAATATCCTTTCCTCGTCAGGTATTTTAGCTGTTACTATATTGACTAGTGGTTGAACAAGTCTGTAGTGTTTCTTCTTTATAAAAGGACAAATAAAAGTGTTCGCTATAACGAAAGTAGGGTGTTAATTTGAATAAAGAAAAAAAAAATGAAATGTAAAAAAAATCCTCTGTCTATGAAAAATTTTCACTCTTTTAAATCATGTTTGAAAACGAACGCCCACCCAACTCGAATTTGTATTATTGTTCGATGTATAAATGAAACAGTGTTGTCAGCCGATCGATTGTTACTCGATTATTGTATTCGATTGTTATCGTATCGTTATCATTTGCTGTTTTCGCGGCGGACACGAGTTTCAGCACTCGCTCTATCCACGATTGTATGGAAATAAATTAATTGATCGTGACTTAAGAGTTTTATTTGTGATGTAGTGTTGGACAATGTATGGAGCGTATAAATGTGCCAAGTGGTTATCACCGAGTGTCGCAGTGAAATGATCTTCAGAACATAGTTATTCACGCTATCAGTCAGCGCATCTTTGTATAAATAATTTTACTCGTGTCATCAATTTTATTATTACATGATTGTTTTTTTTTTCTGTAGATAAGTCGTCTGCCCGGCCGGGTGTGCTGTGCACTTTTTATTTAATTTATATTTGGAATTCTGTTTTATGAAATCGTGTTTTTTTAAAAGACATTATTTAATACTGTGGGCGGCACACCCGGCCAGACAGTGTTATTGTGCTATCGCTTATATACTATTACATTATGTATTTTAATCGTTGTAATAATGTACAAAGTGAGTTTGAGCTCAACAGATACAATCTAGCTTAGTGTTAATGATATTTTTTTTTCATTTTCCAATATAACAAAATATAAATACAAAATATGGCTGTCTCTGAATAGCGATAAAATGTTTATAATGTGATTGTGTGGTCGTGCGACCGGTGTGTATGGTCGTGTCGTGTCGGTCGCACGACGGCGCGCTCGCCCTCGCCGGTTGCTCTTTCTAATTATAAGGCTGAATTAGAAAGTGTCAAAGGTTCACGATGTGACTGTACGGGTCGGTACACACTGAGTTTAGCCGCGTTATAGTATACTTCACTTAAATCGTTAGACGTGTATTGTGATCAAAGTATTACGGACTTGTAGTTATAGCAATAATCGTTCATTATGGTCGTGTTACTTCTGTCTACTCGATGTAATCAGCCTTTCGATATTGTGATTCACTAAAACCCTTCGTTTTCTATTTGTGTGAGCTTTGATTTTTTTTTGTCATATTTTCTTTCGTGTGTGGACTGTCGCATACTTTAGGTGATAAATATTATTATAATAAATAGGTATGTATGTGTGTGTGCGGCGGGGCGATCGCGGGTCACTTTTCTATTATATAATTAAGTGTAGTGTTATAACTTTTACATGGAATCACAAATTCTGACGTGTCGGCGACGACTGTCGTATTGTCTATGCCAAATGTGAGAAGCTAGGCGCCATGGAATATATTACGCACTATTTTATTGTTTATTATTTTAAATACAGTAGAACTTTTGTTTTGCTCAAATACAAATGATGTTGTATAATCATAGGGTGGTAACAAAAAGAAGTTTAAACCCTATGAGAAATAGAACTCAACATACAAATCAAGTGGATTTTTTAACAAACGCATATGTTTATTTGCTCTGTATTAGTAATGTGTCATTAAATTAAAACTGCATAAAACAAACTATGAAAATATGTAGTTAATTTTATTTTAATTATCAACAACAACATATTAATATAATTTATTCCAGACAACAAAAATACATTTTTTAAATTATGTCCGTTTCTTGGACACCAGAAATAAGAAATCGTGAATAACCAAGATTATTTTATCCTAAAACAAATAATGCAATATAAATTACAAAACTAAATAATTATTTCGATTTCTCGCAACATTCGACGGTTGTTGAAATAACTACGACGATGCGACCAGTTGTCCCGAAATACATAATACTGTTTTAAATGTAGTTATATATTTATATATATGAGCTTTGTTTTATAATAATTTAGTGTAGTACATTTTGCCTGCGAGGTGGACGTGTGTCGAAGAATTTGTGAGATATTCAAAATGAAAAATAAATTTTATTTTTAATTCCACACTTGTTGTTTACTTTGACATCCCATAAAAACCTGTAGCTATAAGTACATAATAAAACATCACGCATACTATTCTGGGAATATCTAACCAAATTAAAATTCAGTTTATTTAATTATATTTTTATTTTTCAAACCATCAACAATTCTATTTCGCAATATTTACATTCCTTACTCACTAAAATTACAATAAATAATTTCAACAAAGAATTTGAAGATTCTTTACACATCACAACTTTTTCAAAATAAAAATAATTTCCTACTTTGAAATTACTTGTGTATCTTTCGAATATTCTAGCCTTAAGCCTCTAAATCATTAGGTAAGTAGGTACACTATGCTTAGGTATAATAATTAAAACTACTTCATTTTCGCAAGAATTATAAATGTGTAGTAACTAAAATTATGACACATGTATCTAAAGAATTACTGAAATACAAAATAACTATAAATTTAATTAATTATTTAAATTAGAGCATTTTTACAAAAAGTACACTTTCTAGTAACAATAAACAGTGTATTTTTTTCTTTTTAATATTTTTATTGTTTCCTTTATTCACATTAAACAATAAATTAACCTTAAACCTTTCGTATGCCGTAATTACAGAAACAATGAAAAAGCCATTGTGTATCGCGTGAATCCACGTTCATACGAAGGGTTACGAAGATGGCAAACTGGGTTAGATTTCATGTTTTGAACATTTCAAAATATAACATCTTGCAAGTTGTCAAAATAGGTCTTTAATGTCTGTTTTCACTAACACTAAGTGACACTTAAATGAATCCCTAAATAAAAGTGCACTGTTGGATTTTCAACGCTAGCCTCAGCGCTGAGAGTAAAAATCCAACAGTGCACTTTTATTTAGGGATTCATTTAAGTGCCACTTAGTTGTCGGTCGAAACGGGCATAAGACTTACTAACGTTTTACATGTCTTTTATTCCGCTCTTGTTTCAAAATGATGGGATCTTAGGAATTAACCTAGTGACCATTAAAATATAAAGCCACAAAAATTTCGTCCTACCCTCATACCTCCTTATGAATCGGCATCCCATCCAAATCAATTTCAGTACTCGGTATTAACGGAGGCCTAAATCCTCCATACTCGATCCTCAAGTTACTAACTTTCGGTTCTCTATCTGCCCTCCTCATTTTGACCTCTACTACATAATCCTTATTGTTTTGCCACCAATCATCTTGATTCTGAGTTGGTACTGGCCCGTAGTACTGATTGTGGTTAGATTTACTTTGAGCATTGGTTAGGTAAGTCAAGTAATTTGCTAAATTGCTCTGTTTCCTCTCCTCTGGCTTGCTTCCTGATGTGTTGTTTATATATTGGTATGAAGACGCATATTGATTACCCCATGGTGTTGATTGAACTGGCTGTCTTTGCCTTTCCTTCAACAACTGATAATACTGCGCTATGTATATTTGCTGCTGATTCTGAAGCCTCTTAAGTCTATCTTCTTTATAGTTCTGGTATTGCGCGTTATTTCTCGTTTCAGAATTCTGTTCGCGATGCCCGTATCTATATATTGGTACTGGCACATGTACTTGCTTTTCAACGATCTTTTCTACGGGATAAGGGACTTTGACTTCTACAGGCACTTGCACTGGGTAAGGAACCTTCTTCTCCACAATCTTTTCCACCGGATAAGGTACTTTTTTCTCAACAGGATATGGTTTGTCAATATATTTGGTGACAAGTACAGGTTTTTCTACAATTGTCTCGACAACTTTTTCAACTGGGTAAGGAACTTGTACTGGGACTTTTTTTTCGACAATTCTGTCGACATGAACCGGGTATGGAACTTTTCTTTCAACAATCCTGTCTACTGGATAAGGTTGGGGGACATGCACTGGAACTGCAACCGGGTGAGGTACTGGGACTTGAATATGTATCGGCTTATCAACATACTTGGTAATCGTCACAGGTTTTTCAACAATCTTTTCAATCGGTACTGGAATTCTTTTCTCAACCGGGTAGGGCACTGGAACTCTGGTTTCGTAATGAACGGGGTAAGGAACTCTTTTTTCAACTGCATAAGGCACAGCCACTTCTTTGTTAACTATTCTTTCAACTGGTTTTTCTATTTCCACTCTGACTGGTACCGGTCTGTCAACAGGAACCGGATATAGTATTTTATGTTCTACTGGAACTCGGACTTCATAAGGTATTCCAACGGGAGTTGGGATAGGAACTGGGTGGGATATATGCTTCTCCACTATCCTATCAACTGGGTAAGGAATATGTATCGGACGGTCAACATACACTCTCTGTTGTACTGGATAAGGGACTTTAACTTCTACGGGATAAGGTCGAGGAACCTCAACTGGGTAAGGTTTGTCAACGTATTTAGTTACTTCTACAGGTTTTTCTACAATTTTCTCATAAGGTACTTCTACACGGACCGGTCTATCAACAGGTACTTTTACCTCTACTCTTTGTGGGTATGGTACCTTTTTTTCAATAAATCTGTCAACGAATTTAGTGATAGGTACTTCCTTTTCAATGATAATTGGTTGGATTATCTTTTGATTATCATTAGCATAATTGTAATAACGAACTTGTTGGCTGGTCTGAATGTCTGTATCTTCTTGATTCGGACTTACTTCGACGGCAGATTGTATATTCTCACTTGGTTCTAGCTGTTCCTTCTGCTCATAATCTTGATTATCATAATTTTCATTCTCGTTATCTTCTTTCTGAGCACCATACTTATACAAAAGTTTATTCATATTATCTTGAATTTTCTTCGATGATTTCAAGGCATCCACGTATTTGTTGTACAAAGATTTCGCTACATCGAAAGGTCCTTTGTTATTGCTGCGTCCTTCATCAATATCAATATACTCATGGACTTCTACGTCATTTATATGAGTGATTTCAACTGGTATAGATTCTTGTACTTCAACAATCGTCTTTTCTCTTGGTGGACTGTGTACTGTATCAGAAATTAGTTCACTGTCTGATGCTTCGTGATCATCTATTGTGTTGAAAGAGTCTGTATCGTTTGCATTGAGTAGCCTCAATGCTACTGTTATAGGGGCAAGATAATTCTGATTAACTGGTCTAGGAGTAACGTTTACAAATCCTTCACTATTCTCGTTTGAATTATAATTATTGTTGTTTGTGTTATTCTCTTCTACATTATCTCTAACTCCTACTATTTGATAGCCATTCACCATGTATGGAACCATTGTAGAAACAAGATTATCTACTATTTGTTCTTTGAAATTATTATACGAATTATCTTGAACTACAATTGGTCTCGCGAAGTCATATTGATTTGCATTTGTATGTAAGATTTGTTCTTTAAATCGGTCATTTTCTAAATGTTCTACATCATCTTTGGCAATGTTACCAATTTTAGCTTTGACTGTTATGTGATTCGTTCTACTATCTTGTCCGGTATGATCGTTATTATTATTATTCCTGAAAACATATCTCGGACGAGGTTTTATAATATCATCTGATTGGTCATTCACATGCTTTTCAGCCGCGTGGTTGATGATTAACAAATCTTCATTCGATATAAGATCTTGGGTAGAGGCTACTAACTTATCAATACCAACTTGCGTTGCATTTTCAGTATACGCCGTAGTAGGAGTTTCAATAGTTGTATAGTAGTACCTTTCGTTACGAGCATTAGACCTAGGAGCTTCAACTCTGAACTTAACAGCACCCCTATAATAAGGATTAGTCGTGGCTCCAAAATTATTAATATCATGAATATCATAAGACGGAATTTCGGCGAATAATTCCTTAGATTTATTCAGATCATTTTGTATATCTTTGGAAGTATCTTCTTTTGAGCAATTGTGGTTTTTGAAGACCTGGAGGACTTCGGGACGGTACTCGTTAGGGTCCTCTTGCTGAAGAGGGTTCGAGTGGTCCCGTGAGGGTTCATTGGGATTGTGTTGGACTTGGTTGTTGTACCCATTATAGTAGGGGGTGGCCTGACCCTGGGTTGGCATCTGCAAGACTGGGTTGGATTGGTATGGTTGGTACTGCTGCTGCAGCAGGTATATATCGACTGGTTGCTGACTGTTCGATGCCGGCATTTGCAGCTGGGTTATGTTCTGGGTCTGCGAATTGTCGTAGAAGTTTTGTGTCTGAAATTAAATTAAAAACAATCATTAGTGAACAGGAATTGCCAGGTTTAAATTGTACCTATTTGTTTATTTTTAACTGTCTTAATAGATGACTAAGATTTTCTATGCCATAGGTGTAGTGCAGATTTCATAAAATCATCTCGATCAAGGCTTTGATTAGTCTAGGAAAGCAACTGTTTTGCATCCACTTTGCTAATCAAAGTACTTTTTATTTTAATCATCTGAATTACTTAAACTCTTCTATCATTGGTACGCAAAATACGCGCTTAGTCGTGGAGTTGCGGATACCAGCCCGTATTACCTATTACCTAACTAACTCTTCTCTCGTCTCAGCACAATCTGTACGAGAAAAGCTTCAACCATGCTTGGAAAATGATCCAGTACGTAGTTGGTCGCTAAAACCTTGAGTACTGATAGTTTCTGCAGCCCCGCTGTAACAAACTATATAGCGCTAACGTCCTTACTACCTATTGTCACTCCTTGACGATTTTTTGGAGGAAAAAAAGAATTACGTAATCCTCACCTTATGGCTAAGCTCTACAGCCTTCTGTCCCACCGCTACGTTCGCTGTATGTTCGTGATGGTCACTGTTAGTGTTGACGCTGACCGCGCTGTGGTAGCCGCTGCCGTCGGCCTCGTACCGAACTTGTTGCTCAGACTGGAACAGAAGGAGAATGTAAGGTTAAAGGGGTGGTAGAGATAGATTAATGACAGAGAATGATTGCAGATTGTTTAGGGGCCATTCATTTATTACGTAAGACTATATTCGCTAGTTTTTTACCCCCCCCCCCCCCCCCCCATATTATAAGAAAAAATAAGAATAGCCCGACCTCCTCCCCCCTGTTTAATATTTATTACGTAAGAATTTAAAGGAAAAAATGCATACA
Source organism: Agrochola macilenta (assembly GCA_916701695.1). NCBI lineage: Eukaryota > Metazoa > Arthropoda > Insecta > Lepidoptera > Noctuidae > Agrochola > Agrochola macilenta. The sequence goes on from OU753578.1 coordinate 6,863,086, forward strand.
CGTTTGGTTTGTATTAATGTTTATTTTTCAAACTATTTTTTTTTAGAAATGTTTATTTGTACTCACTAATACTTTTAATTTTTTGGTAGTACTAGTAAGTTGCGCGCGCCATTTCAAAGTATAATTTTAACTTTGCGTATTTTTGTGACTTACGTAAGAACTATCGAGACTCCCTCCCACCCCCTTGTAAGAAAAAATAAGACCTGGTCGACGGTCGACCCCCCCCCCCCCGCTAAATCGATTCTTACGTTATAAATGAATGGCCCCTTAAGATTACTACCGCATTTTGTAATGCTCGATCAAGGCAACTCCTTATTATAAAACGCTTCATTAAGAAAAAGCATAGTTCAGGCAAGGTCCTCATAGAGCCTAATTAACTTTTGAGGTTGTGGACACGATTGATCTAGTCATACCTCAGTATGTAGGAAGGTCCCATGTGTACCTACGTATGACCTAAGTTGTCCATAAACACAGTAGTAGGTTATACTACAGCTACTACTGCTGTACGTACTATATAACTCCCATCTCTTTCCCACACATCATCATCATCATCATTTCAGCCGAAAGACGTCCACAGCTGGACATAGGCCTCCCCCAAATGGGGGGGTTTGTCATATATAATCGCCACGCTTGGCAGGCGGGTTGGCGATCGCAGTGTGGCGTTAAATGCTTAGAGAATGCTCTTGGCCATTCTCTAGTGAGGCCCTTAGTCGCCTTTTACGACACCCACGGGAAGAAATGGGATGGTATTATTCTTTACATCCGGCACCACACGGAACCCACACATAGTAAGATGCAAATAATACTGTTATAAGAGGTGGTGGTAGGTCCCCAGGGCCCTATACCACAAAACATTACAAGTCAACAATTCTGCAAAATTTTTAAATTGTATGAACTTATTGCGTAACTTGTCACTACAATTAACATATTTGTAAGGATTTTCCGTTACAATTGTGGCATTGTGGTACAAACACTTGTAAGATTAACAAACTTGTAAAGTATTGTGGTATGTGGTGGTGGGCCCAGGTACGTTTCGTTAGTGGTCTTACCTGTGGTAGCTTAACATAATAGTGTCCCACGGTACTGGCGGGCCCCACCGGTGACAGCTGCCATCCCCAACCGAACGCAGCGCCATCCTGGGACACCTGCTGAAATAAGGGAAAATCCAGATTTATCACAAGTCGCAAGTCTGTGGAGACCCATGTTATAATAAAACTGTGTTCAATGATCATGGTCATTGAATACAGTTTTATTATAACATTCGTGCGATGTTTTATATCAATTTCTATTCATATAAAACATCGCACGCATAGTACGTAATGAGAATCGACCACCTTACCTACTATACCTAATTATGAGGGGAGCTGATAACACTAAATAAGTGCCATTGAGCACCGGAGTGGTAAACGTCACTAGTTAGTGCCAGCCACCACCCCGGTGGCACAGATAATATAATACTACGCCGGTGGCAAGCTCGAAGGGGGCAGATTGGAATTTATTTATTTATAGTTAATTAAAACGGTACAACACCAATTATTTTAATTAACACAGAAATATAAAAATATTAATATTGACAATTCTTTTTATATAATTTAATTAAACTAACATGGAACAGTTGACTCCCTTGCATAGGTACTTTCTCTCACAGAACATCAGACATATACGCATAATTTTATTCCATTCATCAGCAAACACATCGCATTCAGGGTTGGCAGTCAGAAGGGCGTTGAGCATCTTCAAAGTACGACGATGACGAAAAATGACGACAATGGAATAACCGCTCCCCCCTTTTTCTTTCTTGCAGCTTAACAATAATTAAAAACAATGAGACGCCTATTTTCTCCTTCAAAGCAGAGCACAAACCAACAATAGAATTCAATACAACACCTATAATTAAAAATTAAATAATAACAACCTACATGATCCACATTCATTCATTCATCTAAATCACTAAACCATGTTAACCGGACGTGACGTAAGAGTTCCTCTGACATAACGGAAGAAAGTTATAAGTAATAGCTATGATTAATAGTTACCTATCAATTACAATTAGGTGCTTGCCGCGGGCGATAGAGCGAGTTAACAAAAATGTCGATCATATAAGAATTTGTTATTCTTCTTGGTGTTTATTCGGATTTGTTTTTATGCATTTTACAAGTAGGTAAGCTGTGCTCTTTGCGATGTCAAGTTATTGATTTCCCGATAAAGACTATCCCGTGTTCTTTTGGAACTTTTGTGTATCTTCATTTGCTTTTTACATCGAATTCAGTACCTACAACCGTAAAACGGTAACATAAAAGGCCTTAAGTAGGTACATAAAACTATGGGCCGTTGCGGGCAGGCAAAACCGCGAAAGTTAACCAAAGATATCGATATCTCCCTGACCAAGAATTGTGTCACGCAGTGGCATAATTCTCTTCGGATACGGAGTTACTAGGCTTATTTAAAACATGATCATTCTAGCCCTTTCTAGCCGCATTTGAAAGCTATATGTAGGTACTAGGACTACACACATTGTATGCGACTTTATGAGCGTACCATTCAAAAAGTTTTTCGCAACAGCAATAACGTCATTCGATATAGCAGTTTTCGATTCAATGTGTTTTCGAACTGTCGTACCACTTGCACTCGCAATTTTTTTTTAGAAACTTCGTGCGTCGAAAAAACGTCATTCTAATCTTCATATCACTCCCATTTAAAAAAAAAAATAGTTTCCTACTATTGATGCCTATTATCATTTATTTAAGCTGTTTCCTAGCTTATAATGGTTTTTACTTCCTTAAACCCAAACACAAGAAATCGCAGCATTTTCTCTGAAAACTGAATGCGACTTCCGCAGTCCACCTGACTCACAAAACGTCACTTATGCTATTCCTTCCTTATAACTTTGACAGCATACCTTTCTATCTACTCTATGTACAATTTCAATGGACCGCGGAAGCAAGTTTACACTCTCGAAGGTATGTGTCCATATATGTGTGTAAAATCTTAGGAACTGGATTGTTGGGAAAAAGTGGCACGGCTGGAAAATGGAAAAAACGACAGCGATCGAAAGTGGTCGAGCCACGGTATTTATTAGACGTATTAAATTCATATAGAGGTGGAGTTTTACTTGAATATTGTAGGATCGGTTGTTTTGTAAGGTTTTTGTTAAGATGTACAGGTAACAGAGCATCGACCTTTAGCGAAAACTGTGGACACAGATTTATAAGAAAGTTAAAATGGACGGAAATGTCAACCAAATGCGAACACCGTTATCCTGCTGAAGATGAGTCCAGAGGGGTAATCGCGTAACAAACATAAAAAGAAAATTGATCGCATAGCGATGGGTTTCATTTTGACAGTTCATCCACGTTCATTGCGTTAGCAACGTTGTTGAGCAGACGAATTTTTGAAACATTCAACAGCAATGGGTTAGCAATATTCTTCAAAACTCACGGATTGTGATTGAAACCGTGTTACGCATTATTCATATTATTCATATTCATTTATTTATTGTAAAACATAGGTACATTATAAGTTCTTATTTGGTAATACATTGAGGGCATTATGGTTCTATTACAGTAAGAGATCCGTCTTTCGATGTAGTGTTGGTTTGACTGTAGTTTTTTTTTTTTTTTTACCTGCGTGGTGGCCTGAAATTATTTCACGGGACCGTACCTACTTACTGGGATAAAAAGTACCCTATGTCCTAACTGAGATCATGATCTATCCGTGTGCCTTTCCATCCAAATCCGGACAGACGTTAAGGTTGTGAAAAGGTAACGGACAGACAGAGTTATAGACGAGTCGCATTTATAGTATTGATATGGATTGAAAAGTCTTTGACGACCCGATTTTCAAGAGTGGAACTTTGAAGGTTTTTGTAAGTAATTAAACTACTTTATTATGATATTGAAGAACGCTGTTATGATGTAACTTATTTGCAGTTGTCAATACGAAACTATCATTGCCGCAAATACATATCAAATTGCCCTATGCAGTCACTTTACCTTCTCGATCGCAAGACTATCGTAACATCTCATCTTACTTGACCGCATTTCATCTCACTTGCATAACGCAACGAACAATTAATAGGCCGTAAACATGCTGTAACAGGTCACAGGGTACTAAACTCTTCATATTTTAATGTTATATTTTATCAGTTGTGCAATGGAAAGGCCGACTTGATAGTATGTAAAGTAGGTACTAGATATTGTTCGATAGCACGTAAGTGAACGGTATTTGTATTTAAATGAAGAGGAACAAAATGGCGGACGTACTCACGAAATGACACCGATATGAGTGGAATTGAAGTCTATTCTTTGATGCCACATTTCCTAATACATGTATTTCCTCAGAGATGTTTTCCTTTCGAAATGATTTCGAACAAAACATTTGGTAAAGCGAATCAGTTCTTACGACACCATTACGACAATACGACATCTATACGACACCTCGTTAGTCTAGTGGTCGCAAGCGCTACTGAGGAGGATGAGGTCCTGGGTTCCATTCCCAGGTCGGGCAAAGTATGAATTTTTAAAGTGTGGGTTTTTACTTTTTCTATCTGGAATTTCTAACTAGTAAGATTCGTTCCTGGTTGATGTCAATAGGCTCGCCGCCCATTACATAGGACTTAAACAACTGACGAAATGTGAGTGTAGGTACTATAGGTACACCTCTGCCGAACCCTTCAGGAATACAGGCGTGATGTTATGTCATGTTACTATACTCTTATGTAAAAGTACTAGGTACCTACAGTTGCTAAATTAAAAGCAATATATAATGTATAAATAGATGGTTTTCCTTATAACCATTGCAAAATGCGTTGAAGAGATTACGCAGGTATGCCATCACACCTTAATGACTGACAGAATCTATACATATTATAAAACAAAGTCGTTTGCCGCGTTTGTCAGTATGTCCGCGTCATTCTTCTAAACTACGCAACAGATTTTGTTGAACACCCGTCTCTTCAGTATTCCAATGCTTACTCTAGGATGCATATCTGGTATGGCTCTAAAATCCTTCCTTATCCTAACGGCACGTCTTCCTTACCATTACCCGCGCCACCCGGTCTACTCCTCGATATGTAATGGCCTTTGTAGTTCCATGAAACATGAGGCTTCATGGGCTAGTGCAAATCTTGGTGTTCATTCGATTATCGAGTCTGGTTAAACCACGCTGGGATCGGTGCATTTCATTCATTCATTTTCACCATCGTTTAGAGATTTTATTCCGGAAGGTTTGTGTGTATAATACGTTATATTAAAGTTTACCTCAGAAATCTCAATGTTTTGTCAATTCGTAAAAACCGTGCAAAGCAGGAGCAGGGCGGTAGTTATATAGTATATATTATCTAGTATAAGTATTTAAATACGTTATTAATTTTATCTAATATATCATAACATCAAGTCTGTATTCCCTGAAGGGTAAGGCAGAGGTGTACCTATCGTACACCCACATTTCGCCAGTGAACTATGTTTTTAAGTTCCATGTAATAGAGGACGAGTCTATTGCCATCAACCGGCCACAAATCCAGACTCCGGGCTGCTACTGAGAAATTCCTGATAGAAACATCCAATAACACTTTGTCCGACCTAGGAATCGAACCGAGGACCTCATGCTCAGCACCACTAGACCAATAAGGCAGCATTTTTATGTCTTTTTGCCTCATTTTCAGCCTAGCCTTTTGTCAACTGCCAATGTTGTCATCAACTCAGCCTATCGCAGTCCACTGCTGGACATAGGCCTCTCCCAGGCTGCGCCACAACACCCTGTCCTCCGCCTTCCTCATCCAGTCTGTCCCAGCCACTTTCTTAAGGTCGTCGGTCCATCTAGGTGGGTGGCGTCCCACACTACGCTTGCCGATACGCGGTCTCCACTCCAGGACTCGTCTGCTCCACCGGCCATCGGTCCTTCGACAAACATGGCCAGCCCACTGCCACTTCAGCTTGCTTACTCTGCAAGCTATCTCAGTAACTCCGGTTCTTTTCCGGATAATTTCATTTCTGACTCCGAGTATAGCTTAAGTTCTCGTCATCTCTCAATCTAAGTACGTAGATGCGACTGTTCAATAAGTTTACACTAGCTTCCGCCTGTGGCTTCGCCCGCGTGATATCTTTACAAATTATAGCCTATGTTACTCAGTGATAATATAAAATTATATTGGTGAAAGAATTTTTTAAATCGGTTCAGTAGTTTATGAGTTTATTCATAACAAACATACAAAAAATCTAATATTTTCTCTTTATAATATGTATTAGTTTAGATTTAGATATTATTAGTTTAAATAATATGCTTGCTGTGACATCATGTCAAAAACGTGTGACTGCTGGAACAAAAAAATAATGACAATGATCAACAGCAAAATGTAAGTACCTAAATTACAGGCATGGATGAGCCGATAGAAAAAGCTTAAAAGTCCATGGCAAGGGCAACCAGTATCCTAACACATTTTTGTAAACGAGTAGGTTACGACTAATCTGTTTCATTTTGACAGTTCAACAACATTCATTGCGTTATTTACGTTGTTGAACAGATTTTTTTTTTCGATCTATGAAGCAATGGGTTAGCAAATTGTTTTAAAACGATTCAGATTCTGATTGATCGTGTGTTACGCAATTAGGGTATTGGTTCAATCCTATAACAAAGTGGAGACGATGGTACGACAATAAATGCCAACATTGCACTGGCATCAAATACCTAAGTAATAATACTAACCTCGAAATTAAAAGAGTGGTTTTTTAAGTCTAAATAGTAATGTTGGGCCAACTATGGGTTTTGCCGATTATCCAACTAGCTATCGTGACAAAACTATTGTATATAATTATTTCATTGAATTTTTGTATGCAGACTGGGAACATCGTTAGATAAGTATACAAACTTTAATTTATTGTTATCTCCACTTTGTATAATGCTTGCACTGACTGGACTGGTCCACTCTAATCTGTGTGGTTCTTTCCTCAAAAGACCATTTCAAACACTAATCTACATGGTCCTCTGACTAAGATTATGTCTGTACTTTAAAAGAGACTGAGTTTGTTTCGACCTTTCTTCTCAGAGTAGTCAGATAGGAAACGCCGAACTCATCTAGGGGTTAAAAAAAAAATATATGTCCCTTAATAGTGACCCCGATATCCTATTTACAGAATAAGCGATATCCTTCATTCCATTTCATTTTTTAATATGGAAATCCATAATAGGAAGATATGGTATATTTAGATAAATTTCGAACTTTTACCGACTAAAACCACGCCTATCCTACGTCCTCGTAACATAAGGTCCAGTTGAAAACCAGCGTCAGACACTAGTTGTCTGGCATTTATGCTGAACTGGGCCTATTCGGCGCCGCCGTGAGGCACACAATGTTATTTTAAGTTATCTTTATTTTTTCCTTTTTTTTTGTTTGTGTGAATATTGTGTGCCTTAACCTGAGTCAAATAAATTTATTTTCTTTTCTTTCTTTTCTGTCTTTTCTTTCTTTTCTTTCTTTCTTTTCTTTCTTTTATTTCTTTTCTTTCTTTCTATCTTGCCTTGCCCTAGAATCCCTAGAATTCCCTAGAATCGGGGTCACTAGACCCCGATATCTTATTTACAGAATAAGCAATATCCTTCATTCCATTTCATTTTTTTATATGGAAATCCATAATAGGAAGATATGGTATATTTAGATAAATTTCGAACTTTTACCGACTAAAACCACGCCTATCCTACGTCCTCGTAACATAAGGTCCAGTTGAAAACCAGCGACAGACACTAGTTGTCTGGCATTTATGCTGAACTGGGCCTATTTGGCGCCGCCGTGAGGCACACAATGTTATTTTAAGTTATCTTTATTTTTTCCTTTTTTTTTGTTTGTGTGAATATTGTGTGCCTTAACCTGAGTCAAATAAATTTATTTTCTTTTCTGTCTTTTCTTTCTTTTCTTTCTTTCTTTTATTTCTTTTATTTATTTTCTTTCTTTCTATCTTGCCTTGCCCTAGAATCTAATCCCACACATGGGAAGCGGTAGGATCATAAACCTAACAGCATAATCAATTAACCGATGAACCAATAAGCCTAACTGTCAGTATTACGTGTCGCTATGTATAATACATGCGGTTTCCAGCGATCAATCATAATTAATTGGCTGTAAGTATGTGGAAGCTATCGTTACCTACCTGTGCTATACGACGTATGATCATTTCATATTCTTTACGATCGGACTGTTGAAAGTACTTTCCTGGAGGCCTACTTATACGGCTTTTTTTTAACAGTCGAAATAAGCATACAGTGTGGTGATAACCTAATCGTCACATTTTACTAAACACAGAAAACGGAATTTACATAAATTCAGTTTTCTGTGTTTAGTAAAATTGTTTATTTATTATTTCAACACTGTTATCAACCTGTAATAACCGCTGGACTATTTAATGTGATAACCCAATCGCCACTTTGTAATTATAACTTTGTAAAGCGCGTCCGATGATCTGGTGAAACGACCACCTTTTGATAACCGACTTCCAAAAAGGAGGAAGTTTTTTTTTAATGTATGTTCACCGCTTTCTCCGTCAAGAGGGATGATGCCTGGGTAAAAGTAACGAAATTCTAATTAGTCCGTCAGTCAGATAATAAAAAAATATTAGACATGTATTTTATGCTTTATCATATTAATAAACAATGACTTAGATAAAACGCATTTTAAGTAGGGGAGTGGGGGTCGCTACGTCACTAGTATGTATAAAATCTACATACTCGTGACGTCATGGCACATTTTACCTCAATCTTTAGATAACGTAAAAAAAGAAAAAATACGCGTCCAATATATTTTTATAATCTCAAAGACGGACTAAAAAAAAATTGTTAGTCATCATCCCTATTGTGGATCGATTATGAAAATCAGCAATCAGCTTTTTTGTTAGAAAGTGTGTGAAAGTGTATGAGAGGTTGTACCCTTATAAATTCTACTAGTATTAACTTTGTTTTATAGTTTTTGAGTTAGCTTCAATAATACGTATTTTTCCCACTTAGTCTAAATGGATGTTAATTATGATAAGTTCCTGTCACTGTTATTTTGTGGTAATTAATCGAATTTGTGTGGGATAGATACCAAAACTAAAAAGTGAAGAATAAAAACTTATTACATATTTAAAAAAAAGACTTAAAAAAAATACTACCTACAAAGTGAATAATAACTTTAATTTTGGAAGTCGGTGGCAAAAAACGAAAATCAAAAACCGAAGACACCGACTTCCGAATTTAAAGTTATTTTTCACTTTGTAGTGTTTTAGGAAGCCGGTTGTTTTTTTTTTTTTTAATTTTATTAAATAATAAATTGACGTTAAATAAGTGTTCACGTAGGTGTATACATGTACGAGTAAAATCATATATTAAGAATTTTGAAAAAGTTAAAGTAATTTACATTAACTCATACGTTTTTCCCATTGAGGTAGGCAGAAACTATCGCCACCTGCTATGATGCTTATACGCTTCTTTTGCTTTTGCATCAAATATATTTTTTGTAATCTACGTTATTTTTTTTTTAAACTAAGAACGACATACCATACAAACTTTTCTTGATCACATACAAATGTCATGATAATTGTAAGGACTAGTTAAATAAATCTTTACCAGGAAAACCTATCATAGTAAATAACTAAAAAGAAATTATAATCGAGTCACGCACAGGAAATACAAACAGTGTAAAAAAGGAGCATTAAAAGGCATTTGTTTTTATTTTTTGTTTATGAATCAAAACTCAAACTCAAACTCAAAGCATTTATTTCAATCAAACCATTTACAGGCACTTTTGAATTGTCAAATAGTCGCGTCAGTTAGTCAGAAAGTTGAAGCTAGTTGCCCATTCCAAAACGTAGATCTTTATGGGGAAGAACGGGCAAGAAACTCCAAGGACACTCTTTTAAATATAGAAAATTACACAATCCTGGGTACATTATTCTTGTTGCTTCTATATGTGAGAACAATGTACAAAAAATAATCATAACAATTCAAAATATAAGATTAAAAATAAGCCATGGCAGTTATGAGATGACCAGTCACTAAAAGCACACCTTTATCAAAGATAAAACAAGTTTTTGAGCTACGATCTGACATAGGTCATATACTGAAAAATTGATTAACCCTCCCATCACTACGCCTTCTGTCGTCAACGATAAAAAAATTACCACAACAGTATTGTTACAATAAATTTCATTAAATACGATAAACCCTTTTATAATCTTTATCTCAAGTATTAAAGCTCTCAGCAGGAAATGGCAGCCTATTGAAAGCCTTTCACTGCCGGAAATAGTAGTTTACTGGTCCATACGTTACGTAATGTAATGGCGATGTAGAATAAATACCATATAAGATGTAAAAGTAAAAGGTGTTTACATGTTCATTTAGTTTTGTAGTTAATTGAATTACTATATGTGAGGGTTATGTAAAAGTAATAAAATGTGAAGTTAAAATTAAAATAAAATAAGTAAATAAGTTAAGTACTTAACCTTTATTTTTCGGTTCATTCTTTTTACCCGACTGCGGCGAAGTACTAATGGAGGGTAATGTTTATGAATATTTTTCTGAAAATCCTTAGTGTATACAGGGTGGCAGGGACATCGATGCGAAAGCTGATACCATGGATTCAGTACATGATTATGAACACCCTTGCGTTGAAATTTTTCGTCGGTTATTAATCTATGGTATCTATTTTCGCGTCGATGTCGCTGCCCCCCTGTATAGGTAGTTATGTTAAAAATAACATCCAATAGTCAGCCCAATCAGGACAGACCTCCACCGAATGCTCCACCGTGTCCTCTGGGCGATCCACACAGTGGTGACACCCGGGCGTTTCCCGCCTTATACGGAACAGGAACCTCCCGAAACAGCCGTGTCCGGTGTGTGAGGACCTGCGTCAGGCAGAAGGTGAGGACGCCGTGGCGCCTCTCTAACCACTCCTCAAAGAGGGGACTTATCGCCACAATTGTGGTGTGCCCATGGGTAATCGAACGTAAGACACTATACTCACATAACAACCTAGACTAACCTAGGTAGTCAACTAAGTTACCTAATCATTGTATTCAAATTTCGGAGAATGTCAATTTTACCTTTACCAATTTTATAATATTTCAACTTTTTTAATATTATACGAGTATTTTATTTAAATAAATACTTTTATCGATGTTACCAAATTTTTTAGCGCTTATTATTAAGTAAGTTAGCTTATTTGTCTTATTCATTGTTTTAATGCATGTGGTGTTTACCTATAAGTAACTGATGCACTGTTATTTTACTTTTTTAAATGTATTATGTGTTTGTATCAGTGTAATAACGTGTAAAAGTGATTCCGATATCCTATTTACAGAATAAACAATTTCATTTCATTTCAATTTCATTTAATCAATTGTTGGTGAACCACTAAATAAATAAATTCAAATTATAATTTTCCAATACCTAAATCAATGAATCTAAGAAGAAGGATAAACAAGATATTCTAATAATCCTAGGTACAGTTTGGACCTAGACTTTCTCTCAGGAAGACTATCCAAGCGAACGAATGAATGTATTGTTCACTCTCATACAATGAAACTCGTTCTCATTCATTTCTAAAGTAATGAACACATTTGATGATGTGAACAGTAAATTCTGTATTGTTGAATAAAATGTGTTTTGTAATTTTTGATGTTATAAATGCAATATAATAAATTTGTTTTTATAAATGCCAGAATGGACAGACGTGGCCTGTGGGCGCTACAAGAAGTCGTTAATTAATATCTTATTGGAAACGAACTATTCTAATAAATCTAATAAATTCAACATAATGTTATACATAGTTTTATGGCAACCAGAATCAAACTACTTAGTAATTTCTTTAGTTAAGTTAATTAATAAGCATAATCAGTCTATAATGTTCCCACTAATGGGACCCAGGCCTCCTCTCTGTGAGAGGGAGTGGGCCGTCATCCACCACGCGGGCCCGGTGCGGGTTGGTAGATGTCTCATGTCTTCGAATGTTTGGTTCTAGGACATGCCGGTTTCCTCGCGATGTGTTCCTTCTCCGTTATGTTAATTAATAAGAAACCAAAAAATAATACATAATTAAAGTATTCGTTTTACACTTTGGTAATGTTACTTACCTCGAATGCAGAAAATGAATCTTTGCATTTCAATCTAAATTAAAATTGAAAATGAAATAAAACGAATTAGGTAAAACCGCGGACATTTGTGGTGAACCAGTTTTCAGCCTTAGATGCTAAGTAATAAAGTTGAAAAGTGGTTCACCGCCAGTGTCCGCAATGGTACAGTCAGCATCAAAAGTTGATGGCCACATTTAGATTTTCAAAATCGCTGTATAGTGAAGTGCTAATAGTGAATACGGTGTATAGTGATTTTGAAAATCTAAATGTGGTCATCAACTTTTGATGCTGACTGTACATACCCAGTTCTGCTATCTAATTACGCAACACATTTTCGTAAACGATTACGACTAATCTGTTTCATTTTGACAGTTCAACGACATTTATTGCGTTATTTACGTTGTTGAGCAGATTTTTTTCTTCGAACTTATCAAGCAATGGATTAGCAATCTGTTTCAAAACGATTCATATTCTGATTGATCGTGTGTTACGCAATTATGGTTCTGCATTACTGAAATGATTACAGTTTTATAACTAACTTTGTACTTGTGGTTTGGGCTATCTATCTAAGCAACTTATTTACTTACTAATTTAGGTATCGATAAAGTTACTTACCGTATTAGTGTCCTGCGAGCAGACTGTGGATACAGTGAACGCTAACCACAACCGGACCCACTGCAAACAGAACAAAAACAAAATGTAAATACATAACGATAGTTATCATTCACTTCTTCATTTACATGACGTTTAAACAGTTAGAGACTGAAAAGGTTGAACACCTTTCGGTTAAATTACACTGTGCAATAAAAAAAATGTAAGCTGCCTCGCACACTATGCGAGATCCGACTGCAACAGCTCGACGACAGGCTGGGGCCATGAATTTTCAAAAATTTTGCTCAAAGCTCCGCACACTTAGCGTTGAACTCAAAGAAAATGATAGCTGTCATTTGCGCCTGCTTCTAGTCGTTTTCGAGTTGAGTTGTCGTTTGGATCTGCGTCTTTTCTGCTCTCTCTATCTGCGACTGTCTAGTCGCAGGAACAAGACGCAAAACCAAAAGACAACTCTGCGTCTTGACGCAGCGACAAGATGTACAGTTTGCGCGGCCTCTGAAGTTTCTGTGCGCGAAGCATGAAAGGAGTCAAAAAACTGTTAAATCTTTTTGTTCCGTGAGTGTATCATAATAAATACCTGCGGGGTAACTACGTAACACACATAAAATGACAATTGATCGTAATGAGTTTCATTTGACAGTTCACCCACGTTCATTGCGTTTGTTTACTTTGTTGAGCAGACGTTCTCCAAATCTATGACGCAATGGATTAGCTATCCTTCAAAACTCTCGAATTGTGATTGAAAGTGTGTTACGCTATTAGGGTGCACACGGCTACATATCAACATATACATTTCCAGCATAAGCTGATATCGCAATGTATTGGATATCCATACTGTTGGAGACAACACGTGACCACCACCCGCCACTGCGACTACCGGGGGGACAGCGGTGAGCGAGGAACGGGGGACGAGGTGCCGCGAGCCGCTGACCTGGACTACGAGCCACTCGACCATCCGGCTCGAAGGACCATTTGTTGGGGATTCCTCGAGGTAATATAAATAAAATAGCGGACTGTAATTTAGGGTTTGGTTCGTATAATAAGAACGTAAGAACGCGCGCCTCTTGGTGCCTGATGGTCGAGTGGTTCGTAGTCCAGGTCAGCGGCTCGCGGCACCTCGTCCCCCGTTCCTCGCTCACCGCTGTCCCCCCGGTAGTCGCAGTGGCGGATGGTGGTCACGTGTTGTCTCCAACAATACAATGAGAGGTCAGTAGTACATTATCTTCAGGCCATTGATCCCAACTGTTATTTAAGATTCTATGTAGGAGTAAGAAGGTATATATAATCTAGTATCATGCATGTCACCATAACATGATACTCATGATGACAAGTCATGAGGTCTGAGTACAAAATGACTGGCATCAATTTGACCTGAACTTAGGATTCTTAATTGATTATGTAGGTAATCCTGTCACTCATTCATACTCGTAAGCATAACAGTAGTCTCGATGTGTGTATCTATTTCATTGCTATGTACGATTTAATAATTTTCATGTCATTCAACCCAATCATTCCTATTTAGACCTAAGAAAATGCGACGTTGACATTTTTTTTTTTGACAAAAATTGTCTCAATAATTTATTTATTATTTATTACACGTACGGTGTTTTACATAACAATCGTGACTTTTCTTTATTATATGAAAAAAAAAAAAAAAACGTCAGTTGATTCTTTGACATGGTATTATTAGTACCCTAGAGTTATGGGTTGGTTGGGTGGGTTTTGTTATGGGTTATGGGTTGTTGGGATATCAGAACAACAACTTGTTTATAAAAAAACTCTTTTTTTACTTTTTTGATATGAAACTTTGGAACATTTCTTAACTCAATGGAGTTTTAGTCGTCCATTTTAACTTATTTTTAGTAATTATTTATGAATATTTGATGTTTACTATTTCATGTACGGAACGGTAAACTAACATTGAAGTTACTCACATACTTACATAGGTACGTAATTACTACGCAATCAGTTATCACATGGTAGGTACTTTATTTAGTTTTTCATCCCAATGGCTTCCCATTCTATTGTTTATCGTATTTCCTTCATCTGAGATTACAGTGGTAGCTTGTGTAACTATTTCCGTTTGATTTCTACCAAAGAATTAGTCGGAACCTATTATTAAAAAGGAAAGCTTAGATAAACGGAAAAAACCCTTACCACTTTGCCCGACTTGGGATCGAACCCCAAGATCCCATACTCAGCACTACACAACGTGGCAGTCGAGCTAGGTATCTACACTACTTGTTAACCGACTTCCAAAAAGGAGGAGGTTCTATGGTTCGGGCCCTATCAGAATACCAGCGCTGCGACATTTAAAAAGTAAATGCATTATGCTGAGATAGGAGCCTTTTGGCCTCGTACAGGACTGCATAAATTTTTAATTTTACTTTGTTTTTTTATTGTTTTTTCTTTTTTATTTGTTTAGTGTGTTTTTGTTTCCTGTGCGAGTCTCAATAAATACTTTTTCTTTCTTCCTATGTTGTTTTTTTAATGTATTTTCTTCGATATTTTCGTCAATTGTAAACCGATTTTGAAAATATTTTTTTCAATTGGTTCAGAAAGCTTGCGCGGTGGTCTCGTATAAATTTTATTAATTTTGCTTGGTTAGTTTTTGAGTTAGCTTCAATAATACGTATTTTTCCCACTTAGTAGACTGTCACTGTTATTTATATAGCAGGTAGTGGTATTCGAATTTGTGTGGGGTAGACCGTACCACAACAAAATAATGTTTTTTTTTTTACAAAATAGACAACCGACTTCCACTACAAAATGAAAAATTACTTTAATTTCGGAAGTCGGTGGGAAAAAACGAAAATTCAAAACCAAAGACACCGACTTCCGATTTTTTTTGTAATAAAATGTATATATCTAATTGTAAGTAATGCTTACCATAGTGTTCAATTGTGTCCGTATAGAATTTTATTTAGTCCTTTTTGTCTTCTCTTGGAAACTGGAACAATAATACAAGAATGTTAATAAACCAGAACTCTCATCTTTATACTAATATAAAAAATGGGTAAAATCTGTGACATTAGTAAGACTTTATTACTAGATCGTGCTCAGATCATAGTTATATTCCCGGCCTCTTAACATTACATAAAATATCGCGGCGGGAGTTCGGCGGCGTATCGGTATTGAGACGAGCATTGAGATTCCAACGCGCCAGGACGCACTCTCGTCCCAGCTTGTTGAAAAAACACACTTGGATTTTCAACTTGTCGTTGAAAATCCAGCGCACGAAAATAAATCGCCGCGATATTTTTACGTCCGTGCGAACGTAGGCTTATGAACCGCTTTCATACATTATAGAATAGAATAGAATAGAATACTTTTTTTTCAGACAGAGTCCATAGCATTTGTAAAAAAAATACTTAGTAGGTACAGACACAGATTAACATATAATTAAAATTCAGCGTGGCATCCACCTCCGCAACATCAGGGAATCCCACCGCCCCACCACTATATCCCTAGGGATATAACTATATCACGGCTTCAACCATCTTACTGCGACACATATCTACATACAACTCACCGATGTTACTGAACGGAACCCTTCGATCAATAATTCGAAGACGGAACCACTGATCCGATTCCGACAATTCTTTCACTACAGTAGAGCCGAGTGTCATAGGGGTGTCCTATAATATTAAATTACCAATATTTGTATATACATATATATATATATATATATATATATATATATATATTTGTAATCACGTTCTCGAAAACGGCTCTAACGATTTCGATGAAAGTTGCAATATAACCCCTATATTGCAGCTTTCATCGAAGTTGCAATAAAGGGGTTTACGGGGTACGAAGTTGCAATGTAGGCGTTTACGGGGTCGAAAAATCGATCTAGCTAGGTCTCATAACCGGGAAAATTCGTTTTCTCCGTATTTTCACCCGAGCGGAGCTCGGTCATCCAAAGTTTAGAACAAGATGGCTAAGTTAGAATAATGACGTGGCAGCATGGAATTAGTAAGTACCTACTGAGAAGTTGGAGTCGCGCCATAAGATTAACTTCAAATCTTTTGTGGTGCGGGTTCCGACTCATCACTTGGAGACTTTCATGAAGGAGGAATTTTGGCCTACGGGGGTCGTGTATCGGCGTTTTCGCGGAAGGCTACATGACACCACGACTCAGCGCAACAATACGTCGCCGACTCAACGTATTAACTCGATTTTGTAGTGATGTTTTGCTTTAGTTATTACTCTGAGGATGTTTTTTATTATGTATTAGTTTATTATTATCTATGATTATTTTGTGTATTCTGTCTATGGGCCTTAGTTGCCTGAAAATAAAGCAATTATTATTATTATTATAGCAGCATGGAATTAGTAAGTAGGTACCAATATTATGGCAGCATGGAATTAGTAAGTACCTACTATTATGGCAACATGGAATTAGTATGAACTAAGATGGCAGCATGAAATTACTTTGTACTATACATGGAATTAGTATGAACTTTCCTATACTATTAAATGTGCAGCTCTATTTTCATCAGATCAGAGCTCGGTCGCCCTGATACTTTTATGTTAAAACAAGAAATTTCACGCGGACTAAGACCCGGGCAGAAGCATTATAATTTGGTTGTTAAATCTTTAATATTCAAGTCAAAATATACAAAGGCGTCTCACAAGGTGAAGGCCCCGGGAATCCGATGGACGTGAAAAGCACAGAATCGGTTGAAGTGGCGTTGTTTGGGGGAAGCCTATGTTCAGCAGTGGATGTCTATAGGCTGAAATTTTGATGGTGATGATGAAAATAAACATTTTACAAGTGAACCAATTCAACATGCGTGAGTTTCTTGCCCGTTCTTCTCCATAGGTACCTACTACGCTTTGGAATGGGCATCTAGCTTCATCTTTCTGACAGAGCGACCCCTTGACAAAAGTGTCTGTAATTGGTTTATTTGAAATAAATGCTTTGAGTTTGAGTTTTAGTTTGATGCGGATGCAATGAAGTTACGTCTTATTCAATAGGAAAGAGTGTAATACTAATAATTAATCATTAATTTTAAAACAATAGGTATATTGTCGGTAACCAGAATACCAAAACAGATCCGAACTTTTCTTACAATACCATTATGTAACTCCCAGACATGAATTATTATAACGTTTCTGGCTGCCGTGGGCGGATTGTTACATAGATTCTATTCAACGAGACGTAACGAGTAGGTAGGAAATGATAATTTTAATTTCTTTGAAAAAATTACATTGCAATTGGTATTATTTATATGCTATTGAGGAGCTCGTGGCTAAGTAATAACAGCCGCATGTGTCGATCCATCAGGTTAAGCTACGCTTGCCGGGTCCGTGGATGGGTGACCATCTTTACATACCGAGACTCCTCCGTGCCGTTGGTCCCGGCTGTCATTCGTGGATCTTTGACAGTCAGTCGGTTGGTGCAGTGGTTTTCTTCTTTTCGTGTGGTTAGTGACTAACCTGGTGTCAGAGTTTTAAAGCCGCCCATGGGCCCCTGACTTGGCTTCACATGAAGAATCGTCGAAAAATATCTCTCAGGCATGCCGGTTTCCTCACGATGTTTTCCGTCACCGTTTTTGAAGCAAGTGATAATTATACAATACCCACATGAATCCGAAAAGTCAGAGGTGCGTGTCTTGGGTTCGAACTCGAGACCTATGACTTGGCAGTCCGACGGACACACCACTAGGCCATTACTAGCTTCCGCCAGTGGCTTCGCCTTCGTGATATCTATGAAAATTATAGTCTATGTTACTCAGTGATAATATAGCATTTTATACTGGTGAATTTTTTTTTAAATCGGTCCAGTAGTTTTGAGGTTATTAATTACAAACAAGAATACAAATGTTTGCTCTTTTATTATTAGTGTAGAAGAATGTACAACAAAATAATATAAAGTTATAAAACAAGACATTTCCGGCGGATACGGTTTAATAACTCATTTCGTTGTGGTCAACACTCAAGAGCTTATAAAGGCATTAGATGACAAAATGTAGAGAAATGCAGAAGTTTCAAATACTGCAAAAAAAAAACAATTTGAATATTTCTTCTCTCGAATCTGTCAATCTGCCTAGCCTTTTCCCAACTATGTTGGGGTCGGCTAATCGGCTTCCAGTCTAACCGGATGCAGCTGAATACTAGTATTTTACATGGAACGACTGCCTATCTGACCTCCACAACCCAGTAACTGGGTAATACGATACCCCTTGGTAAGACTGGTTTTCAGACTTTCGGGCTTCTGGCGGTAACGACTGTCAAAGATCTACGAATGACAGCCGGGACCAACGGCTTAACGTGTTTTCCGAGGGACGGAGGAGTCTCGGTATGTAAAGATGGTCACCCATCCACGGACCAATCCCAACAAGCATAGCTTAACCTGATGGATCGACCCGTGCGGCTGTTATTACTTAGCCACGAGCTGCTCTCGTATCTGTGCGAAGTATATTATTCCATGGCATAATAAAAATTTTAGCTGGACCAACAAGGCAGTAATTTTAATTCTCTATGTGCAGTCAGCGAATTTACGGTAAATTCAAGGATTTTTTGCATCCTGTGTACCGTAAGCATAATCAACGGTAATGTTCCCACTGCGGGGACGCCGGCCTCGTCTCAGTAAGAGCAAATGACCCGTAATCCACCACACGGGCCCAGTGTTGGTTGGTGGATGTCACAAGTCTTTGAATTTTTGGTTCTAGGACATACCGGTTTCCTCACGATGTTTTCCTACACCGTTTTTGATAGCAGTGGTGATGAAATAATGTATCTATGTATGTATTTTCGCCAAACTTATGCTTTTTAGGGTTCCGCAGTAAACAAGGAACCCTTATAGTTTCGCCATATCCGTCTGTCTGTCTGGCCGCGGCTTAGCTCAAAGACGGTTAGTACTAGAAAGCGGTTATTTGGCTTGGGTATACTTAAGCACGCCGACAAAGTGATAAATTAAAATCAAGAGTAATATATTTTTTTAGGGTACCTCCCCTACACTTAAAGTGGGGATGTGTATTTTTTTTCTCGTCCGTCTCATGGTGTTGGGTGTCGTTGGAAAGGTCGTTCAAAAATATTGTGGGTGTGTGAAAATCATTTTTCAATTCAGGAATCCGTTTGCGAAATATCCAGCTTTAAAGTGCATTTTTTTTGTTAGTCATGTGTCCCTCCCCCCCTGCCAGCTAAATGGTTTTACTTGGATTTGTGAAAAAATTCACCACAATAGTATATAAACGAAGTTAAAAGGAAAACTATCACAGCTAAGTATGCTTTACAGGTTATCGAGTAATAATCGACCAACTTAAATTTGTAGTTCGAAAAACATGATCTCCAATACATTCTGTATGGGAGAAAATGCTTTCAACTACAATGTTGGGATAAATTCATCCCATCTACGGAACCCTTCATTGTGCGTGGTTCGACACGCACTTGACGGTTTTTTTGTGTTTGTGTTCTTTTTTGGCGTAATGTTTACCGCAAATAAACGTATTTTCTTTCTTTTCTTTTTCTGTTTTTCTGTCAAATAAACTACTTAGACTGACTTTGGCTAAACAATTCTTTTTCCTGACTACACCTTCTGCATCTGTTTACTATGGTAGTTTTAGGTACTTTCTCAGTTATATTACTACATACTTACATAATAATAACTAGTGCTATAATAACACTAGTTTGTGTCTGACAGGTGCATAATTAAGTAATGTATGTAATTCTACACCACAATGATACAGTGATTGTAACATAATGCTACAAATGAAGTGTTACAGATTATGTCAGTGTTATTACAATTGTGTAATCTTGGGAGATTAGTTGTGACTGTCGCTTTTGTAAATAATATGAGGTGTGGTTTCGAGTATGGTGAATGTGGATGGCTATAAGAGTAGAGGAAGACCAAAGAAACGATGGATAGACTGTGTGACAGATGATATGGATAGAAAGGGGGGGACTACCGAGATGACGACTGATAGAGAGGTGTGGAAGAAAGGGACATGTTGCGGCGCACACTAATAAATTGGGATTCTGATTTGGGGCCGGAGAATGGTGGTGATGATGAGGAGACATTTACGTCTTTTTTCATACAAATGTCATGCCTTGGTAAATAGAGACAGAGACTCTTTAATACCTCATTTACATTCAGACCTTGCCACTGCTGCTCGCGCTGCCGGCAATAATTCCCTAAATACGCATGCGCTTCTCTGTTTTATAAGGAAGATTGACAACTGCGCAGTCATTTGTAGCCTACTTCAGAGCGGCTAAGTTATTTGACGCGAACTGTAGCAGGATCGAGAGAAGTATCGTGTTTACATTCTCGTCCTGCCCACTTCCTTGCCTACTTCCCTGCTCACTGCGGTAGAAGTGAGCCGAGTGTAAATGGGGTATATGATAGCCCAGGAACACAGGGGAAAGTTGAAATAAAATGAATACCTATTTGCTTTATAATTATGAAAACCAAGAGGATTATGGTTATAACAATGTTTATCTACTCTCGTTTCGTAATATTCGAATTATAAACTTATACTTTATATACAAAATACCGAAATTTTAAAAAGAATTCTCTAAAAAATAATGTTATAAAACAATTTTTTTTCTATTACGATACAATGCAAATTCAAGAGGTTAATATCACCAAGGAGTTTCCATCAACTTTTGCAATGGAACGTTAGTGGGGTACAGTAGCACCGCTCTAGCGCATGCGCAGTGATGTGCTGGGTGCAGGCGCCATTCATACGTGAAGTTGTACGAAATTTCATGGGTTTTTGTAAATCTTGATCTTTAAATTTGATCTTTTATTTAGTAGGTTCAATCCCAATGTATGAGAGTAGATATTAGTGTGTGAAACTGCACATAACTAGGTATTAAAATACGAGTGTGTGTGTTTTTAATAGTATCACACGAGTGTACAATACCCCTCTTTATGCAACAGTTTCATAAACTACTATCATGTTAAATTGTTCAGCAGTATTATACTTTACCTACGCGTAACATTAAAATCTTGGCTTGTTCACAGTCCACACCGACCGTGTACTATGTAGTGTATGATAGAAACAATGTGATACAATTTACTAAAGCTCTGCTCTCACTACTTTCCAATGAAAGGGCAACGCAAGCGATAAGCGAAGGCGAGCAACAAAAATGTGAACAAAACTAGCAGTTTTTAAGTAAGTCCGCCATGTTCTGCAGCCTTTTTTAATGGCCAGGCATAGTAGATGCTGCTGTCATAGGTAAAGCTAAGGTAAGTTTTCCTAGAAGAGCGACGCGACAAGAAGGCTTCCACTCAGCATGATGCTGTGTTATGGACCTACAGCACAGCGTTGATTCTTAGTGGTCACCCGAAAAAGACGGTTGGAAACCAAGTCAGGTTCAGTAAGCTGTAAGCAATGACATGACAAGACAACTTAAATACCGTCTTAACCCACCGTTAAACCAAATTTACATTACGAAACTGGTTGCGCAAACTTAGTAATTGATAGTTTCACATGTAAATAGATATTTATTTACACGTGAAACTATCAATGATTATCTTAGTTTGCGTAACTTTATGGACAGTGTCACATCAGTCGATAGTCTAAGTACTGTGGGTCTGATGATAATTAATGGACTGATCTCTGAGGCAGTAGATATCGTAACTACCACTATTCTCTTCTAGCTTGTACTGCAAGCTAAAGCTTTTACTTTATCGTCCCTTGGCGCAGGTGCGACACTTAGCTACCCACATTCACTGCCACTACCATGTTACTTACTATGGAAGGGCTATACAGTATACGGAGTATTTGTTTATGCACTTTACATAGTGAAATAACAGATACTGAACGTTTCACAATGAATTGTATACATCAAAATTCTGTCCTCACTACAAAACGGAATTATCAAAGTCAAAGTCAAAACAATTTATTTCAATTAGGCACTTTTGAACGTCAATTTTACAAAAATAGAATTGATTCTAGTCGCTTAATCCAAAAGGTAGTTTTCGTATTAAGAAGAATGGGCAAGAAACTCCACCGTTACTCTTTTAAAATGTTTTTTACAATATTTGGTACCTATACATTAATAATATGTGAAGACGATGCATCTAGAATAATATTAATATAACACGATAGGTAAAAAGAATGAAAAATGAATCAATGACAGATACATTAATTATGTGATAGATACACAAACATTGCAAAAATATACGATATTCCTAACATTTTAACAAGTAATACTATTATCAGTTAATATCAGTTGTAAAGTAAACATTTATTGACATCTATGTCAATAAATGTTTACTTTACATTACAATTTTACTTTCTAGGTAAAGTAAATAATATTTGACGCTAAATAACTGCTAAATAAGACATGGCTATGGCATTAGACGCGATTTGAACAAGTGTCTACGTATGGTAAGACCTAGTACCTATGTCGCAAGAGTTTTTTTAAACAGCATTTAATTTAGCACCTTTTACGTGGGCCGTCGATCTGTTTACCAACTTTACATAAAAAACCATCATATCAGCTGAAAAACGTTCACTGCTGACTAAACAATGACTGCTTCAAGCTCCAATGAACGGGTATAAAGGAAATAATTATAGTTTCCACTTCTCAGACAGACGGATATGTAATAAACAGTAATTTGTAGTTATTGGTGACTTTTAAAGACAGGTAAATGATAAATGATTTCTCAAACATGCTTGGAAATTCGAACATTATCCAACCTTCTACGAGATATACTCGTATCGAAATTGCGGTACTGGTCGAATACATGCGAGCCCCGGCTCGGCTGGCAATGTTTGTATGAAAATCCTTAACTGTCGTGTTCAGCGGCCAAATAAGTTACTATGAAAACTATTATCTGTCGTGTTATTTAAAAATGGAACGAACTTTTTACTTCAACACATAGCAACCAAGGAGGTAACTTATCAAATAATTGATTTAAATTTCGATTTGGCTTGCAAATTAGAGCTGTTTAAAGTAAAAAAGGATCAAATGAACACATTGTCGCGTGAAAAATTAACGTTGCTCGTCATTGATTCTGGAATTTATAATTAATTTACTCTGAGTTTCCACGCATTATTTGAGAAAAGAACTATGCAAGCCTTGGCCGCAACCAGGTTATGATAGATCCAACGATCGTCCATCAATGCCCCAGTTGCAGGCCGCGACAGTAATGTACTATATTTCTGTAAGTAGGTTTGTACTTACAAATACTTTTACATGTCAATCATATTTTTAACTAGATGAGGTCGGCAAACTCAGAGGTCACAGTCTCTTTTAAAGTCCAGACATCATCTTTGTCAGATCATGTGAAGACCATGTAGATTGCTGTCTTGCTGTCTTTTGAGGAAAGAATCAAACATATTGAGGGCAGCGCGTAAACAGTGCACGCATTTGTCAGTAATCGTGCAGCACAACTCAGGAACTTAGGTAGGTACTTCTTGATTAACCACGCAGGATTTAACTCAAATTCTTATATAAATAGGTTTATTTCAGAATTCAGATTATTCATGTCGGATTGTAGGTTGGAAAGTTCTCTGCCAATTGTTTACGAACTTATCCAGATGATTTAACAAGCCTAGAAACTGACAAAACAGCGAAAAATAACGTCCTATCATTATGCTCATCAACCAAGTAATTTGTAATAAAGTTTACTAATACTAGTAAGTATAATTACATAAAAATTAATTACCTTTTACTCTGTTCAATGTTCTTAAGAAATCGCCTTTTGATTAATAAATTACAAGAATTAAGATGATTTCATATCATTAAATCATTGAGTCTGTAAGTGCGACTTTAAAGTGTTGATTATGGTCAAATTATGGTCTTATGGCGACTTATCACGGCATGGGCAATGGCCGAGAAGATATCTACATATCTTCTCGGCCATTGCCCATGCCGTGATAAGTCTGTGATAAGTGTTTTGATGCTGGAGAAGTCATTGCGATGTTTACTTTTCTTATGTCAATCAATATGCCTAGTCTTTTCGCAACTATGTTGGGGTCCATGGACGTACCTAGGGGGGGGGGGAGTTCAGCTGCCCCCCCTGGATTTTATATGCCGAAGTACCTACTGTTATCGATGAAAGTTATGTTAGAGTCACGTTAAGATTTACTTTGCAATTACAATATATTATGGATTTTAGAAAAAACCGCGCTGCGCGGCATTTGTAAGTTTTATTAGCAATGCCTTAATCTACGGCTACAATTGAATGGTCATTCAGTACACTCAGACGCGTAAAAACATGGTTTATTTATTTTAATTTATTTATTTATTTAGGTTAGCCAACAATTGTTTACACACTACATTTAAAATAAATTCCTTAATAATACGTTTATAAGTGCAACAATTACTTACAGGCTAACACAACATGCACCATTTATGGTTTTACATAATATTTACAAAGCCAAAAGGATAATTTAAAATTAATGTTATTCAATAATTTTTGGTGATTATAGCAATAAGAATAACATAACATGGATTCTAAATTTAAACAAAATAATAAAACAGCTAATAACAATAATCAATTAAATTAATAATAAAACTTTCAAAATTCAATTAAAATACATAGAATCTAAAAATTAAAATTAAATTAAATTAAACTTAACATTAGAACTAAGTAGCGACATCATGGATTGTGAGAATAGTGCTCAATAATTATTTTATAAAATTTTCCTATGTCAGTATATCAATAAGATCAACAATGGTCAAAGACAGGTTAAATGGGCTTTGCTCTGTCAGTCTTTCGTCAGTGTTATGTTGTATCTTGATCAAAATATGATTCTCGATCGTAACAAATATGTCAATCAATCTGCCTAGCCTTTTCCCAACTATATTGGGGTCGGCTTCCAGTCTAACCGGATGCAGCTGAATACCAGTATTTTACATGGAGCGACTGCCTATCTGACCTCCACAACCCAGTAACTGGGTAATACGATACCCCTTGTTAAGGACTGGTTGTCAGACTTTCGGGCTTCTGACGACCCGTAACGACTGTCAATGATCCACGAATGACAGCCGGGACCAACGGCTTAACGTGCGTTCCGAGGCACGAAGGAGTCGTAGTATGTACAGATGGTCACCCATCCACAGACCATCCCCGGCAAGCTAAGCTTAACCTGATGGATCGACCCGTGCGGCAGTTATTACTCAGCCACAAGCTCCTCGTCTACTACGTTAACATTTATGCAAAGCCAGGAAAATAAATTGTGAAATTGACAAGGTAAAAATTAAAATTTCTCGTTTATTCAAATAAAAAATGTCATTCTTTGACAGTTGTATTAAAAATCACAAATGTCATTCTTTGACAGTTGCATAAAAAATCACAAATTTAATTCTGTGACAATTGCACTAAAATTTGCTGCTGCCCGCGACTTCGTCCGCGAGCCTATAATCCCTCAAGAATTGGGATACCCAATGCAAAAAGAATTTCAAATCCAACAGGTAGTTCCGGAGGACCCCAACTCCCAACTGCGGGATCATTAAATGCTGTTGTTGTTATACGTGCGTGTATAATAACAAAATTATTGTTCTGGTAGATTATGATCTAGATAATTAGTTTGTTATTAAAAGCACATAAAATCTATTCGTTGCAAATTCATTACCCAGTGAAAGACAAGGCAAATAACAATGCTTTTATGTTGGTTTGTCTCAAAAGTATCTGATGAAAATGTAAACAAATGGATCAGAAAAACTTAGGTACCTGTGAATGAAATTGGCAATACCACTTACAAAAATTCTATTTTTTAAATCACCTTGAAGATGTTTGTCATTTGACAAATTTAGGTTAAAGTTATATAACCTCAATTCTCGTCGATGATTTTTCAATTACAGTTCAAACAATAATTGTTACTGGAAAAAGTGGTGGGATATAAAGTTAAAACCTTCTAAACACAGATGAATGAAATACAGTAATTCCCTTTAGTGAGTGATTGCGCAAGAATTTATCCTGAACAGAGTTCGTTTACACTTTCATCTGATACTTTTGCAACAGACAATAGCTAGTAGCAGTAGTTAACAGTAGTTGAGTAGTAGTTAATTTATTTTCCAGGCTGTTAAGTCCGTACAAGCAATAATTACTTAAATTAACAATTAATGAAGCTATAAACTTAACATATTCCGCGTTTCATGCTTTATTAGTTAACTTAATTACTTAGTATTGTAAGCGTAATGTGGCTTTGATAGAACTTAAGTTAAGTGAGTTAGGTTGAACTTTCTCAGTTATGTAATGGCGTCCCATAATTATTACTGTATGTTATGTTGTGAATTTTGTGATGTAAGAATGTCGGCGATTGTGGTTTGATAATAAATGTTATTGTCATAAAATGAGTGTTGAGAATTTAATTATTCGACTTAATTTTTTTGTTGGTTACTACCTTGTTGTATGGCTTGGCTCGCGTCGTCTAAACCTATGCGTTTAAAAAAATAAAAATAAATTGCATGAGTGGTTTTCGAGTAATTAAGGAACAAATAAACAAAGATACATTTGATTTGTAAAAATCTTGCTTTAATTGAAACTTGGTCCTAAATCAACGCTACAGTGAACATTTATTTTGTTGAAATAATAATGAAAACTTGGTAACGCTGTAAATAAAGCCTCGTTCAGACTGGCGCGACGCGATAGACCGACACGACTCTAACAAAACAATTTCTAAGAAAACTTCACGGTTGAACAATTTTACCGCTGTCACGTCGCGCCCTCGCGACGCGCCAGTCTGCACGAGGCTTTCTGCTAAGTAATTTGAAAGCATATCTGTAACCAAAATTATGTTTTTTTTCTTAATTAGCTGTTACAGAAAGATAACTTTGACATATTTTGTTATAAATGGACTTTCAGATTATAATTCTTAAAATAGTGAAATGGGAAAATGGACTCTCATCATCATCATCATCATCATTATTTCAGCCAAAATACGTCTACTGCTGGTCATAGGCCTCCCTCAAGTCCCCACTTCGACCGGTTTCGTGCTTCTCACATCCAGCGTATTTCTGCGGGACTCCACCTAATTAATATTTTGTATCTAGATAGTGCATCTAGATAGTGACTCTATTTTAGTACTTTTATATTAATATACAAGCTTTTCTAGCAAATTTTCGCAAGTACCTTTTAAAACAGAGATTTTACCTCTACGATATTAATAATAAAAAAATTAATTGGGAAAAACACATTTCCCCACAGAGATAAATACGATTTTCTGACGTTCATAGACAATCGAGCCTTCATATAAAAATAATAACCGGAAAACCGATAAAATTATAAATCAATACGATCGATAGAACATCGCATAGAGTCACCATTTCCGTATATTTCCGTACGTATAGCGTGTTGCTGGTACATAAATTATCCGGTTGACGGCAACCGGTGCAAATATTCGTGTATACAGGCTCATTTATAATGTAGGCTTATGATCCCTGACGGCTAAGTGAGTCTATAAGTTATAAGTAGAATCGAAACTTAGGTAAATAACTTAAGTTCTACTAAATAGTTCTTTCTGTTAGGTGTCAGTGTGGGTTCACTTGTCACAGAAAAAAATGTGACTTGTCGGAATTATCAGATTCGCATTTTTACAGGATTACTCTATATAGGTAAAATAATGTGGAGCAAGGTAATTAAATATTATTACATTCTTTATTTCATTTTAAATACTTATAAAATATATTTTTAAATATTAGAATATAAAAAATTAAAGCATTTAAAAATATAAAAAATAGTAGCCCACCGGTATCGGGAACAGGGTCCAATCTACCGGCGGTCAGGGCTCCAGAGAGAGGAACCTCCTGCAATGCGAGCCGTGTCCAGGAGTACCGCTTTCTGGATCAAGCCCTTGATCCAGCTGCCCAACGAGAGCCTCCTTAGGTGTTGGTCGAGGCTCTTGGCAACTAAGCCATTGGCTGTTGTTACTGTTATTATTATTATTATGTATTATCTTATGCTATTACAACACTGTCTAGTCCATTCAACCCTCTAGGATCACGCGTGAAGATAGCTCGTAATGACTTGGCCTCAAGTATTTTATCTCAAGTTTTCCATCACTCTTACTCTTCATACCGAGCGTTATTATGTAGTGTTTATTCTAAGTAATTGTTGTTTGTAACACGCTATGGTATGTTAGTATTACCAAGGTCTTATACTAACATAATTTTTGTGGTTTTTAGAACACACGGACTTAAAGGAATCTTGGATTCGTAGTCTAAAGAATCCATATAAGTTTTAGTAACTATTTTCTTAAGGCGACGATAAACGACTTTTGATGATTTTATACTGAATATCACGTCTTAACGAGTAGTGTTAATGATTTGGAAAAAAATATATGTTAATTTATAGCGTTTTTTTAATAACTTAATATATTATATTTTAGATTATGTTTATATTACATAGTGAAATTAATTTGTAAAGTTATGTCTAACACGGATAAAAAACTTAAAATCACGCAAAATCTATCAAGCGTAATTTACTGAAACCTTCACCATTTTAAAGATAATTTAATCATCAATCTTTTTGTATACATGTTTTATTAAAATACCTTTTGTTTTATGTATAATACATTAATAATGCGTCTAATTTGGGACAGCGCTCCTGGATGGGCGAGTCCTATTACTGGCTGGACGTACGACGCGTTCCGTGAGCTCAGTACAGAACACGCATGCTAACCATTCAAGGTCACTGGCATATATCTGCGTCAGTGTACCTGTATGGGACAGTCATTTCGGGATGCAATCATTTGCAAGATGCTGTTAGTGCTACCGCGCAGTCTTTGGAATAGTGACGCCACTTTCTCACTATAAGTAAAAATAAAGAAAAAAGATCGATTCCCTCACAGAATCGAATCTCGATTTTGACTACTAGACCAACGAAACCAGTCTATATTTAAAAAACTTGAATGCATTCTTGTCATCGGCTCAACATGATAAGCATCTTTATTACCACTAAAACATCTCAAGACAATAATTAATGTCTTAATCCGTCAAATAAATCACATAATTAGCGTTGTTTTATTGAAAAACATTGATCTGATACTTCTAATTGATTATGTTGAATGGCGATGTCGACGCGTTGTCAACACTGCGACTTAATAAAACGATTATGTCGATGTTAACGATCGTAATGCACTCTCGATTTCAATCTCGATGGCGTTTGTGATTAAGTGGTTGCGCATTAATTTTATTGCCTTTTTATTTATTAGGTTATTATTGTTTTATGCATGTGTCGGTAGCCGGTAGCTACGGCCTGGGACCTATTTTATGAAACCGACAGGTGACAGGCGACAATCCGACAGTTTTTAAGTTCCTTTCATACATTTTCTACTTTACTACACAGCACCTATCGTGAAAATGTGTCATATTGTGATTATGTATTTACTTATTTATTTGTTTATTTATATATTTCTTAATAGGAGAACCAACCGCTGTATCATATGGATAACAATTGTATATGAAGCATGGAGCCAATTACAAAGATTGACAAATATATGTATATCGCATTGTCATTTATATTAAATAAACCGTGATTTTATTATCTAATTCAGTGACAAACTAAGCAGGCGGGTGTTGAAGGTAGGTGTATACTGAGGATTTTTGTTAATGCATGCATTTGTGGCAAAAGCCTGTTTTTTATGTCATTGAGTGACATCAAACTAGACTGGCGGCGAAGATAAAATTAAATGAAATGTTGTTTATTGCAAGTAGATCTTTTTGCCCGCCGAAGCAAAAAGGAGAGTTATGATTTTGACCGATATTTATGACACTTACACGTCAAATTTTTGTTGTTAGTATTTTAAAACTAGATGATACCTTGATAATGTATCATCACATAACATATAATACTAGAGACATCGCTAGTACAAATTGCCATACCGGTCACGAAACTAAAATGACGGAAATAGGTAGGTATGTTGACTATGGTGGAATTGCTAGAACTTCGTCGGATGAGATCTAGATCTCTTTGCATGATTGAATTAAGAGTTAATTAACAGGGATAATACTCGTATTATAACAGTTATGTGTAAATTGCACAAAATTAAATAAAGCGAGGCCTGAATGTTATTTTAAGACCATGCAAATATAATGTATATGTACTCATGTTTTATAAAAAATAAATATTCTATCCTATCCTATGCAAATGTGCATACTATCATGGATCTAACTTAGCAATTACGTAT
Organism: Agrochola macilenta; assembly: GCA_916701695.1. Classification (NCBI taxonomy): domain Eukaryota; kingdom Metazoa; phylum Arthropoda; class Insecta; order Lepidoptera; family Noctuidae; genus Agrochola; species Agrochola macilenta. The sequence continues at coordinate 6,893,888 of OU753578.1, forward strand.
TACCTAAGTTACTAGTTTACAGTGTTGACACATGGTAAGTTAAACCTTAGACTTAACTTTATGTAATCATTACAGCACAGCAGATAGTCACAGTTTGAGCGACATAACGAGACAAGACACACATACTTTAATCCTAGTTATTTGTCTGTCACATAAGCGGCACATTACATGTGTACATATTATGTGGGCCTAAGTAGATTTAAGTACCGAAGTCAGTTTACTTACTAAGCATAAATATATACAATATTGTTAACTCGTTTTGTAGATAATGTTATCTACAAAACAAGTTGAAATTGACATACTTTATAAACACAATACCGAAATTAAAAAATAGTATCTTAAATATATATATAACACTTAAAATAATGCTATGAAACAATTTTTTTACCATTACGATACAGGGGAAATCCAAGAAGTTAATATCACCATAAGAGTTTCCATCAATTTATTTTTTGTAATGGAACGTTTTAGCGTGGGGCAGCAGTGCCCGCTTTAGCGCATGCGCGTTGATGTGCTGGGTTTTGGCGCCGTTCATACGTTTTGTAGTACTGAATTTCGTCGGATTTTTTTAATTCTTGATATTTAACTTTGATATTTTATTTAGTAGGTTCAATCCCAATGTATGATAGTAGATAAAGTAGTGTATGAAACTGCACATAACTGGGTATTAAAACACTCATGTGACACTATTAACAACCTCCCCTACGGTTAACATACTCTCGTGTTTAAATCAACACCTCTCATTATGCAACAGTTTCATAAACTACCGTCAAATGCCCTAACTTCGCCTGGCGTCCTATGTTTGCCTATAATGAAAAATATGTAATATCTTTTTCATTTTACTTGTATGGCAATTGATACTTAAAGCTCTCTATGAAAACTCAAAGTTTCGATTGCCATACAAGTAAAATGAAAAAGATATTACAGCTTTTTCATTACAGGCAAACATAGGACGCCAGGCGAAGTTAGGGCATTTGACCTGTACTATTATAGTACACAAAAATTGTAACACAGCTCTTTTATAATTTTGCTAATTCTTTGGGTACTATGACCGTCTTATTACTATAAAAAAATATCTTCGGAGAATAAGATTTATATCCAAAAATAGTCGGACTATCCCGAAAAAATGCTGAAAACGAGTCTGTTTTTAAATTCAGGAACACAAATCCCGCGAGGTAATTGCGTAACACACATAAAATGACAATTGATCGCAATGTGTACACAAACGTTGTTGAGCAGAAGATTTTTTTAAATCTATGAAGGAATGGATTAGCCATATCCTTCAAAACTCTCGGATTGAGATTTGACAAATTGTGTTATGGCGCCTACACACTTTGCCGGCGGTATGGCCGCCGGCTTTTGCCGCGCGGCACGTTCTCCCGGCTTTTTTGCCTTCATTTCTTTTGCTTTGTGCGGCATGGCCGGGCGCGCCGCGGCTCGCCCGGCGGCAGTGCCGGCGGCCATACCGCCGGCATAGTGTGTAGGAGCTATTACGCTGGATACAATAAGCTATGCTTGTTAAACAAACCGACTCTAATAAATCAATTTCTAAGAAAACTTCACGGTAGAACTGTTACCGATGTCGCGCCAGTCTGCACGAGGTTTTAATTCGAGCAAAATATTTAAAAATAGTAACGGTAGCGCGTTGATGTCTTTTGTACGAGTATTAGGAACTATGTAAACACAAATATCGTTTAATTCTGTTGCTGATTATTATGATAACTTAAGGAATTTATTATAATAACTTAATGAATTTATTATAATAACCTAATGAATTTATTATAATAACTTAATGAACTTATTATAATAACTTAATGAATTTATTTTAATAACTTTACGAATTTATCACTTAATTGCGATAATCACCACGCTTGGTTGACAGTAGACGCAGTATGGTTAATTGCAGACCGGAGAACGTTGCCCGGAACTATCCTATTAACATCATCTGTATATATTTTTTTTTGGTTGGAAATTACCAAATAACTTCTCCCGCTCTGGGCGGAGCGAGAGGGAGTGTCAGACTTTTACTGACTAAAACCCACCCGTGTTCCTTCCGTTGCCTGAGTGCCGCCGGGGCCGCGATATCCCTTTCGGACAAACTCGCAACCCTGACAGGCTTACGGACCCCGTCAGTTGGTGCTGACATCTCTTTGAGGCGCGCGTGGAACACAACGCGCCATCGACCCGGGCCTGATCCATCCTGGTCATTAACATCATCCCTTAGTTACACTTCTGCCCATCATTTCGAAGAACAAAGCCGTGAATATGATAGTGTTTCATGGCTATGTTAAACTACGAGAAGTTTTAGCGTTATTTTTCTTTCAATTTGTTTTACGCTTGAATGTATTTATCGTTGAATTAAATCAAGTTTTCCGTAGAAAGTAAAATTAAAATGAAAGAAAAACTGTCCAATTAACTGTCAGAGACGATGACAGTCCATTTGTTTGTTTAGAATTCTCTTTGTTAATGTCGAAATGGCTGGATGAATTAATTAAGAATGTAGGATTATTGCCGCAAAAATAACTTTCTTATTAAATGGTAAGTAATACGTAAAAAAAAAATATGATATAGATAGCATCCCGAATCATTTTTTATCACAAAGGTGAGTTATAATTTACTAAAATTAATATTTATATAAAAAAATAATAACTAGGCACTCACCAATTTCTTCCAAAATAACACAAAAACACCACAAAAAAAAAGTCACATACGAAAAAAAATTAAAAGGCACAGATCACGAACTCATTCAGCCAGAAACGTCAAAGTTTTCGCGCCAAAGCCGGCACGTATCTCGTTTGAACGCACTATCGTGACTGGCTGAATGCAATCGTGTCTTGGTCTTGAAGGTACGTTTCCCGCCTTTCTGAGCTCGTAGTGGAGGTAAGTTTTAATGACACCCTAGAGAAGGTAACATAATACCCAATCTCTATTTCGATTACTGCGTATGGATTACTTTGATATTTAATAGAGAAATTATTATCGTGAAGGAAAATTAATTTTATTGTTGTTGAATTAATGATATAGTGAGCTGACAAGTCGCTTGCAGTAAGCATTAAATATTTTTGTGAATATCATTTAAATAACTTTCTTATTTTGCAATATAGACAAAGAAAAAGATATTTATGATCTGAATTAAATTTAATGCGGTTTATTACCTATTTTAGTGTTATTATTTGTTTATGTAATGTGTCAAAAAAAAAGTTTCGATGTTCAAAATCAGAATTCGGTTCCATTTCGGTTTCTTTTGTGAATCAATTTGGCATTTTTGCGAATGTTTTACAGTTACTATTAAAAAAGGGCCCTTCGTTCGTTAACATACTGTATGGCTCGTATAGTATTATCCCGGAATGGTATGTGTGTAGATATGCGAGAATTTTTAATAGAAATGGGGAGTAATCTTTTTCGGGGTAATTGTATTTTTGTACTTTTCAACAAAACAGAAAATACTTGGTATTGTCTGTGAATTAAGTGTTACGTTGCTGCAAAAATTATGAATTGTAGATTTATGAATGTATCATCCAATCGTAAATACAAATATTAGTATATAAGTAAGTACCTAATTTATGGACATGTATTATTAGTTTTTTTATCCAAAATCGGTAATGTTATTAAGAATAAAATAAAAAAGCCTTCACTGTTTTGAGAGCAGTGGTGATGAAATAACTTACACAAAGTAAAGCGCCTGTCTAGGTTCGAACCTACAACCTACAACTCGTAAGCCGCGGCCTTTACCACCAGGCCACCACTGCGTTAGACATAACTTTACAAATTAATTACACTATGTAATATAAGGATAATCTAAAATATTCACAGACAATTCATAAAAATAGTAATTAATATCTTAGCTTACTAAGACATTAATTATAATTTTTATGAATTGTTAAATATTTAAATTTAATGAATCACAATTTTATTTGGGTGTTTGGGCAGTTTAATTTAAAATAGATAATAATGAATAGTTTATAATTTAAATTTGTGTGTGTAAAATTATGGACTTGAATTTGTCTGAAATAAATGAATAATATAATATATATTAATTTATTTTTTATATATTTATTTAACATATATTTTTTTTAAATCATTAACACTCGTTATTATTACTTGTTTAAATATTAACTATTCTTGACAACATTGCCGATTTAATCAATTAGTAACACTCTAATTTAAGTCCCTGACACGCCTACACTGTTTTAGCCCGTTCTGTACTCAAACCTAACGCATAAGTTTCACCTACAAACGTTCTGGGCCAATGAAGCATAAGCATGTATCCGATAAGTTAACAGCCAAAAACATACTGAAGTGGATAATTATAACCGTCTCTATTGAAGCTACACGAATCGTAATGAATCATTATCGCAGTTTTGTTGTTATGTAGTATTTATTTATCGAACATTATTATTAAGTGCGTAATGCAGCATATAAGCGTAAGCGTGTAGAAGATTTACTTGATAAAAATATTTTTTTATAGACATGTTTCAAGATATAGATCAATGTGTTCAAGACATTTTTTTTTGGAACGATAACTTTCTAAACCGATATTTTTTTAAAGTATATTTCCAGCAGTCAAAGACTTTAGCGAACGATGGCCCATTTTCAGATGTGTTTTTTGTGATCTTTTCACATGTTTTAAATTTTATTTAAATTACTATTGTTGATTATTTGCGTCTTTTCCAGACATGTCTTTTAAGATGTGTAACATATTTCCTCAGACTTTCCTGCAATCTGTGGGAGCGATTTCGTGAAAAGGGACGGAAGTTTGTAACAGGAAGCCGGGGAAGCGCGCGCTATTAGATTTGACCAATGACCGCGCGCGGTGCCATAGTTGCCCGTCAGATGGTACCAACCCATTTTCCGAGAGGGTGATACTGTCAGCCAAGATGTCAGATGTTACACATCATATGCGACTACTGTAAGGCTCGCTCGTTTTTAGGGTTCCGTAGTAAACAAGGAACCCTTATAGTTTCGCCATGTCCGTCTGTCTGGCCACGGCTTAGCTCAGAGACGGTTAGTACTAGGAAGCTGTTATTTGCTATGGGTATACATATTAATCACGCCGACAAAGTGGTATTTTAGTTATTTTATTTATATAATTAATATGTTTATTTTTTCTCTCGTAGGTATGTTCCATGGTGTGGGGTGTCGTTGGAAAGGTCGTTTAAAAATATTGTGGGTATGTGAAAATCATGTTTCAATTCAGGAATCAGTTTGCGAAATATTAAGCTATAAAGTAAAAAAAAAGTTAGAATCATGTGCCCCCCCCCCCCCCTGCCAGCTAAATGGTTGTACTTCATAATAGTTGTATTCTTAAAAAAGTAACAGCAGTAGTACCGACTACTGCTGTGATTTTTTTTGCAAATCCAAGTACAACCTTTTAACTTCGTTATTACTGCTGTGCCGGTGCACAGCAGTAATAACGAAGTTAAAAGGAAAACTATGAGAGATAAGTAGGGTTTACAGGTTAACGAGTAATAATCGACCAACTTAAATTTGCCGTTTGAAAAACATGATCTCCCATACATTCCGTATAAATGTTTTGTAACTACAATGTTAAGTTTGATCTTGGGAAAAATTTATTCCATCCACGGAACCCTTCATTGTGCGTGATCCGACACGCACTTGGCCGGTTTTATATATTGTTTCAAAGTCGCAGACAAATGTTTTTATTTTAATCATTAATGCAAATAATGCGAATTAAAAAAAACTACATAGAATGTAATTGACTTCATTCATAACTGTTAAATTACACATCAATAATTAACTTTTAAAGTAGGTAACAAATCAACGCATTATTAGCCTGAAAGGTAACGCTGATCGCTAATAGGCGTGTCGGCTGTAGGAAGCGATCGCTATAACTCTTCAGCTTGAACAATTATAACCAAATTAACTGGTATGTTATAACGAACTTCCGACATGCGACCGTTGGGTGGGACGTATTGGTGACAGTTAACTTGGCTATCAGCAGCTCGTTATATCGTATACAAAAAAACAATTTGCCCAGCTTTTTCCCAACTAAGTTGGGGTAGGCTTCCAGGTTAACCGGATGCATCTGAATACCAGTATTAATTACCTGAAGGCCATAAGTTATACGGTGGAAACTGGCTACTCTATTTCGAATATCAGAACATATACCCAAACTAAAGCAATATGCAGACATATCTTAGACAGCAAACTTTTAAAATTTATTATAGAGGAAGAGTCGTCCTTGTCACAAAATTATTAGAAAATGAGGTTTTACTAAGTTGTATCCTAAGCGACACCTCATTTTTACTAAGTTATATCCTTGGAGTCACCTCATTTTTACTATGCTGTATCCTTGATGTCACCTCATTTTTCAAATTCCTTCTCCTCCATTCAAGGTTAATTTGCTGGCTGTAAACAAAGTAGCAAATGCAACAAAACAAATGTAATTCTCAGTGCTATCCTCACTACCGCGTCTAAGTTATTTCGTATTTATCGGCTGAAATCCGCAAAACGATTAACAATGCTAGCGAGCGATACTCCTCTAAACTCATCCTATTGACAGTTTGTACGTTAGGATAATTTTTACTCAATCACGCAAAAACGGCTGAACGGATTTAAATAAAATTTGGCACACAGTTAGTTTATTACCTTGATTAACAAATAGAATACTTTTTATCCATGTAATACGTTCCCGTGGGATAATTTCCGACCTCCACGCGGGCGAAGACGCAGGCAAAAGCTAGTTTGCAGTAAGCCAAAATGTATCTAAAAGGTAATAAACTTTAAGAAAATTATAACCACACTGCAGCTGACAGTCTATTTAGTACATAAGGTTTCTCATTAACCCTTCACTTCTTCTTTTTCTAGTGGTTACGACCTGGTGTCAGAGTTTTTATGCCGCCTCTGAGTGGGCTTCAAATGCCGTCGGAAGGGTTCCCCCTTCACTTGACCACATACGCAATCGTGAACTGTTACATACTTACGTATATTATTTCTACATTTCTACCGGAGCATTACCCTCGTCTGGGCACGCCACAATTGCGGCGGTAAGGCCCCTCTTTGAGGAGTGGCTGGAGAGGCGCCACGGCGTCCTCACCTTCCGCCTGACGCAGGTCCTCACCGGACACGGCTGTTTCGGGAGGTTCCTGTTCAGGATCAAGCGGGAGGAAACGCCCGGGTGTCACCATTGTGTGGATCGCCCGGAGGACACGGTGGAGCATACGGTGGAAGTCTGCCCGGCTTGGGCGGAGCACCGCCGTGTCCTCACGGAGGCGATCGGCGGCGGCGATCTCTCGCGTCCGGCCCTGGTTCAGGCCATGGTCCGGAGCGAGAGTGCATGGGAGGCCGTCACCTCCTTCTGCGAGGCAGTTATGCTCGCGAAGGAGGAGGCGGAGCGCGCGAGGGAGATTGAAGCTGCACGCCCTCGCGCCCCTAGTCGCCGCAGGAGACGCCCCGGGCGTCGGGAGTCACAAGCTGACTTCCGGCCACCGTAGGCGCGGGCCTGCGGACGGTGAGCGATGGGCAGCTCGCCGTCCGATAAGGACCAGGCCCGGGTCGACGGCGCGTCGTGTTCCACGCGCGCCTCAAAGGGATGTCAGCAACAACTGACGGGGTCCGGAAGGACCAATGCCTGCTGGGGTTGCGGGTTTGTCTGAGAGGGATATCGCGGCCCCAGCACATAGGCAACGGAAGGAACACGGGTGGGTTTTAGTCAGTAAAAGTCTGACACTCCCTCTCGCTCTGCCCAGAGCGGGAGGAGTCATTTGATTATTTCCCACCCAAAAAAAAAAAAAAAAAAAAAAAAAAAAAGCATTACCCTCGTCAAACGACAAAATAAGCGAAATGAAAGTAAACAAATGATAGTATAAACATTCCGACCGCTAAATTTTAGTTCTGACGAGAGAACTAAATGTCGTGACCGTCGTAACTTGTGATACAGTGGACGTAAGTTCTAAGATTTGTTTTACCATTAAGTATGTTGAAAAGACTTTGGTATAATTACCTAATAAGAAGTCTTAAGACGCAGATATGTGCAAGCGCCCTTTTTTTTTTTTTTTTTTTGAGCTTGGGAAATCATCAAATGACTTCTCCCGCTCTGGGCAGAGCGAGAGGGCGTGTCAGACTTTTACTGACTAAAACCCACCGTGTCACTTCCGTTGCCTGTGTGCCGGGGCCGCGCTATCCCTTTCGGACAAACCCGCAACCCCAGCAGGCATTGGTCCTTACGGACCCCGTCGGTTGGTGCTGACATCTCTTTGAGGCGCGCGTGGAACACAACGCGCCGTCGACCCGGGCCTGGTCCTTATCGGACGGCGAGCTTGTGCAGGCGGCCTCGAGTGGTTAGCTTGAGTGTTCTGTGCTGAGCTCACGCAACGCATCGTACGTCCAGCCAGTAATAGGACTCACCCATCAAGGAGAGCTGTCCCAAATTAGACGCATTATTAATTTATTACACATAAATCAAAAGGTAATTAAATAAAACACGTATATTAAAAGATAAATAATTAAATTATCTTTAAAATGGTGAAGGTTTCAGAAAAATACGCTTGATAGTTTTAGCATGATTCTCAGTTTTTTATCAGTACAGTAGACATAACTTTACAAATTAATTACACTATGTAATATAAACATAATCTAAAAGTGTTGCCTTAAGAAGGGGCCTATGACTTTATAGTCTATGCCAAAAGTATTTGACGAAAGTGTAAACAAACCTTCAGATTTAATTCTTACGCAATCACTCACTATAGGGAATTACTTAATAACACATTTAACTGGATTTAGATTATAAAAGGCTTTTATTTTATATTTCACCACTTTCTCCAATAATGAGTGTCGAAAATTTAGATGTAACCTCAATTGCCAAATGAACAATCTCTTTAAGGTTATTTAAAATTAGAATTTCTGGTTTATGGATGCCAATAATCAAATCAAAGCACTCAATTTGTAAGTGGCACTTTATATTGGCACCGACAGGTGCGTTTTCTGACCCATTTGTTTACACTTTCATCAGATACTTTTAGAACAGACCATAGTTAGCAAAACAATTAAGAATAAGAAACATACAAAAATAGTTAAGTAGCTGCTGGACTAGTCTTTAGATCTTATGTTGACTGAGGAGTAGGTACGTCGATTGTTCTCGATCAATAATTTAGTACCTAACATAAAGCGTCGCCATTTGGGGACTCGTGGCTAAATAATAACAGCCGCACGCGACGACCGATGGTTAAACTACGCTTGCCGAGGTCGGTCCGTGGATGGGTAAACATCCATTATACGAGTACCTATATCATATTTTTATAAATTAGCATGAATCATAAACAGTATTCACCACACAAACCCCATTCCCAGTAAAAATCTACGATGATTTTAACATGCTTAAATAATAATACATTTATTTCAGACAATTAAAATTGTCCATATAATGTTAGTAACAAAGGTCTTAAAAACAATGTGAGTATTGTAGCATGCTCGAGTAAATTCACAAAAATAAAATACAGTAAAAATATCCAATATTGTCAAAAATCAAACAGACAAAACAAAAATAAAACATTACGTCATCTCGTCACGTGAAGCCGAATAAGCCTCCCCAGCACTGCAGACTCTGGAATATCTGATATCATCTTCAGAATTCCGTTGGGGCTCCCCCGGATCCTACACATCAAAGATGCTGCTTTTTTACGCATTATGGCGTAAAATTTGGTCGACCCTTGCGTCAGCAAACATGCCTGAAGCGCTACAGAACGTGGGAGCCCCACCAGAATTCTGAAGGCATTGTCACATTGGCAGTGTCTGCAGCCGTGGCGAAATCCCTACGAAGGAATTTCGCTAGCGTCACCGCGAGTGCCCCTGGCGCTCTAGCAGCACCTATTAAGCCCATGCCAGAAAAGGCGCCAAATAGGGCTGATAATGAGGATGGTTTCGTGACGGTGCAAGGGAGGAAGCGCCGATCGCGAACGAACAAGAACCGCTGCGGCAAAGCTCCTACGGACCCCGAAGTGAGCCTGCGTGCCGCAAAGCCGAACACACCGGTGTACATCTCCCGCCTGCATTATACCACTAAGGCGGAGGACATCGTGGAGTACGTGCGCCAAAAGACGAGGTACACGCCGAGGGTGCAGATACTAGAATCGCACCGGAACGTCAATTTCAAGGCGTTCGTCGTTCGTGTACCGAACTGCTATCTGCCCCTCGTCATGGAAGAAGACTTTTGGCCTCAGGACGTGGTGTTCCGTCGCTTCCGCGGACAAGTTCCACACGATAGCACTAATTCAAGATAGTGCAAAGTGAAGTGCTACTAACATAGTCTAAGCTTTATTTGTTAACATCAAACAAGTTTTTTGCTTATATTAAAATATGTATGTTTAGGTTAAGGTATTTTTCTATAGGCCTGTGTCGCCTGAAATAAATGGTATTATCATTATTATTGTTATATTGTACGCGAAGACCGTTGCAGGCCCGTTGCGTGTAGCTGGTCCATAGAGCGCTGATGTAAAAAGTTTGGCAGTAGGCCCTGAACATTGTCACTTTTACGTCTACTGTACGGTACGTCACCTTGCAAATCTATGCACCAACATATTAGGCGATTAAAAAAGGCGACAACAAATCTTTAAAAAATCTTGCTCCAAAATAATTCTGCTTTCGGCTTTGAGAAACTACAAAACGTGCTGTAGTCATTTCAAGAGCGCCTATAAAAAAATGAAAATCTGCAGGATTACTGCAGATTTTCATGTAGGAAATCGGGAGGAGGGAGATTTCCTACAAGTGTCGTGAATTCTTTGTATTTAAAAATGTATTACTTTAGTATCGAATTATAATATCCTCTGTGGCAGCACTGGCAAAGTACAAATTATTATTATAACCATGTTTTAAATGTATTTTCCTTATGGCAACTCAATGTATTATTTTACTTTGGCAACACTCAAAAATAACGGATGATAATATCGTTATTTAATTTATAAAGTCATCCAAAATGGAAAAATGTAGTGCAGAGTGGGTCGTCATTGGATTGTGAAATAGTACAGTAGAAGTATTAGCAAGAAAAGAGTGTTTTCCTCACACAAGGAAATCTACATGAGTAAAGGTGCACAATCTCTGTACCGAGTTCTAAACCTAATGAAATGAGCCCTATATCCAGGCCACCTGCCGTTCACATTACTATGATTATAGGAAAACTGACCGCCCGATATTAATACACTTTCACACTATAATATTACTAAACGCAGGGCTGCTTTCTTTGGAGATTCTACTATTTTTAGATGGGGTAAATGTGACGGCTCTGGTTGCGTTCGTCTGGTTAGTATAATGGTCGCTAGCGCTACTGTTATGCTTATGGGCTGTTGTGGTCATTCCCTGTAGGTTGGGCAGAGTGTTACTGTGTTTTTTCTATCAGAATTTCTCGGTAGCAGCTTGTATTCTGGATATGTGCCCGGTTGATGCCAATAGGCGTAACCGACGAAATATTTCAACGCATGGGGGTTCAGAATCATGTAATGAATTCATGGTAACCGGCTTCGCGTCGATGTCCCTGACACCCTGTATAGTACATTCATATTTCACCAGTTATGTTTAAGTACCGTGTAAATGGTCGCCCTCTCAGGCTATTGGCATCAACTGGGCACATATCCAGAATCCAAGCTGCTACCGAGAAATTCTGATGTGATACATAGATACATGGTGCTTACATATATTCACAAACACTGTAAAAGTAGACGACTTTCCTAAAAAAATACTATTATAAGTCAGTAATCACAAAATAATAAATTAAACAATGAAACATAGCCCATCAGCAAACCTGCACCCTAATTCAGATCATTTTGAAGGAAATTGCTAATCCATTGCTTCATATGTTCGAAAAAAAATACTGCTCAACAACGTAAATAGCGCAATGAATGTTGTTGAACTGTCACTATTAAACATACTGTAACAAGGAAGATTGCACTGGAGTGTTGATGTTGCTGGGGTGTTTATTGCGCCACTTTTTCTTCCCAGCTAAAGCACTAGGAAGTGCTGAAGGGCGACTGTCATTTGTAATTTTTTCATCAAAAAGCATTTATTCAAGGACAAAATTAGGTACATACTTTTATGTCTTATGTAATTTCGTCGTAAAAAAATCCTCAGCCTAATTTGAATAAATGATTTTTTATTTATTATTGCCGCAATACGTCAGATTAAAAAGGTCTGGTTTGTGTTTGCAATGACATAAGCGATATTACAATATCTTTTTTTTTCTCAGACAATGCATGTGCAGTATTTCAACTCCGTTTACTGCCTAATTTCACGGTCTGCTGCCAGGGCTCGTATTGTTTCAAAGAAATTGCTAATGAGCGCAGTTTCCTCATCTGTGATACAAGTATCGGTTCGGACCTCCTAGACTATACAGTATACATCTTCCTAATGGTATGATGTAATGTAAGGTAGCGTAATGCTCTTTTGTGGAAGAATTTGTTTAGGGCAGAACTAGCCACCATTCGACATTTAAAAGATTTCCATGGTATTTCAGTTTCTGCAGCCAAGCATGGGTTGTTATTTGTGTCAGTGTAGGTAGGTTAGGAAAGAAAGAAAAAGTATTTATTGAGACTCGCACAGGAAATCACAATCAATCTGCCTAGCCTTTTCCCAACTATGTTGGGGTCGGCTTCCAGTCTAACCGGATGCAGCTGAATACCAGTATTTTACATGGAGCGACTACCTATCTGACCTCCACAACCCAGTACCTAGGTAATACGATACCCCTTGGTAAGACTGGTGTCAGACTTTCGGGCTTCTGACGACTCGTAACGACTGTCAAAGATCCACGAAAGACAGCCGGGACCAACGGCTTAACGTGCTTTCCGAGGCACGGAGGAGTCTCGGTATGTAAAGATGGTCACTCATCCACTGACCAACCCCGGCAAGCGTAGCTTAACCTGATGGATCGACCAGTGCTGCTGTTGTTACTTAGCCACGAGTTCCTCGCACAGGAAATCACATTAAACTAAAAACACATTAAACATAAATAAAAAACAAAGTAACAAAGAAGAAAAAACTAAGATCTGGTTTCTATGGTAGCAAGCAATTGGATTTTTCTGGTGTTCCACTGTGAATAGGCGGAGATAACCACATTCAATTCAGACGGTCAACCTTAGTAGGTAAGCAAACTGAGTTATGTTTTGGGCATCTAAATAAGAAGAAACGCATAATTGTATTAATTGGTTCTCAAGAGCGTTCATTCTAAAAGTTGGCAACGTCGCAAATAGCTGTCAAATATTTCACTGTTTTTATTCATTTGGCCATTTATCTGTATGGTAATAAGAAACATGGCTAACTAGTGAACTAAAATATTAATTATGAAATGCAATAATTAATATCGTAACACCGAATATTTAGTTTTAGATGTAAAAAAAAGTATTTGGAAACCTTCGAAATGCCCTTTTTACACCTAAAACGGTTACAACATCAAATTCAGTGTTATATATTAATAATATTCTAGTTCGCTAGTCAGCCACATTTCATATTTCCATACAGTAATATTGCCAAATTAATCAAAACAGCGAAATATTTTACATCTATTTGCGACGTTGCCCACTTTTAAGTAAATGACATATAGTCAAAGTCATTTATTTGCAGTAAATGAGGGTACAAAAACATGGTAAGTACATAAATTGTTAGTGCGATGACACATTTCGCCATAAATTGGCATTCAAATATTAAAGTAACAAGATACTAGTTTCAATACGCAAATCTCTACACGAAGGAACACAATATTATTCAACAATTACACAATATAATTATTGCGGGACTCAGTCGGTTAAATTATTTAAAGTAGAAGATAGAGCAGTGGCCAAACATTCGAAATGCTTACTAGACATCTGAGATTTAGAAAATCTGAAGATAGTGATCCCAACGTGAGAATGTGAATGTAACCAAAAAGAAATTCTAATTTTCGCGCCAAAATGACAACATAGCACATTGTTATACTTTCTTACCCAGATCGCTATCAAAATGGCGGCTATAAACGTAAAAACAACAATTAAAAGAATGACATAACTGTTATAATATTCGTTAAAACACTTATTTACAAACAACCGTGTGAACTCGCTGATGTAACATTTTAATTACACTGTGCCCAGTATATATTGACCTGTCAGAATGGCGCTGCTTGCTAAGAAAGACGTACATGAACTGTCAAATTCCATCCATTTAAATTTAGTTCCCCATTTCGCCGTGTATCAAGACTATGTGGTCGTTGTACTTTTATATTTAGATTCCGTCTGTAATGGAGACCGGTTTGTGAATGAATTTTGAAAGTAATACGATAATATTATGGCAGGATGTGAGATGGGTATTGAATTGAATTAATTTTGGAAGTCGTAATCGATATTTTTACTGATATGATTCCAATTTACGTTTTTTACTGGTTAATTGATCTAGTTGCTCCGCAGCTGACTACATAAAAAAGTAGGTCAGAAGCAAGCTTAGAATTTGAGATCCCGTAAAAATGCAAAAAATGGACGCAAAATTAACAATTTCTTATGTTTTTGCAAGGCAGAGTTAAAAAAAAATCAAATTCTGATTCTCATTTCAGAAATATGGTAAAATCTCTTGATCGCTAACGATTTCATTTGAACCTACCTATTACTGTGATTTATAATGCCCACGCATCTTGAATGTTACGCTTAAATAAATACAGTAACATTTTAAGTTTTTTTAAAGTTAGTGATGCGGTTTATACATGTAAACATAGCACTTAACTAACTTCACAAAACCACAAAAAGTTACTTCACTATAATAATAGTACCAAAATTCACTTAACACATAAACGACCTATCCAATCGTTGTACTTAACACATTCTATTGCGCAACTGCTAAGTTACGATTTTACGAATTGATTACCAAATGAAAATAACTAGAATTTACTAGACTTGACAACTAAGTAAGTAGAAAAGTACAGGTCTTTCTGGAAAAACAAGGGCAGGGTAAATAGATATAGATAGATAGGTACTACGGAACTACCGTTTTTTTAACACACCTTTTTTACACTCCGTTCAACCGTTTCTGACTTCTGTACCATAAGGATGGAATAGGGACGATGACAAAAAAAATTTTTTAGTCCGTTTTTGAGATTATAAAAAAATATTGGACACGTATTTTTTCTTTTTTTACGTAATTACGGCGATACATTGAGGTAAAATGTGCCATGACGTCACGAGTATGTAGATTTTATACATACTAGTGACGTAGCGACCCAAACTCCCCAACTTAAAATACGTTTTATCTAAGTAATTTTTTATTAATATGTTAAAGCAAAAAATACGTGTCTAATATTTTTTTATTATCTGACTGACGGAGTAATTAGTTTTTTTTTTTTTTTTTACCCAGGCGTCATCCCTATTAAAAGCAAAAAAGTGGTCACAACTCAGGGTTACAATACCAACTGTTTACTGCAGCTGCCATTTGTCATACCACCAACGAGCCACCAACGCACAAAATCGGTTGACCGGGCTGTAAAAAAGGTTTAGTTATATGTCTAACCTTATTTCAAATGGAGTATAGTTCGTAGTATTCGTTTTTTCAAAAAACATAATTTGGAATGTACTTCTAACATACTCTACGTATTTCTGCCGCCAAGCAGAGTAGATAAGTGCTGGTTTGAAGGGTATGGGTAAACCATAGACTATATAGGGGTAAACTGTTTGCTTGCTTGAGACCCAGGACTTCCAGGAGTCACTTAGACAGAGAGAGATACTTATACTCGTAGATGAGGATTTCTACAAGGAAAACACAACCCTCCTATTTTCGCCTGATTCGGGTAAAATAGACACTCCGGTCAATAACATAACATCACGCCAGTATTCTTCGAAGGGTTGGGCAGAACCTACCTTCAGTTACGTAGACGTAGTATTATATTATCTGTGCTTCAGTACACGCACATTTCGCCAGTTATGTTTAAGTCCCATGTAATAGAAGGCGAGCCTATTGCCATCAACCGGGCACAAATCCAGATTTCAGGCTGCTATTGAGAAATTCCAGATGGAAAACCCCAATAACACTTTGCCCGACCTGGGAATTGAACCCAGGACCTCATGCTCAGCAGTACGCTTGCAACCGCTAGACCAACGAGGCAGACACTGATCATCATCATCACCATTTAAGCCGAAAGACGTCCACTGCTGGACCTAGGCCTCCCCCAAACGGGAGGGTTTGCCATAATCGCCACGTTTCGGGTTGGCGATCGCAGTATGGTGTTAAAATGCGTAGAGAACGCTGCTGCCTATTCTCTAGTGACTCTTAGTCGCCTTTTACGACACCCACGGGAAGAAATGGGATGGTACTATTATTTTGTAACACTCTTCTGTATCACTTTGATCAATCAATGGAAATACCTTTTTTTTTTCTTTTTTTTTTGTGTGCGAAATTATCAAATAACTTCTCCCGCTCTGGGCGGAAAGGGAGGGTGTGTCCGACTTTTACTGACTAAAACCCACCCGTGTTCCTTCCGTTGCCTGTGTGCCGGGGCCGCGATATCCCTTTCGGACAAACTCGCAGCCCTGGCAGGATCAATGGTAATACCTAGAATGGCAATCGAAACTTAGAAAATAGAATAGAATACTCTATTATGTACCATTGACGAACTTCATATGTAACCACCGTAAGGACTATTCTTGCTGTAGGCGCGGGCCTGCGGACGGTGAGCGATGGGCAGCTCGCCGTCCGATAAGGACCAGGCCCGGGTCGACGGCGCGTTGTGTTCCACGCGCGCCTCAAAGGGATGTCAGCACCAACTGACGGGGTCCGGAAGGACCAATGCCTGCTGGAGTTGCGGGTCTGTCCGAAAGGGATATCGCGGCCCCAGCACATAGGCAACGGAAGGAACACGGGTGGGTTTTAGTCAGTAAAAGTCTGACACTCCCTCTCGCTCTGCCCAGAGCGGGAGGAGTCATTTGATGATTTCCCACCCAAAAAAAAAAAAAAAAAGGACTATTCTTGCTTGCAGCACTCGGCGGCTATAGAACCGGGCCGGTAGCAGATGTGGTCATCGTGTTCACGGGATTTTGTTTTGACACTGACTTCTTTGATGGTACACCATACGAATTACAGATGTTTATGTAGGTATAAATTTTATCTAAGGTGACACAATGGGTGAGCGATGTGCAATGAATATTTTAGCTATTTGCCCGTCTTCATGATCTGACACAAATATTAGCATCCTCTTATTAATATTGCAGTGTGATAAACGCAATATCTTGCAGTAACTGTAATGAACTGAGTAAACGAGCATTTGAGTTCATGCGACGTGGCGCACACGCAATGTGCAATCTCTGTGATGTGCTCAGAGATAAGATGAAATGATACTGCAAGTGTGTTGATATTATTTACTTGCATGTTGTAAACTATTGGTACTATAACGATTTTGTTTATGATATTTAAATATTTGATTGATTACAGCTCACGCATTAAATGGATTTATTCAAACGTAGTTGAAGGTTTCATGCGCAACCTCATCAACTCGTTGAGTCTAGTGGACGTAAGCGCAACTGCGCAATCGCTGTGCGTTGACTCCCTGAGTTTGTACCTCGGGTCGGTCAATTTGTTATTAAGTTTTTGCTTTAACTCGCACCTTAATTTCGTAACACACTATCAATCACAATGTGAATGATATTGCTAATCCATTGCTTCATATGCTCGAAAAATTTGTCAGTCAACGTAAATAACGCAATGAATGTTGTTGAAATTTCAAAATGAAACTCATTGCGATCAATTGTAATTTTAAGTATGTTACGCAAGTAACTTGACAGCAAATTGACGCCACCTCGTCGATGGACTTTGATACTAAATAACTTCCATTGGTGCCGATTCTCTTGTCACAAATGCCTCTAAACTAGACTAAAAATCACTAAAATTAAGTTTAATCCTGTCAAACGACGATTTCCCATTCTGAAATAGACTAAAGTGACACAATTATACTATATTTTAGTTTGACAGCACTAAGATAGTACTGAGTTTTTTTAGTTTTTGTTTAGTGAAAATGGCAATTTTGCTATTCTGAATATGACATTTTTCACCTAAAATTTTGTTTGTAAAATACCAAACTAGACTAATTCTGACAATTTTTAATCGCGATTAAAAAGGTGTGGTGCAATATAAGTTGTCATGAACTAAAATTCACACCAACATCTCGACTTCACGTGCAAAAACAGTACTGTATTTATTTTTTCTTTTGCTTATATCTCGAAAATGGTGCGTCCTATCGCAAAAATAATGAAAATTTCGACCCCCTATATGAATCCCTCAAACCCCTAAACCTGAACATGTAGGTAATATTTTTTCATGTTTTCCATACAAAAAGTGAAAAATTCCATATAAAACACGTCGAGGCGGCACCCCCTGCGCGCCTCCGGCTCTAAAAAAAATCACGGGTGAGGGCAAACCACGGGTACCACGTGGTTTCGCGATTGTCAAATTCTATTTTAGTTGTGTCAAAATATTTTTTTAGTTTAGAGAATTTTATTTACAGATAGCAAAAAGTAAGGAATTTTAGTGATAGTTTAGTTCGTTGTACAAGAGAATCGGCACCATTATTGTCTACTTGATACTTCGGGCACGTCACAACGAAAAAAAAACAAAACACTGCTTAGCATTCCACATTACTTTTACTTAATACGCTTTTTTTTAACACCTACACTCCTACAGCCAACGGTACATATCGAAAATTATTCGTAATAATAACTCTTTGGAATATGACGTAAGTGAAGCCATTGATCGCCATAGGCGAAAGTAAGTGGAGCGATTTGTTTATTGTATGGAATGCCCAGATTAGCCATAATGCAGGGCTTAGAAAGTAGCAGAGCTGGCAGATTTTTCGTAGGAGATTACATAGGTGGGTGAAATGACACTTGTGTGTGTGTTAGTGACAGTTTGCTATTGTCACTTACTTATTTTAAGTCACTCTGTAGTGTGTGGGTAGCATGAAGCAACTAGGCACTAAGTATTAAGAGCGTTTATTCTGAAAGTGGGCAACGTCGCAAATAGATGTCAAATATATCACTGTTTTGATTAATTTGGCAATATTACTGTGCAATAATTAATATCGTAACACCGAATGTTTAGTTTTAGATGTAAAAAATCTATTTGGAAAGTTTCCAAATGCGTTTTTTACACCTAAAATGGGTCAACATCAAATTCAATGTTATAATTGCAATTCATTATTAATATTCTAGTTCGCTAGTTAGCCACATTTCTTATTTCTGTTCAGTAATATTGCTATATGAATCGAAACAGGTAAATATTTGACAGTTATTTGCGACGTTGCCAACTTTTAGGATAAACCCTCTTAAGTTCGGATGAAAACGGATGTATGTTGTACCTACCTACTAATTTTTAACAGGTTCGAAATTGTTCTTCAGCAGGCAAGACAAAACCAGTACGTACCAAAGACCTAAAACTGCTTTTTGTGCATCTACTACTTAATAGATTATTTACGAGTACCTACCTGCCGTTCTTCATAAGTTGTATTTAGTTTTAAGATTAACTTGTAGTGTGGCGAGACAGTGCTTCCTTACCCAAACCATTCGTTCCACCTGCTGAAGATCCGATCTAGACATGAGTTGCCTTGGGTAACCTGGAAGTCTCTAAACAGACTCCGGACTCAGGTTGGCCGAAGCAAGGAAAGTCTGTTCAGGTGGAGATTCATAGACGACTCCGCTTTGGAGTGTAAATGAGGTGCTGTTCCACAAACGATGGGACACCATCTCTCATCTCATCTAGCTGCACATTACAGGAATTAATGGACGCTAGTGATGGCGCCAAAAACGTAGCCAAGTTTTGGGCCGAGTCTATTTAGATTGCTATCGACACGCTAAGAAGAAGATTAACTTGTATTTCGCATGATAAGTGAATTGTATTCGTTTTGAGAAATAAATGTCTTATACTGTAAAGTAACAAAATGCGGAATATCCGGGTATAATTCCAGCTAACGTTTGTTCACGCGACACTAGGAACCTGAAATTTATATCGCTATACACAGAAGTGCACCTAGTTAACGTACCTAGATTTAAACATCAATCATTCTATCAGTCTAACATAAATCATTCTGCATCTTTCTCTAATAAGTGATTATTTCCTAAACAAAACCAAAAGCCGCATCTACTCCCCTCATACCTCAACCTCGCCTACATAAAGCTGCACATCGGGTAATTAGGAGCCGGCGTTCGATCTGCGATTATCTGTGGTTACGTCACTGCTGCGCCCGCGCCGGCGCCGGACACGTAGAAAGTAATAGTAGGGTTGTCAATGTGTTCGTAGAAGTGTTTCGGTGACATGAAGGATTTTTTCATTTAAATTTCTGAAGTCAGGATGGGATGAGCGGTACAGGGAGTGAGTAAGACAATACTAATCTCTTCCACCTTCTCTCAAGCCACTCTCTGTCTTCTCTTTAACTTTATCTTCTCCTTTCCTTTTCTAGGATGTTGTCTGGGAAAAAAAAAACTATTTAGTCCGTCAGTCAGATAATAAAAAAATATTAGAAACGAATTTTTTCCTTTATCATATTAATAAAAAATTGTTTAGATAGAACGCATTAAAGTTGGGGAGTCGGCTCGCTACGTCACAAGTCAGTATAAAATCTACCGGGGAATGACTTCATGCCACATTTTAACGTATTACCTACTCAATGTATTGCATTTTTTATTTGTATTTTTTAATAATGTACCTGACGGACAAAAAAAATTGTTTTGACAACATCCCTGGAAGAGTGGATATAATCTCAAACGGTACTTAATTTTCCAAATCATCGGAATCCTCCCTCTTCCTCATCCCAATTAATTTGGGAACGGCACAGAATGTGCTTTTTGCATACTACTCTATTAGTCGACCGATATAATTTTCTGAATTTAGCACAATTTATAAATGTGACAACCCTATAACTACGTGCAGTTACAGTAACAGACACGTGCGTCTATACGACGATAGTTAAGATTCCTACCGGCTATTTATTCTAAAATTCCAAACTTATTTCCTGCATGCATTCTGCGTAGATTTACAATAAAGTTAAAACTAGTTAAAAACACTTGATATGTTTATTTCGTTGGTCCAGTTATGTCATAAGTGAGTCAGGTATTAAATTATTCATTTTATGCCGCCACTGCATGAATAGAATTTGATTTTGGGTCAGTTAACAATAGACAGTATAAGTACTTAGGCTTTATTTCCGGTTGGTATCTTCCAACAATGTCAGAGATTACATATTATTGTACTTCGCCCAGAAAGAAATATCCAAGGGGTTCTAGGGATAATTACTTATGTAGCATGGACTAGTCAAAGGTTTCGTTTCAATTACTAGGCCGTACTTTTTCTTATTTTCCTGTCTTTTTTTTATTTATTTTTTTTATTTAGGGCATCTCGTAGCTGACCACCGAGGTCATGACTACTCAACCGGACAATCCTGTGGCTGCCTTAAGCTTCTACACTCAAAGCCTCCAGCCAGGGGCAAAAACTATGCTAATTAAAACAAGGCGAAGGCTCGCTAAGGGCACCCCCTGTAGGGTACGAACCTCGACTTAGGGCGTTCGCTGGGGGGAGGACAGCAAGAGGGACAGGCTGGATCAATGATATATTATTATTATTAATCCGGGAATTTAAAGCTACAGGCTCAGCATCATCGACGCGGGCTGGCGCATCGTCGAGCAAGGGTCGGGGGGGAGTATCATTTACTCGGGAGGGTCGCGATCGCGGACCTCGGCGGTGAGGTCGGAAAGTGTGTCGGTGTGTGTGTTTTCTAACTGTACTGGTTTCCCTATTGCTCTCCTGGAGGAGGGTTATGGGGTCGTCTGGGTCGGAAAGGATTTGCCTCGGGCGGCGGACTGTACTGATTTGACTCGGGAGATAATTGGCGGCCTCGACAACCAGAGGGTTGCGATGGGTGACGGCGGAATCAAAGAAACGCTTGGAATTGCGTTTTAGAAACTGGTGGATTGTGGGGAGTCTAAGGTCGAGGTGGAGGGTCTCGTTCCTACAGAACCAAGGGGCTCCCGTGGCCTTACGAAGGAATCTGTTCTGTATTACCTGCAATCTATGGATTTGACGGGGTTTAGCTTGGGCGAATACGGCGCCCGCATAGGTCAGGATGGGACGAATGCACGTTGTGTGGATTCGCAATTTGCACCTAAGTGACATTTTGCTACGTGCATTCAACATGGAGTGGAGTCTTCCGAGAGCGAAAGCGGCCCGCGCGCGGGCCTGCTTTATGTGGTTATTTTCCTGTCGATGGTACTTTATTTTTATATTGTTTGAGCCCAGGGGCTGCAGTCTCGGCGTAGATAGCGATCGCTATACGACCGAATTCGGTCGCAAAGTCCTAATCAGGGCTCGGAAACGTTATTTTAAATAACGTTTTTAAAACGTTTCTAACAGTTCTTTGAACAACATTATGTTCGGAATGAAAACGAAATGAGAACGTTTATTCCGCAAAACAAAAACCGGTCTATTCTACAGGACGCAGCCGCACACGGGGCGTGCGCCGACAAGCATGAACTTGTTTAGTTAAATTATACCTTATAATCATTTCATTACATCTTTGATTCCAATGCGCTTGCCGTAAGGTTTGTGTTGCGAGTTTCCTATCGATCAACACAAAAATCGAAAAAAGAACGGTTTAAAACGTTTTATTAACCGAGAACGATTTAAATTTTGTCCTCCTTCAAAAACGTTTTTATAACGTTCCGTTCGATCGTAACCAAAACAAATCGTTTCTTAGGTTTTTAAGACGAAACGTTCGACGAAGTGTCGTTCATTAGGTCTTCTTTAGTGCAAGTGAACGGGCACTTAGGACCGTGCTGCGCCACTTAGAGCGTTCATTCTAAAAGTAGGCAACGTGGCAAATAGATGTCAAATATTTACCTGTTTTGATTAATTTTGCAATATTACTGCATGGAAATATGAAATATCGCTAACTAGTGAACTAGAATATTAATAATTAATTGCAATTATAAACTGAATTTGATGTTGTAACCGTTTTAGGTGTAAAGAAGGCATTTTGAAAGTTTCCAAATACTTTTTTCCATCTGAAACTAAATATTAACATATTTGTTTACTAGTTAGCCATTTCTTATTTCCATACAAACAGCCAAACAGCGAAATATTTGACAGCTATTTGCGACGTTGCCCACTTTCTGTAGCGTGTAGCTCTTACGGGAGCTGTTGAAATGGGCACTTAAGTCTAATTCAGTGGGATCAGTCGGATCTACTTGAGATGTATGTCCAAAGCAATTATTGTTATGTACTGGAAACAGGAAGCTGAGTGCTGGTAAAACGGATGAGGTTAAAATCAAATGGTAAATAAATAATTAAAACTGACTATTTGCGATCATTTGATAATCGAGATTTCTAAAGACATAACTTTGCATGATCAGCTTCTCAGCTAGAGATCGTACAGAACCCAGATAAATTCAAGAACAAAAAACTACTTGAGTAATACCAATGATAATAAAATATTGATTGGATTCAGGTTTCCGAGTTTAGGTACTTACTTATTTTATAACGTAACTTAAGTACCTACTGTGTTCCTGCGTGTTACGCAATTTTGATTGATTCCTGCTAGACCGTCGATGATTGATTATAGTCAGAGAAGCGCTAGTAAAAACAATGATTTGAACCAAGACAGCGTACGTGGATAGAGCATATAAATATTAGTACCTCCTGGGCGACCGAGCTCTGCTCCCTGGCTGGAGGCTTTAAGTTAGTAGCTTTAGGCTGCCACTGCCTAGTTATGTACTCGTATATTACAAGCCTCAAATACCTTTGAGGATCGTAAACACGAGACGCCATTCAAAAAAAAAAAAAGCCCGAGCTCTGCTCTGGTGAAAAAAAAGAATGCTCATTTAATAGCATAGGATAGTTCATACTAATTCCATGCTGCCATGATAGTACGTACCTACTTACTTATCTATGCTGCCAAGTCATTATTCTAAGGTATCCATTTTGTTCTAAACTTTGGGCAACCGAGCTCTGCTCGCATGAAAATACGGAGAAAACGAATTTTCCCACTTATGAGACCTAGCTAGATCGATTTTTCGCCCCCTATATTGCAACTTTCATCGAAATCATTCGAGCCGTTTTCGAGAACGTGATTACAAATATTTATAGATTTAGACAAATATGCTCATTTAGTAGTATAGGATTTTTATCTTTTAATTAATCGAAAGCGAATTATGGTGTTAAGCAGTGAACCGAACTCGTAACACAAACTCGAATAGAGACACTGGGATTTTATAATGGATAAGATTACATTTACAGACACACATCAGTACCTACCTATTACCGACAGGTAGGTACTGATGTGTGTGATACAGTAGCAATGTTCAGTAGGATAAACGAAAACAAATTGTATGTAGAAAAGGCATCCGCAACCCGTAGAACATTTGAAAAAGTCTGGGAATAAAGAAACATAACTTAAAAATATTAATATGAAAGAGTTGCCGAGTTTCATATTTGGTATAACAAAATAAAAGTTACTTAGTTAAAAATAAAACGCAACGCAGTTGTTGTTATAAAAATAACAAAACGAAACCATATGACAGCTCCTGCCATGTTTTCGGTCTTTCAAATTGAATTTGACAGTTCAATTAGTCGTAAAAACACTGAATAGAAAATCTATTTTTCCGACCATTTTATCAAATTATTATGCTAGTTTAGTTTGAATTAACTTTTAAAAATATGGATATAACTACTACTGCCACTAAGCCGAGTAACCTCGCTCCAAACGTCGCCGTAAACGCTGTTTTGCTGCCAAGTCAAGAGCTGCCTGCTGAAACACCCATCGTATCGGGTTACGACTGGGAAAATGGCACTGATTTTAACAAAATCCTCGAGAGCTATGCTCGATCAGGATTCCAAGCCACAAACTTTGGTAATGCAGTTCAAGAAATCAACAAAATGCTGAAATGTCGCTCCGTTCCATTGACTGAAGAAACAGGTGACCCATATGAAGAAGACGTATTTATTAAGAAGAAGACTAACTGCACTATATTTTTGGGATATACTTCTAACATGATATCGTCCGGGCTACGTGATACACTGCGGTTTTTGGTGAAAAACAAGCTAGTAGACTGTATTGTGACCACTGCTGGTGGTGTTGAAGAAGATTTCATTAAATGTCTCGCTCCTACGTACGTCGGAGACTTCAATTTAAGCGGGAAAATGTTGAGAACTCGCGGCATTAACAGAATTGGTAACTTGTTGGTTCCAAATGATAATTATTGCCGATTTGAAGAGTGGGTGACACCGTTACTTGATGAAATGCTTGATGAACAAATTGCTAATGGGACTGTATGGGCCCCTTCAAGAATTATTGCAAAATTAGGCGAGAAAATTAATGATGAGAGCTCAGTGTGCTATTGGGCTTGGAGAAACAATATTCCAATCTTCAGTCCTGCGTTAACTGATGGTTCTTTAGGAGATATGATGTACTTCCACTCTTACAAGCGGCCAGGACTTATCATAGACATTTTAAGTGACTTAAGGAGGTTGAATACTATGGCTGTGAAAGCCAATAATACGGGTATGATTATTTTAGGAGGTGGTGTGATAAAACACCACATTTGTAATGCTAATTTGATGAGAAATGGGGCTGATTTCTCCGTATACATAAATACTGCAAGTGAATTTGATGGCAGTGATGCTGGTGCAAGGCCTGATGAAGCAGTATCCTGGGGAAAGATTAGGCCAAATGCAACACCAGTAAAACTGTATGCGGATGCAACGTTGGTGTTCCCACTGATTGTTGGTCAGACGTTTGCAAAGCATCATTTTAGTAATAAAAAGAATGTTTAAATTTAATTTTTGTGTTATTTTAGCCTGTCAACCAAATACCTGCGTTTTTTAGGCATCGAATACCTATGGTCCTAGAACATAATACAATATTTTTATAAAGTATTACTTCTCTCTTATCAAAAATAAAACAACATTCGAGCATCTTAGCAAAGAAATAATGTTATCTGTAATGAGATCTGCTCTGATAAGGTTTTATGTGGCAACTTGTTATTTTATGCGGCTATTAAACCGAATGCACTCTACATATGTAGGAAGAATGCATGTACAGAAATGAATTGGAAAATAATGGCATCTCATAAAATGGGAGAAATTATATCTTTACAGTTATTCTTCCAGTTAGTGGATTGCATGGAATAATGGCGGTCCTATGTCAGTTTCTATTAATTTTGTTTTTTTTAGCTATAACGGAATCACTTCCGGTTTACAAACACCGCAAAAAAATATTATTTGTAACTCGCAGGGCCATCTCGTACCGAATTGTAACACTAACTAATTTACTGCCATCTATCGGGGAGTAGAAAAAGTAAAATATTACTGCTATCTATCGGCGAATACTGAAACCACGTTGATGCAATGTTAACGACTTTGATATCAATTTTGAAAAACGATTATCAAAATATCTATACAGATAAGAAGTACAAAATTTTTTAACTGTATTTAATTGATTCTTATATTCGACTCTAGATAATTATTTAACCCACAGTATTTAAAAACGATTTCCAAGCAAGATGGTGTGAATGAACTGTCAAATATGCAATGAAGTTAGCCACTGTCTGGAATCCCTCAATTGTATTAGTGTGCGTCCATGAACAGCTTTTGTTACAATGTGTGTTGTCTGTGAAAGCGGCTTTGAAGCTCCGTCCTCCGACTCCTCCGAGTTCGTTTGCCCAACTTTGTTCATCGTATTCGACGGCGCCGCCCGGCCGGTCGTACGCCTTGCATATTGTTTACATCCACATTCTCACAACCAAACATGCCTGCCTAACATAATTTAAACAAAAAATGGACGTGTGCAAGTTAGAAAACGAATTTTATTAGCAAGTGTTGCAATTTTATGTGATAAAGTGCGTTAAAATGTGCGTGATGCGTCCGTTTTTGCTAGTTATGCTCCTTCTATCCGGTAAGTCGCATCCTTTGAGCCCTTTGGTGGGCTATTTATAGGTCCTTACGGTCATTCTGTGCAGATATTAATGGGAATTTGTTAGAATAATTTGTTGCACGTTTCTGTAGAAGTCGAAACTCTTTGAAGTTGACAGTGTGCGGACGTTCCGAGAATGCCTTTGCTTCGTTTGATGTTATTATGAACGGAGACGCGTGTTTTATGGCTCGTTTTGAATTTAGAATGCCGATTGTTTAGTTTTAATGCCTCCCATTGTCGGTTCTTTTGTTTTATTACACGACTGCCCAAAAAGGAGTGTAATATAATTTTTGCTAGCATAGAGTTAAGATTATCAGTGGTTGGTTTGACAATCATGGCAATGACCATGGCACGACCAATGTCATGTTTCAAATTCTCATTTTAATTCATATTCGAAAACGACCCTATGATCAAAATAATTAATTTTAATAATAATGTACATATCTGGATCCCCAATTCTATCTATTTAGTTTATCTTAGATATTATTCATGATAAGATAAGACTTTGTTGTTATTGAAACCGGTAGGTAGGAACTACCACTAACAAATAATAATCATTTTAAAATAGTTTTTGTATAATTGTGATATCTGCAAAACAAAATGTTTAAAAAACCCAAAATCTTATGACATTTTTCCTCAAAAAACCAAAGATAATATTTATCATTTATCAAATTATCATACAAGATCAGACATCTTTATGAATCCACATTTTTGCATACAACAGGATACGAAGATTCTGTACATAACATGTTTGTAACTCAATAATGTTATGAGTTAAGTCCATCACAACTGACAAACACAAAACACTGAGACTATTCAGTGGACTCAATACCTATGTATTGAGAATATTATCTTCAGTGAGGATATTGAGAATACAAGTTGAGAGGAATTCTATCAACACAATCAGTTTATTGTTACTATTAATGACTTAATTATATCTTGTTTGTTATTGTAAGTTATAAAGATAATAATGTAGAAAGTAGTTACTGTTGTTACTAAGTGGGCTTTTGTAGTAGGTGTAAATAAGAACTGTATGAACTATTATGATAAACCCTTACACTTACACTACATACCTATAGTTACCTAATTACTTTCAAGGTACCTATTACCTACTTTTACCAAATATTTTAATTCTGGCCCATCAAATTGCCAGACTTGTAAAAAGTTAATACCTACCATCCCATTTTTATTAATTGAGCCTAAATTACATAACATGAAGTTTATGAGGAAACAGAACACAGTTTAGTTTTTTTTTTTGCATTATATCTTTTTTATTTATTATTAAGTCATTTATAATCTATACTTAAAAGTCACCAATCCTTGGACAGAAAGTAAAAATTAAAACTAATTTTACTGAATGTGCAAGTTGTATGTATAGTTGTCTATGCTTTCTGCCTACACGTGCTCATTTCAAGGTATTTTATTCCAGTAGCTAATGACCACTTATATACACTGACATTAAACTGACATTAGTGTTATCTCTGTTTTTAAATAATATGTCAACAAGATTTTATCTTACTTTACTACAGTGAAAAAAAAATCAAAAAGTCAGATATCTTCAACCTTTTGTATGATTCATACAACATTAAAAAAATGCGATCATTATTTGAAGATTCCGCCCCATATACAGGAATCGTTTTACCAAATATTTGCTTAATTACAATATTTTTTGTTTTTTGTCCACGACGGATCAGGTAGCGACCCATAGTGCTCCGCCCACGGCGCCTGAGCCACTAAACTGATACCTACGTAAAGAAGGCCCAGTTCTTTCAAAATGCGTTTAGGACTGTAGATTGTAGGCGAACAAAGGACAAAGGTCCAGATAGCCTAGCGTGGTGATCTGGACCTTTGTCGAGGCATCTTGAGACAATAATCCATGCACTTACTGCGCCTACCCCAAATACATAGAACTACGGCATAAACGCCCACAATTGTTTGCCTATTGGACCATTCTGGATCCACGGATTCGACCACGAACTTAGCATTTTTCAATCATGTAAATCGGAATATGACTAGTCATGTAGAGGTCAGTCATACTCACGAATGTCAAATTAAGAAGTCGAGTCGAGATTAGTCATTGTATTATTAATTAATTATACTCGACTCAAATTTAGAATAGATATAGGTACTGCAATCCTTCTCAAATTGCGTGTTTTTTCTGCCATCTTTCTGCCTTGTGGCTCTGCATAGTGGTTCAATCATCTCCACGGGAGAAGAAACCAATTACAACTATCACCATAGTGCAATGATTTATGGCAGTCAGCCCTTGTTCTCAATTTAATTATGTATTACACGAGGCATTCATTTTGTTTTTTTTTTTATTTTAGGTCTTAAACTGCCCCCGTAGTGGTAGTGCGTTTTAAACGCCCAAAATCTATATTTTTGACATATATTTATGCTATGAACAACTGTATAAAGGCTATACGCCAATTGCCTATATCACATGCATCTGCCTCTATCCAATAAGCAGTGCCTTCTCGGCTATTAATCATAGCCACTGGGGTGCATTAAAATAGTATCCACCAGTGGCGATACCACCTTGGTGACTGGCTTATATTTTGATAATGGATGAGTTATTCTTAAATGTTCATGACTATACGTCAGAAGAGGAGACCTTAGCTACTGAATAAAGGCTTCTTCAACAATTGCACATTGCCGTCATCATCTTTCTATCATCTTCTGACTACAAGTAATCACTGCCAAAGATCTAAAAATGACACGACGGGCCCAAAGGGTTAATAACGTCCGAGGCACATTGTACATTAGCATGATAACATCACCAACAGTTTGCTAAAATTCTTTAGCGTAGGACAGCATCAGGCTAGGTGTAGCGAAGAGCCTCGTAGGGTGACGTAGCAGAGGATTGAGGAAATGGCGTGCGATTGGAAAGGCCTATTTGTATCTCAAATGATGAAGAGATTTATGTTTAAGTGTCCAATCAGTGATCAAAGGCACCTTGGAGTTTCTTGCCCGTTCTTCTCCATAGGAAACTAATAAGCTTTGGAAATTGGAATGGGCAATTACCTTCATCTTTCTAACTGACTGACTCCTTGACCAGACAAAAGCGTGTCCTCCTGTAATCAATTCTGCGTTTATCGCAAAAACAAACTTAACTTTGTAGTTGAAAAACTGTTCTTTCAGAACATGATTTTGCAACCGCAAAGGAGATAGTTTTTTTTGGGCCCCCTGTATTGTAACGTTTATAAATCGTATTATATCTAAAAAAAAAAAGGTAACAATTTATCATTTAAAATGGTCGATATTTTTAATAAACTAACCGGAATCACGAAAGAAAATGTTTTAATACTGCACCTTTTTGTTTCAAAAAATCTTAATACTTCGCTAAAATATCAAATAGGTAGGTATTAAAACATCAAACTCGCATTTATAAAACTTAAACACTAAAGATTCCGAGCTAATTGAGCAATGTTTGTAATTACAATACTTACTATTCATCTACAAGGTTTTTTTTTCAACTTGTTATTTCATCGGCTCGGCGAACTTGAATGGATAATGAAGGAAAACCCGTTGTTCCTGCTTTAAACCTGACTTAACACCTGGTATTTTTATCTTTACGAAGGATTTTTTCTCAGCTCTAGCGAAAATACTCGTTTAATTCTCGTTTCTATGTAAATAAAGCTGTAAATGGTCATTACCCCTTACCTCCCCTCCTCCTATAACCCTTTTAAATACTCGTCGGCCGCAATTGGCTAATAATTTTCCGAAATCGTTATGATTAGGGATAAAATATCTGTATTATTTAGGCTTCCACAGAAGACAATTAGAAACAGTAGAATCATTTTCACGATAGGTAAGTACTGCAATACTTACCTAGAAAAAAAGACGTCGTTTCAGTCTCGATTCGTTGCTGCATTTAGTACATACGTTTCAGAAATGCGTCCGAAAAACAGTGTTATTAACATGTCAAGAAGAATTCATCTGGCTTCGTCCAATTTTCCTGAGAAAAACATAGAAAAATCCCAACCAATTTAGACAAATTACCCACTCAAGACACATCCCTAATACGGATAAGCAATCAAGAAATCATGGAGCTAACAAACTGCGATTGTAGAAAACAAGTAAAAACTCAGGGTTGCACCACCCCTGCCGTACTGAACGAACGCCCCTACCAGGGGCGCGCTACTATAAAACCCGACATATTTACGAGTTTTGTCTCCCCCCACTCTAGTTTGTCTGTGGTGTAAATTAAAAGAATCTGCGGATGTTTGTGAATTTTAATTAAGAAAAGACGCCATTTTTTTCTAAAGACTAGTATGCAATAGCTATGCTATGTCTTGGCTTGAAATAAAGAGAGTTAACTAGAGAAATAGCCCATTAGCTGCTTTGTTCCGAAATCATATCAATTTAACACCAACGTGCCTTTATTTCCTTTATAATTAACTGGCGACCCACCCCTGCCTCGCAAGGTTTTTACGACTTGACAAACCTCGAGATTTCTTTATTTTAAGTTTAATATTAATGTATTATTACGCTACGCATATAAACGTTCCGTGAAAGCCACATCAAAGTCAACTGTGCAGTTTAGACAGGCAGACTGGCGCGTGGCGTGGCGTGCCGCAACACCGGTGAAACAATATCTATGAAAATTTCACGAAAATTGCTCGACCGTTTTGTCGCGTCGAGCGTGTCTGCGGGTGGGAGCCTTATATTATGCATAGATATAGATTAAAAAGCTAACTGAATCTTTTTGTAAGTCAACTGTTTCAAAAAAGTCTAAACAAAACATTTTTACCGGTTCAAAAATACAATGAGTAAAACCACTTCCTGGAAATGTAAAATTAAGTGTTCTTTCGAACGAAACAGCTGACTAAACCCACAAACCCTCCATTGTATATATATACAATGTATATATTTTCACTCTCACTTTTACTGACACTTCAGGCCTAAACAAGCTTAATTACTTAGTACAGCTGGTCTATAAATACAGTCACTTCTGTGTAATCTACAGTTCGCTTTTAATCAAACATTATGAGCGCACTAGGTTCTTGTATCCTTAAAAATGTGAAAATAGAGAATATGCCCGTTTCCGCGCACACGTTAACACTTGGGTTTTCAACTCTTTGGCACTGAGCCGAACGTTGAAAATCCAACACTGCGGTTTTATTACGTGTCGCGTAGTGTTAGTGAAAATGGGTATTCGTTGTAGCGGCCTAGCTGCCCATCATAACTATATTGCGAATGCGATGAAAAACCCTGCTAAGTGCAATCAGTACATCGTGATTACTTTTCAATCCTCCATAAAAAAAACATCACAACTAGCGTCTTCCGACAAAAACCTTGTTTTAACTGACCATGGAAAAGATGTGCACGATAACGCAAAATTCGCAAAACAAGAACTTGCCAATTAAATCCAGGAAAATAAATAAATCAGTTTAGTTGAGTTCAATAACTAGCTAGAGTTACCTACAATTTTCTGAATAATCACTGCGGTTTTGTATAATAAGAAAATTCTCGCCTCGCGGCTTATCGTAATATAACTATTTTAAATGCATAGGAAAAATCGAATAAAATAAATTCTCTCTCCGCTTATTATTTGAACCGCGAATAAACCATAGGAAAATCGCTGCCTCGCTAATCTAAATACCACTGTATAATTCGCGATCTAAAGTTGATATTCGAATGCTCCCCACATTTGATACATCGGTAAGTTTTCAAAACGTGTCATGGTGCGCCGCGCTTGATTTTTTTTTCTGTGTTCGGAATGAATATTTTTTAATTTTATTTGATGCCAGGTAGTGCGGAATGCTAAATACGGTGTTGTGAAAATAAAAAATAAAATATGTGCACTAGTTTTCGAGCTTTTACGGTTCGTTAAAGCTGCACACTATGGCCCACGGTGGCCACGTTTTAGCAGCTGTATTTCATAGCCGTTGCCATGCAATGGAACAAAATTTAAAAGGGAAAAAAAAACATACAATCTAAAGTAAGTATGTAAATTTTTAGGTAGAATCAATCTTAACATAGCACCTTGATAGTGGATTTTTATAAGAGAGCTCCATTTTCATACATGAATACTAAAAACATTTTTTAAATTTTTAATTACCCTATTTGTGTACCTTGTTTTGTACCTACTGGCCAAAAGCTTAAACGCAGACTGCCTTTCAGAGATTTGTAAGTTCCATCCGCGCCTGTTAAACTTATGTTTCCATGCTACATCATTCATGGGTCCTTCCTTCCCTCAATACTTGTTCCGGTCCGTGGTTACAACTCAGGAATATTGCCTCCCCTCGCCCATAGATTGCGAGGAGTTATGATTTGCTTTCTATGACAGTTTATGGTAGTGGACCCTTTTACATTGTGAATGGTTCCAAACTTGAATTGAAAGACCCGTATTTCATGCACGTGGTTGCGAATTGGAATAGTTATTCTAGTACAAATGTGACCAATTTTATAGGATCATAAACAAGGTCAAAAAAATTAAATGCGATTTATTTTTCGGAGAAACCGTTATTTGCGAAAGAAAACTTTTTTTTTAGTTTTATCATCATTGAAAGCCAGAAAGAGGCGGTGAGATGACCTGTAGAGGCGTACCGCGAAGGCTGGTTCGAGGTGGCGCAAAAGAGTACCTGAAAGGATATGGGGGAGGGCTTTGCCCAGGCCAGGCTAAGATAAAAATAAAACATCATTAAACATATCGATCGCCATCTCGTCTGTAAAATTTTGACAGTCAATTTCAAGTGAAAGGAGAAGCTTTGTTTTCCACAGTATTATTATGGGTCGTACAGATGGACGCCTAGTCGCGCGACGCGACACCGGTAACTGTTCTACCGCGAAGTATTCTTAGAAATTGTTTTATTAGAGTCGCGCCTGAGCCTTTATGTCCATTTTAAATCGAAAATGAATGTCCAAATAAAAGTTGAAAATCAAATAGCGCGCTTTAATTTAGGCCTTCATTTAAGTGTCGCTTAGTGCTAGTGAAATTGGGCATTGCAGCCATTGAACTATGATTTCCTTACCCGTAGTTAGGTCAACAGTCTACGCTATGGAACATAATATGAAATAATGTTGACATTGTAAGGTTTAGTAAAAATCGGGTTTGGGGTTTCCACACAACTACTGCTGCACCTTCCACTTTCCACTATCTATGCCATAGTAAGTTCACTAAAGCACTCGGGACTACGCCACGATATATCGCCTCTAGTAGTAATCTCTTCATTACCTGTCATAAATGTTAATTACCTTTTGTGAGTTTACGCAGAAACAAGTTACGATTAAGTTTAACTACCATATTTATTACCTCTTCGTGGTTATAAGTTAACAAAATGATAATTATACCCACTGCAAAAATACTCCTTGAAGGACAAAAAAAAGTTCCTACATTAAAAAATAAGTGTAGGCTTCAAAATGAAGAAAAAAGACCCAACGTAATACCAATATCACAGTATAAAATAATAGGACTACGTCAAGTAGCCCAGCGCTCTCATTTTATTTCCGTAAATACAGTACTTACTAATTCCATGCCATACATACAACTTGACAGCTGTCAAGTGTCAACTTGTATTAAAACTTCAAAACTAGTCTAACCGCAGTGGCCACACGTCAAGTTGGCAAAACGCAATTAAAACGCAGCGTCCACGCTAACGAATCGCACCGCGACACTTCATGTTGAGTGTCGTGTGAACTCGGGCGTTAGAAAATTATTTTGCGCACTGGTATTTTTTAGGAAAATATGCTTTGCTAAATACTCTGATATTTTTTTACAAAGTCAAGTGAAGGGACTGATGAATATTTTATTCTTGACTACATTGTAATGAGATTCTGATGTCCACAAATAAAATCATTATTCATCCATAAATGAAAAGCAATGCTGCTAAATAAATAAAGATACCAAATACTTCTAGCGAATTTCCCCTCCTACATTTAAAATAAAACGCAATTGAAACCTCATTAATATCAAATCGGTTACAAATTTTATAAAATATCGTATTTGTTCTTTTTTCAGATTTCGAGCACTCCTTTGGATCAGAAGGTAAGAATGTTACATTTACTTCCAAAATTACTTTTTCTAGAACCCAAAAGTCATCGGCCCAAAGTCCTAAAATTGTCGTAGGTCTAAAACAAAATGTCGCAAGTCGTAAGAATGACGTAGGTCGTAAACTACATCCATTAGCGGTCGCTGAAGGCATATACTCGTACGACCTTCGTATAACACATGGCATATGAAAAGGGCTATAAAATATTACTTAGACTGTGGATTAAGATGTGATAATGTATGCTTTCCAAATTTATATATAATGTAAGTAATAAAAAGTTAAACATAAAACTATGGTTATTAAGAGCGTGTATGCTGTTTTTTTATTTTTTTTTTGAGAGTGGGAAATCATCAAATGACTTCTCCCGCTCTGGGCAGGGCGAGAGGGCGTGTCAGACTTTTACTGACTAAAACCCACCCGTGTTCCTTCCGTTGCCTGTGTGCCGGGGCCGCGATATCCCTTTCGGACAAACCCGCAACCCCAGCAGACATCTCTTTGAGGCGCGAGTGGAACACAACGCGCCGTCGACCCGGGCCTGGTCCTTATCGGACGGCGAGCTGCCCATTGCTCACCGTCCGCAATCCCGCGCCTACGGTGGCCGGAAGTCGGCTCGTGACTCCCGACGCCCGGGGCGTCTCCTGCGGCGACTAGGGGTGCGAGGGCGTGCAGCTTGCATCTCCCTCGCGCGCTCCGCCTCCTCCTTCGCGAGCATAACTGCTTCGCAGAAGGAGGTGACGGCCTCCCATGCACTCTCGCTCCGGACCATGGCCTGAACCAGGGCCGGACGCGAGAGAGCGCCGCCGCCGATCGCCTCCGTGAGGACACGGCGGTGCCCCGCCCAAGCCGGGCAGACCTCCACCGTATGCTCCACCGTGTCCTCCGGGCGATCCACACAATGGTGACACCCGGGCGTTTCCTCCCGCTTTATCCTGAACAGGAACCTCCCGAAACAAACGTGTCCGGTGAGACCTGCGTCAGGCGGAAGGTGAGGACGCCGTGACGCCTCTCTATCCACTCCTCAAAGAGGGGACTTATCGCCACAATCAAAGGGAGGACTTATCGCCACAAAAGAGCGTTTATGCTGAAGGTGGAACGGAAGGTGGAACGTCGCAAATAGATGTCAAATATTTCACTGTTTTGATTAATTTGGCAATATTACTGTGTGGAAATAAAAAATGTGGCTAACTAGCGAACTAGAATATTGATTATGAAATGCAATAATTAATATCGTAACACCGAATATTTCGTTTTAGATATACGTAAAAAAACTATTTGGAAACTTTCCAAATGCGTTTTTTACACCTAAAATGGGTACAACATCAAATTAAATGTTATAATTGCAATTCATTATTAATATTCTAGTTCGCTAGTTAGCCACATTTCTTATTTATATTCAGTAATATTGCTTTAAGAATCAAAACAGGTAAATATTTGACACTTATTTGCGACGTTGCCAACCTTTAGGATAAACCCTCTTAATAAGGCCCCATACGGAGTTGGTGTCAATTTGGCCACCGAATTATGAATCAATAAAAAAAAAACTCAGCATATTGAAGTCCAATACATGCTGGACAAAAGTTTTAAACTATAGGTACTCGTATTTTTAATTTCGACAGAATTTTGAATAGTTAGTAAAATGATTGGCCTGAGCAAATATTAAGAAACAAACAAAAAATATATCAATGGATTCTGAAGTCTTTAGTCGGAGCCTTGCGCTCAAATGCTTCTGATAATGTATCTCACTGCAAATTTTAAACGAAATTCAATCCTGAAAAAAGTCTTATGATTTCTAAAACCTTTCATACCTTACACCGACTTACGTCACTAGACGTTATCGTGTAACCTCTAGCACGGTACGTACCGAACCGGGAGCGGACCGACGACCGGCGGCGACCTTTGAGTTAGTGCTTTTCTAAATGTTTCAGATTTTAGATATTATAATCATGATGTACTGTGTCAGAGAAAACGTTTAAAACTCAAAGCATTTATTTCAAATAAACCAATTACAGGTACTTTTGAATTGTCAGAGGTCGGTCAGTCAAAAATATGAAGCTAGTTGCTCATTCCAACGTGTAGTAGGTTCCTATAGAGAAGAACGACCAAGAAACTCCACGGACACTCTTTGAAATCAGAATATTGTTACAAAATATTGGTTACATCATTCATGTTGTAATTATACATGTGAGAACAATGTAGAGAGACGAACGAGCACGTTTTAAGCGTCCGTAATAAAACAATTAAAAAAAAGAAACAAATAAGCCGTGGCAGCTAAGAGATGACCAATAGGGAATATGCATGAGATTCAAATAAGGGTCAATTTATTTTTTTATAAACTATATTACTTCAGAATTATGCCTCCATCAATATTTTTTATTATAATTTAATAATGAGCAAGAAATTTATTTTCAAAAAGTGCAAAAAATCCGTGGGAAATTCAAATACTTGAAAAGCGACGCTATTGGTCAAAGCGAATGTGACGTAACAATCTATGACAACAAACAAACAAATGTCAAATGTTGAGGTTATGAGAAGTATTGTGCTCTGCTGCAAATATACAGTGTTTTCTATTTTCGACTAATACATCATCATGGAACCAACTTCTATAGAACGATGCAAAAAACCGACATACAAATACTGCATTGTGCCTTAGTGCAGAAATACATTATGAAATGCACCCAACCAAGTATTTTTAATAGCCCGGGTCGGATGGTTATTTTAAACTTTTTTTTAAAGTACTTTGAATTGCTTTTTTGGCGTTGAATTTTTTTTTACTATTATTTGGCGATGTAAAGTATCGAATAAAAAAATTAAAAAATAAATGCATATTATGGACCAGTCCCCACTGACGGCGCCCGTTCACGAACATGACGCATGGATCAGCACCATTTAGCTCAACCATTTTGAAGGGAACTTAATGATCCAACAAACACGGCACCACCAGCGAGACATTTGAGTGATCATGACATACTCTCAGTCGCCAGAGCACATTCAAGTCAATGAAAGACGTACCCAGTAAATGGTAACTTTAGAAGTGCTAAGGCCTTTTTAAGTCGTACTCGTTACTCCCTTTATGGGAGAAGGCGTCTATGATTGTCCAGTCTTCATCATCATCTACCTAGCCTTTCCCAACTATGTTGGGATCGGCTTCCAGTCTAGCCGGATGCAGCTGAATACCAGTATTTTACATGGAGCGACTGCCTATCTGATCTCCACAACCCAGTTACTTTGTGACACGATACCCCTTGGTAAGACTGGTTGTCAGACTTTCGGGCTTCTGACTACCCGTAACGACTGCCAATGGTCTAAGTGTTACCAACTATTATATACTATATAAATTTATTTATTTTGCATAAAACGGCGAAGGGCAATTACAATAGTTAATGCCAAATCATATAACAATAGAAATATAATAGAATATTACGTTAGGTTTGTAAGAGACACTCCGGTGTCTGATCGATCAGAATCTGCTTTCAAATTCCCTATTAGCTGTTATGATTGGTAAACGAATACAGCAGCCAATCAAGGCCTTTGATCGATCCAGCACATTTTTTTTAAATAATGAGTACACCACAGGAAATATTTTCTCATTACACCATTATTATGCAAGCACAGTTGAGTGATTCTCAATAAAAAACATTCTATTCTATTTTAATACAAACTGCACCTGCAGTGAAAACCTTTCAACAATTGGAAACAACGGATACCGGTGAAAAGATTCGCCATATTGTGAGCGGAAACTAAAATCATTGTTTGGCCTGGGCCGCGAAACCTAGCCTATGTCGTTTTTTAATTCAGCCATTGAATGGGACGCGTTATAAATATTCAAAAATGTTTATAGGCAGCTTTATCTTTTGGATTGTCGGTAGTTTTCTTTTTTTTATTGGCTAAGTCACTAAACGGATTGAACAGGCAGCATGGAGTTAGTATTGGGTTCCATGTACTGACCGTTCACTATAACTTGTCCCTCGCCGTCATGTTGGCACCACTGCTTGTCAAGCTTATTTTTAATACTTATTCCGTCTTATTCCAAAACACGGTCTAAATTTGGTGCTGGGATTAGTACTAGCTTTAGTACCATGACTAATTAAAACGTTATTATAAAATGAAGTTTATCAGTAATTATTTAGTTTTTTTTTTTTAACAGAACGTTGCTTCAAATAAAGCCTGCGTGAACGAATGAAAGAATGCCATTTTTGTTTCTTATCTGTGGATATTATTTGAACCATGAACCTTCTTTGGTACTAACTGATCCTCGATTGGTCTTCGTTTTGTAATCGGGACACATTTTGAGGCTGGTACTAGCTTTGTTACCGTAACAATCCAAGACCTTTTAGTCTTGGTTTAAACCATTACTTATGCAGTTTTTTGTAATAAGACGGATAGAGTTCAAAATGATTTGACAAGCAATGGTGCCAACATGACGGCAAGGGACAAGTTATAGTGGAATGTCTGTAGTGAAAGTTGCGATTTTCATTTATTCAGCAGGTAGGCCATTATGAAAATATGATTGTACCCGCAGAATAACGAAATACCCGAAATTTTCTTGGAGATTTTTTTCAAATTAGTAGCATAGAATATAAT
Source organism: Agrochola macilenta (assembly GCA_916701695.1). Classification (NCBI taxonomy): domain Eukaryota; kingdom Metazoa; phylum Arthropoda; class Insecta; order Lepidoptera; family Noctuidae; genus Agrochola; species Agrochola macilenta. The sequence continues at coordinate 6,933,365 of OU753578.1, forward strand.
ACTCGTAAAGAGGCTGGATTTTTGAGATGGGGCAGAAAGGACAGGTACCTTAACCGTTGTCGCGACAAGACACAAGAACTTTTTGAAACATTTTGATCTGCATTCACAGATTTTGTAAAAAAAAAGTACGGTCATCAAGAAAATGGGCAGTTTTCACAAAAACTTTTTTTGGTAACTATCGATCCTGTTTCTTATATGGATTACCTAGAGTCTATTGGACCAACTGAGGTTTGAGTACTAGAAAAGTTGGAAAACGCAAAAAACTTTTCCCGTACATTTTGTAGGAAATGAGACACCAATCTACTTTTTTACTCAAATATCCAGCCTGTATATGAAATGGATGGTCACTCTTCATATCATAAGATGGTAATAGCCGTGATATATGTAGTTATATCCCTAGGGATATAGCTATATACCGTAATATAGTTATATAAAAGCGGTTCATAACTGTCGGAGTGCCCTAATTTTGTTACTGCAACCAATTTCGACGTAGTTGATCACAGTTCCAACCTAACCTTTTTTTTTTTTTTTTTTTTTGCCGGGGTGGAAAATCCTCATGGATGTCCTCCGCCCTGGGGCGGGCGGAGGGGTCTGTCAGACTCTTACTGACTAAAAACCACCCCGGTGTTCCAACTCACACCTGCGCCGGGGGTCGCGGGAACTTGAAATCTTCCGCAACCCCCGGCTGGTGCCGGCCCGCCTCTGCGGGCCTCCTCGCGGGTCAGGGGGGGGAGTGAGGTGTTTGACTCCCCCCGCGACGTCTCAGAGGGGCGCGCGTGGAACACTACGCGCCGCCACCTCGGGTCCTGATGTGTGGGGGGCGACGGACGTCCCCGTGTCCGTCACCCCTGGACCCATTTAGGGGGGCTGGAAGAGGGCGTTGTCCCTCCGCCGACGCCCGGTGCGCCTGCTGCGGGCCGGGTGAGTGGACGAGATCTCCCTCTCCCTTTCCACAGCCTCCGCTATATCCCTGGGGATATAACTATAGTACGGCCATAACAATCTTAGCGACATACACCACCATAAATCTGCCTAGCCTTTTCCCAACTATGTTGGGGTCAGCTTCCAGTCTAACCGGATTCAGCTGAATACCAGTAATTTACATTTAAATGGGGCGACTGCCTATCTAACCTCCAAAATCCAGTTACTAAGTAACACGATACCTCTTGGTAAGACTGGTGGTCAGACTTTTGTGCTTCTGACACAGCTGCATCCGGTTAGACTGGAAGCCGACCCCGACATAGTTGGGAAAAAACCAGGCAGATTGATTGTAGTCTCGACTAGCCTTTATGTAAAGAGCCATCCATAGCCATCTATTAGTTCTGCAACTATGTTGGCAATCTAGATAGTAATGATTAGATAATTCGCTGATTGTTCAAATTGAGACACCAATCTTAGGAGTGCCATAGACAAAGATCTTCTATCCAAATACCAGAGGGGTTAAAGGGTTTACCTACTTGTACCTAATGAGTACATATTAAACTAAGTACCTACATAATATTTATAGTACTTAGATTCTATACACATATGTATATGTATACTGATGTACTAATGGTCGATTCCTATAATTTACGGACCGTTATTTGTTCAAATTAAAACTCTTGTATCTTTACCAATAATGAAGCAAAGACCTCATAGCTTTGCATAGTAGACCCTCCCATATGGAAGTAGCTATCACAGGTAAAACTAGCTTACGCGTCTATTTATATGCCCAGCTTGGCAATAAAAATATTACCATTGGTAAGTAACACGATCCGTATTTGTTTATAGGTACGAAGCATTAATATTGTGAAGCTAATGTTCGGGGCAGCTTGAATTCTTAAGACGACTCATTTACATGGTGCTAATTATTTGCTTGTAGGATGGCACCTACCATCCGTTGAAGCAACAATAAAAGTTGCACTGTCTAAACCATAGGTATAAGTATTTATATTTCTATGGTCACAGTGTTGAAACGAGATGCTAGTCATATTTTGATTGTTCAATTTTATTGCATGTCACTGGCAAGAATTCTTGCATCATGTAAATAGGGCGTATAAATATGGATGTACTACACCTATAGGTACACCTCTGCCTAACGCTTCGGGGGAAACAGGCGTGATGTAATTTTATTTATTTCACGATTCATAAACTTTTATTTCACGACCTTTTCTTACAACGCATCGTATAAAGCTTTCGGCCAGCAGAGTGCGACTTATAAATACTAGGTTTTTGCTCATTAATTAATACTTCAGCTTTAAAAAAAAAAGCAAACAGCAGCTTTGAGCAAAAGCCAGTCCCAATTTATAAGAAAATATTTGAGCTCATAAGCTTATTTAACGTCGAGTGAATAGACACATTTTTTAACTGGCAAACTCGCACTCTAAAATAGCAAAAGCCAGTCCCAATTTATTAGAAAATATTTGAGCTCAGCTTATTTAACGTCGAGTGAATTGACACATTTTTGTTACTGGCAAACTCGCACTCTAAAATAGCAAAAGCCAGTCCCAATTTATCAGAAAATATTTGAGCTCATAGGCTTATTTAACGTCGAGTGAATTGACACATATTTTATACTGGCAATCTCGCACTCTTAAATAAAGAAAGTCAAGACATTTATTTGTACTTTTTTTTTTTTTTTTTTTCAAAAAACTGTTATGTAAATTGTAGTGTTGTTTTCAGTTTCAATGCTAGGTAGTGGAGGAGTCATCAAGTGGCATGTCTATTTCGAAACTAGGGATGGGACACGTAAGATGTTTAACGTTTCACGTAATAACTTCACTTCTTGTATTGTAGAGTGCTAGCGAACTCATTAATAAAAGTAAAAAATGGCACATATTCAAATAATAAATATACAGGGTGGCAGGGATATCGCCGCGAAAACGGATACCATGGATTCAGTACACGATTCTGAACCTGAAAGTCCAATATCTACGCGCTCAAAATATATGGAACAGTAGATTTTTTTCTTTATAACCGGCGAAAAAACAATCTGCTGTTTCATATATTTTGACCGCGTAAATATTGCACTTTTCTATGGAACATCAGTTTTTTTTTTTAAACCGACGAAAAATTTCAACGCACTCCTGCGTTGAAAACGGTTCAGATTCATGTACTGAATTTATGATATCAGTTTTCGCGTCGATGTCCCTGCCACCCTGTTTATTTAAGTAGCTTCATATAAACTAAATGAGCATCAAATATTCCACTGCTGTCGACTGGTAGGCTACCTAAAAGATTGGCAGGCAACATTGTCACTTTGAATGGCCAAAGGAAAAACAAGCCTCCAAGTCGTGGGAAATGTCAAAAAGTCGTTGAACAAAAAATGCAATGCAAGTAATGTAACTCCTATGGTCTGTTCCAAAGTTTCTGATTAAAATGGAAACAGCCCAAAAAACGTAACTGTGGATGCCAATTCGTAGTGTCACTTACAAATTGAGTGCTTTGATTTAATTATTTGAATACTTAAACCCGCTATCTAATTACGTAACATATTTTCGTAAACGATTACGACTAATCTGTTTCATTTTGACAGTTCAACGACATTCATTGCGTTATTTACGTTGTTGAGCAGATTTTTTTCGAACTTATGAAGCAATGGATTACCGATTTGTCCCAAAACGATTCAGATTCTGATTGATCGTGTATTACGCAATTACGGTACAGAAAACTTTATTTTAAATATTCTTGATGATGCTTTTCATTTGGTAATTGAGGTTAAGGCGAAATACAATCGTGTTAGCGTTCCGGGAGCGGCGGTATGACCCGGCCCGCGCGCAATTCTATTGCACTATGTTTACAAATATTGAATTTAAACATTTTACGCGTGTTGATATAGAAAAATAAGTCCATAATTCCTTAAAGTATTTAATAGTGAACACGTAGACAAAAATTTTAATACAATTGCTTTGATAACAATCGAATGGAATAGGTTTTTCTCTTAGTGGTTGTAACAAAAAAAGCAGATTTTAAGGTAACTTTGCCGTTTTTTTCTATCGAGGAAAGTTTTGTCAATCGTGTTTCGGGCCTCATACTTCACTAATGATTACGAAAATTGAAGAGTGTCCCTTCAATTTTCGTAATCATAAAAAAAAATATGCAAAATCGTTGTTTTTTTTAAGAGAAACATTGATTTTGCGTGAAGTCGAAATATCTGCTTTGGAACCCATTTCACCTTAATTCTATTCAATTTTCATTGATGATTTTTCAATATTAAAATGTGGCGAAATATAAAGTTGAAACCTTCTTCACACAAATGAATGTGTTACATTATTCCTTTTAGAGAGTAATTGCTTTAAACGTTAACAGGGTTTGTTTACAATTTCACCAGATACTTTTGAAACAGACTGTACAATCAATTGGTCAACAGTTATAAAACTGATACGTTCCTGCAATATCCGAACCTTACACTCATACTGTTGTGCATTCTTTAAGTTTCAAATGTCAGGTTACCGCGTATTCGTTCAATAAAGACGTCATTCAAACACTCATTAGTCAACTGTCTTCGATGCGCAAACGCAGCTGAACAAAGAAAACATTTGTATCAAAATCTATTTGTGTCGCATCAGAGTTGAAGAATTTTATTTTATTTAATAGGGCCTTTTGTATGACAAGAAGACTGTCAGTAAAGAAAGTCTGTGTGTGAGTGTCTGAAAATATTATTATCTTCTTCTTCTAAAGCTACGGTTTCCTAGAAAAGTGGACGGCTCACTTGACAGCCGCAGTGACAGCTGTCATGAAAATGATGACAGCGGCAAAGATTTAAATCGTTAAATTCGCTACTGCGTCAAAAGATAGTCGCGTTTCTGTTTCGTTTTGACACCTCTGACTACACTTGTTTGCCATGGAAACGCTATTTAATAATGTGTGAGGTCACTCTTCTCAGTATGGACACTTTTTCTTGTGACTGAGCACGGTGAGGGCAAATCTTTAAAATCTTTGGGGGGCGGGGTTGGCTTTACGGTGTCAACAACGCTCTCTAGGAAACCACACCAACTAACTTTCATAATCATCGTTTCAATGACGTCATTGCGAGAGAGACGAGCGGTCACAGCTCTTCTAGGAAACCGTGGCTTTAGCGTCATCATTCTCTGGCCAGTATACCAATTTATTCGCGGTCGGCGCAACATGTCCCTTTCTTCCACACTTCTCTATCAGTCGTCACCTCGGTAGTCCCCCCCTTTCTATATCATCTTCCACACAGTCCATCCATCGTTTCTTTGGTCTTCCCCTACTCTTATAGCCATCCATCCACATTCATACTCAAAACTTTCCTGACGAAATTTTCCTAATTTTCTACTTAGCGTAAATTGCGTGAAAAATCAAATATTATGTTCAGTCCAAAATGCAGCCCACGTGAACTCCATCTAATATTGTAACGCGTAGCTATAGAGTAGTCTTCTTTTCCTGTGGTTAATGACTAACCTGGTGTCAGAGTTTTAAAACCGCCCATGGGCCTCTGACTTGGCTTAACATGCCGTCGAGATATTTGTCTCAGACATGTCGGTTTCCTCACGATGTTTTCCTTCACCGTTTTTGAAGCAACTTATAATTATACAATACGCACATGAATCCGAAAAGTCAGAGGAGTGTGTCTTGGGTTCGAACTTGAGACCTATGACTTGGTAGTCCGATGGTGACACCACTAGCCTATCACTGGATTGCTGACAAAATCCTTTGTGTCAGCAATTACTTACGACTTAGCTAAAATATTTATGTAACAAAAAACCACAGCCAAGCTTGAGAAAAATACTTTAAAATTGATATCGCAAGATCAATTCTAAAGTTTTTATTTTTATCTTATAGAGCCAAGAAAAATACTTTAACCCTTTAAAAATCACCAGTGTCTTTCTATATCTTATCGATATCGACAACCCCTACATCCCTAAGTCATCGTCATCGACTAGTGTAGTGCACGCTTCGTCGCCTACCCATGAATGTCGGAGTATTCTTTTGTGTCCACCCTCCTCACAATGGCCCGGATGCTCTAGTATCTTAATGATTGAGATGTTTTGATTGGGGGCTGGGGGATCTTTCTATGATACGTGATTCTTGAAAGGAGGATATTATATTAATGAGGTTTTTAAGAAAATATTTAAAAATGGTCTTCTCTTCTGGTTCTCATAATTCGAGAAGATCTGCATAGCTATTCACAACCATCCGATACGCTTACGTACCGAATCGAACATTAATGTTCTATTCTATTTAAAAAAAAAACTTTTTACAAAAAATGTTGGTGTCTGGTTTAGAATTTTAGTTTTTTGCCACCGACTTATGAAATTAAAGTTATTTTTCACTTTGTAGTGTTTTTTATTTGAAGTCGGTTGTTTTTTTTTTTGTAAAACGTTTTTATTTTTCACTTTTTAGTTGTGGTACCTACCCCACACAAATTCGAATACCACTACCTGCTATGTAAATAACTGTGACAGGAAGTTATCACCATATCATCGACATATACTAAGTCGGAAAAATGCGTATTTTTGAAGCTTACTCAAAAACTATCCAAGCAAAGCTAATAAATTTTATACTGGCCCAATTTGGGAGCATACCATTTCATACAAAAAAAATATTTTCAAAATCGGTCCACAATTGACGGAGAAATCGGCGGGCATAAATAAAAAATAAAAAATATATAAATACATACGTGACGAACATATAACCTCCTATTTTTGGAAGTCGGTTAATAAATGCCAAACAATGCCGAATGTCTAAAGTGAGTTGTAAAAACAAGTGTACACGATAATTATATACCGTATCGATAAATCTTTGTATAGTTACAACATTACTGTCATTTACTGTCTATCCGATTGGCCCCTTTCAGAGCACTTTCCAAAACGATTCCTCGTCCTGAAATCTTTTCGACGGCAGCATACCTACCATGTCAAGATTAATGCTTCACATTTTCTCCCATAATCTTATTCCCACATAAATTCATCATAATTTATTCATAGTTTCGCGTACACACGCATTATTTACGTTAGGCTGCACCCCTTACTTTCCTCTGCCTCACTGCGCGGTATAATGTTTTTTTTCGCCGCCATTACGGACTTCTTTCGCGTAGATATAGGTAGAAGGTATAGGGACCTTCTCTTGAATATATTCATGACTCTCTTTGCGTGGCGTTAATACAAATGTGTGTTAGAATTAATGGAAGTTTGTTTTTTTTATTTTTGCGTTGGGAAATTAAAATGCAGATACTGTTTTACTGAGCGCGTCAGATAGACAGTCGCTCCATGTAAAATACTGGTATTCAGCTGCGTCCGGTTAGACTGGAAGCTGACCACAATATAGTTGGGAAAATGCTGGGCAGATGATGAAGATGACCGTTTTACTGAAGCCTTGATTTTACTATATTTTACAAATGAGCATGAGGTCCTGGGTACGTAAATACAAAGGCGGATGCAACACAGACATCCGTAGTCTGTGCTGCATTATCTTGGTAATAGTCCGTCCGAACCCAGCTGCAACACAGAGGTCTGTTATGCAGCCGCATTTATTTGTATAAGGCAAATGTAAAGGCGAATTCCGATTCAGACCCCCCATTGTATTATTTCCGCTAGATTATAAAGTGTCGCAAAACTGTGAACTGGAAAAATGGGTTACGTTAGGTTAGAACTATGACCAATCGGTACTTTTTGTACCAAGTTCCTCACAGGTAGGCAGGCTATTTAGTATTATAGCGCAAGGTGCGTTACGTCACAAGCAAGTTTGATACCAGCAGTGTAGACAAAGCGAGTACTTATAACCTGTATTGCAGTCGTTACTGTTAAAACAATGTCTTTGAGCCGATCACATTGCAGACAGATTTCAAATATCTGTGCTGTAATCGTGTTTGTAATACTTTATTCATACGAACGCTGCTGCGTTACAGAACAGCTACTGTCTCTGTTGCACCCGCCTTTGTATTTACGCGTCCTGTGTTCAATTCCCGGGTCGGGCAAAGTGTTATTGGGTTTTTCCATCTGGAATTTCTCAGTAGCAGCCTGGAGTCTGGATTAGTGCCCGGTTGATAGCAATAGGCTCGCCCCTATTACGTAGGACTTAACTGGCGAAATGTGGGTTTACTATAGGTACACCTCTGCCTAGCCGTTGGGAGAATACATGCGTGATGTTATGTTATGTATGCTTTACAAATCACTAGATAGCCTACCGCTTAGTGCAACGGTCGCTTTAAAAAGTTTGACCGGCGCGACGCGACAGGCGGTAGAACAGTTCCCCTGAAGTTCTCATAAAAACTGTTCCACCAGAATCGTGTCTGCGGGAGCCTTTAAGTCAACTTAGGGATATCTAAACCTTGCTCCTTTATTGATCCCTGCTATAAATGGCTCGGGTCGGGAGCTATGTAGACACAGTGGCTTTTAAATTCAACACTGAAGAACGACAGCCAAACTCTACGTGTTACGCCAGTAGTGCTTTGCCGAGACAACGCCATCATCAGTGTCTTTTTTAAGTAAAAACTTCATTAGGCGCGTTGAGCGATTTTTGGAAGGGAGTAAACTTATAGATTCATGTAGTGCTGGGCTATAGAAAATAGATGGCGCTAATACCAGTTTTAAGTTTTTACTTCCGTCGGCAGTCCCCATGACTGCCTATTCTTTTTATTGCTCGCCCAAAATTGCTCTCAATTCGGAACAAGTAATATATTTTTTAAATCGTCATACATTCCCCAAAAAATCCCATTCGCACACGACATCGTATTGGCGCGCTCTTTCCGCGCCTTTTGTTCAACCGGAATGTTAGTGTTGCTAGTTTTTTGTCCCCAAAGGATTGATGGACCATTGTGTTGCCATTCGCAAAAATTCCGGCGTCGAATAATTGATAAGTCTGCTTTGCAATCTCTTTTTTGATTCGATGCTGAATCGTTAGGGATTAGTTTATTTTTTATTTGACTAACTCGTCTGAATTGTTCGGCTTGAAATTCGCCAGGCTTGTTTGTTTTCCCGTCTAGCTTTTTCATAGTTTTTGTGTGAATTTTTGTCGAAACTTTTGTTCGCGTTCAGAGTTATTTTTAGCTTGTTTTGGGATTGAATTTTCAGATGCCTTTGTGTAAAAAAGGGAATTGGCAGCTAACGGTATAGAGGACTTACCTGCTGTCAGTTTAATTGTAGACTCTAGTAAAAAAAAGAAAGAAAAATAAGTTTATTTGTCACAGAAACACGTGCATACAGAAAAGATTTTAAATTCGAGTAGAACAAGAAAATAAAACAATAGATTTAAATATACATAATCACGAGCTCAAAACAGAAATACTCGGCAGCCGCTGGCACGTCATGACTGTGACAAGAAGGCTTCCACTCAGCATGATGCTGTGCTATGGGGACCAACAACAAAGAAAATATTAAAAATAAAAATAGTAGTCCTTTTTATAATTTCCATACAGTTAATAGCATCCTAACCCAATATTGTAACTCCGAAGACATGTGACATCCAAACCGAAACCGCACTGGGGCGCCGCGTGGTGGATTACGGCCCCCACACCCTTACAAACAAGAGGTCTGAGTCCCAGCAGCGGCACGAACGTTACAGGCTGGTTAAGTAGGTAGGTATGTGTGATACCCAATTTCCGGTGACATAATTCCACATACTACCAACATAACAAACTTAATAGAAACAAACACAATATGATTAGGTTGCGACCCGCGCGCGACCGGCGCGAAGGAAGGAATGGTGATCAAAACTCTATTATGCGGCTCCCAGGAGATATTTACATAATGTGTGCCCAGAAATATAATGCGGTAGAGATAGTCCAGTTTCCTTTTTTGCTGTTTTTTATGACAAAGCTGCAAAGGTGGTGTGTTATTATTCGGTTGACTTATGCAAATTAATAATAATAATATGTAGTGCATACAGGGATAACCGTCGGTTGGTGCCTCAATACATAAAAATGTCTAAGGGGCCTCTACGAGTTGGCTTCGGCTCCTCATACGCCTTCCAAAGGTCCGGGACCCTAGGGTCCCGAGATATGTCAAAGACATTTAAAATAATAATAATAATAATTCTTTATATTCAGACCATAGATCCATACACAACATTATACGTTAAATAAAAATAAATAAAAACAACAAGAAAAGAATAACAAATAAAAACTAATCTAATTAAAACTACAAAACAAAACCTAAAAAATTAAAACCTACCTCACATATCTGAATGACGGTCTGTGTGCCGCCATCCAGTGACATATTATTTGGCCATCCACCCTGCCAGCTACAGTAGCCACGAGGCTATTGGGGCTGCCGCGCACCCGACGCATCAGTGATGCGATTCGCAGCCGCAGCAGCGACCCGAAATCCGGAACGCGTGCGTCCGCGAACATCCCCGACGCGCTACAGAGGCGCGGCAATTAGTAGCAGCGAAAATATTCTTCTTCGGAATCTTTAAGGCTCGTTTCGATCATCTACATCTCACACATTCAATAATTTAAAATTTTGAGGTTTCACTTCGACAGCTGAATGAAATGAACTCTCCAATGTAAGCATAATTCCTGCTGAAAAATGTAAATTGAATACCTACTAAGGAATGTAGGAAAAATATTGGTGGGAACAGCCTGAAAGAATCTTGATCGCTTAATTCCAGCCTGAAAGAATCTTGATCGCTTAATTCACTCATGTCGAAAAAACAAGTAATAAAACAAGTTTACAATAGAGATTTCAGCTGATTAAGTTAAAATGACTTTATCTGCCGTAAAGAAAAACATATTTTTCCTCAACATTTTTCTGACCTCAGATTTTTCATCTTTTTTTTTTCGAATTTTTCCCGCTCTTTCCACAAGTCACCAAAGATATTTTAATTTTTTTTCCCCATTGAAATAAACGATCCGCAAACATTCTTGATCCTCGTCAATTAAGTTAGAAGTTCCAATATAAAACAGACGTTCTTCTGAACGCAATGGTCGTGAGGTGGCAAGGCGTCTGCGCCCTGTATTTGGGTCGTGCACGTGCCTCGAATACAATGTGAACCCGCCCTTAGGAAAAATATCGGATTTGCAAGATGTTTTGTCTTGTGGTGGTATTTGGCTTTAGTACAATTGTGAGGTATTTTAGTCTTAGAAGTTTAAATACCTAGTAATTATTTCTTTTTACATTTTTGCACTGGCAACATTCTTGATTAAGGAATGTTATTATTAAATCTAACATAATGTTGATGTCGAGAGAAATGGCTTTTTGAACTCCACTAACCACTAACTGGACTACTGGTTAGTAACAACAACTAGCCTCGTGTAACTAGTGGTTACACTAGGCTAGTTGTTGAAGCTAGGATAGCAAGCAAGTAATATCCTGGCTTGGGACATGCTAGAGCCGTTTACACGATCCGTGGAGTAAAATAATTCGATTGGATACTAGTTTTGTCGGCTACACAAAGCTAATAGGTACACAAGCCAGGAAGATGGTAAAATAAGTGGTGGGGCCGGTACTTACTACGAGGACAAAGTGACTAGCTTACTAACACTATGCTGCTAACCTTTCTTCAAAAACCAGTCTCGTGCAACCTCGGTATAAACCCAAAAAAAAAAAACGGGAGTTCTATTAGGAACTGCGCAAGCAGCAAACCTTATTTCTTGCGCAGCGCAGCACAATACTATAAAAGACGAGAAAGCCTGTAGGCACACTCCTGTATACGTCAGACAAAGATTTATAAGGTAGATGCACGCTTTGTAATCTGTATCGGCAGATTCAAATCTGCAGTGTACTCTCCAATGGGCTCGCATGCGCAAACCGGTTTAGAATCTCGTTGGGACAGATGAGCATTGTTTCATGATTCATGATTCATTGGTCGCCCGTGACCTACACATGAGGCGGACAATTCGATTCATCTGTGCTTTATGATTCTAAAGATGTATTTATATATATATTTGGTAAATTTATTGTATTTTTGACTTAGGTTGACTTGACTTGACTCTGAGATTTTTGACAGATTGCGAATGAGATTAGTATGCGAACGTTCTTAAAAACGAAACGAAACGAACGTTCGTTCTCAGGTGTCCCATGGTTTGTGGAACAGCACCACATATTTGCATTCCAGGCTGGAAGTTTGTATGTTTGATAATGAATCACGCAAAAACAGCGGAACTGATTTGGATGAAGTTTGGCACACATATAGTTTAATACCTGGATTTTTTATCCCGCTAGTACGTTCAGTGGGATAATTTCCGAAATCCACGCGGGTCGGGCCCGAGCTAGTTGTCTATAAATATTCACCTGAGCAGGTTTGCTCACCTGAAAGATTTTTTTTTCCTTCTCCGTATATTATGCTCCTCTTAATTCCGTCTTATAACGGTAATGCTGATATAAGGCGATGAGGATCTCGCAAAATCTTGCCATTTTGTAGCCAATTTTGGCGGTTTTCATTCATTTGCATCATCATCTTTAAGAAGTTAGACAGCTAGCATCGACACACGTCAAAGGGACTCGTTTTTAAATAAAAAAAAAAATGTAAAGACAGATCCCACTTGGCCATTAATTATTCTGAGGCTGCCACCACGTTTTATCGATGTAAATATTAAAACCCACCAGATGTCAAACTGACTGTTAATAACCATCAAATCAATTTACATAAATCAAAAATCGGTGCAAACAATTCAGCGAAATGTGTAAAAGGCAACGCTTTCATTGGCAAGTAATTCGTATGATTGCCCGTCAGTGTTTGCCGCCACAGTTGGACAACTAATTGAATTGTCAAACATTTATTACTGTGTAAACTCTTGTTGACTGCACTCAGGACTTGCAGTTAATTTGAATTATCTTTCGTATTCTTTTTCTGTTAGTGCTTTGCTGGCGAATTGCCAGGTTCTTGTTCAAAAAACTAGACGGCTTAGACAAAGTTTTCTAGGATCACTGACTCAAAAATGTCAACCAAGTAAGAATTTATTTTAAAACTTTTCCTTAACTTCTTTTCCTGAGTGTACTCGTAATATAATTAAAAGTAACTTTTCCAATGTAATAAACTTAAGTACGCACATACCTTTTCTATAAAAATTAATTAGCCATGTAAAATAGCGAGCGTTCTCGTGAAACTAACTTATGCTGAGCTCGCCTTTTGAAAACTTTAAGACGTTCCTTACTTTTTACTACGATCAATTACTACGTTCACTTGATAAAATAAGAAAAGTTTATTAAGTAAATGCTACTGAATATAAATGTTTTAGTTTGAGTACCTCAGGTAATTAAAGGTACCTTACCTTTAATTACCTGAGGTACTCAAACCGCGTGACTATTTTGTAGCCACAGAACAATAAAAAAACATAAGTACATCTAACCCAAGCAAATAACTTGGATTGAGTAGGTGGGATCATAGACATAGAGAATGGACTGAGCGTTCCGTATTTAATTGTGTAGTCAATACAGACGGAAAAGTACGAGAGAGACGAAGCGAATATGCGGCCAGTAGTTGTCTCTTTCTAGTATTCTGATTTGAATAGACTATTGAATTTGACAAATTGTCGCTTTGTCTCTTTCTAGAGAGTGAACACTTTTGTGAGGCCAACGCTCAGTCCATTCTCTATGTCTATGATCCCACCTACTCAATCCAAGTTACTTGCTTGTTTAAAACAGTTTTTGCAGGTTTGAGCAGTTATTGACCAAACTAAACACGACTTTTGTATCTAAAAGTAATTAACGAGTCCCGTCCGAGTGACAGACGAGACGTTATTGTCTACGTGACGAGAATGCCATCCCATCTTGTTATGTTTGAGCATAGACTAGAGGATGTATGGTTGTATACGTTTGCCTCGTGCCGTTTGCCAGAAAAATATACGTGTAGGGGAATCGAATTTGGCGCGAAATGAGGAAAAATGGTGGCGAAAATTGTCGAATGTTTTGTTGTTTTCGTACCACATTTATATTCTACAGCAAATTACTATAATAAAAAATTCATGTCCGTCATACGGACTTGACCAAAAGTTGATTGCAAACACTTTCCACGCGTCCATATCAAAATAAATTACAGTAAAAGGTTTTAAAAATCCCCAAATAGTATTTCCACATGGAAAAGCCTTTTAAAAATATACTTCACGTGAACGTTAAACGAACTTTTCGTTTGCCTTTCGCCATTAAGTTTTTTTACGATAAAAGGTAATGAGTGTGACGGTAGGGTTGTGTTAGTTTCAACGCTAAATATCGGTAAAAAGAGAAGGAAAGTAAGTAAGTAAGTAAGTAAATTTTATTTGTTTAAACATGGTGTAAATGATACATTGCATGCAGCATAATAAGGAGATACAGAAAAGTTCTAACATGTTTAGCCGCATATCGTGGTGTATTGGTAGGAAGAGATGGTGCATAAACCGTGATAATATTCATCAAAATTACATTTCATCATTATTCATTAAAGATTAGGTATACAATTCAATAAGCATGTTTTTTAGATACAATTCAATGTCAAAGTAGTCATTAAATAAATTAGTCAATAAAAACATAAATTACTGTCATTAAAAAAATTCAATTCCAATTAAAAAACAATTAATACAATAGATTACAATAACATGTCAAAAAAATACAACATTGTCGTCTCAAAAACGAAGAAAATTGTCCTCTTTCATAAACTCTGCTATACTATGCTCTTTCAGTTAGTAAACTCTTCAATTTACTTTTATGAGCAGATATATTTAATGTTTTCATTTTCATAACACAAAGTTTGAAATTATCACGTCTAGTCTAGTACTTATAGATAGAGCTCATTTTAAAGAAAAATTGTGAAAAATCTTCGTTTATCAATGAGATTATAATGGGCTATCTACGCAACGCAACAGGCAAAATAAGACAGAAATAAGTTGGAATTTATGATAAAAATAATAATTTACTTACTCTTCATAACGGTTACTGCGAGTACTTTGAAAGAATCCGAGTCATGGGTGGGTGTCACAGAGCGTAGCAAAAGAAAGGAAAAAGGGTTTGCTTATGCTCATACATCTTGTCTCGTAATATCAATATCGTAAATTAATATCCACGAAGTTAGCACACACTTGAGGTATCCAAAATATACAAAGATTTTGTTTATCGTGCCGCTTTAAGTAGACAAACTTAGAGGGAAATCGATTAGGAAGAACGTCGTGCTTATAAGAGCTACCAAGTTTGGTAATACGACATTTAAAGCAGATACACGTTTGTTTTAATTAGATAGGTTTAAATGCAAGACCGATTAGTATTGATAAACCGTTACTTAACCTTTAAGAGGCAGAATCGTGCAAATATTCCATAAAATCGGAATCAAATCTCGAGATTACAGAATTTGATGTCTACTGAAAATCGATATTCGATTATCATCAATATAGTTTTACGGTTCACGGTTATCGATAGTGCGTTTCCCAGCCCTACTGGGTTGACGTAAAATGTAGCATACTAGGGGTCCAAACTCCATAAACTTGTGTTATTTTACGACTTCTAGGGGTTGTTTATGGCAAGAGGGGTGGAGGGGGTGACTTTAATTATTTAACAAAGTGCCACTGTCTAATTAAGTTTGTGCTATTTGTATAATTGAAGTTTTTAGTGCCGACTTCTTGATGAAAATTGGACGCGACAGTTTATTAAAAAAATAATGAGGTTTCAGTTTTTCACTTGCGTGGGTGAAATGTTGTTGTGTTGGTTGTATTTCGACGTTCATTGGAAGATTACTTATCTTTCATGAAGTCTTTTAGAGTACTAATCAAGCAATGGAAAAAGAACGCGCCCTGCTTCTAAGTCGTTAAAAAATTAATGAGTTTTGACTTCACTTGTGCGTGGCAGTAATATTATTTTTAATGCTGGTCGTTAATATACGTGCTATATACCAAAATAACTATTTATGAAAATTAAAATATATTTTTTTAAATATAAAATTATTATTTTCAGACCTTCAGGGTGTTTGAGGCTAAATAATGAATCACATTTGTAGTATGGGGTTGGATCTTACCAATTACTGCCGGGTAATTACGTAACACACTTACAGAAGCAATGGCTTTTATTTTGACAGTTGAACAACATTCATTGCGTTATTTACGTTGTTAAGCAGACAAATTTTTCGAACATTTGAAGCAATGGATTAGCAATATCCTTCAAAAAAAATCATTCAGATTGCGATTGAAAGTGTGTTACAATTAAGCTGCAGGTTAGCAGAACTACTACTGCAGTAGAGTAGGGTAGACCAAATACATATTTTGTTTAAAAACGGGGAGCAAAGTTCTTAAAACACTTTACATGTCTTTTCGAACTGAATTTAGTTTTGAAATACAATTCTTCTAAATTTTTTGTTAGTTTGGAGATAGTCTGACGCCCCTTTCGTCACTGTATAAAAGATTTTGTTCCTGTATTTAAAAATTGTTATGGAAGTTGGTATTCTAGACAAGTGGCAGGGGAGACATTGATAATAAAATAAAAATGTTTTTAGTTTAATGAATTACCTAGGTACCTAATGTGTCAAACCTGTTCTAGGTTTTTTTAATCTAGGACAGGTTTTAACCGAATAGTTAGTGTACGATCATAGCTAATCGGGCTACTGGATAGTCGTTTGGGTAGGTATTCGTGTAAATTTAATGGTCACGTAATCTTTTCAAATATAATCGATTCCTATTCACTTTTCTTTCTCGGCCAATATAATCGTCTGAAAGTGTTTTACTATTCACAAAATCGTGAATACCTTAACAATATTCAGGTGAATCGATTTCAACTTCAACTTTATCCCTACGCAACCCCTTACAGAAACATAACCCAACCACTTCTGCAAATTCAAACGTACATACCGTACATACCTCAGGGGAAAATCACACAAAATCTAGGCGATAAACGAAACCACTAGGGAATAAGTGCCTAGCACGTTGAAATGAAATGATCTCTAATCTAGGATGGCTTTGCAAAGTAACCGTTTTCAAAGCGCGGGACGTAGGGCGCGAGTAATAAAATTTTACGAGCCGTCGCCATGGCAACGCCGCCATTATGCAGTTGCGCGGGCCCGTCGCGAGGGGCGCTGCGTTGGATTTTCAAATGTTTTTTTTTGTTGTTGTTTTGATTATCTGTGGAGTGTAATTGAGACACCTGTAATAGAGCTTTTGTAATTTGTAATGGCTTTGAAGCGTTTGAATTTAAATGAAATACTTGACTGATGACAAATTAACTTTTCCCATCATGGATACTGCAGGCTAGTAGCAGTACTTTCCTTTCACAGTTATTCTATCTCTGATAGTAACGAGAATAAAGATCACTGTGTTGCAAAATCAGAGGTAATTTATCTGTGGAAGGACTATACCTACAGTCCGGCCGTCGAGAGAATTCGTTCGTGACGTAGTAATAAGGATCTAATTCGCAAAACACATATTCGTTAGTATGACACTGACAGGTGTCAAGAACGCATTCACTCAACGGCCGGACTATAATAGGTTAGTGCTAGCCCAAATAAATTAAAATTATTGAAAATAGTTCGGTCGATTGGTGCGATTTTTTTTAGGGCTAACGTTAAGCTACGGTTACAGTCTATACAATTACTTTTTTCCTTCATCCGTTCATACCTAAGGTTCATACAATAGATAATTATGTATGAGTAAGTACACTGCTATTAAATGTGGGCAGCATAAGCACAACATCAAATATCCATAAACATCGATTGTGGTCGCTGTCTATGAATTTAAATGAAATAACGACCGCATAGTTCGTCTGCCTACCATAGATAAAGTTTAACACCTCATTTTAGTTTACTTAGGACGGGAATACTAATCTAATCGATATTCTATATTTAAACATAGCCTAACGCCACCTTCCAATCTCTCAAGCGATAGAGCGACGGTTTTTAAATCTTCAAGCAGATTGCTACATTTACGTTTACATTTTTAAATAAAATAAATTAATGTTCTGCGATGTTTTATGAAACAAAAGCTTTCAAAAGTTAATGCAGAGACAACAGACGATCAATCAATCAGCCTAGCCTTTTTCCAACTATGTTGGTGTTGGCTTCCAGTCTAACCGGATGCAGCTGAATACTAGTATAGCCTATCTGACCTCCACAATCCAGTAACTGGGTAATACGATACCCCTTGGGAAGACTGGTTGTCAGACTTTCGGGCCTCTGACGACCCGTAACGACTGTCAAAGATCCATGAATGACAGCCGGGACCAGCGGCTTAACGTGCTTTCCGAGGCACGGAGGAGTCTCGGTATGTAAAGATGGTCACCCATCCACAGACCAACCCCGACAAGCGTAGCTTAAATTGACGGATCGACCCGTACAGCAGTTATTACTTAGCCACGAGCTCCTCAACAACAAGAGACAACAGACGATACGGAAAATAAAACAATATTTTGGACAAAATTTATGCTTTTTCCAGCAGTAAGTTTATTGATAACTGATTTTCTTTTCTTTGGTTATTATATTTGGGAAAAACCAGAGTCCAACTGGCATTGGAATTTAAAATGTTATTTATTTTAATGTCGTGATGGCCCAGTGGATAAGGCCTTACCTCTCATGCACGAGGTTGTGGGTTCAAATCCGGGCAAGTACCAATGTGACTTTTTTGGATTCTTATGTACTTTCTGAGTTTATCTTGGATATTACTGACATTGGTGAAGGAAAACACCGTGAGGAAACCTGGACTTTATAGTTAATATAAGTCTGAAATCACCAACCCGTCTTGAGCAAGCGTGGTGATCAATGCTCGTGCCTTCTCTCTATGAGAAGAGGCCTTTGCCCTGCAGTGGGACAGTAACTGGCTGGTAATTTTTTTTTTTGTTACTATTTTGCTCTGAAATAGAATTTCGGGGTCTTTCAGCACTCAGAGAAAAGGAAAACTTATCTATGTACTTTACAAGCAAAATACTGTAAACTTCTATGGAATGGTAGAGTTTTCCTGCGATCCTTTGAAATCATATTTATAAAATAATGTTATAATTTATTTAGGCACCTAAAGTTTTTGTAGTACATGGAGGACTTTCAAATTATGCATTATTCATTCACGAATAGATGGGTGAAGCACTGCTCTCCTAGCTAGATCAATGAGAAATCTGTATTTACGAGAGAGTGTTGACTCCGCTTCCGTAATTATAACTTGCCAAAAAGGCACTAGACTCCAAGCAAACTAATCATTATGCTAAAACACAATTTCAACAGAAACACCGGACACGTATTACACTGAACCAAACCTAACAAAGGATAGTTAGAGACTGGGAAATAAAAAGTAACGGTCCCGGCCGCCATCTTGGATTTTCTAAATGTCTGTACTTATTAGGATCTGTGGAGCGCTTGACTAAATTGTTTTTAACCCCTGACGTAAAAGGGGTGATATTTGACGCGGTATTTTTCGTCGTTGCATACTGAAATTGGTTTAGAATTTATGAAAATTTAAACCTAGCTTGTTTACGTGTTGGAGTTTAGAGTATTTTGTCGGCTAAATCTGTTTAAAAGTTTTTGTTTAATCTATTCTGACAGCATTGATCCAGCTTCCTATTTAGCCTACATGTCTAATAGTTGTTAATTTCTTATAGCTTTAAAGTTAGATTATAATCGGGGCCATAATAAATAGGTACACTAGCCACCCGCCTCTGCTTTGCACGGGTGCTCTCTACAACAGCGCCACCTATCGGGACCAAAACTATCCTATCTTTCAAGCTGGAACCAACCATACAAATTCACAAATTTCATTGAAATCGGTTGAGTGGTTTCGGAGATAAGCATGTACGAACATATACGTGATTTTTAAACGTTGCTCTAGCATTTACTAGAAGGCCAATTCTAAAAACGTTCACATTCAAATACGGTGGCATATATGACCTATTCTGTCAAACTTGTCAAAAATTTTGGTAAATTGATTGTATTTTTGACAGATTGCGAATGAGATGCGAATGCGAACGTTGAACGTCTTAAAAATTGCGGGAATTGCCCCTATGATAAAACTTTTTCAGGCTTTCGTCAGTCGTAAATGTGAAGTTACACAACGGAAACTTAGCTGTAAGTATATGTAGTAACCTTAAACTACAACATTCAGTTATAAATCTCGATTTTAACTGGAGTCACAGATGAATACGGTTCACTCCGCATTTTAGGTATGAAGCTACAAGAACGCGGCAGGCCCGTCTTGTCGGGCCAATTCAGTGAGTGTAACGTAGTCAGAAGATATAAGAGTTACGCGGTAGAGAGTCAACTTGTAGGTGAATATAACTGTAGGTAATTAGCGCTGTGGGACCTGAATTGCACTTTATTGTGTCATAGCAAGAGTCGCTATTTAAATGATTTTGTGGAGTGAAACATTTGTATTCATCTTTGCTGGAGTGGAACGATATTAGAATCAAATCTGTCAGTATTGCATTAATATTCATGATAGAATCTGAAACTAGTTCTGGAAGACAAGACGTGATTGTAACAATGCAGTAGAGATCTTTGGGAAGGACCTCGTCAGGAAAAGTAATGTGCCACCGTACCTATTTTTGCTAAGATCTTTTTTTTCGTCGGTTATTTAAAAAAAAACAGCTGTTCCATACATTTTGACCGCGTAGGTATTGCCCTTTCTATTAAACAATACATACCAATATTTAACAACATTTTTGCTTTTTCTATTAAGCGGCATATTTTTTTTTTCTTATTCGTTGTTCATGACGATGTGTAGACGGTGTGTTCGAGTTATTCGGACTTCTAGAGTATAATAGCCGAATAAAACACAGTACCTAAAAAACACGAATACTGAATAGCGATGTGGAGTGCCACCTTAAAGAAAAAAAAGAAAACATTTATTTGGACACAGTTCGTGAAACACAAAATACAACAAAATAAAAAAGTGCAAATAAACTTTTGACCATAATGTGTGTGCCTCACTCATCTATTTACCTTTTCACCTATCAACTCAAATCATTTGTCATCATAACACTCCTAGCTCCTACTAAGTGCCGTTTCCGGTGGCACAAATAATCATAATAAACCGTTTATTCCAGGCGACAAAGGCCCATAGATAAATAGAACCTTAAATTAAACAAAACTTGTGTGAGTAAATAAGAAGGCTTATTTATGCTCCCAGAAGCTAGAATCATCGACAGCAGCACCTTTAGTTATTTTTTTTCGAATCCTTAGATTTCTCAATAGTATCACCTTCACATTTAGCTCTTCGTCATTCCATATATCCTGGATGAGCCGCAATCTTAGACGTACACGTCTCATCCCCGGATCTAGGGGGGGAGCAAACCGGTGCATGTGCCCCGAGCGCCACCACCAGGGGGCGCCAAATTCAAGCGTAGCAGACAAGTGCACCACCCAGCACACCACAGCTAATAAGACAATAAATGAGACGCGCAGCACATATAATCTTAAAATTTCTTTCTTGTTAACAAAAGTTTTGGCGCCCCTGTTGGATGGGGCATTATCGATCGATATAATGTAAAATTTAAATTTCCAGAAAATTTGAATTTCGTGGACTACCTTAGCACATCCCCCATAAAGGATTGGCGGGGGGCGGCAGACGGCAGTATTAACCCCGCTTCAAAAAAAAACTAGTTCCGGGGCTGTACAACCTTCATGGTTTGGATAGGAAATAGCTTACATAACCGTGATGTGAACTCAGCATCATAACACAGTTCTTTCTTATATTTACAACTAGCTTTTACCCGCGGCTTCACCCGCGTGGATGTCGGAAAATATCCCACGGGTACGTACTACTGGGATTAGTTAGATACCTAATATCCGAGGAAAAGTCATTGATTCATACCGCTGCGCCCGTTTGTCACACGTAATTTTGAATCTAATGATATGATGTCAAGGCATATTTTAATCTAAATTAAATGCCCAATTTAAATAACATATTTTATTGGATAAGGATAAATAAAATACCGGTCAAAATAGCTTCGAAAATAACAATGAAATTTTTATCAAATTCTGAAAGATGAAAATGGTTACTGTAGGTCATCCTTCGAAGATAAACATATGCCATCGCGGACTTTATTTTTGTTTTTTTTTAAGTTATAAAATTCTGTAAAACATAAATTTGAGGCATCTCTTACGGCTTACGCGGTGCACGCCAGTAAAGCTCCCACTTGGCGTGATTTTTTCGCATTCTTCGACAATAATCGTCATATTTCAGCCAATTTACACAAAACCTTAATGTATTATACACAAAAACCTTCTACATGAATCACTCTATCTATTAAAAAAAACCGCATCAAAATCCGTTGCGTAGTTTTAAAGATCTAAGCATACATAGGGACAGACAGCGCGAAGCGACTTTGTTTTATACTACGTATAGATGGTCCCAAAACCTGGTGTTATGATTAAACTTATACAAATGATTACGACCGTACTTAAAGTAATCTTCCAAGCCTTCATAATTACATTTGAACATAGTCATGATGGTGCCCAAGGCTTGATCAGATACTGGTGACCCCCCTATTTGTATAATTCCACACTTAAGTAGTGGTTCATAATGATAATAAGTACCTGGGATTGCATTTAATATTTCTCCAAGAAATGTGGTTCCTGCCGGGGCCGGCCCCCTGACTCCATAACTAAATCTTCCAAACCATGAGCACCAGTTTCAGTAAAGTTTTATTTAGTAATAATAATAAATCATTTTAATTCGGACTACTAAGAGATCCATAAGTTGTTAGTAACAGGTTTGCACTTAAAACACTATTGTTAGTAACTTAAACTAAAGACGAATGAATGAGAAGACCACCCACCACCTAGACAAGGAGAAATGGAAACTAGGGTATAAGTATATATATTTAGTGAGTTGATATTTGATTTTTGATCGTGTTTTTACCAGTAACTTCTTGATTTCTGGAGACTCATCATAGGGGACTGTGGGTTTGTGTTGCGTATAGGTTTCCTGTTCATATTCAGCTTTTAATAAGTTTCTAACATTTCTACGGCTTTCAATGGACGGACGACAATATACATGTTATCTGCATATCGACTTCCAGGACGCATGACCACAGTAGAAACGAGTTTTGTCGACGGAAGAACAGACAAAATAACAGTTAAACAATCACAATCTGTCATTTTGTCTATTCTTCCGTCGACAAAACCCGTTTCTACGGTGGTCATGGTACGCGTGCAGAAAGAATTAGAAGAACGCTGAGAACAAATGCGAAACATATTGAGTAAAATTTAACTCGCCGCAACATCCAAGGGCGTCGCCAAGAGGGGGCAAAGGGGGCAGCTGCCCCCTCATAGAGGTCTTTATTTTTTCAAATACAAGGCATTTTAATGTAAACAAACTACCAAATCTTTAAAGCCAATTTTGATTATCTGGATGACTTTTATTTGGTTTCATAAAGCTTCTTATCTCCTAAACGGGGTCTAATCCGTAGTCCGGGGATGTAATGTTTGTATCTATGTGTTGGTTGGTGGTAGGCCCAGTCATAATACCTATTAGGTTTCGACTCTAAGAGTTCTGAATACTTTTGGGAAAAACCACCAACGTCCACCAGCATCGATATTGGCCCCATTGTGCGCCGTAGAGGTAAGATTTCAAACTCAAACTCAAAGCATTTATTTCAAATAAACCAATTACAGGTACTTTTGAATTGTCAAGAGGTCGGTCAGTCAGAAATATGAAGCTGGTTGCCCATTCCAACGCGTAGTAGGTTCCTATGGAGAAGAACGGGCAAGAAACTCCACGGACACTCTTTTAAATCAGAATATTTTTACAAAAAATTGGTTACATCATTCATGTTGTAATTATACATGTGAGAACAATGTAGAAAGACGTGCACATTAAAAGCGTCCGTAATAAAAAACAATTCAAAAATTTAAATAAGCCGTAGCAGCTAAGAGATGACCAGTCCCCACTGACGGCGCCCGTTCACGAACATGACACATGGATCAGCACCATTTAGCTCAACCATTTTGAAGGGAACTTAATGATCCAACACACACGCCACCACCAGCGAGACATTTGAGTGAGCATGACATACTCTCAGCCGCCAGGGCACATTCAAGTCAATCAAAGACGTACCCAGTAAATGGTAGCTGTAAAGTATGTACATAGTGCTCACACATGTGCCATGCAATTATATAATACTAAAAGACTGAATTTATACAATCTAATGATAGTTTTACAATCTTCAGCAGCTCCAACAATATTTTTGAATGCTAATCAATTAGTTTATGCGCCCTTGTGGAGCTGGACCAGCGTTGAGCCAAGCATTTTTGTCATCGATGTAATCCCCCAACTTGTAATATGCTTGGCTGCATAGTGTGCGTTTTATACAAGATTTAAATTTTGTTTCATTCAGTTGGAGTATGTGGGGAGGTATTTTATTGTAACATTTCAAACAGTACCCCATGAAGGATGAGTCTACTTTAGCCAGTCTGAAACCCGGTTGAATTAATTGGTCCCTATTTCTAGTCCTATAATTATGTCTATCACCTCTTTTACTGAAAAGACTTAGATTTTTCCTAACGTACATGATGTTTTCATAGACATATTGACAAGGTACCGTCTTGATGTTAATATCTTTAAACAGTTCCCTTAGAGAATCGCGTCTGCGGAGGCCATATATTGCTCTGATGGCTCTTTTCTGCAGAATAAAAATAGACTCGATATCTGCAGCCCGTCCCCATAGTAAAATACCGTAAGACATGATACTATGAAAGTAACTGAAATAGACTAGCCTCGCGGTACCTACATCAGTAAATTGACGGATTTTTCTTACAGCATATGCTGCTGAACTTAGGCGTCCTGCAAGAGATGTTAAATGAGGACCCCATTGCAGCATTGAGTCGAGCGTGATCCCCAAGAAAACAGTTTTATCGACGAATTCTAATTTCTCCCTATTCAATACTATGTCACAATCACTACTTTTAACATTCGGTAAAGCAAATCTAATGCATTTAGTTTTATTCCCATTTAATACTAAATTATTAGCAGTGGACCAATTTTGGACCTGCAGTAGGGCGTTATTTACGTCGTCAAGATTTGATGCACGTCTATTTATCTTAAAAATTAGAGAAGTATCGTCAGTAAATAACACCATTTGTGGTTGGGGTTTTAATAAATGGGGTAGATCATTTACATATACTAAAAAGAGGAAAGGACCCAATATCGAGCCTTGTGGGACACCCATTTTTACTTTTAGACCGAGTGTATTGACCCCATTAATTTGAACTTGCTGTTGTCTATCATTTAAATACGATTTTACCAAACTGAGCGCAAGTTTACCTAGTCTGTAATGCTAAAGTTTCAAGAGTAAGGTCTCATGATTTACGCAGTCAAATGCTTTTGAGAGGTCACAAAAAATTCCTATGGCATCTTGGGCCTCCTCCCACGCTGTAAATATGTGTTTTAATAAGGTGACACCGGCGTCAGTCGTACAACGTCCTTTGGTGAACCCATATTGCTGATCGTGTAAAATTTGGTTAGTGTTAAAGATTCGCACTACAAGTGTAAAGCTTCATATGCTCTTGACTGTACCTACAAATCATACTTTCCCCATCCTCCATATATCAAATTGCAATTGGCAGGCGACGCCCTTGGCAACATCACACTATATAAACGAACAAACTAATATCGTAGAATTTGTAAGGATGAAGTTAATTTATTATACTAAGAAGTACCACCGTCCACATTAGTGTTCGACGATTGTACAATAATGGGCAAGTGATAACTGATCGGTTGAACTCGCGTTGTGAGTTCAATGGCGAGTGATGGCCAGCAGTTGCTTCGACGTATATTTAGATTTGGTAGGGTGGGTGTGGCTTTGGTGGGTTGTGGGACTTGTGGGATAGTCCTGTTTGGTGCAAGGGATTCTTTGTATCTACGTCTGTTATTCTATAATATTAAACGAGCAATATTTGTATATATACAATATATATACATATATTTGTAATCACGTTCACGAAAACGGCTTTAACGATTTCGATGAAAGTTGCAATATAGGGGTTTATGGGGGCGACAAAACCAATCTAGCTAGGTCTCATATCTGGGAAAAAACGTTTTCTCCGTATTTTCACCCGAGCAGAGCTCGGTCGCCCAAAGTTTAGAAAAAGACAATAATAACATGCCAATATGACGTGGCAGCATAGAATTAGTAAGTACCCTACTATCATGGCACCATGCAATAAAAAAATACAATAGACGACGTATATTTAGTAATCTAATCCGCTAAACTGTTCTTAAAGAGTCATAAAGAACCCTGTAAGAAATCGACACGTGCTTCCCCTCTCAACGAGCCACGGCAACACGTCGTGTCCGGGTTCGCAACAAGTCAATCGTCATCCTGAGGATGCCTCGTTGAGAGGTGAAACACGTGTTGATTTCTTACAAGGTTTTTTATGAGCAGGTAGGTACTTTGTTTGTTATGACACAATGTGAATAAGAGATGTGACATAACATCCCGAGCTATGGAAAGTGCTCAGCTTGGAGTATCTATGGCATCGAGTACGGAACGACGCAATACGACAGAGAGCAAAAGTAGTGGATATAGCACACAGAAAAGCAATAGGTTGTGGCAACGGGCTGGCGATATTAGCCTTAGGGACCGATGGCCTTTAGGGAAGCCTTTAGAGTAGTCGTCAAACGTAAGGTTAAGGCTGCCTGTCCATTGAAGCGGAGCGAGGCAGCGGAGAGGAGAATGGCAGCGGAGTGGAGCGGAGTTGCGGACAGTGTCTGTCTATTGATGCGGAGCGAGGCAGCGGAGCGGAGTTACGGACTGTGCGGAGCGGTGTTGCGGACTGTGCGGAGCTAGACCGACTTCACATATTTTTCCGCATCGCTTCTCCGCTTCCCCGCTCCACTTCTCCGCTCCGTTTCCCCGCTCCGCTTCCCCTATCTGCTTCTCCGCTCCGTTTCCCCGCTCCGCTTCCCGGTTTTGTATGAATTTTTAAACTAGTTCGCAAATCCCTGTCCACTGAAGCGGAGCGGAAGTTTTATGCAATTCCATTGGTTAATATTGGCACACCGCTACTCCGCTCCTCTCCTCTCCGCTCCAGTGGACAGGCAGCCTTAGGGTAGGCTCAGGCTGGATGGACAACGAACTTTGCAGGACGCAGCGTGGCTGGTAGCAGCTGTATACTGTATAATCCCGCGTTAATGTGATCCTCGCGCGAATACATGATCGTTAGAACTTGTTGTTCGGTGAACCTGAACGCGTGGTCGCGCCGACAGAGGGCGCTTTCCCGTTTTCCGAACAAAAAGAGACTGCCCGCGACCGATCGCGTGTTCGTGCGACGATCGCTTTTGAATAAAATTTAGCCTAATACTATCCGAGGATCAAGTTAAAGGCGTATGTCCAATACAGGACTTCTATAGACTCCTGCTGGGGCCGCGGGAAAGTCCGAAAGGGATACCGTGGCCCCTGGCAACGTACAGGCAACTGAAGAAACACGGGTGGGTTTTAGTCAGTAAGAGTCTGACATGCCCTCCCGCTCCGCCTAGAGCGGAAGAAGTTATTTGATAATTTCCCATCCTCAAAAAAAAAAAGGCTTCTATAGATTGAGGATGATAATATGTTGAAGCTGTAACGCAGTCTAAGAGGTTGAATTAGTATGTGTCATATCACGAAGATAAGGGTGATTGTTTTGTTTGTAGAAATGAATTATTAAACAAACTTGACGTTACTGTGGCAACAAGATAAGAGCACTATTAAGTGTGTAAGTTTTCAATGTTTATCTGTCGGTAAGACCCACGAAGTAAAATTTGTTCGACGCTAGAGATATAGTTATCGCGCCCACACTGCAACAGGTGACTATATCTAGTCTTTAAAATAAACCCAGGATAAGAACCAAACAGTATATAAAATAATGACATCATTACAATTTAAACTAAGCTTATGCTCAGGAACGTACTGAACTGGGCTGAGTTAATTGATTGAT
This sequence comes from Agrochola macilenta, assembly GCA_916701695.1. Taxonomy (NCBI): domain Eukaryota; kingdom Metazoa; phylum Arthropoda; class Insecta; order Lepidoptera; family Noctuidae; genus Agrochola; species Agrochola macilenta. Next base: position 6,961,088 of record OU753578.1, read on the forward strand.
TTGAACAAAAGCTCCATAGTTTTCATGAATTTATATCTTTAAGGGGCCTATTACAAAAATGCGCGTAGAATCATGATTTCCTCGTTGAAATTGAATACTATTCGTTGGTTAGTATAAATAACAATTACTTGGTAAAAATTGTTCGTTTTCTCTTCTACAATAATAATAAAGCGATTTTTTCATTATTTATTTATTTATTTATCTAGCAATAATCGTTCTCCTGATGCATGTTTTGGCAAAAACTCATGTAGAGCTCATTTGAGAGCTCTAATTTGCGGATTCTGTTGAATATAATTCATCAATACAATTTTTCTCATATTAAACATATCCGATACTTTGATAATAATAGAATACATTTTTGTTATATGACTTTTATATAAAGAAAAAATGACTGGACCTAATTCAATTTTCTACTGACAAGGTTTGGAAACAAGTCTGAATATCTCCGAAGTTCAACATCATTATCGTACTATACTAAAATAGTCTCCAACATTTGCTTAATAACAGCAATTTTTATTTTTTATTTTTTTTATTGCTATTTCTATTTTTTTATGAATAAAATAAAAGTACCATATATTTCACTGCGCCGGCGATGTGCGCTCAGTATCGCAAGAATGCTTTAGCGCAGCGCCGAAATGTAAGAGGGCTCTTAACTAGCATGTCGTTGTTTTTATTTTGTCCAGCTCATTTCGCCTTCAAAAAAATGCCAGTCAGTCAGCAGGTTGGTGGTAGCGCGGGTGACTGCCCAGGGTATACTGGGTGAACATTTCCGCCACTTGATCACGGCTCAATTTCATCTGCCAAATTCTTAAGACGATCCCAAACAGCTCCACAGCATGGTCACCCTACAAATGTAAATGCGTACGCGCAGTCCGTTTGATGTGCCGCTGCGTGTTTGTTTACTCACCGCCGCTCAGTGTGAAACCGTTTGTTCTAACTATGGACCGCAATTGAATGCTGTCAGTTGTGTTTTAGATGAAAAATTTGTGTTCGAAATGTGTGGTGAGTTGCTGGACTTTCGGGGTGTCAATTTTGTTGGAGGGGCTCGTGGCTAAATAATAACAGCTGCACGGGTCGATCTAAGGTTAAACTACGCTTGTCGCGGTCGGTTCGTGGATGGGTACCCATTCATTACATATCGAGACGTGCTTTCTGTGACACGGAGGGTCACAGGAAGCACGTTAAGCCGTTAGTCCCGGCTGTCGTTCGTAGATCTTTGACAGTTGTTATGGGTAGTCAGAAGCCCAAAAATCTGACAACCAGTCTTACTTACATGGGGTATTGTGCTACCCAGTAACTGGGTTGTGGAGGTCAGATAGGCAGTCCCTTCATGTAAAATACTGGTATTCAGCTGCATCTGCTTATAGTGCTTATACTGGAAGCAGAATAGTTGAACAGAACCCCAAAATAGTTGGGAAAAGTAAGGTAGATTGAATTTTGTTGGATACTTTGGATTTTATTATTGGGCTAGACTTTGTTCACGTTTGAACAATAGACCATGAGATCCTGGAGGAGGTTGTCGTTGACGATCAACTTCCTTGTTGGTCTAGGTATCACCTCGGTTGATGGTTTTTGCGCTTGAGTCTTGATCCTTATTTATACTTTATTGTACACCAGATTATACATTACATAAAGAAAAAGTAATACACAACAAAATATACAATGGGCGGCCTTAACGCTTACTGCGATCTCTTCCAGGCAACCTTGGAATAGACAGTGATTTTCTGGACATAAATGATCCTTGTCCTTAGCAAAGTGTTATTGGGTTTTCCATCATGAATTTACTTGGTAGCAGCCCTGAATATTTGAGTAATGGTTAATATTATACTTCGTCGCTGCATCACAAGATTTTCATATTCACCAAGTAGTCCACTTCTTAATGTACGGGACATCGAACACAGTTTTGAAAATGACAAAATTATAGTAAGTAAGTACACTACAACTCAAAATTGGAATTGGAAGCGCGTTGACGCGCGAACACTAGAAACGAATGACAACTTTCGAGTCTTTGACACTAGAGGCGCCGTGAGCGCGCGCTCCTTAGAGTGAATTGGCCTGCAAACAATGCTGTAAAAAGTGTACGATGCTCGGTACATTTAGGAGTGGACTACTTGGTGAATATGAAAATCTCTTCGGATGCAGCGACTCATATAGTTACGGTCAAACTTCACATCAGGTAAGTTAGTTTAATCGTCAGTTAGCAATGAACTCCTATTATATAGGAATTTATAACTGGCGAAATATGTAGTTACTTATGTACCAAATTTTTATTATTTTATGCCTCTGTCTACCGTGTCCGACGAATACCCCGCTCTCGCTGAAAATCAGCGCTGGGGCTCAGTCTCGCATAGGGTCGCAGCATTATGCTGAGCGACGGCCGTTTTGCGTGGATGTGACGCAAATTTTCCACCAACTAGTTCTTTTTTTGTGTTTGTGTTCTTTCTTTGCGTCATATTAACCGCAAATAAACGTATTAACTTTTTTTTTTTTTATGCAGGCGTAGCTATACTTTAATATTATCGTTATTAGTTAAATAATTATAAATAGTTAATGCCTCTTTTGATGTCCCACCACAATTAATATTTAACCCACTGTCAAAGTTAACTAAAACCAGTCTGTTTATGTTTACAACACTGGCATGAAAACGTTTGTTCTGATTCTAAGTATGGACCAACCGCAGTGTCGCAGACTTTTGATGTGTTCGTTATTTTCGTATATTTATTATTTTAATGTTTTTTGTGACATTTTAACGTTTTCCCGTTGAGGGAACGAAGTATGGCTATAGTAAAAGTTGGAACCCCTGAAGTACTTTATTTCAATTGTAACGTTATAAATGGCCTACGTGGGGAATATTGAGAATTTGTGACCCTATCTTGAATTAAGTTTAACACGCTATTTTCGAAACAATCCAAAACCGAAAAATCGAGAAGTCGACAAAAAAGGCCGTTCTTTAATTGTCAAAACAAAAGAAAACGCAATTGTGTTAAAAAAAAAAAAGAAAAATCTAATTTACTAATAAATTTTGCCTTGTAACTTTGGCATTTTTACTTCCTATAGAAAGTTCTAAAAATTATGGATAGAAAGTAAAATCTTCCATAATACTCCGTTGGAGACAAATCCCGATAAAGAACCTTATCCGCGAAGCACCTTGTACAAATTCAAATTCAAAATGGAGGTAAATAAACCCGACATATTATCTATATTAACTTCTTAATATTGGTAGGTCGGTTCAACCAGCTCCAGACTGCCAGGACTCCCCTCGAGTGACCAGTTGCATCCAGTCAGTATCAACAAACCACTTGATCGTTTATTCATCTCATTGTTGAGTACTTGAATTGCATCGCGGATTGGATTCAATAGATCAATGAATGTAGCTATGTTGTATAATAAATATAATAATACACGTTTTGTGTAGCCGCCTTCCTGCAAAAACAAGAGGTCGTAGACAAAATTACGAGTGCAGAAAAGGTATAACAATAGACAAGTTACTTAATAAAAATAGTAATGAGACAAGAACACACTTTTTAGATCTAGTAATAAGAGTCAACGAGGCAGAAATATATTTTGTCTATCTCCTTCGCAAATGCAAACCACAGAGTACGTTATAACATACTGAAAATGCAAACTTTTGACTGGCCCCAGTTGTTGGCCTACGACTGGACGAGTGGACAAAATGGCTGCCACGGTACGATTTTTTTGAAGAGTATTATCCGACTACTTTTGATAGTACCAGTTTACAAGTGTATGTTAAAGACTATCGCTATCTCATAAGGTATACGGATAAGCTAATAGCTAAACTATACAATACTTTCTTATCTACGCTGACGGCGTTTTGACAAGACGTCACCCGTTGAACCACCATTTTTGGCTTGCAGAACTATCTCTGTTTCGTTGAACGTAGACCGCGGTCGTGAAAGCTCTTCTGATCATCCTCCTACTTTTATTCTAAGTCGACGAAACACGTCTTTTTAGCCGTCATCTCAGAATTCACTTCCTTCTTATAGCGATACCACGAATGTTGGTCACAGTAACTATGTTGTTATACCGCAGTTTGGTGAAGCCTTGACTCAATCTCTTATATGTATAGTATTTTATGAATCATAGGGGAAGTGGTGATGTTCCTTTTTTTGGGCAAAAAAGAAACATCAGCATAGAAATATAATATATATGTACGGAAGAATAGACAAAATGACAGATAAACAATCACAATCTGTCATTTTGTCTATTCTTCCGTAGACAAAACACGTAGAAAACCCGTTTTTATGGTTGTCATGCTTCGCGTGCTGGAAACGAAACGAAATAAACATAGTTTTTAATTTTTGGAAGCCTATAAATGGCAAGCGTAAGCGCTATTGTACATACTAAATAGATATTAGACTGTAAGCTTTCCTAATAATAAATAAATAAACCTTTCTTCTCGGTTGCTCTATGGCAATATATTCAAATATAAACGATGAATGACATATATTTTATATTTCTTTTCAGATGTGACTCATTCGACTCACAAGATCCGTGCTCACAAGAATAGCAGACGACATCGCGCTATTAATGGTAAATATTATCATTTTAATATTAAAACATAAGTACCTATGAGACTATTATCACAGATTACTATTATTTACTAATCTGTGCTATTATTTAACAAAAACACGCGTGGGCCTGCAGATCATGATCATACAAGGAGAGTTGCCTTTTAAACATTTGCCTTGCCTCTCGCCATCAGAATAGAATACTAGAATTAAGTAACACCTCTGTATTAAAATATTATTAAATAAAAAAATAAACAGTATTTAACATTGACTCAGGCGTGCGTGCTTTGCGGAAATCCATGATAAAATACAATAGACGACGTATTTTTAGTAACATAATCCGCTTAACTGTTCTTAAAGAGTCATAAAGAAGAACCCTGTAAGAAATCAATACGTGTTTCACCTCTCAACGAGGCATCCTCAGGATGACGATTGACTTATTGCGAACCCGGACACGACGTGTTGCCACGTCAAGCATCGAGAGCAGTGATACTGCTCTCGAGGCTTGCAAGGTTCCTAATGACTCTTTAAGAGCAGTTAAGCGGATTAGGTTACTAAATATACATCGTCTATTGTATTTAAACAGTAATGATAAAAAGTCGGACATTAGGAAAAGAATCCGGATATTTTACATTTTTATTCTTTCTTTTATCAGTTTTCGTTATAAAAAATTCCCCTTAAGTTCAAAAGTCCAAGTCCAAACGGGGGCCCAAAAATCCGGACATCGAAATTTCTTTCTATGTCCGGCTTTTTGGCCCCCCAGAAAAAAAGAAAATACGTTTATTTCCGGTAAACGTGACGCAATGAAAAAACACATACTTACACGAAAATAACAAGTTGGGAGAAAATATGCGTCACATCCACGCAAAATGGCCATCGTTCAGCATAATGCTGAGACCCAATGCGAGACAGAGCCCCAGCGCTGGTTTTCAGCGACAGCCGTGACGTGACGTTGACGTGATGACGTGATATAAAAACAAGAAATAAAATAAAATTTATTTTATTTGTCTAAGTCTTGTATTTAATACAAGACTTAGTACTTACTAAAATTTGAATGGGCTGGATAAACAGGAATTTTAAATAATTTTAATATACAAACACGGTCAAACACCCAGTTTCACAAAGACAAACATTAATGCCCCATTATATAATGTATCATAAGCGCTAATTAATGATTTCATTAATTTCTTCAAAGAACCATTAAAATCGAGTCTAATGTTGGTTTCTGCAATAAGTTATAACAAGTTAATGGAAGATTAGTGTTTAATGACGGCTTTAAAAGTTAAAGTTCGTTTCTACAACTGGCTGTGAGTCATTTTAAATCAATAAAGACAATATCCCGACGGATAGTAATCCTACATGCAAGTGACAGCAAGCAAATGTTGGTCTGGCATTTGCCGCGCAAAGTCAGATCGCTGAAACAGTGCGTTTGAATTCTCACATGGTCTAATAAAACAAGGTCTGGCATTCCGGGACTAACACATGCTTACGTCACTATACAGTTGCCACTCTATTGCAACAAAACACGATTAAGGAAAGACTTTCAGAAACCAAAGCTTTTAAATTGTCGTTTCGTGTGTCAAATCAAACGAAACAATTCAATTTAAACATAAACCAACGTAATTGTTAATTAAAACCTCATTGTTTTATCGGATTCGCAAATGTATTATAGGTGGTTGGGGAGTTATTATTACAAACTTCTGGTAACACAGATGTGATGCCGTAGACTTGTGTCGCCCACGTGACCACTGTGTTTCGGAATGCCATACCTGGCGAAGTACACACATCAACACGGTCTAGGGATATTTTTAAAAAAGCGAATTACTATCAATGTGTTAATTATTTATATGACATGTATATATTTAAAAGATACGTTATTTAATATTCTACCATTTTTTAATAATGGTTAAGATACTTCGATTGAAATCTCAGGATTTTATGGAAAAAAAATGAAGCATAGACGGAAACCGTATATGAATTAACTTTTAATTTATGAGTAAAAACTGAAAAAAATAGAAAAATCATTTAATTTGTGTTTATAAACTTGAAGTTAGTAGTCTGAGAAAGCGCCCATGATGTTCATAACACATCGGCAACGATTCGGCATGCTCAGAACAAGGTTGTCAATGTCTTGCTGCGGAATATTGTCCCATGTCCTTCTGAGGTGCGCAAAAAGTTGATCTTCTGTAGCCAGATTTTCAGGAACTTCCTTCAGAGCTCTTCTTTGCAGCATATCCCACGCATGCTCAATGGGATTTAGATCTGGCGATTGAGCAGGCCAGTCTAAGGCCCTAACATTGTGTGTATGTAACCAAGCTGCTACCGTTCTCGCCGTGTGAGCCCGGGCATTGTCGTGCATGAGCAGGAAATCTTGCCCCATTTGTGTTCTGTGGGGCAAGATTACGGGCCCCAGCACCTGTTGGACGTATCGTTTTGCCGTCATATTGCCCCGCACCCAAACGAGATCCGTCCGTCCTCCAAGACGAATTCCTGCCCAAACCATAATTGTTCCTCCTTGGTATGAGTGAAGTTCCTGAGGGTTCTGAAGACGGCTCCATCGTCCAGGAACTCGCCAAACACGCGTCCTTCGTGAATCTGGATGGAAGCCGCACCTGGATTCATCCGTGAACAGCACATTGGACCATTGCTCACGGCCCCAGTCCAAGTGGTTCCGAACCCATTCTTATCGTCGTCCACGATTGCCTCCCGGTAAAGGTGGGACCCGGAGTGGTCTACGAGAGCGTAGATTGCTTTCATGCAGTCGCCTTCTTACAGTTTGGTCACTCACAAGCACTTGGTGTTCCACTCGCAGCCTTTGGACCAATTGAGTCACCGTTGCATTTGGTTGAGCTCGCGCGGTAATTTGCAAAAATCGGTCTTGTCTGGGGGTAATGATGCGACTTGGCCCCCGGTGCCTCTCCGCTACTTCACCTGTGGCACGATAGCGTGTCCACAATCTTGAAATTACATTTTGGTGGGTCCCTATGGCCTCAGCAACATTACGCTGAACAGACCCAGCTTCCAGCATTCCCACAGCTCGTAACATCTCCGCCCTCGTCAAATGTTGGCGTTGCATGGCTACAATACTTCAATTTTAACTTTATCTTTCGTTTAAAAATGAAAAAAAACTTTAACTAAACGTAATTCGTATTGTTTTCTAAATTTCGCACAAATGAAAATTCCCTCTCCTACACATCAAGACATTTTTATGCCACTGAAACAAAAGAATTTTCAAAAATTTGAATTTGGAATTAGTCTGAGATAAATTACAAACAAATCGGTGTATAAAAGATTCCAATGCGGCCAGTACTTTTCGAGTTATTTAATTGAGTATGAAATATCCCTAGACCGTGTTGATGTGTGTATATTATTATACCATAAATTCTCACAACTTGAGTTTGCGCCATACATAGAAATATAAATATCTGTGGCGCCATACATATAGGTACTTACTCGACGAAAATGAGTAATCGCGAAATAAGCTGAAGTCAAATGATATAGATAGTGCGATCCACGAAGACGCGCCCCACTCCGCTCCGCTCCGTAGTAAAATACAGCTTACAGTACAGTAATCGCGGAGTGGGGCGCGTCTTCGTGGATCGCACTATCTGTAAGCCAGAAGAAAAAAAAAGTGTACCGAAAGTTCTTTTACCTTACACGGGTGACCTTTTATCTAATAGAATAGCACCTTACCTAAGTAACTTAAACATACTTACTTCTCCCGACCTCTCCAGGGGTTATATATGCGAGACAGTAAAGTAAGAAAAATCATTACAAAATAAATTTTTGTCCGATCGTAAACTTAGGTTCGGTCGGAGACTCGGAGCAAGGACGCCCTAGATTTAAGAAGGGCAAACTGCACCAGTGGTAGTGTCCTTCGAAAAGGTCAGGTGCGTAGCCAGGCGAGGCGTACACACCCGGCGCGCAAATAACCCATTAAAATCTATTTATTAATGGAAAGCCAAACCATTTTTTTTTTATAGACCACCGGCATTATGTATTTGCCCATTCGATTAGCGAAGGATGCCTTGATTATTATCATTTCATTCATTGAATGAAATTGTATTTTCGGTTTTTACCGCCATCTTTTATCAAATCGTAGTAAATTTTAGATTTGTAACTGATAAAAAAGGTAATAGATGGCGCGGTTCTCAATTTCCAAATTAGTCCAACTACTCACTAATAGATGGCGTTATTCTCGATATATTTAATTTGTTTGTCTACTCACCAACAGATGGCGAACTGCGGTTTGAACCAGAACCGTACAACAAGAAATTGGAATTGAATTCTTCTGGGAAAATACACTGCAAAGTGGCTGGCGGTGTTAATCCCACTGTACAATGGTTTTTGGTAAGTTTAATAAAAGATATAAATCTTTTACATACCATTTGTATGAAATAGTTAAGTTTTTTTTTTTTTCATTAAAAAGTACTTAATTTCTAATTGGTCGACAATAGGCACCTTCTAAAGGGCATTTTTTTTTTAAATATACCCTTAAACGCACACTTTACCACTTGATACACTATCGTCCCAGTTTTCCTATTTATAGAAGTTCTTCTACTAATAGATTTGGGCAAGAAGATTCTCAACCACACTAGACCACAAGGCTCTACACTTTCTTTTTCCAAAATCTTGCTACATCGCATCAGCTACGTGCAATTAAACGTGGGAACAAGACATCTTATATTTTATAAGCACATACATGACTGGCATTATACCAGTCATGTATGTGCATATTTTATTAAAATGCAATTTCTATGGTCTCCTTTCTTCTAGAACGACTCGGCCCCCTTACCGGAAGGCGTGACGTCAGCGAACGGGACGCTGATGGTTGCTGACGCTGAAAATCGCCACTCTGGGCAGTACACCTGCAAGGCGGTGGACGGGGAGAACTCCATCACGTCTAAGATTACTCTAGATGTTGTGGGTAAGTTGAGGGGTTTTAAATTTGAACCTGTACTATTAATTTAAAATATGTCTACTCGCACATGACGTGAGTAAGTATTGTAAATAATATTTTCTCAGGATGCATCATCAGCCAATAATTTTCCCACTACTGGGACCCAGGCCTCCTCTCTGTGAGAAGCAGTGGGCCGTAATCCACCACGCGGGCCCAGTGCGGGTTGCTAGGTGCCACATATCTTCGTTTTTTTTTGTTCTAGGACATGCCGATTTCAACTTGTCTTCTTTATATTTTTTGAAGTGAAACCTTCTTTAGCATCGTTGTGATTTGAAAGTCGATGAAACGAAAAAGCGACAGTAAAAAGAGACAGACACATAAATTCATAAGATTTAACGTTGGAGAAAATGAGATAGGAATACAGTGTTTCTTATATTCGTGGTTCTCTTTGTGCTCTGCTTCGTACCCCCTCCACTCGTGTTTACCAAGGCATAGTGGGAGTTTGTTCGGGCCTCAGCGTTGTTACGCTATAGCCTCCCCCCCCCCGCCGGCGCGTGCCAAAGCGGTTCAAAATTTTTGAAGGGTTCACTTCTACCACGTGTGAATTGCACACATGTTTTTTTGTTTGAGGATAGTCACTTGAAAACGAGGTTGTTTTTGATAGTATTAATATTAGCACTGAATACTGTCCCACTCGAGCTGGTGGGCAAACATTGTCGCCATAACCATCAGCCTGTTTCTGTATTGCCCAAACAATAGTATTGTCACACACATGTGCCTAGCTACCAGGGTGCTGTCAGGACGAAATCGATTTCTTGTGTAAATAAATGTGCTGGCTGATTAAAAGGGCAATTACAAAGTGAAAACCGGTTAGAAGCACTTACGGCCTCTTGAATACCTGTGACGATTGTCATAGTAGGTGTGTGTAACTCTTTACGGAACCGACTCGCTGATCCGGATCATTGAAGTGTTCCAAAAGATTGGTTCAGTAACAACGGTTCATACGCATCATTTGAATCTGAATCATTACTTTGTCTCTGTGTCTTTCCGCGCGACCGTTCGCTTGCGAGGCGTCAGGCGACTGAGCAGTGAGCGAGTGAGCGAGAGTGAAAGACTGAGACCTACTGAGACACTGAGTTACGTTACTTTAATGTCAGTACTACCGAACTGACTCGCGAGTCGCGAGTGAGCGATTGACACATTACAATTTATTTAAGTCAGAAAGAGATAGCAAATGAGATGTGTATCACTCATACTCTCACAGTTTTTCGTTGTCTTTATGCATTTTTATATCCTTTGAGTCGATGATTCAAATGATCCAAATGAAACACATCAATGATTCGGATCATTTCAATTTCTAATCGCAAAAATTATACACTTTGCCCACTTCTATGTCATAGGTCTTCGTAATTAAACGTAAATTATCGACGACAAAGCAGGCAAAAACCATTATTTTAAATTAACTTTTTTGTCGGTTTAATTCTCGAGATGGGGTTCTGGTTTTAATCTACTCGGATCGGGTAATAAGAAACAGTCTCAGAAGAAAACGAATTCTGGATACATGTCCAGTTAATGACAATAAGCCCGACCTCTATAAGAGAGTTGGAGGAGTTGGTAAGGTTGACCTTACCAACTCCTTGGAAGACCACAAGAAGTGATCTAATGTGAGTCTCAATATAAAAAATATTCCTATCTTCCACAGTAGCACCCCGCGTGTTAGAACCAGCAGCAGGTGAACAACTGCATGTGACGGTCGGACAGTCGGTGGTGCTGAACTGCGTGGCTACCGGCGACCCGCCTCCCACCACGCACTGGGACAGGAACCTCGCCATATTGGGGAAACAGCGTGAGTTAACTACTTCTTCCTGCCCTTGTCCAATGTTACTAGGGGTTGGCGCAACGTTTCTTTCTTCAATTCCCCCCTCTCAGCCAACGTGAATAAACTATTAATCACTGTTACCGTTGTGCCAACTAAAGCAACGCCACAGGGCATCAGCATTAAAATTACTAGCGTAAAACTCTGCAGGTGATAATACAGGGTGGCAGGGACATCGACGCGAAGCCTGATACCATGAATTCCGACGAAAAATTTCAACGCAGGGGAGTTCAGAATCATGTACTGAATCCATGGTATCAGTTTTCGCGTCGATGTCCCTGCCAACCTGTATAATATTTAGAAAGTATTTTCCCATCATGGCCTGCCTATTCTAAATCCGGAAACACCAATGGGATTCAATGGGATGGGATTTCAGTCAACACTCCTCGATGTAACTCCAGTCTTGAGTAATCTTCACTATAGTTTAAGCCACTGCCACAATAAAGTACAAGCTTATATTCAAAGACACCTCGTGGTCTCCTCAAGTTCCTGCAGGCTTGGGTCATGAATAAAAAATGCAATTGACTTTTTTATGTTTTCAGAGGATGGTGTGGATGTAGAAGATGGTGTCAATGCCACAACAGCCAGGTAACATTTTTTGTTTCTTTTTTTAATAGAAAATCGTTCCCTTAAATAATAGTTACTAAAGCATATTTCTATAGCCTATTTGCATTACTACTAATGTCGTTTGACTCAAATTCCCTTGTGTTAAGTAAAGTAAATTAAAATATATTTGCATATATTGTAAGCACTAAATTCAACCATCTTACGCGTAGATTTTTTTTATAGGCATCAATTCGCTTTGTATATTTATATGTATTTCGCTTTCTCCACCAGAATAATTCTAATGAACAACGGCACGCTGATCATCCACGCCGTGTCGGCGCCGGACGCGGACCGGTACGGCTGCACGGCCGGCAGCGCCGCCGGACTGGCGCGGCACGAGCTGACGCTTATTGTGCATCAAGGTATTAATTAAATTAATATTTTAAACTGTAATCTGGACTATGATCTGTTCAAAAAGTATCAGATGAAAGTGTAAACAAACACTGTTCAGGTAAATTTTTTAAGTTAACTTGCTAACTCCCAGCGGCGACTTAACCCTTCGAAGTCATAGGTTTGAACCCAGACAGGCATTACTTTGTGTAAATTATTTCATCACCACTGCTCTTAAAACGGTGAAGGAAATCATCGTGAAGAAACCGGCATGTCCTAGAACCAAAAATTCGAAGACAGTTGACATCTATCAACCCGCACTGGCCCGCGTGGTGGATTACGGCCCACTCCCTCTCACTGAGAGGAGGCCTGGGTCCCAGCTGTGGGAATATTATAGGCTGGATGTGCTTATGTATGCACTCAATAAAGGGAATTAATAACATATTCATCTGTATTTCAAAGGTTTCAACTTTGTCTCACTACATTTTTCAACTTGAATAAAATTATTAAATTGTAATTGAAAAATCGCCTCGAAAACTAAAGATAATATAAAGATATCACTCACACTCATACCCTACCACCTTTCCTTGTAACCTTTTATGTATGTAATGCAAATATTCACTTATTTTGAATTTTGTTTTCTATTTGTATTTTATGTTTTTATAAGTCTCTTTTAGTTAATTACGATGTTGTTTTGTGGTGAATGCTGTGTATACATATAATAGACACACATACCAATACTTTTATTATGTTATTGTACTGTTTGAATTGTTTGTATGTACTGCTGTTAGTGTTCCAAATAAATTAATTAAATTCACCTTCAATAGGGATGATGCCTGGGTAAAAAAAAAAACTAATTAGTCCGTCAGTCAGATAATAAAAAAATATTCGACACGTATTTTTTGCTGTATCATATTAATGAAAAAATACTTAGATAAAACGCATTTTAAGTCAGTGGGGGTCGCTACGTCACTAGTATATATAAAATCTACATACTCGTGACGTCATGGCACCTTTTACCTCCATGTATCGCCGTAATCTTTAGATTACGTAAAAAAAGAAAAAATACGTTTCCAATATTTTTTTATAATCTCAAAGACGGACTAAAAATAATTTTTTGGTCATCATCCCTATTGTCAACGAAAAATTTAAACATGTTTTTCATTGAAAATTGAGGTTTAATTTAATTGACAGTGAATTAAAAATTTTCAAATACTCAAAGGACTCATTTTGTAAGCGGCACTACAAATTAGCATCCCCAAGTACGTTTTCAGCTCCATTTGTTTACCTTTTCATCAGATACTTGTGGAACAGTATATATTGTGATATCAACTTAATAATTGAACAAGAATGCTCGAGTACTCTCGCTTAGCCCGTTTCTCATAGTACCATATTAAAAACTATATTTATTTCCACAGAAGGAGAACTCCCTCCTCAAGAATCAAGCGGCGTAGCTGGCAAAGCCGTCGTGGTCTCCATATCAGTAGCTGGAGCGTACATGGTGCTGGTACTGGCTCTGATGGTCTACTGCAGGAGACGTAGGCTCAGGAGACGGCAGAGAGGTACGAAAAACGAATAGAAACTATATTAGAAATAATCTCTAGAATATGGTCAAGTGCTAATAGGCATATTTTTTCGTGTAACTGTACAAAATGGCCTTTTAAACGATAATAATCAACTTGTACTGTGAGACCATTACCAGCATGTTAAGTTGCTACAGGTTTTAAAAACTGAAATTGACAAACGTCAACTTCTGTAGAGAGTTTTTTAACGTGCACCTCTTTCTACATTGTTCTCACATGTATAGTAAAATTACACCATGAATGATGTAACTAATATCTTGTAAAAATATTCTGATTTAAAAGAGGAATAGAGGTTCTTCTCGATAGGAACCTACTACGCTTTGGAATGGGCAACTAGCTTCATATTTCTGACTGACCGACCTCTTGACCATTCAAAAGTACCTGTAATTGGTTTATTTGAAATAAATGCTTTGAGTTTGACAGAATAGTGGTGGTCCAATGGCAATGGCGCCGACTTTGAAGCTGTAGGTCGTGGTTTCGAACCCGGCAGGCGCACTGGGCACTACCAACCCACACTGGGCCCGCGTGGTAGATTAAAGCCCACCACAAAAAATAATAAAAAATAAAATAAAGCTAAAAAAAGTTATTAAATTAATGATGGTATAAAAAAAACGTGAGTCTGCGTTTTTTGCTTATATTGTACGGTGGTATGGACGCTTGTGGAACTCTTGGCTAAGTAATAACAGCCGCATGAGTAGATCCATCAGGTTAAAGCCACGCTTGCCGGGGTTGTTCTGTGGATAGTTAACCTCTTTACATACCGAGACTCTTCCGTGCCTCGGAAAGCACGTCAAGCCGTTAGTCCCGGCCGTCATTCGTGGATCTTTGACAGTCGTTAAGAGTCGTCAGAAGTCTGACACCAGTCTTACCAAGGGGTATCGTATTTCCCAGTTGCTGGATTGTGGAGGTCAGATAAGCAGTCGCTCCATGTAAAATACTGGTATTCAGCTGCATCCGGTTAGACTGGAAGCCGACCCCAACATAGTTGGAAAAAGTCTAAGCAGATTGATTGGTATGGAATGGACGCTTCGTGTGCGACTCCGGCTCGCACTTGGCCGGTTATTTATAAACGATTTTTTTATGATTGCAAACGTTTCTTTCTAGGAGAGAAGATGGAGTTAGAGATGACAGAAGGTCGTGAGAAGTTAGTAGAAGAAGGAGAAGAAGATAAGCAGAAAGTGAACGGAGCCGCCTTACAGAATGGGAGACTGCTCGCACATGATAAGGATAGCGGTTTGTGCTTCTCTTCTCTACATAGCGTTATTAGGAAAAATTAAGTTCTCGCCCGGATTTTCCTAAAGTAGATGGATAACTCTCCCATACAAGTTTGGCCCAGCATGGACATAAATAAAACAATATATATCATGAAGAAATATTTGTATTTAACAGTCCTGTTTATATTTTATTACTCTATAACTCGGTGGTGACGAGATATCAGACCACCACAAGAAAACATTCATGCGAGCCATATTACACACGATTGACTAAAAATGACCTGTCATTAATGAAAGACATGATGTCTTGACTATTTAATGACAATCGACATAAAATGGTGGTAATCAAAATAAAACAAACAATAAATGAATACTCTTTTAAATTGATATTTTCCCACCATGTTATGCGGAGAAATGAAAGCCATGATGGAAATTTCAATATTATAAGCTTCAAAATAAAATATTAAGTCTTTTTCCATGCTGGACCAGACTTTATCTATGTCCTTTTGATTCTTAATCTGTGGGTGGACAAAGAAATAGCGAATTCTAATCCTGTGTTTTGCACTAGTGTCGTGTCTCGTGACCCATTTTTGCTTTGAAGTGTAAACTTACGCGTTCTTTTGCACTGAAAATACATTAAAATAATGATATTTTGATTATTTAAATGGGTTTTAAGTGTTATTTAGAAATAATATCATCAGTACGAGTTTTAAGCTGAAAACACTTAATGGAAATTCGTGTGCCTTTTTATTTTTATACAGTCGCCACCTAGACTCTATAGACTTATTAATTAAAACGTCTTTAATATATACAGGAGCTGATAACTCGGAGGTGTCAGGAATTTCGCGCGCCTCTAAGAAGTCGGGGCAGTTTGAACATCTGTCTATACCACGGACACTTCTCACAGAACAAATTACACTTGGTAAGTTATTTATTAGTATAAATTACATGCAAGCTTAGTTGTGACTTTGTGAAGTTCTAGGAAAAGAGAAGATTTTTTGATGATTTTTTTCTGGGGTCAACAACCGCTACTAGTTACTTGAAGTCTTACTAGTTACTTGAGAAAATCAGATTTTTTTGTTTTATCATGTTAAGAAGCCGTGCACGAAATCTACTGATTTTGATCAATTTTGTTCATTAGTTGTGAGAAAGGGAAATAGAATTTAAACAATTTTTTTTGTTATTTAATGTCTAAATGTACCTAAATGCATCTAACACCAAAATGTAGCATTTTTATGCTGGTTGTTATAAATACAGAGTGGCAGGGACATCGTCGCGAAAACTGATAGGTACAGTCAGCATCAAAAGTTGTTGACCACATTTAGATTTTCAAAATCGCTGTATAGTGAAGTGCTAATAGTGAATACGGTGTACAGCGATTTTGAAAATCTGAATGCGGTCATCAACTTTTGATGCTGACTGTACCATGGATCCAAAACATGATTCTGAAATCCCCTGCGTTGAAATTTTTCGTCGGTTATTTAAAAAAAAAATCTGTTGTTCCATACATTTTATAATCATAATCATAATCATAATCATTTATTAATTTGCGAATATGGGTACAAAAAGAAAAGGTCTTATATAAACAATAGTGTCCATTAGCCATATCCTACCTTAAGGCATGCAAATTTCCCGGGTCGACGGCGCGTTGTGTTCCACGCGCGCCTCAAAGAGATGTCAGCACCAACTGACGGGGTCCGTAAGGGCCAATGCCTGCCAGGGTTGCGAGTTGGTCCGAAAGGGATATCGCGGCCCCGGCACACAGGCAACGGAAGGAACACGGGTGGGTTTTAGTCAGTAAAAGTCTGACACTCCCTCTCGCTCCGCCCAGAGCGGGAGGAGTCATTTGATGATTTCCCACCCAAAAAAAAAAAAAAAAAAAAAAGGCATGCAAATTTAGAAATACACAGGTATAGAATTAGAATTATGTCATATTAGAATTTAACAATAAAAATACATTATTTAAAATATCGCATGGAGTAACATTATATAAGTTTGTCCTGTAAATATTCAGTGACAGAGTAATATGCTTTTTTTAGTAACAATGTTTTTATGTTGTTTTTAAATATATTTATATCACTTATCTCCAAAAGTGAATTTGGTAAATGGTTATATATGCGTGGAGCCATACATAATATACTTTTATTTAATAACGCTGTTTTATTTCTAGGTAGACACATATTGAATTTGTATCTTTTGCTTTGTAACTTATTAAAGTAGTTTGTATTTTTCCTAACGAACATTATAACTTCTAATATATATATACATGGTAACGTGAGAATATTTAATTTTAAAAATAATGGTCTGCAGCTGTCAGTTACTTTTATACTAGTTATGGCTCGTATACATTTCTTCTGGGCTTTAAATACCGCTTCCTTGTTAGTAGAATTACCCCAAAAAATAACACAAAACTTTAGAGTAGGTGCAACATAGCCGTTGTAGGCTGTAATGACTGTAGAAATACTGACGGTTTGCTTAAGTTTAAACAATGCATAAGAGAAGGTATTCAATTTAGTGCATAATGTGTGGATATGTTCTTTAAAATTTAAATTATTATCTATCTTTATACCCAGAAATCTTGCAATGTCAACTTCTTGGATCTTATTATTTCCGTAATTTATGTTCATATTTGCTATTTTACTTACTCTACTTCTGAATGTCATGAAACTTGTTTTGTCGAGATTAATATGTAAATTGTTTGATGCCAACCAGTTTATAATGTTATCTAATGTCATATTTATCTCAGGTTCCATGTGTAATTTACTATCTCCTGTGAACAGTACTGTACTATCATCAGCAAATAGGATTGTGTTGTATTTTGTCACTCTTGGAAGGTCATTGATGTATATTATAAAAAGAGACGGACCCAATACACTTCCTTGTGGGACGCCAGATGTAACCTGTTTACATGAGGATGAATAAGTTATCATTTTTTTCCCATAAGGACATATCCTTGTTATTTGTGTTATTTGCGTCCTATTACTTAAGTAAGATTTAATCAGGTCATAGACGTTTCCTCTGATACCATAAGCGTATAATTTATCTAAGAGTATTTTGTGGTCCACATAATCGAAAGCCTTTGTGAGGTCCATAAACAGTGCACACGTTTGTTTACCTCTATCCATGTGGGTTAATATGTTGTGGAGAAAATTATATACTGCTATATTAATTGATTTATTTTTACGAAACCCAACCTGTTCTTTACAAAGTAAATTGTTTCTTTCAAAGTAACTATAAATACCATCATGGATCACTTTCTCGAATATCTTCGATATGACTGGTACAAGCGCTATTGGACGATAGCAGCTCATGTCATTTTTATTTAGTTTTTTAAATAAAGGTTTAATTAGAGTTAATTTTAATTTTTCTGGGTAGACTCCATTTACTATACTTAAATTTATTACATGACTAAGTATAACTGATAGCTTAATGGATACGTGTTTTAAAACTTTAGTTGATATATTGTCATATCCGGTACTATTTGTGTTCTTTAGGGCTCCAATTATTTTGTATATATCTTCTGGTATAGTTGGACGCATAAATATTGAGTTTGGTTCGAACGGGATTCGGCATCTTGAATGGTTTGGTATAGAAGCTTTAGTTATATCAGTGAAGAAATTATTAAAATAGTTTGCAATCTGTTGTGGGTCAGTTATTATATTACCATCAACAGTAATATGTTGTATTTGATCCTTAGGTATATTTAGTTTATTGGTATTTATAATCTTCCAAGTAGCTTGCGATTTATTTCGGGCAGTTTTAATGTAATTATCATTGCGAGACTTTTGCGTTAACTTAATGATCTGATTTAATCGTGAGGATAAAGTTAAAAATTTAATTTTATTATTTTCTGTAGGTTTTTTCCTGTAGTCCCATAAAAGTTGTCGCTTACGTTTACAGCACATTCTAAGACCTTTTGTAATCCACCGAGGGCGAGATCTTGTTGATATTTTTATCTGTATAGTAGGGAAGCAAAGATTATAGAATAGGTGGAATAATTCATAAAACTCATCAAATGCTAGGTTTGGATCTGTATGGTCAAAAACGTTATTGAAGTGAAGAGAATTTATGCATTCCTTGAATTTACGAATGTTCTCCTCTGAGTAGTCTCTTTTTTCTATGTTCCATGATTTTAGGAGGAAACTAGATTTGACTGGACATGTGAGCAACTGAGCAGTGTGATCAGAAAGTGCAGATTCAATAACCTTTGCGGAACATCCTTTAATATTGAATATAATATTATCAATGCATGTTTTGCTTGATAACCGTGTTGGTTCGTTAATGCCTACTTTTAAGTTGTAACTGTGCAGAATTTGCAAAAATTCTGTTGCATCATAAGTTTTCTTAAGCAAATTTATATTAAAGTCGCCGCAAATTATAACTTTCTTTTTACCGTAACAAAATCGACCAAGAAGGGAGTTTAGTTTTCCAAAGAACATATTCACATCATCTGAATTTGGCCTTGGAGGTCTGTAGATACATATGACGTATATTTTATGGTCTAGTAACTCAATACCAGAACATTCAATGATATTTTCAAGTGAGTAATTACTGAAATCATCTATTGGTGCATATTGAAGCGATTTTTCTATTAAAATACAAGACCCACCGCGCCGGCTTTTCCTACAGAAGTAAGAAGCTAGTTTATAGTTACTGATATTTAGTATGCTTTTGTCTGTTTCTATCATATTATGCTCAGTAATGCATATCACATTGATAGGGTTTTGTTCATTCTCAAGAGTTAACGTTAAAAAGTCTGACTTAGAGATAAGGCCATTTATGTTTTGGTGAAAAATGTGAATTTGTTTAGACACGAAAAAGCTCTTTTGATGCTTGTGGGGTAGATGTATTGTCTATATTCTGATTTTGTAATGCAAGGGTTGGAGAGCAAGTATCACTGGAAGACGAGCATTGATTGATCTGTGTTTCCGATTTATTGTAATGTCCATTAAATTTAGCATCTGTTAGTTTTTCAAAATAATAAGGAATAGTGCCAGGTTTCCATTGATTGATCTTATTGCTATTTTCTATATGCGTAGTATCTTCAGTCTTATAATTATTATCATAAAATGTGTTTAAATAGTGTATATATTTTTTTAATTTATGAAATATTTTTTTGATCGCAATATTATTCACTTTACCTGTAAATTTAGAGAACATATCATAAGTATAATTTAAATGTTTATTAGTGTCAAACGTATGCGTATATTCAAACTTCTTATTACTTAGATATAAAAGTTTGTTGAACGCTTCTATTCTATTATTAAACAACATTAGGCTACCATTGAGTTTAAAATTTGGAGCACATAAAATAACATTAGTATGTGTTATTTTTTCGAGCTTACATTTTATGTGATTTACCAATGTTTCATAGTTTTTAGAAACGACAAAGTCTCTTTCACCTAACAAAATTATACAAAAATCTTTCGAAGTGTAATTCACAAGTTTTAAATCGAGCCCTGATAGGAGTTCGCATATCCCCGCATTTGGCAAACAGTAATGACAGATTTTATTATTTGGGAAAACATTTTCAGCAGTTTCTAGAATACTATTTACATTATTGTCACTAAGTATACAAATTTTGGAGTATGTTCTGTTTCTATTACCCATAATTTCATGATGACTATATTTTTCAAAATTTTGCTTGACTTGAGAAACAGTAGGGCCCTCTGTTTCTGGGTAAAACACCAATTTTGATGATCTTGGGATATCATCAATACATGTTTCGTCCTTGGAACATTGTGGTTTGTCGCACGTTTGTGGGCTAGATGATGTTTTGTTTAATTTTGTCTTTTGATTAGGACTTTCTTGCATGTTTAAAAAATCAAGCTGAGATCTAACTAGGATTTTACGTTTTGATTTTGTAATGGGTTTCTTCTTAAGCGTACTTGTACATACATGTTTCAGTTTGTTAACTGTTAATTTGTAGTGATTAATTTGTTCAGCTTGTGTGCTATTTTCCAATAGTAAACTTTCTATTTCATTTTCAGCAATTTTTAAATTTTCTTCCAGTTTACATATTTTATTTTTCAATTCATCAACATCATCATTTAGCCTATATATTTCAGGATAGCTTCTGTTCATAGCATATGAAGACGTTGAAATAAATGATGTATGTTCATCCTCATTTTCTGACAGTTCAGATAATACTTCGAATGAGTTTTCAGTTGGAAAAGTAGCTTTACATGTTTTGTTTCTAAATGTGACATTATTTATCGGCGTGTTGCATATTGTTGTTGTAACATGCGAATTATCCATAGAGGTAGTAGCCATTTTTATAATACATGTCCTGCAGCGCCATTTGTTCTTTGATTCTTTGTCCATTAGTTTGTATTTTTGTGCTGGATAACCGTCGCAATCTGGTTCAAATCTGTGGTTACAGACCGAGCACAATGCCGTTCTTTTTATGTCAACCGAGTTTTTGCATTTGTAACATACTACTAGGACAGACATCTTGTGGTCACGTTTGTAGTACAAAATAGTGCTAAGTAAATTTTACTTTTCAAATAAATCTGTCGATGTTGGTGGATCAATTTGAAGCGTGGCATAAGCTAAGTCTGCTAAAAACGCGTAACGTAAGCTCAAGATGTTGGAACAAGCGCCTAATGTACGTGTAAGCGTTGAGCATGTGTGCGTAGAAGCGACCGATCTGCGGGTTGCCCTAGGTCAGGGACGCAAGTCATTGAATTTTTTTCTAAAAAGTTTTTCTCTGTTTACTCACGGTACCGGTGAAGTCCAGATGTATTATTTATATCACTTTTTAGTCCGTTTCACAACCTTTACAATGATATACAGCACTAATGAATTGGGCAACTTTTAACCAGTTTTTTAACAAATTTTACGGAGACAAAACAAATACGGTGCTAACTGTACGGTGGTTCTCAAATTCTTTTTGAAAATCTTTTTTTGAAATTCTTTTTTGACCGCGTATTAAATTTTTCTGTGAAACAGCAGATTTAAAAAAAAATAACTGACTTATAATTTCAACGCAGGGAGGTTCAGAATCATATACTGAATCCGTGGTATCAGTTTTCGCATCGATGCCCCTGCCACCCTGTTTACTAAACGAATATACACAAACATTCCAGACTTATTCCTTAACCGTACCTACGTATCTGAAGAAAATATCATTTGTAGGATTAAAACTGTTTAAGCGATCACTACGCTCGATCTTTAGGCGTGTGTGCGTGAACGGTGCACACAAACATAGCACCGCAATTAATTTACCTAAACTCTGTCGAGTGACCTTTGTGCACGGACTCTTAAGATAAACACGACCATTCCGTCTGTGAAGTTTACACTACATATGGACCCAAAATAAAAATATCATCCAACTCTTTTTTTTTGTTATCATGTTTAGATCCATCACGCCTGCGGAGTTTCGCTAGCTAATTTAATTTGATCCTCTATGTAATCGAGAAGATCTCAAGTGATGTTTTTTTTTTAGATTTCGGATGAACTCTAAAACTACTTTTAAACGTAAGAAAACCAAATCATAATACTATAAGGTTGGATACCTAACTTAAACTGAACTAAAGATAAGAAGAAATAATATAAAATGCGTTTATCGGCATTAGGTGTTGGTCCCGGCTGTCATTCGTGGATCTTTGACAGTCCTTATGGGTTAGTCAGAAGCCCAAAAGTCTGACAACCAGTCTTACCAAGGACTATGGTGTTACCCAGTAACTATAGGCAGTCGCTCCATTTAAAATACTGTTATTCAGCTGCTTCCGGTTACACTGGAAGCCGACCCCAACATAGTTGGGATATGGCTAGGCAGATTGAGAACACGAAGAAAACACTGTGAAAACAGAAAGAAAACAATGCTTATAGCGCCCAAAATTTCTGAAAGATGGAATGCATCATGATGAGCGTTGAGAGGAAATTATAAAATTTACTAGCTGCCCGCCCCGGCTTCGCACGGGTACTAAGTACTTATCTACGGCGCACCTACCTACACTACCTACCTACCTACCCTACCCTACCTATCTACCCTACCTACCCTACCCTACCTACCTACGCTATCCTACCTACCTACCCCACCCTACCTACCTACCTACGCTACCCTACCTATCCTACCTACCTACGCTACGCTACCCTACCTATCCTACCTACCTACCCTACCTTCCTACCTACCCTTATTTCTTAGGGGTATGAAAAATAGTTTACGTCCTATTCTCAGACCTACTGAATACCATACACACATAATTTCAATAAGACTCGGTCAAGCCGTTTCGGAGGAGTTTTGTTACAAACACTGTGACTCGAGAATTTTATATATTAGAAGATACATAGGTACCTTTTTTCTGGTACTCCCCGTCTATTTTAATATTATTTATTTATTTGATAGGTACACCAACGACCTATTCACTAGATCATTAACATAATAGAAAATAACATAAGCATTGATTTATGGTGAATTAGTCACTTACAGGCGTACACAGCACTTACATAAAAAATAGCTTATAAATACACGTTTTAAAAAGATTTTATACGGATAGAAATATTGAATTGAAACAATGAACAAAACATTAAGTTAAAAACAAAATCATAATCGTAATTAAAATAAAATAAAATATATCAAGAATTACAATCAAAATTATCAATAGAACAAAATTAAAACATTGAAAAAAAAATAAAAATTTATGCAGCAAAATTGTTGTTCAAAATGGTAGAACGCGATAACGAGTGCAATAAATATTAAAAATTAAAAATTAAATTATCACCAACTAGCTTCCGCCAGCGGTTTAAAGGGATAAAGATAAAGATCATTTATTTGTTCAAAACTTGAGTATACACACACACATGGTATGCAAGATGTTACAATTAAATTATGTTACAGTCATGTTTTGCCTTAACGGCGTACAAATAGGTATAAGTAGGTAGGTTATTAAATTGACTCAAATAATTATAAATGTATCCATTATTCAAACAATTAACAATTGCAAATTAAAATGTACTACAGAATAGTCAATAGTTAACAACTCATCATATAACCAATATTTTGTAACAATATTCTGATTTAAAAGTGTCCGTGGAGTTTCTTGCCCGTTCTTCTCCATAGGAACCTACTACGCGTTGGAATGGGCAACTAGCTTCATATCTCTGACTGACCGACCCCTTGACAATTCAAAAGTGCCTATAATTGGTTTATTTGAAATAAATGCTTTGAGTTTGAGTTTGACATAAATAAAAAAATTGTCAATTGATTGTCAAAGTAATTAGGAATATACAATCGCGGTCGGCTCCACGGGCGTGATATCTTAAATCTATAATATTCAGTGATAATATAGCATTCTACTGGTGGAAGAATTTATAAAATCGGTCCAGAAAGTTTGCCCTATTCATAACTAAAATCAATGACCTATTCTAATTCTTAGGTCGCGGCGAATTCGGCGAGGTAATGCTAGCCAAGATCGACATGTGCCAAGTGAACAAACTGCGCAACAAAGACTCATTAGATGCCGACGGAGAGCCTCAACTCAGACCAGTGCTTGTGAAGGCGCTTACTACTAAAGATGAGGTTAGTATACTTATAGTCACGAGCATACACATATTACTTTACTATGAACAGCCCGGCAATAATATCTGACTTCGACGACCGATTCATCCATTAATATCTGCCGTTAAGTTGACGGCGAATATGTGATATGAAAGGAACACCAAAACTATTTGACGGACAAACGATGCCAAAATAATGCATGCTTTTTCAGCTTCTTAAAGAAGTGTCACCTCTTAGAATGCAATAACATCGGACATGTCATAGCATTTTAAACATCTCCCTACTCGGTTAAATGTGATACCTCGTTGTGATCAAAAATATCTGACATCACTTTGGCAGCATAAAAATCTGACAATACAATGTTTCGAATTTTACTCTATATCGCAATCAGTGCCGCTCATATTTCAAAAATACGTATAATCCCAGTGGCAGATATTGTTATATATCTGAAGAAAATATTTGTCTGTAGGTCCAACTAGCAGAATTCCGTCGTCAACTGGAGCTGTTCACGCGAGTCCGTCACGAGAACATCGTGCGACTGATCGGTCTATGCAACGAGGCCGATCCGCACTACATGTTACTGGAACATACGGATTGGGTATGTACACAATCCTATATACCTATATCTATTGCAGACCACATGATCCATAAAAAACACAATTAAAAAAATAATAAGTTTATATTTTTCACTATTGCTAGCCTTTTTCAGCGTCTTAATTAGCAATGGGGACATTTTTCAGCCGTGTAATCCTGCGTTGTATTAAAAAGCGATCGTTAAATTTTTTTGCTCGGTGAATCTGAACGCGTGGTCGCACTGAAAGAGGGCAATTTCCGGTTTTCCGAATAAAAAATGAC
Source organism: Agrochola macilenta (assembly GCA_916701695.1). NCBI lineage: Eukaryota > Metazoa > Arthropoda > Insecta > Lepidoptera > Noctuidae > Agrochola > Agrochola macilenta. Next base: position 6,986,483 of record OU753578.1, read on the forward strand.
ATAGGCACGCGATCGATTGCGCATGCGCATTCGCGCGACGATAGTTTTTAAATAGGTTGCGGCTTAAAAAATCTAAATTCATTTAAAATTAGTTTGACAATCATCACTTTTGAACGTCAAAGTTACAAGGCCTCGAAATAACTTATCTTTTATTATATCTAAATTAATTTACTCATAATATTCTAACTCCAAATTTCTCTTTCACAGGGTGAACTGAAAAAGTTCCTAATCGCGACCCGTTCTCCGGAAGAGAACGCCGAGTACATCGGGCGCGTGGGCCCGGCGCACGCGCACCCCGCGCCCGCCAGGAGCTCCCCGCCCCTCGCGCCGCAGCACCGCGCGCTGCTGGCCGCGCACTTAGCGGCTGCAGCGGCTAAGTGTGCAGCAATACGGTATACACATAGGTAAGTCAATTACTAAATAGTATAAAACAGTCACTTTTCCTGTCTGTTTATCCGAACTTCTAAACTTCACAATTACTTTTTAAGAAAATTTTCAGTCCATAGCGAGACATGTAGATCATAATTTATAACCCTATTCTAATTTATACACCGTTAATGTACCGTGTTTTAATACACATAAAAACATATCGCGGCCCCAGCACATAGGCAGCGGAAGGAACACGGGTGGGTTTTAGTCAGTAAAAGTCTAACACTCCCTCTCGGGAGGAGTCATTTGATGATTTCCCAGCCAAAAAAAAAGGTATATTCTATAAACGGTGTATACAGGCTGGCAGAGACATCGACGCGAAAACTTTTACCATGAATTCAGTAAATGATTCTGAACACCCCCTGCGTTGAAATTTTTCATCAGTATTTTTTTTTTATCTGCTGTTTCATAAAAAAGTGCAATACCTACGCAAAATGTATGAAACAGCTAATTCAGAGTCACGTAGTGAATCCATGGTAACGGTTTTCCTTTGGGTACGGAAAACTGTGTGTTTTTTTTTCCCGAAATTCTGTGACACATGGTATCTTATATATCTACACGTATTAGCGATGAAACGAACTCCGTACACTGAATATAAACCGCGCGATTTTCGCAGTGCGTGCTAGGCCTAACTAATCAACGATCAAAACACGGCCCTTACCATGATTATGTCTGCATAAATAGACTCTATTTGTTAATACACAATGCTGATATCCAATATTTCTTCGTACAGAGACATCGCAGCCCGCAACTGCCTGATTACATCAAAGCTACAACTGAAGCTGTCGTACCCTGCCCTCACCCGGGGACCGGACTCACACGAGTACTACAAACTACATGAACAGGTAAACAATAAACCAATGATGTCTGGTTAGCAACTTGAGCCGAGCAGGCCGCGGTACAGGCCGCGGTACAGGCCGCGGTACAGGCCGCGGTACAGGCCGCGGTACAGGCCGCGGTACAGGCCGCGGTACAGGCCGCGGTACAGGCCGCGGTACAGGCCGCGGTACAGGCCGCGGTACAGGCCGCGGTACAGGCCGCGGTACAGGGCGCGGTACAGGCCGCGGTACGCGCCCGCGACCCTGCCGGTCACCCCCCTCTCTATGAGTGACGGACGTGCTCTATGCGATTTGTAACATAGTGCTGATTTATGTATAATCTAGTTCATTGGTAACACTGATTTATAACTTGGCAATACCTATACAGGGTCAATTTAAATTCGTTTTCCACATACCTATTTATTATTTATTTATTTAACAGTTTATGTACAAACATATAAATAGACAAGAAGAAAGGAACAGAAAAATACGTACAAAGGTGATGCTTATTTCTAAAGAAGTCTCTTCCAGCATACCTGCGATAGGAAATTGGTTAAAGAGATGTAGACAACGTGTGTAATATTAGAAGAGAAAATAATGTACATAAAATAAAAACACTTCATTATTTACTAACTTAACTATAAACATACAATATGAGAATAAACTTACATACATACTTCTAAACTAAATATCACTAAAATATTTTTATTTTATTTAATGTGGTTTCAGTACTGATATAGCTAATACTTGATTCTACAACAGGTGATTCCTCTCCGCTGGTTACCTCCGGAGGCTGTGTTGGAGGGAGACTACTCTACTAAGTCGGATGTCTACATGTTTGCCGTCACCGTTTGGGAGGTGAGTTTTACAAAAAAACACAGTCGCTAATATGATTTTGACTTTCTAGAGACAGTTTTCTCTCCGATTCTTTATTTACAAAAAGGGTCGTTTCAAAGAAAAAAATACCATCAATGCATAATCTTTTTTTTTTTTTTTTTTTTGGGAAATCATCAAATGACTCCCGCTACCGCTGTGGGCGGAGCGTGAGGGAGTGTCAGACTTTTACTGACTAAAACCCACCCGTGTTCCTTCCGTTGCCTGTGTGCTGGGGCCGCGATATCCCTTTCAGACAAACCCGCAACCCCAGCAGGATCAATGCATAATCTGTATTTGCAATTCAGCCAAACATGTAGACAAACACGAGTTTCAGGGAAAACAACTGTAATGCCTACACATAAGGCTCAGTAGGCGCTACAACTTCATATTTTTATGACTTTTTTAACAATACTAGTCGGTATAAAATCAACTTTATCTTCACTAACATAAAGTTGATGTTTGTCTAAATGGAACACTCGTGTTTGTTTACATGTTTGGAAAATAAATTGCGCACGCAGATTACATTGGCGCCGGGAGGGGGTGCAAGGGGGTGCGCTTGCACCTCCGTGGCTTCTAAATAAAATATAGGTATAAAAACATTCAGAACTAAAGAAATATCTGAATCACAAGATAGAGAACTTAACCTATTCGAAGCGAGAACCTAAAATTTTTGATATCTATCACGTCGGCTGCATTTCGCTAGCTAGTTTATTATGACCCTGTAGAATGTTAGCCATCGTTACATGCTCATTTTAAATTATACGCCATAAAAACAAAGCAAAAACGAATGGATGAAAATCTGGGGTCATATAAATCCGTGAAACCACATCCCTCATAATATAATGTATCTCATATTTCAGATCTACACCAAAGCCGAGCTGCCTTTTGCGAAACTGAACGACAACTCGGTGTTAGAGCGGGTGAAGACCGGCTCACTGGAGTGGACCATCCCGGATACAATGCCCGAACCATTGGGAGCACTACTTGTAAGTATTTTTTTAATTTTGGTCGGTACAATAATACAGAATGGTATACCTACCATTGGTACAGAATGGTATGCCTGCAACCCTCCCGGAGGGTTCACTTCCAATACGTATGGCAGCATGGCGTTTGAGTTCTATGAAAATGGGTGGAGTCGAAAGTGTTATAAATAAATATTGATTTCCCTTATTCTTAACTCAGAAACGGTGTTGGAGCAAATCGCCCTCCGACAGGCCGCAGTTCACAGAGATTTACGACGAGATCAAGAACATCTTGCAAGACATCACTTCCGAGACTACCTCGCAAAAGTCACACGACAAGACTGAAGAGTAAGGGCGTGGGCAGAGATGTAGGTGGTCGAAAATAAGAAAGGAATAACGATGGATTAAAATATGTTGAGGTGTGTAAGGACCGTGTATTTGGGATTTCGACAATGGGAGTTATTTAATACGTTCAGTGCCGGGAGCCCTCCTGGAGGGTTCACTCAAGTCGCACATGCGATGCCGGGAGCCCTCGAGGAGGGCTTGTTTAATATGTAATTAATTCTTTTCGATTTCGTCATTATAAACTGTAAAAATATAATCAGTTGTATATTTTAACAATATTTCAAACCGAATGCCGGTGACACTCCTCGAGGGTTAACTTTAGCACAAACGTAATGCCGGTGATCCTCCTGGAGTCAACTTGCAATATTTATGGCGGCATGGTGTATGAGGTCTACGAAAAATGGGTGGAGTCGAAAGTGCTAACTGATCCCCTATAAAACTTATTGACCTACACATGTACACTCTTTTAAATTAATGAACCTCTTAATACTTTTTTTGACTTCATCCTAGTTGTTCACAGTTACTTGGCTATTTTATATTTTTAGAGCCCCCAAATAGGAATTATTAGAGGTTCACAAAAAGAGGTGCATTCATTATATTAGAGTGTTGAATAATATTTTTAGGGAAGCAAAATAGGAATTATTGTAGGTAAGATTAAATACATGTCTTCGACAATTTTGGTAAAGTGGAAAAAGCCGCTTTGAACAAAAGTAGTACTTAGGTGTAGTGCTCAACTTTATCAATATTATTATGTGGAGTTTTCTTAAATAAGGGTTTTTTTGGTAGCACTGAGGCATCAGGTCCGGGCAACTGTCAAAAGTGTCAAAGCTCCTATATTTTCTTTAACGTCATCATAAATTTGCATCGCAACTGGCGGCGTGAATTTTCAAGAAAACTCTCGTTGTACTACAGTGGTTAAAAATTATATAAAGCAACTTTTGTTATTTTTGTCATAAATATTAGCTAACTTCCACCCTTTGCTATAATCATCAGTGATTATATTTTGACTCCCGAAACACATGGCTTTTCCCAAGAACTTGTGTTTCTAGCCATTTTAGAGTTATTATTAGGTTTTTAGCCAATATTTCGAGATTTAATCAAACTGTAAAGCGAAAGAATACGTAGTTTTAAATTAATTAGCACTTTAAAATGGCCAGAACTTAATTAGTCAACATTTTATACATCTAGTAAACATGGAACATCATCTTTTACAATATGGTCGATGTATCATGACCGGTCCGAACTTCACGCAGAAGGCTGCGCAATAAGATTTTTTGGGAACCAAATGGTGACATGAGGCGAGTATGAGTGAGAGAACATGCGCGAAAGTTCGCAGAGCCTATGTTCAGACGGGCCATGATTATTACTTTACGTTCGATTACTTTTAACAATCTTAATAATAGTCCATAACTGGGACATTGCAATGAAAAATGAATAGGCGAATGAAGGATAGGTTTTAGTCTAACTAAGTTTAATTTAGTGAAAATATATAAGTAGCCATTTCGATGCATTTACTATTTCGACTTAGGTTAGATTTAGTTTAAATTAATATTTTAAGTAGTTCTAGTAATCTTTGTGTGGACAATGTGATTTTTAGAAGATTATAGATCTAAAGCTAAAATGCCGGAAATTAAACATATATAATGTCGACCATGGTCATGTGACCACCCGTTTATTCCGAATATTCATGAAAAATTTGCCATGTCTCCTATGTTATTGGCTCGATTTGGATTCTGTTTAGTATTTCTAACTGAACGTTAAAAATTTTCGTCGATTATAGTTTTTAAATACACCTGATTTAAAAAATAATAATCGATGAATAATTTCATTCTCCATATATTTTGACCGCGTAGGTATTGCACTTTTCTATGAAACAGCTGTTTTTTCTAAAAATTTCAACGCACGGTGTTTCAGTATCATGTACTGAATCTATGGTATCAGTTTTCGCGTCGATATCCTGCCACCCTGTATAGACACCTTATAACTGTGAATTTTAGAAAAAAAAAACATGGATATTCAGAAAAATACGCGCGGTAACATGCCCATGGGCAACATTGTATACACTCACATCTTCTTCCTGTGGGAGTAGACAGAAACGAACGCCATCTGCTTCGATCCTTACATTTGCTTCTCTGCGTTCATACATCTGGCCATACACGCACGTCGGTTGTGTTGCGAGCACTACGCACCTGACCTTTCTGAAGAACATCAACAATAAGGTCACTATATGTCCTTCTAGGGTGTCCCCTCCCGGCATTTCCACTCACATCTGCCTTGTAAATACTTTTTGTCATTCGCCGTTCATTCATCCATGATGATGATGTTCATGACCGAACCTAATCATACAAAGCCGCAAAAAATATCTATAATTCACATTGTCTTCATCAAGATCAGCCCTAAGGCTTGTCTATATTAAAAAGATATCGGAAGCTAAATGATACTGCCATTTGTAAATAAAATTAGAATTTAAGACTGAAATGTAAACATATGTGTAGCCATTTTAAGTTATAAGTTATGTATTAATCGTCCGAAATTGATATAATTCGTCCTGATTGAATCGAAATTTTAGTGTTAAGGTATTTAAAGACTATTTAAAGTTCTGTTTACACGATGCAAGTTTCTTGTCTGTGGCATACAATAAAATTGAAGCAACTACTGACTTGCATCTTCCAAACACTGTTTAAACGGTGCAACTTTTATTGTTGCTTCAAGTTATGGCACAGAATAGTACAGAACGTGCAGACCGCATTTTAGCTACGAAGCTACAAATACGCGGCGGGCTCGTGCCAATTTAGTGAGCGTAACGCAGTCAGAAGATATAAGAGTTACGCGATAGGAAGAGAGGAAACTTCCAGGTGAATATCATCATCATAATTTCAGCCAAAAGACGTCCACTGCTGAACATAGGCCTCCCCTAAGTACCGCCACTTCGACCGATTCTGTGCTTCCCGTATCCAGCGGATTCCTGCGGCCTTCACATGGTTATCGGTCCATCTTGTGGGAGGCCTTCCAACGCTTCGTCTTCCAGTACGCGGTCGCCACTCCAGAACCTTTCGGCCCCATCGGCCATCTGTTCTGCGAGCAATGTGCCCTGCCCATTGCCACTTAAGTTTGGTAATTCTTCGGGCTATGTCGGTTACCTTGGGTCTCCAACGGATCTCTTCATTTCTGATTCGATCACGTACGGAAACTCCAAGCATAATTCTCTCCATTGCCCTTTGGGTGACTTTTAGCCTTCTGATAAGGCCTATTGTGAGCGACCACGTTTCGTTTATGTGAATATAACTGTAGGTAATTAGCGCTGTGTGACCTGAATTGCACTTTATTGTGTCGTATCTAGAGTCGCTTTTTATTTAAATGTATTTGCGGAGTGAATCTTCTGCATTATTCTGTGGTTATGGTATACCACAGGCAAATAAATCGCACCGTATAATAAAGGTTTAAATGACAGATGCTGTTACTTTGATCTCGGTATGAAAGAGGGCCTGTTCCACTATAATTTATCTATAATTTATCTGGTAAATAGTGGCATAACCAGATGGTTATGCCACTATTTACCAGATAAATTCAGGAATGGACCGAACTTCGATAGATTATACTAATCGATCGAAGTTCGTTCTATTCTGAATTTTTGTCTTAGCGGACTATACACTATCACTATTACATTGAAGTAATGTCATTTCTACTGACAATGTGGTGGTTGTAATGATTGTGGATGAGGTTGAGTTTTACGTCAATATTGGACGGAATGATAGTAATATTGATGTCATTCTTACTGTGTCTGGTTCGCTAATTCGAGGGTAATGAAACACGCCATGAGACTAGATTTTTTGAGGGTAAATAATATAGTATCTTGACCGCCAATACTTGAAAAAAAAACAAAATTAAATAAAAGTTGCAATCATTATTTACCCATCAAACATTAAAGTAATTTTAAGTGAAAAAGGAGTCGTCTTTTATTAGGAAAAATATAAAATTAAATTAATTATGTAACAAAACTTCAATAAAAACGAAGAATTAGGGATATTGTATAAAATAAGTATGTCCGATATCGGAATGTAAGGTGAAATCCCCAATAATCGTCTACAAATATAAAATAATTATTTTATCGGACAATCGGCTTCGCTCGATTTTTTATTTAATTTTGTACATTTTTAAGCGAACAGCGACCAGACATTGCATTTATAGGTTTAAGATTATAGTCTAAGGTTTAAAGTTAATCTCAAATCATTGAAAATCTCAATCTAGTTTTAGTTTTGTGAATAATAAGACTGTTTTTTATTTAAGAGTCTCAAATTGCAGTTGCAGTGCAGACTGCATTTTTTTTGTGCTAGGAGTTAAGCAATTAAGTAATATTTATAAGTAAATATTAAGAATGAATCTAGTTTTATCTTTGTAAGTGTAATTTTAAGACTTATATCTTTTTATTTATACTTTTAAACATATGAATGTTAGATAAATTCTCATCACGTAAGATATTGAAAAATAAATCAAGCTACAATGAAATGTCTTGAAATACTATGAGTGAGAGAATTTGATGTTCATCTTTTTACCAACCTTTTTGACTTAAACAAGTTAACAAAATAAAAAAACAGGATAATGGATAACCTCCTCCTTTTTGAAGTCGGTTAAAAATAGTAGCACAGTGATTTTAAGTTTTAATTTTTCTTTTTTATATCTTTGAAATCGTAGAAACTGTTTATGATTAAAATAATTATGTGTAGAATTACTATGTTTACTGTGTAGCTTTTTATAACTATTTAGGTATAGTTACAGTTTAAAACTGAAGTAGTTTTTGTAAGCTTAGTGCCAGATATAGAATTAAATGTGTAACTTTTTATATCGGTTTTAGATCTCCTATTACAATTTTTTTTTCTTAAAATAGAATTTGAATGGTAATTTTCGTAGGAAATAAAAAACAAGAAAATTAAAAATTAAATATTTTTTGGCATTTAATTTAAAATCAATAAAATAAAGGGCCTATCGCAATGTTGTGTAATGTATAGTATGTGTCAAATTTATGTATCAAAAATTAATAAGAACTGATAATACGTTCTTCCACCTTAGTTTGAAGTACTTCCTAAAAACATACACTATTGGTATTGTGGATATTTTAAAAACAAATGAAGTGTTCGAAAATTGATGTTTTCGATGTTTCTTAGTGTGTTGATATATTTTATGAATATTTGCTTTAACTTTTATAATTACATGTCAAGTTTTTGAAAATTTCGAAGGTTTGAGAACACCGTATATTGCAGATCTATTCTGTAAACATCTCGCAATAAAATGTTAGGTGACCTGTAGTTGACTGGTAGTTTATTTTTCATATACGTATGTGATATTGACTGACTTTTTATGTTTTTTTATTATACAAATCTAGCTTTACTGTGTATTTTTACTAAGATATTATTATTTAAAGGACATACGTATTCTTGTCGAGTCGATAAATATGTATCGATATCGCTAACGTATTTGTTGATAAAACATTTGTGTAACTTGTAAATGAAAGAAAATTTTGCATTTGCGATTTTTAATAAACTTAATTATAACTTGTATTGTTTTTTTATTAAATATAATCCCCTGTGCATCCAAATATCGATGTTCTTATAGAGCACTTGTAACATGTTCACCAACAAAACGTCGCAACATGTGAAATATGAGAAACAGGGTGTAAAGTTTGGAAATCCTCCATTGTGAGGATGCTCCGACCAGACGGGTGTTGTGCCTAGTGGGCTACTGCCCGACGATTGATGTCGGAATGTTGTGCTAGTTGCTTGTCGAACTGTTTCCGCGATGCAGGATTTTGCGTGACGTCAAGTTCGCTTGCGGCGTTATAGATGCCGCCACATGAGTAGCAAAATGTGACATCACACAGGTATTCCAAACTCTCATAGAACGGAAATTTTGGGGAACCGGTGCGGACATTAATACTATCTTTGTTCTACAGAAAAGGGCTGTTCGAGCCATTTACAACCTAGGTCCAAGAGATTCCCTTCGAGAGAAATTCAGAGAAATAAATATTCTGACTGTAGCCTCACAATATATTTTTGAAAACCTATTGTATGTACACAAAAATATATCAAATTTTAAGAAAATGTCCGATATTCATAGTAATACCAGGAATAAACACAACCTTGCTGTACATCGCACACGTCTCCACAGAGTAAGCAACTCGTTCATGGGTCAATGTATACGCTTTTACAACAAACTTCCCATTGACATTCGAAACTTACCCATTAAACGATTTAAAAGCTGTATTAAAACCAAACTTTGTAAAAAAGGGTACTATAAAATTTCAGATTATTTAGAAGATAAAAAAGCTTGGGATTGAGCTGCTCGCTCTGCTAAGCCTTGTGAAAACCATAAAACTTGACATTTTAATTATTCATCACAATAAACCAGTTTTATATACACATTGACATTGTTGAAAATTATGTTCAAATAATTGAAAAATAGTGTTCAAATGACACGATTACTTTGTAAAGTATTATATTATTTTAATTATTGTGAATGTGAGGACTATGTGGATATTTTTATTTTCCCTTTTCATTTCTTTTTTTCTTTCTCAGTTTTAATGATGGTCTGGCAGTTTGAGTAGTTGATGCGGCCTACCCAAATATCCTTTCCTTGGTATTGTTCGTCGAGTTGAGCTCCTTAAGTTCTTAGTTGAGCTCCACGATTACTGACAAATGCTTGCACTGACTGGACAGGTCCACTCAAATCTGTGTGGTTCTTTCCTCAAAAGACCATTTCAGACACTAATCTACATGGTCCTCACATGACTTGACCAAGATTATGTCTGGACTTTAAAAGAGACTGCGACCTCTGAGTTTGTTTCGGCCTTTCTTCTCAGAGTAGTCAGATAGGAAACACCGACCTCACCTAGCTTATTTTTAATATTTTTTTATATGACGTGTAAAAGTGATTCCGATATCCTATTTACAGAATAAACAATTTCATTTCATTTCATTTCAATTTCATTTCATTTCATTTCAACGTTTTGCCGAACATAGAGGTACCTGTTCCCGAAATAACATTTTACCTACACTTTAAAATAAAATAAAATCATCTTTATTTCGGATAAGCAACATCCATATGTGTTAGTAAACAAACAGATAACTTATACCTATGTTAGTAAACGTATTATCTATTTGGAAACAAGGCTGTTGTTCGAAATACATTTTCGAACAACACTAACAAAGGAGAATTGTACCTCTCCGCTATGGTCTTCAGGATGGAGTTGGAGCCTTCCCGCATCCTGCAGAGCAAAGAGGCAGATTTCTGTCATAGCGTGGAAGCCATCGACGCGTGCTTGTGCAAAGATACCTGATGCACTGAAGAAACGGGGCAGCCCCATCAAAATCCTGAACCCGTTATTATATTGGACCCGTAGGGCGCTGATAGCCCGTTGAGTATAGTTGGTCCACAGGCTGCACGTGTAAAACACTTGGCAATAAGCTTTAAAAAGAGCTATCTTGACTGCCCGGCTACAACGTGCAAACATGTTACATCGGACTGACAACACCCTACGTTCCCTCTCAATATCCACTTGGTCATTAAGGTCGTCGGTTACATAATGCCCCAAGTACTTGAACTGGTACACTCGCAATATGTCTAGGAGTATAAGGAACAGGGTGTAAAGTGCACTCATACTCTATAGAAAAGGGAGAATCCACCGACCAGACGGGTGTCGTGTCTGGCGGGCAACTGCCCAGAGGTTGAAGAAGTTGGGAGATTGTATATATGTCCATAACGCGGTAAACTCTAATTGTGCGATGCAGGATTTGTGTGACGTCAGGATGTTGTGTGACGTCAGATCTTTGATGCGTAGTTCGCATGTGGCGATTGTAGATGCCGCCACATGTCATTCCCATTTAGTTTAATCGGGGGCACGTACTCGGGACATTTAGCAGCGTCAACATTAAATACCGAGAACTCGCTTTTCTTGACATTATAGACAAGGCCGTGCTCTCGCCTAGCGCTCCCAACCTCTCAACGCCCTAACCGTAGTGCTCAGCAGCACCATATCGTCAGCGTAGCTGATGTTGTTGACACTAACGTCATCAATGCGACATCCGATTTTTTTGCTGCTGAGCTCAACGATTACATCGTTTATATAGAGGTCAAACAGTTTTGGTGACGTTATCCCTCCTTGTCTTACCCCGCACTCCAGCCCGTACGACACAGACAGCCCATCGGCCCATGTCACACTGTTCGTTTGGTTGTAATACCAATACTGGAAGATACGCAACAGCTCCGCCGGCACTATTCTCTCCCGCAGCTTTTCCTACATAACCTCATAAAATACAAGGTCAAAGGCACGGGAGAAATCTAAAAAGCAAGCATACACGGGTGTTCGACGTTTTGTGTAGTACTGCACCGTATGTTTCAGGCCGAGAATCGCACTTTCAGTGCTAAGATCATTACGAAACCCAAACTGTGCGTTGTGTAATTTTAACACGCTATCCAACCGCGCGTCCAGCTGACTGTCGAGTACCTTCGCGATAATAGTAGCCAGGGAGATGGGTCGATAGTTACACTTATCAGCAACGTCACCTGTTTTATTCCTAACAATAGGCACGACAATAGTTTGCAAGAGATCACAGGGAAGGTACGAGTGACACATACATAGCGAGCACTCTAGCTATGTGAGGACCAGCATTCTGCAAGTGCTCAATGCTTAAACCATCGTGACTCGGGGTCTTCCCTCTCGTCATTTTCTTAATGGTGCTTGACACGTGCTTGCACGAAAAACGAACCAGATCAGAATCACGACAGCATCCGTCATCGAGCACTCGCAACGAAGAGCCCAGCGGTGACTCCACTTTAAAGTGGTCCATAAACATGTTGGCGATGCCGTCCGGCTAATCAGAACCACCGACACTCACAGGAAGGCCAGGCCTAATAACAAACTTTTTGGTAGCCTTCCATTGGATAAGCATTAGCTTCAAACATTGTCTTTGCGAAAAAAATATAAGTTGGCAATTTGCCTACCTGATTGTATTCTATGATAAGCATAATATTGGCTATTAAAAGCCATTTCAAGCAAAAAATCGACACTTAAAGTTTAAAATTTAAGCTCCAATGTCTTCGAGAGCCTTTTTACGATCCACAGTGCGTTAGTGCGTTGCGCTGCGGCCCGGGTCGCTTTTTTGTCGCGATTGAAATTCGAAATTTGAAAATAATTTCGCTCTTCCCCCCTGCCTCATTTTACCAAATGAATAACTCGGCTAGCATGCAGTGGAGGACTAAAGCCCATCGCGGGCTCAGGGCGGCAAAACAAAATGAGGCCCACCCCTCTGGTCTTCTTTATAAACCAGCCTCGCATACGGTAGAACATTTTTTTTCAAGGAGATTCATTTTCATCTCCACATTGTGCTATTCGGAGACACTTTCATCAAAAAGCAAGAATGTAGGATGCAAGAGTGAGTGAGGCGAGCGTTACATTTTTTACAGCCCGACTCGGTTAGGTCTCTTTTAACATATACGGAAATAGCGAATTCCTTTGTCGACTAATGCATAAAACTTAGAGAATTAATAGAACATAAGATGCTAGAACGAGAATCCATGACATTGAAGTTAATGTAGGCTGCTAGAGTGAGCGAGCCAAGCGATCTCGAAAAGTAAAAAGAGTGTAAAAGTTTGAGGATTACGAGAATGTAAGAGCGAGCTTAGCGACCTCAAAAATGTCTGCACCCTGCATTTTTATTTTGTATATGTAACTGCTTGTTAACCGACTTCAAAAAAGGAGGACGTAATTTTTTGGGATTTGATTAAAAAGTACCTACTTTTCAAGATTTGGGGAGACCCTGGCCGGACAGCCCTTGCCGCCCCCGCAAAAGTTAGCCACTAGGTTCTAGGCGCTAAACAAGCCCCCTTTTAGTGTGGAAGTACCCTTACAGTTCCTTCTTGATTTTCACTTGGTGGATAGGTATGATATTTTCAAATAAAACCAACAGATTCAGTTAAATTATAATTAATTACAAAATCATACAATAATTATTACATTTACATTATTTTCTTGTCGTGTCGGCGATCGCCTGAACATTATTGCATGCTATCATCCCTCCCTATTCACTAAAGGTAAAGACTTTTTATCTTACTACCTTACATTGGTGAAGGTCCAAAAAACACAATCTTCAGGTTATCTTTCTAAACATGCCTATATACCCGACTGCCCCAGAAGGAGGGTAATGTTTTTAATCTTAAGATTTCTCCCGTATGTAAGCGGTGAGACGGGGGGAGGTAGACAAAGGCCAAGCTAACTTAGTCTGCCGTACATACGTGTCTTAAAAGAATATCGTCGATAACTAGTAACTTCCTCGTTGGCGGTGGGACATGTCTTAGAAAGAAACTGTCACGCAGGCCATACTGTTTGGGTGACAGAGACAACGCTCTACAAAGAGAACTCTTTCTAATACTCGATGTGCTATTTCAATGGTCTTATACAATACGGCCGATGAATCATGGCCCGTTTGAACATAGGCTCTTTGAACTTTCGCGCATGTTCTCTCACTCACTCGCCTTATGTCACCATTTGGTTCCTACAGTTCGGAATGCGTTCCTGACACCTGTCAGTTGGACAATTTCTAGTAGTAATAAGGATCAAATTTCTTCTTCTATTGTGTGACCTGAAGGCCAATTCTCATATTTAAAAAACGTTCACATTCTAGTCGCAATCTGTCAAACTTGTCAAAAATGTTGGTAAATTGATTCTATTTTTGACAGTTTGTGAATGAGATGCGAATGCGAACGTTCTTATATATTACGGGAATTGCCCCTCTGGTGTCAGAGTTTTAAAGCCGCCCATGGGCCTCTGACTTGGCTTCACATGCCGTCGAGAAATATCTCTCAGGCATGCCGTTTCCTCAAGATATTTTCCTTCACCGTTTTTGAAGCAATTGATAATTAATTAAAAAAATACGCACATGAATCCGAAAAGTGAGAGGTGCCTTGGGTATCAAACTGACAGGTGTCAAGAACTTATTCTCTCGACAGACGGACTGTAAAAATGTTATTGCGCAGCCTACTGCGCGAAGTTCGGAGCAGCCATGATTCAATGGCCATATTGCACTGTCTTATACTCAATGCACCTACGTGTTAATAATAAAGTCTCATAATATTCCAGTTCCCCTTTTACACTAACTAAGATTTGATCTTGCTTACAAAATGTCCGCTAGGTAAGTCTATATCGTAATTGGCTTAATTAAAAATCTCTTGATTACACTTCGGTGTCAATTATAAGTAGATTGTGAGAGCCTTAAATTAATAAATTAAATGCATTATAAAGATGTGTGCATAATATTATGTCGGAGCGTAATGAAAAACGTATATTTGATTAATTGCACATTTGCCGATGATATAAACATGAAAGTTTATGCGCAAACATGTATGGTATGAGGAACAGGGTGTAAAGTTCACTCATCCTCCATAGAAAAGGAAGGAACCTCCGACCAGACGGGTATTGTGTTTGGTGAGCTACTGCCCAACGTTTATGCTAGTCGCGAGAAAAATTCTGCTTGCGCGATGCAGGATATTGCATGACGTGAGTGCGATGCGTAGTTCGCATGTGGCGATGTAGATGCCGCCACATAACTAGCTTTGTATAATCCATAATGTTATGTAAATGCAAAGTTAGTTTTATCTCTATTGATAATATTTTGGTCGAGGTAAAATTCGCATTTTTTTTTCTCGGCTAATGAATTATATGTGAATGCCTCCTAGATAAATTTTAGAACGTCATTTTCGCTTTTCAAAAGAGAAGCATACACCCCTTCTTTCATCGTAACATCAATTAAATTTTTGGCAACTCCCATTTTTGTAACCAACATAATACACACACACACACTTAATAATATGGAAATTTTCTATGCACAATATTATCTATCTTCTGTAATTATTAAATCGATATACAAACTTTATAAACATAATAAAATCATTGATTCTATACAAACTAAACTTAATTGCGAAGTAAATAAAATAACGGAATACTTGAATCGTATCGACGGTAAAAAGACGTAAGCGACAGAATATAGAGTACCCGGGAGTTATTTAACACATCCAACTTTAGAAACTGTCACACAGGTATAGTATTTTAATCTCACGAAACGACGTGCGCTTTACTTGTGGTACGACACAACTTAGATGTAGCATTCATTCATTTAAATTTTACGAATGTATTTGGTTATATGACTTCACAAGTTATTGCGTTTGCGTTAAGATCATTTTCACCTAAAGCAGTAATAAATATTTGTGATTTTGAAGGCGCACTCAGTTCGGATGGTGATCGGTTTTACGAACTTTGCCGATGCTACATCTAAGTTGTGTTGTACTGTACCAAGTGTACAAACAAGCTGTGAATGTGTGTGTACGTGCAGGAGCTCTCAGTACCGTCAGAGACAATGGTGAAGTCGGAAGTGTGTGTGCGTATCTGAGTTATGTGCTGACGCTACTGTTACACACATTAATAGCGTGTTTGTACATTTGATTACCACAAGTAAAGCGCGCGTCTCTCCGTGAAATAAAAATACTGTATGAATGACAGAGACTGCGTTCTACAAAGCCGATCTCTCTCTAAAACCCGATGTGCCATATTTACGGCCAGGTACTGTAGTTTTTCGTCGCTAATAACCTTTTGGGCACCGTCTATATACATGTAGTAGTAATTAAGTAAGTGCTTCAGTCATTAACTGGCGCGGGGGCCCAGCTTCCTTAGGCAGGAGATACCCTGGAACAAAAATATTTGAGATTCAAGAATGTGGGTTTATTAGAGAACAAATCTGTCGATAGAATGGGAAAAATCGTGCATAAACCTGCTAATTTAGGTGATAATTTTTATGTTCCCTATTGTAAAAGTCATAATCAGCCTATATTAGATAGATAGATAGAATATTCTTTATTATGTACACCATAAAAAATACAGATATAAATGTAGACATTTTACATAGGGTGACACAATGGGCGGTCTTATCGCTAAAAGCGATCTTTTACAGACAACCTTTGGATGGATTAAAGTAAGAAGGAGAGACAATACTGCAGGTCAGTGGTGTACCATTTACATACACAATAAATACAAACATTCATAAAGCATAAACTCATACTTTACTTAGCTACTAGCTGCTTAGCTTTGCTTACTTAGCTATATTCTCAGTGCTGGGATTAAGGCCTCCTGTCTGTGAGTGGGAGTGGGCCATAATCAGTGGATTATGGCCCACTCCCTCTCAAAGACCTCTCACAGACATTTTTGACAGATTGAAATAGATTAGAATGAGAACGTTCCTAAAAATACGGGAAGGGATTAATGTTCATACCTGCTCCAAGTATTCATTCCGTGACAGCCAGAAGTTGTCTCTGTTCTTGCACACCTCTGCCAACACGGCTCCTCCGATGAAGACCATGTCCTTACGGCGGGGCGGGTCTTCTACGCGGATCTTGAATTTCTGTGATATTATAGAAAATCGAGGTCAGTTACATCATTCTCATCTCAGCTGAACTTGATTATTCTCGCGGATTTATGCGACCCTTATCAGGTCGTCAGATCGTCAATAATACCTAAACTAAAATGATAATAAAAAGTAATTTTGTATGTTTGTATACTCTGGAAACACTGATCCAATTATGAAAATTCTTTAACTGTCAGAAAACTACACTATTTCCGAGTGACATAGGGACATACTTTTATGTCACTGAACATGCACGGAGTAATGTATGTTTGTTTCTTAAGGGGCATGCGTTAAGGTAGCCCGCGAAACTCAAATTTTCTTTACTTTTTAACATTTGTAGGTCAGTGTGAGGTTTTATGTTGATTAAAATATGATTCGCGACCGTAACAAATATGGCTTTACATAATTATAATCATTAAAATCAGCAATACAACTCCGTAAGTAAGCACAATCGTCAAATGTCATGATTTCATGAAATAGTCATTCAATGCGATTATATGAACTTAGAGAGTTGTATTGATCATTTTAATGATTATAATTCTATAAATAAACATACGGCCGCAAATCATATTTAGATCAACATACAACATGATACTGACCTGCAAATGGCAAAAAACGTAAGAAAATTTGAATTTCGCGGGCTACCTTGACGTTTTCGCCTATTTTTTTTTAAATAACTTCAAATTTGTTTTGTTTGTATGTAGGGGTAATCTCCGGAACTACTAGTCGGATTTGAAAAAAACATTTTTGCATTGGACAGCCCAATTCTTCAGGAAGGTTCTACAGATTGTAACATCACGCTACGAGCCTTAGAAGCCGAGTAAAAACAAAAAAAAGTCAGAAACAAGGCTAAGCGAAAACGAAGTAATAGGGGGGCGGGCGATGAGATGCGATGTCGCGGGCAGAAGCTAGTTTACAATAAAATTCATTCAATTTCTAAGTTGGTACTCACCGCAAGTTTATCACAATCGTTCTTGAGCACCCTCTCTAAGTACAACTGCTTGATCTCGCGCTCGAGCCGGGAGGGGAGCCCTGGGTACATGGTGGAGCCCCCGGATAGGACTATATGCTTGTAGAGCTCGTTGCGCATGTCTATGTCGGCGGCCTGTAGAAAAATGTATAGACAAATAAGTTCTGCAAACAATGGAACACTATTGACACTAGCATTATGTTCTGTGTGCCCTAATACCTTGACGATCTTACGAAGACTACTAACAATCTTCTAAAACACCACATTCACAAAATATTACATTCTCTTGTGCCTAAACGGACCCTGGCACTCGCTGGCCGCTCGTTGTATGGTCACTGTTCTAACCTACCTTTCAGCTATTTTCATTTGCTACTCCAATTTTAGCCAAGGGCTACACTTAAGTTTAGCCGACTAAAGACGAAATCGTTTATCGAAAATGCACATTATGCAGAACTTTGCCTCTCCTCAAATAAACTCAAGTTTAGTAGGCTAACGTTAAGTTTATTTCCACACCCGTCTTTAGCCGTAACATATACAACGTGTTGTTTTTGATGTCCCATAACTCTAGGGTTATATTATTTAAGTAAAAAGAACACACAATCTCCTAGAATAGGTGGTCCAAAAATGCATAATTTCGAAGATATAATCAATCATAATTAAATTAGGGCAAACATTGACACCAGTATGACGAATCTTTACTTTTGCGACGTTGCCAAACTTCGCAGTAGTGTAGTACAGTAATTAATTTTTATTCAAACTAATCATTGATATTTAAAGCTAAGAAAATGCGACGTTGTCATATTTCACGTAAGGGTGTTTTACATTAATAATCGTGACTTTGTCGAATTATTTTGTATGTAAAATGAAAACAAAAAAAAATATATGACAAGAATAATTCACATTATGCCAGTTGGTTCTTTGATATGGTCTCAATCATACCCTAGAGTTATGGGGTATCAAAAAAAACACATTGTATATAAAATCAATTGCTGTGCGTTAGTCTCGCAAAAACTCGAAGATGGCTCGACCGATTAGTTTTTTTTTTTGTTTTTTCTCTCAGTACTAGGGTGGTTGAGGAAAATCCCAAAGGGACAGCCGAAGAATCTAAATCTGTAACGTGGAACGAAGTTCACCGCGTCTAGTTATTAATGAAATTAGAATAAATCTGAATGAATACCAATCATGCTTAAGGTCAAATAATTAAGACTGTTCTACCACGCACAATGGTCCACTGAAGGACTAAGTGCGGAAACCAAACCCCATAACATAGAACACTGTTCTAATAGGGATGATGACAAAAAATTGTTTTTTTGTCCGTTATTGAAAATTGTAAAAAAATATTGGACTCGTATTTTTTCTTTTTTCACGTAATCTAAAGATTACGGCGATAAATTGAGGTAAAATGTGCCATGACGTCACGAGTATGTAGATTTTATACGTACTAGTGACGTAGCGTTTATCTAAGTATTTTTTTTATTTTATAATATGATACAGCAAAAAATACGTGTCTAATATTTTTTTATTATCTGACTGACGGACTAATTAGAATTTCATTTTCTTACCCAGGCATCATCCCTATTAGGCGATAGTGTTTTTACGGGACTACAACGCAATCAAATTGCCACTAACGTAGTAACCTTGCGGACACTGGCACAATTTTCAACCTTATTACTAAGTTCATAAGGGTGAAAAGTAGTTCACCGCAAATATCCGCGGTTGTACTTAAGGTTTCATGTTGATTCCACACACAAACAAACATCAACTTTATGAGAGTGTAAATAAAGTTGATTTTAGATTGACTAGTACTATTGAAAAGTCATAATAAATATGAAGTTGTAGCGCAAACTGAACCTTAAGTGTAGGTATTGCAGTTGTTTTTCCTAAAAATCGTGTTTGTTTACATCTTTGGCAAATAAATTGCGAACGCAGCTTAGATCATGCAGTTATCCATAAGATAAACACTAGGAACAAACACAAATTTGTAGTACCTACAACAAGGCTCAAGAAAATAGGTAGCTCGTTCAGATGTCAATGTATACGCTTTTACAATAAACTCCCAAGCCACGTACAAGATCTAAGCCTTAATAAATTCAAATCATTCATTAAACGTAAGTTGTGCCAGAAAGCGTTTTATACCATTAAAGATTACGTTGAGGACAAAAAGGCCTGGGATTAAGCTGCTCCAATTTTTATTTTTTATTTTTTTTACAGTCAGAAATTTGGTTTTTAATTTTTTTTTTTTTTTTCTCATTCATTTGTACCACTATATGAATATTTACTTTGTGAAGTATAATATATACATATTTTTTTAAATATATTATTGTGAACGTGAGGACTATGTGGATCATATATTTTTTATTTTTTTTTCTCAGTAATTATTAATGATAATCTGGCAATTTGAGTACTTTATGTGGCCTACCCAAATGCCCTTTCTTTGGTATTGTTCGTCGAGTCGTTGAACTCCTTAAGTTCTGAGTTGAGCTACACGATTACTGACAAATTCGTGCACTGACTGGACAGGTCCACTCAAATCTGTATAATACTTTCCTCAAAAGACCATTCGAGACACAAATCTACATGGTCCTTCAATGATCTGACCAAGACTATTTCTGGGTTTTATATACACATTGACATTAATGAATTTTATATATACAATGACATGAGTATTTACTTTTTAAAGTATTATATTGTTTAATAATTGTGAATGTGAAGACTATGTGGGTCATTCCTTTTATTTTATTATTTAGTTTTTATCACGGTCTGGCAGCTTGAGTAATTTATGCGGCCTACCCAAACGTCCTTTCTTTGGTATTGTTCGTCGAATCGTTGAGCTCCTTAAACCCTGAGTTGAGCTGCACGGTCACTGACAAATGCGTGCACTGACTGGACAGGTCCTCTCAATCTGTGTGGTTCTTTCCTCAAAAGACCATCTCAGACACCAATCTACATGATCTTCACATGATCTGACCAAGATTATGTCTGGACTTTAAAAGAGACTGTGACCTCTGAGTTTGTTTCGGCCTTTCTTCTCGGAGTAGTCAGATAGGAAACGCCGACCTCATCTAGTTTAAAAAATATGATTGACGTGTAAAAGTGTTTTGTCCAAACCCACTTACAGAAATAAAATCATTTATCATTTATCATTTATCATTTATGCTTATTTCCCCTTCACCAATTTTATTTACCTGTATAGTATTAAACACGAGCTCAGCGATGCCCTGCCCCTCCACGTTGATCAGATGAGGCTGGAACAGCGCCTCCGGAGCCTCGAACCTTTCGCCTCCTACTTTGATGATACGACCGTCTGGTAACTGGGAAGAAAAGTGGTATCAAATATATAAGTATTTTAGGACTGCCACGTTGGTCCAGTGGTCGCAAGCGCTACTGCTGAGAATGAGGTCCTGGGTTCAATTCCCAGGTTAGGCAGTGTTATTGGAATTTTTCCATCTGGAATTTCTCAGTAGCAGCCCGGAGTCTAAATTTGTGCCCGGTTGCTGGTAATAGGCTCGCCCCCTATTACATGGGACTTAAACATAACTGGCGAAATGTGGGTGTACTGTAGGTACACCTCTGCCTAACCCTACGGGGATTACAGGCGTGATGTTATGTTATATTTTAAATGACTGGCGAAACTTCACAGACTAGACGACTATCGGTATCTAAAAGCATTCAAAACTCTTCTACAGATATTATAAAGTCTCTTTTTGTGTCTGCCTGTGTTACCGCGCTGTTCTTCTAAACTGCGCAACAGATTTTGATGCGGTTTCACCATAATTTATGGCTGATTCCCATCATTTACGGATCGTTATTGGTTAAAATTAAGACTGTTGTATCTTTATCAATAATTAAGCAAAGACCTTTGAAGCTTTGCATAGTAGACATGGAAGTAGCTAGCACAGGTAAAATTTGCTTACGAATCTATTTATATGCCTAGTTTGGCAATAAAATATGCGACCATTGGTAAGAAAAACGATTCGTTTTTGTTTATAGGAACTAGAGAATTAATCGCGTATACTCGGCGTCGGATCACATATACTCGGCTCTAGTTGTAAGTTTTCACTTCTAGAAGCCGTTTGCTATCTGTTTTTCGAGTCTGTAAAACATTGACGCGGACGATATGGCATGACATAGGGCTCCACTCACCACATAGGGCTCCACGAGCACGGTGGTCTCCCAGGCGAGGCGCTGTTCCTGCTCGATGTTGTACCCGATGTAGCAGAGCTTCTCCTTCATCATGCGAACTGTCTCGAAGTCTGCCGAGTGGTTGAAGGCGTAGCCTCGGAGGAGGAGGAGCTGGGAACGAAGAAAAAAGCCTTATTTATTTATGTATATATATATACTTTATTGTACACCAGAAAATACATAGTAAATAATAAATTTAACACTACAAAACATACAATGGGCGGCCTTATCGCTTTCTGCGATCTCTTCCAGGCAACCTTGGAATGGACAGTGATTGCGTGGACATAAAAATGGGGTTGTCATTGGTGCAAAATAATAATTATATAGATACAATACATTATAATAGACACATAGATAGATATATATATAATATGCTATATAATAGATACATAATAAATATATAAGAATATTTATATAAGCAACGAAAATAAATGACGACTACAGATTATTACAGCTACAAGGACAAGATCACAACAACAAGTAATGTTCCTTCACGAGTCTCTTAAATACTGGTAACGATTGCGCGCGTTTTATTTGAACTGACAATGCATTCCACAAACGAGCGGCCTGGACAGAAAAGGATTTGTCGAAGAAAGTTGTGGAATGCATTGGCATTTTAAGCTTCAGGTTACCTGATGACCTGTCTGGTTCTTATTAGACATTATCTGACAGAAAAGTTTACATTTCTTAGCACTAACATTATACGCCTTCAAAGTTTAAACTGTTACAGTGCCATAATCTTCTTCTTTTTCACTTCGCTCTTGACTGAGCGGCCGTGGTCACGATGAACTGTGTCCAATCGCAGGTGTAGTCACTGCCCGGTTTTTGGGTGGTAAATTATTAATTAACTTCTCCAGCTCTGGGCGGAGCGGGAGGGCGTGTCAGATTCCTACTGGCTAAAACCCACCCGTGTTCCTTCAATTGCCTGTACGTTGCCAGGGGCCACGGTATCCCTTTCGGACTTTCCCGCGACCCCGGTAGGCATCGGTCCTAGGCTAGGACCGATGCCTGCCGGGGTCGTCTCCTAGCGGATCCCGTCAGGTCGTTGCCCGCCTGACGATCTCTCTCCATCTGGTTCTGTTACATGACGTTCTGGTGCATTCATTAACAGGGCCTCCAGCCGCGGTTTTTATTTGATCGGTCAACCTCCCGCGGTACATTTTAAAAGCGTATTTGGAAACAAACAAGTTTTTACGGGAGCAAAATGTCGTCCGTAAACGCATATTCATACGGCTATCCTTGCAAATAAACTGATAGTTCTAAGGATTTCAAGAAAGTGCTTCGATATTTTACTTTTTGACGTGACAACGTCTAATAAATCGATGAACGCCGGCTACACGCACGAAAAACTATGAGTCATTGTCCCGTTACGCTTATTGTCCCGTTACGATCGGAGCGAGGGAAGGGAATGTTTTGTTATGACGTTGTAACGTTAAACTATCGTCCGTAAACCGACTTTACAGACAGCCAATTTTTTTACAAAATTGTAGGATTGTAACGTTTATTAAACAGGGCCCAAGTCATAGTGATACTTCCAGGAATTATCTTTGATGTACAAAGTTTCCACAAATCTCGTTTTTTTTTTTTTTATGTTACGACCATACGTTTATTACAATTAAAGTGACATCAAGTTTCTTATTACATATTTTTTTATTTTTTTAACCTTTCTAAAAATCTTAAAAGGTACACACCACACCGTTTTTCCGGTTTACACGAATGAATACGAGACATCTGTTCATTCAGAGTACAGATAGTGCAATTCACGAAGACGCGCCCCACTCCGCGATAACTGTACTGTAAGCTGTACTTTAGTACGGAGCGGAGCGGAGTGGGGCGCGTCTTCGTGGATTGCACTATCTGTACTGTAGTGTAAAAAAGGGATAGCAAACATAGGAAGGTACATGAGGACACGTCGGTGCCTAGCAGTGCTAGGTGGTTGGTATTGTCACTCACCTTAATAAGATACCTGGTGATATCTCGTCCTGCGATATCCAGACGTCGCGTCAGATGCGGTAACGAGAACTCTTCGTATACTGGACATATGTGGGTCACGCCATCACCTAAAAGATTCCAAAAACTTTAAAAGACATGATCATCTAAATTAAAATTATAATAAAGAGAAAAGATTTGATTTTTTGTATATTTGTTTGTAATGGATAAACTCAAAAACTACTGGAACGATTTAAAAGATATGCAAAAATACTCAGATCTTCATGCGGTCATTAATAAAGGGTTTAAATGTTTGAAAGGAATTTCGTCAGACAACATTTTTAATACATTGCTATGAATTTTTGACTTAAGAACATTGACATAAGATTGAAACTATATACTATTAAACGAGCAATATTTGGCTTTAACGGTTTCGATGAAAGTTGCAAAGATGAAAGAAGAGATGTAAGTTGAGTTTACGGGGACGAAAAATCGATCTAGCTAGGTAATCTGGGAAAATTCGTTTTCTACGTATTTTCACTCGAGCAGAGTTCGGTCGCCCAAAATTTAAATCAAGAAATGATGACACCTTAGAATAATGACATGGCAGCATGGAATTAGTATGTATCCTACTATCATGGCAGCATGGAATTAGTAAGAACTATCTTATACTATTCCCTTACTAATTAATGAGTATTCTCTATTTTCACCCGAGCAGAGCTTGGTCGATCAGGTACTAAGTTTTAAATTACAATGATTGACACGTGCTTGTGAAATTACACAGATCAATGTTACACAACTACTACAATACTTGTGGTACTGATTCTTATTACACTGTTAGGAAAAGGTATTGTTTAGTGGTGCAGAGGACTGTTATAAACCTTACCTGAATCAACAACGACTCCAGAGATGAGACCTTGAGCGTACAGTGTCAGTACAGCTTGGATCGCGATGTAGGCGCTGTCAAACTCATACTTTTCGAACATTACCTGCAGAAATACAATGTTGTTTGTTTTAAATGAATGCATTATTTGGTAAAAATAGAACCATGAAATATTTTTTCTTATAAAAATGCCTCGCCAGTTTTAGTGTAATATGGAAAACAAACTATTTCACACAATAAAAAAATTTCGTTGTCCTTCACGTAGATTATTAAAAAATATTAGACACGTATTTTTTGCTTTATCATATTAATATAAAATGGTTTAAATAAAACGCATTAAAATTGGGGAGTGGGGGCCCGCTACTTCAGTAAGTCAGTATAAAATCTGCCGGGGAGTGACGCCATGCCACTCCCCTGGCTGGAGGCTTTGAGTGTAGAAGCTTAAGGCAGCCACAGGATTGTCCGGTTGAGTAGTCATGACCTCAGTGGTCAGCTACGAGATGCCCTACATTAAAAAAAAAAAAAAAAAAAAAAAGACGCCATGCCACAATTTAACTCAATATATTGCCGTAATCATTTGATTACGTAAAAAAAAAAAAAACCCGTCCAATATTTTTTAATAATCTACGTGACGGACAACTAAAAATTATTGTTCATTATCCCTATTATATATTTGTTTCGTTTATCCGCATGCTCCCAACTGTTGGAGATAATTATATCCAACATTCTTCATCATGGTAGAATAGAATGAGTTTAGTTCAGATTCCGACCATTTTGTTAAAGTGATGTATGTCGGTAGAAACTATGGCCTAAATGTTACCTCACCTCAATCATCTTCTCCCTGTTCTTGGTGGGGTTCATGGGTGGTTCCGTGAGTAGGATCTTGGTCTCCTTGGGGTCGATGTTCATCTTGCTCTCGCCGAACGTGTAGTCCCATACGTGGCACATGTCTTCCCAGTTACGTACGACCTGGTGACAGGAGAAAGTAAGGTAAGATTATTTATTTCTAAAATACATGATTAACAATTATTGTACATTGATATATTGATATTGTTTTTATTTTGAATACGAGGCTTTTGGCTAATTTGAAAAGGAGTACTAAATGTCGTTTTTTTGTAATGTCCAGAATACACCTGTTTTATCTTTTATTTTATCTTTCTAATAATATGTGAAGAAATGCAATTCAAGCTCAAACGTACAGTAACAGCACAGTAGCGTAACGTAAAAAAGTTATACTCGCGCAGATAACCATCCACTCGTCTCTTAGAGTTAGAGTTAGTTAGAGTCCTATTTATTTTGTATTACATTAGTTAAGACAAATACCAACAATAAAATAAAACTTTAATTTTGAAGTCGGTGGCAAAAACCGAAAATTGTAAACCGAAGACTCCAACTTCCGAAATCAAAGTTATTTTTCACTTTGTAGTTGTGGTACCTACCCCACACAAATTCGAATACCACTATCTGCTATGTAAATAACGGTTGTCTATTGTGTTCCCTAACTTTTTTATCCATAATCTAAAGTGCCATAATTTTTTTTCTCCTAATCATCATTTGTCCGAATGATAACTTGCCCGAACTTAAATGTCATATAATATCACATGCCATAAAATTGAAATCCCTAAATACAATATCGTCGCTGATACTGCAATACCGCGTAACTAACAACAGACAATACCGCGTAACTTAGATGTGGCAAATTTTACAGGAGAACGAAAAAACTAAATAACTTCTACTGTACTTATCAAATACTTGTCTGAACTTAAAGCTATTTAGAAATGTATATTAGTTAACTTATATCTTATTATTTAATTCAATCCAATCAATATTCAGCTAGAAAATACACTTACGCTGTTTTTCATTTTATATGCCATTTGTTATTTGAGCTTTTTTGGCATTTACGCGGAATTGGAGGGAGAATAAAACAGAATTATTTTAGTTTATAGAGGTTATATTTACTCAAGTAATCACAGTCTCATCATTTTAACTTTGGTAGTAACTAGCTTAAACAGTCTTGTCATTAAAACTTGGTACTTAGTTACTTATTAGCATAATTATGATCAACAAACATAACAAAACAAAGAGCTTACAAATCAATTAATTAAAGGAAATATTAAATCACAAAATAAATGAAATATTTGTGTATCAAAACAAAATAATGAAATAACAGGAAACTTAAAAAGTGGTTCTTCCACGACAGGTACTACAGTCTTAATGAATTATACGATTTAAAAAAAGTACTTATTCTTTCTTATAGGGTAAGTTATCATAAAACTGATGACAATCACTAGGAATGACGTTTTTTAGTTGCTGTAAGTGCAAATATTTGCTTTCTAATATTGGGACTCTAGATGAAAACAGCAATGGAACACTATTTGTAAGTGTTAAGATATTTCGTGGTCTTCAAGGCAATGGGGTTAACTCATCTTTGAAATATTTTGTATACTGAATAGTGCCATCAGGATTCTATTTTAATACTCGCAGGTCCACCACACAATCATCGCCAGCAGTACGGCCAGGTCGTATGGAGTCATATACTTGATATTCGTTAATCCCGTAGTCCTTGAAAAAAGTATGATCCTGTTCAATGACTCTGTATGGAGAGGGTTTCTTTCTTGCTAGTTTGGTTAATGTTGCGTACTGCGATGGCAAAAATATTTCTACGTTTTTTAACTTTCCCTCAACGACAGAATGGACAGAGTCCATCTCCATCTGTGTGTGTCCCCTTTCGAGGTATTTTTGTGTTATTGTAATATTTTTCGTCTCTGAGTCCATCTCTTGCGTTAGATGTGAGCAAAACAATACTTTGCTACGAGCACAAAACTGTGAATTGCAGAGAGGACCCATGGTTCTCTCAGGTTTAAATTCTGTTTGACGGTATTTATTACCTATCTTTTTGTATCCAAGATATTCCTTCCCTAGCATTCCATTTTTCCTACTATGTTCTCTTTTCCATGTTAACCTGTCAGCTTTTCTTTTTCTCGATCTTGATCGTCTCCCAACCTCTGCCTCAGTATCTCTCTCAGGAAACCATTCAATATGATCTGATGACTCGATCGGTTGCACATTTGTAATTTGAGATAGTGGAACATAATCAGGGTTAAGCACAGAGTCATCTGACGAAAAATCCAATTGTGACTCCGTAACAACTTCCGGAAGACCTGATGACCTAGGACCAGCTTCTAAAACTGTGGTCAAAGTATCACAGTCAGCAATAGAGTTTTCGATATTCGTAGATGTACAGACGCCAGCACATCAAGCTACTACAATCTGTCAAATTTATTTAATAGATTTTCAACTTTAGCACTACAGCCTAAGGTTCAAGGTTGATTGCGAAAATTTGACAGTTTCGGGTAGCTTGACCTGCTGGCGTCTGTACATGGAATTTGTTCGACAGGTTTTGGTAATATAAGTGGATTAACTACCCGCTTTTGATCCAAAATTTGCTTCCTTTTATGTAGAAGTGTCTGGCGTCGATTTTAAAGCTCTTGTAATGTGACAACATTACTACTGACGTCGGCATTTCTCCATACTACAGCCTCGTCAACACCTGACTCTTCTTCCATGATCGTCTTAAACAAAAGTAATAGATATTGATAAAAACTAGAAAGCTACCCACAAATTGTAATTATATTTAAATACCAGTCGCTACTGGACTGCTCTAGATTTAAAAAAATACTTGGAGTTAAAGTATTATTTTTCTAAATACATTGATAAGATAAAATTTTCAAAACAAAATCAACAAATACGCGTAACTAGCTAACATGTAAACTAAAACATAAAAATTCAAAACCGCGGAACTACTAGCACAACAATTAGTGCAAATTTTACTTGTAAAGTAAGTGAATTTATAGATTCTATTATGTAACCAAATTGATTAAGAAACAAGCATTAAAATAATATTAAAAACTTACCGATCAGCTTCGTATTACTGTGAAAATACTTTTATTTTCCGGAGCACCACACAAAAACAACACATCTCCTTGTTATGATCGCGAGAATGCGCGGTATTGGTCAAATTATTTTGACAGGTTTGCTCACGCGGTTTTAACTAGTTGTGATTGGTGGCGTATTGAATGAGCGAAAAGCCGAACTGTGAATGAGGTCCGTAGCCAATCGGCATCGATGGTTCATTGCCGCCAAATCTAAAATTTGATACTTTTGTACTTCCGCGGTATTATCCACTGTTAGTTACGCGGTATTGCAGTATCAACGACGATATGCCCTAAATTTGTTTGTCACAAATATTACAATCAATAATATATATACAAAAGACATAAAACGGTTTACAATAAAAGTTTAAAGTTCTAAATTCAAATTATTTCATGTTTATATATGCTAATAATATTTTTAAAACAAATTTGTAGTAAATTAAACGATATTAACATTAATATTTTTTATTTCCCTATAAGCATGCACACAAGCATGCGAGCATGCAAGCGAGCATGCAAGCAAGCATGCAGCTTGCAAGCGAGCATGCAACATGCAGCAGGCATTATTTCTGTCACGGCTCCGGCGCTGCAGGGCTCCGGCGGTCCCACGCGAGCTTATCGTCGCAGATGGTTTAACGCTCACCACCGCCTCGCCCCTCCGCGCCTACGCGATTTTAAATTACACTCTAGGGGTAGGGCAGACACGACTGCGTGGAGTCGGATTTACAGCGATTCGTTTCTGTCACTAAAACCTATTTTTTTGGGACTAACAGTTTTATTATAAATGAACATTCGGATACACATTATACACATCACATCACAATAAATAATACGATACTTAGGACATATTATGACTTTATTTCATGCAAAATTAGGAGATTGAATTATTATAGTACTCGATATTAGGACAGAATAGTTTTAGTTGTAAAGATAATTATGTAAAACAAAATTTCGGATTTTTGAACATTATGGTTACTGAAGTTTATAGCAAACGTGTTATGGGTAACGATTTTCGGACAAACAATTTTAGGAGAAGAAAGGGAGTACCTAAATAACATTGACAGGAACTTATCATCATATCATCCACATAGACTAAGTGGGAAAAATACGTATTATTGAAGCTAACTCAAAAACTATCCTAGCAAAATTAATAAAATTTATAATGGTCCCATAAGAATTTTATTAACTTTGCTAGGATAGTTTTTGACCTCGAGAGCATACCCTTTCAAACAAAAAAAGATTTTTTTAAATCCGTCCACAATTGACGGACAAATTGGTGGTCAGACATTTAAAAAAAAAATACATACGCTACGAACATGGAACCTCCTCCTATTTGGAAGTCGGTTAAAAATACAACTACCTACACGACAGTCATACTGACCATGATCTTGCCCCAACCAAACGCACGAGCATTCCCATGCAACTCAGCTTTCCTCTTTTTAGTATATATTAATGATCTACCCCATTTATTAAAAAACCAACCACAAATGGTGTTATTTGCTGACGATACTTCTCTAATTTTTAAGATAAATAGACGTGCATCAAATCTTGACGACGTAAATAACGCCCTACTACAAGTCCAAAATTGGTTCACTGCTAATAATTTAGTATTAAATGGGAAAAAAACTAAATGCATAAGATTTGCTTTACCGAATGTTAAAAGTAGTGATTGTGACATAGTATTGAATAGGGAGAAATTAGAATTCGTCGATAAAACTGTTTTCTTGGGGATTACGCTCGACTCAAGGCTGCAATGGGGTCCTCATTTAACATCTCTTGCAGGACGCCTAAGTTCAGCAGCATATGCTGTGAGAAAAATCCGTCAATTTACTGACGTAGATACCGCGAGGCTAGTCTATTTCAGTTACTTTCATAGTATCATGTCTTACGGTATTCTACTATGGGGACGGGGTGCAGATATCGAGTCTATTTTTATTCTGCAGAAAAGAGCCATCAGAGCAATATATGGTCTCCGCAGACGCGATTCTCTAAGGGAACTGTTTAAAGATATTAACATCATGACGGTACCTTGTCAATATATCTATGAAAACATCATGTACGTTAGGAAAAATCTAAGTCTTTTCAGTAAAAGAGGTGATAGACACAATTATAGCACTAGAAATAGGGACCAATTAGTTCAACCGGGTTTCAGACTGGCTAAAGTAGACTCAACCTTCATGGGGTACTGTTTAAAATGTTACAATAAAATACCTCCCCACATACTCCAATTGAATGAAAGGAATTTTAAATCTTGTATAAAACGCACACTATGCTGCCAAGCATATTATAAGTTGGGGGATTACATCGTTGACAAAAATGCTTGGCTCAACGCTGGTCCAGCTCCACAAGGCGCATAAACTAATTGATTGGCATTCGAAAATATTGTTGGAGCTGCTGAAGATTGTAGGACTATCTTTAGATTGTATAAATTCAATTTCATAGTATTATATAATTGCATAGCACATGTCTGAGCACTATGTACCTACTTTAAAGCTACCATTTACTGGGTACGTCTTTCATTGACCTAAATGTGCCCTTGCGGCTGAGAGTATGCCATGCTCACTCAAATGTCTCGCTGGTGGTGGCGTGTGTGTTGGATCATAAAGTTCCCTTCAAAATGGTTGAGCTAAATGGTGCTGATCCATGCGTCATGTTCGTGAACGGGCGCCGTCAGTGGGGACTGGTCATCTCTTAGCTGCCAAGGCTTATTTTGAATTTATTTTAATTTTTGAATTGTTTTTTTTCTTTATTACGGACGCTTTTAACGTGCACGTCTCTCTACATTGTTCTCACATGTATAATTACAACATGAATGATGTAACCAATATTTTGTAACAATATTCTGATTTAAAAGAGTGTCCGTGGAGTTTCTTGCCCGTTCTTCTCCATAGGAACCTACTACGCGTTGGAATGGGCAACTAGCTTCATATTTCTGACTGACCGACCCCTTGACAATTCAAAAGTGCCTGTAATTGGTTTATTTGAAATAAATGCTTTGAGTTTGAGTTTGCAACGCACGAGCACAGATGTTGAAAGTGTTTCATTGGTATAGCTGTAAATTGGTGTAAGTAGGACCAAAATCGGTCGAATCTCTTGTATCAACGATTTTAGAGTTATAATTAAGTTAATTAAAAAACACAATTTTTTAAGATTAAACCAACTGCAACTGTGTACCAGGCCTTGGCTTGAATTACAAACTGCTTATTATCTGGGTTATAATAAGTTTTATAGATAAATTAACTAAAAGATTAAAGAAGAAGAGAGTCGAAGACCATATACTTACTCCATTTTCCATAGGATAGCTGACCTCAAGCATAGACCTGAGTTTTGAAGCCTCATCTCCAACCATCAAATCCTGAAAAATGTCACATTTCACATAAAATAAATTCTACAACACTATTTCAACTATGTAGTTCGCAGGCGTTAATATGACACGTCGAGCTTTAGAAACAGACTGTCACACAGGTATGAGCAGGGTTTGGAACCGGTACCAAAAGCCTTCTGTATCGGTACTTGGCAGTTCTTGCCATTTTGGTACCCGGGTAACGGTTCCAGACGGGTACCGGTACTCAACCTAACAAGTATCGATACCAAATTCAGGTACCCGGCGAGTACCACAAATATCATATTTGTATGAGGAACCTCGTACGGTTGGCAACCTTGAAGGTATTTATCTATAGCCTGTTAACTATTCATTTTACTTACTATACCTGTTCTCACACTTTAACCACAGGGTCACTCCGCATTTTAGGTATGAAGCTACAAGAACGCGGCGGGCCCGACTTGTTGGGCCAATTCAGTGTAATATAGTCAGAAGATCTAGTTCAGATCTAGTTACGCGATAGAAAGAGAGGCAACGTCTAGGTGACGATAACTGTAGGTAATTAGCGCTGTGCTCTTTATTACACTTTATTGTGTCATAGCAAAAGTCGCTTTTTATTTAAATCATTTTGCGGAGCAAACCATTTGTATTAATCAGTGCTTTAACTTACGGAAATACTTATTTGGTATCGGTACAATACCGATACTGATTAGAAATACCAATACTACAGGTACTACGTCTGATACCGGTACCAATACTACAGGTACTACGTCTGATACCGGTACCAATACTACAGGTACTACGTCTGATACCGGTACCAATAGTACAGGTACTACTCTGGTACCGGTATCACACCAAAGTTAATGGCACCAGTTCCTAAAAATCCTGGTATTTCAAGCCCTGGCTATGAGTGAAGAGTACAAAGCCGAACTTTTCATCAAACTCGATGTGGCATATTTACGTCTGCATACT
Organism: Agrochola macilenta; assembly: GCA_916701695.1. Classification (NCBI taxonomy): domain Eukaryota; kingdom Metazoa; phylum Arthropoda; class Insecta; order Lepidoptera; family Noctuidae; genus Agrochola; species Agrochola macilenta. Next base: position 7,019,545 of record OU753578.1, read on the forward strand.
TGTAGGTGGTTATATAACACAGGTTTTAGTATTCAAAATAATCTGAAAAACGGCACAAAACAATACAAAAATAATGATGTAAGCTGGTTAGATAATATATAACTTATTTCAATAAATAATTGCTCAAAAAATTTAATTGCAACTGATACATAAATATAGTTTTTTAACTACCTAAATACAATTAGATATGGCTACTGTGCTATTTCTTAGGCCCATACTATGCAGCTTTAAAAATAATTATTCTTTTGCAGAAGAAAAGAGATAGGTAGAGTCTTTCATAGTACCTGACGACTTGTATTAGTAGTACTCAAATTTCTGCTACGTACTCAAATCACATAAGAAAACAAACGCTAAAGAAAGAATAGTTTGTGGAGGCCGCAGGAATCTTCCGGATGCGGGAAGCACAGAACCGGTCGAAGTGGCGGTGCTTGGGGGAGGCCTATGTCCAGCAGTGGACGTCTTTCGGCTGGTGATGAATGACATAAGCTGAAGATATTGGAAAATCACAAAAAAAAAATGTAACCAGTAACCATATTAAAAACAGTGCAGAAAAACACAAGCTGTGGTAGCCCATTGTTAACGGAGTCATACACCCAAGCAGTAACATCCACCAACCCAAACTGGGCCACGTGCTGGATTACAGCCCACTCCCACTCAACAGAAGGAGGAGGCCTGTGTGAACATTATAGGCTGATTATGTTAGATTAAAAACTAATACAATGAACAGAAGTCTTCCAGAAAATGGAAGTAAATATATTCATATTGGTGATAAATATTAAGATTATGCTTGCTATAATATGTTATTAATTTTGCGTTTGTGTGGTTCGCTTTTAAGTACCATTACAGGCAAGCAGAAAAAGTTTTCAGGCTAGCTAAAAGTTTTATACTAATAAAATATGCCAAGAGGTAGAAAATAAAGCATGATTGTATTTTATACTGCTAAGCACTGCATAGTATGGCTGCTGTGACATACCGAAACTTCCACATCCTCATGGTTGAAAGACTGGTATGCATGAAATGTTACATTGTTTTAAAATTGGTTTCCTTGGATTCTCCAAAGATAACAAAAGAATTGACACAGACTGCAAATTAAGACCTTGCTCTTATTATATTTTTTATCCTCCCTTTTCAATAGAGGATGAAAAAAAAATTTACTTTACACCCTGTTCCTCATACCTCTAAAAGTGTTTGTCCACATTTTATTTTATAATAAATCTTGAATAAACAGATGCAAAGTTTTAAATTTTAATGATGTACAGTAATATTAAACATTTAAGGGAACATTGTGCATGGCATTGGGGTGATGAAACTGGTTGTATTGTATAAGTTTGTAAACTCTTTGAGAAATTAATATTACATGTAATTAATTAAGTAATATTGGATTTCACACACAATAACATGCATCTTTTCACGGAGAGACACTGATTAGTTTCAAACATTTTCACAATTTCAACACTTTGTTGTTAGATTTGGTAACACCGTTATTTGAAAAACATGCTGAAACTAAATCCGACTTACTCCAACAAACATATCCTGTAACATTTAAATATGTCTTCAATAGCTCAATATAAATACATAGCAAAAATAAAATTAACAAAACGGTTAAGTAAGTTGGTGTGATCATTTTAGCTAGTAACTATGCTATATGAGGCCAGTTCCTAGGTCGCCAAAGTGTTCCTGTGTTAACTAGTCTGTTGTCTGTATTATGGTTGACCTGATTTTAAGCCTGCCAGCTATTTATATTCATAATTTGTAGGAAACATTAATATCTTGAAGTTGCTTACAGTAGAGAGTAAACTTGGATTTTTAAAGTAACTTATTTTTAGTACATAGCTGGTTTTTGTCAATCTAGCCAATTTCTTCTGAAATGAAAATTCTGAATTATTGTTTTGGTAAAGCTAAGTCTAGCATTGCTACTTGATAGTTACCAGAACTATAATATAATTATAATGTTAGTTGTTCAGAAGCTGTTTGTTTAGGAATATTTAATTCCATTTGTAAATAGGAATGTGCTTGAAATCAACATGTCTATTGTTTTAGAATTCAATGACTTTCAACAAGCTGTAATTATTGTAATAATTGAATTCTTATTCTTCAATAGCTTGGCTTGTAAACATTATATTTAGCTTGAAATAATACATGGTAAGCTAGTGTCCTAATTAGAATCAAATTTTTAAAGATTTTAAATACAAAGTTTAAACAATTTAAATAAAGACCTTGTATTACTAGATAGGTTGTCCCTATTACACACCACATATTTCAATCGACAGGATACGGCCGAGTTCCGTTTGCACACCTGACTTCACATAGTTTCGACACTCACCTTTATATCGATATCTCCGATCTTATTCTCAGCCCTGATGATCGGCCGGCCGACCATCGATGGGAATATGAAGGCTGGGAAGTTGCTGCCCGCATATCCACACTTCACGAACTAAAACCGACAATATATCATGAGGAAAATGATGATTCAGGCGCTTATCAAAACCACCATTTTATATAGACATTTTTATGTGGACTTACGCCTGTGCCGTTGTCGCAAACGATAACTTTTCTTCCTTTCTCATCCATGATGCTTAATTTATTCTAGTTTCACTTAAAAATTAGATTTCTATTAAAATATTTGATGAAAATAACAGACGAAGTAGCCCCCCGCACTGCCCTGAGCTATCAAAGTAGTTTTTTTAATAAATGACAAATCAACGGCGTATCTACACTTCAACAACAACTTTATGCCCTTGAATTACAGTACAAATTGCAATAGAAGAAAATATTTCCAGATTTTGACACGCCTTTAAAATTTCATATTAGAATATAAGTCTTTTAGCACAGGACCGGTCGTTGTGGTGATGCGGATGACGCTTGTAGGATAGGGCCTGTATCCAGCAGTGGACATCTTGAAGGTGGTGCTATAAGTTAAGGGGGCGCCCAACCCAGTTAAAGGTCCACTTGCAACTAATAAAATATTATCTCTTGACTGAGAAGGAATTATGATTATCGGCTAATAAGGACCCTCGGAATTTTCTATTACCTTTTTCCTAATTCCTTCTCAGTCACGACTCACAAGGTAATATTTTTTTAAAGGAGTGGCCCTAGTGGACCATTGGGCACCCTCTTAACGGTGCACTCCAGTCGACGCGACGGCTTGAACTCGTTGGTGGGCGTGACTAAATGCTTGCTAATTTGTCTAATTAGTTATATATTTAATTTTATTTATTTAGTTCTTATTTATCTAGTTTTTATTTATTTATTTGTACATTATTTCATTTATTTATTTATTTAGTGAAATAGACGATGATTTATAAAAAAACGAGCGCGTCACATTTCATGAACAGACCTTTGTCCGTATTATGGAAAAAGTACTCGAAGTATTAAATCAAAAAAAAAAAATTACTTATTCATAAATTATATCCCTGTACGGTTTCTATTTTGCAATTTTTTTTACTACTTAAGTCATAGAATTCTATGTTTTACTGTTTTACGCCCAAAGACTAGGTAAAATTAGTGTTGAAATATGGAAGTTTCGACGCTCATAACTTCCAAACCAATTTTTTTTTTCCAAATCTGTTTCCATACAGGGCTAGATAAAGACAAGACAAATTGATATAATTTTTAGTTTATAACTTATACCGTCCAACAGACGAGTAATCACCATACTACGTTTGTATGGAAGAATGACCGACTAGCGTACCCTTAACCCTTTATAGGACGGCTCATACAAAGTGGCCAGTAAACTGGACAGTCACTTCAAGGTCGTTATCTCATAGATTTTTGTTTATATATTGAACCTTATGAACATTTACGACCCGCGTTAGAGCACACTGGCCCATCAACTGGCCAGCGTTCAAGTTCGCCGCGTGACATTTTAAATTCGCGCCTTTTTTCAAGATAGCCTGTGAACTGGCCATCGTGCACCCGCGCAGGAACATTTGTTGTCATCGCGTGTGTACGTTACGTGTTTACAAGTTTTATGGTAATAAAAAATCATGTCTTCTTGGAAAAGGTAAGTGAAACTATTCTTTTATAGTATATACTTCGATGTTATGTGCAAATCTAATCGAGGATAATATGAAAAACATATTTTATTTGGGATTGAATATAAACCGGTGTGTTGAAAAATTATGACCTAAAAATTGCCTACCTAACTTTGAGATGTTGCATTGAGTATTTATTTTCGAGTAATCCCTATGAACCATATTGTTTTACAACAAGTATATAAAAGCATGTGTTATAATATAATAATAAATTTGCGATAAACAATCTTGTTCGGTAGTTATAACCTATTATTATGAAAGTTTGGGGTTTTTTTTTGCAGATGTGTGGGTACTTATGAAAATCGTAATGTAATAGTTTTGTATTGTAATTTTCTCATTGTTTTAGACACACATACACTTATCGGGAGTTGGAGTAACTAGACGAGGACCAATGGAATGACTTCGTGGGTATTACTGATAACCACTTAACCAGGCCATACAATAAGAGACCGGTGGTGATTCCGATGCTGATGATTGCTTCGACGAAATTTTTACTACCAGTGCCCTGAGCACACGTAGTTGAAATCAAGGATCATGTTCTGGAACATCGTCTTCATCACAACCACCACAGGAGCTTTTGTTTCTACCACCATCGCCACCTCTGCAGCAGCCGCCATCTCCACCGCCACAGCCGCTATCACCAAACCCGACCAGGTATCACGAGATAATTTATCCCGAAGACGCAGCTCCTCGAGAGAATACAATATATAATGCATGAAGATCTTAGTAAGTGGAGAAATAAAATATTTCGAGAACCACCAGTGTACAAGAATAGTACTTACATTCAATAATTACGTGGAAAAATGAAGAAGTTTTGTTTTAGAAGAAATATGTTATGTTAATTCTATCTGTAATTAAAACTGATTGTCAATTATATGTTCTATTATAGGTTGATTAGGAAATACATTTAATTTGTTATTATTATCGTCTTTTCCTAAAAATATAATAGATTTCATTAGTGTCCATTTTACTGGCCAGTGATATTGCTGTGATGGTTAGTGACGCAGAACGTTCAATGGCCAGTTTACTGGCCATTATTATGATTTTCATGATTTTCTCGAAAAACAAAGTTTTTCAGGTCTTTTTTCAAAAATATGTCATTATGATTTACGGCACAGAATAGGTATTTATCACAAAATATTAAGAATTCAAAAAAAAGTTAGGGTGTGCGCTAAACTGTTAAGTCATAGAGAAACATTTTTTTATCACAGCCAGAAAGCGTCCGGTGCTGGACATAATTATGCCACACTACCGTCTACCCCCAAAATCAAAATCAAAAGTCATTTATTCAAACTAGGCTGAGAATCAGCACTTTTCGAACGTCTAAATTACGACAGTCCCCCAAAACGCCCACCCTTCACCACTTCGTAGTGCGTTAGCTGGGAAGAAGAAGTGGCGCAACAAACTCCCCAGAAGCACAGCTGTCTGTTCAGTTAGAAGAACAAAAAAAAGATTCTATATAATAGTATTCAAAATAATTTACATTACGCAACACAAAACATAATTTAAATTATTAGCCATATTCTTAGAGGCCATATTTAAGCTAGCACACGCCAATATACCAAACAAAATCATCGAGAACTATACTCAGGCAGAAAAACAAAACATAAACAGAACTTAATATCTTAATAAAAGCCTCCAGGCATAAAGGGCGTCCCCGCTTAGATATAGTTGTAACTGGAAGTTATAAATGATAAACTAGGACCATCGAGGTAAAATACCCAAGCAGACTACTTCGTAATCTACTGAAAGACTGACCCCAAAATTCGCTACAAACACCCGGTTGTTCAACTCAACAACCGGTACTGCGCTGTCATTATCAGTATCCAGTGGATACTTAGTTAGTCGCCAAAATATTTAGTTAGTCGAACACTTCAGTTATTTTGGTGTTTTGAACAATCAAGAAAAAGCTGTAAAACAATGATAAGAAATAAAACATACGTGTAACAGAGCGAAAATTTATGTAAATTTTTTGTTGCCGATCTTACTGTCAAAGTGTCAGCTTCCTTCCACTATTGTCAAAGTAGCATGACAAGTGCTCATTTTTCACGTGTTTTTCTTATTTTTAACTAATTCAATTCGTAATAAATAAGTGAAAATGAAGCACAAAAGGTTCGAGGAGAACATATTGGTTGATGAGGCCTACACAAATTACAGCCGACCCGACAAAAATGCCGATACAAAGAAAGGGCAAGGTATTGCGAAGCATTTCGCTGAAACCTTGGAATATGAGGATAAAAAGAAGTGGTATCAACAGGTAAGGGAGCTTTTCGCTAATTAATTAGATATTATTTATACTGAAAGTACAAAACATCTATATCCAAAAGTGTTTTTTGTAAACCAACCAATGGTATGTTATTTTCATAACCAAAAAATAGAAGTAAATAAAGCTAATTTGGAACTGAATTCGGTGATCGATTTATTAATATGAGTACAAAATTATCAAAACTGGATTTAAAAAATTTAAGTTTCATTGGCATTTTGAGGAGCTCATGGCTAAGTAACAACAGCCGCACTGGTCGATCCATCAGGTTAAGCTACGCTTGCCGGGGTTGGTCAGTGGATGGGTGACCATCTTTACATACCGATAATCCTCCGTGCCTCGGAAAGCACGCTAAGCCGTTGGTCCCGGCTATCATTCATGGATTTTTGGCAGTCGTTACGAGTCGTCAGAAGCCCGAAAGTCTGACACCAGTCTTACCAAGGGGTATCGTATTACCCAGTTACTGGGTTGTGGAGGTCAGATAGGCAGTCGCTCCATGTAAAATACTGGTATTCAGCTGCATCCGGTTAGACTGGAAGCTGACCCCAACATATTTGGGAAAAGGCTAGGCAGATTGAAGTTTCATTGGCATTTTATTAAAATGCTGTTATTTTCACAATTAATTTTATAGATGCCAGAGGAGCCTACTACAGTAACAAAGGATTTAACACGAGAACAACTTGATGAAGTAAGGAAGGAAGCAAGCAGTGCCTTACATGGAGATACTATGGCTTATGAGACAAGTAACACAATTACTACAACATAGAGATTAACTTCTGCTATCTGAACATTCTGTAGAACATCTGTAGCATTGTTGTTCTGTGCAATTTAGCCCCTCAGACCTAATAAAAAACCAAGACAGCGCTGCAAACAATACAGTTAAGCATGTCAAAACAACATGCCACCTCCACTCTGCGCATACACTCTCACACGCACACATTTATAACCATTTACAATCAAACTTCACCTCATTAAGTGCACACATGTTAACGAAACCAGCCTCACATCACCATTGACAGGGCTATGTCTTGGTTTTTTATTTGATCTGAGTTTAGCCCGTAATCACAGAGAGTCGGGTTGTGTCTCAACAGGGACCACTTTGCTCAGCTACTGCACCCACCATGCTGTCATTTTTATTAATTAACCAAAATTGTTTCAACTTCGTTATCAAATTAATCAATGTTTTCAATGTTTCAGAGGCCAACAGGAGTGGCTCATCAGATCACCAGTGGGCTCGCACACTGCTCAACAAAGGTGCTATAGGAGACAGAGTAGCTGCTGCTACTATATTGATTCAAGTTTGTTTCTTATGTTTATTTTTCCAAAGTAAACAAGGCAAGCACTACCTGTGCCTCACATTGATCTGCAGGCCAATTCCTGTAATAAAAAACAGCCAAAATCTCTTCTCAGCAACAATCAATGACATATGTATGAAAATTAGAGGTATTTTTGACCCAGCAAGCCAGCCTTACCAAGGGGTATTGTATTACCCAGTTACTGGGTTGTGGAGGTCAGACAAGCAGTTGCTTAATGTAAAATGCTGGTATACAGCTGCATCCGGTTAGACGGAAAGCTGACCTCAACAATGGGAATTGCCCCTCTTACATTGATTGCCTGTACTGAGGCGCATTTGTTTGACTAAAATAACTTTTTCATCTTTCAGGACAATCCAATTTTTAATTTGGCAGCACTAAGAAATTTAATTAACAATGTGAAACCAGCCAAAAAGAAGGATGGTATCATTATTATTGGTAAGTTATTGTCACTTAGGAAATAATTCTCAAATAAAAGTTTTAATTTTTCATACATTCATTTATTTATTTGCGAGCGGTGGCCCAGTGGTAACGGCCGCGACTTAATAGTTTCGTTAGGTTCTAACCCAGACAGGCGTTAGACTCTGTGTAAATTATTTCATCACCACTACTCTCAAAACGGTGAAGGAAAACATCGTGAGGAAACAGAAGAGGCACATCCTAGAACCAAAAATTCAAAAACATGTGACATCTACCAACCCCCACTGGGCCCGCGTGGTGGATTACGGCCCACTCCCTCTCACAGAGAGGAGGCCTGTGTCCCACTGCTGAGTGGGGACATTATAGGTTGATTATGTATACATTCATTTATTTATCGTTTATGAAAAAGAAATCTAATATAATCTAATTAGCCTGTATCGCCCCACTGCAAAGCAAAGGCCTCCCTCTCCCTTTTCCACACAATTCAGTCTTGCTAGTGTTGGCCAGTCGTTTCGGTAGAAAAAGATTTGAATAGTTTAATATCATGGGGCTTTAATTAATGTATAACCATAAGCTGCAAAAATCTTAAAGCAATCATTATATTTGTTTTTTGTTAATCAAATTGCTGTCCCTTATTTGCTAATATCGGGTATTGGGTTTTGATACCCTACCTTTGAGCGAGCCATCCACCGCCAGCTAAACTAAGTTAGTTTAGCTGGCGGTGGACGGCTCGCTTTATTGTCACTTGATCATCAATATATTTGCATGTTTATTATCATCTCAATAACTCAGATGTATTTAATTTTCAATATTTGATGCAACTCCAACCACTCACTTATAATCAAAACATTCCTACCCACAGATGCACTATCAGAACTCCTAATATCGGAGCTATTAATCCCTGACGTCAAACTGCGCACATTTGAGCAGCATCCACTGGGACATGTGGATGAGATGACGTCTGGCAACAAGCAAGCGAGGCGGAATATACTGAAGCTGTGGTTTTATGAGGATCAGCTGAAGGAGTTGTATGGCAGTAAGTAATAATTATTAAACTTTTCTATAGGTAATGGTCATGCCCTATTCACTATGAAAAGAATGGACAGGAGCTAGTTCTAGGTGAATATAATCAAAGTTCAGTTGTTTAAAAACAATAATCGACTCAGTAGCTATAAATTATGCTCAGCATTTATAAGCAATAGCTGAATAAATAATATGCCGAAGACTCTCAGTAACACCTTAGCAAAACTTTCATCAAAATAGGCATAAGAAATCAGGCAGATAGACCGTCAACCATGGGCGTACCCAGGGGAGGGGGGAAAGGGGGCAGCTGCCCCCCCCTGGATTTTGTATGACTCGGTACCGATGTTGTCGATAAAAGTAATGTTAGAGGACTTACTTTACAATTACAATATATTATGCATTAATTTTAGAAAAAACCGCGCTGCGCGACAGGTCATGTTATTATATCATGCAAAATACGCGAACGCAGCAAGCAAGCACACAGTTTATTTACAGCTTAGTATGAAACATGCAGGGGCAGGTGTTTCCAGCATACGTATTAAAGTTCAGTATAAGGTATAGAAAATGACAAATCGTGTTTCATTTCCAGCATACGTAGAGTCATTGAACAACTTCGCCCACGACTCAGTAGAAGCTAATAAGGAGAAAGCTGTCAGCGCGATGTCGTATTTATTGATGCACCATCCAGAGCGAGAGAAGGTATAATATTCTATATTTCGTTTTCAGACCAATTTAGCCATAGTTTCAATAGTGTACTCTGAGCTAATGAAGCATTACCAAGGAAACCGACATAGCCCGAAGTATTGCCAAACTTAGGTTGCAGTGGGCAAAGCACATTGCTCGTAGAACAGATGGCCGATGGGGTCGAAAGGTTCTGGAGTGGCGACCGCGTATCGGAAGACGTAGCGTTGGAAGGCACCCTGCAAGGTGGACCGATGAGCTGCTGAATATCGGTAGTAGCCGCAGGAAACCGCTGAATGCGAGAAGCACAGAACCACAAAATGATGATGATGATTCTGAGCTATGGCCAAACTGAGACGAATTCCGGGATTCACCTCAGTGTGCTTGGAACCGGTACCAAAAGTACAGGTTATGTACCGGTACTTAGCGGTTCTTCCCATTTCGGTGCCAGGTTACCGTTTCCAGATGGGTACCGGTTACTCCACCTTACAAATACCGGTACCAAATCCACGTACCTGCCGTGTACCAAAATAATGAAGTTATTTTTGTAATGCCTAATAAGTAATAACTATCCTTTTATACTTACTACTATATCTGTTGTCTCACTCTAACTTACGGAAATGTTTGTTTAGTAACGATCCTGATTAGAAATACTAATAGTAACCACTACACCACTGAAGCTGAAGGTACTATGTCTGGTGCCGGTACCCATGGTACAGGTACTACTCTGGTACCGGTACTACTCTGGTACCAGTATCACACCAAGCTCAATGGTACCGGTTCCCAAAAATATCGATAATTCAATCCCTGGTTTAAATTGCTGTCAAATCTTATGTTAAAAATAGCAGCTGTCATTTTTTGACAAAAATTACTTTGCTAACATATATGATTTGATTAGAGACAGGTCTTTAAAAACCGAAAGTTATTCTCGTCTTTCTTCTAGACCATCTGTATAAACACTTATATCTTCCACAGATGCTTCTATCCAACATAATCAACAAGCTGGGTGACCCGTGCCAGGGCGTCGCGTCTAAAGTCATCTACCATCTCTGTCAGCTGTTGTACAACCATCCTAATATGAAGGCGGTCGTGTTGGCTGATATTGAGAAGATGCTGTTCAGGTAAATATTGTTATTCATTTACTATAGTATTTTTATTTCATGCAGGGACGCGCGCTTTACTTGTGGTAACCAAGTGTACAAACACGCTGTGAATGTGTGCGTAAAGACGAGTAGCGTCAGCACATAATACACACACGCACACACACTTCCGACTTCGCCTCTCCTGCGCTGGTAACCACAAGTAAAGCGCGCGTCGCTTCCAGAGATAATATGGCACTAGAAAAGAAAGAAAGCAAGAAAAAGTATTTATTAAGACAAGCACAGGAGATCTCAAATTAAACTAAAACATACTCCTTGAAACATAAATAGAAAAACACAATAAAAATAAAAACAGTAAAATTAAAATAAAAGCAGAAAGTCCTGTGCGAAGCCAAAAGGCTCCTATCTCAGCATGATGCTGCGACATTTAATAATAAATTTCGCAGCGCTGGTATGCTGATAGGGCCGGTTATACTGGAAGCCGACCCCAACATAGTTGGGCAACGGCTTGGCAGATGATAATATACAAAAAATATGTATTTTAAAATAGATAGATTTTCAGTAATTGTTGTAAATTAATAAGTTATTTGACTGGTGGCGACCAAGTTGCGTTTTTAAGAATATTCTTTTGTTTCATGACCATTTATACACTCTACATCTAATAAGTCACTTCTGGAATTGCTTTGCATAATATTAAACTCATATTTCCTCACCTCAGGTCCAACATATCCTCCCGAGCTCAGTACTACGGGGTCTGCTTCCTGAACCAGTTCTACCTCGGCAAGGACGATTCCAAGATCGCGGAGAACCTCATCAGGATATACTTCTCGTTCTTCAAGGCTTCTATTAAAAAGGTATGTTTCGTGGCTTGCCCACGTGGAGGACGGATATCCACAAAAAATAACATTTAAATTATCCTATAGAATATTATTACCGGAATATAAAGTATTATAATACACAAATTCGCAAACATACCGACTCACATATTTATATTATTAGTAGGATATACTTTTATTGAATCCTAGGTTTTTCTCGCGGCTGCGCCCGCGTGGAGGTTGATAATTATCTCACGGAAAATTGAAAGTATCCTATGGCCTAATGCAGATCAAAGTTTCATAGAGTTGTGTAGTGTGAGTGTATTTATTTATAGTCTCATAGTCCGTGTGCTAAATTTCATGTAAATCCGTTCAGCTGTTAATGTGTGATAGGGTAATGGCCACACAGACTGACAGACAGTTACTTTCGCATTTGTAATTGTATTAGGTTGCCCGCGACTTCGTCTGCGATCCAGGATGAAAAGGAGCATTTGTCCTTCTTCAGGTGAGCCCATGTGCCAAATTTCATCCAAATCCGTTCAGGCGTTTTAGCGTGAAAGCGTAACAAAAAAACAAAGTCACTTTCGCATTTATTATATTAGTTAGGATAGTATGGATAATCTACCAGCTAAGAATCTTCTCCTGCAACTTGTCAGTGCGGTTAGTGACACTAATAATTGTATTATTTCTCATCCCTAGGGCGAGATCGACTCCCGCTTAATGTCAGCAATCCTAACCGGCGTAAAACGCGCCTATCCCTTCGCGAACAAAGAGCGCCTATCAGAAAGCACCTCCCACATCGACGCCATCCATCGGCTCGTGCACCTCGCCGGGATGAACATCGCTATCCACGCTTTAGCACTTCTATTCCATATATCTGACGCTTCCAAGGGGACAGCTGACCGGTAAGTGTTATATAGAACTTATTATTATTTATTTATTTTATGCATAGTCTTATTACGGGTTCATTTATTTATTTATTTTATGCATAGTCTTATTACGGGTTCATTTATTTATTTATTTTATGCATAGTCTTATTACGGGTTCATTTATTTATTTATTTTATGCATAGTCTTATTACGGGTTCATTTATTTATTTATTTTATGCATAGTCTTATTACGGGTTCATTTATTTATTTATTTTATGCATAGTCTTATTACGGGTTCATTTATTTATTTATTTTATGCATAGTCTTATTACGGGTTCATTTATTTATTTATTTTATGCATAGTCTTATTACGGGTTCATTTATTTATTTATTTTATGCATAGTCTTATTATGGGTTCATTTATTTATTTATTTTATGCATAGTCTTATTACGGGTTCATTTATTTATTTATTTTATGCATAGTCTTATTACGGGTTCATTTATTTATTTATTTTATGCATAGTCTTATAATGGGTTCATTTATTTATTTATTTTATGCATAGTCTTATTATGGGTTCATTTATTTATTTATTTTATGCATAGTCTTATTACGGGTTCATTTATTTATTTATTTTATGCATAGTCTTATTATGGGTTCATTTATTTATTTATTTTATGCATAGTCTTATTACGGGTTCATTTATTTATTTATTTTATGCATAGTCTTATTATGGGTTCATTTATTTATTTATTTTATGCATAGTCTTATTACGGGTTCATTTATTTATTTATTTTATGCATAGTCTTATTATGGGTTCATTTATTTATTTATTTTATGCATAGTCTTATTACGGGTTCATTTATTTATTTATTTACACAACCCTTAAATCTATATTTACAGGTTGCCCTAATGCGATAGTTAAGTACTAAAAATATACTATTATACAATAAATTTCCAATCGAACAATTTATGATTTTTCTATATTTACCAAATTTATATGTACCAAAAATTTACTTAATTGTAACATAAAACCCTAGCGGTCGCCTTAGTAAAGTCGTTCAGTGTACAAGAAAACAGGTTTTTTTTTTTTTTTTGTTTTGTACCATTAAACCAGAAATGGTTTGTATTGGTACTCACATTCGCTATAAGAACACTCAAGGAATCACTTAAATATAACTTGTATATATTATTCATGTATATTATCCAGGTACGTACACTATTTGCCTATATTATATTTAAAAAAAAGCAAACAATGTAGGTACAATACAGGTTATAGGTACAGTCAGCATCAAAAGTTGTTGACCACATTTAGATTTTCAAAATCGCTGTATAGTGAAGTGCTAATAGTGAATACGGTGTACAGCGATTTTGAAAATCTAAATGTGGTCAGCAACTTTTGATGCTGACTGTACTTCCATGCATCGCCTCATCCACCTCGGGGGGATGAACATCGCTAGCCATGCTTTAGCAATGCTGTGCCATATATCTGACTTTTATTAGTGAACAGCTAATCGATAAATGACATAACATAACGTTTGTATTCGCTGAAGAGATTGGTATAGTCTGTTCCAAAAGTATTCGATTGATTTGCTTACTGTTTCAAGTAAGCAAATGTATCAGAAAATGTACAAGGATTCCAATTTGTCCCAGTTACAAATTGAGTGCTTTGATTATTTGAACAATAAAACCTGAAATTCTAATTCTAAAACACTTTAAAAATGTTATTTATTTGACAGTTAAGGTTAGGCTGGTTTCACATCTGTCCGGGAGACTCGAACGGGCGGTCCGTATACGGAAGACCGTAGGGGTAGCGTCCGCAGTGCTCTAAAACGTGATAGATAGTAGTACGGGCTCTACTCGGAGCGGGTCGCGTACGGACCAATCCGCGTCGCTGTGAAACAATGTTCTAGCGCCTCACGTATGTCTCCGTTCCGGGAGCCCGTACGGGTCTACCGGACAGCTGTGAAACTACCCTAATTATAAGCTCAATCTTCGTTGATGATTTTTTAATAACAATGTAATAATGTTATCCAAACAATATTTTTTGTGGTGAGATATAAAGTTGAAACCTTTTAAATATAGATGAATGTGTCTCTTTAGTGAGGGATGGCGTAAGTATTTATCCGGAATAGGGTTCGTTTATGTATACAGTAGACGCTCGGTAATCCTGCACCCATTTTTTTCGCGATTATCGGACACGCCGATCGATTATTGGATTTCTATAGGAAATGTCAGCGAGCTCGTAAGAAATAATTTTAACACAGATTTGCAAAGTAAAAATCTTTATTATTAGTAATAATATTTAATTGTAGAATCGGACTGGACTGCAGAACGACAACGATCAATGCGCACGCTCTATAATCCGGCACTTTTGTATTAAACCTGCCGGATTACAGAGTAGGAGACGGATATCTCTATGGTAGGAGAGCTAAGTTAGAAAACGTCGGACTATTGGACGTGTCGGTTTAGTGAGCGCCGGATGTGTGAGTCTATCTGGCAGGCCCCAACGAGATTTATCAACAGGTGATAGGTTTACATAAGGACTTTATTTTGTACCTATAGAAAATAAATAAGATATATTTTGTACCTCGACAGTTTTTGATTAAATGACGTTTCTATGAAGTGTCTTGCTAGCGGGCCCCTTATGATTATTTTTATTGTTATTATACTTTCAGATCACCCAGTAGTGCCCGGAGTTAGAAACTATTATGTACCTTACAAATCCAAAATTTCGACTTTCTGTGAGCTATACTTTAGACGATATTCGTTACTTAGACAAACGTCCAGCCAGCGGGCCCCTTTTTTAAATACTACTCTTTTATATAATCCAATAGCATTAGGAGCTTGATACTATTATGTACCTTACAAATCCAAAATTTCGACTTCCTTTGACTTCGTGTCTGTGTGTACTTTAGAAGATATGAAGATATTCGTTATCTAAATAAGTATTCAACCAATAGACCTAGTTAAATTTGCGTTTGCCAAATACAATTATGCCTTTACTCGTTATTCCCATTGCATTACTAAATAATTTTTATCTTTAAACAGATTAAAGATTCATCATCCTCCTGTCCCACGTTATTTAAAGACTGCGCTACACTTTTTATTCCATTCTTCCATGTCAATGTTCACGCTATCATTTACGCATTAAAGATTATAATTACTATTACATTTTCTCTTTTAATAATTTACATAGCCTCCTACTTAAAAGAACTAGTCTTTTTCTTAATCCCAGTTTTGTTGATGTAGCACTATTGAGTGATTATGAAAGTAGGTATAATGTTTGAAAACGGGTTTGCTAGCTAGGCACTTATTTTATTAACGAATACCTTATGAAGTTCATACGAAGTTGAAATTTTGGATATGTAAGGTACATAATAGTATCAAGCTCCTTATTCTACTGTATGATATAAAAGAATAGTATTTAGAAAAAAACCGCTGGCTGGACGTTTGTCTAAGTAACGAATATCTTCTAAAGTATAGCTCACAGAAAGTCGAAATTTTGGATTTGTAAGGTACATAATAGTGTCTAACTCCGGGCACTACTGGGTGATCTGAAAGTATAATAACAATAAAAATAATCATAAGGGGCCCGCTAGCAAGACACTTCATAGAAACGTCATTTAATCAAAAACTGTCGAGGTACAAAATATATCTTATTTATTTTCTATAGGTACAAAATAAAGTGCTTATGTAAACCTATCACCTGTTGATAAATCTCCTTGGGGCCTGCCAGATAGACGCACACGCGCCGGATTACCGAGCGCCTATTGTACTTTCTTCAGATACTTTTGGAACAGACAGTAGATCAAAACAGACTATAGAAACTTAGGTTTTATTGTGAAGAAAAGAAAAGCCTATCCTCTTCCTTTCGTTTCGTGTGGTTAGTGACTAATCTGGTGTTGAGAGTTTTAAAGCCGCCTTTTTGGGCCTCTGACTTGGCTTCACATGCCGTCGAGAAATATCTCTTAGGCATGCCGTCTATCCTAAAATTGATATTCATGTCCTCTCTGCGTCTCCGATTGTGCAATTATTTTTAACATCTATTATGAAAAGTCACCAGTTTCGATCAACTTCTGTTCAGCCGTTTAGCAGCCAAAACTCACCAACAACAGACATGCATAATATTTGTCACCGTTTCCCCTTTTCCAGCTACTACACCGCCCTCTACCGTAAACTAACAAGCGCAGAAATCTTCAACACAACACACTCGGCTCTGCTCTTCTCGCTCATATACAAGTCGTTAAAGCAAGACAGCAACATTCCGCGCGTTGCGTCGTTCATCAAGCGGTTACTACAGCTGTGTTGCCATATGACGCCAGCGCAGGCTTGTGGGATGCTGTTCTTAATCTCTCAAGTGTTGAAGGATGGGGAGAAAAAGGGGGCTGTTCGGTTGGTTTGGACTAAGAAGGAGATTAAGGAGGTAAGGGAAATGAAGTTATCTTTTGTTTATTCATATTAGCCTAACAAATTATTTTGGGCATCGTTTGCTACATGCTTTGAAATTAAATTACTACTAGCTTTTGCCCGCGCCTTCGCCCGCGTAGTTGTCGCAAAATATCCCACGGGAACGTACTACCGGAATTACATACCTAATAGCCTCGGAATACCTTCGGAAATAACAAATAAATTTTTGTCAAATTCTGAACGATAATAATGGTTACTGTGGGTCATTCTTAGAAGATAGACATATGCTATCGCGGACTTTTAAATTGAACTTTTTAAGATGAACCATTCTGTAAAACATAATTTTTATGTATCTATTACGGTTTACGCGGCGCATGCCAGGAAAGCTAAGTCAGCGTGATTTTTTCCGACATCTTCAACAATAATCGTCATATTTCAACCAATTTACACAAAACCTTAATAAATTAGATACTAAAACCTTTCGCATGAATCACTCCGTCTATTGGTGAAAATCCGTTTGGTAGTTCTTGAGTTTATCGCGTTCAGACAGACAGACAGACGCGGCGGGGGTCTTTGTTTTATAATATGTAAGGATAATTATAATTGTAAATAATTCTATTGTCTTATTTAGATTTTTATGCCTGATACATTTTACTACTGTTCATTTAACCGTAGAGCCGTAAGAGACGTGCAAGGAATGCGCATGGTGAAGTGGTGGATGACCTTTGTTTACGGGACGCCTGGCAGATGTGAAACATCGACATTATTTTGTAAAAGTAATATGCAGAAAAGAACATATTGTGATAGGAACTAAATATGTCATAAAAAAAATCGTTAATAATAAATAATATAATATATACAACGTGTAACAGAATAAGCGCAAGACCTGAAAGTAGTTTGCTCAGAATCGGCTTCTGAATCGATTTCCGTCATTATTTATATATGTTAATTTTTCATGAAAATATCTTTTATTTAACTGAAATTAGAACCACCGCGTCATAACAAGGTAATAAGATATTTTATTTAAGGAAATTTAAGCCTTATCTCAAAGGAATAAAGCCTATTCAAATGCATGACTGAATTTGTAATACGCTCATAGCTATCCTATGTGTAGTGCGCGTTTAATAAAATAGTTAATTTAAGGAAGCTTAATCCTTATTGCAAAGCAATATTTCTAATTTAAATGCAAAACCGAATTTGTAGTTCATTCATAGCTTTCTTTACACACACTTTAACATTGCTTTTTATTACATTTGAGCTAGTTGTGTTCAAAAAAATGTTAATTTAAGGAAATTTAAACCTAATTCCAAAGTAATAAAGCTTTTTTAAATGCACGAACAAATGTGTATACCGTATTTCACATTATTTTGTTGAGAAATGCCGAAATACTAGGAATTTTGTGGTTCGATTTTTGCAAATGGAAGATTTATGTGAAAGAGCGAGATGCATTAATTTGCCAACTTACCCCTTTGACGTTTGATATGCCGACGCCAGCACCGTCACCGCCCGCGGCGCGCCCGCTCCATAAAGGGTTTAGTTAGTTATTCGCCGGCAGCGACAAGTGTTCCGAATTTAATTTGTGTACGCGCGCGATGGCATTCCAGTACACCAATATTCAGTACACGGAGATGGTGAGGACACTGGCTCGTTGCTACGATAATGTCGAGTTAGCGTGTCGAGAGTTCAACGCAAGATATGGTACCAGAGTGAGCGCCAGGACAATGTTAAGTGCAACTCAGCGTCTGAGGGACTCCGGTACCTTTCGTCCTAACACGGCAATAGATAGAGGGGCGAATGTGCGCACTACTCGGTTACAAGCAAACATCCTCAATTATTTTGACGAACACCCAGAGAGCAGCACGAGAGAAGCAGCGCCATTGTTTGACTGCAGCCACATGTACGTGTGGCGAACGTTACGCGCTGATGGGGAACTCCCGTTTCACCTACGACGATGTCAGGAGCTGACGCCGAACGACTACATACCACGTCTGGAATTTAGTAGATGGTTGTTGGAGAACTGGCAAGGAAACATCATCTGGACGGACGAGAGCACCTTCACGCGAGTTGGCATTTACAACCAGCATAACCAGCATTTATGGAGACATGAGAATCCACATGCATGCCGTGTTGATTCGTTTCAGCATAGGTTCTCCGTGAACGTGTGGGCGGGCGTCTTAGGTACACGCGTACTCGGACCTGTCTTTCTACCGAGGTTGACTGGAGATACCTACCTACAATTCTTGCAGGAAACATTGCCCGAGTTATTGGATGACGTCCCTCTCATATTTTTAAGAAACGAGTTTTACCAACACGACGGTGCTCCCGCTCATTTCACATGGAACGTTCGGCGGCATCTTGATGCGGAATATGGCCCCCGTTGGGTTGGTCGTGGAGGACCAGTGCAGTGGCCTCCCAGATCGGCTGATCTAACGCCGTTAGACTTTTATTTGTGGGGTCGAATAAAATCGCTCGTTTATGTAAACGAAGCAACAAGTGTCGAAGACCTCAGACAAAAAATTTATCATGCGTTTAGTGTTGTGCAAAGTGACACCGAAGTGCTAAATAAACTAAAATTTAACTTACGAAAACGTGCAATAAAGTGCATCGAGCAAGGCGGTGGACATTTCGAAAGCCTATTAAAAAGGAGACGAAGAAATAGTGTAGTGTAAATAGTCTGTAAGTACCTTTATCTTTGTCGATTTTAATTATTGTAAATATTATTATTCAAATCTTTTAAAAACGCAGTCTTTGAATATGATATCGCGACAGTTAGGTACGCATCAGAGATAATAAGTGAGTCGGGCGGCCGCCGATAAGACCACCCTAGCTTACGTTTTCTGATAGATGGTAGACGGGCGAAAAGTTGCTTGATTTAAAAATGCTTCCGCTTTACTAAACCAAACCAAATTAAATTTAAATTAATATCTTAGAATTAAGTAAACAAAATGATTCAAAGCCTACAGTCCAAAGCCTGTGAAAGTGTGATGGAAAGATGGAATCTTAATTTTACTAGTAATGTTCGGTCATTGAACTAACGTTCATACCTAGTGCGTACGCTTGCAATACCTACCTACCTAGCCGGCTGGCAGTCACACGCACGTGTGCGGCGCGCTATTAGTGTGCGTGGAGATTGAGTAGTTTGCTCAAACGTTTCATGTTAAGTCAGGACATCTATTTTATAAAAAATACTAGGTGTGGTTTAATTAAATTAAATTACAGATGTTATTTTAGTCTTATAATTTAATATTCTAATTGGGGTGTATGAGCTCTTGCGTTTATTCCGTTACACGTTGTATATATAATCGTTAATAACGATAATAATTAACTAATCGCACAGTCGATTGCGCATGGCGACGCGTCGCCACACCGTACACACTACTGCATATAGACTGTATATATATATACCATCATATAGCGTGGCGACCGCGTCGCCACGCCAGAAATCGTCTTTACGTGCGGCTATAGATGTTTCACATCAAAAACACAGAATTAAAATACCTGTAGTTTTCATGCCCGTTGTCTCTTTGCGCTCCGTTTTATTTAGACCAGATCATGGCAAATACCAAAAGTAATTACCCAAACTGCCTTTAATATTGCCCGAATTTGGGTAACAACAAAGTAATTTAGATACCCGAATTGAGGCAAACGACGAAATATAATTACGCCTTACGTCTTGTAATACTTCCCATTATTAACTTTTAATTCAACAGGAATTAAAAGAAGAAACTCCCGAGCAAGAAGGGGAACAAGAAGAGAACGCAGAAGACACAGTGACAGAAGTGAATGATACTCTTAATAACACAGAAGATGATGATGAAGTTAAGGTGGAACAGAAGAAAGTTGATCTGCTCAGAGGAGATAAGAAAGATCTGTTGTTAGGTAAGTAAGACATACAGAGTGTTGAAATTAATTCCTACAATTCATTGCAGCTAGTTTAAAAACTATTCAACTAAACTGTGATTTCAGTGAGACTAATGTGCAAGCTTCCTCTAGCTAGCAAATACAAATTTAAAAGTCAGACTTCAAGGTTTGGAGAAATCGATACACATAATATCCAACTTTTTAGAATTTGATTTAAAATATACCTAGATATCTCTATACTTTTACCTCTTTATGTCTAAACGTTGCTTAATGTTAAGAAACGTTCAAATGTCAAAAATGTATAATAATTTAATAATAATAATAATTTATTCACCAAAATAAGAACACGTATTACAAAATTTAATATTTGACAATAAACAGTAAATAATGGCTTTAAGTTTGTAATATACAAAGTTTGGGACTATCTGCATCCGAACTAGGTGGTAAACCTATATTACATTTGACGGATTACATTTGACCCCCATAAATAAATTGTGAATATTTAGTAGCCATGTATGGTTAAACAGTCGCTATTTATTTTTTAACTTTAAGCAACGTTTATGAATAAACCCCTTAAATAGGCTTTTAAACCTGTAGGCGCCGAGTGAATCCTTGAGGCATCCTTCAAATCCCACTGTGTCCTTAAGGTAAACGGCGGTACACGCGGCTTAAATCTCTATTTTTACTATAAAAATAAGGGCTAATATGGTCTGTAGCCTGACGGATATTCTCGTCAACTAGACCTAAAATAATCAAAAAAATTACAGTTAACACCAAAAAATTCTGAAAAATGTCGAAAATGGCGTAAACGTCAAACCGCTTGAGTAATACTTTATTTTTTTTGGAGCTACAACCGGTATCACGCGTACAGTCAACCGCACGGTCGTGGTAACAGTTTAACATTAACAACGCCTATAAGTCGCTATTAGTTTTCTTATAATTTGACCGACACGTACCGCTGTACCGCGCTTTAGGGACTGCGCTGTGAGGCCCGGGCAGCGTTAACGAATGAGCGGCAGGAAGGCGTGAGCGTTGTCGAATGATCGGCGGTACGGCGCGCACATACTTAATTACCTCCCTTACCGCGGTACACCGGTTTCGGTTAAACTATAGTTCAAGTGTGGCGTCTGACGTGCGGTTGACCGTTGACCTCTCGAATGAAGTAAAGAAAAGAAAATAAAACAATTTTACAATAAAAAACCTGCTAATTAACATAGAATGATCGCCCATCCAACTTTACCGCCCACCTTAACTTCACAAATCTCACAAAATACCCAATTCCAGATGACGACGAAGAAGAAACATACATAGACCTAAAAATCGATGACCAAGGTAACATAAGACCTAAGAAACGCAAGCACAGCACGGCCATCCTGGGGTGGTTCCACGCGAAGGTGAAGACCGAGGCTCTGGTCAACAAGGAAGACGAGGATCGAGAGAAGGACGTAGCCGCCAAGATACAGCTCAAGAAGAGCGTTAATATGGATAAGGTAAGTTTTTAACCAAGACCTTTTAATATGAGTTTTTCTTTTCACTTGTATCGGCACAAACTTATAATAAGAACAGCTAATGCAGTGGTAACAATAGGCATGTTGCCACATTCTGTTGGAACGTAACTTAAAATGTCATGTTTAGGCAGCTTTCAATCTTTAACAATCCATCCATAACTATAGTACATATCCTACATCTTATTAATAATGTATTTCTCTATTTTCGCAGGAAATAACAGAATACAACCCACTAGCCCGCAACCCATCGTTCGCGGGCGCACAGTGCACCGCCTACGTAGAACTGCTACCCCTAGCCACGCACTTCCATCCAACCGTCAAGTTGTTTGCCGAGAAGTTGCTCAATGGTAAGAATGAAAAGCAAGAAAAACTTACTAAGAACTATTAGGAGTTTCGGTAGACTTGAGCGATGATATTTAATTTAGAAGAGTTTTACTTTCATTTTAACAACATAACCTTTGGATCAGGGCTGATTAACACGCTCAGTGCCAAGAGCCCTCCTGGAGGATTCACTCAAGTCGCATATGGGATGCAGGGAGGGCTCATTTTAAACGTAGGTTTTTCGCGTATTCGTCAATATAAACTGTGAAAATAAAAAATCTGTTGTATATTTTAACAAGATTTCAAACCGAATGCCGGTGACTTCTCGATGGTGAACTTTAGCGCAAACGTAATGCCAGTGACCCTCCTGGAGTCAACTTGCAATATGTATGGCGGCATAGCGTATGAGCTCTATGAGAAATGGGTGGATTCGAAAGTGTAAAGAGATCTCGAACATACTTTTCTTTGTTATTCTGCAGCCCTTGCCAGTTGCCAGGTCTCCAACCGTTCTTTCTATCTACTATTCGACATACTTCTCCTTATATTATATCAAACTAGTTTGTCCCGCAAATTCGTCCGCATGGAAGTCGTAAATAAAACAGTAAAAATACCACCAGAATATATTATACAGGGTGGCAGGGACATCCACGCGAAGCCGGTTACCATGGATAGTACATGATTCTGAATCATGTATGTTCAGGATCATGTATGTTAATCTGTTTGTGAATCTGTATGTTACTCGGTAGAGATTGTAAGCTTTATATCATCCATTTTTTATTTTTATTTGGATCAGTTGTTCCAGAGATTAACTTTTACAAAATTAAATAGTATACAATGTCGCCCAATTTTTTGAGTAGCGTGACCTTGCTTTAATTTTTTGCCATATCTCCGATGTTATTGACTCGATTTGGATTCTGTTTAGTATTTCTAAAAGCTTTCAGAAATAATAAACACAATCCAAATCCATGTGACGCTCCCTTTTAAAGTTAATTTTCGATAATTTTTCATGAATATTCAGGAAAATACGGTCACACACCCATGGGCGGCATTGTATATTCAAATACGTAGTTTGACAGAACATCATAATCATGACATGCAATCCCGCATGCATCAGCATTAAAACACAAGTAAAATGATAAAATATACCATTTCATTCCCCAGAACAAATAATCCAATACAGCGGCGATCCCCTAAAAGACTTCGCAGGCATCCGTTTCCTGGACCGCTTTGTGTTCAAGAATCCTAAGAAACGTGCTGATGCACAGCAGGACGAGGGTGTGAAGAAAGTTAAGGGGTCCCATCCTAAGTTCGCTGTCAGGAAGAATTACACTGCTAAAGGTTTGTATTACTCTTGTTATTGGAAGATTTAACTACAATACCCGACAGATTGTCTGGCATTTAATGTGATCAATCAGTCTGCCTAGCCTTTTCCCAAGCCTTTTTTTTTTTTTTTGGAAAATCGTCTTCTTTTACAATGTTTGTAAATATGTGAGAACCATGTATCTATCACATAGGTAATTAATTTATCTGTTGTTGCTCTCTTTTTAAATTTATTTTTACCTATTGTGGTATGGTAAATTTTATTTTTTTATTTTTAGATGCATCGTCTTCACATATAATTATATAACTAATGTACCTACATATATACAAAATATTGTAAAACATTTTAAAAGAGTAACGGTGGAGTTTCTTGCCCATTCTTCTCCATACGAAAACTACCTTTTGGAAGGGGCGACTAGAATCAATTCATTTTTTTTGTAATTTTTGACGTTCAAAAGTGCCTTGCAAGGGCCTATTTGAAATAAATGATTTGACTTTGACTTTGACTTTGATTTGACTTTGACCCAACTATGTTGGGGCCGGCTACCAGTCCAACCGGATGCAGCTGAATACCGTATTTTACATGGAGCGACTGCCTATCTGACCTCCAAAACCCAGAACTGGGTAACACGATACCCCTTGGTAAGACTTGGTAGGGCTTCTGACGACCCGTAACGACTGTCAAAGATTCACGAATGACAGCTAGAACCAACGGCTTAACGTGCTTTCCGAGGCACGGAGGAGTCTCGGTATGTAAAGATGGTCACCCATCCACGGACCAACCGCGGCAAGCTTAGCTTAACGTGATCGATCGACCCGTGCGGCTGTTATTACTTAGCTACGAGCTCAACAGCCGTTACGGGTAGTTAGAAGCCCAAAAGTCTGACAGTCAGTCTTACCAAGGGGTATCGTGTTACCTAGTAACCAGGTTGTGGAGGTCAGATAGGCAGTCGCTCCATGTAAAATTGTTGTATTCAGCTGCATCTGGTTATACTGGAAGCTGACCCCAACATGGTTGGGAAAAGCCTAGGCAGATGATGCCATATCTTGAAGGCAAAAATCTTAATAGGTACTTAACCGAATGTAATATTTCAAAAAATCTTCCAGGTTTGAAGAGCATACCAGTGACCTCGTCGACCTATCTCAACGAAGATGCCAGCAAAGTTCCAGTGGACGAGCGGTTTCTATACGAGTAAGTGCCAATCTATACTAACAATACGCAAGACGCAGTCCAGCTTACTCTCACCTACATACATTTAACAAGGTTTGCAAATCACTGGACATCAAAGACTTGCTAACCGCTCGCCTTAAAAGTGTACTAAAGAAATGGCTTCTGGAACTTACATACACCGAAACAGAATCATTTCTCTAATGTTTATTGACAAGCCAAAGTGCCAGAAAACAAAACAACATCCCTCTCTCACACATTCACCCCCACAGACACTCATACACACCCTCACAAACACACACAAAAACTCATACAACATAATACCCGCTTTACTTGACTAGCCCTGTAATCTGACATATATATTTTTGCTCAATCGCACTCCGACTCCCAAGATACAAGCCGTGCTTAGTTTGGGGGTCAACGGTCAAACCAAAACATTGTAATGTATAAACATAATTGTATCTATGTAAGATCACTATCAACTTTTCATTTGCTAATAAAACTTTTTGTATTTCTTTTTCTTTTTGTAATAATAATAAGATTAAAAAGAGACAAAATTTGTTTGTTTCTTTGTAAGTTTATATGTAGTGGTAATTTGCGGAGCTACCAGACGGATTTAAAAAAAAAATGCATTAAAAGGTAGCGCAATTCTTGAGGAAGGTTATAGGCTATGTAACATCACGCTACGACCGCACGCTAGGACCCGAGCAAAAAGAAAAAAAAGTCAGAAAGAACGCTAAGCGAAAACGAAGTAAAGAAAAGAAAGAAAGAAAGAATAATGTTTATTTGGATTCAGTTCGTGAAACACAAAATACAAAAAAAAGGAAAATAATATTTTAACAATAATAGTGTGTGCCTCACGGGTGCGCCAAAAAGGTTCATTTCAGCATTAATGCCAGACAAATGCTGTCTGATGCTGATTTTCTAATGAACCTTTATGTAGGGACAAGTGACGGAGAGTACAAAACAGTTTCAACATACCTAATACATAAATTTTATACTTCTAAATAAATAAACAAATATAAATAACAATAACAACAGGAACCGTCCAAGCAAAACCTGTTCTTAACGATTAGCTAGACTAGATTGATTCGTGCTCCATGCACTCACAAAGCGCAACGGGCTGCCGACCGCGGCAGACAAATACACCTACTGGTATTTAGTTTTAAGACAAGAAATAATAAGCAATAGCGCGGGCGGGCGATGGGATGCGACGCGGTGGGCCGGGGACCGAAATTTCACACAATTCGCAGATAAGAATTCGCGGGCAGAAGCTAGTAGTATACAGTCAAAGTCAAATCATTTATTTCAAATAGGCCCTTGTAAGGCACTTTTGAACGTCAAAATTTACAAAAATATTGAATTGATTCTAGTCGCCCCTTCCAAAAGGTAGTTTTCGTATGGAGAAGAATGGGCAAGAAACTCCACCGTTGGTCTTTTAAAATGTTTTACAAAACTCAAAGCATTTATTTCAATTAAACCATTTACAGGCACTTTTGAATTGTCAAATAGTCGGTCAGTTACTCAGAAAGTTGAAGCTAGTTGCCATTTCCAAAACGTAGATCTTACAATATTTTGTATAATAATATGTAGGTACATTAGTTAAATAATTATATGTGAAGAAGATGCACCTAGAAAAGATTTGTATACCACAATAGGTAAAAAAATTAAAAAATGAAGCAACGACAGATAAATTGATTACTTATGTGATAGATACACATATTTACAACCATTGTAAAAGTAGACGATTTTCCTAAAACTACAATTAATAAGTTAGTGTGTGAAGTGTGAAGGATATATGATACATCTATTATGACTCTTCAAGTCACCAGTGAATAGGTTAGGTCTAAGTAAGAGTGCACCATCGTCGACCGCGTTGTCTCCGACCATCAGGTGAGATAGTGGTCAATGGCAAGTTTGCCTAGCCTTTTCCCAACTATGTTGGGGTCGGCTTCAAGTCTAACCGGATGCAACTGACTAACTGACCTTCACAACCCAGATACTAAGTAATACGATACTCCTTGGTAAGATTAGTTGTCAGACTTTTGGGGTCAAGGGCAAGTCTATCCAATGACAAAAGAATAAGGCAGACTCCCCCCGGGTTTTTTGAGAGCGTCCTTTAGTGTCAGTGAATTGCTTTTTAATATAATTTTGAATGTTGTGAAATTACGACAAGTAATAAATAAGTATTGACTCAATTAGATAATTGAGTAAACTTTGCTTTCACGATAACAATATTGACTTGTAAGTTTGGGCTTAGTATCTATCATATGTGGCGACATCTACATCGCCACATGCGAACTACGCAATACACTGACGTCACGCAAAAATTTTGCATCGCGCAAGTAGTTTACCGGGCGACTAGCATATATACAACGTCCCGACGTCAATCGTGCCCACCGTGCCAATCGTGACACTTAGACAACACCCGTCTGGTCGGGGGATCCTCCCTTTTCTATAGAGCATGAGTGAACTTTACACTCTGCTCCTCATACGTCTTTACATACAAAACTAGCCCATAGCAAATACCTTTATTTGTAGTCTCCTTCTTTTCGTGTGGTTAGTGACTAACCTGTTGTCAGAGTTTTAAAGCCGCTCATGGGCCTCTGACTTGGCTTCACATACCATCGAGAAATATCTCTCAGGCATGCCGGTTTCCTCACGATGTTTTCCTTCACTATTTTTGAAGCAAGCAATAATTATTCAATACGCACATGAATTCGAAAAGTCAGAGGGCGGGCCTTGGGTTCGAACTCGAGACCTATGATTTGGCAGTCCGACAGTCAAACCACTAGGCTATCACTGGTTTATTTGTAGTAAAATGTTTTTTCCATGGTCTAATAAAACAAGGTCTGGCATTCCGGGACTAACACATGCTTACGTCACTCTCCAGTTGCCACTCTATTGCAACAAAACTAGATTAAGGAAAGATTTTCAGAAACCAAAGCTTTTAAATTGTCGTTTCGTGTGTCTAATCAAACAATTCAATTTAAACATAAACCAACGTAATTGTTAATTAAAACCTCATTGTTTTATCGGATTCGCACAGGTAATAAAGGTGGTTGGGGAGTTATTATTACAAACTTCTGGTAACACAGATGTGATGACGAAGACTTGTGTTGCCCACGTGACCACTGTGTTTCGGAATGCCATACCTGGCGAAGTATATTATTATACCATGGTTTTTTCCTACCCCCAGTTTCCTACAAAAGCGTCGCAACGTGGACGCTGAAGATGACGATGACAGCGACGCGGATTCTGTCAACAGTGAGGACTTTGAACAGTACCTGGACACTGTCACCGGGTCTAAGGCGCAAGGTAAAATTGTTATGCTTCACATACTTTATTATTATACTAGCTCTGGAGATTTCAGAAAGGCCGTTTCGGAGATTATCCGGAACAAAAAGACAGACAAAAATTTTAAAAATTGTTTTTTTGTACCGACATTACAAACAGACACTTCAATTTTATTTATTTATTATGTAGTATGTATGTATGTATAGATAGGTTAATAGTAATTGTAGCAGTTATAAGCGAGCCAACATTCAGTAGTTGAACTTTGCGGGCTGATATTATGGTCTTAAGCTGCTAAAATACAAATTATAAGATCCAACCCAATTTGAGAACTTTTTCCCATAAGCCACGCCACTTGAACGCAGTTTAGTTGTGTTAATCGCGTTCATTTGTGAATTTGGCTCTGTCACGCTATATTGCTTTTTCTTAATGTTGACAGTGTTGAGTACTTATTATGCTGTAGAATTTGCCTCAATCATTCTTTAAGACCCAGATGACCCCATAACCCTCCTCCAGGAGAGCAGTAGAGCCACCAGTACAGTCTACAAAAGCAGACTACACCCGTCATACCGACCTCTCCGCCGAGGTCCTCCGCAACCGCGACCCTCCCGAGTAAATTATACTCCCCCCGACCCTTGCTCGACGATGCGCCAGCCCGCCGATGCTAAGCCTGTGGTTTTAAATTCCTCTATAAATAATAATATATCCTTGATCCAGCCTGTCCCATCTTGCTATCCTCCTCCCAGCGACGCCCTAAGCCGAGGTTCGTACACCACAGCGCCTGGCTTTAATTTAGAATAGTTTTATTGCTCCTGCCTGGACGCTTTGAGTTTAGAAGCTTAAGGCAGCCACAGGAAAGCCCGGTTAAGCAACCACGACCTTAGTGGTCACCTGCGAGAAGCCATAGTAAAAAATAACATTGAAAATATGCCTTAATAATCTGTAATGTGTAAAAAAAATTAAAGAAAAGAACTAATGTATTCTTTCATTTATCATTCACAGTTGAATCAGACGACGAACTAGACTACCTAGCAGACATGACAGCCACAAAACAGAAGCGAGGCACAAAGAAACAAGATGATGATGATGATGATCAGTTGGGCAGCGATGATAATGATGAAGAAGCCGGTGATGAGACCGGTGATGTGGGTGATGACGATGGAGGTACGTAATATTAAGTTGTATATTGGTGATGATATATCTGTTATTTGAACTCTTTATTTGTGTGCCTTTAACCAGGGTCCAATTAATATATTTTCTTTCGTTCCATGATTACAGATAGCGACGGCGAACTTAATATATCTGGAGATGACGATGAACCAGCGCTTTTTGGAGAGGAAGACGGTAAATATATATTACATAAGCTTACAATATTCCACATTCGACTTATAGAGCAAAGTATCTCAACACATTTTAACTAACAATGTTAAATAAGTAGTGCTGAAAGTACTTTTTGGGGAATAAAAACGTGGTTACATTATGTATTTAACTTTTACCGGACTGTGGCTGAGCTGAAAAGAAGCGTAACCTTTTTAAAAACACTCTTTATTTTACAGAGCTGTTACTTGAAGGCAGTGACGACGAGGATGACAAAATTGATGTCCCTGGCGCTAAATCAAAGAAAGGAAAAGGCAAATTCAAACTAAAAGGTAAACTTTTTTATACTCTTTCCTGCTGAGAGTAAGTAGAATTTCCCCAATGAGAAAGCTGGTTACCATTTCGGAATTTGATAGGCTTTGGAAACTAGAGCAATGCCTTCTAGCTAACTTCTTTCCAAATCTGTGAATAGTCTTCGAAAGAAATACTCAATGTCTTAGATGGCCATTTTCCTATAGCCCAATAGTTTTGTTACTCCATGCTCCATCCTCTCTTGAATATCACAATATTAGACCTCATCCTAGCCTAAAACTTTTAACCGACAGGTACAGACGACCTCGGCTCCCTATTCGCCTCAGCAGAAGAATTCTCTACTCTCCTAGAAGATACAGCCACCAACAAACAACAAGGTTCAAGTCAAGCAGTAGCCAACACAGATAACGCCAGTACAAAACAGCTCGCCTGGGAAGATAACAGAGACAGATGGATCAAAGGCTACAACAGAAAAATACTAGGAAACAAAGGAAATAACAAAAAGTTCAAAAATAATAAGGGAAACTTCAATAAATCCGACAAAAAAGGCTTCAAATCTGACAAGAAAGGTTTTAACAAGATGGCCGACAAGGTTGGAAAGCGAAAAGGCGGGAAACCCGATGGGGCTGGTGGAAAGAAAAAAAAGATGAAGTAATTTACAGCTTGTATAATAAAATCTTGTTTTTAATTGGTTGTTTCATTGTGTTCTTGAATCAATAGCTGAACATGAGCCTCCAGTGAAGTGTGAAATCGTCTAGCAATCATCATCATGGGCAGCCTTGTTCCACCCAGTGTTGAGTATAGACCTCCTATCCTAATGCTTCGCCAATAGTTTCAATTTCAATAATGAAACATGATGTAAATAATGATTGGGAGGGTCTAACACCCACAAACTGATCCTAAAAGTCCATAAAAGTATTGGTGAAAGATTGCCAGACATTGTAGCAACAAGTTTTACACAACACAAACCCAAGAAAAATAAGCAAGAGTTTGTTTCTCTCCATCCACTCTTGAAATAAACGCATTTTCTTTTGCAATCCGGGATTGTCATTACGTGTTCTTACAATAACTTAAACATCTATCAATTCAAAAGGCAACAAAAAAACTTGGCTATACTAAATAATACCGAACACAATAATTTTCTTAGAATACGAATAAATATTTTCGAGATGCTTGATAATCCGTAGAGATGATTTTAATTTTGAATGCATCTTTATTTTGTTGTTTTTTTATGTCACTCAAAAGTCAAATTTTATAGTGATGTGGTCGCATTAATGATAATTAATCGATAATCTCGATTGTCTTATTTGAAAATTAATTAATTTGAATGAAATACTTTTCACTGATCGGCTTTATTATTGCCGATCAGTGTAAGTAAGTATTTCATTCAAATTAATTTTCAAATAGCAATGGTCAAACAAAATACTTTTAAACTATACATCAAACCATGATATACCATTTAATATTTATTGGGATTTGACATCAATCATTCACAGTAAACTGAATGTAAGTAAATGACAAAAACGCATTTCAAATATTTACAAGGTCACTAGGTCAAACCGTCAGACAGAATCAAAACACATTAATATGTACCTACTTTACTATGTTGTGATTTATGGCAATCTGTTACATAATCATATATGTAATCTACTGATATGACCTCCAATTTTAGATACGTTTTATGTCTAATTAGTATAAATGATGCATACGTTTTGTAGACATGAGAGCTGAGGGTGAGGGGAGTAATAACCGGTGTACAATAAAAAAAAAGAAACAAACACCCACTTGTTTCCAAGTTTGACAGGTACGGTGCATACAATGCGCGCTGCGTTTCCGTTCAACAGATAACAAAAATATCGCTCGAACTTTTTATTCTACGCAACAGATTCTTTATCAAAAATCCATATTATATGGCAGTAAAATAAAATAACTATAATAATTCGTTAAATAGAGAGGATAAAACTACGAATTTCATTCATTTCATGCAAAAAATTGATGACCGCGCAATGTATAGAATAGATTGCAGGCAGTCACGGAACTCTTGTTTGTTGACATTACTACATCATGTAGTTGTGTTGTGGAACGCGCCATCGTGCCGTATCTTGCAGAAAGCGCGAAGTAAACAAGTTTTTCCCTGTGCTATTATATGACATAAACTGTGAAATATATATTGTGAACTAATGGACATTCCTGGACATTGTTTACGACCGATGCTGTGATTGTAAAGGAACAAAAAGGCGGGCAAAAATCAGTGTGAGAGTGGCGATTACCGATCTATTTATAGCCGGACCTATGGCGCGATAAAGCTGTTTTACATGCTGCAAATGTGCATTAGTCTCATATTAACATTCCAATTATAGTTTACGTCCTAAAAATACGGTTTTCATTTCATAATATAAATTTTTCGTTGAGCGTATTGAGGAAAACGTAGCCGCGAAACTCGTTTGACAGCTCATGCATACACACAAATGAAAGGGAACGCTTTGCGCATGTGTGCGTGTAAGTGATGCGAAATTCTTATGTATGCGCTTATCGATTGGCAAGATTATTTCAAGGACACCAGTGAAGACTAATGTATGATTTATTGTTATAATCTGATAGTACCTAATATAACGAAAGCTGGTCTGTCAAAAACACTATGAACATGGAGTCGCCGATGCTAGATAATAAAAATGTAGAGGTCACAATACACAAGTCCACAAGTTCAAGTTCAAATCAATTTATCCCAGACAACTTGGAGCTTCCTGATGATACATTCCGTATGAGTTTAGATAATTTTTCCATGATTGGAGAAAATGTGACTATAGGCAGGGAGGTGTCTGTAGACAGCAACGTAGCTGGTAATGCCTATACGCCTTCAATTGAATTACCTTCACCGTTGCCTACACCTGATTTACAAACCCCGGATATTGAAACGCCTGAAATACAGATGCCTGTTATACAAACCCCGGATATTGAAATGCCTGATGTTCAAACCCCTGACATTGAAACTCCTGATGTTCAAACCCCTGACATTGAAACTCCTGATGTTCAAACCACTGACATTGAAACTCCTGATGTTCAAACCCCTGACACAGAAACTCCTGATATACAAACCCCGGATATTCAAACACCTGATGTTGTGACCCCAAACATTGAATCAGCTGATGGTCAAGCTCCTGAATTTGGAACGCCTGACGTTCAAACCCCACCGCCAGAGAACAATATATCTCCCCCGATAATAGAAACACCAAAACTAATCGAGACCAAAACAGAGATACGCAGACCACAAACATTGCTGAAATTATCGCTATCAAAAAAAAGCGACAACGATTTATTCGTTAAACCGTCTCCAGTGGCCGAGCTATGTCTAATGTCGCCAGCTAGAATGCTGCAGTTTGAAATTGAGGCAACTAGTGCTACGCCAACGATGAAAAGGGCCGCCGTGGACTTTAATTTCTTCAGTAAAAACAAATTTGAAGAATATTTCGTCGAATCGGAGCTTAAAGAAGATAATGAGTCGGAAGATCCGGGAGATGGCAGCACGTACAAGGAAACACCGGTTATAGTAAAGGCTGATACTGTCCGGCATGAAATAGGTTACGGTAAGTAGCACTGGCAAGGTATTATTGACCATTTTATGATATCATATTTTTCTTTTCTTCAAGGTTTAAGACTCGCAGCTGTGGGTTCGATGGAATTTTAAAGTAAGCTCTTCGGTTCGCATATTATTTTTTAATAGTTGATAATCATGTTTCTTCGTTTTTATACCTACATTATATATACGCTCGATAGAAGAAAATTTAAGGTCATTCATACACGGGTTTGCTAATAGCAACAATAAAGTAGACATAGATCAATTAAATAGTGATTAAGATAATCGATAGATAATAATTTACAAACAAGGAAACTATTGAGAATCATTGAGATTCAATCATAACCCCTAAGAGCTCCCGCAGACATACAATTTTGTTGTTGGCCGACTAAATCACAGAGTATAGGTACCAATAGGTATAGCGACATGCACGACTAATTAATTGGACACCGATCGTATCAGAATTCAGAATCGAGATTATGCACAATTAAAAAGTTGTCCAACTATCGGCCAACTGCTCGTTAGCACGGTTACCCTATGTAAGGTCGCGGACTATCCAACTAGTATGTTGGTCAGTCGCATCGGAAGGCAAGATGCAAGATGACCAGACGCGTGCGCGTGATTTCCCTACGCTCGGACCTTCGTCAACGGGTCGTTCTGCCTTCCGATCACCTGTTGCAAACCAAAAAAGACTTGAAACAATACTTTGATACAAATATTAAGAAAAACTTATGAAGCAATGGATTAGCTATCTCTGTCATAACGATTCAGATTCTGATTAATCGTGTATTATTACGCAATTAGGATACAAGTCTCGATTATTTTAGAGCTCCGTCAAATATTTCGTTTTCCAAAAGGGTTTCGTCGCCAAAAAAGTTTGAGAACCGCTGCTAGCAGGTAGGTACTTAACGGCGAGTTAATCCAAGCCTCTCTTCAAAGGAGATAGCGAGTCGGAAAGTTGTGTCAAATTGTTAGATATACGAGCTCATCAAAAGACGAAATATTCATTCTGTAGAATGAAAATAAATATTCTGGATTACATCTGAGTTTAGAATGCAAGGTATGGTGTTTCCCTTATTCTAAACTGTCGCGTATATAATGTAGGTATAGGATGCACCCAAAATGTTATTTTTTGTTTGCGTCTTATTTTAATTAATAAAGCAATTAGAGCGCTTTTTCCCGCATTTTCACGTACACGCACCGCGCTAGCAACACTATCACCGACTAAATCGAATAAGTCTGCGACTGACAAACAATAAAAAAAGTTGGACGATTAAATTATAAAAGTACACAATTTAGTCGTTCGATAGTCGGCCAACCAAAAATATTGTATGTCTGAGGGGGCTCTTAAAAGGGTATCCTTGTAGCTTTTAGTTAACAGTAACCGCTAAGAACCACCAAAAGATCGCGGGATTCAAACTGGCTGTTGAAGTGTTGACTCCTGTTTTTTATCCGACTACGCCGAAACAAAAAGGAGGGTTATATATTTCTATAGTTGACTCCAACTATGTTGACGATATCATCATTTCCGACGGTAAGTAATTACACCAAAAAAACTACAACTCTGCTGCGGCAGACCGGAAAAGGGAGGTAAGAGATCCAAATACTATTGTAATACTCATTGATTAAATTAAATCATCGCTAATACAAATAATATCGCATCTCCTGGTGAGCTAATATATAGATAACACTGCAGTCCTCAAACAAGAAAAACTTTCTAGCCATATTTCCAATTGTGCGTGATTTAATCAATTCTGTGAATGAGCCAGGGGTTTATTTAAAAACGTTGCTTAAAGATAAGTAATGATTAGCGACTGTTTAATCATACATATTTGACGTTTGAACGTCACTTATCCTCAAGCACCGTTTATTTACATATAAATGATCAGTTATCTAATTAGAGCAACATATTTCCGTAAACGATTACGACTAATCAGTTTCATTTTGACAGTTCAACAACATTCATTGCGTTATTTACGTTGTTGAGCAGATTTTTTTGTCGAACTTATGAAGCAATGGATTAGCAATCTGTTTCAAAACTATTCAGATTTTGATTGATCGTGTATTACGTTATTAGGGTACAGGTTATCTTCCCAAATATCAAGTTTTCTAGGTAACTCGCCCTGGACGCAATCAATGATATGTATTAACTTCAAAAACAATCCGATAGCATTTTAACCCGAAATGGCGCGGCGTTCTTAAGTCCAGTTTCTACATCCAGGTCGCAGAATCGATGGCCGCATTGGGACAAAAATCTCAACAAGCTACAGGTTTTTTGTTCTGTTCGAGTTTGCGCATCTGATTCGTGGTAAACTACTGATATACGCCTAAGGTTAGGCTGGAAGACCTAATATACTTGGGAATTACTGGGATTATGATGATGATCGTGATACAGGGAATCTTATCGTTAATTGTAAAGCGTACGGAAAATGATTTATTGTTACTATCGTGACCCTTAGCACTTCACACCATGGGGGCGTGACAACCAACCTGTTTACATCCAACCGCATTTAGTGATTACAACTACCCCCGGCAGATGCTTATATCGGTAATGTTCAATATTATGATAAACAAGAGTCTTATTATCTTTAATGATATGAAATACAAAGTTTACTAATGAGTGAAGACGATAAGATTATTATGAATCCCGTATTTAGAGAGAAAAGAGGTTCTGACTCAGTGTCTTAATTTGGATAGAAATTATAAACCATTCACGATAATACCTTATATATCTACTTACGAGTATAACTTGCCTGATGATTAGATTTAAGTCACCAATACAGCTTTGCATTTTAAATTGTTATTTTCCACAAGAATAAACCACTTATTTTTCCATTTACGAACCATATCGTAAGCAATTCAGTAAATCCAATCAAGGAAACAAGACTGACAACACACTATACCGATATCCGTCCGCATCGTGTTGTTTAGCAAGAAACTAATTAAATTACACTTGATTTGCAGCGAAAATCTTCATAGAAGCACGATTGGCAGTTAATTCCTTTATATGGACAAATACTTTGTCTGTAAAGATAAAGATCGTTGTGAAACACACTTCCGGCGACTTATACGTGTTTACACGCTCACGCAGTTTATATTGATACAGTAAATATAGTTAATTGTTATCAAAAATCTATCGGAAATGAGGGTATCAAGATTTTGAACTGAGATACGTTAATTGGTCATGGTCAGGTGAAGCCATTGAGCGTGGAGGACTCGGGAAGTGGTAAAATTTTGTCAACATCCCAAAAAAGAAAGACGTTCGTGTACCGGAATGAATCAATGCACTCAAGCCTATCGCTGCCGCAACACTCGATTCAACATCCTCTACTCTGCTTCAACTAGGATCGATTACTAGACTATTAATTATATTGTTCCATCCTAAATCAATAATAAGTAATTATAACTCAAACTACATGGAGACTTTGCACGCAGACCAACAGAATCTATTTCTAAATCCTTATCCATCGCAGTCTGAGAATTTTGGGCCCTACTCTTCATAAACCAAGCTTATATTAACTTCTGTGAGCCAGGGACTTAATTATGGTTATTTCTCGGCCTTTCTTAGATCTAACAAAAAATTTAATCAGGAGAGTAACTAAAATAAAAATAAAAAAGAGGTTTACAACAAGTAAGGTCAAGATTTTATATTCAAAGGGGATGGCTTGTTGCTAACCAGAATTTAGCATTCATAAGTTCAAGAGGGCA
This sequence comes from Agrochola macilenta, assembly GCA_916701695.1. Classification (NCBI taxonomy): domain Eukaryota; kingdom Metazoa; phylum Arthropoda; class Insecta; order Lepidoptera; family Noctuidae; genus Agrochola; species Agrochola macilenta. The sequence continues at coordinate 7,056,854 of OU753578.1, forward strand.
AATAATGAAAAGGGTAGCAATGAATGTTTTTTGGATAACATATGTTTTACTGAAGGGCTGGGAGTTTGCGCAATGCGGTAAAAATATTCTATAGTTCACGTTTAAGTTTTTCAGGAGCGCCTAGACCATCTTGTAATTATGTTTAATATAATTATGTTACTGAAAGTACAATTTCTAGTTTAAGACGCAGATATTTGCCAGTGACCTTGAGTGGTTAGCTGGCGTGTTCTGTACTGAGCTCACGGAACGCGTCGTACGTCCAGCCAGTAATAGGACTCGCCCATCAAGGACCTCTGTCCCAAATTAGACGCATTATTAATTTATTATACATAAAACAAAAGGTATTTTAATAAAACACGTATACTATTAACTCGTAGATCAATAATAATTTAAGGTTTCAGAAAAATACGCTTGATAGATTTTGCGTGATTCTCAGTTTTTTTTCCGCGTTAGTCATAAATAAACATAATCTTAAATATTTATATATTAAGTTACTAAGGAAATGGTCTAATTTAACATATATTTTTTCCAAATCATTAACACTAATCGTTTAGATGTGATCTTCAGTATAAAATCATTAAAAGTCGGTTATTGTCCCCTTTGTCCCTCTTTTAATTTGCTTTTGACGACAGGGGTTTTACGTTTTTAAATGCAAACTCAGGGTAAAGTAACACGGCAGCTCAACAACGGAGTCAAGAACCCTAGATTGTATCTGTTCCGTAAGATTAACAGAGTAATTATTATCTTCATAAAGATAACGGTTCGTATCGCAAACGTTTTCACAACAGAATACAGACATGATCACATGAAGTACCTACATTTGTACGTGATTTTTTTACGTTTCTGATGTTACAACGAAGGTCGCGACACTTCCGCGTCTAAAACGCAGACATCTTCCGTATTCTTTTGATTGAATTGTTACTTCATAAATTATTTTATAGCCGTTAAAAGGTAAAATATTGCCCATCCCTAGAATGTATTACGTTGTTAGATTGGTGGCGCTAGTTACTTTGACAAACCTGCTTGGTAACGGTAAATTCATAAAACATGGACGACTTTTTGAACTTCATGCTTTGTCGTAAGTCGTAACACGCTTGGGTAGCGGATTGCTTATTCGCGTTGAACCCATTACTTATCTATCAATAAACATAATATTGATGTACGAAAATCGCGGTAGGATACCCATTATTCAGGTTATGTCCTTCTAGAGGCTAGGCTTTAGACAAGTAAGCTCTATCTCGCTCTAAATGACCCCTGTATTCGTTTTATATAGGTACTCAGACTATCTAAAAGAGAGAATTGGTAATTCTTCAGGGTAAGGTCTTATAGATTCTAAGCTTTCGGCAAATAGGCTCTGTCTTGGTTTAACTGACCCTCTTATTTATTAGTTTATACTCTAGACTGGCTAAGTATTTCAAACTCAAAGCATTTATTTCAAATAAACCAATTACAGGTACTTTTAAATTGTCAAGAGGTCGGTCAGTCAGAAATATGAAGCTAGTTGCCCATTCCAACGCGTAGTAGGTTCCTATGTAGAAGAACGGGCAAGAAACTCCACGGACACTCTTTTAAATCAGAATATTTTTACAAAAAATTGGTTACATCATTCATGTTGTAATTATACATGTGAGAACAATGTAGAAAGACGTGCACATTAAAAGCGTCCGTAATAAAAAACAATTCAAAAATTTAAATAAGCCGTAGCAGCTAAGAGATGACCAGTCCCCACTGCCGGCGCCCGTTCACGAATATGACGCATGGATCAGCACCATTTAGCTCAACCATTTTGAAGGGAACTTAATGATCCAACACACACGCCACCACCAGCGAGATATTTGAGTGAGCATGACATACTCTCAGCCGCCAGGGCACATTCAAGTCAATCAAAGACGTATTTACTTTTAAGACAAGGCTAGTCTGCATCGGGATATCGAGCCGCGCCGTGGCAGGGCGTCATCTTCCACAGAAAGAACATCCATTAGTATGTGCGCTTTAATAGATGCATTTTACTAAGTCCTGGGTTTTTTACTCCACGTGAATTACGTCTCAACAGTAGGTGGCCGATATAGAATAAAAGAAGATGCGGCTTATATATGACTACCTTTGTATTGGCTGATTCTTTACTTACTGGTTCCTGTATCGAGAGTTAATTACAACAAGTTATGGAAACAACTTAAGACAGTACATGTGCATTTCTTAGAATCGTTTTATTGACCTATACCTAGTATGTAAATTATGTAAAAAAACTGACGTTCAGAATCATCTAGATAACCCAGGTCCGAACGAGCGATTTTTAATCGCGACGTTTTTTTATAGCGGACTGGATTTTCAATTCACGGTATTGAGCCGAGCAATGAGAATCCAACACAGCGCATCCCAGCGTGTCAAAAAACACACTGTTGTATTTTCAACTCTAGGGTAGCGCCTAGAGTTGAAAATACAACAGTGCGTCGAAAATCCAGTGCGCGAAAAAATATTGCCCGTACGAACCTGGGGCTTAGACTAGAAGCCAGCCCAACATTCTTAGGAAAAAGCTACGATGATGATGTTAAAATCGATGATAAACAAAGCGTTTAAACCCACATTCGCACGGACGTAAAAATATCGCGACGGGGTTTTATCACGCACTGAATTTTCAACTCTGTGTTGAGCCGAGCATTGAGAATCCAACGCGCTGGGACGCACTCTCGACCCAGCGAGTTGAAAAAACACACCGTTGGATTTTCAACTCTCGGCGGTAAGCAGAGCGTTGAAAATCGAATGCTTGAAAAAAAATCGCACGGGGAATAAAATCGCCTGTGTTTCTGGGCTTACTGTTTGAAAAAGTTAATTTAAATACCTACAAAATCCGACCGCCATGCGATTAAATCGCGGAAACCGAAATCAAGATGTTCACCTCGAGTAAATCAAATCAAGATCAATTTGTGTAAATAAGCTGTAAATACTTTTACTTGAGAAATAAATGTTGTTGTAATATTTTATATGTTGAAAATGTTGATGGTTTTTGTATTTACTTTTACGTAGTGTAAGGCCATTATGAATTTTTGGCAATTTTTGGAATTTTGGCAGGTGGCGTTCTATACTTTCTGCCTAACCCCATAGGGAGAAGGGGTGAGTTTTAGTATACATGTGTATTTTAGCCCGACAGTTGGGCCACGAATCCTAAAGTTGGACACAGTTGGCCCAACCATTAGTGAAGGGCACAGTGTTGCACGGCACGGCACGGCACTGGACGACAATAGGCCGATTTTATCAATTGATGTAATCGATATCATAGCACTTGCTTTTAAGTGTCCCAGAACTCCAGTACCTACCTAGTACCTACCTCTAGCTATACCTTATCTCATTACTATTGTATATCATAAAACAAATCTTACTAGTTCAAGTACAAAGGCGTTAACAAAAATTACATTTTATGGGGCGAAAAAATGTGTTAGTCGAGTAATTAAAAGATTTCACCCCCAGCTCCCTAAGGGTAAAAATGGGTCTATAAAAATACCACGTTGTCTAGTTTTAAATGCAGTCTTAGATGAATAATATCCCGATAAATTTTATTATTGTTGTGTTGATAAAATAATATCCGTAAGAATGTCAGAAACTGTAAGCCAGGTTATCAAGTTCTAAGGAAAATTCAGTTTTGCTAGGCTAAAACTCAGCACTTGATAAAGAAATATTTTTTTATTATTTATGTCAGAAAAAGAAAATTGCGAAAAATATTATAGGTAAAAGAAATAATTTCTCAATCCAATACGTTTCAATCCGTCCGTGTATAAAACAACCACTTCACGGCCACTCTGCAGGGAACCAAGAAAGAGACGCGTATATAGTGTATCTCCTTCAAACATTTGTCATCTCGCTCTACATAATAGATAAGCAATAACCGTGTCCCTCTTTGTTTACGTCCATGAAACGCGGACTCATGTAGTAAACGCTTGATTTAAAGATCATCGTCGGCAATAAAACCATATTTCACTGTACCAAAGAATATTTTGAATTTTATCCATAAATATGCAAATAATTTCTTTATTGCTAAAATGAATTAAAATGTCATAGGGAAATGATTAAAAAATATCGATTCATCGATTTGTCTGCACGTTTTCCATGCACTATGTGGCCTCGTAAATCGTAAATGGTGGGGGGAGCGCACCGCTCGCACACCGTCGCACGGTTTCTATTTTGCGTTTCTCGAATTCAGTTACTTTAGCGCGCTGAGTGAGTACGTATCTCATTCGCGCGTGCATTTTATAATTTATTTATATAGTGTACATACAAGTTTTGTAAAGAGAGACGGTTTATACATAGTGCTAGTGATTAAAAACAAATTAACGAACTGTTGTCTGTGTGCAAATGAACTGTGCTGACAGTGAAGTGAAATTTTTTTACGAGTGAAAAGTACCTGGATTGTTTTGGATTTGTAACCCCGTGTAACAGGACGACGAAGAGGCTGTGATTTTGATAAACAATGAGAATAAAATAAATATAAAAGGAATACACAAAACTAAATTATTTGACGTTTCAGTACGTGAAGCTAGTTACAAGTGAAATTTCTATCGACCAATCACATTGACATATCGGTGTGCGGAGCAAGCATTATTGTGGGGTGGTCTCGAATTCGGTCGGGTTATAGCATATTGCAGCGCCATCTGCGACAGAACTCCGCGTGAAGTTATCGCGGGTGGAACTACTCGCGAAATGCTTTACGTGTCGTTTGTACTTTCGCTGAAAGTTGAAGGAATAGTTGCAATATAATTTATTATCGTTTTCATAACGGTTTGCTGTCGGGCAAGCCCTCGGGACTGGCTAGTTTGCGCGTCACAACGCGGCGTTACGTGGAAAAACTTGATGAGGTTCTGAAGTGGTGGAGTCTACATGGTTTTGGTCAACGGCTGAGCCATGGCCACCGCCACCGCAGAGATGAGCCTGCCTGACAAGAAGCCTGAGCACGAATCGGGTTACTACGAGGGCAGCGACCAGGAGGGCAGCATGGAGTGCGGGTGCCCGTCGCCGGTCAGTTCGCGGAACTCTTCGCACTCAACAAAGCTGAAGCGGCGCCACAGCGCGCACAAACACAAGAAGGTGCCCACCAAGAAGGTGAGGACTGAGCCTCCAGTCAACGGCTGCAGTGTGACTGCGAATGGACATGTGGACAAGAGTGTAGAAATAGTGGAGTGCTCAAGTAGTGTGTCGTCAGTGAAGGACTCTAAGAAGTTGGAGGAGCTTGTTCCGGTGCCGGGGCCCAGCTCCAAGAGGAGCAGCTCCGTGGAGCTCATCGGGGGCACGGTGCCTGCTCCTGCTCGGGACTCTGTTGACTGGAACTTGGTTGACGCTAGTAAAATTAGGAAAAGATGCAAAGGTAAGTTTGTTAAAATTATCCTCAACTGACTACCATAGACTACTGCTTGATTATATCCAGAAGACTAGATCATAGAGCTCTCCTGGGACAGCTGTTCTGTCCCTTATCACTATAATAGACAGTCAACTTCTGTTGTTGAAGTTGACTCCACTAAGTACTGAATTAACTATTTATAAAATGATATTTTTAAGAACCACTCTGAATAATTATAAATTATGAAATTAAAAATGTATTGTCATCAAGAATCAATGTACTTAAAGAATCCAAACCACATTAATAATACAAAACTAATGCTTTCTCTTTGTCTCATCTTTATTATGAAGTCACATAACTTACATGTGTTTCCAAGCAGTTTTACCAGATGACTCATCTGTTGATATTGATTATTATCACCATTTGTATGAAGAAAACCAGTGCATCTCTTGAATGCATGAAATGTTCCATAAGTTTATTTAATAATCATCAAAAAAAGAGTACTCTTTTGGACATAGGCCTCCCCCCAAGGATCACCAGAATTTACAACTGTAGATTTATGGATACTTATTATTCATAGTAGGTATTTTCTATGAATCATATATTTTCATAAACATACTTTCAAAACAATATTTTTTAGTTACCCATCTGTTCATCCTGTATGTTTAGATATTATTTAGGCAAAAACAAAACAAAAATGAACAGGAAAAAAGTTATTTAAAAAGGACTATAAAAAAATAATGTTTTACTTATCGCTATTTAAAAATGTACTCAGTTTCCTCCTTATTATAACAGACTTGGTAATTTTGAAATAGTATATAGGCTGTTATGTAATATTCATAAGGTATACATAACCAAGGTTGAAGTGTGCGTGGCATGCTTATAATTGATTTCAATGTCATGTACTAATATCAAAACATGAAAAAACAGTAAAATTTCAAAACATGTCTTGGTTTGCGTGCCCATGTCCTTAGATGTTCCTTGAGAATATTCCATTTACTATTCTTCTATACCTAAATCATACTTTCAGTCAGGTATCACCAAAAATGTCAATACACTTTTACACAATATCGCATATCATTCATTATCATCACATATATTTCATTTCAGTCCCTCCCTTTTCCTTCATATCATCAGAAACTTTAATTGCTCAAACATGTGTGGTCATCTCTCACATAATCCATCAATTTTTTATTTGGTCTCTCTCGTCCTTTCTATCCACATTTAAATCCACCATTCTCATCTCCTCATTACAAACCCATACCAATAGAAACAATTCGATTTTCTCCCTCCATCCATCAAAATGTACTTTCATCTCTCCTCATCATCACATTCTCATACCAAGAGAAACAAATCCATTTTCTCCCTGCCCCTCCATTCATATTTTTTTTAAATCTACCCTCTGACATGCATTTTGTACCTCCTCATCACATACCCTTACCAATAGTAACAATTCTCTTTTTCTCCCTCTTTCCCTATTTCCATCAACATTTATTTTCATAGCTCCTCATCACAAACTCATACCAAGAGACCATTCCCTAATAACTTTTCTGTCAATGTCATTTACAAACTTCCTCTAATATGTTTTTTGTTGCCATTATTTGTCCCACAGCACGCGTAGCGTGACCACCATAGAAACGGGTTTTGTCGACGGAAGAATAAACAAAATGACAGATTGTGAATATGTAATTTTGTCTATTCTTCCGCGTGCTGATGGGCTAATGCCTCCCCTTTCTCCTTGCAAATCTGATAATGATCTCTATCCTTTTCCTCTCTCCTTAAACTCTATTAATAATATCATGGCTCATGTAAAATAAAAATAAACTTATAGATTTACTCTTAAAGATGTGTTTAGCACTCCATTGATTGCCAAAGGTTGGGTAGTCCATACTTTGTGGGCATAAAAAAGTAATTAAGAACATAACATGACATAATGGGCAATATTAGGCTGGTTAATTACATTTTGAGGGGCTTAAATTATTTATGAAATATTGTGAATATGTAACATTGCCTATTCATGCTGTTGCTTGGTCAATTATTTTGATTATTGTTGCGTAAGGATGAATAAGTCATTTCTTACATCTTCATGAGCAATAAATTAACTCATTTTATAAATGCGAAAATGAGTTCGTTTGTTTGTTACGGTTTCGACGCTAAAACGGCTGAACGGATTTGGATGAATCCATGACCATGATGGCCATGGGTATACCATGACCTGGAGAAGGACATAGGATACTTTTTATTCCGATATTCCCTTGGGATAGTTGGGAGACTTATGCGGGTGAAGCCACGGGACGCAGCTAGTGAGCAATAATGTGAGAATATTGTATGATGATCAAAATAATATCATCTGAACTGGAATGCCAATGTTTAATGATTGCCTAATCACAAAAAGACCCTCAGAGTTAATTTTAGAATTCAATAGATTTTTTTGCAAAACTAAATAGACACAAGCATGATTTTAGGTGCAAAAGAAGAGTTTTACTTAATTATGACCAAAACACAAAATACTTATTCAAACAAAAGTACCTAATCAGACTATACAAATGATTTAAAAACGTAAATTTAAATACAGTTTAACTAGTGATCTACCCCAGCTTCGCACGGGTGTAATTTACATGTGAAGACAGTATTCTGTTCACAACACGTTGTGCACAAGTTTTGAGTAACCCAACAAAAAGTACTAGGCTAAAGGCTTGCATGAATTCAAGATAGTATTATTAAGTACTTCCTTTTGTATATATTTACATATTTTAAAGCCTATTTTCATCTGGAATAATGTACCTTTCAAATGGTGAAAAAGAAATTCAAATAGGAGCTGTGATTCCGGATATCACCACTCCACATATACACAAACTCAAAAAATTCGCTCTCTCCGTATAATATTATAGACGCCATGTAATTTCTTGCTTGATTAATTTCTATAAACAGCTCTACTCCAATGGCTGACTTTATTTTATTTCCCATATACATTTCTATGAATCAATACAAACTACCTCAATTCTATTACTAAAATAAACTCATTCCTCACACAAGCATAAATTACAGTATGACACTACTTAGATGTAGCATCGGCAAAATTCGCAAAATCACCAATATTTATAGGTGAAAATGATCTTTACGCAAACGCTATAACTTGTGAAGTCATTTAACCTTAAACATTCGTAAAATTTAAACGAATGAATGCAACTTTTCACATTTATGCTACATCTCAGTTGTGTCATTCTGTACCATATTTAGCTGGAGTTAGTACAGTTAACCGGAATATATCCCACATTTATCATCATTTCTATTTACAGCATTCTATCTTCAGAGCACTGCTCTTAAAATAAAATCTAGACTAGATTCTAATCTGGTCTTTGCAGTGAAAGTTCCTTTAAAACTTGGTGAAAGTTGTAACCTATTCCCTTGTTGAGGTTCTTAATAAAAATATTATAACATTTAGTACTTACTTACTACAAAAATAGATAATACTTAATTGTAAAAAAAAACATGTCAATCTTTATTTTTTGTTCATCTTTATTTATTTATATAAATATATACTTTATTGTACACCAGAAAATAGATAGCAAATAATAAATTTAACACTACAAAACATACAATGGGCGCCCTTATCGCTTTCTGGGATCTCTTCCAGGCTGCTGGGCAACAACCTCTCCTTTTTTCTTCCAAACCTCCCTGTCTTGTGTAATCTCTATACATGTTGCCTGCCATCATAATTATTAAGTGAAAAAAAAACTTCTCCAAAAAACAAAGATCCTAAAGATATCAATATAATATTAGGTAGGTATCAGAATTCAGGATTCCTGAAACTATGAACATCTGTCTCTTTTTTTTTTGCTTTATACTGTCTTAATGGTAGAAATATGTACTTAAGCAGTTTTATTTGAGAAAAAGAGGAGAAATAATAATTAAATAAAATTGCAATTTTTTTTTTTTAATTAAGCAACTTATATTTTATTTAATAATTTTCAACAAATCTGTAATAAGTATCTGTTTAAGGCAGATAAAATCTTTTGAATAAGAACTGGCAATAATACAATAGGAACAAGTTCTTTTTCGTAATTTTATTCTTTCTCATACAAACAAACAACTATGGGAATAACTTGATGGTTATTATTATCAGCAGTCCTTGACGCAAACCGCGATAATAATAGTTTCTTATCACTATTGGTGTCCCAAGTCCGAATCGCCATTTAATTGTAGTATTATTAGGCATTCTAACTAATTATTATTAATTTGTTCAGTTTGTGAAGAAGATAAAAATCCCCTAAGTAAAAAAATGGTTGCTACTCTCTACTTTTAGTTTTGCCATAAATAATAATACCAGCCTATTATTGTCCCACTGCAGGGCAAAGGACTCTTCTCATACAAAGAAGGCATGAGCATTGATGACCACACTTGCTCAAGGCGGATGGGCAATTTTGGACTTGCTTATATTAATTACAATTCCAGGTTTCCTCACAATGTTTTCCTTCACCAACAACAGTGATGTCCCAGAAAACGTTACATTGATACTTGTGCAGTTTTGAAACCACAATATCTGAATATTATGTTAGTTTTTTTCATAAGTTATTACCCCAGTTTTGAGTGAAATAAGTATTAAATATTATCTACTCTACTAACAATTTTCTTAAGTATGTGAAGCAGTTATAAAAACTGGGTCAACTTATCTTTAATGGACTATATTGAATAACCCAATACTCCTTTTGTTGACTCGTTTGATAAGAAATCGTAGTTTTTGTAACTTTCTTATGAATAATTTTTATCCCCACTTTTCTTAATTTTTTATTAAATTCTCGTATGTCTTTTAAAAACTTGTTCAATTCTTATTCTTTTCCATAGTTCTCGTTCATATTCATTATTCAATTTTATTTTCCTTAACTGTGCATTGTTTTGCAAAATAGTTTTTTTTTTTCCTTTGCATCTTTTACCAAGATTTAAGTTTCACAAATCATTATTACTTCTTGATTGATTCATGCATGATTACTAATGTATCGTAGTTTTACATCTGAATAGTATTCCAGGAGTATCATTATACACACAGGTCACATACATTACAAACATACTGATTCATATACTCCATAATATTATTATTATGGAACTATTGTATGTAATAAATAGAAATATACCTACTCTACTGCTTATCAATTGTAGTGAAAAATCCAGTACAAGTTACAATCAATCTGGTTACTATTATTATTTTTCTCACAGAATTCTATTATTAGATATGGCAATTTTCTTTGCACCATAACTGGTAATTCTGCAACAGTAGGGACTTCCTAAGTAAAACATGTTTTCTTTGCTGTCGCAATTCTAGGAAACCTAAGCCATTTCACTGATATAATTCACAGCCCTTTTTTAAATATAGACTAGGTACAAAACAATTGACAAATACCAAGAACAGTGGAAATTAAAATAACCACAAACCAAACCACAGAGCATGGGTTGTTTATTCTACTTTCAATCAACATTTTTCGGCGACATTTTTTGGTTAAAGAAATATGTTGGATTGTTGTGTAATTATGGTTTTGAATGCGCACGGATCACCTTCGAACGCCATCGAGAAATGTCAGCGGTTAGGTAACAAGCGACCTTTGAGAAATATGAATTTAGTAAATACTGGGTCGACGCACCATTGACTTTGTCGAAGACTTGTTAGTCTGAACTCTTAGGATGTTGATATAGCTGCCTGCGTGCCTATAGTAGCGACCTATAAAACAGGTGGCCGAATCGAGTCGAGAATCGTTAAGACTATTAATTTGTTCTCGAGTGATTGGATAAGTATCGAATGACGAATCGATTATTTAGACACTTTTGATCTATCCAGTTTTTGTTTGCAAATGTTTTGTAAGTAGCTGCATCTGCGCAGTGCGCATCTGCAAGTCTGATTAATTTGCAATTTGACCTAAAATATTTGCATTGAAATAAAAAATATTGTCCCTAGAAGGTATCTTGTATACCATTGACCCTAATGGTTTATTTAAAAACCAAAAATATCTTAAGATTGCCATGATAAATGTCGATAAACCCGGACGGACAAAGCTGCAAAAACGAACGTAAAATGAAACATGTATTGTATGTAATGCTACTATTTTGCACCACCAATGTCACAGATTAAATAATTACAGCTGGATGTCAATGAACCTATGACTTTGTTGAGCAAAAACATTGTGTCTATATAGTTTGTTTATCGCCAATTCTTATGTAAATCGTTATCATAATATACTTTAAACATAAACGATAAGAGAGATGTTGTTATTGAGATAGTATTTTTGTTCTATGGGAGGAATTTTGTTATGAAAATTCAATTGACATGAAATACTGCGCCATTCAAACTCTTCTTAAGACATTGCGTAATCGCCCTGCAAACGCCCATATTCCACTACAGTTTAAGTGCAAACTAATGTTGCTAATAACCACCAAGAATGACGAACTGCAGTGAAATATTGATAGCGGCCGGTTTAGCCATTTAGAACAATTCTTGGCTTGGAAAACCCGTGGTGGGTTTTCCAAGCCTTTTTTTTTTAACTAAGTACAAATTGTTATTAATCAAATAACACATGATGGGGATATTTTAGGCATTTGAATCTATAGATCAAGGACAATAAATAACCAAAATGCCTTTTAAAACAACATTCTAAGTTAATTATGACCAATAATTGTTATTAAATGTTGGAAAAAAACAGTATTTTTTAATTTTATATTTAAAAAAAAACAGTTCAACATGTTTTAAACAAGAGTTTTTTTCTTTTGAGCGATTTATCAAACACAATCGATCAAGCTTAATACATTGGTAGACTATTAAAAAAAAAATAGATCAGAATGATATACCAGTTATAGTTAGTTAGTTAGTTAGTACTAACTATTAATACTAAATATCTAATCTGTGAACATACTTTTAAAACACTGTATTTTTTTATTTCAAACTTTTTTAAATACGTGTTTTAAAACAACTTGTTTGTTTTATGCCAACCCTATTAATGAATAGTGAATATAAATAAACTAAACGAAGCGAAAGGAGTATGTGGGTAAGGATCGTAGCAGTTTCTGTAGTTTCTTACTACCCACGTGGGGAGAAGGCGTGAGATTATGTATGTACCTATAAAGAAGCTGTTGATACAATCCTCTCTACGACACCTCTTTGCCTGAGGCTTTCGACACCAGTAAAAACGATGTACTTTATTCATGTAGAAAACATGTTACAATAAGTGTGAATATTCTCCAACAAAAGTAGAACGGATTCGTAAGACATGATGGATTCAAAGCAGATCCGAGGTAAAAGTGAAAATCTCTGTGACGCGTGGGCATGTCGTTTTAATGTACATAACGGAACACAATTCTGGAACAGTTAGTTTGGTACCTTTAGGGAGATTTTGTTTGTTTTAAGGTTTGGTAATATTAGAGTATGGAGATTAATTGGAAAGTTATTGTAGGATGCTACGTTCTGAAAAAAAGATAGCAGCGAACATAAATGTGTAGGTAAGCGTAGATACAGACAGCATACTTCTTAGAGAGACGCTTCTTCCCCTCTTGAGTCAACGTCACCGCTAGTTCCAGCACACTTGTGTGTCTGAACTTATCGCCAGCTAAAGTTCTCAACACATATTTAAATATCCTTACTTTGAAAGATGATCCCGCTGAAGAGATATGAGGTACTTAGTATATCAACAAAGTAACTAACCCTAAAGTGTCTGCATGTGAAGTATATCATAACAATCTCACAGCCGATAACAATTCAGACGAAAGAGAATTTAATTTCAATCTTAACTCGCAATATTGCCTAAATCTGTTCTCAACTCCAACTTCGAAACTGTAATTGTACCTTCACCACAAATGACGTAGTAACTGTCATTAAAATCTATACAAATAGTCGAAGAGTCTGTTTGTAATGTCAAAATAACAGCTTTTAACTAATTGCGAAAGTATGTACGGTACATTTTTTATTTTTTATGTTCCCGATAATCTCCGAAACGACTGGACTGATTTTGATGGGACTTTACTGGCAGATACTTTTATTTTAGAAAAAGAATTAGGGTCCACGCGGGTGAATCCTCGGGCAGCAACTAGTACAACTTAAATTGAACATCATCATCACTCGTGTTCTACAAAAGAATAAGGGTCTTTGTGTGCTTCCAGACCAAAAAGAGGTGGCATCATCAACTCTATCTTCTATAATTATCATAAACTAGCTTCTGCCCGCGACTTCGTCTGTGTGAAATTTCTTGATTTAACAAAAAAATCCTATGACACTCGGCAGTACTGTAGCTTCCCATTAGTGAAACAATTTTCGGAATCTGATCAGTAGTTCCGGAGATCACCCCCTACATACAAACTCACAAGTTTTACCTCATTATAATACGAGTATTAGCATAGAAAACGGCTCTTCTCTCATCTCGGCACGAACTAATAGGAGAATAAGCTCGTGCGTTGGTATTTGGTAATAATATTAACCAGCCGGCAAAATACGTAATTTTACGTCATCATTCCTCCTCTTTTCCCATAGAATGTAGCTTGTCTTTGGGTATGCTTCCAGCCCACCAAACGCTGATCAGTAATTAAATATTATACAAAACGACTCTTCTCTCGTATCGGCAAGATCTATAAGCTCATGCCGTGGAAAAAATATAAGCCAGCAAGCAAATAAATATTAGCCAGTCAGCAAAAAAATATTAGTCAGTCAGCAAAAATTTAATACTGTAAAAGTAGTGGGAATGTCTGCCTAGTGTACGTCAGATAGATTTAAGTATACGCATAACATCCTTTTTTTTTTTTAAGTAAGTCCAAAAGACTACTAGAGCCACGGAGCACAACAACTTGTGCTACTAGCAGATAGACGATTCCAAAAATTATAATAATTATACAATATCGCTTAATTCTATGACGACATAAACTTCTAAGGGGAAGTCAACATGTGTTCGTGTATTAATTATTGTTAATTTTGTTACAGTTAATCTCAACGGGCCCGCTAAAGTGGACATATCACATTTTGACCTGCTCAAAGTACTTGGCACTGGTGGTAAGTACCATAATATTAAGTACTGTATTATAACTAGAGTTAAGAGTATAGAAATAACTGTTGTTTGTACATAGAAAGCAGGGACCGAAAACCTTTATGAATTACAGTACAGGTATCGAATAATTTAGGTTACTTCTATGACTAAGGTTACTGATATCTGTGTAACCAAGAGGAATAAACATGTTACCTCATTTAGGTTACGGTTTTAATACCGATTACAAACAAACAGGCGATGAGCGCCCTTTGACTAATGCCGACAGCACGAGTAAGATAGAGGTAATTTTTGTTTCAGTAACCGGTATTAATACTGGTTGTATTCAATTTAAAGTAACCTTTAAAAACACCCGTAAAAATATAAATGATGTAACCGAAAAAATACCCGTATTGATCGTACCGGTTTCGGTCCCTGATAGAAAGCACTGAGTATAGTGACCACTTAGCGACCTCTTATGTGTTACTTTATTGATGAAAAATAAGTTTTCATAAAGATTCTTTTTGACACAACCTAACGGCCCCGACTTACGAGTTATATAGGTCGTGAGTCAGAACCCAGCTGGGCGCTTTAGTTTGTGGAAATAATTTCATCACCACTGGGCCGGCGTGGTAGATTACAGGCACAGCCCACTCCCTCTCAAAGAGAGGAGGCCTGAGTCCCAGCAGTGGGAACATTATAGCCTGATTATGGAATGGTATGTTTACCGACAGACATCTTAATTACAAGGATCAATCCAAAATATTGAAGCTCATCTCTTCTTTATGTTTATCTAAAGACCAATTCTCAGCGACTGTTCCAAAGAATTTGGTCCTAATATACCTGAATGTTGCAATGGTACGCATTCTTACGCCCCATGTCACAATGGGAAATGGGTTCAAGAATTCCGTTAATAGTTTACATCCGTTTTGCTTTCCTTGAAATAATTTACTTAGCTGTTACTTTCCGGCTATTTTTTCATTAGTAATTTCTTTATCTTTACCTTTTCCTGTTGTTTATTTAATGATTTAATCATCATTCTTTATTTGCACGTTGATTTTGTAACGGTCAGTCAAAAGCCTTTCCGAGAATCTAAGCACTCCAATATCAAGGAAAATATACCCGCATATACAGGAATAAATTATAGTATGTATATCCAACGGCACAATAGCAGATGCAATATTAAAACAATTAACCAATCAACACCCCGTGAATAGCCGGTCATTCACCCCGTACATGGTGCACTCATACCACAAGCTCATACCGTGTTACCAGGAGCGCAGGAATGTAGTAGTAGCGGTAAACGGACGAATTTTTTTGCAGATCTACCGTAGAACGTATTAAAAATAGTTTTAATTTATATATAGGCTGCAAAGTTGAACTTAGAAGCTGAAATGAATATTTAAATAAAATGCAGACTTTTTAATCTGTGGTATGTGTTTTTTATCTGTGACTTCGCAACTGACAACTTTGAGAAAATGCTAATGGTTGACTAATAAACATGGCTGACATTACACTGCAGGCGTTGAAAAAGTAACTTATAGCCAAAATAAAGGCAATAGTACAAAGTATCTCGTCAAAATAATAATTTCGTCTACGCCAGGGCATACAAATTCAGTTCCTTGTCCTTTTCAATCCTCATAGCGTTTCCTCAACAAAACCTGTTATTTAAACGTTTCCTGTTTATATCAATTCACTTTTTCGAGTAAAATTAAAGGGCAATGACTCGGTACAATGATAAATTATATAAACTTGCCGGTGCTGCCATTACAGAAATTGTATCTCTTTTATTTAACTCATTTTAAGGCTATTAAGCCAAAAAAGTTGCTCGAGTGACATATATTTGTAACATAGGGAACTGTAAAGTGATCTTTTAACTTGATCTCATATTTAAATGCTCTGTTTTCCGCCTTGACGTGTTATTTTATCCACCATAGTCTCTGTGGATACACTTCTAAAATACAGGCATTTCCCCAGATATATAACTAGTTTTGCCCGCGGCTTCGCCCGCGTGGAGGTCTGAAATTATCCCAAGGGAACGTACTACGGGGATAAAAAGTATCCTTAAGACATACGATACTTTTCCAGGTTAAAAACGATCTATGTGCCATCCGTTAAGCCGTTTTTGCGTGATGGAGTAACAAACATGCTGACATACAAACTTTCACATTTATAATATTAGTTGGTTTTGTACTCAGATTAAAAAAAAAACACATTTTATTGGCACTGCAGAAATCTGCCTGGCAACAGTTTGAGTATCAAAACATAATGGCTAGTAATTATTGTCCGCAGCCCTCCAAATTCAATAGGACTTAGGAGTATTTGAAAGAAGCCTGATTATAATCACGTTTTCTGAAACGCTCCCACGATATTATTAACGAACTTACTGGGTTCTCGGCGAAATATTGTGGAACTTTTTGACCCCCTGAAGAACACCCGTCTCATTACAAAATGAGTTCTTACTTTAGTCCAAGCCCATACTTTCGAGCCGCTTATTGTATTTTGAACTTTATTCCAACGAAATAAAATGTAAAGTTGTTTGTACAAAATTAACAACGTAAGACTCGTGTCTACGGTCAGATTTGTAATTAGAAGTTCAACTTAGTCGGAATAAAGTTTGAAATTCAAAATTGTATTATGAAAAATATGTATATTCATGTATTTAGTTATTATTTAAACGTGTTTTTGTATTTTGTGCTGTCTTTTTTGTGCATCTAATAAATGATTTATCCATCTATCTATTTATCTATGGTTTCAACCTGCGTCTAAAGATAAACCTTTTTTTTGTTATGTAACATTGACATATATCATTTTAAAAACTATTAGCCTGTCAGCAAAGTTGGTAGCAGGGCTGACCTAGAGTGCGCTTGAGTTTTGTCTTTTAATGCATCATCTTAGGACACTGTCAGGCTGTTAAAACCCACAAGGTGCTCCTTAAATGTAATGAAATGAAATTGTTTATTCTGTAAATAGAATATTGGAATCACTTTTACACGACATATTAAAAAAAAAAAAAATTGCTAGATGAGTTCGGCTTTTCCTATCTAACTACTCTGAGAAGAAAGGCCGAAACAAACTCAGAGGTCACAGTGTCTTTTAAAGTCCAGACATAATCTTGGTCAGGCCATATGAGGACCATGTAGATTGGTTTCTGAAATAAAAACTACCTTCGTTCCTCCAACGTATTTATCCTCATCATTATCAGCTTACAGCAGTCAACTGTTGCACATTAGCCTCTCCAATCGTACGCCATTCATCTTGATTCTCGGCAACTCTGATCAACGTAGCCTGAGGGTGTCCTACCTTACGTTTGCCGATCCGCGATCTCCACTCAAGAACACGTCTAACCCAAAGGTCATCGGTTCTAATGAATAAAAAATACCTATAAATACGGCATTGTCACATAAATTTGCTTATTGTGTGAGCTTTTCATCATTCATCCTCATACCTAAAGGATATGCCCGCTAAAGGAATACTATGAGATGCGTATGCATCCTGGATTTGGTCTTGCGTCCCGGTAAATTGTCTCGTAATCGTAAAACGTGAGGACCACGCGAACGAAGTGGCGGATAATAGCCATAATATTTTGATAATATTACCCCTTTCTCTCCGTTTACGACTTTACCAGATAAGCAGCTGCATGTGATCTCTTCTTTTTTGGTCGTAAAGGCAAAGCAATGTACTTTAATAGCCAAAAACGACAGCCAATCAGTTACTAAGTCGATAATGATTTCGTTTTGTGCTTTCTTTCAAGTATTCATTGATCGGTGGCATTCTAAACTTTGGGCATTTTCCCGCATCTTTTTTGTTTGTTTTCATGATCATCTATGAACTGACGAAGACCTCCCAGATATAATTAGAGTGAATGTGTCTTGTATTTACCTTCAATAGGTCTTCTATCAATCTGGTTAGGTGTTGTTCTTTAATATTTGTGACGATTACCCTAAGATGCATCGTATCTAATTATTACTTCACTGGCGCTTGAACTTGCCTTAACCTCTTTGAGTTTTTATATAACCTGTGCAAGTTGATCTTCTATCTTTTTAACGTTACATACTCTATGGTAGAATATTTAAAAAAAGAACCAGTAACGTGACTATTTCCGCGTGTATCGATGCGTTTCTGCATCGCATTTGTAACCGTTATGTAACAACACTATTTTCTGTATAATTGTGCGTACTTGGCTATTCCATTTAACAGTGGAATGGACACCCCAGGGTGTTGCGTTTCCTGTTATGTAGTGCTTGTAACCTTTTTTTTGAATAACCGTTCATTGCAGCATAGTAAACACGTCAGTATCTAAAGTATTGTTTTATGTTGTTTATCGGTAATACGTATTTTGTAGAGAAACTGTTAACTTTTATTTCAATCGTAAAATCGGATATTATTTAAAAACTTCAATATTGACTCTTGCCTCGTAGTCAAAATTATAGACAATGAACTCACTGAAAATCTTGAGCTATCAGAAAAAAGATTATTCGTTAATTTTCATCTTACGGCTTACATAGAAATACCGATTTCCACAGTAGAAACTTAAAATACATACAGCTGGTTCAATACTACGAAAGGAATTAAAATTCATTGGTTTTTGAAATATCGAAAATGGCTGCACGTGATTGAATTAATCCTAACTTATTCCTAGAACCATGTATTAAATTTCCAATATCTACTGATTGGTTTGTTCCTTACACTGGGATCGCTCTATATCTCCTAGTTGGGATACTATCCTTCTTTGATCAGGTTTGGAATACATGGAAATGTTATCTCTTCATTCTAGTTTATTTTTGTTCTATTCTTATTTATTATCAACTAATTGGTCTTTTGAGTCTTTTCGATGCATTCTTTATTATTCTACTATGAATCCTACACTGTTTACTTACATACTTTATACAATAGTCCAGAATTTGAGTTTTTTTAAATAATTTCAGCTTCGTCTGCTTTTAATATTCTCCAAATGATCAAAATCTTCACAATGTCCTTTATGGCATCAAAAACAGAAGCTATAGTTGCATAATACAGCTACAATTCTGCAGTCTATGCGTCTACCAGTTGCTTTGTTAATGGCAAACGTGACTATGACCATGTTTCGAACACACGTGTACTTGACTGTACTGCTTTGAACATGTTGAAATTTCGTATTGTAGTTAGAATGGACTGTATGAAAATATATGTGGCTAGAAAAGGGGTGAATACTGACATGATGTCTATTAGAGATGTGTGGAACTAGAAGAGTTGCAAACAAATAGATCGGGATAAACGTTGGAGGATAGTAGGTATAAAATAGATGGAAGATACGTTGCTTATTTTTGTATTGTCCTTTAGTAAAGATGATTTTTTGAGCGTTTATTCTGAAAGTGGGCAACGTCGGAAATAGATCTCAAATATATCGCTATTACTGTATGGAAATAAGAAATGTGATTATCTAGCGAACTAGAATATTAATAATGAATTCCAATTATAGCATTGAATTTGATGTTGTGATCGTTTTATGGGTAAAAAATGTATTTGTAAAGTTTCCAAATAGTTTTTTTACATCTAAAACTAAATGTTCAGTGTTACGATATTAATGATTGCATTTCATACTCAATATTTTTATTCTCTAGTTAGCCACATTTCATATTTCCATACAGTAATATTGCCAAATTAATCAAAACAGGTAAATATTGGACAGCTATCTGCGACGTTGCCAACTTTAAGGATAAACGCTCTTATAGGCTCTGCGAAGTTTGATAAAGTCAATAACTGCGATCTTCAAACCTTTTTTTTGTAAATAGGTCAAATCATGAAGACTTGCGAAAGACTGCGTATTTTGATCTTTTATTTAATGGCATTATCCTCATTAATTGTTTATTATACAACCCGCATACTGATTAACGGAACTCCTGATCATAATCCCATGTTAATATTTTAATGATAATTCGAAAATAAGCAAATAGTTAAAAAAGAGGTTATACAGTTGTGTCAGAAGTAAGATTGTCTTAAACACCAGTGGCAGACGTGACGCGGGCCATGTTTTAAGTGCACGTGCACTCGGCTGAACCGCTTTCGATCCGTCGAAAACAACTTATCCTAGGACGTAGATGTTGTAATATTGGGACGGAGTTTTTTTTTTTTTCGAAAGTAATTTATGGTTTGGGATTCTGTTGATAGTATTTTCGATATTTTGGGTTTGTTGGTTTTGTTTCGGTAGCGAGATGGTCATTGCCACGTGCGTGTTGCAACTACAATAACAAATATGAAGATGTTCATACAAATTATTACCACTGCTTATAATATGATGGATCGAATATAGATAGTTGGTGAAATTCAGAATACACATAAGAAGGAATATCTGTCTGGTTGTTTTCAGTCTGTGACATATAAATAACTTGTATAAATGTAGTATTTCTTTTCGCGTCGTTTTATTATAACCTCATTTGCAAAAAAATACCGACCATGTATTAAAATTTAAATATGGCGTAGGATGATTTGATAATTCGAATTTTCGCGAAAACCCTAGGGATATTGTGAAAACACGGATAATTAGACAATGGTGAAAACATTTCTGCGGCAGATTGTATGATTCGTCATTTTGAACTGGGAAAATAGGTTAGGTTAGATCTGTGACCAACCGCGCGCGAGCCGAACGAGCGGTGCCGCGGCAGCGGCCGGCGAGCTCCACTTCCAAGTTGCTCGCAGAAATGTTTTGTTTTAGGGTTTCCGTGAAAATTCGAATAATCAAATCATCCTACAACATTATGTATAAATATTATCCTTGTTAATTTTCAGAATCTTTTTACTTACAAACATGTGTTTTACGACATCCCCAATATGTAGAAATCCGAAGCAAAAAATATATTGTTCTAGGAATTTAAAATAAATATCAACTACCACGAGTGTTATGTAAACAACTGATAAGTGTCATTTCGTTATACGATGCCAAATCGATAAAAAAAAATTACCAACCGATTGTGACCACATCCCTAGGGTGCGATAAGTTTAGAATGGTTGTTGAATGACAACCAACACATTTGGTTGTTATTTTAGCGATTGGGTGATCGTTATCAGCTATCACGAAGAATAGAGGGATTTTTATTACAAATGTGCGGATTTATTATAGAAAAAGAATAATATTGACTATCTCTGTATCCATAATTCCATACTAATGGTTATGGATTTATAATAACAAGGTTTTTTATATATTTATATTATCTGTTTTCTTTAATTCGTCGCGTAGGTCGTGGTTTAGTAATATTAACCGCATGGGTCGATCGCATGGTCGGGTTACGCTAAGCTTGCCGGGGTTGGTCCGTGGATGGATGACCATCTTTACATATCGATACTCCTCCGTGCCTCGGAAACCACGCTAAGTCGTTGGTCCTGGTTGTCATTTGTGTATCTTTGACTGTCGTTACGGCTCGTCAGTAGCCCGAAAGTCTGACAACCAGTCTTACCAAGGGGTATTGTATTACCCAGTTACTGGGTTGTGGAGGTCTGATAGGCGTCGCTCCATGTAAAATACTGGTATTCAGCTGCAACCGGTTAGACTGGAAGCCGACCCCAACATTTAAAAAAAAGCTCGGCAGATTTTTTTAGTTTGACAGCGTTGTTCCACCCACAGCTTGGTAGAGGCCTCCTCCTTTTTGTGTCATGTCTCCCTGGTGTGTGCGACTCATCAACACGTCTAATCCATGGTCCTTTGTAGCTCCATCCACCCATCTGGTTGTTGGTCTGCCAACCCTTTCTTTACCATCTTTCGGCAAGCTTTCAGTTATATTGAAAAAAATATTGATCATATTCAGCTGCAATTGTTTTAACTGGGAGCAGTTCTCAAACTTGTTGGAAAAAGGCTGGGACACTGAAGAAAATATGTTGTTGTATGAACTATGAGAATTTGGAAAGCTTTCACATTACCAAAATCTTCGTGAACAACCTTCTTGTTTATTATTTCTTCACGTTTAAAGGCACTCGAATAGCCTAGTATTGAAAAAATAATAGCCATTTTCTTTGTTAATTGCTTAACAGATAAGGAAAACTTACATAACTACTGTAATGTAAGTACATAATAAATATGTGCCTACATACTTTGTTGTTACTTTAATGTTTTCTTTCTACACACAAATAAAACTGTAGAGAAATGTATCACCCAATTCTTGAAAACTTCTGACTAGTGTTATTTCAGATAGCCAATCACAACAGTTTACTGATGTCTGTTAAATAATTTCGGCTTATGACCTGTCTAAAGTTTGTTTGTAGTTCTTTAACATTGTTTTGGTTTTTAACAAAAATGTCACATATCTGTTATCATAAATGAATCATTGTTTTCATGAGTCATACGATGTTTATGATTAGTTTGTCCAAGTATCATCTTTCAGTCCATGAGTACAACTGGACTTAGCCTGCTAACAACCACCTTGAATAATAGTCGTGCCATACAATTTGCATTAAAAGACATTCCAAGAATATTGTTGTAATCTACAATGATCTCAGAAGGTGATTTCCTACGTCATTTAACAAAAATTATCCAAGATTGTCAACAAGGTATGACAACAACAAAGTACGTCATAATTATGATATGAGAATTGAAGTAAAACCCCGCGTAGATTCTTATGTAATACATAGTGTATGTGACGGTATCACAATCAGATATTAGGTGGCAAATAACTCACTGGAACATCGCTGTACGCAAGTCTACGTCATGTTCTTGCATTTACATCGGCGCCCGCGCCGTGACGCTCTCCTCCTATATTGTCCGTAATGACGTTCCTATTATAGATAATATTCTGCATAACATTTCAACTTGAGATAAACAAGGTATTTTATACAATCAAATCACGTTTTAGCCGTACTTTGCAGTAAAGTTTATCAATCTACGCAAGTTACGAGGTTGAATGAAACTGGTTACTCGTGGATAATGACGTACCGACGCCAGCACATCAAGCTTCTACAATCTGTCAAATTTATTTAACAGATTTTCAACTTTAGCTCTACAGCATAAGGTTCAAGGTTGATTGCGAAAATTTGACAGTTTCGGGTAGCTTGACCTGCTGGCCTCTGTACCTACGTTGCTCGTAGCAAAACTGCTTGATCTGAATTTACTTAGTCATTGGTTGTACGTGTTATAGTACCTATGATTTCGATGGGATTCCTCGGTGTTCTATCGTGTGGACGTATGAAATGTAGCTGCTGGTCGCAGTCCGTGTCGGTGATGTAACACTCTACACCCTACACTGTCGGGTAATGTCGGCGTAGTTTCGAATTTGGAAATGTGATTAACACCAATAGGTTCTTGAGTCTTTACCGTAAAGTTTTCAATACTAGTCTAGTTGTCTTTGAACATGACTGAACAGTTATAAGCGGCTGTTAATAGGGCTTGAATTGCGTCAGTGATTGTTGAAAAGAAAATACAAAGCAGCTTAATAGGAAAAAAGTATCGTAGAGGCCTTTGCCCTGCAGTGGGACAGTAATAGGCTGGTATTATTATTATTATTATTATTACTAATATAGCAAAGAATTGGAACTAACCGTTATCCTACACATTTAAACTAAAATATTTGTCAAACAAATCTTACCAATACAAGATTATTTGCGTTTCTTACTCACGGAAAGAGACGCGTGAATGACGTGGATATTATTCTCTTTTTGTCACTTTGTCCTGCACGAAATGCATCATGTTCTTTTTAAGGACACGAGTCATTACTGCCGTCGTTAATTAGTCTAAATACAGTCGTCACGTACGTCTGTCACAAAAACAGCGCATTTTTATAGCTGCATGAAAGTTTTTTGTAAAAGTGTCCAGTGGACGCTTGGCGCAATTTCACACGTTTCCGTTCTGCTAATTGGGATTTCTGAAGTGACATTGGGACCATCACTGATTTTGAGTTCAGATTATTCTGTGTCTAAATTCATCATCATGTACCTTTTCTCAACTATGTTGGGGACGGCGCCCAGTCTTACCGCATGCAGCTGAATATCAGTATTTGACAAGGAGCGACTGCCTATCTGATCTCCACAACCTAGTTATGAACTGGCTGCTACTCAACCTACTTACCCTAAACGTGGCCAAAACAAACTTCATTCCCTTCTTTATGAATTATAGGAACAAAGCTCCACCAGAATTTTTAATCACGGCACACACGTGCTCTGATCTCAGTTCTTGCTCATGTGCGACGCTTACCCGTGTTAATCATACAAAGTACCTGGGTGTAGTGATTGATGACGGACTGAGATGGTACAACCAAATAGATAACACTGCTTCGAGAGTCAGAAGACTTATCTATATTTTTAAATCTCTGAGACATTGCGCAGACATTAATATCCTAAAAATGGTTTATCTAGCACTCTGTCAGTCCGTTATCACCTACTGCCTCCCGGTATGGGGAGGGGCCGCTAAAACCAAGTTTATTGTAGTGGAGCGAGCACAGAGAGCTGTCCTGAAGGTTATGCTTGGTAGACCATACAGATTCCCTACAACTAAATTATATGCAGACTGCAAATTACTTACTGTGAGGCAGCTCTTTGTCCTTCGAGCCACTCTCAGAATGCATAAATATACTCCCCCATCAGGTCCTACTAAGCGCAAAGCAAAAAATGTATGCCCGACAGTAAGCCACAAAACTGCATTCGCTAGGCGCCAGTTCTACGTTCGAAGTACATTAATTTATAGGAATATACATAAAGCCATTCAATTAGCTGGGCTAAACAACCACGAAGTTAAGATTAAAGTACAAAGTTGGCTGCAGGATCAAGACTACGCTCGAACAGAGGAACTATTGCACCACCAGCAGTAGGCCTGTAACCTGTTTTTACTGGTGTTTGCAATTTTTCTCTTCATTTTGGAACATAATTATCAGCAGTACATATACACTACATAATCTTAAACATTTCAACACACCCTCACGCAAACGCTAAATACTACTAAACACACTCTTACTTACACACCCTCACATACATCCCTCATTCTAACATACACATCCTTACTCTAACATACACACACATATACACTTTTAAGAAGTCGTTTTCAATATCCTTAGTACCTTCATAGTTAAATTTTATAATTATACATAGTTACTTTTACTTTTTTTTAATTTTTATATACTTACTTTGTGACTGCTTTTGTAATGTTGGAACACAACATAAAAGGTTTCTAGTATCACAGTGACAGCAGAACACTGACTCCTAAGTCACAGGATCACCTAGTTTAGGAGTCAGGGTTTAAATTATAAGTATGACCTTTAACCAAGTTATGTATCCTAGTTTTAAGCAATGTCTAAGGTTTTTGTTACAATAAAGATTTTTATTATTATCTCCTTTATTTCATTTAAATACATATAATTTACATTTTTAAATATTTTTATAAAAAACAAAAGGCAAAACAAAAACATTTAAAAATATAAAAAATAGTAGCCCACCGGTATCGGGAACAGGGTCCAAGCTACCGGTGGTCAGGGCTCCTGAGAGAGGAATCTCCTAACGATACGCGCCGTGTCTAGAAGTACCGCTTTCTGGATCAAGCCCTTGATCCAGTTGCCTAACGAGAGCCTCCTTAGGTGTTGGTCGAGGCTCTTGGCTATTATGCCATTGGCCGTCACGACTATCGGCACAATGACTGCTGTATCCACTTCCCACATGTCGACAACCTCGCGAGCCAGGTCGAGATACTTGATCTGTTTATCTTTTTCGGCTTTCACGAGGTTCTCGTCATGCGGGACCGCTATATCAATAATCATTGTGCGACGCTCTAATCGATCTATCACCACTATGTCTGGCTTATTGGCAACAATAGTCCTGTCAGTGATGATAGATCGATCCCAATACAACGTGATATTGTCATTTTCGAGAACTGGGTCGGGCACATACCTATAGTATGGTACTTCCGATTCCACAAGACTGTATTTCAGAGCAAGTTGCTGGTGGATAATCCTGGCCACAAGGTTGTGCCTATGCAAGTAGTCTCCGTTAGCCAGACGAGAACAGCCAGAAATAATGTGTCGGATTGATTCCCCCGGACGGTGGCATGCCCGACAGATGTCAACCGTGCCGTCCTTCACAATATATTTTCGGTAGTTGTTCGTCATCATAACTTCATCCATAATCGCAAAGACAAAACCTTCGGTTTCCCCAAAGAGATCACCGAATCGCAGCCAGGATACAGACGCTAGTAGGTCTACATCGGGCCCATGTAAGGCCCGGTAAAAGCGCCCGTGAAGCTCTTTGTTCTGCCATACTTCCCTGCGGTCATTAGTATCTAATACTATAGGTTTGCGCCAGTTCTCGTTAGCCAAGGATAGCGGGGTAAGGCCCTTGTCCACTGAGGCCACATCTCGGTGCATCCCCACGTCGGCTTCTAGGAAGTATTCCCTGAGACTGCATACCTCACGGTTGTGCAGGGTCTTAGCATTTAAGAAGCCTCGACCTCCACACTTCCGCGGGATATACAGTCTCATCACCGATGAACGTGGGTGATGCATCCGATTTATGGTCAGCAGTGTGCGGATCCTCCTATCCAGGGCGTCAAGTTCCGTCTGGGTCCATTTGAGTATGCCGAAAGAGTACATCAAAACCGGCATGACCTTATTATTATTATTATTAGTTACAGGGTAACATGATACCCCTTGGTAAGGTCATCAGACTTTCTAGTTTATGACTAATGACTGTCAAAGATCTTCGAATAACAGCCTTTCAGTGTCTAAATTAATTACTATGGATTATGATCCACTATGGATAATCTATATCTATAAAAATCAATGCCACTTTTCGTTGTAATTTTATAACCCAAGAACGGCTTTGAACGGTTTTGGAATGTTTGTCATAGTCCAGGGAAGGTTTAAACGGTGAGAAAATTAGGGTAGGATAGGAAGGGTTTAAAGCTACCCGTGCGAAGTCGGGGCGGGTAAAGCTAGTATGTATATATAATAAATACACTGATTCAGCTTGCTGAACTGTATCAAACGCCTGACTTAGATCCTTAAATCGCCATTGGAATTCTCAAGGAGTCTTCTTAGGCACATTTCTAATGCAGTATCTTTTTCCTTTTTGAGTTTCGATCTGTTGATCGCTGACTTTCATTATTTCATTGTGTTTGCGAACCTGTCTAGAGAGCTGTCATATTTTGTACCTGTCAAATGGCTATCTATAGACTTGGTTCGTACTTGGACATAAGATTGACTATGCCAATTTCTTAAAAGAACCATACAAAGGCTCATAATTTTATTTGCAAGCTTATTTTACACTTGTTTCTACATTATACGCAGTTAGGTTTAATACGAATTTGGCACATAGTTTTATTACGCGCAAGTTGCCTAGTCTAGACTGTTTCGTTTTATTGTTACGTTTAGCCCCCGTCTCTGCCTGCATTGACGTGGCGTGCAGACTTATTGTTTCATTAAAGATTTTACTGCTTTTTCTTGTAATTATTCTAAATATGGGAATGTTTTGTACTGCAGTACATTAAGAGTTTTGAAGTTTGTTCTATAAAATTTGATCATGTTGAAGATACAAGTCTTCTGAATTCAATGAATTGTCTATTTAAAATAAGCAAGAAAGTACTAGGAACGAAGGTTAATCCAGCTATGACAAAATTATCTTGATGAATAACAATCTGTCTTGTCCAATGGTATTTAAATCAGAAACCCCAAACAGTGGGAATCCTAACACTTTACTGTTATTATAAAGTATGATCAAAAACACTCATAAAAATATTTTCGTCGGACATCAATCCATCAATCCAATGCATTAAGTAGTCTAATCCTGAAGAGGGTTTTTAAACTTTTAACGTGAAATACGGAGTGAAATTGAGTGTACTTCTAAAAATGCTTATATTTAAGTAAGGTATGGGACTACGGGTGCATTCGACCTTACCCTTGGCAAAGGGAGACATTTTTTGTTACCATTGTGGGGTGAGAGTTTCTAACTGCGTAATAGGGGCGGGGCTATGTCTCGGAATGCGTGGAGGTTGGTAGAATTGTTCCATTCAAAAGAGGTTGTTATGATTTTGGTTAGATGTGATTGTTCTATTAGTTGTCCTATTTACTGAAGTTTGAGGATGCGTGTGAGTGTGCGCGTATTTTGATGTGTTTGTTTTTAAATGCAAAGAATTACACATTCGAAAGAAAATATCTGTTGAATACCTACTATCTTCTCTGCTCACCTCCAGGTGCATATGAAAAATGTGCTTTAAACACCTAATTAAACTCCAATTAAAGAATCTATGAGAAAAAAAAAAACTGACTAGGTACCAAGGCATCATGTTTGACGTAGAGGCCGTCCCAGGACGTCGTCCGTCGCGGCAGGTCGACGACCCCCGAAACTGGCGCGTAGCGGTGCCCGGTCGTTACCCGCCCGGCGCCCGTCCTTACATAGTCCACGACCTTATGTTAACCTGGTACATCCAACGCGGTTTCTGCGCGTTTTCTATTACTTTTTATTGGCTTTTGAACTATTTTGTGGTTCGATTATTGCGCCAGAACCAATGTTTCCTTTAGTTGGAATTTCTATTTGTTAAGAAATTAAAAACATAGCTGATTTTCCTCATATTTGAGCGATAAGCGATTGACCTTCACGCCAAGTTTCGATGTTATTCACATCTGATATCGCCGGAATTGGCGGTTGTTAACCCCATAACCTATTTGAACAACCATAAATCATAAAACGATATTAGTACACCTTAAAAATTTAAAGGTAAGCTCTTTTAAAGCTTTTTTAAAGTCAATTTGTCATAGACAATTAATAGGGATTACAGAATACATTAAATTAATAGTCTCATTACTCATAACGACGGTTCAATGTGAAATAATCATCATTATCATTAATAAATGACTTGCTTATTATGCTTATCTTTCAATCTGTCAATAAATAATTGAGTATTTTCGCTACTGATACAGGAAATTGAACAATTCATACAATTGTTGAAATACAATAGCGAGAATTCATTATCGGCATGCCATGTCAAAAAAATGGCGTCGTAGAAACACTGCGTAGAATTTCTATCTTTCACGTGGCTACATCGAAGCTCACTGGAAAAAGGAGAATAAAAACTGAATGAGCAAGCTACATCAAACGGAATATATTTGCATTACATCTAGCCGCCATTTTGTTCTTTAATCTAGTCTAGAAAAGCAAGTGTATGTTGCTGTTGTACGAAATATGAACTCTTTACATAATTATGTTTTGGTACACTGTACTTACGTGCTATATCTCTTCGAGCGTCAGTGTTGTTTGACCTCAAAAGACGGAGTGATTGATTCTCGAAATTGTAGCGAATATTTCGATGTTTTGTATCTATAAAATAGCAGCGTTATGAAATGCTGCGTGATCAATATTCATACCAGATAAGTCAACACAGCAATTGGAAGGAGCTTCGATCGAAAACTCCATTTAGATCACCTTAATTATGGTGCTTTCCACCCTCGGCAAGTCTAAAAGTTACTTCGGATTTCTAATGCCAACATTATGTCTATATCCTCTCGTCAAAGAACGGTTGCAGAACCGGACGTGTTTCCGCATTTGTCAATGACCCCGAATTTGGTCCTTACCTAACCTACCACAACCATCCGTCGTGATGGACCTCTGGAGTTTCGGACATCCCGACATTTTCGCAACCAAACTCAACTTCCGTGCAGAAACTCCTACGATTGTTTATTAATTTACATTAATAGATGAATGACTTAAGAGTTTTCATAATATATCCATATCGGGGGCGCGGATCATTGACACCGTGCACCGGTAAGCCCATATGTGAGATAAGGCTCACCCCAAGCGAAGCTTTCAATATATTTGTTTTGTCTCTGCCCCCCTTCCCTTTGACTTGTTATCTTTGCTTCATAAATATAGATGATGCGTATGGTTGTAACGAGGTGAATGGGGTTAAAAAGTTAAAATTGGTTGCTTATAACTTGTGTGGAGTTTAAATATAGTGTGTTTTGCACCACGTGGTGACTGCCAGGTGATAGCGTTAATAATGCTGGTCTTTTAGGTCTACTTCTACTACTTATATAGCTTTTAATTGATTCGAAGTTTAATTTTAAAATAATATCTAAAGCAATTGCAACGTTGAATATTTGCACTCTCAGTCAACAACAGTTAACGTGGTCCTCACAAACATTTTGGACGATGAGATTCGAAAGCTCAAGAGCTTTAGAATACCATCGAGTCTCCCAAAATAATCGCAAACATCCTAAGCAGTGAATTTAAATGAGCTTTGTGATCAAAAGCAGGTGAAATGACAGGATGCACGCGAGGGAACGGTATTGGGGCCCAATTTGAATGTGTTATGTATGACAAGCGCGTCTGCTGCCTTGGGGTCAGAATTACGAAATTTTCTGACGATTGTTTGCATTTAAAGCTTATGGAATCAATTGTCAGGGAAGAAGTTGAAGTTGGTCTTGAAGCCAACACCAAAATAGTGGGTGGATATTGTTAAATACCGAACACCGGGAATGGTACTCAGTACTTAAATTTTGACCTTTTGTGTATACTAGTAGGGTTAAAGTTGTAGACAAAGATTCGTCATATTTCCTCGATTCAGGAATATCTCAGAATGTGTTAAAAAAATTAGGGCCCTTTTATTAACTGCCCAAGATGATCAATATATGAGTTTGGCATCAATTTCTAGGTCTCAAATCTAGAAAGTTTGAGTCTTGATTTATAGTTTGATTGAAGCGGTCGGAGGCTAGAGGATTTGGATAAATTAACCTAACCTAACCACCATAATTTGCAAAAGGAAAAATTCAAATGTGTCGCATGTTGTAGCGGTGAAAGCCGGATATAAAATGTATAAAATTTTATTGCTTGTCTTTTCGCGAAATGCTTTCCCACGCAAATTCTCAATTGGTCTCATGTTAATGAGGAATGATTATGTAAACTTTATATACTGCCACGCTATATCGGAAATCTCTTATAAACTTTCCGATAGTTAACTAGTCTCAGTCTTGCCTTCATATCAATCTATAACGATCTGTCCAACATAACATTAAAAAAAAAAACACTTAACAAATTAGTATGACTAGCGTGACTGAATAAGGACTTAGTCACTATTCAGTAATTTAATACGCACCATGTGTTTCGTGCAAAAATCAGTAATCGCGATCATATTCACACATCCGCCCGGTTGCGTGTCTCAGACGGGAATGCACGCAACGGGCTGGGCTCGCCACCACCTGTGCTCTTGCGCAGCCAGCGTTGCTTGACCTACCGCACCGTGTTAGTTCTGTCACACAAAATTATTAAATAACTTTAATTTGAGTGAACTTTATTTCTAAAGGCTCTATAGAACCCTGCGTCGTTGGCCTAGTGGTCACCAGCGGTTCAGCTAAGCATGAGATCCTGGCGTCAATTACCAGGTCGGGCAGTGTTACCATCAGGAATTTCTCAGTAGCAGCCCGGAGTCTGGATCTGTGCCCGGTTGATGGCAATAGGCTCGCTTCCTATTACCTGGGACTTAAACGTTACTGGCGAAATGTGGGTGGCCTATAGGCCTACACAACACACACCTCTGCCTAATCCTTCGGGGAATACTGGCGTGATGTTATGTTATTATGGCAGTATCAGTATGGCACATCGAGGTTGGGGACAAAGTTCGGCTTTGTAGAGCGCCTTCTCTGTCTCTTATGCTCTCTTTCTAATGTTAGGTGTCTCAAATTAACGCCACAGTAGTGGTACTAAACTGATTGAGTTTGTGATTTTCGGCCCGTTGTAAACTTTTACAAATAAAAACCTTTTTTAATTTAGGATTGTTTTCAAATCCTTGATTGATTTGTTTTTCTAGGTCAGGTTTTTGTTAGACGGCTAATTCATAGTATTTTTTTCAAAAACTGTCTTGTAATTTGTTTGCACGGAACGCGCGCTGTCAAGATAGATTGCGTTCTAAATACGCTTCATTAATAAGATTGAGTGTTTGTTGAAAATTAGGGAAGCTAATTGACTGGTAGAAATAAATCCTACCCTTGGTTAGTAAAAGACTGTTTAATAATTTAATTTAATATGTTGATTAAATCTCCGGTCAAGTGATTTGGTTGGGTGTTGCCGCCAACTAATCACAACAGCAGACTTATTCTTAGTGACCAACTAAAACTTCGTTTTCGGCCATTTTCGGCCAAAAAAATCGTGATTCGGCCATATTTTCGTTTTTTCCCATAAATCAGCCGAAGCTTTGGCCAAGCCAAAGAATCGGAAGTTAAAGAAATTATCAGAAGTTCGTGAATTGTCAACCTACACCGTAAAGCTCGGCAATAGCAAGATAATCAATACAACAAGAAATACATACGTGTTTTATTATTTTTAAAGCCTATATTTGCTCTTTTTCTCCCATATGTATCGGAAATATTAATACTTTTGAATGTCTAAATCATTTTCGTTTTCGGCCGAAAATAAGATTAAAGCCGAAGCTTTCGATTTTAGCTGAAAATCCATTTTCGGTTGGATACTATCTATTCTATAAAAGAAGGTGAACTGAGCTTGATGTGAGCTGTCAGTAGTGTCAAACCTTAGCATCAGGTGGAACAGGCTGGTGGTGTGCTACCAGTAGATTTGACAGCACATTCATTGCTCAGGTTATGAAAAAATGTGACGAAACTCGGTAACAGAAATCAGGTGCGGTAAAATGATAATATTTTATTTCCGCTCAACACCAAATGATGTTATCAAGGTATTCTTATTGACCGATTTGGGAACCTGTGCTCTATAAACACACACTATCGTCTATTATCAAATGACACGACATTCTACTGCTTTAGGCTTGTTTGTTGGTGTATTTAAAATACAACTCTGCATAACCTTTATGAGATGACAAGCGTGACGATTATTTGTTCTCACACAATTTAATTATTAATTAAAACAGAATAATATTCATGAAATTGTCTATAACATTCGTCAGTACAGACAGCGCCTACTTAAAGTTATTAATATTTTTGGAAATGACAGACTTGACATGACACTTAATATTTTAATAACACGCCTAATTTCAAAATTCACTTTAAAGAGTACTTGTTACAGCAAGAAAGGATTTGCGTCAACGATTATTAAGATTTACAAGATGAAATAAAATACACAGAAAAATACTTGAAATGTCAAATCATTTATCGATCTCATAAAAGGAATAATATATTTTCAATTGTATTAGACCTTCATTGGACAGTTTTCAAAAATTGGCATAACACTTTTAAACATCAAAAACAAAAGACTAGAGAATTGCCCATTCTAAAATGTAGTTTCCTATGGAGAAGAATCATCTGAAGAAGTTTTTATACCATGTGCTTCAATATAAAAAGCCTCAAAATCATAAGCGCAACGCGTCATCAAGAGCTGTTTCCATTGGTCGAGCACCCGCAACCAGGTGGCATATTTTTTTATCCTACAACTGGCAGATGTTTCACCTCTGGGGGCCATTTACCTCACGCTCACTAGTCTTCTATCGTTTGTACAGTCAAGGGCAAAAATATTTATACACGTAGCAAAACTTATCAACGATTTTTTCCTAAAGTATTGATTGGTAATAAGGTGGCACAGACCTACGCACGAGTACTTTTTAAATTGAACCGAAAGTCTACGAGAAACTCGCTTTTGAATATTGATAAGTGTGTACATATTTTTGCCGTGTAGTTTTAATGAGTTTTAATTAAATATTTGGGTTTTGTGGACACAGGGTCGTCGTCTGCGGATTTGAATAAACTTTCAAACGTCAAGTTTAATCTAGAATCATTTTTGGAGGTTATATCGCGTTTTATGGCGTGATATCGCTAGCTGAATTGGTCTACCATGCGATCGCAATAACTATAGGATTTTTACTAAAACGGGGCCATTCTCCCATTATTTTAAGACACAGATATATGCCAGTAGCCTTGAGTGATTAGCTTGTGTGTTCTGTACTGAGCTCACGCAACGCGTCGTACGTCCAGCCAGTAATAGGACTCGCCCATCAAGCAGGTCTGTCCCAAATTAAGACGCATTATTAATTAATTATACATAAAACAAAAGGTATTTTAATAAAATGTACACTAAAAGATCATTAATTAAATTATCTTAAAAATGGTGAAGGTTTCAGAAAAATAAACTTATAGATTTTGCGTGATTCTCAGTTTTTTTATCCGCGTTAGACATAACTTTACAAATAATTTTCACTTTGCAATATAAACATAATCTAAAATATTCATTTATTAAGTTATTAAGAAAATACTCTAATTTAACAAATATTTTTCACAAATCATTAACACTACTCGTTTAGACGTGATCTTCGGTATAAATTCGTTCAAAGTCGATTATCGTGGCCTTAATGAGGGTAATTTTAATTGGCGAAATGTGGTTGTATCTCTGCATAACCCTTCGGGGATTACAGGCGGGACGTTGTGTGTGATTCTCTACAAATCTTGCCTCATACGATTCAAGTTACAGCAAAAGTCATTATATTTTAAGGTGGAAAGTTGCAAAATTAATTAATTAAATTTAAAAAAAAAAAATACTTACTCGTAAATCTTGATAGATAGTTAGCGGCTTCAATTTTCGTCATCTTTCGTATTTGCTTAAATTAAGTCAGTGTTGTCTGTCAGTATTCTATTTTTAGACTAAAATATCAATGACTTGTAAATAAATAATACTAGCTGCGTTCCGCGGTTTCACCCGCATAAGTCTCAATCCCGAGGGAATATCGGAATAAGAATCCCTATGTGCTAATCCAGGTTATAAACTATCTGTGTGCCGAATTTCATCCAAATCCGTTCAGTAGTTTTTGCGTGAAAGAGTAACAAACATCCATCCTCACAAACTTTCGCGTTTATAATATTAGTAGGATTTTATGGGCAAAACACAGTAATGGAAAGTCATAAAATTGAGTTAATATTATTTTAATTTCAAAATTAATGAGACTATAATATTAATATTATTTTCATTTTGTATTTATCAGGTCTCGTTGATTGATTTAACACTGTTTATGTTGTGCAGATAATGATAATACCTAATTGTTTTGTTATCCTGTATGCAAAAGTAAAACTTTTATTTTTTATCTTGCTAACAGTTAAAGTCAAACTTTTCCTGTTAGCAGCTTCAGACCTCGTTTAATTATTTTTTCTTATTTTTTATTGCTTGTTCCAAGCAAAAAATCTTTCCTGATAGGTTTATAGTCTTTGTTGAAGAAAAAGCGTAACATATTTTTGAATATATTGACATTTTTAAAGAAACGAAACATCTATGCTTTTAGAACATTACGTAAAGGTTTATTTACTATAGTTTGCTACTAGAAAACCTTATTTAAATAATAATTTTATACATGTTACTTTAGAGATATATTTTTAGAAGCTTCGCAAATTTTCCTACCTACGAATGATTTTTAATTGTGTTGTTATTATTACTTATTAGTTTATGAGCTTTCTGCAAAAAAAAAGATACCTTAAAATTACATATTTAATTTATGAAAACAAAATGAGGTGTTAATACTTTGTCATTTAAATAGGAATAAAATTAATAATTCTAGCTGTATTTAAAGACAAAAATAAGTATTATACTCTTTTTTTGCTCTATTAATTTGCAAATAAATAGGAAAAACAAAGTATTCTATTATTTGAAATAACACCCATGATTCGAGAAATAAGCTATCTTAACCTAAAATCAAAGGAAAATGTAATTTAAAAAAATATATTAAAAACCCCCATAATATTGTCCCAGAAAGGCCTCTTTTCATACAGAAAAAGCATGAACCTTGATCTCTATGCTTGCTCAAGGCGGATTGGCGATTTCAGTATTACATTATTTATAAGTCCAGGTAGGTTTGCGAAAAGTAATTATTAAAAAAGCTGTTTTTTTTTTTTTTATCAAAAAACGTCACCATGTTATTTAAATTATAATAATTATCGCTGTCTCCAAGTACATAGTTTACATTTCATTGTTCTTTCTACATCAGGGGTCGACGACCTTGCTAATATACGCGAATTTGCATTTTATCAACGACCCGACTGTATTGTTTAACAAACTTCTGAATGTTCAGCAAATTGTTTTAAGATATCGTTCGAATGTTAGATTTTGAAGTGGTTAAGGCATGGGGATATTTTTGTTTTGAATAAATCAAGTAATGTATTAAGATTTTGGCCATCGTTCGTCTCCAGATTAAAAAACAAATGTTATAGTGACAAGAACTTATCAACTCTTGCTTAAGTATAAGTAATTTAGAGGAATTGGTGGGCCATGGTCTGCGACATCTTGTTTCATCTTGTGCCACATGTCACCTGTCCACGTATAACCTATTATTCTCTTTTTTTTCTAATGTTTAAGTATGTTAGTGTTGCTGAGTAAAAGCCAAACAAAAAATTTAAACTTCTTTTCATACAATATTTGCCATCGGCACGCTAAGAAGAAGACAGCCAACACGTATACCACTTAAACATTAGAAAATAAGAGAATAATAGGTTATATCATTTACATTGCAATATATGCATTATTCGACATACATTTGAACAGAAAATAAACTTCTGTGTCAATTGAGATAATATTCATATCAGAAAATGTTAGGTCAAGGTCAATTAATGTCAAATGTTAATAATGTATATTGTTGTCAACCACAGTATAAATCATTATTAGTACATGAATGATTTCCTGATTCCATGCTGACATCAAAACATTGATAGTTATTCAGCAGATAGCACAGCATATAACAGCTAGATTATTCTACCATTCAATCTACTTCTCAGACGGGATAAAAAACCAAGACATACCGCTGCGAACAATAAAGTGAAGCATGCCAAAACTACACCTCCGCTCTGTGCATACACGCTCACACGCACACATTTACAGTCAAACTACACCTCACTAGGTGCACACATGTTTCCGAAACCGGCCTCATGCCACTGTTGACAGCGCTATGTCTTGGTTTTTATTTGGTTTATTAAATACTAAAACAGAGCTTTTTTTAAATTCACACATAAATTAAAAACTAATCATGCTGATTAAATGTTTAGATAATTATTAAATTAATATGCCTACTATATTTAGCACGCTTAATAAAACTAGTTTTGTAGCTACAGAAGGAGTTAGTGAACTCTTGTAACTTGATAACGATTAGCAGCTGTTTCTTAAAACAAGTCTTAGTATTACTGGTAATTTTTTTAGTAAAACTATTGTAGAGGATGTTCAGTCTTAAGGGGAATGTGTATCCTGTAACTGGGTTGTGGAGCTTAGAGAGGTTGTCGTGGCATGTGTCAAAATACTTGTATTTAGCTGGTATCCGGTTAGTCTGGAAAGCCGACCCCGATATAGTTGGGAAGACTAAACAGATGATGAATATAGATATAGACCAGGATAGGCCAAAAGACGACGTAAATCATCATAATTCAGAGGTCTTTGTTGTCCCAGCAATATTCGATCATAGAAAAAAAGTCTAAAAACCCGAGCTCAAGATAGATGTAGGATGAAAAGAGATCCTACTAAAAGGCTGAAAGACCAAGATGACGCCGATGACGAGCCTGTAACAGAAGCTATGAATGACCTATACAAATTCAAAACTGTACGAGCCTTCATTTTACCATTAATCCCACAGACCAGTTTTAACAAAAAATGTTGGCCTGTTTAAAGTTATTTGCACGTAAAACGGAATCAATGAACCGTTTTATTCGCTAAACGATTGACATGGGTCTCTGAACTCGAGTAGCGTTATGATCGGAGGTGACACACTGTTTTAACCAATTTTATCTATTGTAATTACATGGTTTTGTAGTACAATATCATTTGACTAGTTACCAGTTAGTATCGTTTTATTTCATTTAATACTCTGAAGACTTCAGCTACATTCATACCTTTGGCAATGTCAAAGACTTTCGTCCATTGCGCCACGATTTACAAATTTTCGTTGAACTTGTTGATATGAGTCAAGCAAATTATATATTTATCTAGATTATGGCGTAGGTAGGCCAATATATAGGCAAAAGTTGTTGACGTCGCACAAAACTATAAATGCCCACTATTAAAATATTAACTACTACACGTGGCTTTGTTTTTAATGGTCTGAAACGACAATCTAAAAACAATATCTACAACATATTCGTAGATATAGAGAAATCAATTAAAATGAAAAATCAAGGCAATGGTGTAAGTTTGCAACGAAGTTATAATATTTTCAATTCTACCCCGAGCTATAAGTTAGCTATAAGCTTCCGGGAAGTTCAATGAATTAAATAATATCCTTCAGAAAGTTCTACTAAACGGATTTCTATCAAATACGCCTTCACAAGATCATCTTCCTTTACAACATTTTGTTTTCGGGCCAGCAGGCGCCGTAATTGCTTCCCTAGAATGTTGTGACAGTTCATTTTTTCATCTGATTTTACCCAATATGTTTTTTCTTTTTTCTGGGAATTTCTTCCTTGATTTGATTTGTGTGTGATGAAGATTTAGTGTAACCTTTTCTATCGGTTCGTAAAGTTTGTCTATCGTACACAATTGTAGGCCATTGTAGGTGCTAATAGATGTGAACACATCATGTTCAAGTTTGATATTATTTGTGTGCTTTTCCCGTTCTGTTACTATGTTGTTTTGGAAATTTGGTTTTATCCGTTTGCTACAGATTTATCGGCCTATTCTCAAAACCATCCATTAAGGAATTCTACGCTGTCAACGTCGGCCTCTAAATTATGCTCATATCGCTGATTTATGTTCTCATAATTTACTTCTAATATAAACTCACCAGTTTCCTCTTGCTCAATATTCAATACATTATCGACAGCAATCGCCTCATTGTCGATCAACGAGTGAACTTGACCTGCGAATTTCGCGCTAACATCTAATAATAAATGTATTTTGAAAACAAATCTAACCGCCCGAAGTTCATTTATACTGCCACGCCTCGTTTACAAGTTCAATGCACCAAAGGACGTCTGCGATTACATGGGCTTTGTACATTTTCTTAATAATTTCCACGACTATTTACAGATTCATTGATTTTAGGAAAATATTTGGCTCGTTGTTAAGTCTGTGGATTTGCCAATTCCCGAAATAGATTACTTCAGGCTTCCTGGAACAGAAAATAATGTAGCTATTACTCAAATTTCAGATAAATAATAAGAAAAACATTGTGATTCCGTTAATTCTTCATATTCACGTGGGATTCTGACGTCATCGTCAGTATCCTTGAAAGGTTCAGTAGTAAATATTTTGTTGATACACTCGTTTAACGACTACTGACCCTTATAAATTTTTATCTATTAGCAATAATTTTTGTGTTTACTTTTGTAATTATCTCGTTTAATGCTTCTATAGTTTACTAATTCAAGACACGTCGAATGTTAATTCCTTACATCGATAACTTTTTTTTTTTCCACTCGGCAGTAGTCGTTAGAGACTGAGTCTTTCAGCAAACAG
Source organism: Agrochola macilenta (assembly GCA_916701695.1). Classification (NCBI taxonomy): domain Eukaryota; kingdom Metazoa; phylum Arthropoda; class Insecta; order Lepidoptera; family Noctuidae; genus Agrochola; species Agrochola macilenta. Next base: position 7,096,481 of record OU753578.1, read on the forward strand.
CTGAGTTCTTCCATAAATTCAAATATTTGGCCTCTTTGTTGTTACAATGCAGCTCCTATATGTATTCTATTTCTGTTTGCTTATTTTTACGGCTTCTCAACAACACAGCGGTAATCACCTGCCATCCAGTCACTCATTACTCATTTGATTTGTTAATTCGGAATTATTCACTGTCTGAGCCGAACTAGGCCGTCGCTTTCAGTCGTTTGTTTTGTTCCTATTTTCGGCTCAATATGCTGTAGGTGTAAGATCTCACAGATTAATACAAAAATAAATAACTCCAGTTCACTGAACATGATCACTGATCGACCTATATGAATTTATGCGAAGAGGATTGACCGAGATCAAAGCTCAGTGGATTCCTTCGAAATGTGTTGGCATTTGGCAATCAAAATGAAAGTTATACCATTTATGATTAACTACCTATTACTCATGTGTAACAAAGACTGAGCTGAGAACACGGGTGTTATAAGTATTTTTGGAGTAACGCTGTTATTTACTTGGACTGCTATCGGGAGCATCGACCGGCCTAGGTCGTTTGTGCATTCGGAGCTGGAAAGTGCGAAACGGCTTCATTCAGAATGTATATGATTTATTTGTATTTTTGCGGTTTCATATATTCACATGTAGCTAGATATAGTGCTTCGTTTACTTCATTATCTCCTTCAACCGCCTCTTATCCATTGAATTGGTTCTGTCCTTGACTGTTTGTTATTGTTGAACGATCCTCGTACAAAACAGTCGTAAAAGCTTATTATATACTATTCGCTACTGTTATGTATTCATGATTTATTTTCATAAATTTTTCTACCTAGCGTTATCGCGCCTACTTCATATCGATTTTATTTATTCGGAATTGGGTCAAATAATAAAACTTTTATTATAAGCATAATACGAGTAATCAGCCTATATTGTTCCCATTGCTATGACACAGGCTTCCTCTCTGTGAGAGGGAGTGGGTCGTAATCCACCACACGGGTGCAGTTGGTGAATCTTTAAACTTTTATTAAAACAAAAAATAATTCACATCTTTTGGAGACCATTCACATATTCGATCAACGTTAAAGCGTGCAAATGTCGTTCTATCGTTGCTAAACCCGTGTTTAGTAATGAAACGAGAGTAGGACAGTGCGACTGGTTGACCAACAAACCTTTGAAATGAGACGACTAGACTGACAAGATTGTGTGGATAAAAATAGTGGGTAGGAGATGACAACAGGATTGTGCGGCGATGTATTCGTCTAAGACTTGTTGTGTGGCAGAGAATAACGTTACTAAAGCTGTATCAAAATGATCAACTGAACATTAAAGACTTACTGATTTGATTAGGCCTTATTGAATTGACTTTTTAAGATCATTAGCATCATCATATTGAAGATTTCAGACAGAAATAAGCGAACATAGATTTTTCTTAACTGAACCAAATATTTCCATCTTACAGTCTTCAAACACAATCATAATTATCATAAACTGAAACCCATTACGTTGTATTGTAAGATTTTAACTACCAAGTCACCATATATTAGAAAATCATGAACCTAAGTACACCAGCTGCCGCCTGCCGATGCCGGTAACAGAATACGTCCGGTGTGACGAGTGGCCAGCCGCTTAGTAGCTACCGCTAACAAAAGGTCCGAAGTATGTATTCAATCGGTTTAGGAGGAAACACCTGATCCTTACAGCTTAGGGTGATTGTGGGAAAATTGTGGACAAGTATTTACTTATGGTGGTAACATTTCCGCTTGTGGAACTAAAAGTTTCGGAAGTAGTTGATGGATCTTGAATGAATGGTGAAAAGTTCAAATGTGTCAAAGATCCAACTATTAAATCTTTCAGTCGATTCAAACCTAAACTCCAAATAAACGACCAATATAAGGAAGTACTAACATTAAAAAAGAGGGAGTCTATTTTTGTATCATCTTCCTGTTACAAAATATATTATTGGATATCATCATAGATGACCATTTGATGCAGCTGTGGTACCATAATAGGCTATTGTTACCGTAATCAATATGAGGGAAAATATATAACTTTTATGGTATTTTTGCCAGGCCTTTCATTAGTGCTAAATAAATTCTATTCTAGTTAAATCATTTAGTTTCTGTTTAACATCATATCCATAAGCAGATGTTGGTTCAAGTTCTTCTTTTTCTGTAATCCCACCTTTTCTAATTATTATTTTATTGACAGCAATATTTTCTTATTATCCAGTAAATATCATTAGTGTGTAATTTGAATTAAAACATTAAAAACTGGTTAAGACATTAGTGCGTTGGGTGCATTATGTTGGCGCCACTGCCTTATGAATGCGTTCGGCTTATTATAACAGGTTGGACAACATTCTGACGAAGCAAACTGAAAATTATATTAACTATAGAAATGTGGTTGACATAGTGTTGCTATTGAGAGCCTTGGTTTTTTTCATTGCTTCCAGAATCGGTGCTCAATCCTACCCTTACCAGAATTAAGTTGGGGTCGGTGTCATTTCTTCTTCCATGCATCTATAACAACCGTCATTTCTGTAGTCATCCCCTTCTAGCCATATCAGCTTTCATACTCAAAACAATCCATAAGATCCATGTCCGTCATACATTCCTCCGCATCACAGGACCAGGCCGTGGCAGTGGTCCTCAAACCCGTTTACCATACCATTACTTTTGTTGTTCTCTTGGCAATTAATCAAATCAGTCTACCACGAAATTGCATCATAAAAATCCGGTCCTCCATTTTAGTTTAAACTTTACGTAATAGAACTTAATTGTGATTAGATTAACAACTAGTTGTAATTAAGTGTGTAACGATCGTCGTGGTACAAAATAGATAGAGAAGGTCGGCTACATAGTCCATACAATGAGCGAAAACAGGCGCAAGCACACAGACGCGTACGTACAGAAATCTCGAACTGTTCCAAACAAATGCCAGTCGCGAGTGCGCTTGCACTCGCTGTACGTGAAGCGTGTCTATAAGTGCATGCATTTTCACTAGTTGTATAAAGCAGACATTCTGTACCTATATATTTAAAGGTTGTGGTCACATCGAACCAGTTCGTGGTAATTAGTTTGCAAATTAGAGGGAACAAAGACATGCGTAGCGACAGGGTTTTTTTTTTCGATTGAAATTATTTGGAGTATAATTTGGGCACTGTATACTTTGTTTACATGGTTAGAATGGAAGATAATTTTTATTTAAAGACTGAAGATAACTGGTATTTTAATTGTAGTATAATTGAAAGAACACTATATAATGAATATTGATATTGTGTTAAATTAAGACAAATTACAAGCTGGCACTAATAAATAAAATAAAGTGGTTACAATACCTACTTAATGATAATAACCGAAAAGTAGCAAACAAGACGTTACAAGGTTACAATAGAATCAAGTATTTGTCCATACATTCTGTGGTTGGCATTTCCGGTTCGAATGCGGCATCGGAAGAATTACCTGCACTGGTTATAAATATTTGTTGCGAATACGGATTTTGGGAACACAACCTTGATGCGGGGAATATTATAAAAGCTATCGGTTATAATGAGAATACAAATAAAAATACTAAAGGAAGGAAGTATAATGGTTGTGTAGATACCAGATATCGTGTTTTTTTACACTGCATTATCCTTAAGCGGCAGACATTCTGCAACTATAGTTCTAAATAAAGCAAATTTCTAGTGACAATTCTATATTTATAGCCATCACTGTCCAAATGCAACATAACGCTAGTTGCTATCCGTGTTATCATTCACTCTGCGGTATTTATATTAAATTATTGGTAGTATTCTTCCCCGTCTGTTCTAGTTATCGGGGGAATACCCATGTTATAAAATATACTTCTATACTTTACTATGTATGCTTCAAACATGTCATTTGTAGGACCTATTCCCACAGCCCCTAATGTCGCAATCTACAGTCCTTCCGTTCTCTATCTTTCAATTCTGCTCACCTATCTAATCATTGTTTTGCATTGCCGCCATTGTAGTCCTTGCCTGCCCACTTCCCATAACAACATTGTTAAAAACGGAAAGGAAACTACTTCGTTTACGCATTTCTTTTTCTACCAATAAGCTTTGGAACAATGGCGGTTTGGTTCTTGGTAAACCGTAGAAACAAAGTGATCTGTGTTTGAAACGTGTGTGTTGGTAGAATACGTTGAGTTTTCTTCTGTCAAGGTTATGGTTGTTTTCGTATTTCTTTGTCATTGTTGATTCTTGGTAGTAAGTTGTGTCAATTTGTGTAGCATGCCCATCACTCTTCATATTCAGCCTTGAACTGTGTTCTCTGACTTATCTCATTGACATTTGGTTACGAAACTTTGTCACATTTCATTACGCCTCTCAAAATATCAAAGAGATTAAAATGAATGCCGTCGCTACAGAAGTGCTTTATTTGAGAATAAAACAATGGGCTCCAAAGAACAAGACTTGGCCTGTAGTCGGTAGAATATGACCGTCAACTTTGTCTATAATCAATTCTTGTTCCTAAAAACAATTAGCCTTATTCACTTTCCTAAACAAACTCTTTGTGAAAAGGTTACATTAGTGTAAATAGTATGACTATCTTAATCGTGCTTTTGTACCTACTTAAGTAACCCACTTGTAACATGAGAGTGACCCATAAAACGTTATTGTTTACAATTATAATAATAACGTTTTCTCGTTACACTTTACTGGGCCTTGTAGATGATGCGGCTTAACGTAGGAGCTTACTCGAGATGTTGTTGCAGTAAATAGAGGATATTTTTACAATAATATAGACGGAAATGATGATGAAAATACAATAAGACAATAATAGTATATTTTGAAGGTAAATTTAAACAGTGAGATGACGGTTTATAGAGATGTATAGAAGAAGGTACGCCATACTAAAGCAAGTAAAATTGTCTTATGAAGTTATCAAAGGTACAACTAAAATAACGTCTAAGCAAGCTTACTAAAGCATATTGCACGTTACACAGAATTTCACTTAAAATTAGGTTGAAACTCAAAGCAACCAATCTAGAATTCAAAAACAGATTAGTTTAAGTGCTCACGCTACAAGGATTCCTAGTACAGAGGTTTTAAACGTTATTCTGTTTCCAGCTACTACACTGGTTTGTTATCCCGATCCAATATGTATCTAGTATCCGTGGCTTTGATACTAACGTCATAAGTTTATGCGACTCGATGAAATTAATCTCTCTAGCTTATATGGTTGTAGTAAAGGCAATAAGAATAGTACCTGAGGAAGTAATTGAGAAAATATAAGTAAACATAAATACTAGATGTACTTGATGATACTGTCGCTTTGATTACACTTACCGAGTACAGTGGAGTGCGAAATTGCTTGGCACTGTCACGCCATACTTTTGTCTCATTATCGTTGATTGTGTTAATCCCAAGGTGTTCCAAAAAAAAATGCATGTGAACAATTTTTTATTTGTATACATAGAAAAAAGTGTAATTTTAATTTCTAATGTCCCAATTTCGATGTACGAGTATATGTTCGTACTTTAAAATATTCAAATACTAATGTTTGTATTTCTTTTGTTTCAGCATACGGCAAAGTGTTTCTAGTTAGGAAAAAAGTTGGCATCGATGAAGGCAAACTGTATGCCATGAAGGTGTTGAAAAAGGCATCGATAGTACAGAAATTGAAGACTGCAGAACATACTAGGACTGAAAGACAGGTAAATAAGCATTTTGTGATAGTAATTTTGGGAATAATGATATTATCCAGGAAATATTCCACCATAGATAAAAAAAAATGGATAACAAAAGAAAGGTAAAGTCCCTTAGAAATGACTCTTGGATTTTTTTGCAATATAGCGTAAGCTTGTTGTGAAAAACCGACGAATGTTTAGACAAAAAGGATTGTCGCTAGCATTCAATTGGAGTAATATCAACACAATTGAACTATTTCATTTAAAATCCAGAAGCAAATGCGCAGAGTGTTTTTATACACTTCAATTATAGCGTGACTAGGATATCTAGTGCACAGGGAAAAACATATAAACCGAACTACCGGACATTTTTATTCCAGCGTGCCACAGGGATCCAGTCTAGGTCCTTTGTATTTGAATTATATCAAATAGCGAATTGAAATATCTATCGTATGTAAGTAAAATGGAACGAATTCAACAGGTCCTGGAGGCTGTGAGGGCGTGCCCATTCCTTGTGACACTGCACTATGCCTTCCAGACCGACTCAAAATTACACCTTATACTTGGTGAGTAGAGTTCATTTTGAAATACTATGTGCTTTAAATAGATAATCTGCATGGATATGGAAAAACAAATTTTAATGCTCCGCTGTTGCCGATTCGGATTCCACAGTTTTGGAATTGATTTTATTTTAAATTCACTGTTTTGTTTTTCGTACTAAAGTATCGTAAATCAAAACGAACTTATTGTAAGCTATGAATGAATTAGATTAGCATGATTGTTGTCATACAATCTTTAAGTGCGCAATTAACTGTGATTATAAACAAATCGTGTTCCTATTTTTCAATCCACTTACCATGAAAGTAAATCAGTACTTACTATACTTCATCATAGTCCAATGATCAGCATTGATCGCTCACTATGCATCAACTACATAGTTTTAGTGACTCTGGGAACCGATTACCTACAGAGTAATTGGATTAAATGCGGCCTCTGCTTTACCTAGATGACGACATATCGGGATGGTCTGATTTGTGGCAATTTCACAACGTTCATATTCACTCTTTTATAGTCTCTCTCACTCCCCTTATGGGGTTTTCAAATTGTAATTGATATGATGTACAATAAAGAATATTCTATCTATCTAGATATACCAGGTCAGATTCCAGCATCCCAATTGCGTAACACACTTTCTATCACAATCCGAGGGATTTGGAAGCTAATTCATAATCCATTGCTTCATAGGTTTGAAAAATTCTGCTCGACAACGTTAATAACGCGATGTATATTAATTGTTTAATTGTAAAAATTAATGGGATTGTGATTGTATTACGCAATTACCCCATCCATCTAATTATGACTGAATTAGTTACAACAAAATATTTATTTATAGCTCCATCAATTCTAATAGACAATACAAAAGTTGATTACGTAAATAGTTTTACTACACTTAATAAAAGTTCAGCTAGCAACGAACTAATCATAACAACTATAATTATGCATTATTTAAATGCAGTTCGACACGTGTAAGTAAATATAAAGTAACCTCTTTAACGACCGCGTAGTTTTATTACTACTAACTCACGCAATGATTCCTTATGTTACAATCGGAAATGATGTGGTTGGCTGTATAGTCATGTTGACTCGACTATAAGAATCTAAATTAGGCTCGACTTGATTCGTTTTTAATTCCTACTCCTTAAATTGTCTTTAAACTTTGAAAATAGTGGCGGTTATGGATATGGCAAAAGCGCTAGAAATCGTGCCTTTTGAAATGTGTTGGTAATGTATAAGTTTACCATTTATTGATACACTGGCTTTTGCATCATAATAAAACGTGGGGTATTCGCCTGCGTGGATGTCGCAAAATATCCAGACAGCTTAACCAAGCCTCGAGTCGGCTTTGAGTTTCGTCCTTCGATTTGATTTTAATCAATCCCAGAAAAAATTAATTAGGTACACTTTTAAAATTACTTTCGTTTCAAATCAATATTAGCTCAAATAAAAGGGAATATTAATACTGTGTCAACAAATGTTAGGTTAGTTAGAAAGAAGTTAATGTCTGAGTTCCGATTGTGGCACAATTTTTGGTCTTAAGTGGGGCGCGCTTCGCTTCTCACGACCATCGACAAGCTCATACAAGTTGGAAACTTATCACTATTGCTATCTTACCGCAAAGAGGCTTGTTCCGTATCTACATAACGTGCTAATTATAACAATTTTTATCAATTATATAAAAGATACATAATTTATTTTTGCAATAATACTGCCATGCGTAAAGAAATCATTGTTTTCGCCCAAAGGATTGGCTTTTTAAGTACTTCTGTTTCTCCGACAGCAATCATTTTGAAAGATAAACGCTTAAGTTTTCGTCTGCCCTTAAAATACTTAAACAATCGTAAGTCACAGTACTTTATCTTTTCTAAATCCAACCTTCTACGTGCTAAGTCAATTCCCACAGACAAATTCTAGACTTCGGAACAAACGGTATACTAGCCTCCAGTCTGAATCGATAGCCCAATGTCACCCGGGCATGGAGTCCTGTCGCCCCAGCCGAGTCGCAGACCTTAAGGTCTTTCAACCTGCTCCTGTTGTGTAATGCTAGGGTACGCCTGAAGGTAAGGGCGACGGACTCTGTTGACATGCCAACCTCGTTCGTTGGTTTAAAGTTCACGAGGGTCGTTTGTTGCGTAAGATTTGGGGTATGTTGATGTCATGATGGAAAGAAAGATAATTGTATATTTTGCACAAATTCAACGGGCTAATAGATCATATTTAAAAGTAAGTCAAAAGACAAGTATAGGAAGAGAATAAGAAGAGCTTAGATTTAAGGATGGTCCTTCGTATCCGATCGGGAAAGGAAGGAAAAGTTGTTGTAACGGTGGTTTAAGTAGGCGTATTAAATCGATGGGACGACTGCAGAAATTGAAGTCTTATGTCGAGAGTTCCATAAGCTTCCTAGTTCATACTACCGATCCATCATTGTTAAAGTCCACTTTATGGACTACTTGTAACGTTTAGTTATCTAACACTAGCTTGCTGAAGCCAACAAATTCTTCGTCTATGTATATAGTGTGCACAAAAGTGTAGAAATAAACAACTATTATAGCAAATAGCAAAGAATCAATCTCTAACAACGCATGCGATGTAGCTATTAACCTTACAATGAAAATTGAAATGTTCTTTCTAAGGTATTTCATCACTACAGAAGTCAATCCATACAGATGATCTGCCTCAGATGTATAGTCCACCACATGCTAGTGTTAACTAGCACTACTAAAATCACTCTTACTGCTGCAACATAAAGGCACTCTCAATGACATTTGGTTACCACTGATGGGCGATTGACTGTACCATCAAATGCAAGATGCAACGCATGTATTTTTAATTGTAAATGTACCAGGCTACCGATGCTCGAATGCCGTTACATATAAGACAAGCAATTTAAAATTCTATTAGATTGGATTAATTCGAATGGTGGAAAGCTGCTTCTTTAGTTTTTTCTTGGTTCATTTCATGTGTCGGTTAGATTGGAATTGGAACAGGCTAGACCCTGACGCTATCATCTGCTAAAGTAATCTTCTGTGTCTTCTAAGCCACCCAAGCTTCTTTGCCTTTGACTACTAGATTTTTAGTGAATCTGTCTAGTACTGGTATTAAATCAAGCATATTGAGATGTGCATCTCAATATGCTTGATTTAATACCAGTGGTGTTGATCACATCATCGCCATCTTCCAGGCTTACCCCGTTTTTGGGTCCCGTCCCGTCTACGCAGTATGTCTTCTTCCATACACCTCTTTATCAGCGTCGTCTCATTATCCACTTATTGTCACATTTCTTGGAAAATTATTCATCTTTAAGGCCTTTAATATAAAGCAGCAATTACTTCTTCTAATAATCTAAAGAGTAGAGGACAATGTAGATATACTCTAGCAGAGTATATCTACATTGTCCTCTATCCTATTTCAGCGGAACAAATCTAATGACAGTTGAACTTTGTGCTCAGAAAACTAACTTAGAGTGCCAGAGATCTCTACGGGAATACAAAACGGAATATATTTGTGAAGTTGAAAGTAGAGGATAAGTATTTTTGTCTTGAAAGGCGGCATTATTAAAGGGTACCTTAAGTTTCATATATCTTGTTATGTCAGTAGTCTAAGCATCAGGTAGGTTCTAGTTTGATTCTCAAGCTTCGATTTGTATATATTTTTTTCTAATATATTCTAATAATGACTAGTTAAAAAGAGAAGAGGCGATAGGATCATCTCCTTTCACATAACAACATCGGCTTACTGTGAATGTAGGTCAACACGCCTCTGCTCACCTCTCTGAGGACCACAACCGTGATAGCTATCTAGAAGAACTTTCTCCAAAACCATAGCGACCTTAATGAAGGATTTATTGCCAAAGTATCATACATCAATACTATGACTAATTGACTCGTTTCTGTGTACGAATCTAACTCGGACATAAGCGTGTCAAGGGGATACCGGCGTTCCTTACGCAACGAACTACATTTGTTATTTTAAACCTTCTTCTAATAGGAATTGGGTCTTCTATCCATTGCACTCTCCTATCTGAACAGCGGCTCGCGAAATCGAGAGGTTATGTATCGATTTATTTGGTTATTAATCGAATGAAATTATAGTGAGGTAAGATTTTGAGAGAGGTCTTGTTGTAAAATGTTATACAATTTATTTATAAAAATAAAAGTTATATGAATGAACTTTGAAAAGGAAAGTTTGTTATTGACATTATAAAAACGTACGTAACGATGTTTGATTTTATGCTGCTAATTACAATTTTATGCAGCTTCCATAATTTAATAACATGCAGATTTGATAAAACTTTTGGTTATTCACTGAATGTTACTAACAACCTTTGACTTTACTACATTCTTCTTATTTAAAGAAGTAATTGTCATCCATTCCGTCCAAGACAAAAAATCTATTCAATACCATATCCCACAACGATACTTAGAATTTCCCATGCAAAATACCTACAACATTTCCAATGATACAGCAACTCTGTCATTCAATGACATACATACGATTCAATTATCAGATAACAAATGCCATCATTATAACAGCATTCGAAAAAAAAAACATTGCCAGTTAAGAATCGTATAGTCAACTGATTTGCCAGATCATGTAGACTTGCTTTTCCATCTACCCACTTTACAATTTGAATGCCCACGCTAGTCTCCTGTGCTCTTAGAATGTCGTCTACATATGAGGGATGAAATATAGTTGACCTTTATTCAAGTAAACGGTTTAGATATATCTCTTAAAGTAGGTGTAACGAAGAAAGTATTTGTTGTCAAGCAAATCAACTTCTTATGTGTCACTTATCGCTATTTGTCTAATAACTCACAGAAAAATGCTGGATATTTATAGATGTTAAATTGGGTTTGAATCGAAAATTATAGTCTATGGACGCTATTTTGGTCAAACAAGTATGATTTCGAAGCCAGTAAATATCTGTGGAAGCATCAGTTATTTTGAGCGAATTATTTACTCAAACAGAATCAATGAATGGCAACACGTGTGGAATTCTGAATTAACCACAGACGGTTAGAAAGGAAACCTAAATAAACTTGTGGAAAGGCTCTTAATATTCGCTTCATAATATTTTTAGAACTTACTAGAAGGAAAAATTACGGTAAATTAGATAGAGATAACAAATAAAACTGAATGAGTAGACACGCAAATAGTGTGCCCTTGTAGTGTAAGACTTCTAAGAGGTCGATACTAGTGCAGAATTGTAAACAGTTCCTATGCGTCTTGTTATTCTTAGCAAGTGTTTGATCGCGTAATCATACGCAATTAAAAAAAGTAAAACATTAGAGGAAAAAACACAATATAAAAATATACATTACAGGACCTGATGATAACCGGACTTGAAGTCAACTGAATATTATCCTTACCTCGATATATTAGGCAGATCTCGTGCAGTCATGAACTTTGTTTTATAATGATGTTTCGAGAAATAAAACAAAATCAGTTGGCATAATCCTCACCCATCGCTATCTTACTTTGACCTTGACATTGGATGCAATGTCATGGCCTTTTGAAAAGTTGATGAATGTCAACATTAAGTGTACTTAGAAGCTGCAGAATATTAAACTAGAAGTTACTACATACTTCTCGAATGATAAATTGCAAGACCTACCCAAAATAGCACACAGCAAAGAAATATTGCAAAATTCATAAAAATATAATGTTAGCCAAAGTATGTTAGCTATTATTTAACATTATATTTTAACCACGGCCCTGGCAAGCGAAAATGTTCTTGCAAAATCGCTGTGGCATCGCCAAGGCTAAAGAGCAATGAGGAGACTGAAATCAGTCAAAAAATTTACAAAGAATAAATAACATAATGCAGCTGAAGTTATTATTTAGAAACTTGCGTTGATACTTTTTATTATCACTCTCTCTTTTTTGCAAGGAGTATGAAGACGCTTTAGAAAAATGAGAATTTCGTAGTAACAGGTCGGTAGACTTGGTCTGTAGATGATGATAAGGCTATCATTCTAGAATATGGTAGGTTCTTGATAATTGACATTACCATTAACAACATAAATATCGTGGTTCCTATAAAGTGGTCATGCAGTCGTTTCAAGTTAAACGATTAAAGCAGACACTATACGCGTACCACGCCAATCACGGATCATTGAACTATTACCCTCACAAATGACTTATTGAAGTAAAACACAACCTAGAAAATAGCTAGATTTAAAGAAGGCTAAAGTAATTTTAACTTGAACGTATGTTTCAAAGTCAATTGCTACCCCACTTTGACCTTACCCGTTAATAGCCGGCTCGAAGTCAATGTATTCTCTAGTATTGTTTGTTCTCCGTTGATATTGAAATCATATTGTAATTTTTCCATATTTTCTCATCATGTTACTCTGAAGGCATTTACCTTAGTCAATCTGTCTACTTCAGATTTTTTATGTATTCAATTAATAAAAGTGTACAAAAAAGTTTTCGCATGACGTCATCCTCAAGTCCCCTTACTTCGCGATCTCTTAAAGGTCACCCAGTGAAAAATTTGAGATTCTACACGTAAAGCGATTTTAATATACTGAAAATATCTTTCTCTGTCGTCGTTCGCGGAATTAATAACTTGAAGCGCTTGAATTGCATTTTACATATTTCTTAAAGAATTTTTTTAAATAATGTAAACGATTTTTTGTTTACATGATCACAATAAAGGTTGGGATCTCAATCTAACCTCAATATCACACAAGAGTTACTTCAAAGTATCCCATCACGACATCATTGCTTAAAGTTCAATTCATATCTCAATAGAAAGTGAGAATGCCATACATGTGAGAATGCCACATATTTTAGATACAAAGTTCAGAGTTGATATTGCGAAATAGAAATGGCGACACGTGATGCCTGACACATTCAAATCCGTTCTTACCAAGTCGTGTCCAAACCTCAATCACCGTGGACAATACTATAATTACGTGTAGTGAATATTTCTGCACATTCAAAGTTTAAAAAAGTACGGCATTTACCTGAGAACGTGATTGCCAAACAGTACGGAGACCTACTTTTGCAGCACCTTGACCCACTGCCCCTCTATAGTATCTAATAGCTCACGCCCGCACAAACTTTAATAATTAATGATAAATCTTTTGAACTATAACAGTTTCTGTTCTACTGATTGCATCTCTCACCTTGACATATCGGCTTGCATCTTCATTGTCTTACCACGCTTCTTTTATCTATGTTTTCTTTCCGATCTCAATTGTCGATTAAGTAGGAGCTTAGTAGTTTACCGTCCCGTGTATTTTGTAAGTCGGGTGTTAGAAACCGGTCAATATAATGTTACTATGTTATGAAACGCGTCGTCTGCCAATTCTCAAGCGCTACAATAGTGTCTATACATTCTTATACCTGTAAGACCTTCGTCTAAGTACTTAGTAATCTATCGGTCTTCAAAGGGCCTGCGAATAATCAACTATATTCAGAAGTAATTAAAGTAGTTGCGTTCATTAAAGAAATGCAAGCTTAAACAATTCTTCATTGAATCGTTTTATTGCTAGACCAATTTAGTTCTAAATAACTATTCCTTCCTTTTAAATTGCGCAATAGAATGCAGTAACTTGTTTATTGTTTACTTCTTTATCACCTGCACCACTTTCACTTGTAAAAAGGTCAGCTATATTAATTACTCCGTCGCTGTCGGTCTTAATTGATATTTGGCAACTTTCCTGATTCAGTACGGAATTGTTATTTTAAACTCTGTATAAATTAACTCGTTACATCAATATGATACTTCTGGAGTCAATCAAACTTTAAAATTGGGTGTCGTTCATTGTTTGCCAATGATAAAAGGTTTTGTTGCTGTGCGAAAGTTCAGGGTTGCAGTTATTGAACATCAATTATGTGTAATTTCTTCGTCACGTGTTGTTTGCTTGATATGAAAAGAAACGATTTGCGAAGTGTTTTGTTCCGTCCTTTGTTAGACAGATTAGTTGGAAAACTATGCATTTTGCTTTATTACGTCCAGTTTCTTTATTAGATCTTTGATCTTTCTCGTTTGTCGCATTTGTTGCGTAATTGGCCCACTGATTGCGCTATCTAACAAGTCTTCATCACCATTAGTTCTTCCTCTTAAGACAATTTCAATATAAATAAATAAATCTATCATCCAAGTCATTACCTAGATGAATAGTAATTTGTTATTAGAGTCAATACAGTTTATAACAACTGCAGTTTCGTAGCGTTTCTTGCCTTGACCCGACTCCGGCGGACGTTTGCGCTTTTTCCCCTACTGAAGTGTTTGTAATCCATTGTTAGTTGTTGCACGTGCACAACCTACTGTTCTATGGTGTTCTAATTCTATAGATTTTAGCGATGGTGGCTAAGAATATTTGATTTTTTATTTATAATCCTGTTTTTGGTTTATGTGATCAATATTTGTATACAACGTTGGTTTTTGTAAGAAAAGATTTGAGTGTAAATCCCATAGAATGCTTTATGAAGCTGAAGATACAGGCGGTTTTTATTTTAAATAGTGATTGAAGTCTAAACCTTTTCTTGACAATCTTTTTGAAATCATTGCTGTTCATTTCACAGGTCAGTTTAACCTTCGCTGTCTTATGAAAACTAAAATTATCTACACTATGTAGAATCTAGTCTATCACATCTAAGAAAACATTGAAATTATACACATCAACTAAAATCCAACTTCCACAGTCACAATTCTCCATCATATGGTCATATGCTGGTATTCAGCTGCATCCGGTTAGAATGGAAGCTTATTCATGGGTATCATATCAGTACAAATTCATGCTGCAGTCAACCTTGACTTCTTAACCCTCTATGTTCTATAACTTGTACCAAATCCCACTAGCAACACTAGAGATTGGGAAACGCTCGACATAATACAATATCGTAATGGAGCTGATACTCGATACGGTCAGGTTGTATAATAGTGTCTTATTGGATCAGTCTTTAAAATAAGAATAATGATAAACTGGTTCAGGTTGCCGCGATAATTGTGTTTAATTGCTTGTATTGATATGAGCTTTATAGTGTTTGAAGAAGTATTATGTCTTCTTTATTTTTCTTCTTCGTCGAAATTTTCACTCGTTGACAGCCCGATAATCGATTACTTAGTGGGATTTTCACATGCTTAGCTCTGTATCTTTAGCACTCATTTGATCATTTGTGGTTTAATTGTAATGACTGACTTGACCGAACAAGACATTATTGCATTACTCCTTAAATTAAAAATAGTGATTACCTGGTTCATTACTTCTTTGTCACCTATTACCATTGTGTTGTTTAGAAACAAACCACCAATCTAAATAACGCTACAGAAAACCTACAATATGTTAGCAAAAAATATAACCGAACATAAAGAAAACGTATCAATATCCACTATTGAGGTTACCCGATGCCCTAAATGCTTACCTGTTAACATCCACGAACAAGCTAACAACGGGTAATGGATTACGTCTACCGAAACTTACTCATTATATAATACTAGATAAGTAGTATTTTTCATGGTATTGTACGTAAAGTCATTAGGGTAATGTTTATTTCGAATTCATTGAATAAATTGATTACAATATTGTGTTATGATTAGGGACATAGAGTTATGAATATTTATTCGTATTGATTGCCGTTTCAGTTCTTATTATCTGTATGTTTATGTTATGATTGATATCTCTAGAACTAAAGCTAGCCTTGTTTCCAGGCCGTTTTAGAGCCTTTTCTTCATCTTTGAAAGCCTATCATATATTAGAAGTCCGCAAAGTGCCTCTGTTGAATAAATAACATAACACCATGCCTGTATTCCCCGAAGGGTTAGGCAGAGCTGTACCTATAGTACACCCACATTTCGCCAGTTATGTTTTTAAGCCCCATGTAATAGGTGGCGAGAATTGTCATCAACCGGGCTCAAATCCAGACCCCGGGCTGCTACTGAGCAATTCCAGATGGAAAAACCCAATATCACCTTGCCTGACTGGGGAATCGAACCCAAGACCTCATGCTCAGCAGTAACGCTTACACCTACTAGACCAATGAAGCACAACACAACAAATGTCTTCTATAAATACTTCTACCAGAACCAGTCATAAGAGAAATTCAAATACTCCAAAGCAATTAACTCCGACATTTATAAAAATCTTTCTTATGTAAAAAACGTCTTGGCCTACCTCTAATAAATGTCAAAACTCTTTGCAAGGCTTTCGCGACAAGTCGTGACGTCACTGATGACGAGGCAAGACGTCACTGCCGTATTGCATCATTCTTACTACGTTATAAGGTGAATGAAAGATATGATGTAGGTCATGTTTAGGGCTCGGCATTGGTTGATGAGAAGCGAAGAGTATTACACCCTTTCACCTTTCGTGGATGTTGATGAATCAGATTTTAAGTAAAGTTGCGAACCCGGGAATATGCAAATTACGTGTATTAATATAGATTGCACATAACATTCCTAGCAACTGCCTAGCAAAAGATTCCATAAGTGATTCCGGGAACTGCAAATTATGAGAGAGTGGGCTTTTTTCTCGAGTGCACTAACAAAGCATTTTGATTATATTAACCAGGTATTTTATTACGGCAATCAAAATAACATAGCTGCTTTAGTAGCCTATTTAGTGTTCCAAATAATTATTATTGAAACAAAAACTATTTCCAAACCTTTAGTCGCTTTTCACCTTCTCTCAGTCCTTTAAACGTTTCAACCTTCCATTCACCATCAGCCATTAACCAATACATTCCTAGATTTACATTCTCCATGAAATTCTATACCCCAACAAAGTACTTGAACTTACCTAAGGATTCATCTTCTCTCAATTCTTCAAGCGCTTCATTAGTATCTACCTTCCATTCACCAATAAATAGAAGTTACTCATTCCTAGATTCATATGCTCCATGAAATTCTATATCTCAGCAATGTACTTGAACTTACCTAAGGACAATATCATTTATGTATTCAACGTTTTGACATAATAGACCTCTGGCCGCCTCTGTGACCTACATGGCAGACTATATTATTACTTCTGTGAATTTATTACCGCTATACAACGAAAAATGCGGCTGGTTTATCTAGATGACTTTGTGATTTTGTCTTGAACTCTGAGTACTGTGAATCTATAGCTTCAGACTATTCCATTTTATTCATGAAGCTCAAGCTTCATAATTAAGAACGTAGATAGAATCTTCATAGTTAATAAGTAATGTATTGATGTATTGTGTTAATATCAAGCCAAATATTGCAACGAGACATCTTCATCAATAATATCGTAATCCATATTTTTTTCGCAATGAGAATGTCTATGAATGTAATCATTAGCAATTTGTTTTCGTCGATCGAGCGAATGAAATATTTGCCCAAGAATCCAAACCTCTAATTCCGATTTTTTATATTATGTTAATCTAGAACAAACTGCGCACAATAAAAAGCAGTCCAAACACATTACCCGCACTTGAACACTTTCACTTTGGGTAATAAAACATTTACAAATGTTCGCTCATAATAAAATTATGTACCAAACATGGTTAAGAGATGCTATTCGTTCCAAATATGGTACTCTTTAGACGCATGTTTGCCATAATCATTATGTGTTAATCTGACCCTATGTACTGATACGTTTCAATGAACCTTTAGCAGAAGACGATTTTTGAGTGATGGTTTGGTGATTGCATTATGATTTTAAAGCACTGAAAAAGTCTATCAGCCTTTTGGGAAAAAGGGTGTGGGTTGATTGTAGCTAAAAGAACAGGAATATGTAAAGTAGTTAGTTATGTTTTGGTTGAACAGCCAGCAGAAAACACAATTTTTCTCATTCTATATTCCATATGCATTTGGTTAGACCAATACGGATCCCAATTTTGCCCAAGAAGAAGCGCTATATGAGCATGGAAACATAGTAATTCTCCGTTAATATTAATAATACTGGCTAGCATTCATCTCAAGTACTTTTATCATCGTAGGCAGAAGATGTAGGCCAAAGACTTGGTATTTCGACCTATATATACTAGATCGTCTACCAACTACCACGCCCCTTTGTTTTAAATCTGTTTCAAGTTCAATTATAACTTCAGTCATAATTGGTGTTACGGTGCATTCATCCTCCTTAATAGTTTTATGTTGAGCAGCATCAATATTGACAGCTTTGAAATCTTCTAAGTCATAAGTAGCAGTTATAGTTGGAAATAGACCTTTTAAAGTACCAATTTCTTCACCTAGACAGATAGGTTCTATTACGTTTACCTGTCATATCCCTACAATCACCAACCCGTTTTAGTGATTATGGCAATTTACTTTTTCGAGTCCAAGATGGAAACATGTTTTGAGTTGACATCGTGATGATTTTAACAAGAGCACCAGCATCTTCCAGTCTTCTGACTAATACATTCACCATTTCCATTCAATAAAGCATGGTGAATTTACACTAGATGACAAATATCATCATTATCACCATCAATCCCACTCTAATGAGCTAGTTTACCGTTTGAGCTCCTTATTAAACTGCTATTAGTCACGATTTTCGAGTAATTCATAGTCTCATAATACAGTTGAAACCTAGTATTTCCACGGTTGCAAATGAACACCCACGCCAGGAAGAATTATTGCTGGCATACTTACTGAATATTAGGAGAAATTAGTAGTTTGAATTTAGTTTTATCGGGTCAATTTCTACTTCTATTGTAGTGAGTGGAATTTGTTACAGTCCATTTGTATACCCATTCCAAGTAATACAAACAGTCTTTACTTCTATTAGATGTTATGAGGTACTAGGATTCGTTTTGTTGTTCGTTTACCTGACGTGAGATTACTTACGTCAGGTAAACTATCACGTTAATCCTTACTGGATATACGGGGTGTCAGGGACATCGACGCGAAGCCGGTTACCATGGATTCAGTACATGATTCTGAACCCTGCATTGAAATTTTTCGTCCGTTATTTAAAAAAAAAAACAGCTGCTCCCATACATTTTGACCGCGTAGGTATTGCACTTTTCTATGAAACAGCTGTTTTTTTTTTTAAATAACTGACGAAAAATTTCAACGCAGTGTGGTTCAGAATCATGTACTGAATCCATGGTAGCCGGCTTCGCGTCGATGTTCCTGCCACCCTGTATATACTACGTCTCAACTAAAAGTTTTGCTGACACGATACTAAGTTTTGCGTGTCGTGCACGTCGTGGTCACTAACCACGAGAGATTCCTTATGGATTCCTTATGGTTTCCAACTCATCATATCTTCAGTCTATCAGCAATATCCACAGCAGAATTGGTTTCTCCCAAGTTGCTGTCTTTCGCCTCCCAGGTGAACACGTAACTCCTGTCTTTGATTTGATTGCAGGACATTTTGACCTTGTTTTTTTTTTCATAGTGGTCATCTTTTTCCACAGACTATGTGGCTGGTGGTGAGCTATTCACCCATCTCTACCAGAGAGAGCATTTCAACGAGAACGAAGTCAGGATATATATAGCTGAAATTATACTGGCCCTCGAGCAACTGCATAAGGTAAGCTGGTTACTCTATTTCCTGAACTTTCCTAGTTGCCATGTACGGTAGTGATACACGGATATGGTAGAATTTTTGGAAGATCTACAACTCATGTGTTTCCCAAGGCTTCTAAAACATTTACGACGGAATTTGAAAGAGCCGAATATAACGAACAGCTGGCTTTAATTATTGGCTAATGACTTTCTTTGAACGATAAACATTGGGAGGAAAACGAATCGAAATGATCTGAAAAGCTCGTCCTTTCCTTGTATAAGAGGTGGTTGACTAGCGTTGGTATAAAATTATTATATTTACAAATCAGAAGTCGCAAATCGATTACTCCACCACGTTTTACCAGAACTTTTCCACAAGTCTCGAGGAATTTTTTGGTCATTGCAAATTTTAAAATACCATTCATACTTGTCACATTAATCATTGGTTCTAACGACTTTTTGTTGTCTTAGCAAAGAAATATGCGTTAAAGCACCTGGATAAATGTCTTAATGGCAACAGACTTGGGCTGAATCATAACAAGCCAGGTTGCATAGGTCAAATGGATTGTTTGACCATAATATCAACACCTAGACCTCTATTTATGGAATGTATTGATATTTATTTAGTTAAGTCGCTTTGTGAAACATTTGTTTGGATTTATAGTAGAAATAGTTCTGTCAGTTTCTTTTATAACAATTACGATATTTATTTGACTGAAGTGAAGTTAATATGGAGTCAAGGTCCGTCTGTTTATGTTTTAAGTGCATAGAGAAAAGTCAGTTCTTCAACACGTGTAGCTGGTCTTTACGGTGCCCATTGTGTTTAAATTTTGTAGGGCCTGCCGTTGATATTAAACCGTGCATGTGCTTTTTCTTGGATAGTGTGTTTTCATGTATCTTAAGTTGTAAAAGCGGAGGTCTCAGGCAATCAACTGGGCCATTTGCCAGACCCATCACTTTATTTACTAAGCCATATCTAATCATCAATTTCTCCACCAGCTCGGCATTATCTACCGTGACATCAAGCTCGAAAACATTCTCCTGGATGCTGAAGGCCACATCGTTTTGACAGACTTCGGTCTGTCCAAGGAGTTCTGTGGCGGTGAAAGCAGGGCATACTCTTTCTGCGGTACCATTGAGTATATGGCACCTGAGGTCGTCAGGAGTGGCAGTCAGGGGCATGATATTGTAAGTACCAACTTTAATTTTTATAGGAGCTTCATCAGGGAATTTTATTTCATAGTGACATTTTGTAACGGAACCTTTGAAGACAGTTGTCGTGTGTTTGATAGCTACGAAAGCCATTACGTAATTAGTTTTAAGATTCGTGTTCCAAATTATTTGCACCGGAATTTTCCTGAAGACATCTTTGGTATGTTAAGACGATACGATGTCAAACGATATATTGTTTAAAATTACAAACTAAAATGACTATAAAATGTTGAAGACTCGTTTTGGTATAAAAACAATGTTTCTTTTATGGGTTTAACAAGGATCGATAGCCATTATCCATAGGAAAATAGATTAACGGTAAAGCTGCTTGTTCCTTTGCCATTATTACATAGTTATAAAAATACTTCAAAGAAACTTACTTCAATAATCCTCTTCCATTCAAAAGAACACAAGGACTTCAGGTGTCATAAAATTGAGCATAATATAGCCCATATATATAGTTGAGTTATCGTAGCGACTCCACGGGCATAATTAGCTTAGTTGGAGGGGATAACGGGGACATCAGTTACGTAACACTGACGGTATTCTTTATACATATAGTAATGTGTCACACTCACGTACACTTTGTTTTGAAAGGTAAATTCAATAAGTATAGTGGTTGAAAGATTTTGCAAAAAAGACTTGATAGATTCGAGTCATTATCATCACTTCATGTCTGTAATCACCCACTGCCTTCTATATATAGGCTTTCTTTTGTTTCTGTCAGTCTTCAAGGTTTTGACCGTCCTTCATCCAGGTTTTACCTGTTACCATTTTCACCATACCATGCAGATCTTGGTCATCATTCTGCCAATCCAACTGTATCATGCTTCTCCACATTTGATTTGCTCGCAAAAAATGTGCATTGTAGACGCGGTTCTCGTTATTCAGGAGAATGACGCAATTATAAGGACGAATCGATAGCCTTTCCGAAATCAAAAATGGTTTTTGCTTTTCAAATATGATGAAATAATTTATTTGTCAGAATTTTTGAATATCGCCTAAAGCTAAAAGCGTGCTTTGTTCACATCGACTCATTGCAAACCTACATTAGATACACTTGCTGCTTCTGATTTCCCATATTCAGGGTCTCAAATTTTTTGTAACGTGTTTATGGCAATAAAGAATTTATTATATTATTATTATATTATACTCTCAAGATTAAGACAGAAAGTAGACCTACCACTGTCAAAAACTACATTCCCAGAACAATAACTTCTATGATCACTTTGATTCTTCTTTGTCCAGAATACAATGCATAGAAGGTTTTATACAAATAAGGCATCGTTACATTTACCTGAAGTCCTTAACAAGGACTTGCTATAATAAGGGCATAGGATTGCACAAGCATTTTGCAACAGATTGACAAACCAATGCAGATAGTAATATGGATTTGTGACTCATCCGATTATCTGGTGCTGCAGGCTTTACAGATAGATGGACTAGATTTCGACATAAATATGTTAGAAATCTATTTGATCAAGAATGAAAGGAATTTTGGAAAAGTAAATGAGTCTTGCAATGTTTGCATGATCCATGCACTTTGAATGATATTGATCTATAAATAGCGTGGTAAAATATTGTGAAATTGCATGATTAGATGTTGTGAAATGTCCTGAAATATTTTGAAGTATGTTCTTTGTTTTAGAGACAGATTATTGAATTTATTGTTAACATAAAATGGCTGGCTTATCTAAAGTGTTGTTATGTTTAAGGTTAAATGGATTAATATTATGGTTGATATATAAAAATGTTGTAAACTTTTTATAAATAAAGGACATAATACACTGCTCCAGTCCTTTGAAACCCTATGAATATTTCCCTTTTTAAATCAGAGAACAGTATTTTATAAATAACGATCAATGGTGGAAGATGATAAACTTAACACTAGCTCATAAGAAAATTAAATGAATCAGCTCATTCAGATTACAATCAGAATGTTCGCAGCCAATAACTACGGTTGTCAACAATAAATTCGAATCAGCTGTTCTCTTACAACGAAAACGAATAGATGGTAGAAAGTATACAACGCTGACACATTCTTTATATCACCTGTCTGAATACCCCACAGTGTTATCATCTCTATGTGTAACAACTAAAGAGGTTGATTTAGCTTGCGCACTTTGAATCAAAGATGGTTTATCGTGCAGATACGTACGTGTGAATTGCTTGATTGCTTACAATTATGTGTTTCTTTCACGGTTGGGGTTTTGTGTGCGGTTTTGAACTGTTGTTAAAAGTACTAAATACTATGTGAAAAGGTTTTGGGTCTCAAAATCGGCAGGGACTTTATTACTACTACTACTTTACGGAAAATAGGTCATGCCGTGATTAAAATGTAAGTAAGCCAATTAACAAGATGGTGGCAGGTCTGACTGACCAGGGTGCGCTGATAGATAGTGTCCCTCGTGGAGGCTATTTTATTAACCGACTTCCAAAAAGGAGGAGGTTATATGTTCGACGCGTATGTATGTTGTTTTTTTTTTTTTTTTTTATGTATGTCCGTCGATATCTCCGTCAATTGTGAACCGATTTTGAAAACTATTTTTTTGTTTGAAAGGGTATGCTCCCGGATTGGTCCCATATAAATTTTATTAATTTTGCTTGGATAGTTTTTGAGTAAGCTTCAATAATACGTATTTTTCCCACTTGGTTTATGTGGATGATATGATGATAACTTCCTGTCACTGTTATTTACATAGCAGGTACTGGTATTCGAATTTGGGTGTGGTAGGTACCACAACTAAAAAGTGAAAAATAAAAACTTTTTACAAAAAAAATACAACCGACTTCCGAAAAAAAACACTACTAAGTGAAAAATAACTTTAATTTCGGAAGTCGGTGGCATAAAACGATAATTCAAAACCAAAGACACCGACTTCCGAAATTAAAGTTATTTTTCACTTTGTAGTGTTTTTTTTCGGAAGTCAGTTGTATTTTTTTTGTAAAAAAGTTTTTAGATTGTGGGCTTCATCATTTCAGCCGAAAGACGTCCACTACTGGACATAGGCCTCCCCCAAGCACCGCCAATTACTATACTTTCCGCATCCATCGGATTCCTACGGCCTCCACAAGGTCATCGATCCACCTTCTGGGAGTCCTTCCAACGCAACACCTTCCGGTACGCGATCGCCACTCCAGAACCTTATATTTTATAATATATTTTATTAATTTAATTAAAATAAAAGAGAGATTTGGTTCGTTTCAAATTCCTGCTACAGATTATAAATTGGACAAAGTACCAAGTAAGGAATATAATAAGCTATTCAGATTAGATTATTTATAGGTACCAAGATGATAATAAATATACTTTTGTTCCTCAGGGGTTGTCTGTGGTCAGGTTTTCTGTAAAAAAACTCTCTTATCTAATATCAAGTTAAATTCAATTTACAAGGTGTGATATATAAATTTCATAATATCAAGGTAAAACATTGTCCTTCCTGATTACAAATGTGTATATTTAAAACAATTTTGTGATAACTTAACAGATTTAAAATCGGTTTTGAACGATGAGAAATTTTCAGCAACTCAAATTCAATTCCCGACTTTTATGAGGGCTTGGGTGAACCCAAGCCCTCATAAAAGTCGGGAATTGAAAAATATGAAACTTGGCAACCCAATTTAAGAGCCCTATCGTCTACAAACACTGGTAACCCACTTACGAAGCTGACTTACTTGCCAGTATTGTAATGTTGTAATACCTATGTGCTAGTTTCTTGGAGTCTAGGCGTCTAACCCGGAAATATAACCTCTTTGCTATGACCAATTTTAGTATTACGACTTTTTTTTTATTAATGAAGGTTTAAACAGGTATTTTGACCCGATATTTTCGACACAGTTATTGTTATTATGCCAACTAAACAATGACTCACAAAACCTACTAAATATAAGTTCAATTACTTTGTCATAAATTAAAACAGGTAAAATTTTCGCATGATGGAAACCTGTTCGCTCCACCTATCCTTGTCTAACTTTATATAAATTCGCATCTTTTGTCTCTTTTCCGCTTGGACCGTGACCTATATGGTCGTTGCGATGTTGTGCTAATTCGGGTACTGTCGCTGAGTACATATTGCTATTATACAATGACTATATAACCCACGACGCCATTTGCAAAAAAAAAAAAACAATTGAACCTCATTTGATCCGCGCAGGGGAATAGCCTCCACAATGATGATACTAAAGGCTAGGCGCAAACCAGGCAGCGGTCACAGCCACCATGGCCTAGCTACAACTGCTACAAGCAGTTCGCGTGCTTGTTCATTCGTTTTGTATGGATTCGTCGCACACGTGTAGCTGGTGGCGGCCACCCGCTATACCCGTATTGCTCGCCACCGTAGGAGGTCGCGACGGCCACCGGTGATTGTGGTCGGGGGCTCGTTTGTGTCTAGTCTTAAAGTAGGTATCCAAGGCATCGTAGACAGTAAGTCCCGCTACTAGTTTACTGACTGGCTAATATCTATACCACGGTTCGAGCTGTTCTTATATAGGTTACGCCAATACGAAAGAAAAGGATTTAATAAAATAATAATCATGCCATCAGCCTGTATTGTTTCACTGCAGGGCAAAAGAGTCACTTTCCTTTTTCCACTGAATTCGATCCTGAGCCAAGACTAAACCCGCCTACAAGCGTCAAGTTCGTCCCGCCATCTACTACGCCCTCAAGAGTTGACTTTTGAAAAATCTATCCTTCTACGCATCTTCTTAAAGTAATGTAATCTTCAGTGGTTTAGGCAGTGCATTGTCTGTCAGTTACGGAACTGTTTTTTTTGCTTATATACACAACATTATAGGTAGTTATGTATTGTGAGAGGTTTCTTTGAATGTCGAAGGGAGATGGGCAACTTTCACTGCTTTTGAACCGTAATGACTTGGCTGTTTTGTCGGAAGTACTTATCTAACTTTATGGGATCGTTTTCTGTATGTAATAAACCGTGATGATTTTTTAAAGTATGTCTTGTGTTTCCAATTAACTGTTAAATGTAGTAATAATATTACTTTCTACCTTAGTTTTTTTACTTGCCTAACAACAAGGGCTGTCTGTGGTGGCTTTGAAGTTGACATGGTGATTCATGGAATCTGTACTTTAATACACTTATGGATTGTATTAGTCATAATTAGCATCATTCCATTCACGGCAGAGTATAAGCTTCCCTTTTGTGCGCCATGCTTCCCTGGTCTGTCATCCAGGGGGCTATATTTATTAAACTTATTAAAATTAAACATTACTAGCTAGAATTCCTCTTTTTATACTATAGCCTCGTTTTTCTTTAAATAGCTTAAAGCATACGTTTTGTTGTAATAATATTGTCTGTAGTCACGAGGGATATATTATTAGCAAACTTTGTTTTGTTTAGAACTAAAAATAATTCTGGCACATGAAAAATGAAACAATATTGAAATTATTTTAATAATTTATTTTCTTTATAGTGTAGTGAATAAAGACAGACACGTTTATAGCGTTATAAAACAATATTTGTTTACTAATAGGCCTGATCTGGGTGGGATAAAGAGGGACAGGGAGGTAGAAAGATGGATGGTGGTGTGTGTGAGCAATGATATGAAAGAGTAGGGAGTCAATGATAGCGTTACGGTTGACAGGGGAGAATGGAAGAAGAAAACGTGTTGCGCCAACCCCACGTAACATGGCACAAGGGCAGTAAGATATGGGTAGAGAAGTAGACCCAAAAACTTGAGGGAAAACACGAGGATGAATGCAGTAAGCTGCGAAATAGACTATCCAATTCAACACTTTTCTACCCGCACACAAAGTAAGGTAGCTTATCCAACTGGATAAGCTACCTTACTTTGTATCCAAAACTGTAGTTGTACGGTCTTGGATGCACACAGTTGAGCCAACGTGAAATTGAATTTGTATCATAAGTTGTCCGGGTCTGTTTTTGGAACTGTGCCTAAGCGATAGGCTTGCTCTAACATATAACCTACCTACCTACCACGGATGGATAAAGGAAACGTGTTACTACGATATATTGATCTTTGTATTCTTTCCCAATAGGTGAGCAGAAAATACCAACAGGTTCAGCGATATTTACATTTATAGTTTTCTTACCTCCGCAATAACGCATTAATCAAAACCCTCAAGACACTTACTTTACGAGAGACAGCTCTTTTATTGCAGTCAACCTTGTCAAAGCTATCTAGCTAGAGCATCACATATATAGAAAGAGTGTCATCATCATTTCAGCCTAAAAAGTCCACTGCTGGACATGTGAACCGGTCGATGCTTTGAGGAGGCCTATGTCCAGCATTGAAAGAGTGTAACAATACTAAATTGTTATCCAAATCAATCATAATTTAAAAAATGACATTTTCACTTAGATCATTTCGATCAGTAGCTCGATGTCCACAGACGTTTTATATTTGCCAAAATTAAATTATTAATCTCTGCTACTATTCTACAACACAAACATAACAAACAAAGGTCATTGGTATTAAAAACGCAATGAATTCACCGTAACAAGGAAGAGTGCCGACTAGAAACTCCATGTCCTCGCTTTCAATGTCGCGTCGGGTAAATATGTACTGCGTTGTGTGAGGGGTGATTGTTTAGTGGAATATGCTATGCTATGCTATGCTATAGTTATTGTTTAGGTAAGCCAATAGTCCGTGAAGTTGGTAGTTGGAGATGTAGCTAAAAGTTCCGAAAAGACAACTGCATTGTATCTTAATATGACACTCATAGAAGTTCCTGAAAAGGTGGTGGAGTAATGGACTAGGTTGAGTTGGAGTGGTTTATAGTGGTAATTGGTGCTGTAGCTGGAGGTAGAGGGCTCGTGGAAGACGCAACTGAAGTCAACTTTGAATTAATTGCAATAAATGTAAATTCCTTTAGTTTAGAGGCTAAACTTACTAAAGAATTGCGTATAAAGAACGAAATGTTGGTGTTAGATATAGAACTGTAAAAAATATATCTTACATAATAGTCAATGAGCAACCAGCAGCAGAGTAGCTTTCATACAATCGGTAAATCTTAAAGGTTATATGAAATTCACAAGAAAGCTCCATTTCACTATACATATCATTGACAAATGATTCAATTTGCTCCTCAAAATAACTCATTTCTATTTCACAGCCCAAGAACATAACAGTAATAATTCTCTTTTAAAACTAACGTCGTAGAAACACAACATTTTCTAAACTCTAGTACACTGAAACTTGACTATAAGACCTTGACCGAAGTTGCAACTAGAAAATTCTCCTGGGATTCAGACTCGTTTATATTTTAACTAGAAAATGAAATTCACTTGCTAAAGCTGAAGTTTCATTGGGAGTATACGTATAATAGAAAGTTAATTGAAAATTAAATTGGTTCATCTACTAGAGATTCAATTTTAAAAGGAGCTGACTATACGATGTGGGTATTACTTCTTGTTATGGTTTCATTCAATTAAGCTGGTCATCTACAAATTATTCTTTTTCATTAATGCTTTATTGTCAAAGATCACGGCCTTATTCAAACTGTCAAGCTTTGCTGTCTTTCTTTATATAGCTATTTGGTCCAAGCATGCTCTAACAGCTAATTAGGTCTGAATATTATGTCTGTTCTCTGCTTTGAGCACTTCTCTATTACCGGCAATAGTATTAATATCATCAGTAGCCAAATCTTTGACCTTAGTTTAGTACATTACAATTACAAAATCATTCTGTACCCAAATTCCCATCTATTAGTCTATTATCAACATTTTATCTATACAAGTACTTAGCGGAGCGATCAAATGCGGGAGACAACTGACCTATTTATGATTAAAATTGTTGTCCTATTTATTAAACGTTCATAATGATAAATTTTTTTTTTTTAGATTATAGTAATAAAAGCATTCACCTCGTTTGGTTGCATTGTACTCGTAATATTAAATATTTCTAGCCGCATTTTGCTGAGACGGAAATTCGATTATTTTGATCTATTTTCCTGACTTTTGCATTAAATGGCGTAATGCTACTGATGCTATGTAATTTAGAGAGTCCTTCAGTCGCCTTTGCATATTTCCCATAAATATGTTCTGCTTTGCCTTGTTCTTCCTCTGGGATGATTTTTGGGTTTCAATCTTTATCATTCGCAGAATCCTAGTTATAGCGTCTTTCATTATTAGCCTAGACCTTTCTCAGGAAAATTCCTGGCACTACTCATACTATATTTACTTGACTTCCGTAAAGTAGACTCCTCGACTTCCTACAATCATACCGTAAGAATAATATAATCATATTTAACATATTGTGTTCATGTTCAATCAGAAAGCGATATATGAACTAATTACAACCTCTAAGCATATCGTTACACAATAACATTCTGAGTTAGTCACCAAGGCTGCCTGTGCGCAGCCTATGGGAAACTGCTCCATGCACATGACTGTTTGGAATTAATTATAGTTGTGTATTACCGTGTTATGTTTTGTTAAAACTGATAGCCTACTTGTTCATATGGATATATCAACTAAAATAAGCGAAAGGGAATTTTACCAAACGCAGCGTGTTCTTGGAGATAAAAAACACAAAGTGACAATCAAAGTTAATGTGACCGTTAGTTTTGATTGGTTAAAAACCAATGCAAAAGTTTCCTGTAAAGTTGATGAAGTCCTAACAACAGTAAATGAAAACACAAATGTCCAGAAATGACCTGAAATTAACGTCATAATTCAAGGGTTGGCACAAAATACGCAAATCAACTTAGAATTCGAAACGAATTCAAGATGAATAGAGCTATAAAACAGTACCTATGTCTATTTATACAAACTGAACAGTTTAATCTCAATATTTCAATCTTGCTTGATATATCTCGAGAAAAACTTGTCACTAAAAGCTCTGCTAGGAATTGCCCAGTACCTTATTACGAGTATTATTTCTAGAATGATCAAGACTTAAGAAAATTCCATCTTCGTTTATCCGTTGTATGTTGTCCTGGGTATTTAAAACAAAGAGTTGTGTATCTTTATCTTACTGAAGTAATCGTCAGACTTGGTAATTATTTTGGGAAGTCTTACTTCTGTCTATGCAAATGTTATTTTGATCTTCGAGACTACTACGCGATGCAGATAACGTAAGATAATGCCGGTTGTCAGATACATAAAAAGATAAATCATATTACTTGGCAACATAAGTGAAATTGCTATCATCTTATTTCAGTATTATCTCATATCTCTCTCACTTAAATGAAAAGATAATCCAATCTTCGCGACTCAAAATCTCGAAACATCTACTTAACTGGCGAAGTACAGACGCCAGCAGGTCAAGCTACCCGAAACTGTCAAATTTTCGCAATCAACCTTGAACCTTATGCTGTAGTGCTAAAGTTGAAAATCTATTAAATAAATTTGACAGATTGTAGTAGCTTGATGTGCTGGCGTCTGTACAATGCTTTGTTATTGTAAAGACGGAGTATATTTTTTCTGCGATCGTCCTAAGAAGGTACGCATGACAAATACAGAAGGCATGCGATTCAACCGTAAGGAAACGTCATTGACCGATCCTACGGTGTTGATGCTAAAATAGCTAGAAAAAGTACACCACAACCTATTATCAAACACATAGAGTTCAAAATCGATCGATTTCAAGTTATAGAGCATTTAAAAAACGGTGTCGAACGGAAGGTAACAATGCCGAAATGTAACTACCAAATGAAATTGAACCTTAATGTTTACAGTAAGAAGTCCTATTTTGATAAAATTATAATTTGGTGCGTGTTAAAAATACAATTAATAATACTAATGAATCTTTTGTTGAAGTAAATTAGTGTATTATAGCAAATACAATTGGGGAATTAACTTAGAATTCTGCAAGTAATTTTGATGCAATATTAGACTTGATTAAAATGCAACGAAACGAATCTGTACTTCGCCTTCACATCTTTTTATATAATGGAAAAGTTACTGAGGAAAATAAGTTAAATATAGAACCACTTGAACATTATCATCACGTTTTCTTACGAGGGGAAAATAACTCCACTCCATAGGGAATCATCTACCTACCTAGCAGTAAAATCTTATGTAGAAAATAACGTTAATGAGAAAGAAATTATCTTATAATACTTAGTAGAAGCAATGGTCATCATAAGTTTTAGAAAATATATGAAGAGGCTAACGGTATAGCCAGAGGAATTTGGCAGTACAGTGCGATACAGCCAAAATAACAAAGAAAGCTTATCCAAAACTGGAAAGAATCGTTACTGAATCAACTAATATAATATTTAGAAGACAACAATGACTATTAAAAGATGGAACTGAATTATGTTTTCAATCTAATAAGTATAATAAACAAGCATTTACTATCTGTTTGAAAAAGATTCAAGGATTATTTTATACAACGACAGTCAGTTATATCCGTCTATAATCTAGTGTCCAGTCCTCTTGCATACGGTTCCAACAAGCAAACATCCGATGCTCCGAATAAATTAAGAAGCAATATCCTTACCGCAGATATAAGACCTGGCTTTGTCTGTAAATTCCGTCCTGTTACCTTCAATTACACCTATAAAGAGCTTGTTATTCGTTTCAGAAACACTAGAACAAAGACTTATAGCTATTAAACTCCCATCAATGAGCTTCCAGTCGCTACACCTTACGCGTACCCACGTAAATTTTCAAGTTTATTAATGTGTCACCTTCGGGACTCTTGCGCACGTTAAAATAGAGCGGGACGCTATTATTAGCGCATAACTGTGTGAAAGAGACAGACGTACGTATTATCGGTGTCTGCCGGAATGGCATGTAGCTGATTGTTTTCTATTTATCTTTGTTATTGATGTCTGGCTGAATGTACTGGATTACGGCGGTCATGGAATACGTATGGCCTATTTCCATTGAAATTCTTCTTATGTTATTCAAAGGAATTGAAAACAACGTTTAAGTTTAGGTTAGTTCATCAAAATAATCTTCAAATACACAAACAAAGCGTATCCCTTGTAACTTTTCTAATATTTCATTTTAATTTCCGTCATATAAAAGAGATTGCACTGCCAAACTAAAGACCTTCAGAAACAGAACAGGAAGATGGCGACAGTTCGGATATCTCCGTAAATTCCGGAATCACCCGAAGTCATGCCGAAGGCTTTCTCAAATCCGTTGCGTAATTCAAGTTAACTCAATAAAGCTTCCTTACTGCAGTTAATTGTTTTACATTCTACTTGCTTGAGCTATTAAACTTTTGGAAAGTAAAGGCTTTCATAAAATACATTAAATTGAGCTGAAAAGAATATTATTAATGATTGTAATCAAGTAAAGCCGACGATGAAAAGGGTACCATTGCTTGATGGACATACTCATATAACTATACCAGAAAATGTAAGCACAAAAACTTATTCTGAAAACTGAAATAATCTCGATAGAAGACACTATTTATTCAAACACGTATGAAAATCAAGAAAAATATGTTCCACATTCCTCAAAAATTCATCTTGTGAAAGAGATAAAGAGAAATGCGAGCAGTAAATCAATCAAAATAGTCATGCGTCCTTGTTTCCTCTGTAAGGTTATTTTTACTCTGTATTTGCATACTTTATTTGCGTGGTCTAAATTCATCTTAAGTTATGCCCATACATTTTGATAAGGACCTTGATTATATGATAATGTTTGTTCCCGTTAAGGCTTGTTGGACTTGGATATGAGGCTGTCAGTAAATATGAAAAAGAAAATGGGTTTATCCTGCATACCTTTATTAATTTCTACTTTTGCCAGGATTCGTGTGTCTAAGGGCTCTAGGACTTTTTCATTCTTTTGCTATGTTTATAAGTGAGCAAAATGACAGAATCTTGGAAGTCATCTTCTTTTTAACCTGTTTAATCTGGTACGGTAAGTTATTCTTCTACTTTAAATAAACCTATTTCCTCCTTCCTATGTTATATTCCCTCTTCGATATTGGTGTCATTTAGATTAGTGTTATCTGATCTCAAATTCCCGATAACCCACAAAAAGGACAAACCCTAATTGGTGATTTTCATAACAACAACCTACTTCAGAGCGGTGCACTTGCTCAACATTTCACTCCCAGTATGATTCACAATTTCCAATTAGCGTAATCATTGGCCATCACGTAATTCGTATGTAAACAGGACGAAACAATGGTAACGGGCTGGTTTATGCAATATTTGTTGGTAATAGAAATATAATCAATATTATACCTACATAGGTAGAATGGTAACGATTCTATAGATTTTCAAGAAGTAAATCTTCAACTAATCATAAAATAGGACTTGGAATTAAAGATTGATAGCAAAGAAGATGTATACATATATGTATGTATATTTAGGTATACTTAGAAATGAAAATAATTTGAATGTAGAAGAAAGTATGTCACTGATGTTTAGTATAGTTGATTACATAGAAGAAGTAAGTACCTCCTTATGATAGGCTTACATCTCTCAAATCAAATTCTAGAGGCAGATAAGTAATTCCTTTCATTATGCCAATGTCACGAAGAGAATTTTTGCTGAATGAAATTAGTATTATTTGTTGAATCAACGGTTTTCGGTACGCAACCTAAATATTTGATTCGGGGCAAGCTATTAGTCATACCAAATTATAATATTTTGTTATGGCACATTACTAATGCGCTATAATTTGAACTATCGCTCTATTTGATCAACAGTTATTCGTTACTTGACCTAAATTCTACAGTAATCCGAATTTAACAATGCAAAGTAGTCTTAATTTACTCTACAATAACATCATGATCCGTATGAATCGGATCATATTTTAACGCCAAAAGGCATTAAGGCGAATAATCTTAAATAACCTCACATCGTTTAAAAGTACATTCGAAAGGAATAATGAATCTCATTAAATAAACAAAAAAAGAAAACACGATGCAGATAAGCCGGGTATCATGTGAAATGTGCCACCAAAACCGGCGCGAGCGCAATATTCAAAATGGCTGCCGTTGTATGTAGGTCACGGCAATCGGTGCCTCGGTGGCTGCTCTTACGAATTTTTTAAACCCGAAACCAACTTGACTTAAAGTTTGCAATGTTTTACTTAGGTTTGTGTTCAGTATTTTCTAAGTCAACATGATTAATATTTGTTATACTATAAGTGTTGAAAATCTCCGTCAAGGGCAAGAATAACGGTAGTTTCGACTAAATTATTCTTTAAATTAACAAACAATTTGAGGCCTTCTCAGAAATATTTGTGGAAAAACTGATGAAGTTAGCCAGTCACCGTTTATCGTAATTACAGTTTCAATGTCATATCCTTGTATAAAAACGCGGCCTTGACTTTAAGATAAATGTATAAAAACATAACGGAGCATTTGAAACGTATCTAGGCAAAATATTTGAGTATAACAGCATTGTGTTTGGAAAGGACATGATGTAACGTAATCGGAGAAATGTGGAAAAGTAACGGGTGAAGCATACTTGTGCCACAAACGAGTTCTAATGAGCTTTTAGTCGCTCAAAAGTATACAGGAATGTAATATTTGACCATAATTCATCCATCGTCCTTATGCAACCGGGATAGGGATACTTTACACTTCTAGATGGTCCTAAACAAGTAATTACTACAACACTTACGTCAATGGGTTGTACCACCTGTCTCTCTGGGTGTGATCTACTACTAACGTGAATATTACTAGTGCCAAGAATACTCGAAATTGATATATGAGTGTGTTCCACTACTACTACTCACTATTTAGTTGTGATCCAGAAGTAAAAATATACTTAATAATCCTCGTATCGTTTGGGGACGCAAAAAGGTTTGAGCAGGGATACGCAGCAGCATTTGTCAGTGATGATAATAC
Source organism: Agrochola macilenta (assembly GCA_916701695.1). Classification (NCBI taxonomy): domain Eukaryota; kingdom Metazoa; phylum Arthropoda; class Insecta; order Lepidoptera; family Noctuidae; genus Agrochola; species Agrochola macilenta. The sequence goes on from OU753578.1 coordinate 7,131,060, forward strand.
CATACCACAAAAATCTGATGATCTTAAAAGCTCCAAAGGTAAAATGATATATATGATGAAATGATGAAGCTTCAAATAATGAAGTATCCATATCCCTCAATCAAGCTATTATTCCATTTTAAACATGACAGGTGTTTAAACAAATAAGTATATTTTAGCATGAAGTTCATTGTCATTTGAGGTTACAGTTCCGTGGACTTTAGTCTTTTACTGTAGTTCTCGATCACTGAGAAATCAGTAATCATGACTTGTCGGTTTTGGAGCTGCGAAATGATCTATGCCTTGTGGATTACTGTAATCATAATTCGATTTTTACGATCTGACATAAAATTTGGAAATTAGAATTTGCATTTCTGATTTTTTACCAAGAACAAAGTGCGATAAATGTGAGTTTAATAGTTTTTTCTAGTTCACCAGTAATTAGTTAGTAACATGAAAACAATTTCTTCTTTATAATGTTCTTATATACATATTTTTGCACCATCTATTTATTACATTACTTTAAGGTGAAAACGATCATTAGTGTATCATCAAGCTGCATTCTGCATCTTTTCACTTTCTTTTCTTGAAATCAAATGCTTTTTACGCTTAGCCGTTTTTGTGTACAGCTATTTTCGTAGCAATAAAAACATTTAAATAGATTGTTTATTTGCTACAAAGTATGAAAATAAATTATGTTTAGGGCCCTTGTAACATATTTTCATAACATCAGGAGAGAGCTAAAGCTAAACCTGTTAAGTATTTATTTTTTATGGAGGAGAGGATATATTATTTATTGGTTGTGAAAAGTCCCTTTTATATAGCCAAATTATATCTGCTTCGGATATCTCATAATGCCTATTTTATTATCATGTTTTCTAGAATTCATGACTGGAATATAATAGAAATTCTCCAGTAAATCCTAAAGTCTATTGCATTAACTTCTGGCATACTAAAACTGATGGTCTGACTCTAAGTGGACCAAATAAATTAATGTTATATGGGTCTTCGTGTCGATCTCGCAAACTTATTTAATCATCATAAACCCACAGTTTAATGTAAGCTTGAATTTTAACAGCTTCTATGTATCTGAGAGCGAAAGTGCCTGCATTTGCACATCGCACATCATCTCTGTTAACACAACTGTGGGCTGGTTTGAGCATTTTATGATTATCTTGATTAATTAAAACGGTGGATTATGGCTTGTTATATTTTGGTATGCAGAAATCTGATCAGTTTTCTTATAAATGAGTTCACAACTGGGCCGCAATTCTTGTATTCGTTTTAGCATTATCTCTCCCAAATTAGTCAGTTTCAACAATAATTACGGCTTCGTGTCAGTAGCAAAGTCTTGAGCTGATATTTTATTAACATTAATTTCCATTGTAAATACAAACTTTCTCGGAATATACCATTACATTAATGACTAGACGGAGTTCCAATTCACTTTTTCAATTCCGTAAGCCATGCATGCGAAATTGCGCGCAAAATTTCTCAACTCCATTTCCCCAGTACAATTCTTTTAATAGGCATGTTCAGCAGCGTTGTTTTATAGCTCACCACTCGTATGTTTGTCAAACAATGAAAATCAATCATTCACAAGGAATGTCCCAATTCGGTTTTAACGAAACCCAGGTCGCATTACGTTTAAACAAAATAATTGCACGTAAACAACTCATTTGGTACTTCAACTGCATTATTTATCACTTCATTATATTATTCAGTTGCCCAACGTACCAACTAATGATGTATATTTTATATACTGTTACAAAACAAGTCTATTGGGTCTCAGCTCACAACGGTTCGCGAATTCCTTTCCAAGAGAAGTGAAAGCCGACCAAATAATACGTTTATCAGAGCGGAACGCTTTTCGTCATGTACTTCATTGACAAAACGCCTAGCACTGTCCTCTCGAAGATGCAATGAATGAATATTATTATTGCAGCTAATTTTAAATTGATTTATTTTTGCACTACCACCCGGTCATCCGCTCTCTCCCAAAGACGCGTGCGGAATGAGGTCAGCGTGTTCCATTTTTAAATTTTGATTGTCAGTAAGTGGTTTTGATACATAGTACTTTCACTGTCAGTTTTTGCTCTTTATGTGAACGAGCCTCTAGAACATTCATTATACGGTCTAAAACTTCCGGTTTCAGTTCCGGCTAGGCTCCAATTTCGAATTCGTTGAGCTTCAAAATGTTGCGCTACTATCTAAACGAGTTCTTTATAAAGTTTAGTTACTCTTGTTTGGCTTATCACTATTATTGAACTTCTAATCTCAAATTCTACTTTAAAACGAATTTTGTTACACAATAGTTGGCTTCATCTGTAATTTCTTTAAAAGAATTGACAGCTTTTTGATGGCTAGTTAAATTTTATAAGTGAATATTTGTTAATAGTTCTTGGCCCTACGTACACTATACTGTAGTAGTTTTATGAGCTGTTGTCGTTGTTTAATTTCTATTAAAGTGTTAGAAAATTTCCAGTTCAAACACTCCAGGTCTTCAGTCCATCATCCTTCATTTCTCCCATTAAAAGAGTTTGCTTATCGGCCCGCAAGCGGTAACCCAAATGACACATTCACGATCCTGTTATTACTCCGGTATCACATCGGACCAATTATAAATAGAGACTGATAAGTTCCGTTACTCGTGCCTCATCCATCCCTCTCGCACTCCCATATGAACATCCATCAAAAGAACGAGACAGAAATACAAACGAACCTGTCTCGGTAGATTCGCGTGCCACGGCTCGGGTTTCCCCGTATCACGAGGCCACTTTCCTTCGACGACATGCGAATATATTCTTGATATTATATCTTAAATTCTTCAGTTTAAAGTTCAGAATCTTTCGGTGGTTGTTGAAAGGGTGTTTATGAAACCCTTGTTGTATTGACATTGCCTATTTACGATGCCGCCCTTTCGTTGGAAGAGGTTATGTATCAGTTCATTTTATTGCAAAAGTGTATTGAATTTTAATTTTGTTTGTTGTAACTGTGACCGATCATGTTAATGACCCTGGAGCATCAGTTGAATGGCATCTAGTTTGCAAACGCTAATGTTTAAATTTAATTAAATATATGTATAAAATTTAATTAAAGCTTATCCTTTAAAATATAACTTTATTTTATGAAAACAAATATTTACAACAAAACAAAAAAATCAAATTCCTAAATAAAATCAAATTCAATTAAAATAATAAGGAATTAATATTCAAATTAATAAAGATAAAATACTTAATTATTATTTATAAAAAAAAAAAAGATCTTCTGAACTCGAATCTTCCATGGTTATAATTTAGATCGGAGGAGATCTAATCCGTACTAATTTGATTTTTTGTTTACTCATACAATTATTTAGTAAAATTAACTTTATGCAAATGATTTCATTGTACCGAGAGGATAAGTTATTAGACATAACATTTTTGTTAAATTATTCATGTCTTGGGCAAAACCTGTACAATTCATTTTAATTTTTCTGTCTCTCCACTGACATGATTTGCACGTATACGAGTATGTTCTATAACCATTATATTTCTTCAACAAGTATTGAATAATTTCACCAAAAACCTCTCCGTTTCAATCCATTCATCTATATTTCTATTGCTACTCAATAGGTACTAAAACAATATTGCTAGTAGATAATCTACTTGGAATATGTACTCCCGTGTTGACCTCCAATAGATTATTACGGTTTATTATTTAATGATCGCCTTATCGTGTGTTGTTATTGATATAATATTATAATTTACTTTTCTATCCAGACATTGCGACGGATTCATTTTGTCCTTATGTTGATTTTATATTGCTATCTTCTCTAGACACTTATTAAATATTGTTACAAATAACTAGAATTTTGGCATTGTTCTTTTTAAATGACACACATGCTAGATGATGTATTTCTAAACTGCCATAATCAACAGCTAATGTACCATCTACTGATAACGGAGTCGTCCGATAATCATTAACTTAAATCATTCATCACGGTTTCTATTCAATTAATACTAAAATACTTATCCATCCGTGATATGGCTTGATAACAATCGCAGTCCAGTAAGGTCGAAACTATTCGTGTCATGCAGATCCCTATCATTTCCGTCTCCGACTGATTTGAATTCAATGCTTCCACCATTTATTTATTGTTCCTCGACATAATCTTGACCCGTGGCTTACGTATTCATTTCATAATTAATCACACCTTGAAAAGTATTCCTCTATATTTGTGTACTGTATGTTTTGTTGACCCATTTCTGTTGCACCTATAGTCAGAATTCAGAGTAACGTGGATGAACAATGCTCTGGCTACTCCGTCATCCGCTCGAAGGCGTAACATAGCGGTCCACCAACGTAACAAGAGTTTCACCGCTCTGTAACGGATGACACAAGCGGTTACGGTACCCGAGCCGCGCGGTGGGGCGCATTCGACTTTCAAACTCACGCGCACGAAAGCCATTGCTCCAACGCTCGGTGCACGCTCGGCCCATCTTCGGCTAACATCGGACCCTTACTCTTCATAATCACTTTAATTCTGATCTTTATTATATCTTACGACAACAGATTTTCCTTTGCCATTATTTTCATAATCGGTAAAGTATTAAACACGGAAATGTTGACAATGAAAACTGTAAGCGAAGACGTCTATGGTAGAGTCGCTATTCGCTTGTAATTCAAGCGTGGTACGTTCGTACCGTTAGCAGTGAAAGTGCTTGGGCAAAAGTGAAACGGATGGTTTAGAGTGGCGCAACTTGCTCGAGATTGGCGTAAAAAATCGCGATCGAGGAAATGTGAGAGGTTACAGCTGGTTGGATGTTTGAGATTTTTTGTGCGAACTTTTTTTGGCATCTCGATCTTTCTTTCTTTAGTTGTTCTCGAAGGTTCTTTATGAGTTTTGTTCTCTTTGAATTCCATTTGAGAACTTGAAACTTCTAGTTACCTGTCTTTAACAGTATCCATTTCAAGCTTAATCCTTTACTCAGCCTTGCATCCTCGTCATTTCATCTATATACTCTTATCTATATAATACGAAACATTCCAGAGGAAAGGTACCTTACCTTTCCTAATTCTACCACTCTTTCTCCAATCTAATAAAATCAAACGTCACGCTACTCCTTTTCCCACTAATTACCCTTAATTAAACTAAAAAGTAATAACTCATTACATCAGTAAATAACAACGGTGTCGACTAACCTAATTTCACCCATTGATTGTGCACTACTAGTATGTGGCACGGATGTATGTATGTACGTGAGTTTCTTTTGAACTCACCTGCCACTCATTTCTTTCCATGGTGTGTTAGGCGGACAATTGTATCTGGTTATGGCCTGTTTTTCCACATTTTCATAAGTTCTGGAAAATTTATCTGACCGATCGATGGTTCAAAACTCTTTCGTTATGTGGGCTGAAAAACAGGCCTTTAGTCTTCTTTATCAAAGCAATGCAAATCAACAGAAATCCACGATTTATCCGATTGTCTATCTCTGATGTGAAACTTCACATTATCAACATGATCAGTGCAAGACTTGTGTAAATACATGATACGATTGGAAACAACTTCCGGATTTCAATTTTCTCACATTTTAGTAGAGTTGTGGTCAAAACTTTATTTGATTACCTTCCAATCCCTAACTAGAAAGTAGGTCGCTCGTGTAAGCTCGTGCTTCAAATTATCTCTGAAATGTCACGGGGTTTCCTCCTCAAAGGGATGATTTTCTTTAACTCAATCACTATTAATGTTATTCAAAGATTAGGCTACTTTTCTAAATGTAACCCTCGTTTTCCAAGCATTCATTATTCCGTTGGGATAAAATCGTTAAAGGAATCTTTTTCAACCTTGGTCTACAATATAGTCTAGGTCTTAGAAACTTGGTGCTATCTTTCAATGAGCTATTCTTGTGTCTGGATTTATTATTAGAATGATGGATGGGTAAACTAGGGTATATTTTGCGCCGTGTGAACTGAATTTAGTTTATAGTCGTCTCATAAAAGTATTTGGAACATTTTTTCGTCTATTATGGGAACATTTTCTTTCTTTTCAAAATGATGTGGCTAATTTTTTCTTTCTTCATTCATATTGAAAGCATTATTATTGATTAGTTTTACTTTTATTTTTTCTTATCTGTGTCAAATAATATAAACATCCTCTTCCATGGTACTCAAGATAATTAACGAATTGCACAATATTTTGTAAACAAAATGGCGCATTACCGGATGTTCGTAACTTTTAAGTGTTTTATATCTGTCATGTCTTCACTTCTTTTTTATATCTGTACCTCCATTATTACTAGCAATCTCTTTTTCTCTTTCATTAAATACCATCCAGTTCATTTGCTAGTTTTCACTAATTAAGTAGGTATAGAAAAACCACGGTATATCCCCAAAAAGCGTAATTCTATGTCTTCACAATAGAACGTCAGATTTCTCATTTCCTTCTCCGAATGGAGAAATGTTGATTAAACATTTATCCAATTCAACCCTCCAAAAGCTTGGCATGTCTATTTTTAAAACAAAATTAAAGGATCAAACAATATGAATCATCTATATGGCAAATGAGAGCGCGGCGACAGTGAAGCGCGCGTGCGTATCTAGGTTAGTTGGTCGCAACCTCGTCGGTAGGGGCCTCAGCGGTGGGTTAGGTTAATCTTGATCGTTGCTTGCTTTCAATACCTGGACCTGTGGTCAGGTGTCAACAGGTTCAGCATAAAATTTAGGACGGTACTTACGAGAATCTGAATTGAGGAAGGTCCATAAAAATATTGATGTATCAAAAAAGTTAACTCTCTAAAAGCGAAGGTAAAAAACAAACATTTAAAAGACGTTTTTTTTTCGGTACTAAATTAATATTCTTGCAACTCACGTTTTAAAAAGTTTTTTCACCCCCTTACATTTGCTTCCATCAAAGCTACCCTACTTCTGACCCCTAAATATTTGCTTACTCACACAACCAATCAAGCCGTTAATTACCATACTATTCACTATTCCCCGTCCTTGGTCATGTTATTCTCAGTTCAGAACATTTTAAAGGAAATGTTAATTATCAAGGAAGGAAAACTCTAAATATTTTCCCGGAACATTAACAACAACAAGTAAATATTGCAACCTATTAATGTTGCCTGAAGGTTTTCAGATGGCTTCGCTAATAAAGGTCGGGAGTTTATCGCGGGCAACTTGGTATGTGTTTATTTTATGTTGTGCATATTACAAGCGGTTATTTCATGTGGAATATTTTGGTCGAGTTTCTCAGAAAGAGTGATGAAGTGAAATGTTTTTCTTGCATGAGTTGTCAGAGGTTAAATGATTGAAGAATATTCGGTGAATTGTGACTTCAAATATAGAGATTCTTTCATCGCAATATAGTACGATTGCTTTTTTGTGAAGGTATTCCATTAAAGTAGACTAGGCTATGTACAAGCTATACTAAAATAGATTTACGTACGTCATAATATAACCCTTAAACTCAATCGCTCGTCCGTCACAATTTAAATAAACAGTTCGTTTAACAAGATTAAACTTAATATTTATGAAATAAAAATGTTTATAAATAAAAATGCTAATTTTCAGTCGGCCGTTGCTGCTCAGTGGGCGGTATCTGTTTGTCGCTGATATTATATTTTTAGATCACCATGTTTGTGACAGCCCTATTTCAATACATGAGCGGTTTGACGTCAGTAGGGTAGTTCGCCTTTTGTTTCAAACCAGACTTGTTTGAAGGCGTCTTTAAAACTAGATATCTTTGAGTAGACAACCCTGTGTAAAGTACGGCTAGATTAGTATGACTGAAGAATTAAAATGTCTTTTAAATACGACAGACCAAGGTATTTGTAATACATTATGTGAATGAATTATGTTATATGTGGTAGACATCATGAATATTCTGTAAACTCTACTATTTCTTCAAACGCCTTGAATATTTAACATGATTATCATAATATGTAATTACATTATTATATGGTACGTACTTATGGCTGGTTTTGCGCATAAAACGGCTTGTTTACATAAACTTATTATTCCAAAGAGGATAACGTAACGACTGTCTGATATAAAATGTATTGTATCCTCTTTACATTATCCTTCTTTATTACCAAAGCCGCCTTCAAAACCCAAAACTTCAAGCCCAACTTTCCGTAGAAAATAAATCATTAACTTTGATTAAAATCAAGAACGCGACTAAAATGTAGCATCGCGGCGTTATCGTGTTGTACGTTGTAAACTCAACTTTAGATTATGAAAAATAAAGTAGATAATTGTTTGTTGTCATTGTGTGCCCCCCCGACGCACGAGGCCGCATACAAGCGGGTCAGTAGGCCACCAGTAAGTGTGCCTCGCGGATCCGACCGGTCGTCCAGCCCTGAACTTGATCTGGGATTTGCTATGTTATGTCATGTGTATATTTCATAATGTGCAGCGGTCGATTTATGAACTGTGGTGGCAATTTAGGGTTAGATTTTTTTTTATTCCAATTTTTTTTTTTTTTCGGGTTGTTTTGTTTGGCATTGATTGTAGTGGTTTTTTTTTTTTAATGAATTATGATTTTCTTAGTTATTTGAGTTAACTATCAATCAGTTACATACATCAGTGCATTTTTTTTTTGTATTCATGAACAATTCGAATAACAGTTTCTTTGATAACTATCAAATTACTCATCAACAACAAAACTAGCCAAATCAATTAGTTTCACTGTACAACGAAACATTTTTTACCTGTCATGAAGACTGACACATCATTACATTTGTAACACTTCGGAACATGTTACAAAATGTTTAATAACTTTCACTATTGTCATGACATTGCCGCGAATCGATTGCGAGCCGAGTACTCAACTGTCTGTCGTAACTTGTAACTTATCGATTATCGAAGTCAGGGGCACTTTTAAAGTCGAGCTTTTTACTGCCGGAAAACTCTTTTAAGGCACCAATTTCTCTGAATATTCAGGCCACAAAATGACATATGTCACCTAAAAGCTGAATGAAGAACTGTAGGGTTTCCATTTCTAGTTTAAATCTAAACGTACAAAACGAATTTTCACAAGAACAAAGGCACAAGAAAGTCTCTAGAATAACGGTCTTCGTTAAAAAAAAGGACTAGAAAAGAAGTCTGAAAGAAACAAGCCCAAGATTTAAAAAAGTTTCAGCATCACTTTCCAAAGTAGTTCGTTGGAACAAGACTGGTCACGATCGGCTGCAAGACGTGTATTATCTGTTGTTGCTATCCATCACTTATCAATCAATCAGATGACTCCTGGTAGCTGATTGCATGTCTGTGGATACTACCTAAAGTCAGAGATCAAACACCGTCTGCCTGCTGTAAGTACAGCTACTATTAATAACTAGTTGTGACACATGTCAAATGATATAAAGCCTGATGAACTCGTTGATTTGAAATTGATTTTTACAAACTTAGGGAACAGACGATATAAAGTACGCATCTTATTGAATAGGAACATTATATCGAAAACCTTAAATGTATAAAACGCTTTCTCACAGCATTTAGAAATGGTTTACTAATGTCTGCCATAATTTCATTAGAAATAACGCTTCAGTTGCCATAATCGTGAAATGACATTAATTTTTTTTTACTAATTTCATTGGTCATAATAATTTAAATCCATAAATTTATTTGCTATATTTTTCATTTTCAATAATGTCGTTCTCCATAATATTTATTCACCATAATATTCATTTGCCCATACATGCATGCTTGCTTTGCAAAAAAGGAAATTTAGCGCGTTGTTTGGTCACAGTTCTAACCTAACCTAGCCGTTTCGAATTTGACAAACTGTTTATTGTCTAAATATTGTTTGCTATAATAATAAGTCATTTGATTACAGGCCAAATAACTTAATGACATTATTTTTTGTACAAAACAATAAACGTTTCTAAATTATATTAAATGTTGCTTATGTCAAGTATCGATTATGTAATGTGTTACTTATAGAAACAAATGATTATAGTTATTATGGAAACTTGTTTTATGGCAAATAAAAGTTATGATTAGTAAGTTGATATGACAAGTGTTATTAGTATATATGATAATAGTGCAAGTAAATATTATGAGGGGGGACGATTATGGAAAACAATAATAGTACAAATAATTTTATGGAAAACAAGACAATATCTATAAAAATAGGGTTAGACTGGAAGCCGACCCTTACATAGACAAGCTAAAAGCATTTATTTCGAGTAAACAAATTACAGGTACTTTTGAATGGTCAAGGGGTCGGCGGTGACATGACTAGCTTCATCTTTCTGACTGACCATTCCAAAGTGTAGTAGGTTCCTATGGAGAAGGACGGGCATGAAACTCCGTTTTAGTTGGGAAAAGGCTAGGTTATGATGATGCTAATAAAAATAAGGTTGACATTCGTATGAAACACTTAGCAAAGCAAAGTCAAAGTGCGCACTATGAATTTTGTCCTTAGAAACCAAATGTTTTGGTTGTAACAAACTTAATGCAGACACAAGTAGACCACGTACATAGTACATACATTATAAAACATAATCTACTAAGACAGATCAAAAAGATAGAAGTAGCCTTGAGACGAGATCCTTGAAATAAGTCTGGATCCAATGAATATTAAACAGCTCCCTTGATACAACTTGATACGCTTCAAGTTAACTAAGTTTTATATTCTGAACTGTAGACGAAATTAGAAATAAGACAAAGAGTTAGTAAATGAAAATGAAGTGGCCCAGGGCAAAGAGACAAGGCATGTTTTTCTAAAAATATCCTTAAGCTTTATTCAATGGGTGAAACAAAATTATGATTAAGTATCTTTCCTCGTTTATGATTTTGACTCTCGTTGGCCTTCGGGATCAGATCGATTTCGTTGACCTCGGCGGGTGATAAAGCTTTAGTAAGATTATTAGAAGGACTGAAACTTACAAGGTATTTACAAGGCAGATGTGAGTGGAAACACTGCCAGGACGACGCCCTAGAAAGACTTAATGACTTTATTGGTGATGATGTTCAGAAAGGTTAGGTTCGTAGTGGTCGGAACCGGCGTGCGTGTAGGACCAGATGTATGAACGTAGAGAAGCATAAGGATTATGTAAGGATCATAGCAGTTGGCGTTTTGTAGTTTCTGCCTACCCCAGTGGGAGGACGGCGTGAGTATATGTATGTATGAATGAAAGTTAGTGGCCAAAATATGGTCCTTAGTAAACCGTTATCAATCTTAAACAGAGTCTTATGGATCATCCATTAAAGGACTGAAATGCACTCGAAACACATCACTGTTGGACTATATCGCAAGTTTCACCGTATAAGTATCTTGTGTTTTTATCACCTTCATTGTGATCCAGCAGTCTTCATCAGGTTATTCATTAATTCACCTCAGTGGCGACCCCACATGTAACAATTCAATTAGCAAAACAAATACATTGTAAAGAAGAAATAATTAAACTGTCTTTATTTTTAAACCAAGGTGATGGGACTCTTGCACACGGACGTGATTATTTTGTCTTTTATTATTGTTTACTCGGCACGTTTTTTTTTAATACTGCAAACCTTGATAACCATGTCCATGGTCAAGTATTTTTTTTGGTCCTTATTTCAACGTCCTTTAAGAAGTGGAAGAGAGAAAGCTAAACAACAGCTTTGTTATCTTCGCAAAGAACAAGGTTCAAACGTGTTGTTTCAACGAAACAATTAATCGAAGCTTTAATCATTATCCTGTATATCCATAACAAGCTGCCTTCCAGGCAATCTGTATTTGTTCTCACACTTTGACCTTTTTCAACCTAACACACGTAATGTGATTGTGTATTAGGTAAGGGTTTTAGTATATATAATGTTCATCTCTATTCATATCCGACAAATTATGAGTACTTCTGCCTTCCAGAAAATCTGTATTCGGACTTATTTGGAGTCACACTTTGATCTTTTTCATCCTAAAATCTTTACCTAACACACCATCACATACACTTCCATTTCCATTCATATCCAAGTGCGTATTTCTAATAACAAAAACGGACCAACCATAGGCTTCCGTACACACACAAAGAAACTAATGGTTGTGTGTGTGGCAACGTGCCGGCCTCACGTGGCCGTCGACCGTCGCCACAGTCACGTGGACCAGATTTGTCTGTAAACATTATAGATTGCACTGGAATTTTGTGAGCCTAGGAATTTTGATTGGCTTTAGAAAATCCTATTTGGTCATGAAGAACTCTTCCTTCTTGCCTTTTCCAGCCTAAGGCTCGATTCATTTGATTAATCTTATCCTATCTCTGAAGCACTTGTGATGAATGAATGAAACTATGAATGAAATGAATGAAAAAATGAATGTGATGAAACTTTGTATGAAAACATTAACATATAATAGATTGCACTAGAATTTTGTACTCTCCTTAGAAAGTGCTAAGAAACGTATGTACCTAATTAAGAGAATGATTAATATAAACGGTGATGGATGAAGAGGGAGAGAAAGACCAACTAATAAATGGATTGTGGGAGGGTTGATAAGAAAGTAAAAGGTGTTAATGTTGGTGACGGGAAACTGGCAGAATGTAAGACAAGTTACAACTTGTCTTACATTCTGCCAGTTTCCACGGTTGCACGGGACAAGGGCAGAAACATGATGATGTCGTTTTTTTTTTTTTTTTTGAGTGGGTTATCATCAAATGACTCCTCCTGCTCTGGGCGGAGCGAGAGGAAGTGTCAGACTTTACTGACTAAAACCCACCCGTGTTCCTTCCGTTGCCTGTGTGCCGGGGCCGCGATATCCCTTTCAGACAAACCCGCAACCCCAGCAGGCATTGGTCCTTCCGGGACCCGTCAGTTGGTGCTGACATCCCTTTGAGGCGCACGTGGAACACAACGCCGTCGACCCGGGCCTGGTCCTTATCGGACGGCGAGCTACCCATTGCTCACCGTCCGCAAGCCCGCGCCTACGGTGGACGGAAGTCAGCTCGCGACTCCACATGATGATGTCCTTAGAAAGTGTCAAACGACAACCCTTGATACGTCAAACCTTCACCGCTTCCTAATGTTTTATAACTGAGGAGAAGAGGGTCATATACGAAGGCCTCTACCTTCCAGGTATTTCTAATCTCACTTGGTTCCGGTCTGAATTGCTTTACTTATCCTTTCTCATTTCTCAGGTTTTAATAAGGTTGAAGAAATGGGGTTGGAATCATTAAAAGTTACTTTGTAATTTGGTAGAAGAAAGTATTTGTAGTATTTCAGAAACTTTCAGATACGCTACAAATCCATTGGCACTAATTACAAATCGAAAATAAACTAACAATTTAAAGACTTCATCTTCAAGCGCAACCTAATTTTCTAATTCCTAAATTAAACTGCTATCTCGACGATTTTTCTTCCGTATACGATAAAACTATTAACGTTTATTCCTCGGCCTCATTTCAAGCTATTTTCATTTGTTTACAGTACTTATTACCATAACAGATATCCAATTCAGCTTGAAATAGAAGAGCATTAGCTATATTATGTAACTATATTTCGATGGACTACCTTTTAAATAGAATGTTCCAACCCCAAGTTTTTCCAGCCACGTGCAAGCTTTTTTCTTTAATTTTTATAAAACAAACTGTATACTTGAAACCTTCTTTACTGGGAAACCGGCACGTGGCCAATAATGGCGGAAAAAGGTATTGTTTTATTGAAATTGGTGTAGGTGTTGTACGTTTTTTGTGAAGAAAAGGAGTGTATCGAATGTTATAAGGCTTCTTAACAAAAAGCCTGAATAAGTCAACAAATTGTACAGTGTTGAAATCTCTCCCCAGATGTTTTGTTCTTCGTTAAAGGGTTGCTAAACTTGCTAACAAAAAAAAATCTATTTCTTTACATCTGATCAAACTTCCAAACAAAGGGGGGAAATGAAAATAAACTCTCGCGAATAACTGTGATTTCGTAATGTCAAAATATGGATTGTTTTAATCATACTATTGTTCTTATTACCCTCGTATTACAAAAAAGTCTATTCATATTTTTACTTTATTATTTAATTCATCTACGAACGTATCAAATACAAATCTTTTCTTTTTCCATAAAAACTGCACTTCCATATGCCCTAAAACTGCGTTAGTTCGCATTACCAACACTGTACTCAAACGACCTACTTCCAATCTGATCTAAATTAAATACTAATTACTCGCCTGTATGTGGGTTTGTGTGACTGTTCTAAATATACGACCTGATTGTTACTACTCTTTGACAATGGATTTAGTGCATGCTGCGAACCTAGTTACAGTCCTTTGATAATTAGTAAGTTCTTTATTGGTAGACTTTCTCGTTGGTCAAGTGGGCAAGCGCTACTGCAGAGCATCAGTTCTTGGTTTCGATTCCCGGATCGGGCATTGTTTTATTGAATTTTTCCATCTGGATTTGCTTAGTAGTACTAGCCAGTTGGCAGTATGTTCGCACCCGTTACATGGAACTTAAACATAACTGGCGAAATATGTGTGTACTATAGGTGCACCTCTGCCTCACCCCTTCGGGGAATACAGGCGAGACGTGATGTCATGTTCTTTATTGGTCCTTCTTTCCGAAATGTTACTTCTCTTGCTAGTTTGTTACTGCTTTCACTGTTCTTCTCCACAAATTGTGCTTCATTGTTTGTGAAATCAGCTTCTTCTGCTGGGTCGTCTGTTCTTTACTGAATGATTCAATTTAATGTAGACGGTTCCAGAATAGGACTTTAGTTAGCTTTAAAACCATATTTTTTCACTAAGACATTATTCCTAAGAACTATAGAATTTCTCATTAGGAATATTAATTTCCCCGCTACTGCAATATAAGGAGAAAACATTTAATAATATTGCAGCCATCATTTCTATCTTAATTATTTTTGGATTTGGTTGTATTTTAATTTTTATTAGCAGTCACGCAACCAATATAACCATAATATTGTGAATTTAAAACAGTTTTCTATTTGTCATCATTTTCATAATCGTTAAATATAACTGTGGGTTCTTCTTCTTTATAATATAATAATATATAATTCTTCCAATACTAAAGTAACTACTAAAATATTAATCTTTACCTTATTAAAAATCATCTACAAAACAAAACAAACAATAAACATTTTATACAATATCAACGGTATCACGCGAGTCTGCGTATAGAGACTATGCCTGACCTTGTCTGACGATAATTTAGTGAAACACGGCCGCTCAATGTCATGCAAATTGTACAGCCACGCCCACTGCTTGGATAACGGTATGGCGTGCGTATTCAAGATGCTTGAGGAAGTTTACTCCCTGATCAGATTTTTTTAGATTTATCTCAACTCTGCTTTGATGGTTTTTTTTTGTCATAAGTGGTGCAAGTTGTCCTGTGTATCTTGCTGAAATCTTTATTTATTTTTGGACTATGTATGGTTTAGTGTAGGTCATGGAGACTATAAAAGACTAAAGATCTCGATTTTTCGTTTAAGCAAATACCACCACGGTATAGTACCTTGCATCAAAGTCTTCCTCTCGGGTCTGTGTTGAATCTTGAAATTGTATTGCGAGTGTGTAGGTCGTGTAAATACATTTTTGGAATTAGATGTTTTTAGACGGTTTCAAAAATCTTGTAATTGTAAAACGATTTTTAACTTTTGGATTTGGGGAAAGCCTTTGACAACAGTAGTATACGTTTCCCTGATTTGATTGTTGATTAGATATGTAGTGTGAATTCGAGTGTTCATTCCTTGATCGTCATTTTCTAAAAACGGGTCAGTCGGAAAATCGATGTCAGTCGGTCAATGCGAAAGCATAAATTCTGCTTTCAATATTTTAATATCTGATGATATGTTGTGTTTTTTTTTCATTACTTTAGCTGTGTTTAAAGTTTCGTCTTTATTTATATTTTCAAACAACAAACTTTTATCCCCTATTAACCCCTTTAGGGTATGAATTTTCAAGAATCCTTCCTTAGTGCTCACCCTCGTTATATAAGGGGAACTTACGTGGAAAATTGTATGCTTCTAGAACCAGTGGTTTAGGCTGTGCGTTGTCTGTCAACGGATGAATGTTTAAAAAAATTAGTTTATATACAGCTCCAGCCATGTTTCTAATTCGATAATCCTATTTATATTTAAATGCATCCAATAAATATGACACATAAAGCGAGTACACACGATTATGCAACGTTCTACCGTATTACGTTGGCGCAGTACGCCAGTGCGCGCGAATCCTTACAACAGTGAAGACTAACCTCTTAATACTTTCTTATATTGCCTGGCATTGAGACTAACCGGACGTTGCCAAACTGCTCACATAAATAGCTCTATGTATTATATTCTGTTAAATAGTCTTTCGAATTACCCTCTGTCTTTTTTATGAGTTGAAAGCATAAAATATGGACGAAAATCGCGCAAATTCTGCACTCTCTGCAGCGGCGGCATGAAAAATGTTGTTGTCTTTGTCTATTACGAAAATTAAGACAGAGATAAAAGTAATTTGGAGCTGTCAAACTTTAGAGTTGATACAAATTGGATCAGTAAAGGTTAATTTGCTTTAAAAGTTTGAAATCACGAGAAATTTTTAGCGACATTTTGAAATATAGGAATCTCTTGTAATATTTCTTTCTATTGTGTCGTGAATACTTTTTATGAAGGTGAAGGCTAAATGGAAAGCGTGGAAATTCTTTTAAAATACCCTTCATTGCTAGCTGGCGGTTTCACGAGCGTCATTTTAGGTTTCCCTCTTCTAACGATGGCTAAAATAAAGTCATTATAGGAGATTCTTGCGCCATACTTAGACCAAAGTATTTGTTTCAATATAACCCGTCAACCTTCAAAGCAAAAGTGATCAGGCATCTGGGCACGCTTGTTCTATCGCAGACCTCATCCATCGCCTTCCATCAAGCGAGATCGAGGTCAAGAGCATGCCCATTTCGCAAGAAGAAAAAAAGTAACAGGTTCCTTTGAATTATCGAGGAGTCGGTCAGTGTGGTAATCAGAAAACTGAATCTAGTTGCTCTTTTAAAAGCCTAGACTCCTGTGGATCGCAAGCAACATATTCCTCCATCGGGGACACTGGCGGTGGACCACTTTTCTACCTTATTACTAAGGAAATAAGGGTGAAAAGAGATTTTTTCGCCTTTTCCAACACCCGAGATAAAAAAGAGTCCTGTATTTCCCGTGAAAAATTACCCCTAAAAGCTACATTAACTTCGCCATTTCCAGTAATTTTCCCATGCCCACTCACTAAGGAAGTCAGTTTCATTTAAAAGTCAAATACATACAAGCATTTACTCTGTCGACCATTTAGTACATAATTATGTACTTACATATGTATGTTTGTGTGTGTTCGTTAACCCGGTTTTTGTGAATAATTGCCGTATTTACTATTCCTCGTAGGTACCTGTATTACTTACCTAGGTATCTAATTATATTTTGTTGATGGGTAACGTAAATATTTCATGTTTGATGAATCTTTAATTAAGTCGTATTTTAAATCTTATTTAGTTCAAGTTTTTTTATAAAATACATTATAAGGTTGTTTCAGGAGCTATTGTGATATATTGCAAGCTACATATAAAAACAAAAGACGGTCTAAAATTTGCAAGAAACCTTACAGATTTAAATATGTTTTTTTTGTATCTAGATGTATTTTTCTTTTGTATCTAGATGTATTGACTTATGAACATTTGTATCTGTTAGACAGTAACTTAAACTTAACCTATGACTACAAGGTATATGATAAACGAACTGGTACAATAAGTAACCATGGAATGTATATTATATTTAAGGACATACACAATTTAATAATTGACATACAATATAATAATCGCGAATGTAATAAAATTGATATAACCCTAGATAATAATTTAACAAATAAGGATAAATTTTTTCTTGACTAAATATTTATGTACATTACATCAAAACATTGCCGGTCTCCTTAGTAAAGCTGATGCTCTCTCAGTCTGTTTAAGTGAGCTCTCCGACCGAGATATTGATGTAGACGTAATATGCATTTCTGAGCATTTTATGATGGCTGGCAGTGAGAATCAGTTACACATACCTAACTATAGTTTAGCGGCATGTTATAGTAGAAAGGCGAGTAAGCGAGGAGGTGCATGTATCCTCGTTAAGCGTAACTTACAATGGAAGGAATTGCCCACCATAACAAAAATGTCATCACAAAGCATATTTGAATGTTGTGCAGTTAAATTGACTGATTATAATATTATATTTGTGTGTATTTATAGAGTTCCGAACTCAAATAACTTAAATGAGTTCTTTGATAAACTTGAAATTCTTTTAAAATATTTATCCAAACAAAGATGTAAGAATATAGTCATAGCTGGTGATTACAACATTGACATTTTAAAGAAAACTAAGCAATCAACCGAATTTGAATGTATTCTCTTAAACTCGAATTTACAACTAGCATTAAGGCAACATACTCGGACTGCGAGCCGAACATGTATCGACAATTTTGCTCATGATTTTGGTAAACGTTGTAAGACTGAAGTAGTGGAGTTCGCGCTATCCGACCACACAGCACAGCTTTTAAAGTGTCCCGTACGAAAAAAGGATGCTCATAAATATTATCGTAAAATGACACGAGATTACAGTCCAGAAAATATAGAAAAATTCAAAACTTGTCTAGGCAGTCTCTCCTTCTCCGATATGTATGAGATGGAAGATTCAAATGCAGCTTACAACTGTTTTATAGAAACTTTCAAATTATTTTATGATTTATGTTTCCCCAATAAAATTGTTACCGTTAACATAGTAAAAAAACCTGCTTGGGTATCACGTGGGATTAAGATCTGCAGCAAAAATAAAAGGAATCTCCTATGGAAATACAGGTTAAAAAAAAATCAATCAAACAGAGTTAAATTCAAAAATTATTCAAGATTATTTAAAAAAATTATTAATCTAACTAAAAAAGCTCAAAACACTTACAATATTAAAACCTCAAATAACAAATCAAAAACCACATGGCAAATCATCAATAAGTCCAAAAGTGAAAACTTGAGAACTTGTATTACTTGCATCAACTCTGAAAATAAAAAAATTGCTCAAAGGAAGGATATAGCCGATGCATTCAATAATTATTTTATCGATAAAATCCAGCCAACAAGTAACGCAGGAACGAACTCAACGTCACTGATCGATAGCAGAGCACAGTCTATGTTTTTGGCTCCGTGTACACCACATGACATATTCTATATTATAATGAAACTTAGAAACACGAACAGCGTTGGCTATGATGGTATTGCCACAAAAATATTAAAAGCAGTTGCATTGATAATATCTACACACTTATGTTTCATTATCAATCTTTGTATAAGCGCAGGCACCTTTCCTGATTCTTTAAAAAAGTCTATAGTAAAACCGCTTTATAAGAAGGAAAATCACGAATTGATGTCAAACTACAGACCGATTGCGATTATACCAGTGTTATCCAAAGTCTTCGAAAAATATATATCTGGGGAAATCAACAATTATTTAGAAAAATATCACATTTTAGCTGACGAACAAAAGGGATTTCGCAAAAACAAAAGTATAAATCTGGCTATTTATGAATTTCTACATAATGTCATGTTAAACGTAGATAAGAGGACACCTGTGTGCGCCATTTTCTGCGACATGACACAGGCTTTTGATTGTGTGCATTACAATTCCCTAGCAGCGAAACTTGAAGCGTATGGTATTAGGGGTAACGTCTTAAAACTAATTGAATCTTATCTTCACAAACGTAAGCAGGTTACCGAAATAAGTCAAATTTGCAACAAACGTGAGATAACTGTAAGATCCGAGGAACGAGAAGTAATATACGGAGTACCGCAAGGCAGTGTGGTGGGCCCTCCGATGTTCACTTTATATATAAATGACTTGCCTAAAGCTGTTGACCACCCAATGACACTTTTTGCTGACGATTGCACTGTGACTATAGCTTGTAATGACAAAAGTACGTATGAACATGACATTAATAATTCGCTTATATCTATCATAAATTGGCTTAATAATAATAATTTAATCATTAATTTAAAAAAGACTAATGTAATTCATTTCGGACAACGTACACATACAGCTAACAATAATAATGTCCAGTATAATAATATTAATATAAATGCAACTGACACAACAAAATTTCTGGGACTTATAATTGATGATAAGTTGTGTTGGAAGCCCCAAATAGAAGCTCTGAGTAAGAAAATAAGTAGTGCAGCCTACGCTTTGAAACAACTAGCAGCGGTTCTCAATAAAGATGCATTAATTACTGCGTACTATGGATTGGCTGAATCCATTCTTAGATACGGAGTTATTTTCTGGGGAAATAGTACGGACAATGAAGTAGCGTTTCGGGCCCAGAAAAGATGCATCAGATCGATGTTTCGACTTCAAACAACAGACAGCTGCAAACCCTATTTTAAAGAGCATAGAATATTGACATTACCCTCATTATACATTTTGGAAACGGTAATGTTCACTGTAAGTCATCCTAACTTATTCCAACGTTTGTCTGATGCTGTGCCAAGGAATAGACGTGACAATACTCTACTCTGTGTTCGCGGCGGTAAAACTGCTCTTTTGCATAAGAGCATTTATTACATGGCTCCGACCATATTTAATAAATTGCCCAAGTCATGGAGATTATTGGATGTATCTGGCCTTAAATTGAAATTGAGAAAATTATTAATAGAGAGATCTTATTATAGTATTTCGGAATTTATAAAAGAGGATAATTTTTCTTGATGATTATGTATTTTAATTTATTTTATTGTATAATGTATTGATAATTAAATTGAATTGACATTGAATTGAATTAATAATTAACTTGACATAATTGAATTAATAATTAACTTGACATTGAATTGAATTGATAATTGAACTGACATTGAATAGAATTGATAATTGAATTGTATTGATAATGTAGTACGATTGTTATAGTAATTTTATCATTTTGAATTTAATAAGTGTAGTCCCGGTTTAAAACCCAGCAACTGTACGCCACTCAACAATTTGTACGCCACGTCACGCGGCTGAACATGTTTGAACTTTCTTTTCTACTGTAATATCTTGCATGCAATGTATGTATACCATGTTTAAACAAATAAATATACTTACTTACTTACTTACTTACTTACTTTGTTTGATAATATCTGCGTCATATCGCAGAACGATGCACAACTTTAAAAAAAAAGAAATTGTCAGATTTGAATAATAATTATGTTTTTTGGTATCTAAAAAACCAATCATATAAGACACAAAAAACATATTCAAATCTGTTTGATTATATCTGCGTATAGTAGAAAGATTCACAACTAAAAAAAATCTGTTCAAACAGGTTTTATTTCTAGATTCATGAATGAATCTTTCTAGAACGCCATTCGAGAATTGCTCATTGCCGCAAGGTGGACCGATGACCTGGTGAACACCGCAGGTATCCGCTGGAAGGGGTCCGCCACGACCGATGCCTGCCGGGGTCGCGGGAAAGTCCGAAAGGGTTACCGTGGCCCCTGGCAACGTTCAGGCAACTGAAGGAATACGGCTGGGATTTAGACAGTAAGAGTCTGACACCCCCCTCCCGCTCCGCCCAGAGCGGGAGAAGTTATTTGATAAAAGGTATCCGCTGGATGCGAGAACCACAGAACCTGTGATGATGATGAGTATTATGTAGTCATCATCATCATTTCAACCGAAAGACGTCCTCTGCTGAACATAGGCCCAAGCACCGCCACTTCGACCGATTCTGTGCTTCCCGCATCCAGACAGACAAAACACTCGCGTGAATATAAATGAATGTCAAACATTCACTTTTTCTAAAGGTTGCATGGCATTAGCAGTATGCGATAATGACAGACACCTTATCTCTATTTAGAGATAATTACTTACATCTTATTGTCGATACTTCGACTGCCATAAGTTTGATTGGCAGAGAAAGTTATTGTAAAGATGCCGTTTAGTTTCGGCCAATCATGGCCCATCTCTAACCATGTTCACTTGTACCGAACTCGATGAGAAAATCTAATTGCGAGGTAAAAATATTTGCTAGTCAGCAAGCTGGTAGCGGAGTCCAGGGTGTGCCCAACATCACGCCTGTACTCCCGAAGGATTAGGCAGAGGTGTACCATCAAAGAAGTACATATCTAACCAGTTTCAAAACAAAATCCCGTGAACATAATGACCAAATCTGTCACCGGCCCGGTTCTATAGTCGCCGAGCGCTGCAAGCAAGAATAGTCCTTACGAGTGGTTGGATATGAACTTCTTCGATGGTTCACCCACATTTCGCCAGTTATGTTTACGTGCCATGTAATAGGGGGCGAGCCTATTGCCATCAACCGGGCCACTCGTGCAGGCTATTTTAATACTTCTTCTGAATTAAAGAAGGCTTGAGGAAATTTAATATTGTTGAAAGAATGATATACCTATAATTTTCTTTGATAAGAAAACACTACCTACTTGAACCGGTACCAAGCACGGATAGATAATAAAATGCATAAGTAGGAACTTATTAGTAAATCATGGCAACTGCAGTACTGCAGTTATGCAAATAGTAAGTTATTGTTTTGCAAAATAAGTTTCATAAATAGACGGAAATAGCTTTTAAAAGGGTACCTAAGCAAAGAATTATTTTGATGAAACATGACCTAGCCTATCCCTATAATAATCAGTAATCTCAGAGTAACTAGACCACAGAAACGTTGGATGGACTATTATGAAATATGATATGGATAGAAAGGAGACTACCGAAATGACGATTATAGAGAAGTATGGAAGAAAAGATTCTCAGACTAACAGTTTTCTGACATCAATTTTTTTTTAAACTCTTCTCAAAGAGCACACAACCTACACGTCTACTACCCACCCCCAGGACCAAAAGCGTGACAGTAATGCTAAGTACCCGCAAACTCAAAAAGAAAAGAACAAGCGATATCTTCAACAAACATACATTCTCCACGCCGCCGGTAAATTTACTCTGTTACCATCCAACCAACTTGCCAAAAACTTATACCGAACGACCTAGATTTTACCTCCACAACACAACCTATTTCCAACCTTAGCTACAACGAAATAAAGTTCAAATTCGTATGTGGAAACAGCTTGTCTCGATTATTCAAAGGAATGTCGACTTTATTTACTTTATTCACATAGTATATTTCGGTATGATTGTATTGTAGTAGTGTAACCTTCCGCAAGACTGCTGCTGTGGCCTCGCTCCTTCCACGTTCAAGGTTTGATTCCTAGACATTGAACACAATCTAAAACAAACTCTCTTCTTAAAGCTTTAAGGTTTATTTTATATTTTCTCTATAGAATTTGGAGAAAACTGTTGTATTGCGCTGGTAACGGTTCGCGGATTTAGCCATCTGTCAAAAAAACTATCTCGAATTTTTAAATAGTTCTTACTGTACTTGGGTTCATAGAAATGGAACTGTTATTGAAGACCGTTATGGGAGATTCTTTTCTGCTACTTCCTTTATGGAGGCAAGACTTGGCATCGGAAAAACTGCAATGCAAAGTCTATGAAACATAACATTACGCATGTATGCCAAGGGTTAGGCAGGGGTGTACTTATAGTACATCCACATCTAGCCTGTTATGTTTTAGTCCCATGTAATTGTGGACCAGCCTATAAAATAATCAATCTGCCTAGCCTTTTCCCTACTATGTTGGGGTCGGCTTCCGGTCTAACCGGATACAGCTGAATACCAGTATTTTACATGGAGGGACTGCCTATCTGACCTCCACAACCCAGTAACTGAGTAATATGATACCCCTTGGTAAGACTGGTTGTCAGACTTTCGGGTTTCTGACGACCCGTAAAGACTGTCAAAGATCTACGAATGACAGCCGAGACCAACGGCTTAACGTGCTTTCCGAGACACGGAGGAGCCTCGGTATGTAAAGATGGTCACCCATCAACGGACCAACCCCGGCAAGCATAGCTTAACCTGTTGGATCAACACGTGCGGCTGTTACTTAGCCACGAGCTCCTCCCTATAAAATAACTCATTAATATCATAAAACATACATTTTCTTGTTACTATGCTCGACTTATCTGGAATTTCTTAATTAAGGTTCAAATTCAACTAATTACGTCCTTGGCAGTTGACCCATGTATGTAAAAATAAATTAGCTATTTCAATAATTTACCAATTAAGAAATCAATGTCACTTGTAATTCCAATTGTTTCAGCCAAAATGTAACTTATCAAAGCAGTAAATTACTTTAGGAGTTGCAATTAGTAGAAATTAGAAAATAACTGGCGATATGTGAGTGGGGTTTACACTTTTGCCTAACACTATTGGAATATATGCGAGATGATTCATTCATTGAAAGTATAAAAAGTTGATTTTGCTATCATAATCAGTTCGATGAGTAACGGTGAAGTTTCGTGCCCATTCTTCTCCATGTGACTAGAATCAATTTTTTTTTTTTTTGGAAAATTTGACTTTCAAAAGTGCCTTTTATGTGCCTATTTGAAATACATTATTTGACTTTGACTAACCTGGTGAGAGAGTTTATATTCCGCCCATGGGCCTGACTTGGCTTCACATGCAGATTCGTAATAGTTTAGCACAGATTAAGTAATTGTTTATACCTTAAGTAATAGGTCAAAATACCCATAATAATAGGCTATTCAGCCATAGGTCAAATTAAACAGACTTAATAATAATCCATCAAAATAATTAACAAAACAAACTTTTGTTTCTAAATTCTAAAATACTCTGACTGACCTAAAAATCTCAAGTCTTAAAGTGTTTGAACCTTTGTTTAAAGTTCTCAACAATTTAACAATTAAAACTTCTTTATTATTACATAACTATCTGTCCCAGGCGAAATTTAAGAATGAATGATATTTCTTCTTCTATACATACATACATACATACACACACAAACATACATACTGCATACAAAAAAATAAAATTGGAGTCTCCGTTTGGAATGTCAAAATAATAGCTTTTTACAAAATGCATGCAAATGAAAGTACACAATACAAAAAAAAAAAGTATTTTTTTGTTTTAAGTACCGTATAGGTACTTAAAACAAAAAAATACTTTTTTTTTTTGTTTTGTCTTTCTGTCTGTTTGTTCCGGTTCATCTCCGAAACGGCTGGACTCATTTTGACGGGACCTGCACTGGCAGATAACTGATGATCAAAAGGAGTATTTTACTGTTATTTTAGAAAAAGATTTAGGGTCCACGCAGGCGCAGCCGCGGGCAGCAGTTAGTCTTGAATGAATCCCTCCAAAGCCTATCATTGAAGGCTTTGTTCCACCCACTACTGGGAATAGGTCTCCTCCCTTTTATTCGATGGTTTCCTGGTCTGTTCATCTATCAAAACTCATACAGTATCCATCCAAGATGATTCTATTAGATACACACATTACATTACATTATACACGTACCTACTTAAACTAACAATTTATTACAACATTTACAAGCATGTTCATTTACATGGCTAGCTACAGTACGCACGGCTACACATCAAGCTATACATTTCCAGTATAAGCTGACCTCGCATTGTACGGAAATGCTATACAATGCGAGATCAGCATAAACTGGTAATCTATAGCTTGATATGAAGCCGTGTGTACAATGTTTATATTTAATAAGATTTCCTTATCATAATGCTTGATTACTTCCTGGTTAATATTAAGAGGTTCTAGAAGACTTTTCCATAAATCCTTTGCTTGGGTCTAATACAGCTCATAATTTAGCCTTTCCAAAAACGTAAATACAGACTTTGCGAAAGAGTCGGGTCATAAACGTGGCATGACCACTAAAAATAAAGATATCATATATTCGCACATCTAAATATAGATACACAGTCTTATCTAAAGGACAAATTATGAAGAGAGGTCGTGATGATAAAAGGGGTGACTAAAATAGGCTGTAATTTAACATCGCTTGTTGAACAGCCTGTATTTATGTTTGAGTAGGTCAGATAGTAATCATCCTGTATATTTTTGGGTAATTTGGGAGCTGTGACTGACGTCATACTTGGAAAAAGGTTAGGATTAATAACTTGATTTAATAATCAAGTGAAAATTCTTTGTTTCATTAAATGTACTGAAAAAAGTTGTTTACAATACACCGTACATTGTGTGGCGATGTTAATGTCGGTCGCCAAGGTTCCTGCGGAAAGCGACTCGTGCGCGCGTTCGTGTATTCTCGACAAACATCGGGAACGCTCGGCAATGGCCGCCGGAACGCGGAAAAAATACATTTGTTGTCTTGGGGAAATTATTTTCTTGATATTTGTAGGTTCTATTTAAATGTATGGTTGATGCTGAAATGCAGATATAAATCGTATCAATATTTACTTTCATCACATTTATTTATTAGATAACTGAACGTGCTTATAGTAATTTAAATTGGCACGTGTTTTTTTCTCTTTGTGTTTATTTTAGATTCAATACCACACGTGAATTCCAATGTCAAATTCAAAGGAGCCGTATCTACACAAATATGATTAATATGTCTGTCGCGACGCGGAGATATAATTTATGCTGATTTGTTAATTAATACCACGTTTCGTTTATGAGAGGTTCTTCTTCTCGTATCGTCACGAACTTATCAAGGCATAGGTTTAAGAGAATAATGCTTAGCCGTGTTAAATATCGGCCAGTCAACAAAGGGGTCGTCCATAAATCACTTGAGCCTTGAAAGGGGGGAGGGGTTTTGGAAAAAATCACGAAATTTCACAAGGGGAGGGGGGTAAAAGTAAGTTAACACGTGTATTTATATTTTCGTTTAACGCGCATTTCTAAAACGAAAAGTGGCACTCCAAATAAAATAAAAACTTTTCTTTCTTTCTGTTTATAGATTATTCTATCATTTTTTAAGATACTTTGCACCAAAAAATACTCGCGACTATGGGACTTTTTTTATCACGTAGGTGGAAGGGGGGGGGGGGGTTGAAACGTCGCTAAAACATCACGTGGTTAATGGACGACCTCATAGTGGTGGCGAGGCTGATTGTTCAAGGCTCGCCGAATATAGATACATTTAAGTATACTCGTGGAAGCTATTTTGTTGTTGTACCTCTTAGGAGTCATAGGACGCTGAAGCAATTTATTTTATTACTAGCTTTTGCCCGCCGCTTCGCTCGCATGGATGTCGGAAATTATCCCCCGGGAACGCACTACCGGGATAAAAATTATCCTATGTTTTAAATTAAATTTTTTATGTTTTAATGTTATAAACTATCTGTTTACCTCTTCCAAATCCTATCAGTAGCATAACATAATGATTGAATACTATCGTGAATTCATGCAAGCCTAGTACTTTTTATTAGGTTAATGCTCAGAAATTGTGCACAACTTCTAATGATTGAAATACTATCTTGAATTCATGCAAGCCTAAAACTGTTTGTGCCAAGTTTCTAGTTTATTAACTCAAGGAATCATAATTATTGTCCCATACAAACTTTGCCCCCCTTTTTCACCCCCTTAGGGGTAGAATTTCGGAAAATACTTTCGTATCGGATGCCTACGTCATACAAAGAACACAGCCTCCAAGTTTCAGGTCTCTACGATCAGCGGTTTAGGCTATGCGTTGATCCGTCAGTTAGTCAGTCATTCATTCAGGACAAAGCATTTTATATGTATAGATTTACTGACATCAGTGAAGAAAACATCGTGTGGTAACCCTGACTTTTATACTTATAAGAAGTCTGAAATCGCCAACCCGTCTTGAGCAAGCGTGTGGTGATCAATGCTCGTGCCTTCTCTTTATGAGAAGAGGCCTTTGTCTAGCAGTGGGTCAACAAAAGGCTGGTATTATTATAATATTATTATTGACAGTACCTGGTCGACCGAGCTCTGTCCGGGTCAAAATAGAGAATGCTCATTTAATAGTATATGATAGCTCATACTAATTCCATAGTACATACTATTACCATTCTGTCAAGTGTCATGATAGTAGGTACTTACTAAATCCATGCTGCCATGTCATTATTCTACGGTAGCCATCTTGTTCTAAACTTTGGGCCACCAAGCTCTGCTCGGGTGAAAATACGGAGAAAACGAATTTTCCCAGATATGAGACCTAGCTAGATCGATATTTCGGCCCCGTAAACCCTATATTGCAACTTTCATCGAAATCGTTAGAGCCGCTTGCTAACGTGATTACAAATATATATATATATATACAAATATTGCTTGTTTAATAATAGTAGTATAACCCTTGACATATTGTGATGGGGCTTTTTTTTGCTAGAATTTCAATAAACACATTTTTCTTTCTTGCTAATACCTACCTACTTGAATACGAACGTATAATGTACCGTTCCCTGAAATATTGGAAAGATTGCTCTTGAAGTTTCTAAGAAAATTGGGTAATGGAAAATCATGAATTTTAGTAGAAAATGTATTAAGAAAATTCACGGTATTGGCATTATATTCCCTGAAATGCTATACGAAATAATTGAATAGACTCGTGACTCTTGAGACCTTTACTTGAGACATATTTTATTTATTTCTATTTTTATTTATCTAAGGAGAGGAACATGTGTGACTCGTGAGGAAAGTTTTCATTCAGATTCAAGAAAGAAAATACATTTATTTAGCAAAGACTAAAAGATATAGTGTAAAGTGCAGGAATGTGTGCCGTGCCTCGCGGCTCAGTTCAGCAAAAATGCCAGACCACTAGTGCCTGACGCTGGTTTTACGATTTTCTAGAAGAGCGGTTCCGTCATATTATCGGCCGTCATGACCATCTGTCATTTTCACCAGTATTTGAAATTAAGGTGTCAGAAAGCGTTCTGTATTTGAACAGCACTGATAATGTGTGACGCTTCACCGCTTTCTGAAAACCAAAGCTAAGGGTAAGCTAGTCGGTCATTCTTCCATACAAATGTAGTATGGTGATTGATTACTCGTCTGTTTGACGGTGTACGTTCAAAACTAAAAATTATATCAATTTGTCTTGTCATTATCTAGCCATGTATGGAAGCAGAATTGGAAAAATAAAATTGGTTTGGAACTTATGAGCCATATTTCAACACTAATTTTAACTCGTCTTGGGGCGTAAATAAATAAATAATGTAGTAAAAAAAAATGGCTAAATAGAAACCGTACAGGGATAATTAATTGATTCAAAAGTTAAAATAATTTTATTTTGAGTAAATACATCCAGCAGTTTTTCCATAATATCTATACGCCCAAAGGTTCTCTGTTCATGAAATTTTACGCGTGTTTTCGTTATAAATCATTGTCTATTTCACTAAATCAATTAATGAATAAATAAATAAAAACTAAATAAATAAATAATAAGACTTACTAGCATGCATATTAGTTACGCCCACCACCTAGTTCGAGAGACTGAGGAAACGGTGGATGAATGGTGTGTGTAAACAATGATATGACTAGAAAGGGGGTGACTACCGACATCAGACAAGACTATACTACACACTACTACTATACTATATAGAGATGAGGTTTCTGGGAGAAGACGCTACGCCTAAATAAACTGGCATGAGTGCAAAATATATTACCAATAATGTTTGTTTATAACAACAACAAACTGCCACGTGTACACTTACATATGACTTAATTCACGATAATGCCTTAGCAAATGGCGCGCTGTATTCTCATTTATTTTATCGAAGGTCGATCTTCAGTTTATCGATCAAACTGTTTTATACGCTCTTGGTAATGACCGCACGAGTATGTGTATTGTTGTGGGGTTTTACTCTTTTCTGCGACGAAGTTTTGTATGGAAATGTTTTTTTTAATTATGCGAAATAATGCAACGAATGTGAGGAGTACAAACTGATATTGTAGTCTGTTGGGTACAGGTAAACTACCGAAACACGGCGAGTTAATATAAAGAAAAAAAGAAAATAAAAAATTGTTTATTCTGCACTTGAAACATAACGCACATATGAAGACAAAAAGACAAAAAATACACACAAACAAAAGTAGCCAAAGACCTCGTATTCAACGAAAACGAACGAACGTAATATATAGGTCATGTATTTTTCCATAGACCTAAAAATAACATAAACTCATAACATCACGCCTGTATTCCCCGAAGGATTAGGCAGAGGTATACCTATAACACCCACACCTAAAAATAACTTACTTATTATAGGTATTTTGGTTTAAATTTGTAATGGTTCTAAAAGATCAAGGTCACCTTGAGAATGGGTTTTTGGAACGGAAAAATTGCTCATTTAGAGTTGAGTTTAATCAAACATGAATAAAAATAATATTTATTTGCATAATAACATTATAAAAAGCCAGCCAAGTGCGTGTCGGACCACGCACGATGAAGGATTCCATAGTTGGGATGAATTTATCCCAAGAACAAACGTAACATTGTAGTTGAAAAACATGTTCTCCCTTACGGAATGTATGGGAGATCATGTTTTTCAAACTGCAAATTTAGTTGGTCGATTATTACTCGTTAACCTGTAAAGCCTACTTAGCTGTGATACGAGTAGTTTTACTTTTAACTTCGTTATATATACTACTGCTGTGAATTTTTTCACAAATCCAAGTCCAACCATTTAGCAGGGGGGGGGACGGGGGACACTTGACTAACAAAAATTTTGCACTTTAAAGCTTAATATTTGTCAAACGGGTTCCTGAATTGAAAAATGATTGTCACACACCCACAATATTTTTGAACGATCTTTCCAACGACACATGGTGTGGGACCATGGGACAGACGAGAAAAAAAATAAACATCCCCACTACGTGTAGGGCAGGTACCCTAAAAAGAATACTCAAATTATAATTATGTCGTATCTCTATGTATTTTATTGTGTGTACATAAATAATAAAATAAATAATATTTTGCCAGTTTGTCGGCGTGGTTAATATGCATACCCATGCCAACTCACAGTTTTCTAGTACTAACCGTCTCTGAGCTAAGCCGCGGACAGACAGACGGACTTGGGGAAACTATAAGGGGTCCTTGTTTACTACGGAACCCTAAAAAGTACATTTTACAGCAAATATGTTTTGTATTGGCCTTATTATATTACTATTGCGCAATAAGCTTACGAATGATTTCAAGATAATAGAGTACTTGTAAAAAAAATCAAACCCAATTTTATTTATTATCATATTTTTCACTAAATTCTCCTCTCCTTTTGTCCACAGGCAGTAGACTGGTGGTCAGTAGGTGTGCTAACCTACGAGCTGCTAACCGGTGCGTCTCCCTTCACGGTCGAAGGCGAGAAGAACACGCAGCAGGAGATCACCAAGCGCATCGTCAGGTGCAGCTACCCTGTGCCGCCGGATGTCAGTCCTGAAGTACAGGACTTTATTAGGAAGTGAGTTTAAAAAGGTTTTCACCAATGAAATGAAATGAAATGAAATTCCAATACCTGAAGTCTATTATAACTTGTTCATAGCCTTACCCAAAGGGGGGGGGGGGGCAGCTGATTTGCCAAAAGCCTGGTACGCCCATGAACTTTTTGGATACAAAAACTTCCGCCTCTTCCAAAAGGTAGTTTCGTATGGAGAAGAATGGCCAAGAAATTCCACCGTTACCCTTTTAAAATGTTTTAGAATATTTTGTATACATGTATTTATTATCACAGACAATAAATCCATGTTTTTTTTCACAGATTACTTGTAAAAGACCCTCGTCGGCGGCTCGGTGGAGGCGAACACGACGCTGAAGAGCTCAAGAGGCATTCGTTTTTCCAGGTTAGATATGTGTTCCGAGGTTAGTTCGCAAATAAGCTGAGTTTTTTCAAACAAAAGCTCTTAAAATAAATAATGTTTACTTCTAAAGAGACTATGTGCAAGATGAAAAAGTAGAATTCGAGTAGAAATCAAATGTTGAATTTTACGTTTCATTGTAAAAACAAAATAATACGAGTATAACTGATTGTCAATGCTACAGCTGAAGTGTTTATAATATCTCAATTTTTCATAAATTATCCTATAAATTGCCTTCAACTGTATTTTTGCTCAGAACAGAACGGACAAGCACAAAAATCGATCAAATTAATATCTAAAAAGAAAGAAGAATTTATTTATTTAACCATTTATGTACACATAAATAAACAAACAATACAAAGGAACAGAATTATATTAAAATGTAAAAAAACCCTGACACAAACATTTCCTCATTTCTTTTTCCTACTCCATCACCAGACCCATCATCTATCTATAACCTATTCATTGAGACCATTCCAATGAGCCCAAACACGACATCTGTGCTGTAAGTTGGTAAGGGAGTTGAGTATGCTGCAAATTCCAGATGATGCTGCAGCATTAATTCAAGGTTACTATGTTCTTCTAATATCATTGAAGTAACAGAATACCAAATTTCAAATCGATCAGACCTGTGGAAGATGCTCACACCCAACTACAAAAGAACACATCAACTAGAAAAGAGCTGATAATCTTCAAACGGCTGAACTGATTTTGATAAAACATGTCTAATAACCTATCTCTAGAAAACCTGCTTTCAAATTAAAAAAACCGCATTCAAATCGGTTCACCCGTTTAAGAGCTACGAAGCCACAGACAGACACACACTCATAGCGGTCAAACTTGTAACACCCCTCTTTTTGCGGCAGGGGTTAAAAATACGTACAAAGGTGATGCTTCTTTCTAAAGAAATCTCTTCCAGCATACCAGCGATAGGTCAGAGAATAATAAATGCTTTTAAAAAAAGAGATGCAATTACCCAAGCTGTATAGCAAATTATCAAGTCTTGTAAAAAAAAATATCCACATTGCTCTTCATCTGTCAATAACTTGAATAAACTTTGCTTTTGCTAAGCAATCATAATAATAGTACTCCAGACCGAATTTCGGCCAGCGCGACCAATCTCAGCAGAGTCCAGCCTTCGGCGCGGGAGGTATTTTAGTCCACAAGTGTGTGCGCAGACAGGTGCAGTCTCTCTTCCCTCACTCTCATAGTCCGATGGGACGGCAATCCAACATCTACATCGCCACATGCGAACTACGCATCAAAGACCTGACGTCACACAAATCCTGCATCGCGCAATTACAGATTACACGAACGACATATATCCGACATCAATCGTTGGGCGGTTGCCCGCCAGACACGACACCCATCTGGTCGGAGGATCCTCCCTTTTCTAATGAGTATGCGTGAACTTTACACCCAGTTCCTCATACCTCTAAATTGGTGACCCCCAGTATGAACATCAGCGCAGCCCAAGCTTAGACAACAAGCTCTATCCTTACTAACAACACTTTCCGTACACTCCAGACCCTAGACTGGGAAGCAGTAGCCCAGCGCGAGATCTCGGCGCCCTTCGTGCCCGTCCTCACGCACGCGGCCGACACGTGCAACTTCGCGGACGAGTTCACGCGCATGCCGCCCACCGACTCGCCCGCGCAGGCGCCCAAGCATCACGACAAACTGTTCCTTGGTGAGTACAACATTATCTGTGTAGTATGTCAGTTAGGAGACAAGACAAACTTATCGATAGCAGTAGCCCGTCACGAGGTCTTGGGCCTTTGTGCCGCATCACAAAAATTTCTTGGTCCAGTACATAGAACTCCATAAATTAGACAGTTTGGGATCGTGCAAAAATATAGCAAGTTGTTGCTGAACATACGCGTCTGCCTGCACAAAGTACCCATTTTGCTCACGTCATTTATTCATTAATTCGGTTCCTGAAATCCTCATCGAGTTTCTGATCTTTAAGTCTGACTCAGGTTGACGTGTTGGTTGACAGCAGAGTGTCGAACTGGCCTAACGCCGAAAGCTCAACACAGAACAAGGCGGGTGCGTGTCGGGCGCGGGTCGGGACGGGTAGTACGGCGGGCGTGTATATTTAAAGCGACCGCGTGCGCGGCTCCCGCTAGCGACCCGCTCCGCGCCCGACCCGTTCCGCGCCCGACCCGCGCACGCATCCATAAAATACAAGGAATTACAATATTCGGGGTGTCAGGGACATCGACGCGAAGCCGGTTACCATGGATTCAGTACATGATTCTGAAACCCTGTAAAAAAATTTCGTCGGTTATTTAAAAAAAAAAACAGCTGCTCCATTCATTTTGACCGCGTAGGTATTGCACTTTTCTATAAAACAGCAGATTTTTTTTTTAATAACCGACGAAAAATTTCAACGCAGGGGCGTTCAGAATCATGTACTGAATCCATGGTAGCCGGCTTCGCGTCGATGTCCCTGACACCCTGTATACAAGCCCGCCGTACTGCCGTCCCGACACGCAACCGCCTTGTTGAGCTTAAATGCTTAAATTTTACTAAGTTTGAATATGTATACCAAAATCAGACTGGATTCAAAGGATGACGCAGCCTGTGTTCCGTGACAGACTCAAAACTTGCAAATCTTAGCAAGAAGCCATTTCCCCAGGTCTCTCATGATACAACTACATAGTATTTACTAGTTTACAAATCCAATTGCAAAAATGAATTTTGTCTGTAATTAATGTTATACCTTTTTTTTGCAGGCTATTCATACGTGGCTCCGAGCATACTGTTCTCTGAGAACGTAATCGCCGATCAGATATGGATGCAGGCGACCGGGGAGAAGAATGACAGGCTCAAGGGATGGGTCGCTAAGGTAAACCTATTTACTGTTTTTTATTTGGTGTAGCAGGTCAGCCATCTTTCTGAATTGCTACATTGCAGGCTACCAGTTATTAGTTTTCGTTAAATGGCTCAAATAAATAGAAAAAAAAGGGTTTCGCGTTCAAGATGAGGCGTATCGATGTCTTCAGCTTGTAGGGCTTGTGGCCTCTCAATAATCACTAAAATGTACAGGGCAGTGTAAATTTCCTAACCAAACCTAGCTATACTTCGTTGGTTTAGGTAGTTAACTAATGGTAAACAAAAAAACTACGTGACGGGAGAACTGTCAAAGGCGTCTCGGACCGACTAAACGTAATACCTGTCACTTCAGTTGTCATGCTACGTCACAGTTGTACTCTTCAATTTAGCAACGTTATAATTCGTTAGGTTTGGAACCTGTCTTTTTGCGCTCTCTCTATTGTAAAATAGACAGGTGACAAAATATAAGATTATTATTATAAATCTAACAAAATTGTGCTCAAGCAGTTACATCTACGAAGAGTAGTTTAAAAATAAATGATTAAGTTTAACATATATATAAAAGAGGAAAAAACTCATTGTAAAAAACTAAAATTATTTTAATTTGTTATAAAGTATTTTTAAACGAGAACGTGTCATCTATAAATTAAAAAAACCTTTTTACTATTTGTTTACCTTTAGTTTATTACCTAAATCAATGGAGTATAGTGGATTGGCGATAGCCAGTACCTATGCTAGATTTACGCAGAAGGCTGTCGCAGCCTAACCTGCTGATATAAGTTCTTAGACGCATCCCCACTAGGGTCGCGCGGATCCCTTAGGCCAAGCCGCGCGGCCCTAGTGGAAACGCGCCTTTACGACTCCAACATATGTCGCAAAAATTTAATAGAGTAGTTATCTTCCGAACAATAATATTTCTAACCAACTCCTTCTGTTTCTAGGACTCCCCATTCTTCCAGAAATACGCAGTGGAGCTTAGTACCCCACTACTCGGCGATGGATCATACTCTGTGTGCCGGAAGTGCATACACCGGCAGACTGGCAAGGAGTATGCTGTTAAAGTGAGTACAATAGCTTACCTCACCGTACTATAAAATGTTGAAAGATCCCTTTATTGAATCCCAATTTTATTATATACTTTTTTTCAATTCAAATCAAATCAAAACGTTTATTGCAAACCATAATGTGCAATTACAGGTGGTAAATAAAAATATAAATGAAACAATTATGGACCCTGTCGGGCACAGCAAATTTTTAAATAGGTAGAGAGAGGGAGAGCGCTTTATCAATTTTCCTTATTATTAAATTTAGAACTATTTATATCCTATTACCTATGTATTTATATTTCCATTCATTCATTTATTCTATTAATATTTTATATGCAGGTCTATCCATTCATTTTAGTAGAGACTAAATGACCCGGTCAACTTCTTACCATCTGACTTGGACAACCCACCAGTTCCGTTTCAGTTTGGTCGATCCATAAGGTTAAGCTCCTCCGTGACTCGGAAAGCACGTTAAGCCTGGGTCCCGGCTGTTATTCGTGGATCTTTAACATTCGTTACGGGTCGTCAGAAGGCCGAAAGTCTGAGAACCAGTCTTACCAAGGGGTATCGAATTACCCAGTTACCGGGTTGTGATCAGACAGACAGTCGCTTCATGTAAAATACTGGTATTCAGCTGCATCCGGTTAGACAGGAAACCAACCCCAATATAGTTGGGAAAAGGCTAGGCAGATTGATTACTTCAAGTAATTCCGTAGTTATTATGAAGCTATTAATTAAACATAAAAACTAATGGCAACTTTTTCTCCCACAGATAATATCGACTCAAAAGAAAGACATAAAACAAGAGATAGAGCTGCTGAAGACGTGTCAAGGATGTCCCTACATCATCACTCTGCATGAAGTGTTCCATGACTCTGTAAGTATTATCTTCAATCAATTAATTACAAACACTAATTCAAACAGTCGGACGAAGATACTTCTGCTTGAAGTCCTGTCTTCTTAACCCCGGTTTCTAAGGACAATAGGAATCGTTGTGGAAATCATAACTTAAAAATGCATAACTGGTCTCTGAATATAATTTAATTCGGAGTTGAATTTCCATGAAAATAATCCTGAAAGATTAATAACTAACTAATGAAAGTCACTCTTATTAATTTATTGTGACAACAACCACTAATGAAGGGTTTTTGGAAGTGGAGGAACAAAGTGTAATTTCCCTCCATTGAAAGGGGAGAATCGTCCAACCAGACGGGACTTTCAAACTCAAAGCATCAATTTTATAACCAATTACAGGCACTTTTGAATTGTCAAGGGGTTCAGTCAGAAAGAAGAAGCTAGTTGCCCATTCCAAAGCGTAGTAGGTGCCTTCGGAACAGAACGGGCAAGAAACTCCACGGAGAATCTCTCTAAAGCTTACTTATTTAGATTTGTAACTAATACCTTTACTTCTTCCACAGGCCTTCACCTATATAGTAACAGAACTAGCAGTGGGCGGCGAGTTAGCATCTCAAATAACAGGCGGCATAGAAGAACGTATAGCGCGACGTCTGTTAGCTCAACTGGCGCTAGCACTGCGGCATATGCATGCTAGGAGAGTCGTGCACAGAGATCTGAAGCCTGAGGTAAATATGGCGACATTTTGTATGTAAATGATGACTTTTACTACTTGTAAAAGTCTTTCTGAGGTACTTTTTCTGCGGAAGAACACTGATATAAACTCATATTAGATCAGTGTCTTAGATCACCTTAAAATTAATGTTGAATCAAAGCATTTATTTCAAATAAACCAATTACAGGCACTTTTGAACTGTCAAGGGGTCGGTCAAGAAACTCCACGGACACTCTTTTTTTTTATTGCAAATGATATTGACATTTGTGTTCAGTTTCAATCGTAAAAGCTGTTTCGGTCAAAGTAGTACCGCCAAGCAGTATTGTTCCTGTTGGAAAGATATTCCGGACACCCAAAGTTTTTACTTTCACGTAACTTTTTCTCTAAAGTTGGCAACACATAGGAGAGCCCCATAACCAGTTTTCACCAGGTCCAGTTAGACCACAGCCTACATTACACAAGCTTTAGTGTGCGATCCTCTACTGCTACATTTTATATTATTCATGTATTAAAAACAAATATGTATGCTCTTATTTACAGAACATCCTCTTATCAACTTCTCGCCTCAGCGAAGCGAAGGTCAAGGTGGTGGACTTCGGCTTCGCGCGACGGACGCCCGAATGTGCTGAAGAGAGGCCGCGCATGATGACGCCTTGCTTCAGGTTAGTTAACTATCGCCGTACCATTATCTCAGGGGAAAGACGTCTGTAGCTGGATATATGCTTTTCCTATGCATCGCCATAACACTAGTTTTGCGCTGCCTATATCCAGTGGATTAATCGTCAACTCGTGAGGAAACCTGCATTTATAAATTAACTAGCTTTTCCCCTGGAGTCGCCCGCGTGGATGTTGGAATTGAAAGTACCCTATGTGTTAATACATGTTTCCTACATATCCAACAAATCTTCGTCAATTTACAAAAAATTCTTAATGAATATGTATGTATATGTAGTGACATAACTTATAAGTCTGAAATCGCCAATCCACCTTGAGCAACCATGGTGATCAATCCTCATGCCTTCTCTGTAGAAGAAGAGGCCAATGCCCTCGTATTTTAACTTTAAATGTTTGTTTTTAGTTGGCCCTGTGTATTCAAGTCGAAGGACCAAATAGACGAGCTCAAGCGATCAAGCAGTTAATACATGGAAATTCAGTAAACGTTTTCTGAAAGCTTGTTCAAGGCTCTGATCAGTAATTCCATCGTAAAGTCTCATGTTAGCTGTTGTAATTGGTTGATTTATTGTCATTCATATAAGGTTTAAATTGCCATTGCCACGACGCGGCCGGGCATTTTGGGGGATTGTCTTATGTAATTCTAACGTTAAAAAAATAGAGTATCAGCGTCATTTGAATTACTGACGTTTGATTTATTACAACAACTACTAGTTATACAATTGTTTTAATATCATCTTTCCGTCCGCAGCTTACCGTACGCGGCGCCCGAGGTCGTGTCCCGCGCGCGCAGTGCGGCGGCGCCCGGCTACGGGCCGCAGTGCGACCTGTGGAGTCTCGGAGTTGTTTATGTGAGTATACCTATATGAAATTACCTTCTATGATGTATTGAGAATCTTCGAATTAAATAGCACTATGTAACCATACCCTATAGGACCAAAATACTATCTTGAAGCGCAAAAAGAACCGGTTTCAGAAAGACTTCGCTTATCGAACCGATGAAAGTTGTTATTATATTCAATCACGCGTCAACTTTTATTATTCATATATTAACTGGTACAACATTACGAAGTTTAGATGAATAAAATGCTCTAGAATGTTAGGCTAGGCATTAACTACGAAGGCCGCTTTCCGAATTAAAACATAATCGCTCACAGCGCTGACATCAATGATTTGCATTCCGATTTAGATATCACGATTATAGAAAAACGAGGGCTGTCAACAAATTGGAACGCTCGTGAACGCACTCACAGTGCTCGTTCAATGTCAAAACTACATATCATATTTCTTTGTATTTATATCACAAATTTCTTCTTCTTCTATTCTTAGTTGGCGAACGGTAGCCAGAAGCACAATTTCGAAAATGCCACGTTTGTTTAATTAAAGATATGATGCGACTCAAAACAAAACAGCAACTGTTATTTTTGACAGTGCTCACGGTGATGTTAGTAAAATGCATGGTCGGCGTTATCGCAAGATGGCGCATGTCATGACGTTATCTATGACGATTCACGGCACATCGTTATCGCGCTCACGCTAATTCGGTACGGGTGTTAGCACGCTCAAATCAATTACAGCGTAACTCGGAACGCAGCATAAATATATAGATGAAATATATAAAAATAAGGTGTACTCTACTCCTCTGTCTTCCCTATAGGGGCACGGAACATAGGCGTATTGTTTTCTAAAATTATGTAACAGATAAGTTTACCGGAACTTATCCAGGAGTTGGTGAAACAGGCCGCCAAGAATTTGTAATCGTTTGTGTATTTTTATCTTATTTAAGTTATAATCTTTATTTCCAGTACTACATGCTCTGCGGCAAAGCACCGTTCCAGCCTCTGTCCAAAAAAGAACCTATCACGGCCTTCATGGACAGAATCAGGATTGGCAATTTTACTATGGATGGTCAGTATTACTATCTATTAATCGAAAGTACATTCAAAACCTTTAATATTTAGACTGTTTCATTCTAACAAAACAGGTAGTTTGTGATAAATAATAAAAATCCAATGCATTGGAAAACCTGATGTAATTCGCCTTTAAATTGGTTATCTATGGTTAAAAGCGATAGCCCATTGTATATATTATATTTTTTGTTATGCTTTTTTGTGGTGTATATACATATAAATAAATACCACTTACCAAATTGCCAAAACAACAAACCACTCTCTCTCTCTCTCTCTCTCTCTCTCTCTCTCTCTCTCTCTCTCTCTCTCTCTCTCTCTCTCTCTCTCTCTCTCTCTTTCACCAACGTGCGTCCTTCATCATTCTGCTTTCTCTCATCATATAACTAAAAAAAGATTTTTTTCATCAACAGGAGCGGTTTGGGAGAATATATCAAATGAAAGCAAACGCATAGTCTTGGGTCTACTCGCAGTAGACCCGCTGCGGCGCTTCGGTACCGACGAGTTGTTAGCCGCGCTAGGAATCAGCATCCCCGTTGATAACAGCTTCAGGCTATGTGTGAGTATTATATAATGTACTAGCGATGCGCACCTGCTCCGTACGGTTTTTACGACTTGACAAAACATCGGGATGTCTTTGTTTTATGTAAATTGAATATTAATTTATTGTACACATTAATCTTTCGCAATAAATTATCTAAATGATCATGAAAACCGCATCAAAATCAACAACGCGGTCACAGACAGACACCAAAAGCGACTTTAATTTTATAATTTGTATAGATAGTGATTTAAGCAGCAGCACTTTTGAATGTCAAATGATTAAAAATATAGCTCCCAAAATGCCCATTCTTCGCCACTTCTGTTGGAACTGGGACGAAGTGGCGCAACAAACGCTAAAGCAGTACATCTGTCTATTTAGTTTTCTTCATTTTCACATAGACAAAACTAATCAAGCACCTTTGCCCCGCAGGACATGACCAAAGCGGATCTCTACAAACGCCGATACAAGAACAAACACCGGGAATCCAGTGCCTCAGAGGCTGGCACCTCCCAATCTGACATTACCGAAGAATCAGAGGAAAAAGAAGCCTCCCTATTAGACACGATTAACAATCTCAAGAACAGAATGAACAAAAACTCCATAGAGAACGACGTAGAACTCATCAAAGCTAACACTATAGAAACACCCGTAACAGAATCATCAGAACCTACCTACACAGACATAGACGATGACATAGTCCCCCCTGTCAAACCAGTAGAAAAGACATACGCTAAATCTAGATCGAAGTTAGACGATTACATCTACATCGAAAGCAGTCAAGGCCTCGACGGAACAGAGGTCGCATTCCCCAAAACTAGTCGCGCTAAGAAATCTAAATCGCCAGTCCCTAGGAAACGCAGAAAAGTTGAGACAAGACAAACTAAGAAAGAGGTGAATGGAGAGAGGGAACTCCGCAGTAAAGTAGAAAATGGCACACGTGGTAGAAAGACTAAGGAAGTCGAGAAACGTGTGCTTAGGAGTAAGAGTTTGACGGAGAAAAATAGGGCCACAAAAGAATCTATAGAGAATGAGAAAACGGTAGTGACTAGAGTCACACGTAAGAGGAGATACGAGGAAGTGACTAAACCTGTTCTGAGGGAAAAGGGACAAAATGGCCGCTCGTCTATCAAGGCTAGCCCCGAACCCGTCGCTGAAGAACGGAAAGTAATTCGCGCTAAAAAGACGAAAAATGTACCTCTGAAGCTAGACGTAGAGGACGCACAGAACGTTCGCATGACTCGCTCGCGGCGGCGGCGCCTGGAGATCAGTCTGTCGCCGTCCGAAGTCAAGAACGTCGTCCCCGCGTTCTCGTTCGAGTCCGACCGACGCGTCACGTCCGTCGAGAGCAACCGCTCCGCTAAGTCCAACGCGAATACCAAAGCCAAACGCAAAGACAACGCCAAAGCGAAAGCCAAGGCCCCGAAGGCTGGCAAAGCTAAAAAGACACCCGTTCGAGCCACGCGCGCGCGCGCCAACCGGAGGTGAAAACACTCGTTCCTATCACAATAACCGAGTCCCAAATACGATCAGCGCCATCTCTTATCATATATAGACAAATAATAGACTGTTGCGCCTCACGGCAACTATATTCTAGTTTTAAATTTCCCCAATATGGCGTCAGCTAACCTCAAATTCCAAATGAGACAAAATAGTGATGCAATAAAATTTTACGGACGCTTTGCTCACGCGTAGGCATAGACAACAGAGGAAAGAAATTATTTATTCAACGAGAAAAAAGAGTAAGTTATATTTCTTTTTTTAAATGTAGGTAGCCTCTGAAAACTAGTTTGTGAAAATAATAACGTTAGACCTGTTTTTATTTTTTAATCCTTTTATTTAATGTTACTATTAATTTTTAAGATACTTTTTTCCCTATTATTACCATTAGCATTAATTCTTTGAAGTTGGTTATTATGTATTTTTTGATTAGAATAATGAGAAAAATTAATTAATTAAAAAATAGGTAAATTGGTGTGATTGAGGACTTCTTTGTAGATGCGAGTAAAATTATTTTGTGAATTATTATAATTTATTCTTTGATAGCGCTACAGTAACTTGCTTCTTTGTTGTGATTTGTTCACTTGGGTGATTTGTATCGTCATAGGCGCCTATAGCAAACGATTGCTACGATTTAATCCACTGGATAAAAGTCCAAAATGTATTAAATTCACGGCATTATCAATAAATCGCTCATATGATCACATCTTCATAGGGCCACTCAAAATTTACCGTCTCTCAATATAACTTACGAAAATTTAAAAAATCCTTCACAGATCTCTTTCCGTAACTATAAAATGAATTACTTTGTTTGTGTGTGTATATTTGTTTGAATAGGATAATAGATTAAATTTGTAAATGTTCCCTTCGATATAATAGGCGTTTGTATTATTACAATACTTCTTTCTTCCACTATGCAAAAAAAATAAAAAAGAAAAGAAATATATATTTATTTATGGTGAAAGTGCCAAAGCATGCTTGGAAAATCCGCTTATATATTACGCGTTCAAAATTATTTGTAATTGTTTAAAATCACGATTAAATACTTCCTATTTTGTATATGGGTTGTTAAAAAATATTATAAAATGTCTTTGAACTTTGTATCTATTGTCTGTGGTATTTTACGCGTCAGTTGTTCTTAACAAGCTCTGCACCAGGTTTCAGTTACTCGCTATCCTTTTTAAAATCAGAAAAAAACAAAACTTACTACTCGTTTTCTTTATCTACTTTGGGACTCGAACCTTCTCTATGATCAAACTATCTCGCTATTTATTATAATAAAATTTAAAAAAAATAAAAATATTAAACAACCCATACACAATCCTAATCTAATTCTTTTGTCGTTTTAAGCGCTTTTACCAAATAAAAACTATATTTTTTTCGGCTCACTTCCCTGTAAATATACTATGATAGCATTTAGTACAAATTCGGTGGAAGAGTTATAAAAAAAAATATTATTTATAATTAAATTGAAGAAGGAAATAGTTTCAATTGATAACTTGCATGTTACTCTATTCAATCGTGATTCGTGATACGATAAGGCACTGATGAATAATAAATTATTATAATATTAGCTGATAAAGCTTGACTGTATGTTTTAACTTCAAAATTTTAGTTACATATGAATAAAATTGTTGCATGCTGTTAAACTTTAATGTGAAATTGTTGTTAAAGACAAATAAATATGTGCGCCAAATTCAGTTTTACGACTGATTTATAACAAATAATAATGTTATTGATTTCATTTCGGCTGTTCGTCTAAATTCTTTGTTTTTTGCAAGGAAACGAGATCGAGCATACCGCTCTCTCATTCACTCACAGTGCAATTAACTTCGGTTATATTCGTGAGTGACGAAGATTCCCGAAGGTTTAGCGAAATATTGCCGTTAAGTTTGAAATGATTTGCATAGTAATATTGACGAAATAAATAGTGAATAAGTATGTAGAAGATTACATGCCCTCAAATTTTGTTCTATATATTAGCCCAAATATATATTATGAAACCCAATTAGATTATATAGCTTATACAAATGTATTATTAGTGTAAAGTACTTTCACAGTTGGCGAGTACGTAGATTTTGTATGGGTATTTTATTTAATGGGTTTGCTAAATCTATCATTAGTTGAGTCCAATACCTTAAAAGTAGTAGTATTATTTAGACCATACAATCAACGTGAAAGTACTTGAACTAATCCGTACTGTTGCAATTTACAAACGATTATGAGCAATCCAATGTATTTTTTTTATACAACTTACATGATTGATATTTTTATCCATAGTCAATGTTTTAAAGCACAGATCTTAATTTATACAGCCAGTCAATAGACAACCATGATTTAAGCAAAGGTATAAACCGCGTAGTGCCGACGCGTATTACGATGTTTTTTGTTTCGGAAATTAAAAATTTCCCCGAATGCTTAACTCGAGTAGCCTTTACGTCACATAAGTCGTAAAGTTTGTAAAAGTGCACTTAAATGGATTGTACCAAAAGATTATATAATTTTATAATAAAGTGTTAGAAGTTATTATTGATGTCGGCGTAAAACAAATTTTGTAAGACGTTACATGGATGCCGGCTGGAGATATTGGATTGTAATAAATATACCATTTTAACATTATTTTTATTCGTTTTATTAATGGTTGGAGAGGCCGTTGAAATTGACATTGCTTCTAAGGCTGGAATTATATTAGGCTGGGCAGGGCCCTAATCCACTATGACCACTTAACGATTCCTTACTTCGAAATCACGTCAATTCCTTAACATCTGCTAATATGGTATTCTATATGACACAATGAACGAAACCGCGCGAGATGAACGCGACGTTGGCGTGGTTTGAACTGTCAAAATACCACGCTCGGCAACCGTACGGAATCGCTAGCCGCGTAAGGTATTAGTTATTCTGTGATCGTTAGTTTTGATTATAGGAAGATTGTATTCGGGTAAAATTCAGCAAAACTTATATTGAAGAAGTTAAGAAACAATTGTTTTTCGTATAAACATACACAAGGGACATTGTAAGGTCATGCTTCATGTACCTACTTATAAACTATTGTCGAAAATGTTTAGTTTGTAC
The DNA here is from genome assembly GCA_916701695.1 of Agrochola macilenta. Taxonomy (NCBI): domain Eukaryota; kingdom Metazoa; phylum Arthropoda; class Insecta; order Lepidoptera; family Noctuidae; genus Agrochola; species Agrochola macilenta. The sequence continues at coordinate 7,175,774 of OU753578.1, forward strand.
ATCCATAATCGAGACGATAGCACCATACTTAGCTTTAATATTTAATTTGTGCGTGGATCAAGGAGTCTTCCCGGATTTAATGAAATACATTAAGGTTATACCCCTTTTTAAATCTGGGGACAGTAAAGACACCAACAATTATAGACCAGTATCCGTGCTGCCGGTATTCAGCAAGGTGTTCGAAAAGGTAATGCTCAATCAAATGCTTAATCATTTTAACACTAACCAAATTTTACACGATCAGCAATATGGGTTCACCAAAGGACGTTGTACGACTGACGCCGGTGTCACCTTATTAAAACACATATTTACAGCGTGGGAGGAGGCCCAAGATGCCATAGGAATTTTTTGTGACCTCTCAAAAGCATTTGACTGCGTAAATCATGAGACCTTACTCTTGAAACTTGAGCATTACGGACTAGGTAAACTTGCGCTCAGTTTGGTAAAATCGTATTTAAATGATAGACAACAGCAAGTTCAAATTAATGGGGTCAATTCACTCGGTCTAAAAGTAAAAATGGGTGTCCCACAAGGCTCGATATTGGGTCCTTTCCTCTTTTTAGTATAAGTAAATGATCTACCCCATTTATTAAAAACCCAACTACAAATGGTGTTATTTGCTGACGATACTTCTCTAATTTTTAAGATAAATAGACGTACATCAAATCTTGACGACGTAAATAACGCCCTACTGCAGGTCCAAAATTGGTTCACTGCTAATAATTTAGTATTAAATGGGAATAAAACTAAATGCATTAGATTTGCTTTACCGAATGTTAAAAGTAGTGATTGTGACATAGTATTGAATAGGGAGAAATTAGAATTCGTCGATAAAACTGTTTTCTTGGGAATCACGCTCGACTCAAGGCTGCAATGGGGTCCTCATTTAACATCTCTTGCAGGACGCCTAAGTTCAGCAGCATATGCTATAAGAAAAATCCGTCAATTTACTGATGTAGGTACCGCGAGGCTAGTCTATTTCAGTTACTTTCATAGTATCATGTCTTACGGTATTTTACTATGGGGACGGGCTGCAGATATCGAGTCTATTTTTATTCTGCAGAAAAGAGCCATCAGAGCAATATATGGCCTCCGCAGACGCGATTCTCTAAGGGAACTGTTTAAAGATATTAACATCATGACGGTACCTTGTCAATATGTATATGAAAACATCATGTACGTTAGAAAAAATCTAAGTCTTTTCAGTAAAAGAGGTGATAGACATAATTATAGGACTAGAAATAGGGACCAATTAATTCAACCGGGTTTCAGACTGGCTAAAGTAGACTCATCCTTCATGGGGTACTGTTTGAAATGTTACAATAAAATACCTCCCCACATACTCCCAACTGAATGAAACAAAATTTAAATCTTGTATAAAACGCACACTATGCAGCCAAGCATATTACAAGTTGGGGGATTACATCGATGACAAAAATGCTTGGCTCAACGCTGGTCCAGCTCCACAAGGGCGCATAAACTAATTGATTAGCATTCAAAAATATTGTTGGAGCTGCTGAAGATTGTAAAACTATCATTAGATTGTATAAATTCAGTTTTTTTGTATTATATAATTGCATAGCACATGTGTGAGCACTATGTACATACTTTACAGCTACCATTTACTGGGTACGTCTTTGATTGACTTTAATGTGCCCTGGCGGCTGAGAGTATGTCATGCTCACTCAAATGTCTCGCTGGTGGTGGCGTGTGTGTTGGATCATTAAGTTCCCTTCAAAATGGTTGAGCTAAATGGTGCTGATCCATGCGTCATGTTCGTGAACGGGCGCCGTCAGTGGGGACTAGTCATCTCTTAGCTGCTACGGCTTATTTAAATTTTTGAATTGTTTTTTATTACGGACGCTTTTAATGTGCACGTCTTTCTACATTGTTCTCTCATGTATAATTACAACATGAATGATGTAACCAATTTTTTCTAAAAATATTCTGATTTAAAAGAGTGTCCGTGGAGTTTCTTGCCCGTTCTTCTCCATAGGAACCTACTACGCGTTGGAATGGGCAACTAGCTTCATATTTCTGACTGACCGACCTCTTGACAATTCAAAAGTAATTGGTTTATTTGAAATAGATGCTTTGAGTTTTTTTTTTTTTTTTTTAAATATAATTATCTGACCACATTATTAATAGGCTTCTTCTATTGTGGTTTTATTTACTTTGCTAAACATTTTCCATATTTTATAGAAAATATGAACCAACAAAAAAAAAATACAAATAAATCAAAATACTTAGGTAGTGAAACTCCGTAAAAATTGTTACTTACTTATCAACATTTAAACAATAATACTTACAATTATTCCTTTCAATCACGAAATGGTCCAATCAATTATTATTATTTTTATTTATTTATTTATTTATATTTCCCTAAAACTATCATTACAGGTAATAAATACTTATTCTAATATTTAAAAATATAATTTATATGTAAATAATTAAATAACGGAAAAATATATAATAATTAAATAATAATGTAATAATAATAATAAAAAAAATATATATACATATAATATAGGTAGGTACATATAATTTATTAATTCAAAATCTACAAGAACCCTCAAAACAAATAAAATATGTAGCATGTAAACTCACTCGGACAGCTTGTAATATTTTGAAAACAGACATAAGTAGGTACGTTCAAAAGCATTAATCTCAATAACTCAATACATTTTAACACTGCTGTCAAAATATTGTCAATATATTTTTTTGTTTAATTAATAAAAATTAGCCCTATGGTTTTTAATGTCATAAATATCAATAAAATATTATAAAAAACGATACTTTAAGTTCAAAATGGAGTATTAGCAATTACAAATTTTAGGATCAAATAATATCGAACAAAACTTCAAAACGCACGCGTGATTTCACAATGTGCCATAGACAATTGGGGTGCGTACCGAGTTACGCTGTAATCGATTTGAGCGTGCTAACATCCGTACCGAATTAGCATATACGCGATAACGCTGTCCCATGAATCGTCATAGATGACGTCATGACATGCGCCATCTTGCGATAACGCCGACCATGCCCTAAATTAATATCACCGTGAGCGCTGTCAAAAATGACAGTCACGGAACACTGATGACAGTTGTCACAGAGTACTTTTTATATATTTGATGACTGTGAGCGCGTTCACGAGCGTTCCGAATTGTTGACAGCTGTCAGCTGTCATAATCTTGATATCTTAATCGGAACACAAAGTATTGATGTGAGCGCTGTGAGCGATTAAATTCTAATTCGGAAAGCGGCCTATGTCTTGCAGCTTACAGAATATGACATTTCGATTCCTTCCTTGCCGTAACATGGGTTTCTGCAAGACACGATAGTGACGTGGTTTGCACGTGGTAAGACTAATGCGGGGAATCACCATTACCATACAGAATTGGGGCCCAGCCGGGTCAATTTTCAAGCGCGCGTAAACTGTTGCGATTGGCTGTTGATAAATTATTCAACGAATCACAGCAGTTTATGCGCGCAAGACAATTTGTAATTTTCGTTCAAGAAGGTTGCCCTTACTGCCCTAAGTCAATTGGCGTTTCTTTTCCGTAGTCAGGTAAAAACACCGTGAACTGTACAAGAACAACGTGAGTGCTACAGAACAACCTACCAATGAATACATTTTCTCTGTTTCACCTCTGCACATCCCAGCGGGAACCACATCCGTGATGAGTTGGCAGTTTGGATAGAACTCACACTTTCTGACATCTTCCAATAAATTCCCGAGTAAAATCATATTACAAAAATATGCAATCTGGCCGGCGCTGACTGACGTAGCGGCACGGTGCCCGAAGGACCCATCGGTATGACGGAGCATGCCGTGCGCTTCCTCCCTCAGGCGCGGTCGCAGCCTAAGATTTTGGGGGGGGGTCACCATGGGTGCCGAGGAATATTGGGGAAATATTTAATAGTTACTCTAAAAACTTTTTGACTATCTAATGATGCATACTTTAGAATAAGTAACTTTTTAACTCTCTGATCTTTTCTCACAGTTGGTCGCAGTAACTAAGCTAGGGTACTTTATGATGCTGCCAAATTGGTCACCTTGGCTTTTTGATAAATATTAGGACAGTAGATTATGTAGGGTGAGAAGAGGGTATTGAAAGTAGGTAGGGTATTAAAATTATCGAGTTAGCTTCGCTCACGAAGCTAACTCGATAATTTTAATACCCTGTCTCAGATAGGTTAGGATTTGATTTACATTTTCAAACAGAACTAAGAGTTAAAATGGTGCCGATTCTCTTGTCACAAATGCGTCTAAACTAGACTAAAAATCACTAAAATTAGGTTTAATCCTGTCAAACGACGATTTCCCAGTCTGAAATAGACTAAATTGACACAATTTAACTATATTTTAGTTTGACAGCACTAAGATAGTATTGAGTTTTTAGTTTAGTGAAAATGGCAATTTTGCTATTCTGAATTTGACATTTTTCACCAAAAATTTTGATTGTAAAATACAAAACCAGACTAATTCTGACAATTTCAAATTGCGATTAAAAAGGTGTGGGTTAAAATAAATTGTCATGAACTAAAATTCACACCAACATCTTGACTTCACGTGCAAAAACAGTACTGTATTTATTTTTTCTTTTGCTTATATCTCGAAAATAGTGCGTCCTATCGCAAAAATAATGAAAATTTCGACCCCCCTGTATGAAACTCATAAACCCCTATACCTGAACATGTAGGTAATATTTTTTTAATGTTTTCCATACAAAAAGTGAAAAATTCCATATAAAACACGTCGAGGCGGCACCCCCTGCGCGCCTCCGGCTCTAAAAAAAATCACGGGTGAGGACAAACCACGGGTACCACGTGGTTTCGCGATTGTCAAATTCTATTTTAGTTGTGTCAAAATTATTTGTAAGTTTAGAGAATTTTATTTGCAGAATAGCTCTAAGATTCTCATAGCGTAAGCGTAAGGAATTTTAGTGATAGTTTAGTTCGGTGTACAAGAGAATTGGCACCATTGTCGACTTATGCAGGAAAGGCTAAGCAAATATGAAAATGTAGAGTATAAGAGCGACCAAAGCAAGCTCAAAAATTTTGCACACTCGGATACGTTCGATATTCTTTTGATCATTCTAAAAGCACTAAAAATTACTTGGTTTATCGACTTATGAAGAAAAGCTCAAGAATCAAGACAAGCGAGCGAAGCGAGCTTTCAAATTTTATCACCCCACCTTGAATAGGTTCTGTTTTCTTAGGATTTGATTTACATTTTCAAACAGAAATAAGAGTTACATTGTCGACTTATGCAGCAAAGGTCAAGCAACTATAACAATTTAGAATACAAGAGCGAGCGAAGCGAGCTCAATAATTTTGGACTCCCACGTTAGATTTTCTTTTAATCATTCCAAAAGAACTAAGAATTAGTTGCTTTGTCGACTTATGAAGAAAAGCTCAAGAATCAAGACAAGCGAGCCTCAAAATTTTAGCACCGCGCCTTCAATAGGTTCTGTGTTTTCTTTTGACCATTATACAGGAAGACAACTTACTTTGTCGAGAAGAAAAGCTTAAACTCGTTTTACACCAGTTTAGGTTTTGAAAGCTGGCCCTAACCCGAGTGTAGTGGTGCCCAAATTCCCGAGTTTGCTTAACAGGATTTTTTTTCATATTATTTTTGTATAGAATGCCCATAGCGGTCACTGTGGCTCAAGTACCTACAGTTTTTAGTTAGTAAGATACGTAAATCATTCAGGTTGTCGACAGCATGAATGATTTTGGGGGGGTCATGACCCCCAGGACCCCCCCCCTCGGACCGCGCCTGTCCTCCCTTGACCCCGATCCCAGCCCAGGCAGCGCCCCATTCGCCGAAAAAACCGCCGCACCCGTTTAATACCTTATTTCAATTAGTTAAGCTAGCTCCTGTGACCTATGTGGCTCGCGGAACGCGGTGGCACGCCGCGGCTATCCGTGTAAATAAACGGCATGACACGACATGCCGCGGCATGCCACGGCGTCCCACGGCATGCCACGGCGGCGTGCCGCGGCGTCCCACTACGAACTGATGACAATACACTTTTTTTTTGTTTGGAAATTATCAAATAACTTCTCCAGCTCTGGGCGGAGCGGGAGGACGTGTCATACACTAAGGCTAAGCGTATGCTGAGACGCAGGTGACGCAAACACAGTACAGATTTTGCAGGGCATTTTTCCAACATCCATAGGTAGGTCTAGCCCTCATGCTCTGCGCCCGCGACTGCACTAGAATAACCTTTTCACAATTCACATGACGCCATCGTTTTTTTTTTTTTTTTTTTACTAAGCAGCCATGTGGCCTATTGGATTAAAAAGGTGGCTTGGACAAACTGGATACCTACATACGCTGAGTTGATAGGTGTGACTGTGTGAGCCCTGAGACTATTCAAAACACAACAAGTATCGACATTCGACAATTTACTGTCGAAATAAAAAAAAAAGGTCCATTCTACGCTGGTCTAAGCCTATTAAAAAAGTACTTCACATCTATGGCGTATCATAGAGATACGGAATTATGACAGTGAAATTGAGTGTTGCTTACAGCGAAAGAATGCCTTCTTTGGTAGATTTCTAAACAAAAAAATGTATAGCCAAAAAAAAAAGAAAAAAAGCAGAGTGTTTTATTTGGTCAACTGCGCGACGGTTACAAGTGATTAACTTTATCAGCGCCTTTATTTAGTAGCATTAAGATAATTACTATTAGTAAGGCCGGTTTTTGTAGCTCAAATGTTATTACTGATGTGCAACTTACTGTAATGCTCTTATTATTGGAACGAAGTTTTGGAACGAAGTTCCTTATCCCGCGTTGCGAAAGGGACGGAAAAAATTAGGACCAAAAGTTGTAACGACACTTTTTGCTATAGTTGTAAGTCGAGCGGCGTGCGCGTGTTTCTCTGTCTGTCTCTCTCTCAAAGTCAAAGTCTGAGTCGAAGTCGAAGTCGGAGTCGGAGTCGAAGTCGAAGTCGAAGTCAAAGTCGAAGTCAAAGTCTGAGTCGAAGTCGAAGTCGGAGTCGGAGTCGAAGTCGAAGTCGAAGTCGAAGTCGAAGTCTGAGTCGAAGTCGAAGTCTGAGTCGAAGTCGAAGTCGGAGTCGGAGTCGAAGTCGAAGTCGAAGTCGAAGTCGAAGTCGAAGTCTGAGTCGAAGTCGAAGTCGGAGTCGGAGTCGAAGTCGAAGTCGAAGTCGAAGTCGAAGTCGAAGTCTGAGTCGAAGTCGAAGTCGGATTCGGAGTCGAAGTCGAAGTCAAAGTCGAAGTCGGAGTCGAAGTCGGAGTCGAAGTCGAAGTCGGAGTCGAAGTCGAAGTCGAAGTCGGAGTCGAAGTCAGAGTCGAAGTTGGAGTCGAAGTCGAAGTCGGAGTCGAAGTCGGAGTCGAAGTCGAAGTCGAAGTCGAAGTCGGAGTCGAAGTCGGAGTCGAAGTCGGAGTCGAAGTCGAAGTCAGAGTCGAAGTCGGAGTCGAAGTCGAAGTCGGAGTCGGAGTCGGAGTCGAAGTCGGAGTCGAATTCGAAGTCGAAGTCGGAGTCGGAGTCGAAGTCGAAGTCGGAGTCGAATTCGAGCGAGTGTATAAGTCGACACGAGTCAAGAGACTTATACTTATATACTTCTACTTATACTTCGAGACCAAAAGTTGTAACGACACTTTTTTTTTGCTATAGTTGTAAACCGTGCGGCGTGCGCGTGTTTCTCTGTCTGTCTCTCTCTCTCTCTCTCTTATAGAAAGAGGAACTTCGTTCCATCCGGGTGTCCCTTGGCACCTCTCAAGTTTTTTATTTTTATCTACATCTTGTTTACTATTACTTCTCAAAACCAACCGAAAGCTTCGGTAGATTTGGACAACGTTGACGTTCATCATCTTCCTGCCCTTGTCCCATGTTACTTGGGGTCAGTGCAACACGTTTTCTACTTGTCAGTCAACCGACATGCTATCGTTCACTCCCATTTTTCTTTCATATCATTCAATACATGATCCATCCATATTTTCTTTGAGCTTCCTCTTCGTCTCCATCCAACAACATTTATATTCTTCACTCTTTTTTGGTGACGCGTAAATCGCGACAACAATTTGTACAATGTTATAGTAGTAAATTTAAAACATAGTGTGGTAACACCAAGAATGGCACTGTGGCAAACGTCAGACGATGTCGAGTGAAGTGATAAAAAAATAATTAATTTCACGACGTTTTGTGTTAATAATTATGTGAATGATGAGATGAAAGTGTAGATAAATGTTAGTATAGTGTTCAATAGTGATTATGGCGCATAGTGGTGGTGTTTTGAGTTCCGATATATCACGGAGGAATCCACAAGATGAGTATGAACTCATTCAGAGAATCGGTTCGGGAACCTACGGTGATGTATACAAGGTAGGGGGCCTTTCTAAAATATTTATTTCTCAAATTTACGTCTATTTAAGACGACATCGACGCGAATCAAACACTTTCTCGAGCGTTTCGTTACAAAAAATGACAATGTAAATCTCGTTTGCTATACAAAATATTTTTTGTGATGAAAAAAAAGTTGATAATCGTCTGAATTAGTAAAAAAACGAGTATTTAGGGTTGTGTATAGTCTGTAGGGTGGTGTTTTTTACAATAAACACGTGTTACTAATGACCTTGAGTGCAAGACAAGTCTGGTTTACTAATTAGTGTTGAACACACCCAAAGGTGTTGTGATATTCAAAACACATCAGAGCTCTTTGTTCTGTAACTGTTCTTTATTTAAAATACTTATGAATACTGCCAGTAATTATGGCTTTAGCTATAGTTGTATAGCTAGCAACTTAAATATTAATTTGCTCAGGTGCAAATTGTAATTTTCCTGTTGATTATTTAAGATGACCAAATTTTTTACACAATATTGTTTATTTTGAGTGCAATGTAATTCTCATAGGTTCTACATTGCCTAACACAAAACTTAAAACCAATATCTTCACAATTTACGACTTTTAAGAACATAATTTCAGTTTACAAACTATAATTTTATAGCAATTATGTTTAGATTTGACAGCTGCATATTTAATTGCACAATAAGTTGTCAAGTGTTTGTTACAGGTAATATAACATGAGTAATGTAATGAGATCCTTTTCCTATGTGTAATTTTCACTAAAATATGATAAAAATTTTGTATTTGTGGCCAAACCATCCTTGTCTTAGAAGCCAGTGTCTCTTTACCAATTATAATTTGATTAATTTGAGTAAATTATAGCAAAACTTCTGAAACAACCCCTTTCCTTCAGTAAATACTCAATCTTTCTGTTTCACGGCTAAACGGCTGAACCGATTTAGATGAAATTTGGTATGGATATACTTTGAAGGACATGGGCAAATTTTTATTTGCATAATGCGTGGGTGAAGCCAGAGCGGAAGCTAGTACTCAATGTATTGCTTTCCACAATGTGAATTTAGATGGTAGGTTTTACAAATACATTGTGGACAGTAATCAAATCAGTAACATTAAGAGTTACTACCATAAATGAAGTAGATTATAGATAAAAATATATGCCTACTATTTGCTAGAGATATGTCAAGTTCATAAAAACAATTTCGAAGATTATGGTAATATGTAGTTCTAGAATAATATTAAGGTTTACTGAACACAATTCAATCACGATTCAAATCTTAACAAAATGACAGAGTAAGCGTACATTTATTGGGTATTGTCTCACATTTACAAATACTTTAATGAAAAAAGAGTAAAACAATTAGCAGTAAAATACCTACATACTATTGTTATCTTTCCTATACTATTGTGATTGATGTTGAATGTCTACGCTGTTGGTGTTCTGTATTGAATAAACTAGCTTCCGCCAGCAACTTTGCCCGCATGTCTTTATAAATAATAGCATATGTTACTCAGTGATAATATAGCATCCTACTTGTGAAATAATTTTTTAAATCGGTCCAGTAGTTTTTGAGTTTATTCATTACAAACAAAAATAGAAATCTTTTCTCTTTTATTAGTTTAGATAAATAAATAAATTACTACATTTATCATTGTTCACTCATTGCGCACAGCAGCGGAATGCTGAACATAGGACTCTCCAATCTCACACCTTTTAAAAATGAAATATGTCCGACCATTACTTACAAATGAGTGTTTCTACATGGTCTAACTTAAATGGATTTTATTTATTTTCAAATTGTTTCCTACACTTTTTCAATTATCTGCCCTAGCAGACGTTGTCCTGTTAAAAATTTAATAATTCATACATAAATAAATGCCATAGAACAAAGGTTTGGTTTGTGATCAAAGGTTCAGCTTTTCCCCAAATTTTTTTTTTCTAATTTTTATTTCCCTAAAAGCTTAATTGGGACTATAACAAACATTTTTAAATAAAAAATTGCCACATCAATCCAGCCGTTCTCAAGTAATGCGCTTACCAACAAATAGCATTTCATGTTTATTTATGAACATTGTTTGTCATTTATGTTTATTCACTTTTGATTATAATTTAAATAGCATGAGCAGTTGTCCTTTACCTTAGGCTTTTCCATCTTCTCCACTGACATTAAATTAAAAATGTTTTCCTGAAAAATAATAACTACTCGAAGCTATGAAATAGGTTTTTCTTTAAATGAATTAATATGCCTTCTTTTCTTAGGTATTTGAAAGTTTACCCTAGAAGTTCTAGGCCAAAACAGTAATTTCATAGAAAATACACTTTATTTACTACTAGCTTCAGCCTGCGACTTTGTCCTATAACCTTCCGCAAGAATTTGGCTATCCAAGGCTAAAAGAATTTTCCAAATCCTACTGGTAGTTCCAGAGATTACCCCTTACTTAGATACGTACTTATAAACAAACAAATTTTAAATCAGGTACTACTGTGATAAAAAAAATCCTAGGTCCTAGGTGCCCTGTGAAAAGATAACAGATTTGAGAAATGCGCATATTTCTAATTCTCATTTAAATAACAGCCTTGATGAATGACATCTTTAAGCCACAGAGTAATTACTATCACATTTTTTATATTAGAATGGATTCTTTTGGTCCTTATTTTAAATGTACTGTACGCTAAAATCACAGCATATTTTAACTTCCCTATTATAAATTATGATTCCAGTTTTGTTCACAAAATTTTTACAGTATACTTAAATTAGTCATCACTAGAACTCTAAAACGGGCTTAATTTTATGCTCTAGTACTCAAATAACCTTTGAGAAGCAGAGAAGCGAAGAGAGTAAGCAGAAAGTAAAGTATCTCACAGGCAATAATTCTAAGATACTCATTTTGTTTTATCCATCACTATCCAGTCCATGTAAATTTTATCATGTAGGCAAGTTGTGAACACTACAACCTATTAAGGAAAATATGTTTTTGATTTTATATAAAAATCTGGGTTTCAATCAGAATTACTATTCAATTGATTGAATGTTACAATCACAGGAAGTATTGCTTGCAGAATGGATTTAGAATCTGTTGTTTTAGAATTAGTAAGTACTTGTTAGGAGATCAGTGGTGGTCCAGTGGTAACGACAGGTCGACGGTTGTAGGTCGTAGGTTCGAACCCAGACAGACGCTTTACTTTGTGTAAATTATTTCATCACCACTGCTCTCTCAAAACAGTGAAGGAAAACATTGTGAGGAAACCGGCATGTCCTAGAACCAAAAATTAGAAGACATGTGACATCTACCAAACCGAACTGGTCTGACGTGGTGGATTACGGCCCACTCCTCTCTTACCGGGAGAAGGCCAGTGTGCGAGCTGTGCGAAATTTATAGGCTGACTAGCTGCGACCCGCGGTTTCACCCGCATAAGTCTCAATCCCGTGGGAATATCGGTATAAAAAGTATCCTATGTCCTAACCTAGGTCATGATCTACCCATGTGCCAAATTTCATCCAAATCCGTTCAGCCGTTTTAGCGTGAAAGCGTAACAAAGAAACAAACTCACTTTCGCATTTATGATATTAGTTAGAATTATGCTTATGCTAAGTACTTGTTAGACACATAATTTAAGTACTTGAAGACACATTATTTTATTAAGTTTTTGCCTTTTTAAGGTCATCAGTCAATCTAGTTGAGTGAGTCAAATACTAAGTAAAATGATAAAAAATTCTAAGTAACTGTAACTAGACCAATAATACAAATACAATAGAATGTTCTGCATGTCACAAGGTCTGACCTAGTGACTAGTGTAGTTTTGCCAAATACGTTTTGTTGGCAACTTGGCACCAACTGTTTTTAATTTGTATCTTTATCAACATTCAGCTGGCCATAATTCTTTAGGACGGGCCTTTGTGCTATGCAACGGATAATGTCATAATATACTGCTGTAGAAAAGGAAAATATATAGAAGTGAATTTGGGCGTTAACCTGTGGCTTATAGCTAACGTGACCATTTATTTTTTGACTCAAAACGGGACATCGTTTAGTTAGTAGGGCCGATTCATAAAGGAAACTCAATTTTGAAAATACCAGCCTAGGTTCTCAATGAAAAAGAAAAAATCATTTTTTATTTATTAAAATTATAATATTACAAACTTGAAAGCCAAGCAAGATTTTTTTTTTTTTCATTTTTATATTTGTCAGCAGAACTTTGTTTTAATACAGCTGTTGATGATTTTAAGTAAAGAATAAACACCTTAGTTATCAACATCGCCATATGGACCGAAACCTGTATCTGAGTTCTTGCAGTCGTCCACAATTTATTCATTAAAGACTCTTTTTATTGGTGTTTTTGTCTATATAAAATATATTCAATCAAAATACAAAAGTTTTCATGGTTAAGGTTGTTGGGTGTGAAAGTGTTTGAACATCCAACGACGGTTTCTGAAAATGGGACAATTTTGCGTCCACAGGTTTTTTTTTCGGGGAAACCGGAACCGAAAAAAGGCACGATACCGTTCAAAACGGGACGTATGGTCACATTACTCATAGCGCGAGTTTGAACGCTATATTCGCTGAAGTTGAAATTTACTGGGAATTGTCAAAATTGGTAAAGGAATTTCGAATTCGACTTTACGTTCGAGCAGTCTGGATTAGTGCTTCGTAACTGGCAATAGGTTCGCCCCAATGGGGTTTAGACGTAGCTGGCGAAATGCGGGGAAAATACTAAACATCTCTGCCTCCCCTTCGAGGAATAACAGCGCGTTATTTACAACAATCAATGAAAGTCACAAAACTTGTTCAAAGACCGATGTTCTCATGTCATTACAAAATATCCTCTAGCCAGCTAAGTTCAAAACACATGAGTCAGTGTGACGTGACTCACACAGGTGTTTCGGTTCGATTCCTGCGTCGGACGCCTATCGCGTCAGGTGTAGCGACCTTGTCAGTGTGTTTCATATTTTATTGTTGTACTGATAGTGTCGATTTTTGGTCAATGTAATGGTTTTTTTCGTCTGTTTTATTGTGATGAATGTGTGACAAAATCGTGGCGAATTTGGTCTTATGGGTGCCTGAACTCTAGGCAGGCTTTCGTCGAGCCTTTTTCAAATAACAAAGGCAGGTCATCGTTATTCCGCTGCCCTTAATCATAATTTATCTGACGTCGGCGCAACATGTCTGTTTGTTCCATACTTACATAATATCTCTATTAGCTATTTTGTGCTATTAGTCGTAAATCAATCTGCCTAGCCTTTTCCCAACTTTATTGGGGTCGGCTTCCAGTCTAACCGGTTTCAGCTGAATACCAGTATTTTACATGGAGCGACTGCCTATCTGACCTCCATAACCCAGTAACTGGGTAATACGATACCCCTTGATGTAAGACTGGTTGTCAGACTTTCGGGCTTCTGACGACCCGTAACGACTGTCAAAGATCAACGAATGACAGCCGGGACCGACAGTTTAACGTGCTTTCCGAGGCACGGAGGAATCTCTGTATGTAAAGATGGTCATCCATCCACAGTTCAACCCCGGCACGCGTAGCTTAACCTGACGGATCGACTCGTGCAGCAGTTATTAATTAAGCACGAGCTCGAGCACGAGCTATTAGTCGTAAATAACAAAAATAAAGTCCCCTTCACGAGAAGCTATAAATTTTATAAAAGAACTTCTACTAAGTTACGTAGCGACAATTTAATCAACAACAAATACTCCCAAATTCAATCAACTCAGAGTAACATACCTACGTGTAACACGAAACTAACGAGCAATTTTACTTGGTCGGGTTATATTTTAGCGATATAAAGCACTGTCGTGTAATGTTTTGTGGTGCTCAACGCGTTCCAGGTTTATTTTTTTCGCTACAGTTCATCATTATTTCTCTACCAAACATCGCTCCTTAGTTCCATAATACAGTTGCTAACATTCAAGTTTGCGTGTAGGCAGCAATTTAATCTCAATAGCTAACTTTCATGCAAACTAGTGTACGATACGATTACGCAAGAAATTTGCAACTAGCATGCAAAATAAATTCACGATTGTGGCTATGCAGTAAAATGACACAAAGTATTGCCTAGGAGTGCTTCGGAGTAAAGCTTTGGCTTCCTAAAGTTATGTACGAAGGAACAAAACATGGTGAACATGGAACATTTTGGTTCGTGCCTGTGGACGTAAATTAGCAAAGCGAACAAGAGCACCTTAGAAAGAAAAAGTATTCATTGAGACTCGCACAGGAAATCACAAATTAAACTAAAAACACACTAAACATAAATAAAAAAGAAAAAATAAAGTAATTTTCGTCGTAAGTCCTGTACGAGGCCAAAAAGCTCCTATCTCAGCATAAAGCTGCGATATATAAAAAAAAAAATTGTCGCCGCACTGGTATTCTGATAGGGCCCGCAGTGAAGTCACGATAAATAAATAAAGAATGATAAAAAAAAAATGTGTGAAATACAATAAAAAGTAAAATATATAAACACACAGGAACACAGTTCGACTAGTGTTCACGCTTAACAGCTACGCTCTCTTTAGTAGCACATAGCTACACCACTCGCGCATCCATAGCACGCATCCTTCCATATAAAACATAGCGTAGTCTGCTTAGTTCAGTGGTCAGCAAACTCATTCATCAAAAGAGCCAAATATCAATACTATAACGACTAATATTTCTTATGTTATGAGAGCAAATTTTGTTTTGTGTCCAAATTGTCTCAATACACTTTTCTTAATCCTTAAAACACCCACCCTCTTTCAGTCCACAACGCTTCCTAAAATTATCTTGCTAAGAAGTAGGATGCCTTCATCATCACCATATCGGCTGATAATAATAACCCCGCGCGTATCTCTATGTACGCTCACACTCATGGACATTTGTACAGAGCCTCACTCTATAGACCAAAGAACCGCATGCGGCTCGCGAGCCGCGGTTTGCCGACCACTGGCTTAGTTGAACCCGTTTCCACCAGTACTATTCTATGTGGACCAATGAATATTTGGTAGATGTCAATCGCATCCATAGCACCGCAGCGTAGCACATCTCTTGTGGAAAGGCACCCTTATCTGGACGTGCTTAAGTATCGTCACTTGCGGAGGCTCTTTTAAATTAATACATGAACAGTGCCAGCTATAAAATAGCTCTAACTTCATTATAATGAAACTCAATGCTAAAGTCTTGGTATTAAGATAATCTCTGTTTGTTTGACTGATAATAATGTAGTGCCGTAAAGTAGGATTAACATTTTTGGTGAAAAATATTGACTCAAGATATTTTTGGTGCAGCGATGTTTTATTTTAGAATTTAACGAGTTTATATCCAGAGAAATTTGTAACACAGTGCTGAACAGTTTCTTTTTTAAAGAAAAAAGTGGCATATCGTGCTTCAAAACGCTAAAAGGAAAGAAATTCATTGTAAAATAGGCTATGAAAAATAATGGTTGTTTCGAATACCCATCTTTGTTTGCGTCTACACTAAAGCTTGCTACTAGAAGTTTTACTAATAGATAACACTTATAACTCCATTTCTTATGGCTAGACACTATTTCCTTGTAATAATTGCCCAGTAGAAATTTCCTTCGCAACGAAATTTCTACGTTTTACCTGCAAAAATATTTCAAATCAGATGTCTTTTAGCTATACAGAACGCAGTTGACCTATTTGATCTGGGTATCAGGCGGACCTTAGGCGAATTTAAAACCAATTGGTCAAGGCCGATAACGAAACGAATCAGTCTACTTCAGAGTTATATCTGGAGTAATTTTTATTGAGTTGTTGGTATCAATTGCTATTTTATATGTTTGTTACGCCTTCAATAATTTAGGGCCCCTCAGATATCTGCTATTAAAGGTGGGCAAATTGTATCATTTTTGCGATTGGAACATTTGCATCTAGATCACTGAAATGATCTGAATCATTGATATGTTTCATTTGGATCATTTGAATCATCGACTCACAGGATATAAAAATGCATAACGACAACGAAAAACTGTGAGAGTATGAGTGATACACATCTCATTCGGTATCTCTTTCTCGCTTAGCGTCTCAGTCTTTCTCTCTCGCTCACTGCTGCTCAGTGGCTTCGCAAGCGACGGTCGCGCGGAAAGAACACAGAGGCAAAGTAATGATCCGATTGAAACGTTGTTACTGAACCAATCTTTTGGAACACTTCAATGATCTGGATCAGTGAGTCGGTTGCGAAAAGAGTTACACACGACTATCTGCTGTGCTATCTGAGTCAAAAAGGATCGACATTCAGTTTACCTAGTCGAATCGATCCGTTTTGACTTTTAATGTAGGTACGAATAGGAAACCATACATATTGAATCAGTTGTGTCGAATTTACTTATGCATCAACATTTCTATTGATCAGAAGAATACCTACATTTTCCAAAGAACCGTTTTTAATTGGTCACCAATCGGGTTCTTGGACCCGTTTGTCTAGTAGCTTATTGCTATGCTAAAAAACCTGTCTTCGTAAACAAAATTAAATTATGATATTAAAGATTTTACCGGCAAACCTGTTCCGCGGGCGTCCTATACTTTTCTTCATCTCCTTGCAGTCGGAGCGTGTAAAAATCCATCATCAAATTGGTTTTGCACGGGACGCCTTCCTCTGACCTCTTCAACCCTCAAGGGAATACTACTGTCGAGTCCAATCCACATCTTTTACGATCACCTTTTCAATACATTGAAATAAATGAACTGCATTCTTGAATGTATGCGTTTTTTTTCTATCAGGTATTTGTCAGTAGCAGCCAAATAGGGATGTCGACTGAGAAAAAAAACTGTTTTTTCTGTGAGTCTGATAGGTAATAAAAAAATATTAGACACGTATTTTTTGCTTTATCATATTAATAAAACATGGTTTAGATAAAACGCATTAAAGTTGGGGAGTGGGGGCTCGCTACGTCACAAGTCAGTATAAAATCTACCGGCCAGTGACGTCATGCCACATTTTAACGCATTGCCTACTCAATGTATTGCCGTAATCTTTTGACTACGTAAAAAAAGAAAAAATACGTGTCCAATATTTTTTAATAATCTACCTGACGGACAAAACAATGTTTTTGTCAACATATATTGTATTTGGTTCACCCCTTTCGCATGACTGTCGAATATTCACCTTTGCCTACGTGCCTACCACTCCGAGGAACACAGGGGTAATGACATGGTTCCATTATTTTCATCTAGAAGTGAGTTCTCAGAATTGTTTTGAATGAACTGGTAAACGGATAACTCATTCATGAATGATGTCATAATGTATAAACTTACTGTTTACGCTACGTATAGAAATGGGGCGTATAGTTTCGTCTGATTCAGTGTTAAGTTTCTAACTCGCCTTTTGTAGTACGAGTACATCGGGATAATTTAGCTATTAATTTTGAACAACTTAAAAATATTAATAATTAATATAAATGTTATAAAATAAAACAAACTTGCCTCTCTCTGTTTTCATGCTAAAGTACTGAAGCATCATCTTCCTGCCCTTATTCCATGTTGAGACTCGTGCAGACTGGCGGGACGCGACTCTAACAAAACAATTTCTAAGAAAACTTCAAGGTAAAACAATTACCGGTGTCGCGTCGTCGCATCGTGCCAGTCTGCACGAGGCTTTACTTGGGGTCGACGCAACCCGTTTCCTCTTTCCATTCTCCCCTGTCAACTACAAATTCCTCCCCGTCACGCTGTCATACATTCCCTTTCCCCGTTTTGTTAACATAACCCGCTATGGCAGAGCCCAAAAGGCTCTGCCATAGTCGGGTAAAAATGTCTGGAGTATCTAGAAGAACTCTTCATCAAGCGTAATTGGAAATGTAATCAGGAAATTCTAGTCTTTCCTAAAAGCATATAACCCAAAATGGCAACAAGACTACACGTAATTACCGATCATTAATTATTATTACTTAGGTATACTATGCACCACAGACCACAGTCCACACAAGGCCGCAGTGATTCAATCACCAACTGTTAATAGAAACTAACTCAGCGGTTATGTGAAAATATTCGTGAAATATCTGACGGGCAATTCCCGTAATTTTTAAGAACGTTCGCATTCGCATCTCATTCGCAATCTGTCAAAAATACAATCTATTTATCAACATTTTTGACAAGTTTGACAGATTGCGACTAGAATGTGAACGTTTTTTAAGTACGAGAATTGGCCTTCTGTTATATACTGGCGGAGTTGAAAGAAAAGTAACAGGAATGATATCACCTGGGTGAAACGTAAATTAAATAAGTTACTAACGGCATTTATTTAGTTATTTAGGTTAGCCAACAATTGTTTACACACTACATTTAAAATAAATTCTTTAATAATACGTTTATAAGTGCAACAATTACTTACAGGCTAACACAACATGCACCATTTATGGTTTTACATAATATTTACAAAGCCAAAAGGATAATTTAAAATTAATGTTATTCAATAATTTTACGTGATTATAGCAATAAGAATAACATTAAAAAATACATACAAGCCTAAATTTTCAGCCTTCTACCACCAACCCCTATTTTTTAATAGCGATTTTAGTACTGTAGGTAGGTAGGTATGATAGGTAGGTAGGATAGGTAGGTATGTAGATAGATAGGTAGGTAGGTATGTAGATAGGTAGGGTAGGTAGTGTAGATAGGTAGGTAGGGTAGGTAGTTTAGATGGGTAGGGTAGGTAGATAGTAGGGTAGGGTAGGTAGGTGCGCCGTAGATAAGTACTACCCGTGTGAAGCCGGGGCGGGCAGCTAGTATATGTATACATATACATACATATATATATATATATATACTCGTATACAATATGTATTAATAAATATAAATGTGAAAGATTGTATGTTTGGATATTTGTTACTCAATCACTCAAAAACGTCTGAACGGATTTGAAGGAAATTTGGCACACAGATAGTTAATAACCTGTATTAACACACTAGGACATTTTCCGTCATCATCGCGGACAAAAGTTTAAAAAAATTATAATAAATGTTCTAATGAAAAATGAAGAAAACCTCTTATCATACTGTAATGACCTCTTCAGTCCACGGCACGGCTGCCAAACGTTCATTATAAACGCGCACGATTTGAAGTGAAAAGTATTTCATATATAATTTATGAGCGACGGGCTTTAGAGTTGTTACATATAATATAGTGCACGAACGCATAACAAAGAAAATATGAAAGAAAATATAAATGGGGTTTAGTTGGTTTTTACCCGACTTCCCCAGAGGGAGGGTAAGGTTTTTTGTGAGTAATGTATGTAATATCTATTTCTTTGGCACGCTCTGTAGCCTAAACGCCTAGATGGATTTTAACAAAAATTACACCATATTTTATTTCAGGTTATTGGTTTGTGGGCCTGCAATAACCTAACAAAAAATAAAGTTCAATAGTTAATAATGCTTGTTGGGCATGATGGGCATTGACGTTGACTGTTGGTGTGGCCCCAACATTATAAATATTATGTAACGAAACGCACAATGATATTTGAGATATTTAATTCAAGACAACAACTAAAAAACATGTAAAGCAACTACCATAATTTGTTTAACTTTTACTTCGACATAAAAAATCTTTAAAGTTTAAAGAACAATGAAACAATTAACTCGTTACAAATTACAATATAAATTCTTTAGTAACTGAAAGTGAATACGCGGGACAAAGTTACATACCTACCATATAAGGCGAAAGTGTGTTTGTCTGTCTGTACGTTCTCACGGCTAAATCGCTGAACCGATTTTGATGAAATAACCATGCTTTAAAGCTAAAGCGGCAATGGGCCGGCCATATAGTCGTACAACCGTTGACTGTTGGAGGGAGTAGACGTGTTCTTGAGTGGAAACCGCGAATTGGATAACGTAAGGTAGGACGCTCTCAGGCTAGTTGGAGCGACGATCTTAGCAGGGTGTCTGGTAGCAACTGGATGGGAGTTGCCGAGAATCGATCTGAATAGCGTGTAAGTGAAGAGGTATATGTTCAGCAGTGGTTCTGGAATGGCGACCGCGTACCGGAAGACGAAGCGTTGGAAGGCCTCCCACAAGATGGACCGATGAAATAATGGATAAATCTGCACCTAAAGTGGCAAAGTGGGGTAATGAAGTTTGTATAGGAAAAAACCGAAATTCACGCGGACAAAGACGCGAACAAAGCGCTAGTCATCAAGATACTTCTATTGTTAATTATTTTGGGTGGCTTGCATGACTGAAAAAGCTTTTTAAATACTTAGTAATATATTTAAAATTATTTACTTAAAATAAATGTTGGTGGTAGATGGTGTCCAAACATGCTATGGTGGTGTTATTTGTAGTAACTACAAAGCAAGTCCATACTGAACTTGGCTTCATGTGGAAGGTTTCTAAGTAAACAGAAACACCACACTCGACGATTACAAGTAATGCTAATTAACTATTAAATGGCTAAGAGATCAGCACGTTTTAATACCATCATAATTCCAGCTATCTAATTATGCAACACATTTTCGTAATCGATTACTACTAATCTGTTTCATTTTGACAGTTCAACAACATTCATTGCGTTATTTACGTAGTTGAGCAAAACATTTTTTTCGAACTTATTAAGCAATGGATTAGCAATCTGTTTCAAAACGATTCTGATTCTGATTGATCGTGTATTACGTAATTAGGGTACTGAGCTAGAGAGAGACGGAGCTATACAAGACCGATAGCACCATCCATTTTTCGGAGGTGTAACTTCTTTTTGGTTTATTGAAAGTATGTGAAAAAAAAGATATATTGAGGTACTAACGTTTAACGAACTACTTATAACGCCTACAACTAGGTGAAACCGGCGTGGTCCATATTACATGCAATACTTCTTCTAGGTGTATCATATTTTTTGGCTTATCGAAAAAATCTAAGAAAAACATATGTTGAGGTACCAATGATGTACTAAATTTTTACGATGGAATTATAACGCCTACAATTAGGTGAAACCGACGTGGTCCATATTACATGCAAAACTTCTTCTAGGTGTAACTTTTTTTTGGCTTATCGAAAAAATCGAAGAAAAACATATTTTGAGGTACCAATGACGTACAAAATTTTAACGAAAAGACGAACTAATTATAACGCCTACGGTGAAACCGACGTGGTCCAAAATTCATAATGGCTGGCCACTTTTCCTTCGTTAACGAGGTACCAATTATTTGTTGTCCGGTACCAAATGGTACAAAAACTTGGTATTGCAGAAACTTCCAAAATCTCTCTTGGTCCAGTCACCCTGACGCAGAAATAATACGGATCCTGTACTTGCTTTCAGTCATCTAATAAAGAATAATGATTAATTAAAATAAGCTAAAATTAAGCTTTCGGGTGAATTACCTACTTGTGTTAGCACTAGCTAAGCGACAGTAACCTATGTTGTGGTAAAAAGATTTAATAAATCAGTCGATATGAAAGCTAGCGGGACTGACTTATTTTAAATTTTAATATCGTCAGTCGCGGAGGAATCCTATACTATTAAATGAGCAATATATGTTTATATATTTGTAATCACGTTCCCGAAAACGGCTCTAACGATTTCGATGAAAGTTGTAATATAGAGGTTTACGGGGGTAAAAAATCGATCTAGCTAGGTCTCATATTCAAAATGAAGGTGATACAACGTTGGTATACCTGGATGATATGTTTATCTATTTTCACCCGAGCAGAGCTCTGTCGACCAGTTACTAACTGTAATTAGAGAAAACTTTCTTGTTATTAAAACCAGTGCTGGTTCTTCATAATCAACCTATATTGTTCCCACTGCTGGGACAGGCTGCCTCTCTGTGAGAGAGAGTGGGCCGTATAATCCACCACACGGGCCCAGTGTGGCAGATGTCATATGTCTTCGAATTTTTGGTTCTCGGACATGCCAGTTTCCTCACGATGTTTTCCTTCACCGTTGTGATGAAATAATTTACACAAAGTAAAGTGCCACGACCTATAATCTAGTAATTCGCGGCCGTTACCGCCACCACTGCTTCCTGGACCACCGATGTTCCACCACTGCTCAGGGCTGGTACTAACACTTATTTTAAAATAACAAATAATTCAGTGGAAGCAACTTCTGTTTTTTAACTCTATTATCTAGAGGAAGAATAATACTATCGCAATCTTTAGTAGATAATATCCTTAATTCACCTTTAACCGGATCACACAAATATATTTTTATCGGACAGCCAAAATCCCCTCATTTTCCTGTAATTATGTTCAAAGTTCAACACGCAACGAAGGCGGTTTATTTTTTGCTTAAAAAAGAGCACCATTGCTCTTACATAACCGGTAAAATACCGCATTATAGCCCCATACATTTCTGCCTAAAACAGTACAGCTTGAAGGCACTAATAAAAATGCTAAAATCTACCCACAGCGTGTGCCCAAGACATGCAATATTGCAAATAACTCGACGATGTAGGAATATCAGTATCACGCATTCATATTTGTTCTTTGAACTTATTGTGCAGTTAAATATTTTAATAACGGCCGCCCTCATCTATTAACTTTAATGAAGCACTATCTTATGATTACAGTACGTAACCATACGACTCAAGCATGCAGGCCAAATGTCATAAATAATTTAACCTGATATTCGTAGCATTTGCTCTCCCTATTCTTATGTTCCTCTTCGGCAAAGCTTCTGCAATATCTTTGACAATATAGAAGTCTTTCGGCAGGCTCATCAGCAGATTTGACGTCACATCTCGGATACCAAAGAATCCTTTCGATAATATTGGTGCTCGCAACTTCGTCCGCGTTGAAGTCGGAAAACAGCAAAATATCCTTAGTAAAAGGTGTATGTAAGCTATGTTTGAAATCTTATACGACCAAAACAATATAGTTATGTTTCAACTTAGTCCATTCACTCATTCAGCCGTAGTATTGACACAAACTCTTAACTCTTCCGACATGAAGAGTACTCTGAATTTTGTGAAAGATTATAGGAATCTCTTTGCCAAGTTTAATTAAAATGTATCTAATGGTTTATTATTTTTAGAGAGGAAACAGTCATGTCCTAGAACCAAAAATTCGAAGACATGTGACATCTACCAACCCGCACTGGGCCCGTGTGGTGGATTACGGCCCACTCCCCCTCGAAGAGAGGAGGCCTCTGTCCCAGGCAGTGGAAACATTACTGGCTGATTATGCATGTGACGTCCATGTCTACCAGACAGACAGACAATATTCCAAGTTTTAAAAAAATCGTCAGAATAATCTAACCGAATATGTGATCCAAGCTACTGTATCATTACTTTAGTTTACAACAGTAACATTAACTACATCATCGGTGTTTACCTCATGATTCAGTAATTTACTAGTTCAAACGGATCTCTTGAGTCATCGCTCATCACACGATCTTTCATTACTACAGATCGTATTTATGACTATGGCGTCGCGTGACGCCGATTTGTATTACATTCTACTTCCTTTGCTTAACAATAGGTGTTTCCATAGGCGGCTGTGGCTGCTTTTGTACATATTTTCTTTTTCCAAGCGTGGTAACGCGGTCTTAGAGAGGCCCTTGTATTTTCACCTGCTGTGGACTGAGATAGGACAGGCTTGTAGATTTTTTGTGATTTTTTAGTCCTTTATAACTTAAGTGACCAGTAGAACAGTCGCAGAAATTGGCTCGTTCAATAACCACCATTGCTTATAAATTGGGGGATATCATTATGAATCACATTCATCCGACAATTGGATTGATGGCGGTAATCGATGACATAATGTTACCCCTTTTTGCCAATAGTTTTCTATCTTTCAAATCCTGCGTGGCAGCTACGTTTTATGACAAGGCTTGTTTAACCCAGGCTTGGCAATTATTACTTCTCGGCGACCTCAAGTAGAGATGGCTTGACCTATTGGAAACTATAATAGCCTTGCGTGACAAAGCGATAGGTTAAATACCCCCTACAATAAATATGTACTTAGCTAAGGTCGTTGCACTTGTAGTTAGCTGTGGTTTTAAGGTTGATGGTGTTAAGTCTAGTTTCAATGAACTTCGATGATTCATCAGCAAATATTGTCGCACCTATTTGTAACCACCTAATGTTAAACGAATGTAAAAGCCATGCGATCTATTAGACCTGGCTTGTTTTAACCCCCCTCCTCCCTGTACTTTAGACTGCTACTGACAGCACCAGTCTATCTGCGTCTGTAGATTCAGCAATATCTATTCTTCTTCGTATCGGTGGCACGACAGTATTCCAGATATTGTTGGTCTCAAACTTCGCCACTTCCACGGCGTCGTCGGTGGCAGCGCTGATGTTACTTTAACTACATGTTTTGAGACACACAAGGCAGGTTAGGAGGTGGAGCATCCTCTATAGAAAAGGGAGGATCCTCCGACCAGACGGGTGTCGTGTCTGGTGAGCAACTGCTCGACGATTAATGTCGGAAATGTCGACCGCGCAGTAAACTCTAATTGCGCGATGCAGGATTTTGTGTGACTTGCCGTCTTTGATGCGTAGTTCGCATGTGGCGATAAAATATATTTATTTACACTTCTTATACAGTAGTGGTTAATGAAAGACTTAATGCCACTAGGTATTCTCTACCAGTCAGCAAATCAGCGTTGCTGTGTTTTGGCTTAATCTTGGTGCTGTGCTGGTATAATTAGTTACAGGCACAACCACCATCGGCTTTTAAAAGTTGGCTGGGACAGACTGGATACGGAAGGTGGAGTGCAGGGTGTTGTGGCGCAGCCTGGGAGAGACCTATGTCCAGCAGTGGACTGCGATAGGCTGACTTGATTGATTGACTTGAAACAGCTTTGTATTTGCGACTTAGGTTAAAATAAATGAATTTGCAAGAAATAGATTGGACCTGTTAAACCGCAATAAAGATTATAGAAGAAAACTTTAACACAATTTTGCCTCGATCGGCTCTAGATCATAATAATTTAATTCGACACATATACGAATCTTTTGGAACGTAGAGAAAGTTCTCGATACCAGTTATCTTGTAATTCGACGATTGGATGAACAAATAATTATATCCGGCTGTTATTATTTTAAACAAATATTGGACTTGAATTATCTTAACGAGTTCGGTATGTTTTGTAGTAGTGGTTGTTTTTCTGTGGAATGGCAAAAACTTCCATTGTTTATACTATACTGTACATAGTTTTGAAGTAGTAGTAATTCATGCCAGAAAGTAGTTCACATGTCTGGTTTGTTTGACATTATTTTCCCTTTCCTAAGCATTCCACGTTCATGGTTCATCCCAGTGTGATTACTCAGATATAACGTGTATCATATATTCGGTTAATCTCAGTGGCATTGTGCATTGTGTTGCATAATCAGTATTTGATTAATGTTGCTCTGAACTGGGTGCCCAGCCCACTAAATATTGGAGCTGATCAAATCTGTAACATGGTCTTTGATATTTGTGTTCCTGTTTGAAGATTTGTTACCTAATTAGATCCTAGACTATTATAGATTATAGCACATGGTCCCTCGGTATCGGTGCAGTGGGAATTACAGCCAATCAATCTGCCCAGCCTTTTCCCAACTATATTGTGCTTGGCTTCCAGTCTAACCGGATGCGGCTGAATACCAGTCTTTTACATGGAGCGACTGCCTATCTGACCTCGACAACTTTGGTAAGACTGGTTGTCAGACTTTCGGGCTTCTGACGACCCGTAACGACTGTCAAAGATCCACGAATGACAGTCGGGACCAACGGCTTAACGTGGTTTCCAAGGCACGGAGGAGTCTCGGTATGTAAAGATGGTCACCCATCCACGGGCCAACCCCGGCAAGTGTAGCTTAACCTGATGAATCGACCCGTGCGGCTGTTATTACTTAGTTACGAGCTCCTCGACGAAATTACAGGCATTGCATGAGATATTTTATCTTTAACTAAGACTCCATTGTATGACATGTCAATCAGACGTATAATTCTGCCAATTGACCTTGTTTCTGTAATTTGTAAAATCCGGTCTTATTCATTCTATCGTTTTCCTGTATATTTATTTCTACTTTAACGGCTTTAATTATATTTACTCAAAGAATTCTTCAATGCGGTCCTCAATATGACGAGTGGTGGGATTTTCGCGAATGCCTATCGTCAATATGAAAAACCGATTGCCAAGTAATAAAATGTAAACTGCGAACGGTTTCATGTAAATATTGTGGGCTGGATTTTGTATAGTTTCAATATTTATTTTATTTGCAGCTGTTATAATAAGGAGTTTTGAATTTGGAGCATTTAATGTATCATAGAATAATACTATGGGACAATGAATAATATTGTCTTTTTTATCTTTTTCGTGTGGTTGGTGTCAGAGTTTTAAAGCCGTCCATGGGCCTCTGACTTGGCTTCACGACAACGATGTTTAATAACTACTATTTTGTCTGCACCTTTTTCTTGGGGAAGCCTATTTTCAGCAGTGGAAGTCTCCGATGGTAATCCCTTATTAATAAAATTGTGGGGAGCGAATTTACTAGCCTGTAATATCTATATCTATAAAAATCAATGCCACTTTTCGTTGTAATTTTATAACTCAAGAACGGCTGGGCCGATTTAGCTGATTTTGGTTTTGAAATGTTTGTCATAGTCCAGGGAAGGTTTAAACGGTGAGAAAATTAGGGTAGGGTAGGTAGGGTAGGGTAGGGTACCGTGCGAAGTCGGGGCGGGTAAAGCTAGTATAATATAATAACCTACCTTTAGATGGGAAATTACGTCAAAATCGCTTCATAAATCCTACTTGGCCTTGTATCAATTCGAAAGAAATATTGGTTTATTTGTCACAGAAACACGTCCACACAATGAGACGAGAGAAACCAGAAAAAAAATATTATAATGATATAAGAAGGTAAATCCCGTAAACTAAGTTGTTTCCCCAACCTCATAGAAGTTGTAAAAAAACCTGCTCCATTGAATTATATTTTAGATAGTGGTTCTTCTTCTTTAGGCATGAGTGATGGATTAGTTATTATTAAATAATAGTAAAATATTGTGATTAAAATATTAGGTACCTACATTTAAGGCTTGTGCAGACCAGCGCAACTTGTCGCGCGACGCGACACGAACAATACAATTTCTAAGAAAACTTCACAGTATAACAATAACCGGTGTCGCGTCGCGCGACAAGTCGCGCTGGTCTGCACAAGCCTTTAAATATCGCTACTGGTGGAGGCTGGAAGACTACATGTGGAATCCATTTACTATGACTCCGCTTGTATTGACTAATCCTAATTACTATACCTAATTGCAGTGTGAAGTTTGGAGCGAAATTATAACAAAGTTCGGATATAATGACTTTGCATAAAGTCACACTAAGAAAACATATTTAATTTATGTATTTAAATTTTTATCCTATGTTTTTAATATGTTTCTTTTGTGTCAGCTCACGATTCTTTTTCTTATTAATAGATTCATACAATTTGTACTTTTTAGGGTTGCCAAATGGAACGTAATTTTGTACATAAACAGGCATTCGACCACTTTTACCATGTTTGTACCTGTCTCGATTTCTGTCTGAAATATTTTCTTGTTTCATACTTTTTAGAGCGTGCTTTTTCATTAGTCGGGTTTTAGTTTTTAAACTTACTTTTTTTACGTTGTTGCAGACAAATTTTTCGAACATAGAATCAATATCCTTCAAAAATGATTCAGATTATGATTGATCGTGTGTTACGCTATTAGGGTTCTAATTTGATATAAATGTCCTTTTCGTTGTTTCATGCTTGTGGCTACTCATTCTTTACTTGCACGAAATTCGCAATAGATATTGTATCACTTTGGAACGCGCATAATAAATATATTTTTTATTAAATAGCTTAAGGTCTCTCGATTTGTAAACTTGTCTTATCTATATTTACGACTGTCAAACTATCTTTAGCCGCCAGTAGGCTGAGATCTCCTAAAAGTGCCGGAGATACGCATAAAGGCTTTCGATGACCGGTAATCGGCTGATGTCATTCGATAAAAAGTTGTATGTGTTATGAATTTCCTTATATGGTTGTTTTGTATATCTGTCGCGGAGATGCTAATACAGTTATAGCCGTGATATAGTTAAATCCTTTAGGGATATAGTTATATACCGTGATATAGTAATAAATAAATAGTTATAATTATTTATTTATTTAAATGCCTTAAAACTACCATTACAGGTCTTAGCCTGGTGGTAGTTTTCCAAGTCAAATACACCAAATTAAAATACAAAATCCTGAAGGTCATAAAGATTAATATTGTTTATAACATAATGTTAACAATATTATACTTGTATTGTACTTTTGCGAATTCACCACACTGACATGTAAAAAATATCAATTTCAACTTGCATATAATTGATTGTGCGAATTGCTCGAGTTAGAGGGCTTTTGGCGAGCAAGTTGGTCCTGGCTGATGGTGAAAGCGGTTCATCGTGACGAACGCATTCTCTCATTGGCCGGAGTCTATTACTCTAGTAGTATCAATAAAGACTCAACGAGTAAATAATATATTTAGAAAGGTTATTAAACAATATCAAAGCTCCTCGGACATTGTAAACTCTCTCCGTCTCGTAATTATCAGAATCCAAAAATAGACTGTACAACGTACACAAATGTTCAAATAACAATAATTTTATAACAATGTGTTGGGCACATGTTATTCCGTTTTGTTTTACAAGCACGTCATGTCTGTGATCTTTTTGTACGATTAAATGTTAACACTCTCATGTATACGCTCTGTTAATATATTTTCAATGGTTTGCGTTAAGTTTCTGATGGCAGTTTTAGTTATAACCGCTTTTTGGAGAAGAAATTCGTCGTTCAGCCGGGCGCAGCATGTCATTTGTTGTGTAACATATTTTCTGTTACTTTCCTGCAATCAAAATCGAAATCTAAATACTTAATCAAGTATGTGGGAGTGATTTCGTGAAAAGGGACGGAAGTGTGTCACAGGAAGCCGGGGAAGCGCGCGCTATTTGATTTGACCAATGAGTGCGTGTTACAGTTGGCCGGCAGAAACGACCTTGACGAGGCCCCGCCCCTTTAATGTTGCTTATTACCAAGGTGAGATGTCAGATGTTACACATCATATGCGACTACTCGTTTTTTGAAGTGAAAACTTCTTTAGGCGCGTTTAGCACTTTTTGGGTGAACAAAAATCATGGAACTCGCGTCATCGTCACCGAACGCTTTCCATGACCTATATGTATACTGTGCATTTAAGTTTAATTTTTGGGTGAACAAAAATCATGGAACTCACGTCATCGTCACCGAACGCTTTCCATGACCTATATGTATACTGTGCATTTAAGTTAAATTTTTGGGTGAACAAAAATCATGGAACTCGCGTCATCGTCACCGAACGCTTTCCATGACCTATATGTATACTGTGCATTTAAGTGTATTTTTTGGGTGAACAAAAATCATGGAACTCGCGTCAACGTCACCGAACGCTTTCCATGCATGAGCTATATGTATACTGTGTATATATATGTAGTATGTACATAGATATACAATTCACAAGTTACTTAGTTTTCACTTCTATCGGCAGTCCCCAAAGACTGCCCCGCATGTTTTTTTTCATCAATACATCTCTATTAGGGGTATTTTTAGTAGTCACCCCTTTCCTGCCATATCATCTAGGCTCTAGGGGATGATTTTTAAGTGTCCTACAAAAAGATACTATAAGTACACCTCTGCCTAACCCTTTGGGGAAAACAGTCGTAATGTTGTGTTTTGTGTGTGCTATAAAAAGATTCCCTTGTTCCGTTCAGCGTGGGTAGTGTCCTTATTTTGGCAAATATTTTATATATCCCAACCAATAACCAATGAACAACATTATTTTGTTTTTTAAATTGTATTTAATGGTTGAATACAGGGCCTTTGGCTGCTTTTGTATGTGTGTAATTTGGATTTTTGCTTTTTTTGTGTGCGTTTTGTTTGTGCAGAATAAACAATTTTTTTTTTTTTTTTTTATATATTTTATTCTACTGCCCTTTGGGTATGTGTTTGTTTATCTCGCTATCTCCTTGGCTTGCCAAGAAGTCGTTTACTGCTGATTGGACCCTGCACTGCGTGATTTTTGGCCCATAGCTCATCAGGCAACAGCCCTACATCAGCGATTTATGTTTGTTTCGAGTTCCTGATAAAATCGTTTCACTCTTGAAGTCCTAAAATGCAGGATTCAATTAGTTTGGGGTCGTTCATTAATCAAGTGAGCCTCGAAAAGCGGGGGAGGGGTTCGGAAAAAATCACGAAAGATCACAAGGCCTAGGTAATGAGATATCACGTGTATTCGCGATTTCTAAACCGAAAAGCGGCGGGTGCCCTTTACTCGCCGTTACCAGGTAACGATTATATTACGATTATATGGGAGGTGGGTTAGTCTAAAACCTCACCATGTATCACATGGGGGGCTATTAAAAACTTGCTAAAAACATCATGTGGACGACCCCTTTGGTGAATAATAAATAAACAAAACAATATTTCTTTCTTTTTCTTTTGGCATTGCTTAAGTATCGCACACATTCAAGTACCACAACATACAGTGTGGTAATGTTACAACCTCGTCCTTCTCACATAATGTCTCATAACATAATACTCTTAACCTAAGGTTACTTAGTCAAGTGGCACTGTCAATGGCATCAGTTCGATGCCCAGGCAAGGTCGTGTGACAAAATAAGTGAAAGTGATACGCGGCGCATGTATGAGCCGATACGCTTCGAGTGCTGCTGCTGTAATGTGCGGTGCTGTGCGTGTAGTGGGGTAGAAAAAAGATGTAGTGTGATTTTGGGCATAAAGTTTTAATTTCTTTGGGTGAGATTTTACGGGCTTTTGTTGCAAAATGTTGTTCGACGTTGTTAAGGCCTACTCTATTAGTTTTTGTTGGTGTTTGATTGCTGCTTGTCATGTCAAGATTTCTTCGTTTTTTTGAGAGGTTCATGCCCTTCATCCTTCTGTACCTGTAACCCGACACTTTGTCCCTTACGATATTGGAGTTCGGTCTGTTGTAGACTGTCCGGATGGCCAGAATAGCTAGAATAAAAAGGTTAATAAAAAGGAAAGTGTTGGAACGTATCTTGCTTTTATTTACCTGTTAAGGCGTCGATAACCGACTTTTATTGATTTCATATTGAAGATAACGTTTAAACGAGTAGTGTTAATGATTTGGTAAAAATATAGGTACTTATGTTAAATTAGAGCATTTTCTTAATAACTTAATACAGGAATAATTTACATTATGTTTTTACTAGCAGCGCCCCGCGGTTTCACCCGCATAAGTCTCGATCCTGTGGTAATATCGGGATAACAAGTATCTTATGTGTTAATCCAGGTTATAAACTATCTGTTTGCCAAATTTCATCCAAATCCGTTTAGTTGTTTTTGCGTGAAAGAGTAACAAACATCCATACACCCATCCATACTCACAAACTTTCGCGTTTATATTATTAGTACGAGTAGGATATTTCATAGGGAAATTAATTTGTAAAGTTATGTCTAACGCGGATAAGAAACTGAGAATCACCCAAAATCTGTATGCGTATTTTTCTGAAACCTTCACCATTTTAAAGATAATTTAATTATTTATCTTTTAATATACGTGTTTCATTAAAATATCTTTTGTGTTATGTATAATAAATAAATAAATAATGTGTCTAATTTGGGACAGCGCTCCTTGATGGGCGAGTCCTATCACTGGCTGGACGTACGACGCGTTGCGTGAGCTCAGTACAGAACACGTAAGCTAACCACCGAAGGTCACTGGCATATATCTGCGTCTTAAGCAATAGTAGAGAACCAGATCCTATACGTAGTCTGGTCATAAGTTTTGTCACATATGGAAAGTTAAATAAATGACACAATGAGTTACGCACTACAACCATTTATATATCAAATAAAAGGGTATAAAATACAGATTTAAACCACATTAAAATTATTCGAAATGTCCTCCTCTTGCTTTGATACAAGCCTTCAATCTGCAAGGCCAGTCATCAATCGAAGCACGCACGACATTCATGTCAATATCGGCGACTGCTTTAATCAGGGATGCTTTAAGTGACTCCAAGTTGCGATGGGGTTTAGCGCAGACCTTCACCTCTAAGTGCTGCCATATTTTGTAATCCAAGGGATTTAAGTCTGGACTGGATGAGGGCCAATCCTCATGCCTGATAAAGTCGATTCCACGGGTCGTGAGCCAGTTTTGGGTACTTTTCGCCTCATGAGCCGGCGCAGAATCCTGCTGGAATACCCAGTGCCTGTTTTCGAACATTGTTTGTGAAAGAGGTTCCACAATGTTTGTTAGGACTGTGTTTTGATATACGAGGGCACTGGTTTTCACTCCTTTTTCACAAAAAAAACACCTCCGTTGGACCCAAATAGTACACCCCAAGCCAAACCATGAATGCCAAAGGGTGATGACCACGCTGAACACGTGGCACACGTTTGTTCGCTTCTTCACTAGAGTGTGCACACACTTTATCATTTTGTTTATTGAAACTCTCCTCAACATTAAAAAAAAATTCGTCCGAAAAAAGTATTTCACGGTATTTTTTTCCCGCGTACCGCCTTAACAAAACCCGGCTTCTTTCGAGTCTGATTTTCTTCAGCCATGCGTTAAGAAGATGTGCTGTTTTTTTTCTATAAGCACGCAGTCCTAGGTCTTCATTTAACACCCTTTTAACAGTAGTTCTGCTTAGTCCCATCTGCAGAGCCAACATTTTTTGCTTGCGGACAGGATTTCGTTGGATTTGCGCCTTCATTGCTTTGATGACCGCTGGAGTCCGAACAGTACGAGGTCGACCGCTCCTTTGTTTATCTTCTAATCTTGAATCTTCCCTGAATCGTTTGATAGTACGATAAATAAATCTCAGTGGAATTTTAAAATTTTTCAGCAGTTTGAAAATCTCAGTAGGCGCGTGACCGCAACGATGCAATGCAATTACTGCGACTCTGTCTTCATTGCGCGTCCACTCCATTTTAGAAAATGAATAAAATTACAGAAACCCTTTGTTTTTATTTTCTTTAAATATTCAAATTTCGAATGCCCATAATATTTTCCTCGGCTTGCATTCTAAATTCGAAATTTTACCTATGTGACAGAACATGGCCCGACTACGTAATTATTTCCGTCAAAAATATTTACAACAAAACAAAAGTATTTTAAAAAAACATGTGTACCATCATTATCGTCAATCGAATGCAAAAATCAATTGCATACTACCTTATCTGTGTATGTAATCTAGGTTATTCGACTTTGCATAGATAGTATCGATAATATTATG
Organism: Agrochola macilenta; assembly: GCA_916701695.1. Classification (NCBI taxonomy): domain Eukaryota; kingdom Metazoa; phylum Arthropoda; class Insecta; order Lepidoptera; family Noctuidae; genus Agrochola; species Agrochola macilenta. The sequence goes on from OU753578.1 coordinate 7,209,292, forward strand.
TGTTGTGATTATCGGCAAAGCGTTGGTGATCGCGTGACGGTTAATTAGTCACTTTATGTCAAGTATGCTTGAAATTGTGCTGTCGAGTGTGGTATCTGGGCAGTAGGGCAAGTGTACTATTGCTCTACTGCCTAGTCACTAATTTCGCATGGCTGTTTGGCATGCCAGAGCCTCAAGTTTCAAGACGAAGGGATGCTATTACTCGGTCGTAGTCTCAGGGATGCCTGGCCATGTCTAACCCAAATTTTATGCCTCCAGGTTATTCTGAGACCTTATATCAAATAGGTTTGTGGTGGCATCTACATCGCCACATGTGAACTATGCATCAAAGACCTGACGTCACACAAATCCTGCATCGCGCAATTAGAGTTTACCGCGCGAACGACATATACCATACATATAAGACTATTCGACATCAATCGTTGGGCAGGTGCCCGCCAGACACAACACCCGTCTGGTCGGAGGATCCTCCCTTTTATATAGAGGCTGAGTGAACTTTACACCCTGTTCCTCATACCTCTAAAGGTCTAAAGGTTTATTAAACTGTTCTACCACACTGCTGAGCAAAGGCCTCTCCTAAATTCTGCTAGAAACTGTTTGCCTGCACCACTACCTCTTTTGGGTCGACTTCGGAGACTGTTCCGTCAATTGCTTTTGCCTACCTCTGTCGATCAGATCAGATCAGATCGTAGGCATTCTAGGAGTAGAAAACTTTTCTGTTTAAATATGACAATACCACATCTTAAGCTGCATAATACTACCGTGTCAAACCTCCATTGAATATTTCCAAGTCGCGTGCGCAAGGATTTTTATTAGATTTTAGATTCAAGCAATTCGTCTCGAGATCTCGGAACGTATACCACTCACGCGCACTCGTTTTCTAAAGAATGCTCGTTATGTAAGTATGAAGAATTGGAAATTGATGCTGGAAAGTAAAAGTTTCATTACAAAATGTGCAGTCTAGCTGAAGAATAGTTCTTTTAGAGTAAAAATAGGCAGTCAGCAACGCCCAACTCACATAATGTAACGTACACAAAACGCACACTCATTTAAATAAGCTCATGTAAAGTCTGTAATGTTGCCTTCTGTCATTCTATGTTACTTATATTAATATATTTCCTCGAAATTATATAAATTATAAATAGTAAATACTGGCATAATTCTTATAAGTACATTACGTAAATTTAAGGAAGAGTGAAGTGTCCTAATACACACATTAACTTGCTTCAAAGGACACTTCTATCACTAGCTATGTAGTACCTACAAAGCTTGATAAACTATTTGTATTTGTAACTTACACTTTATTCCCGTCACAATTCACATGTGGATGGGAAAATGTGTTACAAAAATAGATTCTAAAGTGGTTTCCGGCTCCTCAATACTTTGTTTGAAGTCCAAAAGTTTCTCTAAATCATATCAAGGAAATGTTAATAGATTGAGCCGCGATTGACTATTTATGGAAAGTAGAACAATAAAATGTCTGTAATTGGAAGATCCGCAGATACGGTTGACTAGACCGGTTCTTGAGGTCTAGGTTGATGCGTAGATAATTTTTGGTAGAATGTGTTGTTGTGCCCGGTTGTAGCACGACAAGTCGCAGTAGTTTTCACGAGCCTTGATGGCAATAGGCTCGCCCCCTTAATACTATATGGGACAAAATAAACATAACTGACGAAATGTGGGTGTACTTTAGGTACACCTCTGCCTAACCCTACGGGGAATACAGGCGTGATGTTAATGTGCCTTTTCACAACTATGTTGTGGTCAGCTTCCAGTCTAACCGGATGCAGCTGAATACCAGTATTCTATTTGAACTCCACAACCCAGCTGCTGGATGGGAGAATGTTTTACAATATTAAGTAATAATCTTTTACGGTTTTTTAAATTTTAGCGCCCAGCACAAAAAAACCCTATCTAACTTTCCCTACAAAAAAAAATAGAAGAAAAATAAGTATTAGTCTCAGAAACACGTGCATAAAAAAAAAAAAACACAATAGATTTAAATACAATAAGGAGCACAAAACAGAAATAGTCGGCAGCTGCACGTCATGACTGTGACAAGAAGGCTACCACTCAGCATGATGCTGTGCTATGGGGACCCACAGCACAGCGCTGATTTTCAGTGGTCAACCGAAAAAGACGCACGGAAACCAGGTTTAATGTATTATACATAAATATAAAATAAAATAAAAAATGAATTATACATAAATATAAAATAAAATAAAAAATTATTCATACATAAATATAAAATAAAATAAATAATGAATTATACATAAATATACTCGTAAAATAAAATGTCAGCTTATGTTTTTCTTGATTTTTGCTAAAACTTGCTTGTTTGAAACACTAAAAGAATAGTTTTTTTTTTTTTTTGCTACTTGTGTAAACAATTTATTTCATATACGCATTCCTGACAAAATTACAAACACTACACTTAGCACTTAGCAGTTCTGGCGCGGGGCCAATGACCCTGCAACCGCAAGTTTTACTAATTAGCCTAGTGGTCGAATATCGCTGCGTTTGGGCAACGATAACTGTTGTTACGGGATTCTAGGCCTTGTGGGGCTCTAGGACTGAATATAAACAGCAGACTTTAATATGTACCTTCAAAGAAGTTCATATCTAACCAGTTTCATAACAAAATCCCGTGAACAGGATGACCACATATGTTGCCCGGTTCTATAGACCCCGAGCGCTGCCTGCAAGCAAGAATAGTCCTTACGGTGGTTAGATATGAACTTCTTCGATGGTACCTACTCCTCATTCCGGTGTCCGTTTTTCTGTCACATGCGAATTTCTGCAAAACTATAATTTAACTTAAAATCACGCCTGTTTTCGCTGCAGAGTTAGACAGAGGCAGAGGTAACCTAGAGAACTACACCCACATTTCGCCAGTTATGTTTAAGTCCCATGTAATAGGGGACGAGCCTATTACCATCAATTAGGCATAAATCCAGACTCCGGGCAGCCACTGAGAAATTTCTGATGGAAAAACCCAATAACACTGGTAGACCTTTTTTTTTTTTTAGTTGGAAATTGTCAAATAATTTCGCCCGCCCTGGGCGGAGCGCGTGTCAGACTTTTACTGACTAAGACCCACCCGTGTTCCTTCCGTTGCTGTGTGCCGGGGCCGCGAAATCCCTTTCGGACAAACTCGCAACCCTAGCAGGCATTGGCCCTAACGGACCCCGTCAGTTGGTGCTGACATCTCTTTGAGGCGCGCGTGGAACACAACGCGCCGTCGACCCGGGCCAGCAGTAGCGCTTGCGACTGCTAGGCTTTTAGTTGCATTTTACTAGTTTTCTTGCTGACCCCTTTAATTAAGCTAAATGAGATTGTGCTAGGAGTGAATTCACGTCAATAGTGCGATGTGTGGGAGTCGGATTCACGACCTCACGCGAGATAGTCTTATTGCCACTTGATCGCTATTTACCCGACTACGGTAGAGACAAGGGTTATTTAGAGCGTTCACCAAAAAAGTTGACAACGTCGCAAATAGCTGTCAAATATTTACTGGTGTTGATTAATTTGGCAATATTACTGTATGGAAATAAGAAAAATGGCTAACTAGTGAATGCGTGTGAAGTGATTCAGTGTTATAATGAAAATTCATTATTAGTATCTAGAATACTATGACTTACTATTACGAATATATACGAATTGCAATTATAAAACTGAATTTGATGTTGTACTCGTTTTAGCTGAGGAGTACAACCGAGATATTAAGGTTGACTGGTAGAAAATGCCTTTTTTTTTTTTTTGGGTGGGAAATCATCAAATGACTCCTCCCGCTCTGGGCAGAGCGAGAGGGAGTGTCAGACTTTTACTGACTAAAACCCACCCGTGTTCCTTCCGTTGCCTATGTGCTGGGGCCGCGATATCCCTTTCGGACAGACCCGCAACCCCAGCAGGCATTGGTGCTTCCGGACCCCGTCAGTTGGTGCTGACATCCCTTTGAGGCGCGCGTGGAACACAACGCGCCGTCGACCCGGGCCTGGTCCTTATCGGACGGCGAGCTGCCCATCGCTCACCATCCGCAGGCCCGCGCCTACGGTGGCCGGAAGTCAGCTTGTGACTCCCGACGCCCGGGGCGTCTCCTGCGGCGACTAGGGGCGCGAGGGCGTGCAGCTTCAATCTCCCTCGCGCGCTCCGCCTCCTCCTTCGCGAGCATAACTGCTTCGCAGAAGGAGGTGACGGCCTCCCATGCACTCTCGCTCCGGACCATGGCCTGAACCAGGGCCGGACGCGAGAGATCGCCGCCGCCGATCGCCTCCGTGAGGACACGGCGGTGCTCCGCCCAAGCCGGGCAGACCTCCACCGTATGCTCCACCGTGTCCTCCGGGCGATCCACACAATGGTGACACCCGGTAGAAAAAAAAAACACGCATTATGTCCGCCTTTGTGCAGTATTTTTTTACTTGTGCATTAAGTTTTAATAAATAAATAAATATTACTAAGGGCAGCCGACCCCTCCGGGCGCCACTGAGACTTTACGTGGTCTACCGTGATCTATCTTAGATCTTCGCGTTTTGCATCCAAGCTTCCTCCATTGCCTTCTGCAGATGGTCGGTTGAAATAGACGCCTTTCTTGTCGAACCACATCAAATCAGCGCTCCACAAAACAGCACCGTCGTCCTTCTTCCTGTTATGCAAGTGTTCCTAAAACATTATATAAATATTGCGTGAATGTATGTCTATGATAAGATAATTTAAAGTATGTCAGTAGCCCAAAGAATCTATTTCATCTTATCTAAAAGTATTTCATTCAATTAAAAATGTATTAACATGAATCGTCTTAACATTTTAATTAGGGGCAATTATTTATAAAATGGATTTGTATTATACGGTCGGATAATTATTACTTAGGTAGTATTTTATGCTTCTACCAGAGATTTCATCCTCGTGAAATTATTGCCCGTCCTCTTTAACTTCGTTTTCGATTAGCGTTCTTTGTCTTTTTTTTGTGCGACTCCTAAGTTTTGTAACGTCATGTTAAATAGCCTATCACCTTCTTAAAAAATTAGGCTACTAAATAGTATTTTTTTTTCAAGTCCGACTATTACTTCCACAGATAAGAGCGTTCAACAAAAAAACTATACAGCTCTATATTACTTACAATCAAAATCAATCTGCTAACTATGTTACGGTCAGCGTCCAGTCTAACCGGATGCAGTTGAGTACCAGTATTTTACATAGGGCGACCGCCTATCTGACCTCCACAATCCAGTAACTGGGTAATACGATACCCTTTGGTAAGACTGGTTGTTAGACTTTCGGGCTTCTGACGACCCGTAACGACTGTCAAAGATCTACGAATGACAGCCGGGACCAACGGCTTAACGTGCTTCCCGAGGCACTGTATGTAAAGATGGTCACCCATCCACGGACCAACCCCGGCAAACATAGCTTAACCGGTTGGATCAACCCGTGCGACTTTTATTACTAAGCCACGAGCTCCTCTTGCTTTATATTATTATAGTATAGTAGATTAATGATTGTAATGTTTTTAAATTCATACTACTTTCAGAAAGTGTTTATTTTGTAGGTATTTTCCTGAACATTGTAGTAGATGAGCTCCTTGTCAATGAGCTCATTGAGCCGAGCTATTTGTTTGGTACCCAAAAAACTCGAATAAGGTCTTCCCAAAAAAAGTCCTTTAAAAAAGGTTGTCAGGAATGAACACAATAATAACAGCCCAGGATAGCCGCCACTATGTTGACAAAAAGTATTTTAGTAGATCGACACACACGTTTACAGTTTACTTAGTGCCGCATGCCGTAAGTACACAATTAACAAAGTGTTGGGACTTGTGAACAATAGCTAGCACTTGACTCAAACGTCTCATTGACTTGACAGGGTTGGCGAAAGTCTTCCAATGAACATAGAAATACTAAAACATGTATGTGATAAATAGAATTGAAAAAATCAAAAGTGGCAAATGGCAACCCATAATATCATAAAGCAGAAACAGAAACTGCTGTCTATCAGCTTAGTCAGCACTTTTTAAACCCCAGAGCACAGATTAGTTAGTACAGATGGTCACTCCGCAAAATCATTTAAATAAAAATCGACTCTTGCTACGACCCAATAAAGTGCAAATCAATTCTCGCAGCGCTAATTACCTACAGTTATATTCACCTAGAAGTTGACTCTCTTTCTTTCGTGTAACTCTTATATCTTCTGACTACGTGCCCACTGGATTCGACAAGTCGAGCCCGCGCGTACATATTTGTAGCTTCATACGTAAAATACGGAGTAAAAGGAAAATAGCTGCTAAATAAGTTGTAATGGCTCCAAAAAAAAATTGGATAAACGGCGCGATTGATTTCCTAGCCATGCGTCTGTTTCATTATAAATGTTGTTCATCTTTTACGCCTCGATTAATCAACTAAAATCCATAAAATTGCAGAAGTACAGCTAAAACGAACATAATGTTTTCAATTTGATCCCATCACACCAAATAAGTAATATCTCGCAAAGTGAACTTCAGCTAAAATCAAAAGCAATTTTTAAATAAATCGTTGCTATCCGATTGACGGACGCCAGACGGACAGACTGACGGAAGCAACAAGTAGCGTACTTAGATAAATCGTTGCTATCCCTAAGTACGCTACTTGTTGCTTCCGTCAGTCTGCCCGCCTGGCGTCCGTCCCGTCTGCCCATTTTAAACTTTATACATTACGTGAAAACAAGAAAACTAGATATAATTAGTTTATCTGTCGTTGCTTCATTTTAAATTCTTTTTACCTTTGTGGTATAGTAATTTTATTCTAGGTGCATCGTCTTTACATATGATTATATTATTAATGTTTACAAAATATTGTAAAACATTTTAAAAGAGTAACGGTGGAGTTTCTTGCCCATTCTCTCCTCCATACGAAAACTACCTTTTGGAAGGACTAGAATAATAATATTATTTTTTGTAAATTTTTACATGCTATTTGACATTCTAAAGTGTCTTTCATGTGCCTAATTGAAATAAATTATTTGACTTTGAATAATTTTATTTTGAAGATCTTTGTGATTTTTTTTTACTCATCCCTAACAATTTGCCAAACTTATCTTCGACTCTTCGTTCATACAACGTTTTAATTATTTGGACGTAATATGTGAGAGTTTTTTTTTAAATGTTCACTAGGTGGCAGCCCTGAGACGTCAGGTCCGGGCACCTGTCAAAAGTGTCAAAGGGCCTATACTTTCTTTAGTCGTGACCTTCGATCAATAATGCACTAGATACACTATCCCATACAAAAGTTCTCTTAAAACTGTCGCCAATTGTGTTTACGTACTTCTAGTTTAAAAATATATACATTAATGTAAATTCAACCTTAAACGCAATGCTTAAAGTTGTATTCACTAAAATATGTACAAAAAACAAAAAAGTCAAACATACATCAAAACAAATTCAACCTTACACGCTTGTTTTAAAGTTCAAATTACAAAGTGCTACTAAAAGCAATAAAAATTTATGACAGAGGCTCGCCGCTTGGACAAGGAATGAGTGGAGTCGAAATGTGTTAATATTTATTTCTATTAAATATAGAAAAAAATAATTTATACTAACAAATTCAGTTTAGCCTTGACACTCAAACATAAAGTAAGGCATACAATGGCAAAATTAAATCTTTCTGTCGTCGGAGATACAAATATTTAATTACAATGGCAAAATTAAATCTTTCTGTCGTCGGACAAACAAATATTTAATTACAATGGTAAAATTAAATCTTTCTGTCGTCGGAGAAACAAATAATTATAATGTCATGTTGCTTGAAAATAAAAAGTCAATTTTATATAAGTTCAAAAATACTTATTGTTACTGTTATACTGTTTTTAGTAATCTACGCCTTTGCGTGTTTCCAGTTATGTCCAATCTACTCTTATTAAAATGAATCGAACAAATTGACGAATTTTTATAAGGCTTATACATTTCTTTTCCTCTTTCTTTCGCGACAGTAGATACCCATTCTACACAGCGAAATGGGTCGCTAGGAAATCTACAAACAGAAATAAAATATAAAATAAAAATACTACACCATGCATTCCCTGTTCCAGAACAGTCGATGTTTGTTACAATAGTTGGTAGTTGTCATAAACATTGGTCAAACAATCATAATATTTGCTAATTGATTTATATTTACTATTTAATTCTGTTTTTATTTTATGAAAAACACTTACTGATAATAAACTTACCGAAAAAATAAATATTCCTTCCAAAATCTTGGTGTTACGGTGGTTATTTACAAATTTTTTGAACGCGTAATGCGGCATTTTGACGTCTTAACGTTGGCTATGATTGGACCATACTAATTTGAAATAAGACCACAACCGAATCTGTGCTCTTATTTTTCGGTCCGTTTTTGAAGCGCTTACCGGGAATCTAGTGCATTATTGATCGAAGGTCGTGACTGAATGATGAACGTCATCATAAATTATAATTACAAGTGACGCCACTGGTGGCGTTAATTTTCATGAAAATCCTCATGTGGTCGGCAATCATATCATGTCAAATTGTGTGATTCATTGGTTTTTGTTATTTCGATAAACCAATCACAACAGTTCACATGATGTAATTTGACTGGTAAGTACGAATCAGATACTGGGTTTGGCTTGGCATATCCTCATAAAAGTTAAAACTGTTCTGTTTATCCATATTGGCCAGTAACCTAGATCATTAGTACGGTGACAAAATATACAGGGTGTTAGGGCATCAACGCTAAATCTTGTTACCATGAATTCAGTACATGATTCTGAACCTCCTGCGTCAAAATAACAGCTTTTTTTTTATTAAATTCATATGAAAGCACATAAGGTACTGTAAAAAAAAAAAACCGTCTGTTCCGGCTAATCTCCGAAACGGCTGGACCGATTTTGACGTGACTTTCACTGGCAGACAGCTGATGTTATACGGAGTAACTGAGGCTCACTTTTATTTAAGAAAAAACTAATTAGGCAGTTATAAACAAAGCTGGTTTGACATCCCTAAGTCAGCAAGTCGTTGCTTCCGCCAGGCTGTCGGTTCGCCGTCTGCCCATTTAAATCAATGAATCATTGAACTTTTTATGATTATGTGAAAAGGGGAGAACTTTCAACTTGGATTCGTGTGATCTGAATTATTGCACACGTCTGAAATGATTGATGCGGCTATTTGGAACTGTGCAGCACTCTTAAAAGAAGATCAGAAATAAGGGTCATGTCGTGAGAAAAGTTTTGAAAATGCTGAGCGTAATATTATTAATAATTTTTGTGTAAACAGAGATAGAGCTTTCTTTTGTCGGTCTATCCATACTAAAATGACAAGAATAATAAGTAAAGAATGCTCTTGCTCTGGTCCTATGATATTTGAGTAAAAAATAACACAATAGGGATGATGCCTGGGTAAAAAAAAGAAATTCTAATTAGTCCGTCAGTCAGATAAAAAAAAATACATTAGACACCAATTTTTTGCATTATCATATTAATAAAAAATCACTTAGATAAAACGCGTCACAAGTAAGTATAAAATCTACACAAAAGGTACTCGTGATGGTTTTGTTATCATCCCTATTCCTAATGTAAAATATATTGTTATTTTTACACTACCCGACTTGGCGATCGATCCCAGGACCAACGGGGCGGTCAACCTTTATGCAGCAAAAAATATATACTTACTTACAACTGACTTCAGTTACACGCGCCATTGACGATGACCACAAACTCACAAATTATGTAATGCGGTTTGATGATTAATATTTAAAAAAATCATGCAAGCATTTGTAATACACCATAGTTATTAATAGCTTTTGTGACTACAAATGATTAAGCTGGTATAAACAATAATGTCCGTAATTAAATTGGGTTTAAGTTTTAATAATAATAATAGGGAAATTATAATGTTTTGTGATATGTTAGGAGCCGGAAAATAATTTGATATTGAACTGTCATTTGTGGTAGTTTGTTGAACTACTTCATGTTTGTACCCAAATGCAAGTTAACAGGAAAGAGCCTACTCTATAATATATGTCCTTTCCATAAAGTAGAAATAAAGGTCTGTTTGATACAAAAAGATAATATTAAAATTTATAAAACCCCATTTTTTTCCTCATTTTTCTTTCCTACTCTATCACCAGACCCTGTTCATCATCTATCTATAACCTATTCATTGAGACCATTTCAATGAGCCCAAACACGATACCTGTGCTGTAAGTTTGTAAGGGAGTTGGGTGTCCTGCAAATTCCAGGTGATGCTGCAGCATCAGTTTAGGGTTACGGAATTCAAGTCGGTTAAAAAGCGTGTACATCAGGTTAGCCATAATGCATATACAATACTTTTATTCTGTTAGCCCACGTACGTATGGACGTAAAAACTTCGCGGCGATTTTTTTTCGTGCACTGTATTTTTAACGCTCTGCTTAGCGCCGAGAGTTGAAAATCCAGTGCGCGATAAAATCCCGCCGCGATATTTTTACGTCCGTGCGCACGTGGGCTTACTATTGTGTCGCTTTTACAGCCAAATAAACCGTGCACTTTTGTTATGTTTAAAGTTTCTCATATTTTTACTATTACCTCTCATGTTTCCAGGCGAAAAGACTCAACGGCAATGGTGACCTTGCTGCCATCAAGGTGATCAAGTTGGAACCGGGTGATGACTTCGCCATCATCCAGCAGGAGATCCTGATGATGAAGGATTGTAGGCATCCCAACATCGTCGCGTACTATGGCTCGTACCTTAGAAGAGATAAGCTGTGGATCTCCATGGAGTATTGTGGTGGGGGGAGTTTGCAGGTAATTCTTTTATTATCAGATTTTTTTCTTATTGAAATGAAATGAAATTGTTTATTCAGCAAATAGGATACCGGACTCACTTTTAAACAACATATAAAAAAAAAAAAAAAATAAGCTAGATGAGGTCAGCGTTGCCTATCTGACTACTCTGAGAAGAAAGACCGAAACAAACTCAGTGGTCACAGTCTCTTTTAAAGTCCAGACTTCTCGAATCTTGGTCAGCCCATTTGAGGAACATGTAGATTAGTGTCTGACATGGTCTTTTGAGGAAAGAACCACAAAGATTTGAGTGGACATGTCCAGTCAGTGCAAGCACTTGGTAATCGTCAGAACCCCTGGACCAATAGAGATATTTGATGTTTAGAAAATACCAAAATGCACTACCTTTTTGCTACTATTTGATACCTAACTTCAAGTATTTAGTACCTCGACTGACAGCAAAAAAATGAGTAAAGAAAGTGGTCAGACATTCTGACATCAGGATGTCTGGACCATTTTTTTTTTCATATTTCGGGACAACACAACAAATTTATCTTTTTGTAAATATTAACTACCTTTTTAGTAACTCAACATATGTTTTTTTTATCATACCAGAAAAATTTTACGCATGAAAGATATTTTTTTTCAAGTGGTATTGGAATTTATGTACCAAAACTAAAAAGTTAAAAAGTTTTTTCTTTAAAAGACTTTAATATTCTGTTATGACTTCCAGAGGTCGCCTTCAAATGCCAGTATTTATTTGTCCTTAATTGATTTCTGATTGCTGAAATAGTGATCCACAAACGGCACAAGTATTCAGTAATTTTCACTTGCTCGCAACCATTTTTTTATTGTTTGTATTATGATTACTCACACATTCGTCTCTACATTTCAGGATATATACCACGTCACAGGCCCTCTGACGGAGATACAGATAGCCTATATGTGCCGCGAGACGCTGACTGGTCTGTCTTATCTGCACATGATGGGCAAGATGCATCGGTGAGTCGATTAGAGAATATTGCCAATAATTGCCTTGCTAAATTGTTTTCTTTTTTATTGTTCGAATTGTTAATCTATAATTTTCTAATCTATTTGAATAGATTAAATTAAAAACTTTACAACATAAAACAAAAATTGGATAGACTTTGATTTAACTAGTGGATCTACAATGAGCGGTCTTATCTCACAAGATGACCTCTTAGGCCCTAGTTATATTAGACGCCTGGGGTGCGCGTTTTGGGTGCTCAATAAAATACTATGAAACGAATTATATGACGCGTGCCCTAGGCCGGCAGCGCATGTTTGTAGGGGGAAAACCTACATTATGAAGAAATACGTTCCTCTTTGGAAAATCACCAGAATAATGCACACACACGCAAGCCCATACTCACACACTACTATAGTCACACATACTCACAATAACACAGTACACAGAGCTGCTAATTGCGCCCCGCGGTTTCACCCGCATAAGTCTCGATCCCGTGGGAATATCGGGATAAAAAGTATCCTATGTGTTAATCCAGGTTATAAACTAACTGTGTGCCAAATTTCATCCAAATCCGTTCAGTAATTTTTGCGTGAAAGAGTAACAAACATCCATACGTCCATCCATACTCACAAACTTACGCATTTATATAGTAGTAGGATTGTTTCTCTTTATTTTTAAAAATCATTTCTTACTTTTTTTTTTATACAGTCTTAATATTGTTAATCATCAATTAAGGGAAGGAGCGAGACAACCCCAACACAAGTATTATTAATACGTATGTTGACTGGGGAAATATAAAAAAAACTTTTTAAATAAAAAATGGTTTAGATAAAACGCATTAAAGTTGGGGAGTGGGGGCTCGCTACATCATAAATCAGTATAAAATCTACCGGCCACTGACGTCATGCCACATTGTAACGCATTGCCTACTCAATGTATGGCCGTAATCTTTTGACTACTTAAAAAAAGAAAAAATACGTGTCCATATTTTTTTATAATCTACCTGGAGGACAAAAACATTTTTTTAGTCAACATCCCTATTACTTACTGGAGCTGTTTCATTCACATTTGTAAATGTAACCGTTTGAGACACAATAAACAATTTTTATTTTTTTAAATGGCTAATAATGTATACCTTTTTATGATTTCAGTGACATAAAAGGCGCGAACATCCTTCTAACTGAATGCGGCGACGTGAAGCTGGCAGACTTCGGCGTGTCGGCGCAGATCACAGCCACCATCAACAAGAGGAAGTCCTTCATAGGGACTCCTTATTGGATGGCACCGGAGGTAAATAAATAAAATAAAATAATCAGCTTATTACGTTCCCACTGCTGGGACGCAGGCCAGGGAGTGGGCCGTAATCCATCACATGGGGCCCAGTGCGGGTTGCTGGGTGAGACACATCAACACATGTCTTTGATTTTTGAAGTGAAAACTTCTTTATTATCGTTGTGATTTGAAAGTCGATGAAACGAAAAAGCGACAGTAAAAAGAGACAGACACATAAATTCATAAGATTTAACGTGGGAGAAAATGAAATAGGAAGCATTTTACAGTGTTTCTTATATTCGTGGTTCTCTTTGTGCTCTGCTTCGTGAGCTACCCCCTCCACTCGTGTTTACCAAAGCATAGTGGGAGTTTGCTTGGGCCTCAGCGTTGTACGTTTGTTAATACGTGTTTGTGCGCGCATGCGTAGTACAAAGCTTGAGAAAAGGCATCACAACAACCGTGGTGTTTTGTATACGTGTACGTATTATACGTTTGTAGTATTTCATCATTTTAAAATTAAAAAAATTAAATAATAAAATTAAAGCCAACATTTTTGAAGGTTTCACTTCTACCACGTGTGAATTGCACACATGTTTTTTTTTTTTTGTTCTAGGATACTTCATCATAGGCTCTCGCCATGTTTTCCTTCATCTTTACTATGCATTTGCACCAGAAATCATTCAGAGTGTAGATGTTTCGAAACTTGTCACATGAAACAAATCTCATAACTTTTTTTGTTGAATTTGCGTTCGCACTGCACGCAACATAAGTAAGTTTTAAGATAGATCTCAAGATTTGTTGTTAGCTGCGTTCCGCTGTCTAAAACATTCAATAAACATGTTTTGTATAGACATTTGTCATGTTTGTGTTCGAACTATTGTCTCGAAACTTGTGTTTAGTGCAAGGTTTAGTCTTTTCCTAAATATACGGTAAACATCGAAACATGTTGCAAGATTCACACAGAAACATTTTGTTATGCCATTTGTCTGTAAAACATGTCAAGTGATGTGAAACGTCAGGAACAGTTTCAACATGTTTTATGTGAATGTTTCGCCAATGCAAATGCACAGCAAAAACGATGAAAGAAAACATCCTGAGAACAGGAGTGAACAATTTATTTAAATTGAACCTAGTGCTGATGTGCATACCAGCTTGGGTCCGAACCCGCGCCTGTCGACTCATAGGTCCAGGCTGTAACCACTGGTCCACCACTGCTTTATCTATTCTTTCTTTTTCGTGTGGTTAGTGACTAACCTGGTGTCAGAGTTCTTATGCCGCCCATGGGCATCAGACTTTTTTTTTTTTGAGGGCGGTAAATTATCAAATAATTTCTCCCGCTCTGGGCGGAGCGGGAGGGTTTGTCAGACTTTTACTGACTAAAACCCACCCGTGTACCTTCCGTTGCCTGTGTGCCGGGGCCGCGATATCCCTTTCGGACAAACCCGCAACCCCGGCAGGGCCCTCTGACTTTGCTTCACATGCAGTTGAGAAATATTTCTCAGGCATGCCGGTTTCCCGGGTCGACGGCGCGTTGTGTTCCACACGCGCCTCAAAGGGATGTCAGCACCAACTGACGGGGTCCGGAAGGACCAATACCTGCTGGGGTTGCGGGTTTGTCTGAAAGGGATATCGCGGCCCCAGCACATAGGCAACGGAAGGAACACGGGCGGGTTTTAGTCAGTAAAAGTCTGACACTCCCTCTCGCTCCTCCCAGAGCGGGAGGAGTCATTTGATGATTTCCCACCCAAAAAAAAAAGTAAAGTAATGAAGCAAGCGATACAATACGCACATGAATCCGATGAAGTCACAGGCCTTGGGTTCGAACTCGAGACCTATGACTTGGCGGTCCGACGGTCACACCACTAGGCTGTCACTGCAGTCCATTCTTTAACGCATTTCATACTTTACTATTTCCATGTTACAAATTGGGACATAAGCTACGCTTGCCACGGTTGGCCCGTAGATGGGTAACCATCTTTACGTACCAAGACCCCTGCGTGCCTCAGAAAGCACGTTAAGCCGTTGGTCTCGGCTGTCATTCGTGGATCTTTGAAAGTCGTTACGGGTCATCAGAAACCCGGAAGTCTGACAGCCAGTCTTACCAAGGGGTATTGAATTACCCAGTCACTAGGTGGTGGAGGTCAGATAGGCAGTCTCCATGTAAAAAGTGGTATTCATCTGCATCCGGTTATACTGGAAGCCGACCTCAACATAGTCGGGAAAGGGCTAGGCAGATTGATATGATAGTATTGATATTTGGCTCTATTGTGGACTGGTGCTCATTAATGTTTTCTTAACTTTCTAGGTGGCTGCAGTGGAACGTAAGGGTGGCTACAATCAGCTCTGTGATATTTGGGCGTGCGGTATTACTGCTATCGGTGAGTGTTATAGTCCGTGCGCGACTGTTAATCACCGACTGAGGCGGCTGACGGGAGAGTTAGGCAAAGACCAAGCTAACTCAGTCTGACAATTTTGTCAATGGCGCCCTGTCCTGCCTCACCGCTCACATACCTGGTGACTACCAGTCGCGCACGGTCTAGGCTTGTCAATGACGCAAATGTTGAATAATAAGGATGAGGTCAACATTTTTTTTTTGTCCGTCATGTAGATTATTTAAAAATATTGGACACGTATTTTATTTTTTTACGTATTCAATAGATTACGGCAATACATTGAATAGGCAATACGTTAAAATGTAGCATGACGTCACTCCCAGGTAGATTTTATACTGACTGGTGACGTAGCGAGCACCCAACTTTAAAGCGTATCTAAATATTTTTTTATTAAGAGCGTTTATTCTGAAGGTGGGCAACGTCGCAAATAGATGTCAAATATTTCACTGTTTTGATTAATTTGGCAATATTACTGTGTTGAAATAAAACATGTGGCTAACTAGCGAACTAGAATATTGATTATGAAATGCAATAATTAATATCGTAACACCGAATGTTTAGTTTTAGATGTAAAAAAACTATTTGGAAACTTTCCAAATGCGTTATTTACTCCTAAAATGGGTGCAACATCAAATTCAATGTTATAATTGCAATTCATTATTAATATTCTAATATAATTGAATATTCTTTATTATGTACACCATAAAAAATACAGATATAAATGTAGACATTTTACATATAAAATATAAAAAAATATATAAAAATCTTTATTGCACAAAAATTATTACAGAGGGTTTCCATTGGCCCCAAACTAGGCAAGCCTGTATCTTGGGCACCAATATGGAGGGTTTACCATTAAAACATTTATCTTAAAAACATGTTCGGTTAATAAGAGTAAAAAAAAATATCATTAAATTACCAAAAATAAATAAAAAAGCCAAATAAAACTAAGAATCAAAATTTAACATTAAATAAAACATAACAAACAAATCTAGAGTAAAAAGAAAATAATAATAATAAACGTAGAGAAAACGCTATTGGGTGAATGAGTGTAATATGTAAGTAAGTATGTGAATATATTGTGTAGTGGTTGTGAATGAGTGTGAGTGTAATTGAGTTTGATGGTGTTTAAGCTAAAGTATGTATGTGTGAGGCAGAAAGTGCGTACGAACGTACGCGTGCAGAATTTATGTTACCACTGTAATTATCTTTTCTGCTTCGTCATATGACAAGTTTAGCAACCAGGATGTTAGTTTATTTTTTATTTGTTTGCGAGTGCAATTTCTTATATTGCACAGTTTGATCACCGCGTTATAGACGTGAACATGCAAAAAATGTGGGAGTCTTTGTGCAAATGCAGATTTTACTGGGGGAGTTGGAACTCTGAATCTGCGTTTGGACTATAAACTATTTAAATCACTCCTTTTCGAAGTTTTGATGTGGGTCTTCATTGTAACGTTCAGTAAGTACAATTTTCTAACACTCGGCACAGAAGCCTCTGTGAATAGGTTTTCTGTAGGAAAACGGTATGGTTTGTGCAACAAAGTACTGCGCGTTGTGCTCTTTCGAGGATTATTAGATGAGTTTTTGCCGCTCCTCCCCATATCACAATGCAATATTGTATCAGCGACTGACATAGGGCTATATATACGAGTTTTTTTACATCCACTGATGCACTGTCCCGTGTCATTTTCATTATGTAGATTTGCTTCCGAACGCGTTTAACAAGTTCCCTAATTTGTGGTTTGAAAGACAGGTGTTGGTCTATAATAACTCGCAAGTATCTTCTTTCATCCACTCCGTCGATGTTATTGCATGAACATTGGGTGACACAATGGGCGGTCTTATCGCTAAAAGCGATCTTTTACAGACAACCTTTGGATGGATTAAAGGGAGAAGGAGAGACAAATACTGCAGGTAGTCAGTGGTTCTAGTTCGCTAGTTAGCCACATTTCTTATTTCTATTCAGTAATATTGCTATAAGAATCAAAACCGGTAAATATTTGACAGTTATTTGCGACGTTGCCAACTTTTAGGATAAACCCTGTAGAAAGTAGTGCTCGGCGCTATGGTGACCAACACATACCTTTCTCGTATTGATAGGATATGGTATATATGGTAAAAGTTAAAGTCTCGTATTATAAAGGGAAATAGCTATATTGAATCACTAACACTTAGTTACAAGAACTGGTATATAAAGGTAAACTATATAACTATATAACTAACTTATTGGTAAAATGTATGGTAAAATGGTAATGGTTTTGAGTCGTAGTGTCTCTGATGAGAACTGAACGCGAACTGGCCCACATTTAGGTGAACGAACGAATGTGCATATTTGCGTTCGATGCAATTATGCATTTTCGCTGAGTGTTCGATTAACCCGAACAAACCCTCTTAATATTAAAAAGCAAAAAATACGTGTCTAATATTTTTATTATCTGACTGACGGACTAAATAGTTTTTGAATTTTTCTCCAGTCAACATCCCTATTGAAGTAATATGCCGCAAATTACTAAGTAAAATCGTGAGCAACGGAAATTCATGATGGCCCAATATAACTTTTATTTTCTACGTTTTTTCAGAGCTAGCCGAACTCCAGCCCCCGATGTTCGAGCTGCACCCCATGAGGGTCCTGTTCCTCATGTCCAAATCGGGGTTCAAGCCGCCATCGTTGAAGGAGCGCGAGCGTTGGTCCGCCGTGTTCCACGCTTTCCTCAAGCTAGCGCTCACCAAAAACCCCAAGAAGAGACCCACAGCTGATAAACTGTTACAGGTAAGATTCCAGGACAAAGCTTAAGGCTTCCTGTACGTTACGCTGCAGCTGCACTGCCGCCGCGCCAGAACCGCGCTGGTGCCGCGCTGGAACCGCAAGGATACCGCATTGATGCCGAGTTAATGTGCAATGCGGTGTTCACGCGGTTCCGGCACGGTGGCAGTGCGGCGCATACGCGATTTTCTGTCGTACATACACAAATATGCGGTCCGGCACCGGTGCGGCTCCAGCGTCGTGTACTGGAAGCATAAAGCTTACTCTTTGTTATCAATGATATCACTGTATTTTAACTTACCACCTATACTTCGTTGGTCTAAGTAGTTAACTAAAGGAAAACAAAAAAAAAACGTGTGACCCGAGAGCTGTCAAAGGCGTTTGGTTAACCGACTAAACGCAATACATGTCACTTCAGTTGTCATGTTACGTCACAGTTGTACTCTTCAATTTAGCAACGTTATAATTCGTTGAGGTTTAGAGAACCTGTCTTTTTACAATAGAAAATGACAAAATATACTATTATTATAAATGTAACAAATAAATTGTGCTTAAGCAGTTACATCTACTAAGAATAGTTTAAAAATAAATGATAAAGGTTAACATACATTAATAAAAGAGGAAACTATCGTAAAAAACAAAAATAAATTTAATATATAATATAATTATTTAAATGGCGTCTGTCTTTAAAAAGTTATAAAGTTTATGCTGCTAATGATGAGACAGTGGATGATAGAAACACTTATCACGACAGCAGAATGAAACGCTGTTTAAGAATATGAACGACAGACATAACAAACAAACCATATTTTAGACACACGTTAATTTTTTTTAAACTTATTGGTCGATGAATGACCAGTATTTTTTCCCCTAACAATTATTTCTAATTCTTATATTTTCGTTTCCAGCACGCGTTCTTCCAGCAAGACATGAGCAAGCGTCTCGCGATAGAACTGCTTCACAAATACTCCAACCCGCCCAGCCACTGCAACAATGAACCCGATGAAGACACTGTAAGTATATTAGCAACTTTGTAGGGGTCGGCTCTAAAGGCGCGTCCACACCAGCGCACGCGCACGAACCGTGCACGCTAAACGCCTCGAATGGCTATGGACGCGTCACATTCTACGCGCGCGCATGTTGCGAACGGTTCGCGTGCAAGGATCCATACCTGCGCAATTGAAGCTCACGCGTACCAATCGTGAAGTGAAAGTGTCCATACTATGTTCTTAAGATGCATGCGAACAGAATTGTCCTTGCGCGTGCCCAGGTGTGAACCCGCTTTGAAGAGAGCGTCTACGTTCGACAAACGCGAGAAGAGAGACTGGACCTAATCTAATTAATCCTGCACCGGTTTCAGAAGACCTATTCAATTAAAAATGTCTTCCATTTATGCTTTCAAAAACGTGAAATTATGCCTAAAACATAGATCCTCCTCAGAACGCTGTTGCGAGAAACAATTTAGCTGGAGTTACTTGGAGTTCCGTGAGTGGTTCCGTGTGGACCGGGCGTAAAGAATAGTAGAACCATCCCATTTCTTCCCGTGGATGTCGTAAAAGGCGACTAAGGGACTCACTAGAGAATGGGCAGCAGCGTTCTCCATGCATTTTAACACCATACTGCGATCGCCAACCCGCCTGCCAAGCGTGGCGATTATGGCAAACCCTCCCGTTTGGGAGAGGCCTAGGTCCAGCAGTGGACGTCTTTCGGCTGAATTGATGATGATGACTTGGAGTTCTATCATTGGTTTAATTCTTTTCTTCGCAGGCAATGTCAAACGTCCCACAACGCATAGCCTCAAAACACACCGGCCGAGGCGGCCGCAGGGTCTTAGCCGAACAAGCACAGAACTCGCGCCACTCGAACAACCACGTGCGACCGCGCAGCCTACTCACCGACCACGTCGTCCCAACCAATAGCACGCGCCCAACATCCCTACTAGACGAAGATGTCATCACAACAGCCAATCGCGTGAGACTTATGACGGGCGAAGGAAGGGATCCGACCAATAGGAGATCGGGAGTGTACGATGATTCGCCAATAGTGGACTTGGATGCTGATGATGATTTGAGTGTGAGATCCATGCCGAAAGTTATCAATTTTAGTGCCGAGGTCAATAGAAGTTGTGATGGGGACACTATTAAGAGGAATGGTGAGTTTTAAATATTTTTCTTTTTATCAAGTCAAACAGTAATGGCCTGCGCAGACTGGCTGAACGACAACGGAAAACTGTGCTGCGATGCTTCAAGCTCGATCACCGATCATTGAAATATATATCTTATTTCGATTGCACAAGTATTAAGTTCAATTGATAAATTTAAAGTCCTCTGCCGTCCCGTCTGCCAGTCTGCGCAGGCCATAAAGGTTTATTTAATATGGGCCTGTCAAAGACCTCTATGCTGCCGGGTCAACTTATAATAATAATAATAATGCATTTATTTCAGACAATTAAAATTGTCCATATAATGTTAGTAACAAAGGTCTTAAAAATAATGTTAGTATGCACGCTCGAGTAAATTCACAAAATAAAATACAATAAAAATATCCAATAATGTCAAAAATCAAACAGACAAAAACAAAAATAACACATTACATCATCTCGTCACGTGAAGCCGAATAAGCCTCCCCAGCACTGCAGACTCTGGCCTATCTGATATCATCTTCAGAATTCCGTTGGGGCTCCCCCGGATCCTATACATCAAAGATGCTGCTTTTTTACGCATTATGGCATAAAAATCGTCGACCCTTGCGTCAGCAAACATGCCTGAAGTGCTACAGAAACGTGGGAGCCCCACCAGAATTCTGAATGCATTGTTATATTGTACGCGAAGAGCGTTATAGATCTGGCATAAAGTTTTTTTTTTTTAGAGTTCAATACAGACTGGGTGATTTTTCGGCGCATATACGTAAGCTCGTGATTCGGTCGTTCTTAGCGAATGTATGCGCGTCTTAAATGTCCGTGGTAAAACAAGGTTGTACAGCCTTAAATATGCCCAGTCTGTAATACTTATGACCCTAAGGACATGTCTCCATGTACCAATCACCATACTTAAGGCGAAAGCGTCAAAGAAGCCCGCGAAATTCAAATTTTCTTACGTTTTTTGCAATTTGCAGGTCAGTATCATGTTGTATGTTAATCTAAATATGATTTGCGGCCGTATAAAATGTTTATTTATAGAATTATAATCATAAAAGTGATCAATACAATCTAAGTTCATATAATCACATTGAATGACTATTTCATGAAATCATGAGATTTGACGATTGTGCTTACTTATGGAGTTGTATTGCTGATTGTAATGATTATAATTGTGTAAAGCCATATTTGTTACGATCGCAAATCATATTTTAATCAACATAAAACCTCACACTGACCTGCAAAATGTAAAAAACTAAAGAAAATTTGAATTTCGCGGGCTACCTTAGCGCATGCCCCTTCATTCTAAAAGTTGGCTACGTCTCAAATAGCTGTCAAATATTTACCTGTTTTGATTAATTTGGCAATATTACTGTATGGAAATATGGGTAACTAGTGAACTAAAATATTGATTATGGAATGCAATCTTAATATCTTTACACCGAATATTTAGTTTTAAAAGTATTTGGAAAATTTACAAATGCCTTTTTTACACTTAAAACGTTTACAACATCAAATTCAGTGTTATAATTGCAATTCATTATTTATATTCTATTTCACTAGTTAGCGATATTTCATATTTTCATACAGTAATATTCGGGAATGTACTACCGGGTTACTGTTTATCCCAGGCCATGGTTTACCTGTATGCCAAATTTCACCGAAATTACTTCAGCCGTTAGGGCGTGATAACCGTACGCAAAATACGCGCTTAGTCGTGGAGTTGCGGATACCAGTATTACCTAGGGCGTGATAAGGTGATAGACAGACAAAATTACTTTCACATTTATAATATTAGTATGGATTTCTAGAGTAATATTTTTTAAATGGTAGCCATTTACAAATTGTCTATTCCTTATTCCAGCGTACCACAGACAATCTAGTGAAGATTGGACCGCCGCTTCACTATTGACTTGTCCGAAGCACAATCCCTTACAAGACCACTCCGTAGACACTATGCCCGCGAGCGAAAAGTAAGTAAAACAACGATTTTTACTATTATTTAGATTTTTTGTTACTTTTCTCGCTTTTTTGTTTTTTATACGTTTATATATTATGTTATAGCAAGTGGTGTCGGGTGATCACGGGTGATGATATATTGAGAATGAGTCTAAGGTACATGTTTTGGCCAAAAATAAAATTTTAACGGAAAAATATTATGAGTAAAATTTTTTTTTTTTTTTTTTTTCATTTCTTTTTTTTTGTTTTTTTTTCTAACAGTTAGGGTTTTCTGTGTGCTAATAATTTTATGGTGGAGTTTTTTTTTTTTTTTTCCAATTACTATATTTTGAAATGACTCTTGAGTGTTGTGTGGATGCACAAAATGATAGTATAGTTACACTTTTGATTATGTGCATGATTTGGGCGTTGATTTTCTGTTTGGCTTTATGGTTTCTCTATGGGATGGGCTATTGTTGTCTATGATATCTTAATTAAAGAGGTAAGACGTTTTTATTCGCTGTCTATGGCGGTCTGTTGTTGCCTTCAGTGTGTTTAAAAATATATGTTTAGTAAGGTCTAAAGTTATCAATAACAAAGATCACAACGATTGAATAGAACAGTAATCTTGTATGCTTAATCTTATTGTTAAATTTTAGACCTTATTATCAAATCACCAAAGTCGAAATACAGAAAACAGTAACTTAATTTTGGATACATCTCGAATAATAATATCAAAGTTACGCCCATATGAAGAACCAGTGGATATAAGTGTTCGTCAATATACGTCACTTCTCCAGAAAGTCATAGCTTATCTCGGTACAGACCGAATCCACGTCACTTTAAATTCCTAATGTTTCATCGATGTTTATACGAGGTCTTATAAATTACTTGGCGAAACTTTAGACGTGTGCAAAAATAATGGAAAAAAAAACATAATGTCAACTAACTACTGTTTACAGCTTAGTCCGTAGGCGTGATTACCTATCACTTGAATAATTTAATAATTGAAACCACCAAGTCGGTGAAGTTTCGCAAAGTAATCAAAAACGACGTTGTATACAGGATGATTCATAAGGATCTATAGACAGTTCTCTAACTTTAAGAGGTTTGTTCTAAGGAACTACGTCATCGTATTTCTAGTTAAGTAAAACTACACCGTTTCAAGTGAGTATCATCTGTAAGTAATCTCTCTTGTTTTAGGAGCCTCTTGCAATATATCGATGAAGAGTTAATGCTCAGGTAAACGGAGAGGTTTTAAGTTTGCATGTACACATTGCAACATGTAATCATTACAAAGTAATCTGTGTTTGTGTTAGCGCTTTTTGCGCTGTTCGGAATAACAATAAAAAATAAAATAAAACACGGTTAAATTTTGTCTTTGAATTTGGTTGAATCAACCGATATGTCCAGCACTGCACCCTATTGGCGAAATACACGATCAATCACAATCTGAATCATTTTGAAAGAGACTGCAAATACACTGCTTATTTTTTATTCGAAAGTTCGAAAAAAAAATTGTTGAACTGTCAAAATTAAACAGATTAGTTTTAATCACTTACAAAAAAGTGTTACGCAATAGCGATGTTCACAATTTTTTTTTGTGGACAAAAAAAAATTGTCAACATTGGTTACATTGGTTATAAAAAGAATATTGGACACGTATTTTTTCGTTTTTTAGGTACATTATAATGTGGCATGACGTCACTCCCCGGTAGATTTTATACCGACTTGTGACGTAGCGAGCCCCCACTCCCCAATTTTAATGCGTTTTATCTAAACCATTTATAAAGCAAAAAATACGTGTCTAATATTTTTTATTATCTGACTGACGGACTAAATAGTTATTTTTTTTCCCAGTCAACATCCTTATTAGATAGCTGGACTGCGGTAGGCTAATTTGATTGATTGAACCAAATTGTTAGATGAATAAATCAATTTTTTGCGGTTCTCAACTAACACGTTGCGGGGCACTAAACGTCTCCAGATGTAATAACAATAAGACTTCTGTTGTGTCTCGTTTAGTGTCCTTCAACCGATTGGCGTGAAAGAATTTGGTTGAAAATGGTTGAAAAAAAAAAACTAAAATATGTTGGGTTGTAATTAAAAACAGATTGATCTATTTCATCAGCATCTAAGGATGTATAGTTCCGGGCCGTAAAACACATCGAGTTTTAAAAAGAAAAACAAACAGTTTGGCTTTGTAGAGCATCGTGTATGTCACTCTGTGACTGTCCATATCCATGGCTTGGAACCATTAATAAAAGTACAGGTCCTGTACCGGTACTTAGCGATTGTTGCCATTTCGGTACCGGTTCCAGACGGGTACTGGCACTCCACCTAACAAATACCGGTACCAAATTCAGGCCACTAATGCCTATTGACTATCCTTTTTACTTACTATATCTGTTTTCTCACTCTAACTATCGGAAATATTTGTTTGCTACCAGTTTTGTTGCCGGTACAGTACCGCCAGTGATTAGAAATACCAATAGTACAGGTACTACGTCTGATACCAGTATCAGACCAAGGCCAATGGTACCGGTTCCTAAAAATACCGATACTTTTACTTACTATAAGTATCTATTTTCTCATTCTAACTATCGGAAATATTTGTTTGCTACCAGTTTTGTTACCGGTACGGTACTGCTACTGATTAGAAATACCAATAATACAGGTACTACGTCTGGTACCAGTATCACACCAAGTTCAATGGTACCGGTTCCCAAAAATACCGGTATTTCAAGCCCTGTCTCTATGTAAAGCTCGATGTGTCATATTAACGACCAGGTACTGTAATATTGCTTTAAAATAATGTTTAAATATTCCGAACAGCCTGTATTTAGATAGTTTGGATTAATATGTAAAATACATAGTTACAATTTATTTATAAAATGTTGCTGCAAAATTAACGGGTGCGTTATACAGACTTTTTATGACCAAAAAACGTAATAAATGAAACTTTATTTATTCAAAATTTACCAAAACTATGCTCTTCACCGCTTGCTATTATTTAACTGGGGAGAAAATGATTTAGAAACCTGTTATTGCTGTCGCAAAATTTCTAATAACTCAAACCACAAATTAGTACAGATGTTTCACTTAGCATCAAATCGGAGATACTCCATTTGAAATAAGATACTCCATTTGAAATAAGACGTTTAACTAAACCTTTTTTACAGTCCGTTCAACCGATGTTGACTTCTATTGCGTTCTAGTCATGACAAATGGCAGCTGCAGTAAACAGTTGTTATTGTAACCACTTTTTGCTTTTAATGCCAGCCTACGGTATATAAGTCAGAATCGATTAAACGGACTGTAAAAAAGGTTTGTTTAAATGTCTAATCTTATTTCAAATGGAGTATAGGTAATTGACACGGTATTATAGGTACTTGTAATGGAGTAAAATATGAAGAAAAATTGGTCAAGGAAATTATTTGGAACTGCTTTATAGGACGTGCATGATAAAACAAACGAAAGAAAATAAAGAATTTTAAGGAACCTACTTGTAACTGGGATAAGTAGAAGTGCAGGCTTAAGGTTTTAGCTTTTTTCCATTTGTATTGAAATGGCAGTAGACGATTGGATTAAAACGTGTTCAAAAAGCTCCTAAACATGTAACAAAATACACGTGAATAGCATAAGACCCCACGATTATATGGAAACATAAAAAGTCTGTAATGATTAGCAATCAAAATAAAGTAAAAAAAAGTATTTGGCAGAGTTTATTGAGTAGTCGTAGCATGAAGCATGGTAAAAAAGCTTTGCAGCTTAAACATTGTGTGTAAAGTGCAAACATAAACAAAAATATATAAATATCCATAAACCAATGTCCGAATCATACAATATTTTTGAAAATAAAACGGTTTTATATCCCACCAGCACCACTTGTTATTTTAACACAAATAAACATATAGCTTGTCTACGTGACACCTTAACATAAGTCCCTCCCACATTTGTGTCTAACAGCACTCGAAATAGCTTTAAAAAAACCTAACAGCACTGCGATACCCTCCAAAAAAGCTACTAAAACTACCAAAAATATTCTACCAAAATAGTAATTTATCGTTTTTATTACAGGGCAACACTACCGTTAACAGCGGAAACCGCGAACATGGCGCAGGGTGCCAACACCGCACTATCAATGCACGACCAACACCTATCGCAATGTATTCAATTAAAACAAAACTTTTTGAACAATTCTACCGCGAATATCTATCAAAATCTCACTTCGACCTTTCAAAGTCCTATAGGTGCTTCTAGAGTCTCGATCGACGACCCTCTATGCAGGAAAATAGGCGAAGACATAATGTATGTGGATCAACAAGAAAACGATCATTTAGATTTACAAAGGAATGCGAACTGCGAATGTGGTCTATGCCCAAAACCGGAGCCAAGAGACAACAACACTTTGAGCGACTTACAGAGGTCCGTAGCAAAATGTTCTTGTGACGTCTGCAACTCCAACGGGGACATACTAAGCTACTACAGAAATTGTTCAAACCACAACACGGATTCCGGAATAGTAATCTGCGAAATCTGTAAAAAGCAAAAGATCTCAGTATCAAACTTCAGAGCGTTACAAATCGCAAATAGGTTAAGAATTTCCGAAGATGACAAACTACAAAATGGCGCCACAGACGACGATTTATGTAGAAAAATCGACATGAGTATGAATATGGAAGATAAAGTTTTTGAACATCGGAAAAAGCATACCAGACATCATTCAGACTCTGTTACTGCTGGCATAGATTTAAGCCAGTTTTGTCAATGTGAGCTTGAAGTCAAAAGAAAAACGTCTTCCGTCGATGAGATTTTCAAAATGGTGGATGAGAATGGGCGGGACGCTAAGGCGGAGGTGATTGATGAAGAGATTAAGACTACGCAGAGGCAACGGAGCTTGTCTGACAGCCAAAGGGATAAGGCTAAAGTTGATAACAAAGGTGAGTTTATTCATAACTATAGACCTCCAAATAGCCTCATATACAGTAAATAAGAAATTTAGCAACTCACAGAAGAAAGTCAGGTTCTTGGATTTTCTCTAAAGACGTTTCGCAGACAATTTTTCATGTATTTCAGGTAAAAATATACAACATGTAAAAAAAACCTTGTCCGATCCTTGAGGGTGTTGTTAGGTTTCATAATGAGTGTTTATTTATGTGGTAATTGTTAAGAAAAAATAAAAATAAAATGGGTCACATTTTTTTATCAATGGGGAATTTTATCGGGTTATTACATGGGGCGCAGGCGGCCGTCTCGTTTAGCGGGTGTCTACAAGTCATTACTTATGACCCCGGTTGAAAATTTGCATTTTTTTTTATGAATTTGGCGTAATTTTTTTACTAAAAATGATATTTTTAAATAGCAATAACTTTTTTATTTTTAATATAAAAAAAAAAAAAAAACTATATAATTTTATTAAACTCAAACTGAAAGCATTTATTTCAATTAAACAATTTACAGGCACTTTTGAACTGTCAAATAGTCGGTCAGTTAGTCAGAAAGTTGAAGCTAGTTGTCCATTCCAAAACGTAGATCTTTATGGAGAAGAATGGGCAAGAAACTCCAAGGACACTTTAAAATAAGTAAAGAAAATTACAAAATATAATACAAATATTGCAGTACCTATATGTGCCTTTCGGACCGGACAGGTTTTGATTTACACATTGTATAATTTTAACTATACAGTGAATCCTCGCAGTTTCTTTGTAATAAACTTGAAAATAGTATAGGATGCTTTTATCATTGAACGATTGAAGTAAAACTGTTTGATACGTGGTGTTTTGCGGCGTTTGGGTATAAACATAAGAATTTATTTAAGGGTATTTTTCTATCATCAGACACCTCTTACCTAAGAAATAAATACGGCGGCTTGACAGCTTTTGTATGGTAAATATGTCAAATCACCGTATTTATTTTCTAATGGTGGAAAACCCGATCACAATATATTATAAATCATTGAATACCAGAGTACAATAAATACTCCCCCCAGTGCCCGCCCTGGCCGGGCCTACCCTGGCCGGGCCGGGCACGCCGCCCGTGCCGCCCCGGCGCGCGCGCAGCCGGCGCCACACGCCGCCCCGCGCCGCGCCCAACGGCCTGCCGCCCACGCCCAAGGTGCATATGGGGGCTTGCTTCTCTAAGGTATGTGCATACTGTTTAATATGCGGATATAACACTACTCCTTTGATTACCATGTGGAACGATTCTGGGCCCGATTCATTTAGTTACGGCTATTTAGGTGAATGATGATTGTGAATCTTTATACTACAGTTTGACCGATACCGCTGTTCTGCGCTTTAGGTATGTGCTCGGCGAGATAGGGGGACAGTGCAAACCGCTCATTCGGCAACGCTCCCGGTATTCCGCCCCCCGGGGGCGCCGAACGTTTTCGCTGCGCATTCCTAAGAAGCGCTACAGTGGTTTCGGTCAAACTATAGTCACAATGTTTTATAAGCAACATAAAACACAATTTAAATGTCTCTAATGTAAATGTCCACTTATCTAAAATCAATGCATAATCACTACAATTAATCAAACACGAATTTATTATATTCGCAGCTTGACGATTTAAGTAATAGGACCTGCAGTACTAATTTCTTTAGTAATTATTAGGAATCAAGAATTAAACACACACGATTCAAAAATCTTTTATTAACAGGTGTTTAACGGATGTCCACTGCGGATTAACTGTACAGCCTCATGGATACATCCGGACACGAGAGACCAACACATACTTATCGGTAAGTAAAATTGACTGCAAAAAAAAACTAGGAGAACATGTCTCACTGGGATTATTTTTAGAAATACTGAGGGAAATGTCTGCAGGGTCAAATTAAATTACTGAGCAAAACTCCACAGACGTGATGAGATATCGATATCTAAGCAAAAATATTGGTTGTACGTCAATTTATGCAATTTTATTAATTCCTTACTTAATTTTGGACAAATTGTCGCTCCACAAAATTCGCATAATCTGCGTTCGCAATTTATTTGCCAAACATGTAAACAAACACGAGTTTTAGGAAAAACAACCGTAATGCCTTGACATAAGGTTCAGTTTGCGCTACAACTTCATATATTTTTATGACTTTTTCAACACTACCAGTCAATCTAAAATCAACTTTATTTACACATACATAAAGTTCATGTTTGTTTAAGTGGAAATAACATCAATTGGAAAGAAGATTATAAATAGACCATAGAACTAAGATATAAGGCTTTCATTGTGTTTTCTAGGTGCGGAGGAAGGTATATACACGTTAAACCTCAACGAACTGCACGAGACCGCGATGGACCAACTCTGTCCGCGACGCACTATATGGATGCATGTCATCAAAGACGTTCTTATGTCGCTTTCTGGTGAGTAATGTGTAGTTAAAGAACATTTTGCTAAAGCACAGTTGTGTAATTATGAAAAAAAATATCCTATACCGTACACAATATGACAAGACTCTTAATAACCTGTGAATTGATTTCGATTCGACTTATATCATGTCTGACTGTGACGCGGGTGGGCTTCGCTGACGCGAAAAAGTATAATCGCAGAGCAGGACGTACTCGGCTCATGAGCCTATGTTCTATGTTATGGGGTTTGGTTTCCGCACTTAGTCCTTCAGTGGACCATTCAGAACATCTGTGAAAGATCTAGGTGACCCGAGGGTTTCTGTTTTAATCTGGGTGACGCGTGTGCAATCAAAGAGCACGTGCGTGACGGTTTCCTCAGCCTCCATGCACGCCCTGCACAGAGGACTGTCCGTTATGCCTATTGTCTGGAAGGTTTTGTTTAGCGAGCAGTGTCCCGTGATGGTCCCCTTCACCAGGCGCAGGTCGTTACTATCCAGGCGTAGTAAATGCCTGGTTAGCCTGCTATCTAAAGATGGCATAGCTTCCTTGGACTGCCTGCAGCCCGGTATCGAAGTCCACCACACAGAGATATACTGGCTTTTGTAGTGATATAGTTGGTGTGTTTTGCACAGATCAGCTGTTTGTCCAAAAAGATGCCCAGGTATTTAGTTTCAATTGATAGGCTTAGGGTTGTTCCGAAGAATCGTGGTAGCTGTAGTGTTGTCAGTTTTCTCTTTTTTGTGAAGAGAATCAGTTCAGTTTTTGTATGGTTCACTGAGAGTTGGTGCTTGTTGCACCATTCCTCTTACTACTTCCTCTTACTACCTTATACTACTTACTATTTTTAGATCTTGACGCATGAAGTTGCATAGCGTGTTTTCGTGGGTCCCGTTTATTATTATGGTTATGTCATCAGCGTAGCCTACGGTGAAGTAACCTTTCTTGTTGAGTGTTTTGATGAGTCTGTCTACTACCAGGTTCCATAGAAGCGGCGAGAGGGCGCCACCTTGCGGGCCCTTCACAACGATGGATGGTGTCATTTACTGTGGCTTGTACAGCTCTCAGTTTGAACACGTTGGTGATCCAGCCACTCAGGGTCGAGTTTATGCTGTGTCTGTCGAGGGCCATGTTAACACTTGAATATTTTTTTGTCAAAGGCGCCCTCGACGTCAACGAAGGCGGCCAGTGCTGAGCATTTGTGGTCCACTGCGCATTCAATTCTACACAGCGTGGTTTCGTTGATTTTCCTGTGGAGTAGGCATTATGGTGTTTGTGGAGTGTTTTTACCCGAAGAGGTCCGTCTCGGATGTGCCTATCTCATGAGCCTTCTGAAATGACTGGAACTGCCACGGCTTATTTTAATTTTTGAATCGTTTTTATATTTATATTACTGACGTTTTTAGCGTGTACGTCTTTCTACATTGTTCTTACATGTATAATTTCAACATGAATGATGTAACCAATATTTTGTAACAATATTCTGATTTAAAAGAGTGTCCGTGGAGTTTCTTGCCCGTTCTTCTTCCTAGGAACCTTCTACGCCTTGGAATGGGCAACTAGCTTCATCTTTCTGACTGACCGACACCTTGACAATTCAAAAGTACCTGTAATTGGTTTATTTGAAAGAAATGCTTTGAGTTTGTGTTTGAATGAGTGAATGAAGATGAACGTTTTTATATTGCACTGTTTAAAATACTAAAGCATACTCTGTGAAATTAATAATTCGCGCAACGCAGTCACACACCATTGTGCGCAGTAAGACTTGCGTCGTAGACGCTCGCTCCCTCATCGCTGCCACTCTGGTTTACCAATATGGCATTTACAAGAAAATTTTCAATATTGAGTTCAGAATTGATTTTTTTAAGTAATTTTTATCATCATTTATTGTTGTTTCGCAGGCAAAACCCCGTCCCTCTACCGCCACGAGCTTTTAGCACTGATAGGCTCGGCGCGCGGTGGCCGGTCGCTCCGCGTGTTACCGCCCCGGCTTCTACCCAGGAGGTTCGCGCTCACGACCAGGGTACCTGACACACGAGGTGAGTATCTTAATAGCGTAAAAGGAACTTAAATAAATGTGGTGTTCTTATACCAAACTCGGTTTTAGAAAATTTGGTATAGTCTGCAAGAAAAACGTCAATACCCCTTTTTTATATTTCTTGTGATAAAGTCAATAAACACATCATATGTCCTAGAAATCTGACTAAGGCCGTTTTTACCAGACCGGCGAAGCCAAAACAGGAGGGTTATGTGTTTGACTGTATGTATGTCCGTCTCTATGTTCCCTCGTAACTACTAAACGGCTGAACCGATTTTGATGGATGATAAGTCGTTAGATTCGTCTTCATTGCGCGAGTGCAACTGGGTATATTAAAATTACCTGGTGTCAGAGTTTTAAAGCCGCCCATGGGCCTCTGACTTGGCTCCACATGCCGTCGAGAAATATCTCTCAGCCATGCCGGTTTCCTCACTATGTTTTCCTTCACCGTTTTTGAAGCGATAATTATAAAATACGCACATGAATCCGAAAAGTCAGAGGTGCGTGCCTTGGGTTCAAACTCGAGACCTATGACTTGGTAGTCTGACGGTCACACCACAGGTGTAGTACAGGCTGGTAATTTTTTCGCGATTATAATGTTGGTTCCAGTGAGAACGCAGCTAGATGGCCTGTACCACACCCTTAAATTTGTACACACCTTTCTGATACCCCGTGTAGAGATATATGGTTTGCCGATAACGGTGTACAAATATGAATAGTACTGTAAAAGAGTACATTTTCGTTAACGTTAAACATCCAAACCAATCAATCTGCCTAGCCTTTTCCCAATTATGTTGGGGTCGGCTTCCAGTCTAACTGGATGCAGTTGAATACCAGTATTTTACATGGAGCGACTCCACAACCCAGGTACTGGGTAACACAATACCCCTTGGTAAGACTGGTTGTCAGACTTTCGGGCTTCTGACGACCCGAAACGACTGTCAAAGATCCACGAATGACAGCCGGGACCAACGGCTTAACGTGCTTTCCGAGGCACGGAGGAGTCTCGGTATTTAAAGATGGTCACCCATTTACGGACCAACCTCGGCAAGCGTAGCTTAACCTGATGGATCGACCCGTGCGGCTGTTCTTACTTACACTTAAGTAAAAGATTAAATTTTCAAACCAATGTTTATTATTTTTATTCAGTAGTTGTTTATGTATACGCTATATTCAACTTTTAAATCTCTCCCCCAGGCTGTATGCGCTGCGCCGTGGCCCGCAACCCGTACAACGGCTACAAGTACCTGTGCGGCGCCACGCCGGCGGGACTGTTCCTCATGCAGTGGTACGATCCGCTGCGGAAGTTCATGTTGCTCAAGGTAACGTACACAGCCGGAATGTCAACACTATTTATTGTCAGGGACATAAGATTGAATATACTTTGGTAACATTTTCCCGCATAATAGGATTTGCTTTTACTGGGATAAGCTACCAATTTTTTTTTTTTATTTCGTTTTCGGAAGGCTTGCAGACTAATAACATTATAGTAACAATAATATTTAACTAAATTGCAAATTACAAGCCCCTACAGATAATACAGAATGACAGATAAGATTTAACCCAGACTTTCGGGCTTCTGACGACTCGTACCGATTATCGAAGATTCTCGAATGACAGCCGGGACCAGCGGCTTAACGTGCTTTCCGAGGCACGGAGGAGTCTCGGTATGTAAAGGTGGTCACCCATCCACAGACCAACCCGGGCAAGCGTAGCCTAACCTGATGGATCGACCCGTGCGGCAGTTATTACTTAGCCACGCCACGAGCTCCTCACACTCTCTGGTATATTATCACTGAGTAACATAAGCTATAATTTAGATATCACGCGACCGAAGCCGCTGGCAGAAGCTATGTATTTTTAAATAAGTTCACCCTTATTTTTTCCTACCCACAGAACATAGAATGCGTGCTACCATCTCCGCTGCTAGTATTCGAGCTGATCATCACTCCGGAGCTTGAATATCCTCTGTTATGCGTCGGGGCTACCAGAAAACCTATGAGGCTCAACTTGCTCAATATCAACTCTGGTAAGGGAATAGTCTAGATTATATGGATAAAACCTTTTTTTCTCGTATCGGCAAGAACTTTACGCGAATAATTAATTTAATCGCCTGTATGGTCTAGACCATACAGGCGATTAAATTAATTGTTATTATTATTAATTTTTCGGTGATCTAACCCCTAGGGGTTAGATCACCTGTCTCACACCCAGAGGTCTTTTTTTTTTTTTTTTGGGTTGGCAATTATCAAACAATTTTTCCCGCTCTGGGTGGAGCGGGAGGTACCTTTGAGTGTACCTTCCGTTGCCTGTGTGCCGGGGCCGTGATATCCCTTTCGGACAAACTCGCAACCCTGGCAGGCATTGGCCCTTACGGACCCCGAGGACCTGGGTCCTGGTCCAGGGTGGGTAGAGGTCCTGGGTTCGATTTCCAGTGGGGGCAAAGTTTTCTGCTCAGTACCGGTTAGTGGTAGGGGTTGTTCTAAGTCCGCCTGGCTAGCTACCACCATCTTATCCAAGTCTGTCGCCATAACAACAATGTTAACAGCATTGTTGTGTTTCGGGAGTTAGAGGTAGTTCCTCGGTTCCACCTTCGGCCTGATCATTACTTACCATCAGGTGAGATGCAGGCTAAGATCTTCCCAGTTGGGGATTGATTAAAAAAATGCACTTACTGATGCCGTGGCATAAATATTACCAAGCCAGCGGTAACGGAACTGACAGATTTTTTACTATAGTAGTCAGATAAGAGATCATAAAGCAGTAAAACGAAAAAACTCAGCCGGACCCAGATTTCTTGTGTCATTTGCCCCGTAAATCACTATTTTTGGTAGACAAAGCAAGTTGGTTTGGAAGCAGGAATGAACAGGCATCATCTGGGCACTCACATCGCTTTCTATCAGGCGAGACCGAGGTCAAGAGAGGGCCCATTTCGCAATAAAAATAAAATAGACACATTGGCCAATTATTTCTTTATTACGAACCAGAAGACGGTATTTATCACATATTTGTAAATTAATTAATTTCATGGAATTTATTGTAAATTTCAACAGCCCAATATTAGTATTGTTTTTCTTGCTCCAGGAGCGTCCTGGTTCCATTCTGACGAACTGGAAGTCTGCGTAGGAGGCTCCAACACTGTGATACCTCGACCCGAGCGGTTGCACACGCTGAGAGCTGTGCATCAGCTTAATAAGGACTCTGTAAGTATATTGATTTCCATCCTAGTTGTTTTGAAGCTGTTTTTGGGTATGGGCTTTGAACTGTGCGACTATCATCTGATCACCGCAAAGTTACTACGCATTACGCATAGTTATAATAATAAATATCCTTAATGCTGTAAACTGATCTCTGAGGCATCTTGATATTAGGAAATTTGATCCTTACATATTATAAAACAAAATATGCCGCATCTGTCTGAGCCCGATAAACTCAAAAACTACCGAACTGATTTTCAAACGGTTTTGTGTAAATTGGCTGAAATATGACGATTATTGTGGAAGATGTCGGAAAAATCATGCCGACTAAACCGTGAGAGAAAAATAAAATTAATGTTCTACAGGATTGTATATCTTAAAAAGTTCAAGAAAAAAGTCTGCGCATATGTCTATCTTCCAAGGATGACCCACAATAACCATTTTAATCTTTCAGAATTTGATAAAATTTGCATTATTATTTACGAATCTATTTTGACCGGTATTATATTAATCCTTATCCAATAAAATATGTCATTTAAATCGGGTATTTAATTTAGATTAAAATATCCTGGTTGACATCATATCATTTAAATGAATAGTTAAGATATCACAGATACAAAATTACGCGTAACTAAGTAATTATGGTTGACGGCAACGCGGGCGCAGCGGTAGGAGTCAATTACCTTTTCATCGGCTATTAGATATGTAATCCCGGTAATATGTTCCCGTGGGATATTTTGCCGACATTACATACACAAAAGCTAGTTAAAAATAAAAATTAGCAAGAATTTAATTTTATTACGAACTATTGAATTAATTATAGAACAAAATAAGGTAAACAAAAATAACATAAGTAAGTACCCATGTTTACACAAATAAATAATCTTGTAACGTCGATGTAAAAGGGACTACATTACGACACAGCTTAGATGTAGCATCGGCAAAGTTCGTAAAACCGATCACATCCGAACTGAGTGCGCCTTGAAAATCACCAATCTTTATTACTGCTTTAGGCGAAAATGATCTTTACGCAAACGCAATAACTTGTTAAGTCATATATCCAAATACATTCGTAAGATTTATCGATGCTACAGTTGTATCGTCCTGTACCTGTTTTTGCCGCGGGAATATTCTTTTCATAACGCAAGGAACGGATATGAACTCACTGTTATTGATTCCAGGTGTTAGTATGCCACGAGAACGTAGTAGACATAATCCCCGTCCTACCCGCGACTATTGACGCGACGCGATGGCGGCACGAAGACGACAAGAGAAGACACAAGCTGCTGTCCAGGATACAGTTCGACTTCAATATTGATAGTATATGTGAGTATACTTGTCAACTATGCTCTGACCCAAAAGTATCTGATGGAAATGTAAACAAATGCATCAGAAAACGTACCTGTTGATGTGGTATTATTCTTACAAATTGAGTGCTTTGATTTGCTCATTTTAATACATAGCTTCTTAAAAACTGAGAATTTTGTAATGTTAATAAGGAGGTGATTTTATTTTTCAAACATGATTATTAAAGAAAATAGTTAGATACAAAACTGAAACCTTCTAAATACAGATGAATGTGTTATTAATTCCTTGTAGTGAGTGGCTGCGTAAGAATTTTACCTTAACAGGGTTTTCTTACACTTGCAATATATGGTTTTGGATCAGACAGTAGTTATGCATCCGTTAACAGTTATGTCTCAAACATTGCACTATGTACAGTAAGGTAGATAAAAAATTCTTGTCCAATACTTAAATTTACAAAAAAAACAACCGACTTCCAAAAAAACAAACACTACAAGTGAAAAATAACTTTAATTTCGGAAGTCGGTGTCTTTGGAATTTGGAAAATGTGGAATTATCGGTTTTTGCCACCGACTTCCGAAATTGAAAATTCACTTTCTAGTTTTTTTTTTTAAGTTAGTCTGTTTTAACCCCAAAAAAAATTGCTAGGCCCTCTTACCTCCAATATTATTTATGTTTGTCCTACATTATATTAATGAAATCTTCTGTGTTCCAGTGTGTCTCGCCGACTCAGTGCTCGCGTTCCACCGGCACGGCGTGCAGGGTCGCTCTCTACGTAACGCAGAGGTCACGCAGGAGATCACTGACGCCTCCAGAGCTTACAGGCTACTGCCGCATGACAAGTAAGTGTAGCAAGCGTTCTGGGCATAAATATCCCCCAAAAATACAGTAATTTGTAGAAGAGATCTGCCAAAAAACATATTTGGTGGCTTTAACAACCAAATCGGGAGGAGCTCGAGGCTTAGTAAAATCATCCGCACGGGTCGATCCATTAGGTTTAGCTACGCTTGCCGGGGTTGATCCGTGGATGGATGATTATCTTTATATACCGAGACTTCTCCGTGCCTCGGAAAGCACGTTAAGCCGTTGGTCCCGGCTGTCATTCGTGGATCTTTGACAGTCGTTACGGGTCGTCAGAAGCCCGAAAGTCTGACAACCAGTCTTATCAAGGGGTATCGTATTACCCAGTGACTGGGTTGTGGACTTGTGGAGGTCAGATATACAGTCGTATCCATGTAAAATACTGGTATTTAGCTGCATCCGGTTAGTCTGGAAGCCGACCCCAACATAGTTGGGAAAATGCTAGGCAGATTGATTTTTATTCCATTCATTTCTACTTCTTTTCTATGCACGACAATGCACTGAAAAAACTTGCACTTAAATCGTTTTTGCTGATTGCGAGAGGTTGATATCGCATCATCATACTACGGTGACCTCGTCGTCAGACTGATTAGCTGTTCCCCCACCAAAAACTTGTGTACTTAGAATTAATAACGGATTTGCAAACGCAATTACGCAATTTATTATTATCAATAGCATACAGAAAGGCTTAAGTGGCTGTGGGCAGGGCACAGTGCTCGCAAAACATGGCCGATGGGGCCGAAAGGTTCTAGAGTGGCGACTGGGTATCGGAAGACGTAGGCAGGCCCCACAAGGTGGACGGGTGACCTGGTGACGGCCGCAGGACTCCGCTGGATGCGGGAAGCACAGAATTGGGGGAGACCTATGTTCAGCAGTGGGCATCTCGTCTGAAATGATGATTATATAGAAAGACCCTTTGTTGGCATCACTCCAAAAAGACATCGCTCGTTATAACAGCACCGCTCCGACACGGCAAATAACTTGTCATTCAATTTAGTATTTTAAATCAAATACGTTAAAGTCTATTTTACTATCGCTATACAGAATAGTGGACGGCTCGCCTGCCGCTCACTGCCCGCGAGCCGTCACACGTAAAATAGACTTTAATGCATTTGATTTAAAATCCTAACTTTAATGATAAGTTATTTCCCGTATCGGAGCGGTGCTGTTATAATGAGTGATGTCTTTAAGTCGTATATTAGCACTCAGAAATCAGACAGTGTGTTAGTTTAAATCGTGTGAACGAATAACATATCATTCCATTCATTCATTCATCATTCAATTCAATTCTTTTCCAGGGTCGTAGTCTTAGAATCGCACGTTCTACAAAATAACACGCTATCCGGCGAAGATGGCAATGACCTCTACATCCTAGCGGGCCACGAGGCGTCCTACTGAAATACCAGTGTCACTATATAGTGCCACAAACAGGTACCATATAGTACCACGAGAGCAAAGTGTCAGGTTGACACTAACAACGGATTGAACGTTAAAAAAGGCTGTTTTTTCGAAGGAGATTTGTTTTTTGGTGTAAGACATGGTTATTACGTTTTGTTTAAAGAAACTGGAGTTGGAGAAATGGCGATTGAAGTGTTATGATATTTTATTGGTTTGTTTTGAGGGTAGGTTTTGAAACTTACAAATTTACGACCAGGAGAGTTAATCTGGTTTTTAACGCTTGAAAAGCCATTTAGAATTTGTGTTGTGCCCAGTACTAAGGGAACTTTTTGTATTTAAAAAGTATTACCTATCAACATTATAATTAAAACAAATAATAAGCAGTTGAAATACCAATAATTGAAGTCAATTCATTCGGTGTATAAATATTTAGCTTGATTTACCTTCTATGAGGTGAACCCGATAGAAAAATGTCTTGTCAAATCGATATTAAAAGGAAAAATACATAAAATCCGTGCAAATCCACGTAAATGGTTAATTTCGACAAATAATAATGTTAAGGTAGACTTCAAATTCATGTGTACCCAATTATCAAAAGGGACAAAATATTAAAAATTTATTATCGAAATTAATCGACTCGTGAATATGCCAATTAGTCGATTAATTTACAAAATAGTCAAGAACACCACTAGCCAATAAAAAGCAATATTGCGTTACATTCTAAAATTCAATATGGCGGATTCAATCAAAGATTTATCTCATATTTACGTCAACGTAGAAGGTAATATTTAGTTAATATTATAAATAAATTGTCGTTAAAATACCCCCGTCACTGCCATTTGATAGCTTTTACACAGTGGCCCATGATTGTGGCAAGGATTTGTAAAGAAAAATGCATAGTAATTATTTTACTTGTTATGTCAAAATAAATGCGCTATTTCGCTAATGCAAAATGAACTTTATTTGAATAGAAATATGGTGTATTTCCTATTAGGTACATAATGCAAATATTTTGACAAAACGCCAATTGGGGCGCCAGCATTAGAAATATTCGTGAGAGCAGTACCGGCGTTAGGTTAGGGCACGCATGGGCGCCCGCCCAGGGCGCCAGACATGAAGGGGCGCTACGCTCGCTCTTATACCCTGCATTCTGCCTTTTCTGCATAAGTTGTAATTATTATTAAACTGAATCAAGGCACAGGAACAAAAGGTAAAATTATCGCCCCTCTACTCTCCAAGAGTAGTGAGGGGCGCCAAAGAAACATCGCACGGGGCGCCGGTATTGCTAAAACCGGCACTTGAGAGCTAAGGGACCAATCCCTATGATAAAGAAGACAATCTTGCTGATATTCGATTCGACATGAAAAAGTCGCCTTTACGAGCAGCGATATAACTGTGCGTTTGGAGCTGTCAAAATCGTAGGTTGTTAGTATTCAATTCACCCGGCCTGTTACCTCCTTAGTGCCCCGACGCCTCTTAATACTGTCTACATAACTCGTGTCGTCTCCACAGTTCTGTCTTATTATTCGTTAATTTGTTATTGCTATTATTTAAACCACGTATATTGTACAATTTTGACGTTGACAGGCGCACACTTATAAAAATCGGGCTATACATAAGTGTACGCAAAGATGCCTAAGAAAATTGTGCCGATACCTGAATGAAGGTCGCAATGACAGGTGTCATGAAAATAACAGAAGTAAGATTATGAAGTCTGGTTATAATTGTTTGAAACAGTAATCAATTTGAATATTTGTACGCCGTTGACGGCATGAAGGCGGTGATTTTTATTAACAATGACGTCGTCTGTATTGTTTTCGTTTATCTATGTTCTACAAATAAAAAGATTTGAATTTTGTATTTGAAGAAAGCTAGAAAGAAAAAAGTCGAGAGTGTCGGGAATTCCAATCCGTCAATGTCCGACGACACCCGATTTGAACCAAATTCCATTCGCTGTATATTATGTACTAGCTTCCCTCGTGTTACGTCGAAAATTAACCTATGTCCTTTCCCAGGGTTCAAAGTATCCCCATACCAAAGTTCATCAAAATCGGCTCAGCCGTTACAAACAAACATAAAAATCAAATCTTTATATTATTAGCTTAGATTAATACAGAGCCATCTAGTATGGTCTCAGGTGGCAATTTTTTTTTGTTTTTAATACAGAGCCATCTAGTATAAGTTTTTAGCAAACTAAAAACTTATGCTAAAAGTGTCATTAGCAGTTCTGTTATGTTCATAACAACCGTCATTGCGGCTGTCATATAGCGGAAATTGCTTTCAGTCAACCCCTGTTGCCTTCTTGCTGACTGGCTAATATTTTTACCACGACGTACTAGGCGAATAGTAGTGGTCCAGTGGTAATGGCCGCGACCTGCGAGTTGAAGGTAGTACCACCACTGCTCTCAAATCGGTGAAGGAAATGAAAATTATTTCTATCTATCTAAGAAAATCATTGTGAGGAAACCAGCATGTCCTAGAACCAAACATTCGAAGACATGTGACATCTACCAACTCGCACTGGGCCCGCGTGGTGGATTACGACCCACTCCCTCTCACAGAGAGAAGGCCTACGTCCCAGTAGTGAGATCGTTATAGACTGGTTATGCTATGAGCTATTCTCATATAGTTCGTGCCGAACTAACGGACGTATACATTTTAGTCACGCAAGTCGCAGAGGCATTAAAAACCTGCATTTAATGCTGCCACTTCACTGGGCGTATTTGCCCCAATATTCGCGTTATTTTGGCAATATAAATTATACTCTTTGTCGAACAGTAAAGGTTCATTTTATGTTAGCAAAATGAGGCGAATATTTGCACAAATAATAAAATTCATGGGTCACTGTGTCTGAAGTCTTTTATCATTCCTGAAGAAAGCAATAAGTTTGATTAGCAAACGAAGTATAATTAATGTTATTATGTCTTCTATTCCCCTTTGCCTACACAGGGAAAGCATTCTCCATCTCTCTCTAACGTATTCCTTCTATACATCGTATTACGGTTTCAATAACCTGTCTGTTGGTAGTTATAAAACGACTAGAGATTAAGATGTTCATCCAAAAAGATGGCAACGTCGCACAACACACAGCAGCAACGCACAGCTGTCAAATATTTACCTTTTTTTATTAATATGGCAATGTTACTGCATGGAAATAAGAAATAAGGCTAACTAGTGAATATTGAATAATGAATTGCAATTATAACACTGAATTTGATTTTGTAACCGTTTTAGGTGAAAAAAGGCATTTGCAAAGTTTCCAAATACTTTTTTTACATCTAAAACTAAATATTCGGTGTTAAGATATTAATTAATGCATTTCATAATCAATATTTTAGTCTACTAGGTAGCCACATTTCTTATTTCCACACAGTAATATCGCCAAATTAATCAAAACAGTGAAATATTTGACAGCTATTTGCAACGTTGCCCACTTTCTGTATAAACGCTCTTTACATTAAATGGTTCATATTCTGACTGAATATGTACTCTGTATGAGATTTATGAACTTAGACGAAGCAAAAAAGAATGTAACGTTCATAGTTGGCGGCTTTCTGCAGTTTCTGCTATGGGGAAAATGGCGTCAGTTTACCTCAAAACATGCTCAACATTACAGACCAAGATCCAAGTTATTGCACAATAAAATTTCAAATAAAAGTTACATAATCTAAAACCCAAGTACGACAAAAAGTCAACTAAAAAGATATATACAAGATATCACATACAGACTAATTAAAAATTCGAAGTCATACGTAATCTATTCGATTTATGCCCTAACCAACGGACGATCAAGACGCTTCCAACGATACCTCAATTGTTAAATTATGATATGAGGTAACAGATGAACATACATGTGTGTATGTATGTTCATCGGTCAAAATCATAACCCTCCTTTTTGCGTCGCCGTGGTCGGGTAATAAAAACAAATACAATGCAATGCAACCAAATAATATATTTCGTCTCTAGTAATATTAATTGCCAATAGATAGGTTATAAACTAGATTTATGATGTTTTATGGCGTTGCTGAATATTCGGAAAATGAAATCAGTTAGGCAAAGAACGGGATGAAAAATCTTCCATATTGTAGAAGCAAGTAAATGTATGTGTCATGAAAAAGGTTGATTATCCCTGGCCTAAACATTATGTCATGAGTTTCTCGCACAATAGTGAGATGTCACGGGTATTGGCCAATTTTGTTACGAAGCGACAAAATTCTCGAGATTTATGTTTCGTCAGGGCAGTAGCCAAAAAATGCGAGTTATTTTTCGCTTGCCAACTAGTTTCATGGCCCATTTAAAGAATAGAATATGTCTCATAAAACTACTCGTATGTTAGAGGTTTCAAACACATAATCTAATATTGCATATTACTTTGCATAAAAAGTACTGCAATTAACAAAATATTAAAGGAATATGCGAAATAAC
Organism: Agrochola macilenta; assembly: GCA_916701695.1. NCBI lineage: Eukaryota > Metazoa > Arthropoda > Insecta > Lepidoptera > Noctuidae > Agrochola > Agrochola macilenta. Next base: position 7,252,098 of record OU753578.1, read on the forward strand.
ATTTATTTCTAATATCTAATCTTACAGTTATTTGCTGTGATCGCATTATTAAGGAATTTTAACTAAACATATATAAAAAGTTAAAGTATTCGGTGTGCTAAACAGGGTTTTGAATGAGTAATAAAGTAAAGAACTATTTAGAAATCGACTAAAAGCTAATCATTCGATATTCGTTAGTCGATTATTTTGACTGTCATTCAAAACCTTATTTAGCACATCTCTAATAACGATTCTTATTTTATATTTTTAAATCTTGTGATGATTATGGTCGGGGTACCTCTAGCCCCCCATTAAAACATAACGAAAATATTAACAGATCTTTTTACTCACTATTTTTTAACTATAAATAGTACTTTATTTATTCATTGTTTAATTTTAATATTAATTATCACAACATGTGATTGTACGTGTAACGAAAAAAATATATAAAAGACAATTTTCATTTATTATAGAAATTTCGAGGAAAACACGCTTCTGTAATATTGTTTTTTTTTTGTTGTAAATATAATAATTATTCCAGTTAGTTTTTAGTGGAACTGTATAATATCGTTAGACATTAGTTATTGTAATTAAAAATATTTCTTTTTTGTAATTGCGAGTTTGACAGTTAAAGGCTGGTTCCACTGAGAGCTAAGAAAGTTCATAAATTAATTGCGGTATAAAAATATGTCTTAGAAAATGGTTGTCTTAGCTTGCAGTGGAATTAAGATCTCGGTAGATTTTACGACCATGACACTGGTCGTTACGACCAGAAATCTCTTCAAAAGTTTTGCGACCAAGCTGTCTTTGGTCGTTGCGACCAAGAAAAATGTCTATTGTTTGTTGCGACCAAGTGAGCTCTTTTTTGGTCGTTGCGACCACGCCGTAGTCGCGAGGTCCTATTTTAAGTAACAGCTTCAATAATGCTTTATTTATTTTTACTGTCAGTGGACTAAAAGACTTATAATGACAACAATTTTAAAGTCCACGCCCTAGAAACCTGTTTGTTTTATATTCTTACTAAAAATCTTGTTTATTCTGAGTTGTACGTGATTTTTTGTGAATAATTTAATATCCAGTGCTCATGCGACAGTGACTTGTGAGATTATTGTAATATTGACGGTTTTGTTTCTGAGGCTGTTTTACTTGTGTTTATAATTTCAATGAATATGCCTCTGGGATATTTTTTCAAGTCTAGAGTTTTGTTTTTATATGGTTGTGTTGTAATTTTACTTTCAGTGATCCGTCTGAATGATATCAAAGGGCTGGTCTCAAATGTCATCGAACTTGCATTAGAATCAAATTTTCTTTCTTATCAGTGTAAATATTGGTGCGAGGCTTAAAATCATTAACAAATGACCAGCTTTGCCATTTTGATTGAAACACTATGAAATTCAGTTTTAAACACTCAGTTTGTTTTATTTACTTTTGTTATATAACGGATGTATTATGTATGTATTATAAATAAATACTTTATGATGTAGAAGTCTAGCACATTACATTTTTAAAGCCGGAAGATACTGCTTTTTATGAAATGACAAGTGATTATTAAGTGCTAGATGACTTTGTTTACGAGAATTTCGCTGTCCGAATGTAAAACAAAATGCATTATGTGTAGCTTTTTTTAATCATCCTTTTTATTTATATACCTTCCAATAAAATTTATTTCGTACATTTTGGTTTTTTTTTTGTTTTGTTTGATCCCAACTTATTTTACCTTATAATTATTTATTTGTTTAGTTTGGTTATTTATCGTTAGAAATATATTTTGTATTATAAATACTTAGATATTACGGATCAACATGGTTTATATTCTGATACATCTTGAACAATTCAGCATTAATTGCAAAGAGGTAAATGCATTAGCTATTAGAATAACTATTTATGTAACTTAGTAAAAAAAGGATCGCTTCTATGCCCCACTTATATCTTAATGTTAATAAAAAGTGGACGTAGCCAGGGAAAGTAAAACACCATTTTATCGTATTATAATATTAATTATCTTGGCTACGCTCATGAAAACTGATAATGCTAACTGCTTTACAGAAAGGCTTTGCAAACGCCTGTAAATGCATTAGTTTTGTTTGCCAAACTAAAATATGCAATGATGGAAATCATTTCTTCATTGCTTCGACTATCTCTGTCGTTCTATTCTCATACATTCATATTAACTAGTTTATTATATTTACAATCAATACATAAAAAGTAACAATATGAATAGTAGTAGTAAGTATTTCGCTTCAAAGGCGTTCTTATAAATATTTAATCTAATCTGAATCTTACTATGCGTATTGTATCCGCACATGGATCACGAGATGTCAGCGATAACCTTGAGATTACCAGTTTTCATACATTTGGGCGGTGTAAACGATCGCTAAATGTATGAAAGGTGACTATTACTAACCACTAATGAAGATTGCGAGCGGGCCGTACGCGAAGGGCTTTAAACCCCAAATACACGACTTTATTGTATTTCCTATATCTGTAAGTATACATAAATAATAAACTAGTTAATACAATTGTTTTAATATGGAGAATGCCAAACCACTTGGCAGTTGGACTGAGAATGGCTGTAATATGAAAAATTTGGTAGCATATAAAAATCGATCATATTAATAAAACTTATAGTCCCGTTTAGTAATAGATGTATTTGTAGGTATATTTCGATATAATAGATTTAAAGGAACACTAGAACACCAGTACTGAAGTTAATACGCATTTTTATTTGTTAGTTACATGCTAGGAATAGTTTGCGACCATGGTCGCAGATAGTAAAATTAGATGATATTTTAGTGACGTAGCAGAAAGAGATGTCAAGAACGTGTTTGCCTTCCACCTGAAACAAGCGTGAGTTTATGCATGTATGAATAAAAACCTAACAATATTTTTCCTCTAAAAATAAATATGATTTGATTAGTAAGTTTCTACAGTTGCAGCTTCTTTTTTCCACTTTGTCTAAGTATGTAACTAACAAAATAAAACTTAATTATATTAATGATAATAATTACCTGCTCTTTAGAATTAAAAAAATAAAATATATTATTAAACAAAGTCTGGCATCAAAAGTCTATTAAAACAATAATTATAAATTGTAGACGTTTTAAATTAGCATTAAATGCTCTTGAATATTGCATTTATGTTTTCATGCATGTAGAGATGCAAGAAGTTTTCAAAATAATTATTGGTTTGTGCTAAAAACAATCTAGATGTGAATAGCGTTTGTTTTATATATTATACTGTTTAGTTATAGTTCGTTATGTGATCTCAATGCAGGAATAGGAGCAGTGAAAATGTAGCAGGAAGTCAATAGTTACAAGTAATCTATCCAGCAACAGAAATTTATTCTACACAATATGGACTATAGAGAAGCTCTAAAAACCGAATTTTGTGGATGTAAGTCTCAACAACAATTTATCCTGGGGGGGCAATAACGTAATTACATTCAAAATAGAGGTAAAAAAAATAATAGTAACCTGCAATGGGATCACCCCTTAACAATGTCATCTGTCAGGTTTCACATTTGACCGATGACATAACAAAACTATTAGGCATGGTTTCCACAAAAGGAGAGACTAGGGATGTCTGGAACAACCAATATGTTTGTATCATTTTGACATCTCTGCCTAGCTAGCAATGCAGTGGTTGTTTATAAGACTTTTCTCCTCCACTGGTGGAAACTGCCTTAAAGTTCAGTTTTTAGCTCCGCTTTCTGTAGCTTTTATGACTAGTTCGTACAAAAATTGATGACAATTTGTTTTAGAAATAAGGTCTTTCCATTTTTTCTCCAATAAAATTCATAGTATTAAACGGTAAAGTTTAAAAAAAGAATTATAACCAGAGAAAATTATAAATTAGATTATAATAGCATTCAAAATGATAAAATTAGAGATATGAATATTTATTTTCGTTATTACAGATGGTAGGTAGGATCGGCGAAGATGAAGATTGTATATAAGCTGTAGGTAGAGGTAGCGTGTCCTGATGTGTAATAAAATTTCGGTTCAATGTTATTTCAAGATTGTTTCTGAACAGATTTTATTCCTGAATAAAGTGACAAACGAAACTATTTGTGGTTTTACTTTCCTTAATTTACAAGCAAGTCTAGGCGGTCAGATAGGCAGTCGCTCAATGTAAAATAAGGGTATTATGGGAAGCCAACCCCAAAATAGTTGGGAAAACGCTAGGCAGATTTTTAATTTACAGTACGTATGATTCTATGATCTCGAGAGTGCCTATCTGACGACCATATATTTGCTATTTGCTCATTGATTCATCATCATCATCATCATTTCAGCCGAAAAGGCGTCCACTGCTGCTATATAGGCCTCCCCCAAATGGGGGAATTTGCCATAATCACCACGCTTGGCAGGCGGGTTAGCGATCGCAGTATGGTGTTAAAATACATAGAGAATGCTGCTGCCCATTCTCTAGCGAGTCCCTTCGTCGCCTTTTACGACACCCACGGGAAGAAACGGGTTGGTACTATTCTTTACGTCCGGCACCACACGGATTACTATTAATCAATGAGCAAATAGACAATCATCTGGTCAACATAAAGATGAATGCTGGTTTTAGCGAAGCTGTGCATATGGGTTTGGATTAGAAAAGCAACGGATGGAGACACTCTTCAACAGTGAGGAACAGACTCCAAAGACAAACATACATCGCAGGAACAGATCTATTCATCTTGAACACAATGAACACTTTTAGGTTATGAACTCAAACACAGGATGTTTTCAACACGATTTATTAACAAAATACTTAAATACACTTAACACTATTGAGTCAAAATATCACATCAGTCGTCTTCTATCATTTCCACCTCCTCTCCTTCATCCTTCTTCTTGCTAGCATTGGATTTTCGAGCAGAGACCATCTGTTTGTATAGTTCTAATGATTCACCCAAAGGCTCCACAAATCTATCGAATTCTATATCCCTCATAGCGTCTAACACATCCTGACCCGTCAAAGCCTTCCTTTTCTTGTTTTTCACAATGTTTGTAGCTGCCGAAGTCACATACAAAACAAAAACTGATGCAGCTTTTGCTAGTCCTGTTCGCGCCTCTTTTGATATCGAAACTCCTTCGGGTAACGCTTCCTTGACTATCCTCGTGACTACAGTCATCGGGAGATTCAGGTCCTCGAGTTTTTCAGCCATTATTTTGTTTAATTTTACTTTAAATTTGCTCGAAACAACCGAACAACCGAAACATGGAACAGAAATATTAACTGCCAAAACTTTTTGACAATAATGACAAGTGGCCGCTTTCCGAATTACAATACAACTTAATCGCTTCGCTAATCGCTCACAGCGCTGTCATCAATAATTTGCGTACCGATTTAGATAGCACGATTATGTCAGCTGAGGGCTGTCAACTATTCGAAATGCTCGTGAACGCGCTCACAGTGCTCGCTCAACGACAAGACTTGTTTATCATATTTCTTTGTGTTTAGATTTAGACCGCAACTATCTTCTTCTTCTTTGGTTAGCTGGCGTCGGTAGTCAGAAGCACAATTTCGAAAATACCACGTTAGTTTAGATATGATGCGACTCAAAACTAACCCTGCATTCCGAGTTACGCTGTAATCGATTTGAGCGTGCTAACGGCCGTACCGAATAAGCCTGAGCGCGATAACGATGTATTGTGAATCGTCATAGATGACATCATGACATGCGCCATCTTGCGATAACGCCGACCATGCCTTTTACTAATAACACTGTGAGCGCTGTCAAAGATGACAGTTGTGCTGTTTTGTTTTGAGTCGCATCATATCTTTAGACAAACGTGGCATCTTCGAAATTGTGCTTCTGGCTACCGTGGCCACCTAACCAACGAAGAAGAAGAAATGTGTAGTTTAAACAAAGAAATATGATATGCAAGTTTTGACATTGAGCGAGCACCGTGAGAGCATTCACGAGCGTTCCGAATTGTTGACAGCCTTCTGCTGTCATAATCGTAATAATTAGCTCGGAACGCCAATTATTATTGATGTCCGCGCTGTGAGTGATTACGTTCATATTCGGAAAGCGGCCTAAACAGCACACCCGTTATTGTTGACAGCGATCACGGTGATATTAGTAAAAGGCATTGTCGGCATTAACGCAGGATGGCGCATGTTATGACGTAATTTACGACGCTTCACGACATCACAGTGGGCTGGGATTACAAGGTTGGGTCTTAAGAGATTAAATGTATTTTTTTGGTATCTAGGCATAAATTTAAAACGTTTTTATTCTTTGACTTTTTTTAATTTAACGAGTACTTTCGGAGATATAGACATATCAAATTTGTATGAAGAGTCATGTTATTTTAGTTAAGCAATTTATTCCAATTAAATTGAAATTGAAAATAATGTATACTAAACGGCCTGAAAACCTCAACACCTACTTAGTTCTTTAAAAAATGTTCGACATTTTCCACCACCATAGGTAGGTATGACGTAATTTGTTTTGAGACTTATTTCCGGGAATCAAGGGATAAGAGTGCGCGAGCGCAACAACAAGTTATGACGTGTCGTAACGTGATTGGTGCAACGATAGGGTATCTGCGGAATGTTCGGTTGCATTCAAACGTACTTCAGTGTTCTATTACCCACCATAATAGACGCACTACCCCCACACATTCATTACTTACTTATTTGTTATTTTGTATTTGTGAAAATGTTTGAAAATTTAGTGAAATGAAATGAAATGAAATGAAATTGTTTATTCTGTAAATAGGATATCGGAATCACTTTTACACGTCATATAAAAAAATATTAAAAATAAGCTTGGTGAGGTCGGTGTTTCCTATCTGACTACTCTGAGAAGAAAGGCCGAAACAAACTCAGAGGTCACAGTCTCTTTTAAAGTCCAGACATAATCTTGGTCAAGTCATGTGAGGACCATGTAGATAAGTGTCTGAAATGGTCTTTTGAGGAAAGAACCACACAGATTTGAGTGGACCTGTCCAGTCAGTGCAAGCATTTGTCAGTAATCGTGGAGCTCAACTCAGAACTTAAGGAGCTCAACTCGACGAACAATACCAAGGAAAGGATATTTGGGTAGGCCGCATCAACTACTCAAACTGCCAGACCATCATTAAAACTGAGAAAGAAACAAAGAAATGAAAAGGGAAAATAAAAATATCCACATAGTCCTCACATTCACAATAATTAAAATAATATAATACTTTACAAAGTAATCGTGTCATTTTGAACATAATTTTCAACAATGTCAATGTGTATATAAAACTGGTTTATTGTGATGAATAATTAAAATGTCAAGTTTTATGGTTTTCACAAGGCTTACCAGAGCGAGCAGCTCAATCCCAAGCTTTTTTATCTTCTAAATAATCTGAAATTTTATAGTACCCTTTTTTACAAAGTTTGGTTTTAATACAGCTTTTAAATCGTTTAATGGGTAAGTTTCGAATGTCAATGGGAAGTTTGTTGTAAAAGCGTATACATTGACCCATGAACGAGTTGCTTACTCTGTGGAGACGTGTGCGATGTACAGCAAGGTTGTGTTTATTCCTGGTATTTAAACTATGAATATCGGACATTTTCTTAAAATTTGATATATTTTTGTGTACATACAATAGGTTTTCAAAAAGTGACAAACCTTGATCTTTTCGTTATTTTAAAAAACAGTGGCAGTATTAAAACTAATGGCAGTTTGTGTAGTGAGATAAGGTCTAAATTTTTAGTCGAATTAAGTGATGATCACGAAAAGACCTTAAAGTTGTTTTGTGCAAAATTTTGTTATAATTTAAATAGAAGATGGGAAAACGCTTATCGTAAAGAAAATATATTCAGAACTAAAAATAGTGAATGGTTACAAGAAAACATAATATGGCCAGACTTTATTAGGTGTTTAATAGGCAGTAATGAAGATCAACCAGCACCGAGTACATCAATTCAGTATGTATCACCATCAAAAGTTTCTGTCGGTGTCTCCACCGAACAAAGCCCAAGAAAACCTTTTTGTGAATTGCGCCTAAACAGAAAAAAAGACGTGCAGAAAACTTTCATTTATCTTCGGAAGAAATAAAATATGCATATTTTGAGCAGTTGAAAGCGGATGGGAATGAGGAGGTTGCTAAAATACTAGAACATTTACTAAAGAATCCCCAAGATGTAAAAAGAGTTAAAAAGTGCATATCTGTTAAAGAAACAAAATGCAGTGGCCAGTAGTGATTGTGATTTTTACTTATTTATTTATTTATTTTATTAGTCCTTAGTGGATTAGGCCTAAAGGGGAGACCACTACATAAAAAAAAAAACGCGCCTAGATTTTAACCTCTATAGTGGTGTGGAATAGAGAACAAAATTTGAAATTGCGACCAAATCGCAGAAAATCGCAACCCGAGAATAGGCGCTAAAATAGGACAAATATACGTACTATGCATACGTAGAGTCAATTCTTTGAGAAAATTTGAGAATTTCGAGATTTTCACATTTTTTTCTTTTGCTTAATACAAAAATTACTTTGGATATTTATAACTCCGAAAATACTAAGTTATCTGAACGACCCTCATAGAAATAATTACTTATAATCGATAGATAAATCCAACACAATATTTAAAATTTCAGAAAAATAAACTTTTTTTTTTAAAATGCTAAGTCCTTTACCGGCCCGTTTCAGCCCACTGTGCGACACCACGCTCAGTCTAATTCGGTACGAGTGTTAGCACGCTCAAATCGATTACAGCGTAACTCGGAATGCAGTCAGAATGAAATTTGTCAATTTTGACACTAACAGCCACAGCTGACTGATGGGTATTATTTTATTTTCTACTCGTACCAAGCTCCTCCGCCGTTGTACACACGCCAGCACATCAAGCTACTACAATCTGTCAAATTTATTTAATAGATTTTCAACTTTAGCGCTACAGCATAAGGTTCAAGGTTGATTGCGAAAATTTGACAGTTTCGGGTAGCTTGACCTGCTGGCCTCTGTACTACCAATAATATTAGCACGAATTCACGACGAGGAAATAAAAACGAAGTCAGTTGGTAAGTGTATGCAGTTTAATTATTTATGTTTGTAATTAATTTATGCTACATAAAATAAATAAAAAAGTTATCAATGTTTCTACAATTATTGCTATTTTTATTTTCTAGGCGTTTGTTTGGTCTGTGTAATGTTAACTGATGACCAATTAAATGAAAGAACCGATGTAGATTTGTATTCTACCAAGTTATCTTTTATCCTGATGATATAACACGATAGTCTAAATGAAGCTCAATTCTCAACATACATTGGTCGTTATTTTTTAAATAGAGAAAAGTTATAATGAAACACGATTACGCGACTAACAAATGTGATAAAAATGCGTAAAATGTGAATGTGAGGGGACGAAAATAAAGGCCAAACACGGCCAGTATTTGCCTTTATTTTCATCCCCTCACATTCACATTTTGCGCACTTTTATAGCATTTTGTTAGTCGCGTTGATGTCCTTCATAAAGGTCAGGTGCGTTGCAAACAGAGTATTTTGTGAAAGAGCTAATGGTAAATGGGGTCACTTTGTGATCGGAGCACGTTGCTCCTGCTCTCACGTTTCTATCTACCCCAAATAAACCGCGCCGCTGCGCTGGGTGGCGTTTTAACGACGTGTACCTACCACCATATATCAAATTAAACCACTTACTGGATGTTTTATTCATTTAATTAATTAATAATTAAGTAGTATGAATAATTAAAATTTACGAGCGCTTTAGCCGCATTTGGATAAACTACCTACCTTCAAAAATAGAAAAGTTAGTAAGTATAATTTTAAAATTCAGCGTGCTTTCAGTGTCTATTGATACTACAATCTGTATTTTCCATTGTCTTGTAAATAAAATCATTATTATGGTTACTTTAAGTTACATACTTAGAACCGCAATCTTTTTCTCTAGGTAATAGCCTAATAGGTCAATGACCTAAAAATACCGCAACACAACAAAGACAAAATAATAAGTAAATATTGATTTTCAACGCACCCCTCTGAGTATTAGAGGTGAATACCAGACTATTAGTGGCTATTACTATCTGAAAAATTTCTTGGCTAATAAGATTATGGGATTTTTAATTGGATTAAGATGTTTTTACTAAGTAATACTTATGTGGAAGCAAGCACACATTGCGCAAACTCAAATAAGTACGCCATTTTGTAAGTTGACTAGTATGTTATAATGTTAGTCTGTCAGTGCGGCACCGGCATTGCTCGGACGGGGACGCTTACGTGCGCTTTCTTATCGATTTCCTCGGAAGTGTATGACACAGTGTTATTTTGATGTTTTTTGACCGAAAACGTGACAAATAATGCAATGTTAAATCACTAGTTCGTACAAAGTTCGCGTGTTGTCGTGGTTTCATTTTTATTTAAAAAAATTATATTCTAATTTTGTGCTTGACTGAAAACATTGCTGTTATGTGCGATGATAATGGAATTGTTTTTGGAATTAAAATGAGGTGAGATTAATGTATTATTCATTAATTTTAGTGGATTGTAATGTAATCAATTGTTGGCTTGCTTTAATTTAAATCGATAACGTAAGCGTGTTTTGTTGCCCCATCCCTATAACGTTGAGGGTTCGATTTTCAAAAAATGTTCATAGACTTTGAAAAAATAAATAAAAGGCTGTCCTCATACTTTTTAAACGACTTTCCAAAAAAGAGTGTTTAATGCTATTTTAGTTTTAATCGTTTCTTTATGACGTTCTTAAAAACAGTGATAAAGTAGAAGTTTCTTCATGTTCACCTTTATCATTATGTAAAAACTGTAGAGATAATTTATTTAAAACACGTAGCTACATAATAATTATTTTCTCAATTAATGTTATTTACTTAGGTACCTACTAAGTAAACTGCGGTTTCGCTTCTTGCATTTTAAATTTCTATTTTCTTTAATTAAGTAAGTACCTAAGCCAAATATCCGAACCAACATTTAAGGTGGAAAACTACATATGATAGTATCACAAATACCTACACCTTACCTTACCTAACTTACCTTATCATACGAGAAATGAACCCGCAACCCATAGCGCAAGCTACCACATATGGGTGTCAGGATTTGGCGACCTAATAGTGTAGTGTAATACCTACTACACTATTAGGTCGCCAAATCCCGACACCCACAAAGAAAACGATGCCTTGTTGTTCATAAAAATAATTTTGGTATTTTACCTTAAGTGCTGAGATGTGGATTTTTTGCGATAAAAAGATCATAATTCATACATTATTTACAACTACTACCTAACAGTTTTGATACCTGTAATTTTACACATTTAAAGCATAGCATTTAATAATCAGCCTATACTATTCCCACTTCTGGGACACAGCGCTCCTCTCAGTGAGAGGGAGTGGGCCGTAATCCACCTCGCGGGCCCAGTGCGGGTTGGTAGATGTCACATGTCTTCGAATTTTTGGTACTAGGACATGCCGGTTTCCTCACGATGTTTTCCTTCACCGTTTTGAGAGCAGTGGTGATGAAATAAGTTACACAAAGTAACAACTCGTATGTCGGGGCCGTTAGCGCTGGTCCACCACTGCTGTCAATTTTACACACTTATATACAAAACATGACGCCTGTTTTCACCAAAGGGATAAGCAGAGGTGTACATAGTACCTATCTACACAACCTACACACACATGTTTGTTGCGCCACTTCTTCTTCCCAGCTAAAGCACTAGGATGAAGGGCGGGCGTTTTTTGGGGGACTGTAATTTTGACGTTCGAAAAGTGCTGATTCTCAACCTAGTTTGAATAAATGACTTTAGAATTTTTGAACTGGCTAACAGAAACTTTATTTAATTATACCGACTGCTCGATTGTTCATAGCAATAGTACCTAATATCTAGGTAAAAACATCATTAAAATATGACTAAAAGCAGACGGTTTTTAAACGCGCCGTCGACGCGCGTTTCAGAAACGCGCGTCGACGGCGCGCGTTTCAGAAACGCGCGTCGACGGCGCGCTTTTATCCTACAGACAGACTTGCGTGCGTATCGCGTCTGTATCGCTACAAACGCGCGTCGACGCGACGGCGCGTTTATGTGCACATAGGCCCTAACGGACGTGGATATTGCGAACAATTTCTATGCAATCTTCACGGAAATTGTTCTACCGGTGTCGCGTCTGTCTGCGGCAGCCTTCACACTTCGTCTTCCCACTTAGCACACTGTAAGGTGCTCATTTTGAGTCCAACGTTTGATCTTAACAGGTCCCGTCTGAGCTAGATTCGATTTGTCGTTCTTTAAAATAAGTAAAGCGGTTTTTATGATCCTTTTTTGGCATTGAACAACAAAAAAAGAAACTTGTATCCGACAGCAAAAAATGCCATGTATTTCCATAGATTATACACTACGGCATGGGCAGTTTTTATTAACAGCTCTAACGCTCTAACTTGTCATTGGAAACAAGTTTATTCAGCCTTGAAATAAGTGGTTACCATTATTATAAGAATTTATATTTTCTCGTCAAGTTATTAAACGTTAAAGTTATTATTTTGTAGCTGTTAGAAACTTCGTCTTATTTTTTAATTATCATTTTTATTACGTGACAATTTTTATTCAATTGTTTTTTCCCGCGCGAATTGAGCAAAAAATGGCTAAAAAAAGATCGATGCGATTAGCGCATTGTTTTTAAATTATATGTATAATGGCATACTGAATAATACGCCATTTTTTGTTATTTTTTATTATGTATCAGTTTAACAATATAACACTTTGATGTGTAACATCTTTCCTACAATGTGTGGCAGTATTTCGCAAAAAGCGACGGAAATGTGTAACAGGATGCCGGGGAAGCACTATTTGATTTGACCAATGACCGCGCGCGGTGCTGGAGTTGGCTGACAGAAACGACCTTGACGAGGCCCCACCCCTTTAATGTTGCTTTTTACTAAGGTGAGATGTCAGATGTTACACATCATAAAAGATGCGACTACTGTATGTAAGGCTCGCTCGAAAATCTTCTTTAAATCGAATTTCTAATTTCGAAGTTCTAAAATTAGATACTTACCTTCGAAGCAATTTTTTTTTTTGTAGGTCTAGTAACCACTTCTGATTTTTGTTGCAGTGGCTCATGGCTAGTAGAGATGATCAGATGACATGAGGTAAAATTAAATTCCCACTTCTCGTTGTAAGTAATTTGTTAGCAATCTGCTGAAGTGCTGACTTATCAAATTAAGCATGGGAACATCACATTTAAATACTTCTCATACATAGGTCACACAAAAATATAAATTACAAATGATTATATCACACACGCAACTCGTGTAAAATTATAATTATTTAAACGAATTGTCCAAAAAGTGACGTCATGACCTTGGTCCAAAAACAGAGGTTACATGGACACACGAACGAAAGGTTACAACAACCAGAATTTCTAGTTTTTTTTTAACTGACCCCTTACATTTTGCATTCACTTGTCAGTTGTCATCGTTTGTAGTTTATCTTGTCTATGGTATTATTACTCTGAGGTTTATCTTTTTCGTAAGCTATTGCTTTGTAATAAGCTTAAGGTTGAGGTTAATATTTATTCGAAAAGGTATCAGCTAACCGAAGTATATGTATACTTAATCAAAGTTTTAAAATAAAAAAATTATGGGACAGAAGACTGACAAAAATAGAACATTTTGTTTGCCTCATAAACAGGCAGGTATCCAATATTAACACCCGTAAAACCATTATTTGTAGCTGTAACGTCCATTAGGTATGTCCATGGTAGGTAGGTACCTACTACTGGAACAGACCCTCATCAAAATGTAGATGGGGTGGTGACATTCACTTGTCATGATTGTGTCACCATTTTCGCGCCCTAATTCTGTTTTGTGGACCAGTTTTGAATGAATATTTGGTTGGCTACAGCCGCAAGCAAAGTATTTAAGTATGGTACAATAAATAGATACAATATCGGTCGTAAAAAGCAGCTAAGCAGGTCAAGAGGATCAGAAGCAGAATGTTCTTTAGCGTTATTGTAAAGATTATGGCACTTATCCCCCATTACGCAATGTTCACATAAAATAACTTCGGGCCTAGGTAAATATTCCCGTAAAGAAAAGACAGAGGTGAGTGCACCCTCATTTCGGCAGTCAAGGTTGGCAGGTTGTGAAGGACAGATAGGCAGCCGCTGCATATAAAATACTGGCATACACCAGCATCATCATCAGCCTTCAGCTGTCCACTGCTGCAAATAGGCCTCTCCAATTGCACTCCATTCAGCTCGATTCTCGGAAATTCTCCAGCTGCTACCAGTCACCCTGCGAAGACCGTCGCTCCACCTAAAAAAAACAGAATCGAAGTCGCAAAATACGATAATTTACAACCTTCTTCCGAAGTGGGATGAAACGATTATTCAGCAAAAATAATGCGACGAAATCAAGAATAAGAAACAAACTTGCAACAAAAACTGATAAAGGGGCTGTAGTTTCAACTTCAGTGTAATTCGTAAAAACTTAATTAAAAGAATGCTGTTATGGTTTTAAAGCAACTGAAAAAATAATGTTACTGTGTTAAATTCTTTCACATTTCACAACTTCCTAAAATTCCTATCCTATTTCTAGTTTTGTGAACTGGCTACGCGTTCCGCGTTGCTCTGGCAGTTGTTGTACGATAATTTTTCATCTGGTACGATTATTGATACGATAATTCACTCGCACTCGTCTGCCAGCTCTGGGGCGTCCTTCCATAAGTTTACCGATCCGCGGTCTCCACTCAAGAACACGTCTACCATAACGGTCATTGGTTCTACGGCTAATATGGCCGGCCCATTGCCACTTCAGCAGCATCCTGAGACTGAAAGCCGACCCGAACATAGCAGTATTCAATCCCTTGTAATATAAGTAAGCGAGCTTATGGCCATCAACCGGGCACAAATACCAATGGTCATTGAAATAGTGCATACACAGTAGGAAACTAGAGATTTCAACGAAGTATTAATAGTCAGTATTATCCTCTCAAACAGGGAAAACGCTGTAAAACAAGATAATACGTGTACTTAGCGTGAAGGTCAACATTAACAAATAAATGCAATAACTATGGTACTACTATATATTTACCTATTTACTGTGGGTCACGGTCATATTTACGTGTATGACATGATGATAATTAGCTTCCTTGAACGTTATTACTATATTTAGTTTAGGAGGAAAACATGTGGAAACTTCGCAGAATCTGTCAAACATGAAGTTATTGTAAATTTTTAAGGTTTTTTTTATAAATGGTCATCATTAACTACTTTTTTTTTTTTTGGCTGGGAAATCATCAAATGACTCCTCCCGCTCTGGGCGGAGCGAGAGGGAGTGTCAGACTTTTACTGACTAAAACCCACCCGTGTTCCTTCCGTTGCCTGTGTTCCGGGGCCGCGATATCCCTTTCGGACAAACCCGCAACCCCAGCAGGCATTGGTCCTTACGGACCCCGTCAGTTGGTGCTGACATCTCTTTGAGGCGTGCGTGGAACACAACGCGCCGTCGATCATTAACTCCTGCCATTGTATCAATTTATTTGAGATTGGCGCAACATGTCCCTTTCTTCCACACTTCTCTATCAGTCCTCATCTCGGCAGTCCCCCCTTTCTATCCATATCATCTGTCACACAGTCCATCCATCGTTTCTTTGGTCTTCCTCTACTCTTATAGCCATCGACATTTATACTCAAAACTTTCCTCACGACATTTCCCTGTTTCCCTCAATCCTCCGCATCTCATGCCATTACCATGATAGCCTATTTCCACACAACTTTTAAATCACCGGAGCCACTTTCTGACTTCCTCTTATGTACTCAATTCTTATTTTGTCCATTCGTGTAACACCACACATCCCTCTTAGCGTTTTCATCGTAGCTTCATGCAATTGCCTTTCATTCATGAATGGTAAATTATTTTTAGTTATGTTAGAAGGTTTTTATACAAACACTTTTACAATGCATTTGCTCGAAAAGAGCGTTGTCCAAGCAGTCAATTAGTGCGGAAAGTGTCACTTTTTTTCACTAGTGCTTTTAACTTTTCTGTTTTTTTTTAATTTTTGAGGCCGTCGCGCGTCGTCAGCCCGTCTCAGATATTTTATTATTTGAGAAAAGTTTTACCAATCAGATGATGATGATAACGATGATGATGGCGATGGCGATGGAGATGACGATGAAGATGGCGCAGACGATGACGATGGCGATGGAGATGATGATGGCGATGACGATGGAGTCAAAGTCGTAGTCGAAGTCATGAAGTCCTCGTAATTATGTAGATGCTAGGTAGTCGCATAAGATGTGTACATCATATGCGACTACCGTAAGGCTCGCTCGTTTTTTTTTTTTCCTCGCACAATGCATAGTAAAAAATTGTATGATACACGTGCGTAAGATGATTTTTGACTCGTGACGACTTATAAACTCGCTCGCTTCGCTCGCTCGTGAATAAAAATGCTAATCGTCGGAAATCACCTACCTTCCGCACTTGTAGCACAAATAACTATTACACCACAATTTTAAAAACTAGGTGAGGTTGATGCTTCCTATCCGACTACTCTGAGAAGAAACCGACAATCAACTCAAGTCATAATTTCTTTTGAAGTCCAAATATTATCTGGGTCAGGTCATGTGAGGACCATGTAGATTAATATTTGAAGTGGTCTTTTGCGATCACTGCGTGCTGCTAAAGATTGGAACTTCCTGCCGGAGTCTGTGTTTCTCGATAGCTGTAACCTGTGAGTCTTTAATTCCAGAATATATATCTTTAAAATCTTTACAAAGTTACAGTTTGGCCAGAGCGGGTCGTGGCACAAGTAAATGGCGGCAAAAAATCATCTTCGACTTCAGCTGGCAACATGAAATATAGTCTTAACAAAACCGATTTGATCCTTTTGTTTAGTTTGTTGATATGAGTAGGCTAGGAATGTAGGATTATGATAACATTTCAAACTATATATCACGTAATATTTTAACCACTTTACGCCACTCACTGGGTGGTAAAACACACAGCAATGCAATTAATTCTACGAGTATACTTCTGTTGATTACATAACTAAGTAATGACGTGTAAGAGTCCAAACTAAATGTTTGTGTGTTCGTAACTAAGTGGGGAGCGGTAACCAGGGGGGGAATGGGGTATGTTAATGTAAGTGTTCGATAATATTACGTCTTTTACCGTGGTTTTTGGGTGAACCTTGAACTTAAAGATTATAAAACGAAAACAGACGGAAACAGCTTTTTTTGGAAGTAGTGCTAGCTCTGTGTGGAAACGAAAACGGTTTAAGGAAACCAAGGCCCTTACGTTCGTTATTAAAGTCCCTAAATGCTCGAATTTAATAGATCCATATTTAATAACAGCATTTTTTTTTTACTAAAGTTGTCGACATAGCTCACAGAATCAGCGAGCTGAAATGGCAATGGGCCGGCCATGTTAGCCGCCGATGACCGTTGGAGTAGACGTGTTCTTGAGTGGAGACCGCGATTTTTTTTTTAAATTATGAGCTGTATTTTTCTACTGTAATGCCAATAAACGCATTTTTCTGTCTTTCTTTCTTTAAAGTAGGACGCCCTCAGGCTAGTTGGAGCGATGATCTTCGCAGGGTATCTGGTAGCAGCTGGATGAGAGTTGCCGAGAATCGAGCTGAATGGCGTGCAATTGGAGAGGCCATGTCCAGCAGCGGAGTGCTGAAGCCTTATAATGATGATGATTAAATTTTTGGCAATTCTAGTCCTCTTAATATAACTAAAATCTTGCAGCACTTGAAGGACGTAGGTAGGAACTCCTTGAGAGATCATTCTTTTTTAAATTCATTGTGAAGGGGAAACTAATGCGTTGAGAGGGCCAACCCTCAGAGTAATAACTAAAGCACCACTCGCAATCTTTTGTCTTTGCCCTTTTCTTTTTTAACCTATTGAGCGGCCGTGACAGCTAGCTGTGTGAGGGTGACAAATATAGAAAGTGCTGTCCTAATTTTCGTCAATGCAATTTTATTTAAAATAATAGTTTTTCTTTTTTAAAGTAATCCTCCAGAATTTTAAATATCTGCTACTATAGAACTTTTCAGGAATTGCTTTTTCCAAATCATTTGGGGGTCGTTATTATATTGCTGCTAAAATTGATTTTAAACACGGCGTCAGGACCTACTGAGGTTACCGAAAATACCAAATCCAAAGATATGGCTCGAAAGAAAGTGAACTTTGAGATATCGGCTGATAGACATCAATCAATCTGCCTAGCCTTTTCTCAACTATGTTGGGGTCGGCTTCCAGTCTAACCGGATGCAGCTGAATACCAGTATTTTACATGGAGCGACTGCCTATCTGACCTCCACAATCCAGTAACTGAGTAATACGATACCCCTTGGTAAGACTGGTTGTCAGACTTTCGGGCTTCTGACGACCCGTAACGACTGTCAAAGATCCACGACCACGAATGACAGAGACCAACGGCTTAACGTGCTTTCCGAGGCACGGAGGAGTCTCGGTATGTTAAGATGGTCACTCATCCACGGACCAACCCCGGCAAGCGTAGCTTAACCTGATGGAGCGGCTGTTATTACTTAGCCACGAGCTCCTCGACCCCTTGGCTGATAGAGATGTAGGGAAGAAAATGAGAACTGCATAATTAGCCTATTATGATTCCACTACTGGGACACCGGCCTCCTCTCAGTGACAGGGGGTGGGCCGTAATCCACCACGCGGGCCCAGTGCGGGTTTGCGCCAACCGCAAATTAATTGGTAGATTGCAGAAATGCAGGACATTGAATGCGATTAGTCAGGTTTTCAAGAACGCTCAGAATGCTTTTTTGGTAGATCCTATGCCTTAAAAATCAAAGCCATATCGCACAGTCTGTCGTAAAAAAGTGATTAACGTTCAGACACGCGTGTATGTCATGTAGGTAAATTATTAAATTAATTAGAAAGGCGGACAATGTCCAAGGTCGACTGGCCGCAGGGGTGTCGTTGTCATTCATATTAAGTATTGGTCAGGGCGACACGTTCGCAGTATCGGCCGATATAACTTCGCAGCTCTGAACACAGGCTCTGCGAACTTTCGCGCATGTTCTCTCACTCACACTCGCCTCATGTCACCATTTAGTTCCTAAAAAAAATATTACGCAGCCTTCTGCACGAAGTTTGGAACTGCCAAGTTAAATCGGCCGTATTGTACCTAAGTTTATTATTCATAAACATGTGTGTTATCAGGACTTGGCAATGTTTTAGCAAAATTCTATCTAGTCTAAAGTTTGGAAAGATTTTGCCTTTCAGGATGGACGAAATTTTTCAAAATTAGTTATACTTATGTATTCATTTATTCAATGGATCTTTTCAGGGATATTTAATCATTTCATCATTTGGCTGAGGTATCGCTGGTCGCAGTATGTTGTTATAATCATTAATTAGCCGACATAAGAACGGCCCTGATGCTTTAGATTTTGACCCTGTTACTTTAGTATTTTATTTGAAGAGGAGCTCGTGGCTAAGTAACAACAGCCGCACTGGTCGATTCATCAGGTTAAGCTACGCTTGCCGGGGTTGGTCCGTGGATGGGTGACCATCTTTACATACCGAGTCTCCTCCGTGCCTCGGAAAGCACGTTAAGCCGTTGGTCCCGGCTGTCATTCGTGGATCTTTGACAGTCGTTACGAGTCGTCAGAAGCCCGAAAGTCTGACACCAGTCTTACCAAGGGGTATCGTATTACCCAGTTACTGGGTTGTGGAGGTCAGATAGGCAGTCGCTCCATGTAAAATACTGGTATTCAGCTGCATCCGGTTAGACTGGAAGCCGACTCCAACATAGTTGGGAAAAGGCTAGGCAGATTGATTGACTTTAGTATTTTATTTGACAAATTAGATAAATATAAATGCTTAAAATAATAAAAAATTGCACACTGTATGTTTACAAAGAGAAAGAATAAAATAAATATGAAAGGGGATGAGGAACTAAAGGAACGTTACTTAATTAACGTTACAAGTTGACAACTGTCACTGTCATTGTCAAGAGAGGGTGAAAAGAAGGAATAAGATATGAACCTGTAAGCCTGTAAGCAAATAAATAAAAAGAATATAATACTAAAGTACAACCGTTTCATTCTATATAACAAACAATACACACATGACCCATAAATAAAACATGATTAAAACTGTGTGTGTGTGGCAGTGAACTGTCTTTTCACCTGTGACAAACAATAATTGTATGAATATGATTATGATGAATTTCAATTGATTGTTCCAGATAACATTGACTTTGAAACACTTACTGTAATTGCTGAATCAATTTTAATAAAAACAACAGCTGTTGCGTGTGCACATTTAAATTTTAAAGTTACCGTAACAATGATGTCTACCGATCCCATTCATAAATAATGATCGTTTCGAAGTTTAACACCTGTCAATATTTGTAAATGTAAGCTCAAAGTAAAAGCGGTGTAATTTCCGAATTAAATATTTATTTGTGGACAGAAAAATCAATTTGGTACGCCTTTCTGTCTCTTGGGTTATCAACCCGCCATTCTGACGTCATCGTCCGCCATGATGTCATTTCTTACGTAACCATTGGATCGCGCACGCTTTTTTCCCATTTTTTTGTTGGAGCTATGATGGTAGGCATTATGCCTATGGCATGACCATGAGATGTTAATAATATTTATCTTGATATTATGAAATAAATCTAATTAGTAACTTATTAGAAAAAATATGAGTAGTTTTTTTATTGTATTAAATAATTCATGACTTTTGTACATAAACAAATTAAAACCTTGAAGATGACTTGATATTTGGAATTACGAAGGGAATTACGTACAAAATTATATTTTCTTGAGTACAATTAGAACGAATAATGTATCTACATATTAAAAACGGAAGCTGAAAAAAAAAGCTATTATTCTGTAAAAGAAATCATTCCCTATTCGACCTGTCAATTTCAAAACAGTAGCAATTTTCCTATTTTCACTGCGGATGCGGATAAAGAAGTGAGTTTGACAACGACTTTTTACAGAATAGTACTGCAGAATAAAAACTGTTCCTTATTTGAATTAGTTCTTACTTCAATTTGTCATTTTAGCGTTTTTGGCGTAATGCCAGTTTGCTAAGAGTATTTTCGTCGTATTTCCTTTGTGTCCTGTGTGTTCCTGACAGTTTCCTGGCTCTTATCCTGAATTCCTGATATTGGATATTAAAACTTTCGTTAAGAGCTTTCCGGAGTAATCAGGTCCGGAATGAGTACCATACCTCAATATTGTTTTTATTAGGTACATGTAGCAAAATATTGAACAGCCTAAAACTAAGGAGGCTAGACACTAGCCGAATTTCACAATAATTGTTTTTTAAGTTTGCTAAAGACGCGTCCCCACTAGGGCCGCGTGGCCCCGTGAGGCCAAGCCGCGCGGCTCTAGTGAGGACGCGGCTTTAGACCACATAAAAAACAAAGATATTCCGCTGTCAACAATGACGTGAGGCCGTTTTTGTAAATATGTATGTACTTTACATAAGCTTCGTGTAGACTAGCGCGACGTGACACCGGTAATTGTTCTACCGTGAAGTTTTCTTAGAAATTGTTTTCTTAGAGTCGAGTCGCGCGACGCGACACGAACAATACAATTTCTAAGAAAACTTCACAGTATAACAATAACCGGTGTCGCGCTGGTCTGCACAAGCCTTTATCCAACACATCGTAATGGATACCGCTGATCTGGCAAAATGAATGCAACTGGGTTGCAAGCGTGGTACACAATTAGGCTGCTAGCGGTCTGAAAATTTTATTTGAGACAGCCTCTTGTAAAAAACAAAATATATAATTTACCTGACCCAATCTGCATGCTTCCATTCTAACCGGATGCAGCTGAATACCAGTATTTTATATGGAGCGACTGCCTATCTGACCTCCACAACCCAGTTACTGGGTAACACGATACCCTTTGGTAAGAGACTAGAGAGAGTCAGTCAGATAAGTCTGGTTGTCAGACTTTTGTGCTTCTGACTATCCGTAACGACTGTCAAAGATCTACGAAGCCAGGACCAACGGCTTAATGTGCTTTCCGAGGGACGTAGGAGTCTTGACATGTAATTGATGGTAACCCATCCATGAACCTATCGCGGCACGCGTAGCTTAATTTTGATAGACCCGTGCTGTTTATTATTTAACATGTTAATTACATCATCGAAACAATAATGAGAAGTGCTTACTCATAAAGAAACACAAAAAAACTGGGTTAAAGGCGCCCATTCATGGTAAGCAGAGCAAGGTCAAAGAAATTAGCGCTAACAAGCAATATTCTGCTGAACATTATCAAATTGTAGTGTGAATGGGATCTTGCATTGATTGCCGTGGTCATTTACATGGGTGATATCATGTTTATGGGCTGTATTAAGTGTTAAGGATTGAATAATTAGAGTGTATGTAGCAATTTGTAATGGGTCCAAGGTTAAGGCTGCGTTTCCACCAGAGATGAGCGATGATGCGTAGAATGGATGATGTGACGTAGGAGGATGTGTGTGAAACTAACCAATAACATCGCTTCACTGTCATAGCTTGAGCTAAGGTAGCGTTGTTATTGGTTAGTTTCACACACATCCCTCGCTACGCATCCTCGCTCATCGCTGGTGGAAACGCAGCCTTAGGCACCCAAAAACAAATGCTAGGTTTCAAAACAAAAAAATATCATTGCTTCCTAATTCAAAAATAAAAAAAGTTTAGATACGCGGGCCCCCTTTTGCACGGGGCCATAGCAATTGCACTGAAGCCTCCTCTCGGTGAGTGGGAGTGAACCGTAACCCACCACACGGGCCTAGTGCGGGTTGCTGGATCTCACATGTCTTCGATTTTTTTGTTCTAGCATATACAGATTTCCTTACGATGTATTCTTTCACTGTTTTGAGAGCTGTAGTGATGAAATAGGTAGTTTGTTCTGTGACAATCCGAAAACATTATGTTAACAAAGACACCGACTTTCGAAATCAAAGTAATTTTTCACTTTGTAGTGTTTTTTTTGGATCGGTTGTTTTTTTTGGACTATGCATTTTACGAACAACTTATATACATCAACTCATGTAGCTACGTTGAACATGGACCGTTTGTTACGACTTTGTACGAGGACAAGACTATATTTTATTACCAGTGAAGATTTATTTACGGCGAGAATATTTTTCAAGTGTTTACCAACCGTATTGAATGAAGTTTCTGGTTGTGTACCTATGTCTGTTGAATGATGCTAATCTCAGAAATGACTGAGAGGATCTTGATTCTTTTTACATAATTATGGAGCGTTTTCTTACCAGCTGTGTTACCTGCTGTGATGTGTGTTTGATTACCACCATAAATACCAATTTTGTAATCGCTTAGATCCTTAGACATTTTCCTCTCCATTAGGTACAGACATTTTTCCTGCATAGTTTTTAGTTGACACTAGCTAACCCGACAAACATTGACCTGTCCCAATAATTCATACAAAATTCCTATAAAAAATATACTTACTTCAGTTTCTCAAATTTTCCAATTTTCCCGGCCAATTTTGAAGTTTTTCTTTCCGTAAAAACATGGTTAAAACCTGATTCGAACTATTACCTACAAACATTTTAAAGCAAAAATTTGCCAGATCTGTCTAGCCTTTCTGGAGTGATTGATGTCGCTTACCAACGAATAACGAACAGCATTTCATTTTTATTTTAAAGAATATTGAAGATAATCGAATACTGAACTGAATAAAAAAAATTGACCTTTTCTTTTCAGTATATTTCGTTTCGATGATTCTTCACTCACTCAATCGAGTTGAACTGATTGAATATTTTTTTTTTACAGCATAATTGAATGAATTACTGTAAGTAACTGAAAACATTTCAGGCCACTCGTCTGCTCATGAAAGCGAGGAAGCCATCAACAATGACTACATTCATACACGATATAATGTATGTTATGTCTGGTTTTTATATCGCAAGGTATTCAGATCTTTATATATAAGGCGATAATGACTAAATTGGCGTGCGAAATCGAAGCTTATGTAATATATCGTGGGAACTGTTAAGGCCTGTTCAGATTTTCACGGTTCACGCACGTTTTAAAATATTTTCGTGGTAGTTTACCTTCTTTTTTTTTTTGTACCTACATTTGGTTTTTGGTTTTAAAAACCTGAGGAATGAGGAAAGTGGAGTGAAGAAAGTTCAAGTAGCACGGTATGAAGGCCCCAGAGCTTTATTTTTATTTTGGTTGAGAAATTATACACAACAACAAATAACTTCTGCCGCTCTGGGCGGAGCGGGAGTGTCAGACTCTTACTGACTAAAACCCACCCGTGTTCCTTCAGCTGCCTGTACGTTGCCAGGGGCCACGGTATTAGGATAAGGGCAGAAGATTGATGACCAATTATGAAGTTATCCGAAACTGATCTGTTACTGCTGAACCGGACGATGTGTGTGTGAAATCAAATAAAATCAAATGATGTTTGTCCACCGCCATTGTCAACGGGACGTCAACGAGAAACGAGATTATTCGAACCGAACATAAGGTCTCGATGACGGCGTGCGCGTGCGCTGGACTCGCGGACATAGTAACCACACGTTCGCACGGACGTAAAAACATCGCGGCGGGATTTTATCGCGCACTAGATTTTCAATTCTGAGTGTTGAGCCCAGCGTTGAGAAGCTAACAGAGTGCGTCCCAGCGCGTTCAAATAACACACAGTTGCATTTTCAACTCTCAGCGCTAAGAGCGTTGAATAGTCAGTGCACGACAAAAACACTCCGCGGAAAAAATCGCCCGTGCAAACCTGGGCTGGGTATGTTTCGCTACTTCGGCGCCGCGCGCCGTCATCTCGTTCTCGTTGACGTCCCGTTGACGGTGGCAGTGGCAGTGGACAAACGCCCTTTTTTTGTCAATATTTTAATACTAGATGGCGCCGTCTTTTTCTAGCTGACTGATCCTTGAGAGCAAATGCCGAAACAAACTCAGAGCCGTGTGATACACCTCTAACTTAAAAAGTAAGGTTAAGTAAGTTGCAATAAAGTTGATACCTACATGAGTCAGTCTCCCCGCGCGATCGACCGCGAACAGACATGTTATGTGCGAAACTGTGTTTGTTTACATAAAATTACTATATTCGGCGATGACTGACACCGATTAAATGAAGGTGAGGTTCTCATTGTCTTTTTGTTGATAATTTTTGGGTGTTATCGTTTAATAACGTTTTGTTGTCTTTTTTGAAACTTCTTCTCTTATTGAAGTCCTTGAAAGCGTTTTCCCGTGGCCGTGAGACATTTTTTGGCTATCTTCAGTGTCAATGTTTTCACAATTGTTGTGTAGCTAAGGTAATTTAATATCGATGATTACATGTGCTGCTGCTTTCTTAAGTTACAACTGTGGTTTATGTTTTTTTAATGTTGTAAATGCTTTTTGTTTATGTCATATCGATCATCGTGCTATGAACATACTATATTCCTATTTAACAACACATCGAGTTACGGTTTATGGATGTGGATTATATCAATGAAGGTTGTTTAATAATATTAGCTGCTATCTCTGCAAGTTTTATGACAACAAAGGTATACTTAATATATTCCTGAGTGCATAGATAACGCGTTGTGTTTTATTGCACTGTTAACGGGTAAGCGTAATCCTAATCTAATCCGATGCCTTGATTTTGAATTACTGAACAAAATAAAATTGTAAATAAATAAAGAAGTGTCAATGTCAAAGTGACATTTCACTTTTTCTCAGACAGCTGTCAACTGCCTCGTTAGTCTATGGGTCGCTTCCGCGACTGCTGACCATTCGTCACTTTGGGCCAAGTTTTATTGGTTATATACCATAGATACTCGTATAAGAAAGAAGTTATTACTACTTACTGTTATTTATATTTCAATGGAATATACAATAGGACTTTCTCTGTAGGAGCTCACTGTCTGGATTTATATCTGATAAAAATACTATGTAAATAGGACATAAAATTACTAGGCGAAATGTTGGTGTACTACATCATCACCTTAAGCCTAGTGCAGACGGGTGCGACGCGACGACGACGACGACGGCGCGACGCGACACCGGTCATTGTTCTACCGTGAAGTTTTCTTAAAAATTGTTTTGTTATAGTCGCGTCGCGCCAGTCTGCATGAGGGTTTACCCGTTCGGGAACGCCTTTTTTATTTAGCTTTAGACACTGTCCCAAATTCTTCCACATATCCGATCCTTACTGTGCGCGTCTAGGAAACAACTACCTATGTGATACAAGTATTGTGTTGCATGGATGTATGTTTTACTATAACATTGATATTACTAGTTACAAAAGCAAGTAAACAACAGAGCTTGCTGTTATCACAGCCATTATTCTTATCAGGAAATCGTTCGTTCGGCGAATTATTAGTTTTATTTTCAAATGGTGATTACACTTGAGTATTACCATGGAAAATTACCGTAAATAGCGGACATGGTTTTAAACACTGCAGCATGCTTTTGTATTCATTGAGATTCGTATCAGCTGACATCTCATTTAGCATACATCACACCTGTAATCTAATAAAGAGTGGTCAGATGTGTAACTATTGCCTATTTATATTGCCTATTTCCAATGACTGCCTCTTTGGTAAAGTGGTCACAAGCGCTACTGCTGAGCATGAGGTCCTGGGTTCGATTCCCAGGTTGGGAAAAATGTTGGATTTTTTAAGTGAAAACTTCTTTAGCATCGTTGTGATTTGAAAGTCGATGAAACGAAAGAGCGACAGTAAAAATAGACAGACACATAAATTCATAAGATTTAACGAGGGAGAAAATGAGATAGGAAGCATTATCTGGTGAAATGTGGGTGTACTATAGGTACACTTCTGCCCGACCCTTCTTGGAAACAAGGCGTGATGTTATGTTATGTATGTTGTGTTATTCCCAATAACTGAGAACAAATCAAAACTAACACAGACTTACAATACTAGCAGAGAAATTTGAGACAATCTAATAACACTTTGCCCAACCTGGGAATCGAACCCAGGACTTCAAGCTCTCTCGATACCCGAATCAATAGGATGAGTGGCTACCTAATCTACGCTCAGCAGTGGCTGTCCTGTCCACGGGCTTCACTCGACATGATAGCGATTGCGTTACGACCGAATTCGGTCGCCAAGTCCTAAAATTGCGTCCTAGAGCCTAGACGGTGAAAATTGCTAGACAAGCACGGAAAAATCACGTGCTTCTTAAGTACGTTGCGGGCGTCTACGTACGCCATTAGGAATTTGCGACAGAATTCGGTCGTAAGGCGTGTGCAGACCAGCGCGACTTGTCGCGCGACGCGACACCGGTTATTGTTATACTGTGAAGTTTTCTTAGAAATTGTATTGTTCGTGTCGCGTCGCGCGACAAGTCGCGCTGGTCTGCACACGCCTTAACGCGATCGCTATGTATATTGAGAGTCGATACTGCAGCCCCAGATTCACATTTTTTAACGAAATATTATTGTTTGTATTAATGGCAGTACCTAGTACCTACTTTTACCGCGCTTGATAAAATTATTAACCGTACCAAAAAAACGCCATTGTTATTAATAATAGTGTGCATTACCAGTTTAACTGACTGAAAATAACAACTTATTATAACAGGTAGGTATGGGGCATCGGTGTTACCCAGTTACTGGGTTAAGCCTGGTTTATACGATGGCAGTGACTACCCAGTGACTCGGAATTTCGGACCCAGTCAGTGGGTTCACGTAGACGAGATCGGCAGTAAGTCAGGCGGGGGAAGCTACTGTGCCCGAAAATAGACGGGAAGGTTAATCAACTGGACTGACTTGAGGGCACGAAGTCAGCACTAGACTGGTTGAAACTAGAGTCTACATGAGCCCAGTTGCAGTTGCAATAAGTCAGCGCTAGACTGACTTTGCTCAGGTTCGCACGGGCGATTTTTATCCACAGCGATTGTTTTTCGTGCACTGGATTTTCAACGCTCTGCTTGGCGCCGAGAGTTGAAAATCCAACAGTGTGGTTTTCCAATACGCAGGGGCGTCAGTCTCGACATGGATAGCGATCGCTACACGACCGAATTCGATCGCAAAGTCCTAACGGCGTCACTAGACGCGCGCGACGTGCTTCACAAAAGCACGTGATTTTTTCGTGCGTGTCAAGCAATTTTTTCGTGCTTCACAAGCACGTGATTTTTTCGTGCGTGTCAAGAAATTTTTTCGTGCGTGTCAAGCAATTTTTTCGTGCGTGTCAAGCAATTTTTTCGTGCGTGTAAAGCAATTTTTTCGTGCGTGTCAAGCAATTTTTACGTGCGTGTCAAGAATTTTTTTCGTGCGTGTCAAGCAATTTTTTCGTGCGTGTCAAGCAATTTTGACCGTGGAGGGGCGCCGTTAGGACTCTCAACTTTGGAGTCAACACTCGGCTCAAGTCTGAGATTTGAAGATCCAGTGCGCGATAAAATCCCGCCGCGATATTTTTACGTCCGTGCGTACGTGGGCTTTGTTTACTGTCACATTACTGAGCCTGCCTATATGAAGGTTAGCAAGGCAGTCGCTCCATGTAAAATACTGGTATTCAGCTGCATCCGGTTAAATCGGAAGCCGACCCCAACATAGTTGCAGAAGTCAGACGATGAGTTCGAAGGTACTCCTAATCAGCATAGCTGACTCATAACCAAGGTTGAGTTACAAAAACTGTTAATTACTATTCTCAAATTAACATACTAAAAACCTTAATTTGTTTTTACCAGAACCTTTACGAGTATCTCATTGATACTAAACAGATCGAATTATGGATAAATGTTCTAATTACAAAGGTATAAACTACATATCCTGCGTTCGCAATTCGTTTGCCAAACATGTAAACAAACACGAGTCTTAGGAAAAACAACTGTAATGCTTACACATAAGGTTTAGTTCTTCAACTTCATATTTTTTATGACTTTTTCAACAGTAATAGTCTGTCAAAAATCAACTTTATGTTCACTTAAAGTTGATGTTTGTCTAAGTTGAAAATTCGTGTCTGTTTATTTGGCAAATAAATTGCGAACGCTGCTGGTTAGCTATTTTTAGCACTAACTTCATGGTTTTAAAATTACGTCATTGTGGTAATGCATTGCAACCGAAATCAGTAATGGTTTAGTAATGTTTATAAATAGGTTTCTTTTATTGTGGGTGATACATTATTGTGTGCTACACAGCTAGGTGCTTCGCTTAAAGCCTCGTGCAGACAGGCGCGACGCGACTCTAACAAAACAATTTCTAAGAAAACTTCACGATAGAACAATAGTTATCGGTGTCGCGCCTGGTTGCTCAGTCTTAAAGCCATGATAAAGAGAAATAACGTGCATTGATTACCATGCAGTTACTTAGTTTGCGGCGTGTTACTGAATTCAAAACATACCGACTACAATCTTCCTCACTTTGTTTTCCTCGTCATTTAAGACGGCTTATCCTAAAAGTTGGCAACGTCGCAAATAGCTGTCAAATATGTATTTACCTGTTTTGATTTAATTTGGCAATAATACTGTATGAAAATATGTAATGTATTGATTATAAAATGCAATAATTAATATCGTAACACCAAATATTTAGTTTTAGATGTAAAAATAGTATTTGGAAACTTTCCAAATTCCGTTTTTGCACCTGAAACGGTTCCAACATCAAATTCAGTGTTATAATTGCAATTCTAGTTCGCTAGTTAGCCACATTTCAAACTTCCATAACATTACATGTATAGCAGTAATATTGCAAAATTAATCAAAACAGCGAAATATTTGACATCTAATATCGACGTTGCCCACTTTCAGAATAAACGCTCTTATATACTATATATAAATTCATGACATTTTCCAACGACAGTGAAAGATTAACACAAATATGAAATACACATACATTGAAAATTATACGTGATAGCTAGTCCCGTACAGATTTCTGCTTCAATATTACTTTCTAAATATAGTGAATGTAAAAGATATAATAAAATACTATAAGTCTTGTCTGTGTGTGAAAGACACCGTAAGTAGAACTAAGACTAACCTTATAATAGGTGTTTGTTCCTTAGGCTACGGAACCCTAAAAATAACTACGCTGTGATCGTGTGATGTAAAATGACTTAAGTACCTACAATTATTATTTTTATAATTTAAAAAACAAAATCTTTTCAGTTATGTAAGCTTTATTTAAATAGAAACAAATATGTCGTTCAACTAAATGTAAGTTTTATAATTTTTAACACAACTTACTATATTTTACACTAAGTATACTAAATTAAAAGACTAACTAACTAACTATATAAATAAATACAAGAACAAAAGGACACAGGCGTCGAAGTATTCGTCCGCATCGCTGTCATCCGGAAACGTGCCCAGAAGACTGGCAGCATTGCCATTGCCACGTTGAATGGCAATGCTAATTCTTTGGCCAAAGAACGAGCCAGTCCTCTGGTCACGTGAAGTGACAGACGCGTACTCGGGCCCCATGTAGGGTCATTATTTCGAAATTAGAAAAGCCTGACATTTGCAAAAAAGTTCGGATAAGTATTTAACTTTTCAATCTTATTTTTTTCAGTACCTAATGATTTATCTTTTTTAAAGAAATGACAAATGAGAAGGCCGGACATAGTTCGGATAATCGATGGGGGCCAAAAAGCCGTGCATGTCCGGACAAATCCGGACGGATGGTAACCATGACCAGTTAGTTATTAGGTTTATTATACTTACATTAAAAATGTCAAAAATGATAACAGTCTTGTAAGATACTGCAATTGAAACTTCTGATTATTTTGCTATTAAGTTTATTGATTATAAATCAAGAGATTGACAAACATTAAGCTCCCTGTGCAAACATACAGCTTCGCTATAATTATTCACAGTGTTAAATCCATACTTATTAATATGAGCGCCGGCCCTAGGGTAGAGCGAGTGGAGCGGTCGCTCCACCGATGGCCGATGTCCGATGGCGCCAGATGGCAAGGGGCGCCAAAAAGCCAAATGCGAAAAACAATATCTATAATAATAATATTTTGATAACGCCTTTTGAGAAGCGCGGGAGCCGCAGTTTGAAATCTTCCTTATTACAAAATGAGACACTCAACAAATTAAGCTCAAGCTCACAAACAAAAAGAGAACATCAAAGAGATGTACGTTAAAATATTCCACAGACGAAATATAATTAAAATTCAATGCGCATAGATTAAAAATTCAGCTGTTTATCTATGACCTCGCGGTGATGTCATTCAAGGTCGGGTCGACCGATACTGTTGAATTAAGTATTGGAATGGGAATAGCAAGTGGTGACGTGAGGAATTGCCATGATTTTAAAGTTGCAAGTTCAAGTTTTAGTCCAAAAACATTGGGTGTTAAAGTTCAAAAATACTAATTTTGTATTTTGTTCGTCAAGTTATGAATACTTTAACTAATTGAGCCTACCTTGACTTTAAAATATTACTTAAAAACTTGTTTTTAAAGATCGAGCAAAAAGCTTGAGATTTTAAGTTAATTTTGAATATAATTAATGACCAGTAACAACTTTAGTGTTAAATGTTCCGAAGTAAGTCTTTGTCTAATTAAATTACGCTGTTTATTTAAAAGTAATTGTTCATTGTTTAAATAAAACGTGGCCGTGGTCCGTGACATGAAAATTAATGGCTGTTTAGATTATTTCTTAGGAATAAAAAAATCGTTTTGCTGTATCACATTATTTTATCCACAATTTAATAAAGTACTCTGCCAATACTTACACCTCCAATATACACCGTGACATTTTAATCGTCATACAAAAGCAGCCCACTTCATGTATCCAATGACTTTTTTTTTTTACTAGCCTATTCTGTCCCACTCCTGGGCAAAGGCCTCCCTCCACTCCTTCCATCGTTTGCGAGCCCGCGCGTCCTTCTTCCAGTTTTGACGGAACCTATCCAGCTCGTCCCGCCATCTGCTACTTGGTCTGCCGCGACCCCGCCTTACTGTTTCAAGGCACCAGTTCTGTGCTATTTGGGCCCACAGTTTATCTGGCATGCGGCAGCCCACTTTGTGTATCCAATGACTACTAAACATTAATTAACAAATACATTAATGAATATTTTAGTCGTCTTACAAAGGGCTTTTCAACATCATCATTTCAGCCAAAAGTCGTCCACTGCTGAACATCTTTCAATGTACCCGACATCAAATACCTCGAAGAGCAATTCAAAAATTGTTACAAAATATCATTTTTTTTTTAAATGAATGTTTAGTAGTCTTTGGACACATGTGGGCTTGTTTTTGTAAGACGACAAAAATGTCACAGTGTATTAAAAAATACCTTAAACATAACTGGCGGAATGTGGGCATAGGTTAGGTACTATAGGTACACCAGAAACAAAGCGTGATGTTTCGTTATGTTAAAAAACCTCTTTTGGCATTTGCCATTGATGCATTTGCTAAAATAATTGCCAAGGCCTCTAATTCCGATTAATACTCATCATAGCAATGAAATCGTACACTTAATAAGAGCAAGTTTGACAGGAATGAGTATCGTTTGTGACTTGTTGACTCATTCATAGTCTATGACCTAAGCATGCCTCATTTTATAGACAGTAGACGTTATTTAGTAAGTCTGTAATAAGTATAACATTTAGCCAAATAAGAATTTGAGAGTATTTTAACTTGTATTGAGGTTGCGCGATTTAAATTTTCTGAGGATGAGGTCAGGTCCTTGGTTCAATCCCCAGATTGAGTTAAGTGGTATTAGGTCTTCTTATTTGGGGATTTCTCAATAGCCCGGACTCTGGATTTGTGCCTCCATAATGGCAGTAGACTCGCCCCCTATTACATTGCCATGCCATGGGCCGATATATGCCAGTGACCTTGAGTGGTTAGCTTGCGTGTTCTGTACTGAGCTCACGCAACGCGTCGTAAGTCCAGCCAGCAATAGGACTCGCCCATCCAGGAGCGCTATCTCAAATTAGACAAATTATTCATTTATTATACATAAAACAAAAGGTATTTTAATAAAACACGTATACTTAAAGAACAATAATTAAATTATCTTTAAAATGGTGAAAGTTTTAGAAAAATACGCTTGATAGATTTTGCGTGATTCTTAATTTTTTAACCGCGTTAGACATACTTTACAAATTAATTTCACTATGTAATATAAACATAATCTAAAATATTAATATATTAAGTTATTAAAAAAATGCTCTAATTCAACATATATTTTTTCCAAATTATTATCACTACTCGTTTAGACGTGATCTTCAGTATAAAATCATTAAAAGTCGGTTATAAACATAACTGGCGAAATAATGCTACCAACAACAATAATAATGTACCACACACATCTACCAACTCGTTTGGGGAATATGTTTCGTTTAATGTAATCTAATGAATGTCCATTCATTGGGTAATAAAGATATCTCCCTAAAAATAATTAATGAGGCAACCGGAATAGAGTTCAACCTAATTGGTAGTACATTTGGGTGAGGTCAAATGTGGCATTGCGATAGCACAATTAGGTCATATAGTCTGGCATCAATGTATGCTGGTTGGACTGCTAGACTATGACTCAATTTGTGAATAGGCATTGTGAATCAGATGACAAGCTATTTTAACAGTTGATTAAAGGCTACTACATACAGGCATAGAGCAGCGGTGGCCGAGTAGAGCAGCGGCGGCCGAGTAGAGCAGTGGTGGCTGAATAGAGCAGTAGTGGCCGAGTAGAGCAGTAGTGGCCGAGTAGAGCAGTAGTGGCCGAGTAGAGCAGTAGTGGCCGAGTAGAGCAGTAGTGGCCGAGTAGAGCAGTAGTGGCCGAGTAGAGCAGCGGCGGCCGAGTAGAGCAGTAGTGGCCGAGTACAGCAGTAGTGGCCGAGTAGACCAGTAGTGGCCGAGTAGAGCAGTAGTGGCCGAGTAGAGCTGTAGTGGCCGAGTAGATCAGTAGTGGCCGAGTAGAGCAGTAGTGGCCGATTACAGCAGTAGTGGCCGAGTAGAGCAGTAGTGGCCGAGTACAGCAGTAGTGGCCGAGTACAGCAGTAGTGGCCGAGTACAGCAGTAGTGGCCGAGTAGAGCAGTGGTGGCTGAGTGGTAACGGTCGCGGCTTACTAGGTTCGAACCCAGACAGACGCTTTACTTTGTGTAAGTTATTTCATCACCACTGCTCTCAAAACGGTGAAGGAAACCGTCGGATTATCGCCTGTTACACCTCTCGCCTTTCGGTTTGATTAAATTGGCCTGGTTTATGTGTTATTATGCTTATGAGGAAACGGGCTCTTTTGGTACACTACATGAGAAAACCGGATAATAAATAAGTCATAGAAGGTGGATCGACTGAAATATTCCCTCCAAGCGTTGATACCATTATATTTCTATGGTTGATACATTAGCGTAGGCAGTGTTTGTTTTATTACAATTAATCACCGCAGCTAATCCAATTCTCATTGAGCCAATTAACCAATCTGAAACATTAGAACTGAACAAGGTTGAAATCATTATGAAGTTTATGCTCGGCGCATAGTCTGGCGCATGGCTTCATATGGCGACAAGATTTATTGTCTCGCGAAAAGTTGATGTTGGAGTCATTGAGGTTTAATGTAAACTACAGAAGCTATTACGATGTCAAATGTGACAAGCGCGGTGTATGCGTATTCAGCTAGTACACTGAGACGTTTGTTGTCCCGGACAACAAAATGTTGCGCAAAAATTTTGTTCGCGTTGTCTGCTGTAGTTTACATTTGAACCTTCTGCCTTTCGTCCATCTATTTTCCAGAGTACGTACACACGGCTACACATCAAGCTATACATTTCCAGTTTATGCTGATCTCGCATTGTATAGGATTTCCGTACAAATGTGAGGTCAGCTTATACTGGAAATGTATAGCTTGATGTGTAGCCGTGCGTACCATAACTTAACCTGACATTATTCACCCCATCTTTCGTCATTATCACGAATATTTCCGATCTGTCACCTTGCTTCGTCCTAGGGTTACAGATTGGAAAAAAAGTTAGATTTTTCCCCCTGTCACCAACGAGGGACACTTTATTCACTCGTATCAGTGATAGGGGGACAGATGAAACTTTTAATTCCTGTTTGTCCCCTATGGAATTTAATATATTAATTCTTAAAAGTAATGTCACTGTGATAATAGCACCCCAATAGTTCGTCATATAGAACGCCTCACTTAGATGGCATTAAAGCTGAGCAACAGCACGCGTAGCATGATGCTTTCTATTTCTACAAAGAATAGACACAGCTGTTTCTATACAAAGTGACATTTCGTTTCTCCATTTTTGACATCGCACCCATCGCACCGTAGAAATCCTTCTACAATCTGTCATTTTGTCGCTTAGCTTGCTCGCCTTCGCGCTTTAATAGTCACAGTTCTAACCTAACTTAACCGAAGTGATTCATCAATAATACAGGGGATTTGCAGCATGCAAGCAGGCATGCAGCGTGCAAGCAGACATGCAGCATGCAAGCAAGCATGCAACATAAAGGCAGGCATGCAACATGCAAGCAGGCATTGTTTCTGTCACGGCTCCGGCGCTGTGGGGTCTGGCCGGCCCCACGCGAGGCATGAAGTCGGTTTTGCAGCAATTCGTTTCTGTCACTAAATTTTGTAGCACATGTTGACTTTTAGTTTATTCGAAATATTGAAAATCGGAATGTCGTTTTTCGGACCGAGAACCCTTCGAGCATTTGATTCTTCGAACGTAAGAAAATCGGAAAACTAAAAAATCGCATTTACGGCATTCGGTCAAATAAATTCGTGATTTTTAAAAATAGACATTATAATTCTTAGCTATTTTGAAATTCGGACTTTTGAAAATCGGAACATCGAAATTCGGATTCTTCCGTCGACAAAACGGTGCTCGTGCTAATCTCGCGACGATGCCACGCGATTCTGGTAAAACAATTACCATGAAGTGTTCATAGACATTGTTCTACTAGAGTCGCGACGCGCCTGTCTGCGAACCTTTAACATTTTCATTTCATGAAATTGCTTATTGTTTTTTTAGATAGTCCAGAGTTTTCTAGTGTCTTCAAAATATATTCTGAAAAGATCATGAAAAAAAAAAAACACTGTCACCCTGAATTTTAAACCACAGGCTTCTAAGTAAGCGTAGTTACATCATCAGTGCCGTCATGCCTGACCGACTGAGTAATATTTAAGTACTATGTATTACCAAGACAATAGCCTATCGCCCATTGTTAGGAAAATAGCGTACCATCAAAGAAGTTCATAATTAACCACCGTAAGGACTATTCTCGCTTGCAGCGCTCGGCGGCTAAAGAACCGGGCCGGTAACGGATGTGGTCATCTTGTTCACGGGATTTTGTTATCAAACTTGTTAGCTATGAACTTCTTCGATAGTACATTGATACACGAGGAGGTACAGTGAAGGTTCTTTTAATTCAAGATGGACGATTTTATTGTTGGAATTGAAAGAAAATTGGCTTTTATGGGTATCGAGGATAAGCTGGGTTAGGGTACAAGTCCGCTCGGGGATCATGGGAGACGCACAAGATCTCATGATACCCGGTCCAAGTGTGGGAAGGCAACACCGGGGTGGTTTTTAGTCAGTAGGAGTCTGACAGACCCCTTCACTCGCTCGCCTGCTGTTGCTGCCTGCAATCGGCTACAGAATTGTAACTTTTGACTTGGGGAACATAACTCTCGGCAAACGATAAGTACTAGGACCTAAAGCATCGATTGTTATAGGTTACAGAATTGGTCAAAAATGTTAATTGAGTCTTTGTCTTGAAAGTTTAATTCGCCATTCTCATTGTGATTTTGATTTTTCATCTGCTAATCAGTAAAGAGTAAAAACAAAGTATTAATTAGTGTGAGATTGCGGGAATGAGAATTAGCCAATTAAACAAAAATATGTAAGGATGTAACAGGAGGTCAAAGGCTTTTGAAAGATCTGCAAAAGGGGTTCCGAAGGGACACTACTTTTTCTTATTTTCTTTACGCTATTCTTCCAGGACCTGGTGAATTGTTTTTCGCCAAATAGTAAGGAGGAAAAGTAACAATCAGTACCCCAATTGCGTAATACACGATCAATCACAATCTGAATCATTTTGAGAAATTGCTAATCCATTACTTCATAAGTTCGAAAAAAAAATCTGCTCAACAACGTAAATAACGCAATGAATGTTGTTAAACTGTCAAAATGATACAGATTAGTGTTAATCGTTTACGAAAATGTTAACGCAATTAGATAGCTGATTTCTATGAAATCGAATCGAATTTCTATGAAGTCGCTTACTGTTTCTGCAAATCATATTTTGATCAATATACAACCTGACACTGACCTGCAAATTTCAAAAACGTAAGGAAATTTTAATTTCGAGGGCTACCATCACAATGATTATTGATGTGCGAAAGTGTTTTATAAAATTAATGTAAGAACATTTCTATGAAACTTCGTTTGTTTTTGAAAGGTTTCCTTAGAACTGAAAGGATAGTTTTTTTTTTTTTTTTTTTTTTTACTAGCCTACTCTGTCCCACTCCTGGGCAAAGGCCTCCCTCCACTCCTTCCATCGTTCGCGAGCCCGCGCGTCTTCCTTCCAGGAAAGGAAAGTTATGTATTGTAAATTATGTAAATTAACTACGTAGGTACACATGCTGCACTATTATGGTAGGTACACTATTTTGATCTATTTTTCCTTGATATGATTTTGTTATTTATTGCAGAGCATATTTGTCAAAATAAACAAATGTTATCCTGAATTTCACTGTAGTTATGGGTAAAAAAAAAACGAATTAGTCCGTCAGTCAGAAAATAAAAATAAATTTGACACGTACTTTTTGCTTTATCATATTAATTAAAAATGACTTAGATAAAACGCATTTTAGGTTGGGGAGTGGTGGTAGCTAGCTACGTCACTAGTATGTATAAAATCTACATACTCGTGACGTCATGGCACGTTTTACCTCAATGTATTGCCGTGATCTTTAGATTACGTAAAAAAAGAAAAAATACGTGTCCAATATTTTTTTATACTCTCAAAGACGGACTAAAAAAAATTTGTTGTCATCATCCATAATACATTTATTTCATAAACATGAGCAGTGGTGGCCCGGTGGTCACGGCAACTTACGAGTAGGTAGGTCGTGGTTTCGGATACGCACCCAGGCAAGTGCTTTACTTTGTGTAATATTTCATCACCACTGCTCTCAAAACGGTGAAGGAAAACATCGTGAGGAAACCGGCATGTGCTAGAACCAAAAATTCGAAGACATGTGACATCTACCAACCCGCACTGCGCCCGCGTGGTGGATTACGGCCCACTCCCTCTCACAGAGAGGAGGCCCATGTCCCAGCAGTGGGAAGATTATTGACTGATTATGCTATTATATAAACATACTATTACATTGCACTGCACGGGATATCTACTTACGTCTGGTATTCATTGCAGTTGATGACTTATTGTTGACTTTAAAAAAACACTTGCATTTACTGCCATAACCATAAACCTACTAAAGTATATTTTATTTCTAAAACAATTCTATTGTTTATTTGAGCACCACATTGCATAAAGTGAAATTACAAATATTTTATTATTTATTATAAACTGAAATGTTTTCTTCATTGTTACAGAGTCTCAGAAACATGCTGAAAAAAGGGGAACACTGAAACCACGAAAAACACGAACGAACGAAATGTGTTCAAACTAAAACAAACTAAACTGAACGCATCCAAAAAAGACAGAGACAGACATAGCGAAACAGAGCTGCGTCCCAAAATAGTGCGTTCGAAAATAGAAAAAAAATGCCTGGCTCCCAATCAGTTACCGAGAAAGACGCGGCGGGTGCGGTCGCCGCGCAGTGGTGGAGAACACCATGGAAAGCTATGGCCGACCTTGCCGAAGCAGTTGACGACCTCATATGTAGCTTCGATTATATGGACACAGCCATGGACAATCTAGTCATGTTAGTTTTCATATGGGTTCTCTTTTCGATCGTCCTCCTCGGCATAGCGAAATGGGCTTACGCTCGCTTCGCGAATAAAGTGGTGGAGGTCGACCCAAAACAAAAGCCAACGACTGATGACACGAAGAAAACATCGAACGAAATTATAAACAGTGCTGATAGTGTATTGGCTACTAGTGCTAAATTTAAAAGTGCCTCGTTTAAGCCTGCAAAGCCTACTGGGTTTGTGCCAGCTACTCCACCGAACAAAAGAAGGCTGGGTCGCATGTCCCCGGGTCCCGAGCAGCTGACTTTAAAAAAGCATCAAAGCGTTTTAATCCCGACGTGTACGGGGCCCGACACGCCGAGTGTGCAATGGGTGAACGACCTATTGACGTGGTTATATAATGATCTAGTTATTGTGAATGAGCTCGTGCAGCAATGGATTGTGTCCATGAACGAGTTCTCAAAGAAGTCCGTCGAAGAGGTAAGTTTATATTACAGCTTGATTTATATTTGTCTTTTCAGTAACAGAATCGTTAAGGGTTTTTCTCTTCAAAAATATTTGATGCGTCTCTACGTTAACTGGCGTTCTGTTTAGTACCAACGTAAAATTATGCGTCATGATTTCTATATTCAGAAGAACCTTGCTTTTCGGCAACGATTTTATTCATTTACACATTAATCCAACCGGCATCAACAGAATCTCATTCACCATCTTTTCTGCTCCATTAATATCCCCAACATATTGACTCCTTGGTTCTTCTAATATCGACTTGGAAAATCGAGTCAAGTTTTACAAATACAGCGATTTTTTATCCATTTACTAAAGAAAATAGTTTTAACGATCTCAAATGCGCTGCCAGCAAAGTAATGTCTCATTCACATTAGTTGATTCCGAACGAAACGACTCCGGAATGTCTCTGAATGGCTTTCTGACGATTTGGTGTTGTTTCTATCTGATCTGATGAATCACAGTTACATTTTTAATTCTTTGATTTATTTAACATCTGCCTCAAACCTCTTCTTCATCTGAAATGCCAAGAATTGATAGGAATTCTTGGGTCTTCATAAAAACGGGCGGAAGGCACAGACACGTTACTTTCAGTAGGTAATATTGTTTACGGCCAAATCGAATCCTGAAAACATGGTCAGGACCATGTTTTCAGGATTCGATTTGGCCCGATTACTTAGTAATATAGTATAGTAGTAAAATTAAGCTCCAAGAAGTAGATTTTCCCGAGTTAGATAATTTTTAACTGAATCCGCTGAAATAGGAAGCCAAATCCAAAAAACTAGGACAAATACGCAGTAAAATGGAACTTGGTGTTGATAAAAGCATACGCATTACGGATAACATCACATTGGAAAACATTTATTCAGCAAAACACGCATGGTTTTTTATTGGACCTTTGAAGAGAAGAACCTGATACACCATGTTTTTCTTTAATTCCACGGTATCGAGTTGTAGTAAGGAATATAAACAATAATAAAACAAGATGTTAAGGCCTTGGTCGGAGGCCGCGTGACGCGCTTGACGAAACATATGCTATGGG
This sequence comes from Agrochola macilenta, assembly GCA_916701695.1. Classification (NCBI taxonomy): domain Eukaryota; kingdom Metazoa; phylum Arthropoda; class Insecta; order Lepidoptera; family Noctuidae; genus Agrochola; species Agrochola macilenta. The sequence goes on from OU753578.1 coordinate 7,292,393, forward strand.
CCTCGAATTAGATTCACGACGATATTCTGACCGCTACTGCGTAAAATTTAACATATTGTGATTTAATTTTATGTTAGTTTTACGTACTCCGGTTTTTGCTAGTAAAAGAGCCTCGACGTATGTCGGTATTAAGCATTCGTCGAGAAAACTCTGGACGATAGCCTCTCTACCAATCTGTTGACTGTCTAATATGTTTGTTTGCATAATCAGCCTGTAATGCTCTTCGAGAGGAAGTGGGCCCTTATCCACCACGCGGGCCCAGTGCGGGTTGGTAGATGTCACATGTCTTCGATTTTGTGGTTCTAGGACATGCCGGTTTCCTCACGATGTTTTCCTTTACCGTTTTGAGTGCAGTGGTGATGAAATTATTTACACAAAGTAAAACGCCTGGCCCACGACACACGACCACGACCACGACCACGACCACGACCTACAACTCTGGTTTTTTTATTTTTTGTTTAGCTCATACCAATTCGGGAGATTCAGAATTTCAATGATATGTATTTCCAATTCATTTGTTAATCGTAGTGTAGTTACTGTAGCAAATAGTTCTTGTTGCAATCTGTGCTGCAATGATGTCCATCGTTTGTTTGACTCTGGAGTTAAAACCGTTTTTCCGTAGATTCCTTCTAAACTTGGCTGTGAGTCTTGTTATGAGTGTTTTCAATTTTTTTAATTTAATTGTGTATGTATTTATTCATTAATATCCACCTTATATTTGCATTTTTTTTAATAGTATTTTAGTTAAAGTTAATGAACTTTATCCAATGAAAAATATTTTTTCGTGATATATAAAAGTGAGCTAACTATTCAAAAATGAATCGTTATCAATTTGAATTTAATCAAAAATCTTCCGCATCTCGTCGAATATTGAGTCATCTAGCCTTGTCATTTGGCCAATCACAAGGAAACGATTAAATGCATTCCTATCAACATTAAGATGAAAAGGAAGTGGCGGTAATCGTGTTTCATTAGTATTTTTATGACAAGCTTTAATCAGAAATATGGCAAAAAGAACTACAATTTTTGTTTTCTGTAGTTCTTTAACGCGCACTGGTCCCGAGTGGTTGTTAATAACGGCTCAGTCCCTCTCGCCGAGAGGAGACCTATGTATATCCCAACGATGGGAGCTGATTATGCTTATGGTTCTGATTTTGTCCCGTTTGGTTTTCTGCCCATCGGTAGGTTCTGTTATGTTCTCTGAAGGCAAATCTATTGTTTTCTGTCCTGCCTGCCCTTCATCATCACCATCGTCATTATCATTGGTAGCCTTGTTCCACCCACTGTTGAGTAAACTGCCGTAACAAGGTGGAAGGCGGTACCTAACTAACTAGTTGATAAAGCTGTATTTCATTCGTAGCCGCAGATAAATACTGCTAAAGATAACACTATCGACGGATTTATTTTAATTTTTGAATTGTTTTTGCTTTATTACGGACGCTTTTAACGTGCACGTCTCTCTACATTGTTCTCACATGTATAATTACAACATGAATGATGTAACCAATATTTTGTAACAATGTCCGTGGAGTTTCTTGCCCGTTCTTCTCCATATGAACCTACTACGCGTTGGAATGGGCAACTAGCTTCATATTTCTGACTGACCGAAATAATATTTAAACTGTAGAAATAAAAAATAAAAATCTCATTTGATTATTAAAAACTGTAAAGAAAAATTATTCGGTAAAATTATGGTCTTCATTTTTTCACGCGGCGATAATACACCAAATAAGATTCTGATATGAATTGAATTGAATATGATTCAGCTAAATATGTGTCACCATTGGATGGGAATTCAGAAAATGAATTGCTTTTAGGGGAATTGCTTAATGTGGCCGTTTTAGACCCTGAGTACTCTTATATTACTATACTTATCTATCTTTCGTTCTAATTCTATATTCCATCGAATGTTTTTTTTCAATTCTGTTATACCAATTTCTTGGTTAGGTACATTTTAAGCTATATCTAAACTAATCGACCTATCTTCCTAAGAGTTTTAAGGAAGCTGCAACTTTTATAATAATCTCAATAACATAACATCACGTCTGTAATTCCCCAAAGGGTTAGGCAGAGGTGTACCTTTATAGTATAATTATGTACCCCCACATTTCGAAATGTAACAGGGTGAGAGCCTTGCCCTCAACCGGTTACAAATCCAGGCACCGGGCAGCTAATGACAAATTCCAGAAGAATAAACCCAATAACACATAGCCTGTCCTGGGAATCGAACCCAGGACCACCTCATGCTTAGCAGTAGCGCTTGTGACCAATGAGGCAGTCAGGAATCTTAATATAACATAAGACATTTGAAAAAGCCTTTTTTACAGTTCGTTCAACTGATTTTGACTTCTATACCGTAGGCATAAGGATGGCATTAAAAGCAAAAAAGTGGTTATACTCGTAATACCAACTGTTTACTGCAGCTGCCATTTGTCATGCCACCAACGCAATAGAAGTCAAAATCGGTTGAACGGACTGTAAAAAAGGTTTAGTTAAATGTCTAATCTAGTTCAAATGGAGTATACACGTAAATAACTCAGAAATCTATTTAGACATACATCCTATAATACACAAAAAAAACTCCAGTCCTACGTTGACTCACATGTTAGTAACACAGTGTTGACATCACGTCCTGTGACAATAATACATTTTGCGATTCTGGAAATAGATTCAGCACCAAAATAGACCTTGTTGATACAGAATAAAGTCGTGTGAAATATATTTTTAGGTTTAGCAGGTGTAGGGTCAAGTTGGCCATTATTGGGACAAATGGAAATGCCTATAAATATAATAATATGTGATATGTGGAGAATATTGTATAATTATATTAGGTACCTATTATTGTTATCATCATGCAATAATGTCAAAGAATTTAAATCTGGAATTTCTCAGTAGTCTCCGGTGTCTGGATTTGTACCCGGTCGATGGCATTAGGCTCGCCCCCTGTTACATGGGACTTAAACATAACTGGCGAAATGTGGGTGTACAGGTGCATCTCTGCCTAACCCTTCGCGGAATACAGGTGTGATATTATGTTATATAATCTCAGGGCCTATCCGAATATAGAAAACGCGAATTCTTACTTTAGAAGCAATATTAGGACGGCTACTTATCAAGCTATAAATTTCCGGTTATTCCTCTTCTTTTCGTGTGGTCAGTGACTAACCTGTTGTCAGTTTTAAAGCCGCCCATGGGCCTCTGACTTGGCTCCAGGAGATTACTCCCTAAGCACGGAATCCGTAGTTTTTCGTTTCGTTTCTATACGAAGTGTGTAACCTAGCAATGCTTATATTTTGAAAGTCATTAAAAGCACTCACTGCCTCGTTGATCGAGGTGCTCGCTAGCAGTACTGTTGAGCATGAGTTCCAATTCCAGGTCGAGCGGTGTTATTGGGTTTTCCATCAGGAATTTCTCAATATCAGCCCGAAGTCTGGATTTGTGGCTGGTTGATGGCAATAGATTCGCCCCTTGTTACATGGGACTTCAACATAACTGGCGAAATGTGGGTGTACTATAAGTACACCTCTGCATTTAACCGTTCGGGAATTACAGGTGTGATGTTATGTTATTCTTCTTCTTTTCGTGTGGTTAGTGACTAACCTGTTGTCAGAGTTTTAAAGCCGCCCATGGGCCTCTGACTTGGCTTCACATGCCGTCACGAAATATCTCTCAGGCATGCCGGTTCCCTCACGATGTTTTCCTTCCGTTTATTCGCGTCCGATTAATTTGTTCCCAGCTTAACAGTTCTAAATAATATAAAAACACATCGCGAGTCGAGACAACTGTCAAATCGGGTTGTCATTCAGTCTTAGTTCGGGTCCCGAACTAATCTTTGTCCGTAAATGATACGGTGTAGGAAACGCTTGTTATTTCAGCCGAAAATACGGATTTCGTGCTTATGGGGTAGATCCAGGAGATCTACTCCCTAAGCACGGAATCCGTAGTTTTTCGTTTCGTTTCTATACGAAGTGTGTAACCTAGCAATGCTTATATTTTGAAAGTCATTAAAAGCACTCACTGCCTCGTTGATCGAGGTGCTCGCAAGCGGTACTACAGAGTATGAGATCAAGAGTTCCAATTCCAGGTCGAGCTAAGTGTTATTGGGTTTTCCCTGCAATAATTTCTCAGTAGCAGTTCGGTGTCTGGATTTGTACCCGGTCGATGGCAATAGATTCGCCCCTTGTTACATGGGAATTCAACATAACTGGCGAAATGTGGGTTTACACCTCTGCATTTAACCGTTCGGGAATTACAGGTGTGATGTTACGTTATTCTTCTTCTTTTCGTATGGTTAGTGACTAACCTGGTGTCAGAGTTTTAAAGCCGCCCATGGGCCTCTGACTTGGCTTCACATGCCATTGAAAAATATCTCTCAGGCATGCCGGTTCCCTCACGATGTTTTCCTTCACCGTTTTTGAAGCAAGTGATAATTATACAATACGCACATAAATCCGAAAAGTCAGATGTCTTGGGTTCGATCTCGAGACCTTTGACTTGGTAGTCCCACGGTCACACCACTAGGCTATCACTGCTTTAAGTTATGTTATTAAAAGCATAAGAGTATTGCAATACAACTTCGTCTTTAATCTTAACTTCTTGGTGGTGTTGCCTATCGGCGGCGACGTTTTTATTTCCATTAGGTGGGTCATCGCCCTGTTGATTTGTTTTAACGCTATTGGATTATGCTAAAGCGATCAGTAACAGGTTTCTTACCCATGGTTTTATAGAGGTCCATTGACTTGCAATTTTTTTCAAAAACTTTATGGCGATGGCTAGCGGTTTCCAAGACATAATACATCTATAAATAAGTACACTAATTTAAAAATAAATAAAATTGAAATGTCTGTTGAATGGGTTCGGATTCGACCGAACTTCATTTTGACGTTTGTTGTATAGTAAACCCTCGGTGTCCGGATTTATGTCCAGTTAATCGCAATAGGCTCGCCTCGGTAAAAGTTACAGCTGGCTACTCTCTCGGTAAAAGCGTGACGTTATGAGTGTATGTATGATGTGTGTATCTTGCGTAGTAATGTAGGTACCATTCGATAGTAGCGGTCGTAGATAAAATTAGCTAACGACCTTTCTTTGATGAACTAGAAACCGTTTGGTATCACTCCGTCCATCTCCATTGGTAGATATGAATAACGACTCGTTGGTGGTTAGAGAAACCGTGAAATTCAAATATTTTTGCATTGATAAATAAATCATATAGGTAAGTATGTTTGAACACTTTTTCACGTCAATCATATTTTAAAAACTAGACGAGGTCGGCGTTTCCTATCTGACTACTCCGAGAAGAAAGGCCGAAAAGAACTCAGAGGTCTTTTAAAGTCCAGAGCTTGTGGATTGTTGTTTGAAATGGTGTTTTGAGGAAAGAACAACACGTATTTATGTGGACCTGTCCAATCAGTCAGTGCCCGCATTTGTCAAATTGTCAGTAATCGCGAAGTTCAACTGAGAATTTAAGAGCTTTTATAGACAAAGTGGGCAACATCGCAAATAGCTGTTAAATATTTCGCTGTTTTGATTATTTTGGTAATATTACTGTATAGAAATAAGAAATATGGCTGACTAGTGAACTAAACTATTGATTATGAAATGCAATAATTAATATCGTAACACCGAACATTTCGTTTTAGATGTAAAAAAAGCATTTGGAAACTTTTCAAATGCCTTTTTTACACCTAAAATGGTTACAACATCAAATTCAATGTTATAATTGCAATTCATTATTAATATTTTAGTTCACTAGTTAGCCATATTTCTTATTTCCTTACAGTAATATTGCCAAATTATTTGGATAACCCATAAGGAGCTCATACGTCTTCTTCTCCTTTCGTACCATATCAGCACGAACTATTTCAGATGTTTATGTCATTATTTAAATATTAGCCATTCAGCAAGGTATGTGTGGCCCCATATTAATAGAAACCAGTCAAAAGTGGCAATCTTGAACCGGCTTTTTCTAGTATTCTTGCATTAATTTAACGATACTTTTCCTGCATTCAAATCAGTCAACAGATTTACATCTAGTAGTATAGGAAATAATTTTAATAGTTCTTGTTTTAAGAAAGATAAACCATGTAGGTAAGTACCTATAGCAATTTTAAATATGTAGATTATTTCTGTTAATGCATTCCAAATAAATGATTTTATTACGGTTACTACAGTTATCAATGTTGCTTTTTTTAATAGGCCTACTTTTTTAGTAGGTATTTATTTACCTACTGCATTAAGGCAGGGGGATCCAGGAGGGGGGTCATGGGGGTCATGACCCACACCTGGGCTGTGTCTAGGTTGACCACAGATTTTTTTTTTTATCATTGATAAATCAAATAAATATATGTGTATGTGTTTGCAACTCATGCGCGGATGACACGCATAATAAGTGTGCGTTTATTATAATTATATGATGATGTACCGTGGAGTGTCTTTTCGGCTCTTCTCCATAGGAACCGACCAAATGGAACCAAGCTCCTAGCTTCTGACGTTTCATAAGTGTTTTCATTTGGTTTACTTATGGGAAGCTAGCAACTAGACGTAGAAATTAAATACCCCAGAATAGTGTCAAGAAAAGTGTCTCGGTAAAATAAAAGTAAAGTACTTTTTAATAATATCCCAAATACGGTCAAAATATGTTCAGTAAGAAGCAGTTTAGGCAGTTTAGTAGGCCTCGTAGGTACAAATGCAAAATATAAATGTAGGGTGCTAAAATTTTCGAGCTCGCTTTGCTCGCTACATTCTACATTCTCATCCTTTCTGCATAAGAACACAAATGATCTCCTTTTTATGTGACTTTAAAAAAAAACCTTTTTTACACAAGGCGGTATGCTACAATTTTTCAGCTCGCTGCGGTCGCTCTTGCATTCTATATTTTTCTTACTGTCACACTTTTTGCATGAGTCGACAAAGCAACTCCTATTTCCGTAAGAATGTTCAATAGAAACCTGACCAAAAATTCTGAGATGAGGTGCATAATATTTCGAGCTCGCCTTGCGCGCTCCTGCATCCTACATTGTTGTTTTTCATAAATAGCCTATTGAGGAGATGAAAATGCATCTTCCTGAAAATAAACAATCCTGCCGGTTCCAAAGCCCATGGTAGATCATAATTACGCAAGATATACTTGTTTATTTGTTATAATTAATTTTTATATATTTATTGACAACCCCCCAAAATTTGTTATTTTAAATATCTGCTATTTCTATCTGTTACGTTAAATAGGCCACACCCCTAGTGTCATACTTGAAGTTTCTGATGTCAAGCAAAAAACGTCAATATTAGTATTTTTATTATTGTGATAAACGTGGGAAAGATCCTAAGCTATTCAGGCTACGTAAAGACGTCAGCACGAGCGAAACTTTAAAAAATTATAAAAAAATAATTACTGCTTAGAAAAATAAAATATTGAAATTAGTCTTTAGTTGCTTAAAATAGCACCTGAAAAAAAAACTTTACATACCGAATTACCGGTGTCGAGTCGCGCCTGTCGGCGAAAGCCTTAATACATAATATACAGAGAAAGGATATTCGTGCCAGACGGGTGTAACCACACGCACGACACATTCCCGACTTGTTTAAATACTTACCTACTCGTATTTAGTGATTTAATGATGACCAAATAATAACGTGTTTTATATTAATAGAAGTTACTCATTCCATCCAGCTAGTATCTAGTTATTATATTAAAATATTCATGATTCATACTAGGTACTTACTTATTTGGTAGATACTTACTTAACTATCATTGTTGTGTGTGACCTGTGGCCTGAAAATCTTATTTTTGAACCGTACATTGTTATAAGATAACATTATGTTGCCAACTGTTGATAATAGGTAATAGTTATACTTGTCTTCTATTCGTGGCAATAACAAAATATCACGACTGTATTCTCCGTAGTTGTAGGCATAGAGAGAAAATACATACTTAGTTTTTTTTTATTGATTGTGTTTAGTTTAGTTTAGTTTGTGATCTGCCTGTGCGAGCTACAATAAATACTTTTTCATTCCTTTCTAACACAGCAGTGCTTCTTGGCAACGGAAATAGAAATGTTGCTCCTGATGAGCCCTTTCATAAAGACTTTTTTCTTTTCAATCGCTCTCTCACTGCTGAGCATCGTGAATCCGTTGATATCAAATTGTCAACAGTCTTTTTCCATCTGTGACGTTAAGTGACCTGGTGGAGTGCGACGCTGATAGGTATCGTCAAATGCTCGGATATTTGATTCGACCACCTTTTTGGGCTTAGCCTCTAGATCTTCTAGGTCTTTTGCCCTCTATTTTTCCAGTCACCAAGTCACCATTAGCCGTTCCATGTTGTTGGTACCTCTGCGAGCAATATGGCCGGAGTATCTCACGACACGTGTTGCAGGCGTTGAAGACAGTTATTGTGTTTTCTCTCATTTTAGTTGTTTCAAAAAGACTACCAAAACTTTTAACTACCATGTGGCAAAATCATGTCATTCTTTTAACTAACCTAATAAATAATAAAATAATTAGTCTGCACATATTCATGCTCTGATTACTCTTGATCTCTGACCCCCGGCATTGCCACACGTGGGTTTGATTTGAATCATTTGAATGGTGTCGTGTCCACAAACTAAAGACCCATTCATAATACAATGCTGGTATGAATAGTGTCTGTCTGGGTGTTCAATATAAGATATACTTACCTACTTTAAAAAAAGAGCGTTTTTTTCTGAAAGTTGGCAACGTCGCAAATACATGTCAAATATTTCGCTGTTTTGATTAATTTGGCAATATGTAATGTATGGACATATGAAATGTGGCTAACTAGCGAACTAAAATATGGATTATGAAATGTAATAATTAATAGCCATTTATCTGTGCAACTACGTGACCGACGAACATATTCAACCCACTGCGTGTACGTGCAAATACTTTCAAACGTACAAACAAACAATACTCGTACAATGTTGTAATAAAAGCAACGTTGAGGTTAAGAACACTTTTACATGTTTGTTTACGTTTGTAACATTGCGCGGGTTATTTTGAGGAACTTTGCAGAAGTCCAGGCTATACTTAGAGTTAGGTATTTCAACAGCTTGGCTAAAGTTAGTGTAATATAGATATCGTTAGCCTTCACTTTCAGCAAAACAATAGGGTGATGACCAAAAAAATTGTTTTTAGTTCGTCTTTGAGATTATTAAAAAATATTGGACACGTATTTTATCTTTTTTTACGTAATCTAAAGATTACGGCGATACATGGAGTTAAAATGTGTCATGACGTCAAGAGTATGTAGATTTTAACCTTACTTGTGACGTAGCGACCCTCACTCCCCAACTTAAAATGCGTTTTATCTAAGTATTTTTTTATTAATATGATAAAGCAAAAAATACGTGTCTTATATTTTTTTATTATCTGACTGACGGACTAATTAGAATTACTTTTGTTTTACCCAGGCATCATCCCTATTGTTTAGTATAAGGGGTAGAATCATCCCTCAAATGGATTAATGTGTCTAGGTCACAGCCTACATAATGATTGGCTATTTGCATCTACCATACTGCCGTAATAGTAGTGTCTATAGTAATATAAATAGCACCTAATTAGCATTGTTTGCACGATTACATTGTAGGCTGTGAGTAGAATTCGATACGAAATGACGTCATGTGTTAGGTCATAGTTTTATTTGACATTGAGTGATTGAGTGAGATGCAATAGTGATGAGTGTTGTGATTTTTATGGGCTGACATCTACAGAAAAAAAATGAGCCATAGTTTTTGGTCCCAATATACAACATGTAAAAAAAACCCTGTCTGATCCATTAGGGTGTTGTTAGGTATCGCACTGAGAGTCTATTTATGTGGTAATTTACAGGAAAAAAGTAAAACAAAAAATTGGCGCTTTTTTATGGGGAATTTTGCCGGGTAACATAGGGCGCGGGCGACCATTGTTTAGCGCGTGTCTATGTCATAGTTTATGACCCCTGTTGAAAACGGTAATAGTGGAAAATGGTAATTATGGTACAAAAAAATGTGAACTTTAAACAGCAATAACTTTTTACTTTCAATAATAATAAGTTTTTTTATAACTTTTTTTGGTAATGTTATTGCAGTAGGTACCTATGCTCTTTCGGATCGGCCAGCTTTTTTTATCATGTATTTTATATTTTTATTAGTTAGTTCCATATTCCATTAGATACTATAATATTATAAAGAATTTTTTTTTTTTTTTTTTTTTTAAGAAATTGTGAGTTTGTATGTAGGCGGTTATCTTTGGAACTCCTGATCCAACTCAGGACATTCTTTCACTAATGGGACGCTACCAGTAATGCCGAGTGTCATAATGATCATCATTTAATATATTATATTTTATGTTAAAAACGAAATTTCACGTTCAATTTTTTGCACATATATGTACTAGTATTACTAATACGAAAGTAACTCTATTTATTTATATATTTAAACTTCTCACACACAATAAGGTACAAAGGCGGACTTAATGCCTTAGGCATTCTCTGCCAGTCAACCAAGGGTGGGTAAGAGATAAAATGGCAGGTGCTCTATTTGAGAGGAACAAAGAAAATATTTAAAAAATATATTCTAATGCATTATAACTAAAATAGGTAAAACAATACATAAATAGGTTATAGACTGTACACACATATATACATACACATATTTACTATAATATTATACGTATATTATATACAACCTTAGTTTGTTTATACTAAACCTCATAAGGGGTCATTGTACTAGTGAATGGACCGCGAAAAAAAAATCTGCTGTTTCCTACATTTCGACGAGATATGCGAACATATAAATGTAGGGAACAGCAGATTTTTTTTCGCGATTTCAGTGTTGGTCCCATAGATATAAGAAAGAAGGAGATATGCCCGGTAGTTGAAAATGTATCGAAACCCAATGTCTTCTATCTATCCCTACTCTCTAGCCTGCGATCACACATGCGATCAGTAAACCCAATAAATACGAGGCCCCGCTCACACTTGCAATTTACAAATCAGAACGTACTACATAATCAATTATAAACCTTATTCCATCAAACACAGCGTGCATTTACCATGCACCGTACAACTCACCCACACGAAAACATCGTTCGCTATCGTTGTGCTGTGCAAAAGCCATTTATTTTACATATACGCTAGTGATTGACTAAATCGGAAACTTATCGATTCTCCCATTTATATTTGTATTAAAAATTATGGAAGTTGCTGAAAAAATTATAAATAAAAAACTATATACATATAATAAGATGATATAAATAAACAATAAGTAAGTAAAAAAAAAGAAATATTAAGTAAACCAAAAAAATAACAACATTATGAGAAAATCTAAATGAGTATAAAACAAGATTTCACATCGGTCTTCCAATCAGGCTATAACTGTTGACAAATTGAAGAATAAACTTTAATAGTAATATAAATTCATACGACAATCGACATTATTGTCGATAGCCTACGTTAGTGGATCTGCACAACCACATCACTAATCCGTCGCAGGCCGCTGCGGCCGTACTAACGATGCAACCGCTTAAAGCAAATATCGTTTTGTAATTTTTACATTGCTTGTCCAGTTACTTAGCGACATACTTTGGTAGTGGTAAAGAAGCAATGTATTTACTACAATAAAAGTACAGTCGCTGTGATATATGAAAACAAAAATAACGTAGTAAAGGCAAGAAATATTTTACGATTTGTTGTTTTTCATGATTTTCAACACAAATATAGCAAAATACTTGTGCTGATTTATGAAAAGTGGTTCTACGATTTATAAAGTTTATAGTTTAGCTTCGATTTTTACAAGAAACCACTGAACAACACGGTATTCTTAAATGTTATCACGATCGCGCTCGAAAGCGCAATAGTTAGCGGAGACGGCCATTTGCCTGAGGCATGAGCATTGTGATCAAGACGCGCGGACACAGACACGCCCCCATACCACTTCTCCTGTTATTTATATTTCTATGGTTGGTCCCATAGTGAAAGTATGACGAGTACAATGACCCCTTTTAAGGTTTAGTATAAACAAAAACTAAGGTAAACGCTAAGCAAAGCGAATATATAAACGAATTCAAGGGAGAGAGGTGTTGAGATGACTCTACTCTATTTATTTTGAAAATAACTCAAACGTATATTAATAATAACTCTATCTGACTGTCAGTTTGTCTGTCTGTCTGTCTGTCTATTACCTTTCCACGCTTTATGCCTCGTGCAGATACGCGCGACTTGACGGTGCAACGACACCGGTAATAGTCGGTAGTTCTACCGTGAAGTTTTCTTAGCAATTGTTTTGATCTGCGATGGGCCAGTCTGCTTGGGGCTTTAACGGCTGAACGGATTTCGACGTTTGGCATTTAGACTATGACCTGGGTTGAAACAATTTTCTTTGTCCGTGGTTAATTACCGTGGGATAATTTCCAATCTACAGGCGAAGACGCGATCAAAACGAGAGTTTTAAACCCGCAATGTATGTAAAATATGTACATTTTCACAGAAATCCTGCAGTTTGGATAATTGTAATGATTTAAATGTAGATTGCATGCATGATGTTTCTTATATAGTAGTTAGCAGTTGTAGGTGTGTTGTGTTGTGTTAGTAGTTTTGTATTTAGTTATAGAAATTCAGACACGATGTGAAAATTGTTATTGAATAAATGAATTAATTGGAATTGCTTGGACGAATCTAAATTGCCGACAAAGTTTATGCAATGATCATTACCGAACTGTCAAATGAACTCCATTACGATTAACTTACGGAATGAAGACGCAAATGTCAGAAAAACAAATATTTAATTAAGCACTTATTTTCCTTGATGCGATATAAACAACAACATTATATTCATTATCTAAGAGAAGCCTAGTACACATCATTTTTGGCACTAGGATCGCTTACGTAATCGTATAGAGGCAATGTTCAGGGTTGACACACGATATTATGTTGTCATTAATTATCCCGTGTAATACCCCGGCATGCCATCAACCGGGCACTACTGAGAATCTCCTCGAAAAACCCAAACCGCGTGGTTTGGGTTTTTCGGGTGACCACTGAAAATCAGCGCTGTGCTGTGGGTCTCCATAGCACAGCATCATGCTGAGTGGTAGCCTTCTTGTCACAGTCATGACGTGCAGCTGCCGACTATTTCTGTGTTGTGCTCGTTATTGTATTGTTATTGTTTTGGTATCGTTAATGTGTCATTATCTACTCGAGTTTATAAAAAAAAAAAAAAAAATTCTTTCTTTCTTTCAAATATAAAATTTCTGATGAAAAAGACCATTTTTTTTTTTCATTATTACTTTTCCCGGCCTGAGAATCGAACCCAGGACCGAATGCTCAGCTGTAGCGCTTGCGACCACTAGACCTTCGCGTCGACGAGGCAATCCAAGCACCTCACTATAAAAGTAAAGTATCTCTAATAATAGTTCTCTGCATGTACCACCAAATAATTACAATGTTAATTACCATGTCGACCTCAACGCTGTCCGGAGCGTCACACAAAGGTATTTCACGCACAGTAGTCCGTAAAACATCAGATAAAAATGTGTACAGTATGTATCCTAAAAAATTCAAAATTCAAAATATTTTATTTCTCATAAACAGACATGGGCACTCATGAAACGTCAGAAGTTAGATGCACGTTTCCAATTGGTCGTTTCCTATGGAGAAGAGCCGGCAAGAAACTAAGAAAGTCCACGGTTAATCTTTTAAAAATATTTTCAAATATGTAACAATATTAATAGGTATGCGAGGACAGTGTAGGTATTTCAAAAAGTACCGGGTACTTAACAAAATAGAAGATGGTCAATAAATCTACAGTCCACTAAGCCTACAGCGTTCTCACATTCACAAAATAGAAAAGAATCTAATAAAATAGAAATAATTAATAAAAATAAAAACATATTTTAAACGAAATGACATGATTGCTGTTACAACTGTAATAAATCTGAATAATTATCATGTTCACAAAAGCCACTAATAAAGTGTTAAAATTAAATTGTAGGTATATAATGTCAAATATTAGGATGATTATGTCAAGGAAGAAATAGAAAACATGGTGTTGGTAGCTAAGAAAAGCCTGATCCCTACATATTAATTTGAGGCAAAAAGTTTAAAACCCTGAGGCACAAAGAAAAATGTCTGTAATGCAGGAAAGGAAATACAGGGTTTGGACGTGACAAGTGACAACCCACAATACCAGGTACTTACCTTAAAATGGTGTTATATTATGTGCCCGCCCTATGTTCAGGAAAATAATAATAGGAACAAATAATTTGTTGTGATATAACACGTCAAGTTTTTACTTTGCAAAAAAAAACCACAAGAACTATCAAGACTAAGCTTTACTGATTACTGATTAGACACTTGACCAGCTATCTAATTACGTAACACATTTTCGTAAACTATGTATTACGATTAATCTGTTTCATTTTGACAGGTCAACATTCATTGCGTAATTTACGTTATTGAGCAGATTTTTTTTTCGAACTTATGAAGCATTGGATTAGCAATCTGTTTCAAAACGATTCAGTATCTGATTTATCGTGTATTACGCAATTAGGGTACAGGCTTTCAGGAAACTGCGAGTGTCACAGCAATCTCGGTGTTCAATCTCGCTTCAGTTATTAATACGCCCTGTATATAGCGAAGACTGTCACGGCCGGCCCGTTCCGTGTGCGACATGCCAGAAGATATAAATTAACTATTGATAGGGTTGTCACTGTACTTTGGGAGTTTTGTTTAATATATCCAGTGACACTCCCGTAATAAAGAAGAATCTAACGACATATCATTCATCAAAATCGGTTCAGCCGTTTACTAGTTACGAGGGGAACATAGAGACGGACATACATACAAAATTTGATATTTTATTCATCGATATTTTCGTCAATTATGGACCGATTTTGAAGCTTTTTTTTTATTTGTTGGAGGGAGCTTGCGCGGTGGTCCCAAAAAAAAAAAAATTGCTTGGGTAGTGTTTTAAGATTATTTTCTGCTAGCACCGACAGTGGCTTAAAAAAAAAACCAATGGTTAGGAAACCAATAGTTTCTGGGTCAAATAGTAATGGCGCTTTTATGAGATTTTACTAATGCCCTAACATTTTTTTTTATGACAACTGCATTACCCCTGCACTGTTCTATAAAACTACTAATTTCTTTAAGTTACTTCAGCAGTCAACCGTCGGAATCCATTTACTACCAAAGCTTTAGTTTTATTATCAAAATTATTCTAGGAACACGCCACTGGACTAGATTTCTAGGTTATAAACTAGCTTTGCCTAGGCAGTTTTAGGTCAAATAACTAGGGCTAATCTTTTGATTATGGGTGACCTTATTTTGTGGTCGTTAGTTACAATAAAAATGGGATTTTGTTGGTATTATTTTATTAGGGTGTGGGTTTAAATACATGGTGATTGGAAATTCAACCTTTTTCTAATTTTAGCCTACATATAATTTGGAACTTGGACCCCATTCAAATTAGGTATTAATTAGGTAGAAGTACATCTGATACTTAATAAGAAAAACTGTTACTTATTTGTGAAGTTTAAATCTTCTCTTAGCGCTCTATTCAATCTTTTCTGCACACGTAGCTTAAAAACCATAGAAAAGGATTTTCTAAAGGTTTTGTCGACGGAAGAATAGACAAAATGACAGATTGTGATTGTTTATCTGTCATTTTGTCTATTCTCCGTCGACAAAACCCGTTTCTATTGTGGTGATAGTGATAGCTGATATATGATTAAATGCTTTGAAAAATAATCCATTCCAAAATGCCCATTAGGAAGAACTACATTTGTGCCCGGTTGATGGCAATAGGCTCGCCCCATAATACATGGGACTTAAACATAACTGGCGAAATGTGGGTGTACTATAGGTACACCTCTGCCTAAACCTTCGGGATTACAGGCGATGATGTTGGCAGTGATGTTCTATTATGTTAAGGCTCGTGCAGACTAACGCGACACCGGTTATTGTTCTACACTGTAGTTTTCTTAGAAATTTTAAAGATTAGTAACCTTTACAATTTTTATCACGACATGTGCTATTTTCAACTTCGTTCCGATTCGAAAGATTATGGACATTAATTTTAGGTTAAGTTATATTATCTTACTAACTGATATAGTATTTCTAGCCTATTCAAATGTCATCATCTGATTATTATTTCCAACTATTTTAGGGTTGGCTTCAAGTCTAACCGGATGCAGTTGAATACCAGTAATTTACATGGAGCGACTGTCTATCTGATCGCCACAAGTCCACAACCCATTTACTGCGTAATACGATACCCCTTGGTAAGACTGGTTGTCAAACTTTCGGGCTTCTGATGACTGTCCAAGATCAACGAATGAAAGCCGAGACCACTTTCCGTGGCACGGAGGGGTCTTGGTATGTAAAGATGGTCACTCATCCACTGGCCAACCGCGCCAAGCGTAGCTTAACCTGTTCAATCGAGCCGTGCGGCTGTTATTACTTAGCCACAAGCCTATTCAAATGTATTACTTAAATAAAAATAATGGCCCCATCACCGTCGCGATCGTGCCGACACGCTCGAGACACGCCCGGTGACATAACTCGTCTGTTACATGCCGTGACCAAGGCACCGCCAATGGCCTAATAGCCCGTGGAATGGCCTGAAGTTAGGCTGTTTAGAAATGTGATATTTATAGAATGAAGAGGGCGTCATTCTTTTGTTATGAGCTCATGATGTGGTGAGAAGATTAGCTCGACAAGGTCGGCAGCTAGAATCCAACATAGCATAATACCCAGCCAAACAATAGTCTGGCGTACCATCAACTTTCACAGTTACCAAAACCTATTAGGCCGCGTCCTATTTAAGGCTCGTGCAAACTTGTCGCGCGTCGCGAAATCGGTAATTGTTCTACCGTGAAGTTTTATTAAGGAGCGGACTGACTACGATTTTAAACGCAACAGCGATTCTACTGAACTCTTAAAAAAAAAAAAAGTTCTTATCGCTGAAAATACAGAAATGTTCGACGCCAAAGTTTATTTTTGTGAAGTATTTTTTATTAGGAATATCAAACTATTTTCTATTATTCTATTCGGTTAAATTTTCTGTCCACTGTATTTTTTGCGTATACGATGTTTTGATATATATATATATATATATATATATATTTATTGCGTTACGTCATAATCGACTATCCAAGAAACCAGTTTTTTGAGAATATTGAGGTAACACCAGTCCTTAAAAAAAAAAAAATGGAGGCGCGTCGCGCCTGTTTGCGATAGCGCGAAGCGATCGTCGCGCGAATACGCGATCGGTCGCGTGCATATGTTACTTTTTGTTCGGAAAACCGGAAAGCGTCCTCTGTCGGCGCGACCAGGTTCATCGAACAAAAATTTCGAACGATCGTATATCGGGCGACTAGTTCGAACGATCGCTTATAAATAACACGCGGGGCTAAGTTCAAGACGTTTTAATGAAGGTAAAATTAATTTAATAGGTTTGACTGTTTCTAGGGATGTGCCAGACGATGTACAATGCTACAAGTTTTTATTTTGCGAGTGGCTAAAATAGAAACGAATGCCGCCATCTTGTTTTTTCAATGCAATTTAGGTGACATTTTCACAAAAGACAGTCACAGTTTACCAATAACGCTCACCTGTCACTGTCATTCAGGCACCAAAAAATCCTTGAAGAATTAGAAAATATTCAGAAAATTAGATTAAATCAGAAAATATTAGAGGTACGCAAATAAATAAAAAATTACAAAGCATCATTGCGTTATTAACGTTGTTGAGTAGACGCATTTTTTAAACCGAAGAAGAAATGTATTAGGAATATGGATGAATATGGAATATTTTGAAGGATCCTTCAAAACCCACAGATTGTGATTGAAAAAGGGTACTGATATAGAGGAAATTGCGTTACATGCTGAAAAATTAGGAGGCTTATACGGCTGCACCCAAATTGCGTCCAGGAGATAAACAAGGAAACTGATTTGATGATTTCAATTATGGAAATCAGTTTGTTAATTTAGCATAATAAAAGTTATTGATTTTGTGACTGTGCTACATAAATAGTTAACGAATCGATTGATACCTCATTAAAATCGGATGAGTTCAGGCGCTACGGCGGATTATACCTATTGATAAAAAACATACATACTACAAAGTATATATTTTTTTTGATGACCTATGACACTGAATCGTGGTCGCTCACAACGGGCCTCATTAGAAGGCTAAAAGGGCAATCACCCATAGCAATGGAGAGGGCTATGCTTGTAGTTTCCCTACGTGATCGAATCAGAAATTAAGAGATCCATAGGAAAACCAAGATAACCGACATAGCCCGAAGAATTGCAAAACTTAAGTGGCAGTGGGCAGGGGACAATACTCGCAGAACAGACGGCCGATGGGGCCGAAAAGTTCTGGAGTGGCGATCGCGCACTGGAAGACGTAGCGTTGGAAGAACTCCCTCAAGGTGGACCGATGACGAAGGCCGCAGGAATCCGCTGGATGTGAGAGGCACAGAACCGGTCGAAGTGGCGGTGTTTGGGGGAGGCCTTTGTCCAGCAGTGGACGTGTTTCGCCTGAAATGATGATGATGATACATAGACTGCTAAAAACATGACCTTTCCTTCTGGCTTTGCCATAGTCGGGTAAAAAGAAGTCATCATTTTCCTGCTCATCTGTCTCTTTATTTGGGTTCAAAACAGCATGTCTTCATGTTCTTCCATGAACCTCTATCAGACCGCTCCTTTCTAGCTGTATCATCTTTAGTAATAAATGAGAAGTACAATACGGCTGATATAACTTGGCAAGTCTGAAGATAGGCTCTGCGAACTTTCGCGCATGTTCTCTCACTCACACTCGCCTCATGTCACCATTTGGTTCCTAGAAAATGTTATTGCGCAGCCTTCTGCGCGAAGTTCGGAACGACCGTATCTAGTAAATGGTTTTTAATTCCTTTCATAGAGCAAAAATACTTTCCGAATTGAAGATTTTATGCTAACAAAGTCGCGGTCAACAACTATAGCATCATAAATTCGAAGATGCCACCTCCGCTCCCCATTCCAAGTCAGTCAATCGACAGATTCCATTTAGATTCCTTTGCCATTACCGATACATAAATACACGACCACGCAAGTTCGGGTAGGTGACGCCATGATGAGGTCATCTGTGACGTCATTAGGTGGTGAAACTGTTACAGATTTATGATATGTAAATAAAAAAGGTTGGGTAAAAGGAGTATGATGGAAAAAGAATCGACATAATCTTTGTGTGACTAGAGACTAGCTTGATTGAAGATATAAAACATTGCCAATTCAAAGTTATATAGTAACAAAAAGCCAACTGCAGTCTAATCCAGCTGGTGGCAATCATTATTTTAGTTCAATCTCAGACTCCACCTACTGCATCAGACTGCTTGAAAAGTGATTTTAATGTTTTAAGCTTTTTAATAGTTGCAGTAGGTTTTTTTTAAACTTTTTAGTGTTCAAATTATGTTGTTCAAACCGATTCCTCAAGCCCTTGATCCCCACATGGTAATGGTAATTTTTTTTTTCAAGACCTTTCTTATTAACTTCTAAAATCCGCCATTTTGATTTTATAAAAACAAAACCTAGCCCATAGCTATCGTACGACTTAGATCAGACTCAATGGGAGGAGTCATGTAAGTATTAAAATCCATCCAACCATTATGTTTGAGGGAATAATGGTGGATTCCACATACAAAAATACAAAGATTTACGGATTCCTACATAATATAGATACGCGTGAAAAACATTCTGGCTTTGCTGTCATGCAATCGGGTAAATCGTCGTGCAAACCGGCGCGACGCGACAGCGCCTGGACGCGACTCTAACAAAACAATTTTTAAGAAAACTTCACGGCAGAACAATTACCGGTGTCGCGTCGCGCGTCAGGTCGCGCTAGTCTGCATGAGCCTTAAAAAGGGTTTTGATGTCAGTATTCTGGATACAAGAGGTGTTATTTATATTAGCTTACGTTGCACGCTCAATTGACTCAATCAATAATTTTTTTGTCAAATTATATTACAGGTAAAGTCGGTTTGCAATATTTCATGACATCATGACATGACACACTGACTCTCTTAACGCATTATCATGAAGTTTTACTTTATCTAATCTCATCTTTCTCAGTAATAGTGTTCATCTTATAGACGTAAGATTATCTGCAGGTAATCTATCTGCATTCCAAAGTGTGGTGAATGCGACTCTTAAGTGCTGTTGGTTTCGAAATAATGGAACCTTCCTTGGTTTTCGGCTGGGAACAGACAATTTTATTTAAGTTTTTTACCTTATACTCATTGTTAATTTTATTACATTAACACTGGTCTGAGCTCAGGTTGAACCTGTGCTTATTGTTACGATATTTATTGTAAACAATTCATACATACACTGCCGCCTTTTTTCCATGGCTACAGAACGCCATCTGCAACGATCCTTACATACATCTTTTGCTTCGTTTTCGTTCATATACCTAAGCACGTTTTAAAAAATACATATACATTAATTATGATAGCACCGTTTATTTGGATGGTACTTAGAGTATACTGGAGAAGCCTTACGAACACTTCCCCTCTGTAAAAGTACAAGAACAAATGTTCTAGTACGTTCATAAAAACTACTTTCAAATCGATTCTAACGCACTTCGTAAATCGTTTTAAAGGCGCGCGGAGCTCCGTGAAAATGCCTATTTGTGCTGTTAAGTGGTGTAAAAAGCGTTCAAATACGTCAAATTTACATAAAGAACTGAATAACTTTCCATACGCAATTTTTTTTTTCTAAGATTTAGTCATGTTTTTATTTAAATTTAAAATCCTAACCTCATATTGCAATTTGATTTTTCATTCGATTCAACCATGATTCAATATAAAACGTAGCATGAATCGACTATTTTCGTCACGTTGCTTCTGTGACGTCACCGAGTCTCACTACATCTCGTTTTTATGTTCGTAAAGATCAAAATACTTTTCTTTTGCATTACGAAAATATACGTCAAATTAGCAAAACTTACACGCACTGGACATGCGATTATGTCCTCTAGTAAAAATGTTAACGAGACTACCGTAGTTTTGAGGTTATGTTTGAAACCAAAATTGACATGTCGATAATTTCCTAGTAAAAATTACTTAGTAATTTTTTTTTTTTTTTTGTTGTTCAATGTTTTATAATTTTTTATGTCCATTGAAGTGGTTTTATATAAAAAAATAAAAAATTGAACTTGATCTAATTTTTTATTGAGTTTATTTACTTATTACAAATTTAGTTACTTTTATTTAATGAAGTTATTTTATCTTCTTATTAAAATGTAACTATTTTATGCAACAGCTGTTTCATTTCATGGATTCAAGCAAAATTCCGAATGAATATCGATATCGATAAAATAAAAATGAATGGTATCGATTTCTCTTTCCGCTACCGCGTCCCCCGCAAAAAGTGCCAGACAGTTTTGTTCGGAATATTGTGCTTATGGCTTCTCCAGTGTTATATACTCTAAGGGATGGTAAGAGTACCAACGACAAAAGAAGTATAACATATACGTGTACCTTATGTGTTCTTGGATTATAATGTGCCCACTTTTGTGAAAGCTTATTCCTCCGGCGAAGTCATTAAGTTTTACCTTGTAATTTATCAATCAATAACTTACTAAGTGGGTACGTCAAGGTTATGCTGCCTACAGTGATGGCAAAATGACATAAACACGTGATTATCGAGTCTTTAAGTTTTTGCAGCTCGTCAATGTTCACATTTTAGTTAAAATCTTCATCATCAACCTACATCAATCTGCTGTTGCGTTTACATAAGCCACCCAAACGCGTGCCATTCAATGCTAGGGCTCTCTTATCTATCAGTCACTCTGCGAAAACCTTCATTCCACCTAGCTTGAGGGCGTCCTGTCCGTTTACCAATTCGCGGTCTCAAGCACACGTGTACCCTAACGAAAAATAGATGAATCTGCTTATCGCAGTCCATTGCTCAACATACCTTGGTATGTTGTTACAAGTTACACTACAACACCCGGTTTTCGGCCTTCCGCATCCAGTAAAAACAAACAAAATACGTAAACTGTTTATTTTTCCGCCAATCATAAAAGTTACTGAATTTCAGTTTGTATATTTTTGTGTCAATCTTAAAGCGCCATCTTTCTTAAACAGTGATGTTATGGGCTTCCAACCAGTGGTGTTTTCACCTTCTTAAGCCGTGTTACTCGATGTAGCTATTATGCTACCATGTACCATGCAACATTTTGCACTGTGTGAGAATTTCAGAACTCCTTGGGTTAATGACAATTTTTTTTTCGACAAAGTCCTTGCCGCTGCGATTTCTGGGATTTCGGTCACCAAGCAGCTTTTGATAATATGTTCCATTTTCAACCGTATTTAAGCAACCTAGATAACAAGTCAAGAGACCGAAGAGTGTGTTGCAGAGTTGCAGGTGTGTGGCTTGTCGATAGTAGATGATAAATCAAAAATATCTACTTATCTTGTCACTGTATCTAGAGGGGTTTCCGCAGGGCTCTTTTCTGGGTCCAATTTTCTTGATGAAATAAATGTCTTAAAAGACTTGTGTCTATTGATATTTGACGGTGGTTGTCCCAAGTTGCTCCTTGCATGTGGACCGCAGGCTCGTTTTACAACTGATCGCATATAAAAATCTATAATTTAGCTTCGTTTGAAAGAGGTTAGTATTTACAAATATACAAGATAGTATTTCAAACATAGTAAAGCTATTGTGGTTGGACAACCGTTACACAATGAGTGTGATGAATTTATTTCTTTGTAACAACTAAGTATTACGTCGTACTTACGTGTATAGTGTAATGTATACCGTAGGCGTGCTGCACAACAGGAATGTACAATACGGCCGATATAACTTGGCAGTTTCGAACTTCGCGCAGAAGGCTGCGTAATAAGATTTTTTAGGAACCAAATGGTGACATGAGGCGAGTGTGAGTGAGAGAACATGCGCGAAAGTTCTTAGTGCCTATGTTCAGAACTGCCAAGTTAGGTATATAAAAAAGAAAAGAAAGAAAGAAAATACGTTTATTTGCGGTAATCATAACGCAAAGAAAGAACACAAAACAAAAAAAATAACAAGTTGGGGGAAAATATGCGTCACATCCACGCAAAACGGCCATCGCTCAGCATAATGCGAGACAGAGCCCCAGCGCTGATTATCAGCGACAGCCGGCGCGGCGGCGTTGATGTTATATCGGCCGTATTGTACTTTACACTAGTAGCGGGTATTAATCGGCACAGTTGGGCATTAAAATCGAATATGTGTAGATGTTCAAGAAAAAGGCTGCATAGCAAGGCGGGCGGCAAAAGTCAACTGCCATTTCATCAAAAATAGATGCCGAACGGAGTTTTCCGATCGGTACGAGCCGAATTCGAGGCTACCTATTTGTTAAACATTACGATCGGTTCAGTGGCTTAGGCGTAAAAAGGTACTCGTAACATACGGACAGAGACTGTGATTAGTATGGATTGCTACGGGTCGGCTTCGTTATTCAACAACTACTGCAGAATCGACCGTGCCGACCTGGGGGTCTACCAACACCTCTACAACCTTATTATTTTTTCAACACACTTGCTCGTAAAGTAGCTCTTATTGAACCGTTTTTAGGGTCATAATTCTGTGTATTAAAAACGCGTGCGTTTTACTTTATATTATCGGACTAGTGCTGTAATGCCACAGATAACTAATCAGGATTTCATTCCGACTCGCTAAAAACAGTAA
The DNA here is from genome assembly GCA_916701695.1 of Agrochola macilenta. Classification (NCBI taxonomy): domain Eukaryota; kingdom Metazoa; phylum Arthropoda; class Insecta; order Lepidoptera; family Noctuidae; genus Agrochola; species Agrochola macilenta. Next base: position 7,316,102 of record OU753578.1, read on the forward strand.
CATTGGACTTGCCTGGGAATTGAACGCGATATCTATGTGTCAATGATTAAATACGCACTAATTAGGATACACGTATTATCACACCCACTATTTTAATTAACAATAAAAGCGAAAACTGGCATAAATTTTGAATTTTTACAAAAGTCAAACAACCGACCATAGGCAACTGACATCCTTTTTAACTGGTCTAAATTTATCTTGTCATTGAAAAGTTAGTGATTGACATAATAAATATCGACTATTTGTTCAAGGAGTATTTTATTAATCCTTTATTGAAAAAGAAAACTACTTTAATGTATTTATAATTATTATACTGACAACAAGTGTTTTTCGGCTAGGATTTTCAAGATGCTGTTGGAGCTAGCCCGCGTTTAAAGATGCGGTCCTATTTCCTTATGAAATAATGTCGTAGGTCTATATGTATTATGGGGACCCCTCAAGTTTTAGAATATTATACTGCTTTAACACTGAATTTGTTACGAATCATAACATTTGGTGACTCCTGAGCTACACCATATCTCTAAGTAGTCTATGAGCTACACCATCTGTAAGCTAGTCTCGTATTATTTGTCAGGTAAGTATTTGGTTAGCATAGTATTTTTTTTTAATCTTTGACATACCAAACGTACGTAAATACCCGTGCTATCTTGTTCGTTTTCACGGTTTTAACTTCGAACATATTTCAATGGATTTGTTTTTTATGTGAAAGTTACTCAATAAAAAAAATACTGATGAAACACTACCTACAAATAAAATCGTAACATCGAAAGTACGAAAACGAAAAGATCATACTACCACATCACTAAAACCATAGACAATTTCTAGCGGCCATTGTTGTTTGACAAATTTTGAAACTCGACATGGCAGTATGGAATTAGTAAGTACTATCATTGCAGCATAGAATTTGTATAATGAAATTGACTTTGAATACATGGAACTAGTATGAACTATCCTATTAAATGAGCATTCTCTATTTTAACCCGAGCAGAGATTTGTGCTTTTTTTAATCTCATCAAAGAGACTTTTTGCCTTTTATGTTCTATGTTACGGGTTTGGTATAGGCTGTTCAGCGGTTTTGCCTGTGCCTTTATTTCCAACTGCGCGCGCATCGCTAGCAGAAAAAAAAAAGCCAGCGCGCCATTTTCCGTAAATATTTGTCGTTTTTGTTTTGTTGTTTTATAAAATACGAAAATCTAAAGTATTGTCACCAACCGACGTACAACAGTTTTTAAAAGAAACTCCGACTGACAGTACCTGGCAACAAAGGTCAGTTGAACTTTATAAATCAAAATTATCATCTCTATAGTTACGTTATTCCAGCATAAGTTCTTACAACAAGTCTGTTTTTTTCCTCGCAAGTTTGTTGAAAAACGTCGTATGAAACGCGTGTGCATTGATCATTACCCACTCGGCTAAATTATCGCGCTCGCCTGACATGAAATGACCAATACAGCACACTCGTATCATAATGTACTATTATCTTACTGCAGTGGGGGAAAGAGATGAAGCTATACGTCCTGTAGAGCTTCATTTCTTTCCCACACTAAAGTAATATTAATATAATACTGCTTTAGAGGTAGTGGTAGGCCCCCAGCACCCTAATTGCGTAACACATTTTCAATCATTATCCAAGAGTTTTGAAGAATATTGCTAATTCATTGCTTAATACGTAAATAACGCAATTAACGTTGCTGAACTGTCAAAAAAAACGCATTGCGATCGATTGTCACTTTATGTGTGTAACGCAATTGCACCGCAGAACAAGTCTGTAGTACGCCTTACGCTACAAATCACTGGCAAAAACAGGTAACATGTAGAACGGATGGGTTTTTGTTCCGTGTTTACATGTCTTCACTGAGTTTTATGGGCTAAGCAGTAAAGTTACTTACTTGCTATTTATGTTTGACCATACAAATTACTGCAGGTAAGTACATTCAATGATTTATGGTTTGGGGTTAGAGCGTTTATTCTAAAAGTGGGCAACGTCGCAAATAGCTGTCAAATATTTCGCTGTTTTGATTAATTTGGCCATATTACTGTATAGAAATAATAAATGTGGCTGGTGTAACATGAAGAAATGCTGCGCTGGCCACAAGTAAATTGAGATAGGGACAGGAAGAGGATAATGACGACGATATAAAAAAAAAAAAAAATTATAGAGTACAAAATATTGTCTTTAATCAATTACCTATGAATAAAAACCGGCGTAGTGTTCCGTACCGTATTAAGATCGAGCAAAAAATGCTGAAAAAAACACGTTTCTTGTATTTCTTTATCTAATTTTATAAAAAAATAAAAATTAAGTTGATAAAGCAGCAATAGAAATACACAATCTGTGATCAAATCTAATCTATTACGGTTCATGAGATTCAGCCCGTTGACAGACGGACGGACGGAAAGCGGGGGCTTAGTAATAGGGTTCCGTTTGGCATCGTTCGGCTACGGAACCCTAAAAATGTCAAAACATAATATTTGTGTGCGGTAACTTTGCTTTTCCTTGAGCATAATCTTAAATATCTCACTCATATAATTAACATGGAATGTTATTGATCTTTTAGGGGTATGAGGAACAGGGTGTAAAGTTCACTTATCCCCCATAGAAAAGGGAGGATCCTCCAACCAGACGGGTGTCGTGTCTGGCGGGCAACTGCCCAGAGGTTTGAAGTTGGGAGATTCTATATATGTTTATCGCGCGGTAAACTCTAATTGCGCGATGCAGGATTTGTGTGACGTCAGGATGTTATGTGACGTCAGGTCTTTGATGCGTAGTTCGCATGTAGCGATGTAGATGCCGCTACATCACTCCCCTCCGGAGACCGGAGGTCGATAGTGGGCTGAGTCTTGAATCTTGCGATGCTTCTCAGTGCCAGCTGTGGTTCCAGTGAGTCGGAACCGGGTGCCGCATAGTTCGCGGTGAGTCGGAACTGTCTGCGGTGATTCCCCAGTGAGTCGGGGTGGCGCTGCGTCTTGATCCAGTGGGTCGGATGTGGTACAGCGATGGGTTGTGGCTGAGGATGATGACCAGGAATGCGCGTTCGCTGCATGCTGGTGGTCAGGATATCCGTTGAAGCCGTGGGTGCTGGTTGGCTGTGTGACTCGCCTCACGAAAGCTTGCGGGAGTGATGATGATGATGACGTCACGCTGAAGTATCTGCACGAAGGCTGCGTTGACGTTCATGCTCGGGGTCACCAGTTTAGGGGTATGAGGAACAGGGTGTAAAGTTCACTCATCCCCCATAGAAAAGGGAGGATCCTCCAACCAGACGGGTGTCGTGTCTGGCGGGCATCTACGCGAACGATCACATAATACATGCAATCTATCACATTTCACATGGACGCACTCACGCGCAGCATTCCTTGAATGATCGACGCGATCATTGAGTTATTGGCTGTTGGCATAATTTAGAATAATAAGTTACATTGAAGTAATATAAGTCGTCAATGCTTTTCACAAGCACTATCATAACGACATTATACGAGTTTCTCCTTAACACTGTTTTTCATGCTGCAGCATGACCATAATAGAAACGGGTATTGTCGACTAGAATAGACAAAATGACAGATCATGATTGTCGACGGAAGAATAGACAAAATTGTTGACTAAAATAGATAAAATGACAGATCGTGATTGTTTATCTGTCATTTTGTCTATTCTTCCGTCGACAATCACGATCTGTCATTTTGTCTATTCTTCCGTCGACAATCATGATCTGTCATTTTGTCTATTCTTCCGTCGACAATCCCGAGCTGTCATTTTGTCTATTCTTCCGTCGACAAAACCCGTAGAAAACCCGTTTCTATGGTTGCCATGCTACACGTGCTGAGTAGTTGTCCATAACACCCACACGATTGTAGATATAGGTACTAGTAGTACTTGTTGCCCTTAGTACTTATTTTTTTTAACTTTGTTATTTACGTAGGTACTACAATCCTGTTTGGGTTAATAAATTTAATAGTATATTATATTGTATATTTACTTATTTAGCTAAACCTAGTTAGACTGAAAGCCGTAAGTACTTGAAAAAATTTCAGGTCCAGGTTTCTTAACTAGCAAAAAACAAGATGCTAAAAAAATTGCGTGCGTACTCTTTAGTAATCAAAATATCTCCCCATGGGCATATGGTGGCCTGTCCAATAGTGTCCAAGTCAACCCCACGGGAAATCTGGTAAAATATATCACTATTATTTGCAGTATATTTTCGTCCCTTCGTAATCAAATATGACATAAACCTTGACCACTTACAATGTAATCATATCCAAGTGTTACCATTTATATAATATAAGTGTCGGGTATGAGACGACGCCTAATGTATTAGGTCAGTATAAAATTAATGGGTTGTCAGGTCATTTACGATTTATTTATGGAAGATCGATGAATTTACAAGATATCAAGCAATTAAGACGCAGATATATGCCAGTGACCTTGAGTGGTTAGCTTGCATGTTCTGTACTGAGCTCACGGAACGCGTCGTACGTCCAGCCAGTAATAGGACTCGCCCATCAAGGAGCGCTGTCCCAAATTAGATGCATTATTAATTTATTACACATAAAACAAAAGGCATTTTAATGAAACACGTATACTAAAAGAATAATAATAACCGAAACTTTAGATAAATAGTTATGATATGTAAAAGATAGATTAATAATGAAATAATTATGAATGCGCAGTTCACACTTCAGAGAGAATCGCTCACAAGGGTCATTAGGTACTGCTACGGCGCCATCTTGAATACTAGTTATCATAAAATGCAACGACTACTCCTCTGCATTATATCTGCTAAACGGATTTTAACTTTGCATTCTTAGGTAGATTCCTAACGTAATATTTCAGTCTCTCTAGCCTCCCTGAATCAGAACTTTTCGATAACGAACCGTATCAATTACCAGTTTACCTACCAACTGTACGAAAACCGTCCAGATTTCCAGAATCGGGGAGCAGATAAATATCAGAATTTCATACAGACTGTTGATTTGCTGACCAACATCTTTTGACCCGTAATAATTCTAAAAAAAATATTTACAAGGCAGATGTAAGTGGAAACGCCGGGAGAGGACGCCCTAGGAGGACATTTAGCGATCTTATTAGTGATGTTCTTTAGAAAGATCAGGTACGTAGTACTCGGTACGGGCGTGCGTGTAGTGGCAGAACAGTTGATATTGAGCCATCAAACACAAAAACTCAATATTTAGAGTCACGCCCTTATATTACTAAGGGTGCGACTTAGAGTATTTAACACTGGAGAAGCCATAAGCACAATATTCCGAACAAAACATTCTGTCACTTTTTGCGGGGGACGCGGTAGCGGAAAGTGAAGTTCGTACCATTAATTTTTATTTTATCGATATCGATATTCATTCGAAATTTTGCTTGAATCCATGAAATAAAACAGTTGTTGCATAAAATAGTTACATTTTAATAAGAAGAGAAAATAACTTCAATTAAATAAAAGTAACTAAATTTGTAATAAGTAAGTAAGTAATCTCAGTAAAAAATTAGATCAAGTTCAATTTTTTATTTTTTTATATACAACCACTTCAATGGACATAAACAAATTATAAAACATTGAACAATAAAAATAAAAAAAATAAAATTATTACTAAGTAATTTTGACTAGGAAATTATCGACATGTCAATTTTGGTTTCAACCATAACCTCAAAACTACGGTAGTCTCGTTAACATTTTTACTAGAGGACATAATCGCATGTCAAGTGCGTGTAAGTTTTGCTGATTTGACGTATATTTTCGTGATTCAAAAGAAAAGTATTTTGATCTTTACGAACATAAAAACGAGATGTAGCGAGACTCGGTGACGTCACAGAAGCACCGTGACGAAAATAGTCGATTCATGCTACGTTTTATATTGAATCATGGTTGAATCGAATTGCATTATGAGGTTAGGATTTTAAATTTCAATAAAAACACGACTAAATCTTAGAAAAAAAAAATTTTAGCATATGGAAAGTTATTAATTTTTTTATGTAAATTTGACGTATTTGAACGCTTTTTACACCATTTAACAGTACAAATAGGCATTTTCACGGAGCTCCGCGCGCCTTTAAAACGATTTACGAAGTGCGTTAGAATCGATTTGAAAGTAGTTTTTATGAACGTACTAGAACATTTGTTCTTGTACTTTTACAGAGGGGAAGTGTTCGTAAAGCTTCTCCAGTGTTATATACTCTAAGGGGTGCGATATACAACGTGTTCAAGAATAGAAACAGAACTATGTTTGACGAGATTTCTTATATTTTGTTTTACTCAGTTACTGGGCTATACTTACTGATTTCGGCCACCCGTTACGACAACTCATGGTTCTCGTTTGACCGACACGAGCTCTCGAAAACGTTGTACTTACTTCAACCCACAGACATATCGATCCGATCGGTTTTGTTATTAAAGCCTCCAAATGATATTTATTTTCAAAGTTTTACGACTTTCCTAAGTAAATTACGATTTATCTAGGTATTGCAATATTTTAGTTTACATTTACAATATTTGTTTACTCAAAAACTTTTATATATACATTGGTATCTCGTGTTTACTCAAACAAAATATTTACTGACTGTAAGACCGTGAAAACAGCTGTTTTTATTATGACTTGCTCCCCACGCATGATGTCAGTGCATATTAATTGACATTTAAGCGTTTCAAATGTCAAAAACGCATCTAGAATATTTTGATATTTGGATGGAGTTGTGGACAGTTTAGGCAGTATTTTTAAAGATCATAATAAATGAAATGCTGTTCATTGGTGAGCACCATAGAGATATAAAAAACAGAAATCTTCTTTCATAGATCTATGGTAAGCGCAAATAGTCCGAATTAGGTTTTTATGGAAATCAATTTTGGAAGTGTCCCGGAAAATGGTCAAATTCGGGAAAAAATTACGTGCTTTTAACTATGGGATCTTTTAACTATGGGATCTTTTTCTATTGGACAGGACGTCTGTCGGGTCAGCTAGTTCTCAATAAAAGTCCTTAATTTGTCATACCACATTTTATCAATAGATTTGTTTCGTGGTAATATAAATTGAGATCTCAAGTAGTAGGTATCTGGGGTTGCGGGTTTGTCTGAGAGGGATATCGCGGCCCCAGCACATAGGCAACGGAAGGAACACGGGTGGGTTTTAGTCAGTAAAAGTCTGACACTCCCTCTCGCTCTGCCCAGAGCGGGAGGAGTCATTTGATGATTTCCCACCCAAAAAAAAAAAAAAAAAAAAAAAAAAAAAAAAAAAAAAAAAAAAAAAAAAAAAAAAAAAAAAAGTAGTAGGTATAAGTAGCTTAACTTCTCAAAAAACAGTAATTTTCAGCATTCAGCTGGCAAATAAAAAATATTCAATCAACGATCAAGTTTAGTTTTAACGCGGATTAAAAATGGCGTCGCTTGATCACGGATTTTCCATTTTCTTGTCACAAGCTTTATTACAAAGACAACTTCAAAACATTTATCTAGGTTTATGCCGCAATAAAAAACTACAGATTGTTATGATTTACGACATTTTCTGTTTTCCAACATAGGATTTACACCACATTTTCCGAGTTCGTTGCACTTATAAAAAAAAAAGTTAAATCGTCCGTCCCTCAGGAACTGAGAATGTAGGTCGATTGGCGCGAGAATTTAAAATTAGAACGCGGATCTCCGGCCGGCGTGATCCGTTCTCGATTACTTTCACTCGATTCAAATATAGATTCTCGATTATGTTGTGTTTGTGTCTGTGGTGTAATTAAAAAGATAACTCGGCAATGTGTAAAGACGGCAATTAAAAAATAATAACCAACGCCATCATCATATCTAATTATGTCGTTTACAATAGGTTGGAGTTATTCTGGAGGCTACAAATACTTTAATGGATTGGTTGAAGCATAAAACATGTACATCATTTTGCCGAAAACGTCGATTTTGGACTAGGCCTCCGCCCACAAGCATCGCCACATTGACCGGTCCTTTGCTTCCTCCAGCGGATTCCTTCAACCTTCACTAGTCTTCATCATCTTCAGTTCACCTACCAGACTATGCTTGGAAATAAAAAATAGCATTCATTTATTAAATCAATAGCCGTCGTCAAACATAAACCAGGCTAAGATTCTGTCATAAAGCCACCAGGAAACCAGCAAAACGCAAAATCAATACCAGACTATCCCTACCAACAGCAGAATCATAGAAACGATCCTATTTACCAAGTTTGACAACGAACAAGACAATATACTAGCAACAATACGATTCTGGCATCCCGCCAACATATTATATAGCTTGCCAACAGTAGTACGGTCAACCACACGTTAGAACTGCCAAAACCGACCATAAGACAACGTAATAAAGTCGCTGTCAGTGTCAAATTGTTACCATAGACACACGGTTGACAGTACTGCCACGACAAATTGTGGCTACATATAAAATCTTGTCTATCTATGTGTTCAATCAATGTCATGGATACTCAAGTACATAGCTGGTTCTGCGACTAAAAATAGGTGATGCAAACTGACGATTTCGTGCCAGTTATTGACAGGTTAAGAAGGGAGATTTTCCACTTTTTTTGTACGCAGGTTTACTTTTCTTTTCTTTTTTCGTCTAGCAACACGAAATAAAGAACTGGCTAATATTTTCACAACAACACGTCTGTAGTAACAGACGTATTGTTGCGAAAATATTAGCCACTTGCAATACCGACGGTCAAAGGTCAATCAACCAATCAACTTAGTCTATCGGAGTCCACTGCTGAACATAGGCCTCTCCCACGGCGGTGCCACAACACCCTGTCCTCAGCCTTCCGCATCCAGTCTGTTCTAGCCACCTTTTTAAAGTCGTAGGTGCATTAGCTGGGGAGCGTCCGGCACTGCTCTTGCTGATACGCGGTCTCCATTCCAGGACTCTTCTGCTCCAACGGCCATCGGTCCTTCAACAAACATGGCCAGCCCACTGCCACTTCAGTTAGCTTACTCTTCAAGCTATGTCGAGAAATCCGGTTCTTTTCCGAATAAGTTCCAGGTCAAACTAAAGGTGCCGTGGACAAAATATTGATGAATGATCATTTATTTGTATTGTAATTCTTGGAAGCTGTTTAGAAACTATGCATGGATATTTATGAAGTTCTGTGATTAGGGCTGCTACGCTAAGCTGCTTTGCCTAGTTTTGAGGGCATCCAGGAATTGCGCCGATGATTTATAAGAGGATCCCTGGAAAAACCCAGACTGTCGCCCTCCCACCTTTCAAATAGGATATGGCTGACTCGAACTCAAAGCATTTATTTCTATTAAACCAATTATCCCTCTCAAATATTCCCCTGACAATTACCTTCACTGAGCTTTACTTCTTCTGAAGTTATAGCTACTCCATCTACTACCAAGATCCTGAAGCGCGGTGCTAATCTCTAAGTGCCAGCGCAAACGATGCGTCTTGTCGCTGCGACTAGAAGCAGGTAAGCGATATACCATCTGTCGTCAGAAGCGCTCATTTTCTTTCAGTATTTGACGCGCTTCAACGTCCGATTTGAAAACACATCGACATCGAACGTATCCTTGTTGAGATTTGCAGTACAAATACGTACACCTTCTTCAGCGCTCACAGTAAGACTGTCGCTGAGCAGTCGCATGCGACTGTCGTCAGGTGTTCGTGTGCACCGTGCGTCTAGTCGCTGCGACTCTGCAACTCGACGGCAAATGTGCGGAGTTTATTTAAATATAAATGAAAAAAAAAAAAACGACCTTAGCCTCTGGTTGCGCAATCGCATAGTGTGTGACATGTCTAAAGTTCACTTCGAACAAGTGACCGACCGCATGCCGACCGCACAAGATTCGAAAGGGAAATATTTTTTTTTTTTGTCAATCACTGGTTTCACACCTTGTGACCGTTCGAATTTCAAAGAAACTTCATGATCGAACATCAAGAAAACAAATGAATATTTATGTCCAGTCTTCATTGTTCATTATATCTTTGCAGTCATGATTGTGATTGGTAGTACTGTTCTGTCAGTCGCCATTTTGAACTCTATGAATGTAACTAAGATTCTGTACATGATTCTGAACCGTTGAAATTTTTCGTCTGAATCTGAATGTTTTTATATATTTTTATTTTCATTTCGTTAATGTGACATTTGATACCTAAACAATCTTGTAAGTATGTCTTCTGGCGGAACGTAACTTAGGGACCGACATTTATTTATAAAAACATCTGTTTATTTTTTTCCCTATGTTCACAAAATTAATAAATGAATTGAATTGAATTGTGAACTCGTCGAAAAAAATATCGTCCAGCTGTTGGCCGTTAAATGCACGCACACTTGAAAAGCACAATGACAGCACAATGACGTGGCGCCCCCCCCAGTACATGTACAGGGCCTTTTTGCGTGATTTACTGTTTGATTTGCGTGTATTTGCCATTGTATTTGCCCGTTGGCTGTCACGCACACCAGCATAAAAAGTTGGCCTTTTTGTTTAGTTCTTTTGCCGCGCAACACTCTAACTAGACATACTTATAAATAATCAATGTAGGCGGCGGCGCGCGTAGTGTTAGTTATGTTCGTAACCTTTGGGTACGGAACCCAAAAAGGTTTAAGACTCACCTCCGCCGCGAAACCGTAGCAGCAAAACCACAGTGGTTCAATAGGGATGTTGACTAAAACTTTTTTCTATGTCCGTCAAGGTAGATTATTAAAAATATTGGACACGTATTTTTTCTTTTTTTATATACATTGAGTAGGCAATACGTTAAAATGTGGCATGACGTCACACCCCGGTAGATTTTATACTGACTTGTGACGTAGCGAACCCCCACTCCCCAACTTGAATGCGTTTTATCTAAACCAATTTTTTATTAATATGAGAAAGAAAAAATACGTGTCTAATATTTTTTTATTATCTGACTGACGGACTATTTTTCCCAGTTAACATCCCTATTCAACTGGCTCGCATCATGGTCCGCTATCTGGTCGAGTTCCGATCCTCGAATTTCGCGTACCGGAACATGACGCAAGCCAGTTGAATTGAACTACTGCGGTTTCGCTACCACGGTGTCGCGGCGGAGGCCGGAGGTATTACTGGCGTGAATGACTCGATTCTCAATAAAATATTGATTAGATCTTCTTTTCTTATAACTAGGGTGACTTTTCGATTTCTGTCTATTTAATCTTCAGCATTGTCATCGCAGCCCGAAGACATCCACTACTGGACATAGGCCTCAAGGCGTTGGCGATTTCTATGACCCTGCCTAAAATAGAAAGAGAAAAAAAACAAGTGCCTAAATATGTTGGAAAAGGACGTGTAATCATTTGCTAAAAAAAATACTTTATGATAGTAGTAATAGAGTCTACAATTGGTAGATATTTGCTACAAGTGACAGCTGTCATTATTATTTATTTATTTATTATTACACTTCACACACTATCCTTACAGGATGACCCCAATACAATAGTGGTTTGCAAACACACCCAAAAAAATAAATTAAAATTCGACTTACGGCTAATACTTAAAAATCTAAACTTAAAAAAATACAAAGCATTACTAAACTACGAGTTAAAAACACAATCTGAAGTCAGACAGCAGACTACAGAATTATAATTATGTACCTACCTATATAATAATTATCAACATACTATAAAATCTTAACCTAAAATACAAAATCAGGCTTAACACAGAATATTATATCGTGCACGGTGCAAATCTTATTTAACATGTCGACAATGCAACCGCTGAAATTCTCAGACGATCGTGACGATTATTCAAAAGAAAACGAGTCCATATTCTATTTTACTAATTAAAATATTTGTGTTACTTTCAGTTTTTAATTAAAGTAAGTTCACAATTGTTTGGTCTGGCCATCCAACGAGTGTTTTCACACTTTTGTGGAAAGTGGAATTTCGTACACGTTTTAGTTACCGACACGCGAGCAAATAATTACTTATTAATAACTAACTTCTAACTAGTCAAAAATAATCAAATTAAAATTACTAGCTAAAGAAGTTATCGTATCAATATCAAATCATTTAAAAACAAAACAGTACCTATTGACTTTACCGACCGTAAAAATCTGTTGGTTTTTCAAAGTATTTCTCGAATAAACTATGAAAATCAAAGTTATTTCTGCGGCCGAACCGAAAACATCACGTATCTTTTTTTTTTTTTTTTTTTTTTTTTGGGTGGGAAATCATCAAATGACTCCTCCCGCTCTGGGCGGAGCGAGAGGGAGTGTCAGACTTTTACTGACTAAAACCCACCCATGTTCCTTCCGTTGCCTGTGTGCCGGGGCCGCGATATCCCTTTCGGACAAACTCGCAACCCTGGCAGGCATTGGCCCTTACGGACCCCGTCAGTTGGTGCTGACATCTCTTTGAGGCGCGCGTGGAACACAACGCGCCGTCGACCCGGGCCTGGTCCTAATCGGACGGCGAGCTACCCATTGCCCACCGTCCGCAAGCCCGCGCCTACGGTGGCCGGAAGTCGGCTCGCGACTCCCGACGCCCGGGGCGTCTCCTGCGGCGACTAGGGGTGCGAGGGCGTGCAGCTTGCATCTCCCTCGCGCGCTCCGCCTCCTCCTTCGCGAGCATCACGTATCTCTCTATTGACTTCCCTAAATAACAAAGTCACTTACAGCTTAATATACAATTTAATTATGGCATCCAGCAATACCCTGCACGCTATGTGGATTGATTTTACATCCCTAGTTTACAATTATTTGGCGTGTCACCCCAAATATATTTTTTCGTAATTTTTTACCTACTCTATTGTTAAGCGGTGCACAGAATCCTTTCCAATCTTCTTCGATATAGTGCTAATAATAGTAAAATGGTTGTGTCATATCCGGATAGACGGACAGACAAACAGACAGACAGAAATGACGAGATTATTAGGGTTTAGTTTGTGCCATTTGGCTACGAAAACCCTCAAAAATATATTATGATTTCATTAAAAAAACGAGCGAGCCAGACAGTAGTCGTATGATGTGTAACATCTGACATATCATCTTGGTAATAGGTAATATTTAAGGGGCCTCGTCAAGGTCGTTTCTAACGGCCAACTCAAGCACCGTGCGCGCTCATTGGTCAAATCAAATAGCGCGCGCTTCCGGGCTTCCCCGGCTTCCTGTAATACACTTCCGTCCCATTTCACGAAATCACTCCCACATATTTTCCACTCCACAGAAAGCAGGAAATCGAGAGGAAAAATGTTACACATCAAAAATTGTCCCTACAAAAGAAAACCACTTATTGAAGCATGAAAGCACGTGCTTTTAGTGCCAATGTGAATTCAACTCCTCGCCCTTGCCCTTGAGAAAGTCGCGACAATGGATTGACTGGTGCGATATTTATTTAACATACGAGAAAAATGTCTAGAAGTGCGTGGGAATTAGCAGAGAGTTATAATTAACAGCACGGTGTTAATTGATGCTAGACATGTGATAACGGAAATAGCTGTGGAGAAGAATGCAATAGAAAATTACTTACATTACAACTGTCTATCTTAATTGGCGTGGATTTAATATTTAAACAGATCAAAAGTTGGACGCAATGGGAGAGAGAGTCTATAACATAACATTGTTTAGCATGAAACCTCCGCGGGTTTATTGTATACTGGCTGCGCCCCGCGGTTTCACCCTCATAAGTCTCGATCCCGTGTGAATATCGGGATGAAAGGTATCCTGTGTCCTTCTCCAGGACATGGCCCACCCAAGTGCCAAATTTCATCCAAATCCATTCACCCGTTTAGCGTGAAAGCGTAATAAACAAACTCACTTTCGTATTTATAATATTAGTTATATAAATTAGTAGTTTATATAAATGGCATGAACATGTGACAAGCATTGATTTGAAAAGATTTAGAGAGTCGGCTCCCCGAGCACAATAGCGCATGTCATGATAATATAAAATATAATAATGTATAAACTAAAAGATTCTAAATAAGCATCGAGTTATATCACAAAATAAGTGTTTGATTTACGATCCAGTATTACAATAACGGACAGTAATTATTTATTTATTATTAAGCTCTTCAACAATGAGTACACTATTACTTTATAATTAGTACATTTCAAACTTAAATCTAAGCGCCTCATTACTTATAGAACCTACCTACGGCCAAACCTATCTAGGTTTATACAACCTTAGTTTTTGCAGTAAGGGGTCATTGTACTCATCATTATGAACAACTTTCACTATGGGACCAACGCCGAAATCGCGAAAAAAAATCAGCTGTTCCCTACATTTTGACGAGATATATGCGAACATAAATGTAGAGAACAGCAGTTTTTTTTTTATCTAGGTTTTTTCAACACTAGGAAAATAATTTATTTTCTCTTCATTTTGGTGGAAAAGGAAGAACTTTTTTATTTATTTGAGGTAAGAAATAAGACTGAATCGAGACTTTTAGTTAGCATTATTATGTTATGAATTAACCGCAGTCATAATAGTCTGGTCCATTATAAGCCATTTCGAACCAGTATTTAAGTCAAAATGAATAATCAATTCACGCAAAATCACCATCATCGCAAATCACCTTAGTACTAAAAAGTGAACTGAAAATGACACTAGAAACCCTTTCCCTGCTTGAATCCAAACCAAAACAAAATAATTACATCATGTAATAAATCCTAACCTAATAAAATAGGGATGATGCGAAAAAAATATACTAGTTGGTCCGTCAGTCAGATAATAAAAAAAATATTAGACACGTATTTTTTGCTTTATCATATTAATAAAAAAATACTTAGATAAAACGCATTTTAAGTTCAGTGGGGGTCGCTACGTCACTAGTATGTATAAAATCTACGTACTCGTGACGTCATGGCACATTTTACCTCAATGAATCGCCGTAATCTTTAGAATAAGTAAAAAAAGAAAAAATACATGTCCAATATTTTTTATAATCTCAAATACGGACTAAAAAAATTTTTATTCGTCACCCTAATGTCTATGCTAAATCAAACACGATTGTTACTGAAATAGAAAGGGTCATAGATAGGTTTTGTATAGCGTTGTCCCGTTCTAAACAGTGAAAGAGAAAGTGCTGTTAATGTATTGCGTTGTCCCCTTTTTTGTCGTAGGTAATGTCGTAGGAAATAGGTTTATTTTATATGGAGTACGTGCTCATAGTGTATTATGTGCTGTTACATAATTTTGATTACTGTTGTAATATTCAATAGATTGGTGGGTGGTTGTCATTTGCCAGTTGTGGGTATCAAAATATAGGGCTAATGCTTGATTATTAAAAATAACAAAAGTTCAAAGAACCATAACGCTTTTGGAATTTAAGGAAACTGATTTTCCAGAGAGTAACTACTATAATTTTTCACTTCTGATCATCCTATTTTCGACTCACTGAATTACCAAAAATTCAGTTTCTCGGAAAAGCCGTGGCAACTGTATTTTAGACGTTCTTTTTACAAGGGTCTTTTCCGAACGACCTACAACAACAATTTATATTTTCAATATGTTGAATTATTGACTACAGGCTGCTCTAAGTGATGCCGAAGTCAGCATGTCTTGAAGATATGTCGAATAAATTCGCTTGCCATTCACATAATTAGGTAGTTCCCCATTCCCTTACCTTCCCTATTTAAACCTCAAAAGATACCATAACCTTTCGCAAGGCACAAACCCCATAGAAAACTAGAGCAAGCCATTTTGAAGTCGTTGAAAGAGTCGTTCTCTATTCAAACGCGTGTAGAACTGCGCATAGACAATAGACGCGTTATTATGGCACAGTAATGGCTGCCGGGATCTGTACGTCAATTAGACGTATGTGAGATTAGATACTTATGTAGGTGGTACAAAAGTTTAGTGTAGATATACAACCTTAGTTTTTGTTTATACTAAACCTCTTAAGGGGTCATTGTACTCATCATTATGAACAACTTTCACTATGGGACCAAAGCTGAAATCGCACAAAAAAACATTTCGACGGGATATGCGAACATAAATGTAGGAAACAGCTGTTTTTTTCTGTTGCTGTGTTTTAGTTTGTATACTGTATAGGTGAGAGCATCGTGACGGAAAACATCGTGAGGAATCCGGCAAGTCCGAGAACCAAAAACTTCTAAGACTGTGACATCTACCAACCTGTACTGGGTTCGCGTAGTGAATTACGGCCCACACACAAAATAACATCTGGTCCCACCAGTGGGAACATTATAGGCTGATTGTACGTGTTATGCATACAGGGTGTAAAACATTCTGTACTTACATCGAACAAAGTAACATGCAAACATTTTTGTAGAGGAACGATTTTTTATTTTTGGTGTTTAGAACCCATGCCCTATTTACGGCAGCGTATAATATAACGCACGCAAAACATTGTGCTTATGGGTGCATGCAACAGTTGGGTGTTGAAATGATGGGTATTTAAAGTTTAGTATAACAATTAAAACATGATTTCGTAATAAAAAAGAACTTTTAATCTTCACTAAGACAGTATCTCCAAAAGCAGGTCTACAGATTTCTGTAAAAAAAAAAGATCATAATGACAGGAAGAGCAGCTGACTCTCGGGTTCGTTATGCGTCTTTTTACACCCGTTACAGTAATTTCACGCTCTCTCGAATCAAGATTTTATATCAAAACAAATAACAAAAACCATTTCCTCTTCATTTATCGCTATCATCTAATAAATTTATGAGATAATCGATAAATCAATTAGTGAAATCAGATAGGTTACCGATTCTTTGAACCGATTTATTAATAAAATAGTACCTTATTTTTATCAAATCGGTACAAAGAATCGGTAACCTCAATTCTCTTGACCAACATTACTTATAATCGATTTATAATCGAATTGCGACTGTGTTAATTTTATGCTTCAATTCGTTTTTAATGGTTATCCGGGTTCTTATCCAATAAAAGATTTTGATACTCATTAGACACTTCTGCCTTGTCATTGTAGCATTTCGCAAACTGAAGTACCCTTTTTTAGACAAGCTTTTACCTACTACTTTCTTCTTCGTCAGGTTATGCTCATAATACATTATTAGTAGATTATTAATTACTAAGGGGATAAAGCAGTGTTTTAATGTGACTCTATTTTGAATCCCGAGCGCAACGAAGGATTCTAGGAGGTTTCCGAGCTCAGCGAGCGAGGTGCGAGAGTTAACTTCTGAGCGAAGCGAGTAGTTATGACTAAAGTCCTGAGTGCAGCGAGCGATTCAATCTCGCCCAAGATGAAATCAACTTTATACTCGAGAAGAATAGTCTACTTTTCGCACCTACTGCGAGGCAATAAAAACCTTCGATTCTCGGATATTAGTGGTTCATCAAACTGTTAAATAACCCGGGAACATGAGCAGTTTCATTCACTGTTCATCAAGAACACCATAAATAATATCGTAAATATGACGCTCAAATCCAACATTCTTAACGCGGGGGCACAGTGCAGTACGTTAATCGAATACTGTGGCGGGGGTACGTGCACAGCAACCGATCAGCTGTTGCGATGACATGCCGCAATTACAGTCACAGATAATGTAGAAACAGCCGCCCGGGCGAGTAACGGCGCGCGGTGCGACTTATATGCACATTATTCAATAATTTTGGACATGGCCATAAGCAGAAAACAATTGTTTTTACTGTTGCCATTATTTTTATTTTATCTATTTAATTAGTGTGCATAATTGTTACTTATTATTCCACTATACGTTGCGTTATTTAATTATTTTGTTCGTCAACGGCAATTAAAACCTATGAAGTGAGAACTCTTTTGTCGAGCTGTACTGTCAGAAAAAGATTACATACGAATATTTTAGTTGAGGTTCCAAATTCAAATCACATTATACACTGATGTGCAGTATTATTGCCCGGGCCGAGCCTAGGTCTTTAATGACTTGCTTTAGGTTAGATTTGCATCATAGATAAGTTCTAAATAATACATCTGTAGCTTGCATAGCATATAATTTACATTAGCAGGTGGTGTGAAGAATTAAATGCCTCCATCCACACTATCCTAGCCTTTTTAAAATGTTCGTCGTTCGCAGGCATTATAAAGCAAAAGGTTCCCATGGTCTAATAAAGCAAGATTCCGGTAGTGACACATGCTTTCGTCACTTGTCAGTTGCCAGTTTATTGCAACAAAACACGAATTCAGGAAAGATAGTTAGTCACCATTCTGTTTAAAAATATGTACAAAGCATTTAAATTGTCGTTTCGTTTGTATACTCAAACGAAACAATTAAATTTAAACATAAACCATCGTAATTGTTAATTAAAACCTCATTGTTTTATCGGATTCGCACAGGTAATAAAGGTGGTTGGGGAGTTATTATTACAAACTTCTGGTAACACAGATGTGATGACGTAGACTTGTGTCAACCACGTGACCACTCTCGGAATGCTAAACCTGGCGAGGTATATTACTATACCATGATACTTCCTATCGCTTTATTGCCATTTCTATTATCATCTTTGTAATGCCCTTTACTTAGCTGCTTGTCAGGTTACTGGCTACAAATCCAGGTTCTGGGCTGCTACTGACAATTTACCATGCTAACAAGTTTTTTTCTTTGTTCCAGCAAGGTATTGGCGTGGAGATGGTGCGCGCGCTGGACAGCCACCCGCCCAGCATCTCCAATGTCTTCTGTGAGTGCGACTCCAAGGATGATGTTGTAAGTATTTACCGCTATTTATACACCTTTTACTATGTGGAGAAATCCTCATGGGTAGCCTTTGGTAAGACCCCAAGGTTCCTCCTTCTACAATGAGTTGGGGCCTCAGGAGATTATAATAGATCCTCATCAGTATCTATCTCCCGAAATCCAGACTCAAAGTGATGAAACTTCAAGTATGTATACACTACAACTATAGTCTCAATGTCCTTCGGCAAACTTCGTGTTTCGTCAATCGTCGGATTTCTATCAGTTGCGCTTTGCAATTGGTGCTTGTACGTATTGACTGACTCCTACCGCTGCACCCGCGTTGCCGTCAACCATAATTATTGGTTATTGACCAAAGGTCAACGCAGAAAATGGTCCACCCATGTGCCAATTTGCCAAATTCTGGATGTAGTTTAGCACATGGGTGGACCATGATCTGGAGATGGACTTGGGCTACTTTTCATCCTGGATCGCAGACTAAGTCGTGTGTAACAGCTAGTTATTGCATAAACAAACCATGATTATTTATTTGCTGCGTTGACCTGGTACAATTCAGAATTTAAATGCTTTTAAACTATAAACTGTATTTTTTATTTATCACCCTGAAAAAAATAACATACAGAATCCTATACTGTTCAGACTGCTGGGACTCAGACCTCCTCTCTGTGAGGGTCCTTAGGGTCATAATATTTTTTTAAAGGAGCTAGTGAACCATTAGGCGCCACCCATCCCAAAATCGAGTTGTGAATCGAAATACGTTCAGCCGTTTTAGCGTGAAAGCGTAACAAACAAACAAACTCACTTTCGCATTTATAATATTAGTTAGGAATATAGTAAGGATTATTGTGACAAAACATACAGGTACTTAGTCTGTGAACCACAGGCAGTGTTCCGTTGCATTCGGATCAGTTCAATTTAATCTCAACTAGTTGAACGGATGTTATGATTGCGTTAAACGGAACGTAGTCATGCAATCTTATTACCGTGTTTATGATAGGTCAGTTAATGTTATTACGTATACAGAATGTTTAATTTAATCTGGGACAGTATGGGGATATGTCTCAATCCCGTGGGAATATCCTATATACCCAGGTCATGGTCTACCCGTGTGCCAAATTTCTTCTAAAGTCCGTTCCGTTCAGCGGTTTTAGTGTGAAAGCGTAACGAAGAAAAAAACAAACTCATTTTCGCATTTATAATATTAGATGATAGATTCTTCGATTTTGTTTACGAAGTACTGGGTATAAGTTCTCTATGTCACAGGTCATTCTTGTCATAGTTTAGACAGGACTTGATAACTTTATTTGAAAAAAAAAATAGGTATTCGTGGTTCAGAATAATCAGCTCATGTCTCCAAAGAAAGTATTCCTACAATTCTTTTAGAATATCCCTATGTCCCATGCTCCATACATCCGCATATTTCACTGGCTTATGAAATTAGTAGTTATATTTCCTACTCATGAAGTCTAAAGCTATAATTCCGTAATCGACCGCAGATGGTAACTGCAGGCGACACGACTGCCGCCTTTTTTTTTTTTTTTTAGTTTGGGAAATTATCAAATAATTTCTCCCGCTTTGGGCGGAGCGAGAGGGCGTGTCAGACTCTTACTAACTAAAACCCACCCGTGTTCCTTCAGTGTTACCTGTACGTTGCCGCCTGGTACCTTAACGCATAACTAAGTAATTTATGAGAATACCAGGTCAAAAATTGCATCATGGAAAAGCTTAGATACAGGTACTCGTAGGATCATTCCCCAAAAAATCGCGAATGCAAGCGTCCCGCAGAAAATCTGACGGCCAACGGAATGCGACGAGGGTATTAACAGATATGGATGAAAGCAATGCAGGACGATCCCCACCTACGTAATTATAGGTATGCACCTACTTGCGAGGATTTGGGAGAATTTTTGATGACCCTTACGTACCCTATTCATTGGTCCGGAGCAGACTTCAAACAGATTCTCTCACGAATCCCGTTGATAAAAAAAATGGTTTATTGTTTTGAACCTAACGTGTACCGTACTTGGCATACCTTACTTGTTTCGCAAGTAAAATATAGCAAAAAGAAACAATTAATAAGGTAAACACAATATAAAAATTAAGGTAATCTGTCGTAGCAAGTTCGTAGCATGTTCGTAGCAACGTCGTAGCATCAAAAAATGTTGAAAAACTATGTAAATATTTTTTCAAATTCTATATCCTTTAAAACACAAAAAGGATCGTTTAGGGGACACCCGGATTTGAACCGGGGGCCTATCGATCTGCAGTCGATTGCTCTGCCACTGAGCTATATCCCCATTGGAAGCATGCTCCAAATACGGGTACATATTCCGAGACTGACATTACGTGGGAAGAAAGATATGACACTAACCAACATAGCTTGATCTTTTCATTTGTTTTCAATGAGCTATCAATTTGTTTGAGAAGAAGGGTCATGCTTAAATAGTTGTTTGTATGATATCATAGGTCATTGAACTTATTATCTGGAGAATTATTTTGCGAATAGTTTTATTTGTTGTTTTCTCTAGAAAATGGAAGTAGGTATCATAAATCAGGATGTTATTTTTTTTTGCTGATGTTGTGACGTAATGGGATGATATTTACTTATTCTTATAGATTTAGCCTTGGTTTCTATCGCGGGGAAATAGTTTCCAAATAAAATATTTACAGGATATGAAAATACAGTGTAACCTGGTTAAGTGGGCTCTGGATATGCGAGAAACCTCTACTACTGATTTACAATGCGGTCACTTTTGCATTGAAAAACCTCTGTTACTGGGAATAAGAAAACCTATATAACTGAGAATGAGTTTGTTATTTATTTTTACCAATTTTTTACCTCTATTATTGGGTCTTTGTAGTTCAATAGCTTGTTTAAGTAAGACAATTAATAATAATTTATCATTTTGAATATTGGTCTGACAGGACTGACAGCTACCATTTCGACCTTATTATTTATAATATATTATATATATAATATATTTATATAATATATTATATAGATTAGCGGGAGCCTCTGTAAATAAGACAACTGTCATTTTAACCCTGAATAATTGAAAAACTGGGTAAATGAAAACCCTCTTTAAGTTATAAATAATCTTAGGTACCTTGCGAGCCTACTTATGTACACTGTAATACGGTTTCTGGAATACTGGAAATAAACAAACTCACTTTCGCAAAAATATTAGTTAGGATTATTTTTACCTATGTTTATATTGTGTTTATTTCAATTCCAGACCATCACCTGTGACTGTGAAGCTACCCCCGCCTTCCAACTGAAGGCTTTCAGTCAACGAGGGGAGAAAGTGGAAGTGTCCCACTACAGAGTTAACGTTAATAGGTGAGTTACAACAACAAGGAATACGCAAAAAAAAAAAAAAAACTTTATAGCAGACCACATGATCCATAAAAATATACGATAAAAATAATAATAAGACTTACAAATTAAAATCAAAATTCAAACTTTAACCAAAAAAAAAAAAGTAGTTGTTCAATGCTGGACATGCCTCTCCATTTAGCTCAATCGAATTCAAAATATTTTATTTCACTTTAAATGACCCGGTGAACCTCGTACAAAATTTATATTTTTCGGCTGTGTCCTTTGGGTTTTTGTTTTTAACCTCTACTGATCTCTTGTCTTGCATCTGACCTTTTTTCCTAAACCACCCCAGTACGGAGGTGAACAAAACAAAAAAAATAATCATATCGGTCGAGTCATTACGAGACTAACGCACGGCAATGGATTTATTATATTATAAAGATAAACCGCCATGATCACTGAAACGGCAGAAGTTAGGTGCACTGTCCCAAATTGTTCGTCTCCTTTGGAGACAGGCCACTAAAACCCAGAACCCACTCCTAGGCCACTCAGCTATCACACAGCTAATATCCACCTTAGGGAGTTCTACCCCACGCTTGCCGATTCGTGGCGTTTGCAGTGAAATTTATAACTAATAGTCACTAATAGCCTGCGCACAGGCAGTAGTGCGCTGCTGGCGGCATCGCAAATCATCAGTTTGTTCCGGCCGGCGGCAAACCATCCTCGATCACGCACAATGGTCCACCTGAAGGTGTAAATCTGGAAACGAAACCTTATAAACATAGAACCCTCTTCGATTGTACTTCTCGGACGGACCACGCAGCATTGTACTTCTCGGAGGGACCACGCAGCATTGTACTTGTCGGAGGAACCACGGGTAAATAAAATACCCGTGGTACCTTCCAAGGACTACGAGAGGCAGCACGGGTAAGGCTAAGCGTATGCTGAGACGCAGGTGACGCAGGTCCACGCAGCGCAGGGCAGAACAGTTTTTATAATGAATGAATGTACTGACAGCTGCGTACGCTGCGGCGTAGGCACGTGCGACGCAAACATGTGTCTGTTCTGCTCTGCGTCTCGTTGTAGAGCCGGCACAGATTTCTGCGCGACGCGTGCAGGTCTTCACTTGTTTTTTTTGCTGAGACGCAGGTAACGCAGCACAGCACAGTCTGTTGTTTGTACTAGCTAGGACGCGAATGTGTCTGTGTAACTGCGTCTTTGTCTGCCTCGCCTGCCCTACCCTGCAAAATCTGTACTGGGCTGTGCTGCGTCACCTGTGTCTCAGCATACGCTTAGACTAAGGAACGATCGAATTTGAACTGATCCTCTTTGGTAGCACTCATAGAAAAAAAAAATTGTCTTTGTCATCTGACAGTTCAAATGTCTAATAAAAAAAATACAAAAAAAACCCGTGAGGCGATTATTTAACTAAAATATTGGATGCGTTTAATAGTATGCTATAATATTTAGTAGTTCTAATTGATCGCTATACTTAAATTAATATATTTACTTTAAAATTTATTAACTTCGCTCCATTCCTCATTTACAGATTCAGGGCTCGTTTAAACATAGTCTGCGTGACAGACAAGTTGACGGGCGAGTTGAAGTGCGACGGATGGCCTGAAGTGAAGGTGGCACTGGCGCCAGTGGGGGCACTGAGGCCTAATGCCACTGAGAGCAACTTGCAACAACTTATAAGGTATTTTGTAGTTCACTTTAAGCCAAAATTTGTTTTATGAAATTAGTTTTTTGACATTAATTTCATTAACAATTTCATGTGTAAGCTTCTAATTTCATGATGCATGCATTAATGTCATGAAATCAAAATACTTTCGTGCCAAGCGCGGTTTTAGATAAAAGTACTAAACTAAGAATTCAAATTCAAAATCATTTATAATTTTTTTTTTCCTCTGTATACCTTGTACATAATTCATAATTTATATATTATAGTGTTAGAAACAAAAAAATTGCAAATAAAGAATTCAAACAAGCCTAAAAAAAAAACATTTATTTGCTAATATGGCAATATTTGCAAATATGGGTAAACAATATGTAAATGTTTTACAGTCATGTACCTAACAATAGTAAATCAACAGTGAAAGCATACAAACTGTTATCTTGTTTTTTTAATTTCATAGACCACCTGCTATGCTATTTCTTATCTACCCTCATTTAAATCGACTTTCACCCAAAACTGCCTAAAACTTACGAACTACTCTCCTCTTTCCAGTGACATAGTAGTGAACGCGCTGCGCAGTACCAACTTGCAGTTCAATTTAGCGCACTACCCCACCTGCCCGCGCCTGCGCAGATACGTCGAGACCCCCGGGCCGAGGCTGCCACTGCATTATGACGCTATGGTGAGTACAAAAGACAGGGTTATTCCATTTTCAAATCTTAATTTCGGTACATTTCTTATCATGTGGCGGAAAATGGATCGGGTAACTTAAAACATCAGATCGTAAAGTATGTTGGGGTAAGTTCGGCGCTGGGATAAGTCCGTACGAATTAAATTCATGCAATATTTTTTTTATGCTAAAGCTGCTCCGACGCGACGGTCAGAATAAAATGGCGCAGAGCTCAATGTTGGACCATTAAAAAATATTGCCAAATTAGCCGGAAAATTGATTCCTACGAATTTTTAAGAATAAATTAAGAATCGATCCTTTTTTATTTACATATTCAACTAGATAATTCTCTTAAACGGTATGAATTTGAAAGCTTTTGAAGTTCTTGTCATTTCAACAAGCAACAGTTTTACACTGTTTGTCCACCGCACCGTGAACAACGAGAAACGAGAGTAGCCATAGTAAATATGCTGTCGCTACTTTGGTGTCGTCATCTCGTCCTCGTTGACGTCCCGTTCGCGGTACGTTGGACAAACGGTCTTTAACAGTCAGTATTGTGTAAACATATTGTTTTATTTCTTAATCCAATACACATAAAACTGCAGTCTAATTACGCAACACATTTTATTTCTGTTTACAATTCTGAATCGAAAGCAAGTCCAGTTTTAAACGCCTGCCCAAATTCGAATTACGCTACACATTTTATATCAGTCGACCATAATTGGATAGGGATGTTCTAATCAATTGGCTATAATTTATTTGGATGATGTGTTTTGTTACACCATGTAGGAATGATTAATTTCCAAATTATTGTGCTATATTTTTTATTTTTTTTATTACAACTGATACTCTACTAGTGCTTATAAATGAAAATGTACAATGATTGCCGAAAAATTAAAAACCAATTTTTAAAACACTTTCTACCAAAAACTACCATAATTGAAATACGTAACAAAACGTTTTTCTTTTCACGTTTTTGTTATCTGTAGCCAATGACAAAATCGTAGAAAAGCAGTGTTGTCAACTTAGTGGGATTTCCACTAAACCTGGGGATTTGGACACCCCTACTGGCGGAGAAATTTTGCTTTCAGTGGCCGGTGGTTGTGTCTAATGGTTAGTTTAATTCAATTTGTAGAAAACAATACAATCAAACTAAAACTTTGACTCGAGAAAATATTTAAATAACACGATAATGGCATATTTTATTGTTTGTTTAAAACCTGTGTCAGTGATTTTTCGATTTATTTCTTCCAAATGCCGAAACCACTGCGGATTCGAACGCTGATTTGGAAAGACTGACACAGCATGACGAATATATTGAAGTCACACAGAGGCTCCGCCCGAGTAGAGATCGAAAAACAACGTCATTTCAAAAAACATATCTCACGGCAGACGGGAACGTACTTACGGGATAAAAAAATCTGCCGTTAAGCCGTTTGAAAACAAACATCTTCACTAAAATTTCAATAATTATACTGCGGTTGCCGTTTGTCATGCCACCAAATCAATAGAAGTTAAAATCGGTTGAACGGACTGTAAAAAAGGTTTATTCAAATGTCAAATCTTATTTTATTAATCGAATAAAGTTTTTAACCAAACGGTTAAATATCCTATTTCAGATTTTGAAATCGCTTTCAAAATCCGTTTTTAGAAATCGGTTTCAGGAGTGGCTCCAGCTCGCAGTTTCAATCGTCTTTAGTAATATTATTCGGTTGTAAGTGCATCATTAAAAACTATTCAAACATAAACAAATACGTACTTACGCAAAGCTACTATTGCCGTGGTTGGTTTTGTGAAATTGGTTTGTCTAGTTCGGATAATCGATACGATTCGATTTCTGACTGAAATCTGATTTTAATTCGTTTTGATGTATCTGACGCATGTCTATACCGGACTCAGGGAAAAAAATTGGCAGCACTGAGTAAAAGTTGAATAACCTCTTGAACGATCTGCCGACTTATTGTGAGGTGTTCAGAGTCGAATTTATTGCAGAATATTGCCTGTCTTTACTGCTCTAACTTTATCAGTTTGTAGAGAAAAGAACAAGAAAGGCATATAACACATATTAAACATCGAAAATAATCTGCGCTGGAAGCTGGAATGATCATTCTTTGAAGTCTGTGGAGAATACGATATCTAACATGGCGAATTGGCGATGACTTTGTTTACATTTTAGTTTTCGGTAATATTTTTGATAAGCATTGTTTTGCCTTTAATGTTTTATATTTTTCAACATACAAGATTATATTTACTATTCTCTTACAGAAACATGGCCCATGCTAAGCAGTTTTGGAACATTTTTCTTGTGGCTTGTGGAAGTCGGAAAAACTTTGGAAAATTCTCTCGTTCAAGACACTGCGTGCTCTGTTTTCGTTTTCTACTGGCTGCACTAAGACTTACTTAGGCTGTTTTGCTCAATAGCGAAAAGTAACTAAGTCGATATTATCACTACAAGTAAGTAAGCCAATATAAATAGGAATAACGTGTGTAAGAGAGTACCTTTGTATCTCATTACATTATTGTAGCTGTAGGTACATTATTGGTCAATCTACCTATGGACAATCATTCTTTTGTTGTGTAGACACAAGCATCTAACTTTTTATTGTGGTTAAATATAGTTACTATGTCCGTCAACCTCAGTCTTAACTGAAATTGTTAATTGATATTTATGTACATAAGTAGATGCTGAAATAAACAATTACAACTAGCCAAATAATAACTAACTACACTAGCCAAATAACAACTAACTACAAAACATATTTATAATATTTTCACAGACCGTGCTAGAGCTGAAAATACAAGAAGGGAACGCAACCCAACATCAATCTTGTTGTTCAAACATGGATTGAATATCCAATCTTCTGTATTAATCATTGAAGGTAAGCTTTTTGACACATAGTTAAGAATAAAGCGTAGCAAGTCACATAATAAATAAAACTTTGAATATATTTCCTTGGCTGAACTTAGTACATAGACACAACATATATTTTGTGTGTACCTAACTAATGTTTAATATTATAATTCAGTATTATAAAATATCTGGAGACTGAAATATCAGCCCTAAATAAAGATGAAATTATACAACCAGCACCAATGACTAGGCTGATGGGTTTTGTCCAGCCATGGGCTAATGAAAACCTAGTTGAGCCTACTTTACTTTGCCACATAATTTCTAAGTAGGTACTTTATTTGAGCAAAAAATAATAAGATTTTGTTTTAAAACTATAGAGTTCCTGGGGCGTTTCACCTATGAAGACATGAGGGCAGCATGAAGGATGTCGCCCATGCTGCGTTGCCCCGTTGCTCTGCTACTTCAGTTTTCAAGCTTCTCAAGAACTAAAGTAAAAACTGAAGATTGTTAATGAAAGATAATCTTCTTTTTTTTTACTGTTCTGTCTTGTACAACAGCAATATAAATATGTGTTACTATTTTGTTAATTGATAACAGTGTAAACTTTAATAAAGTGTTTTTATTTTGAACCTGTACTTGTAATTTTTATTTGTACCTATAAAGGTGCAAATAAAAATAACTTATAATGAAATATTTAAGAATTGAATACTATGCCTTTTATAAACACAGCCAATTGATTATTTGATTGATACTATTTAGAGGTAGGTACCTATTTGCCTAAATTAACTGTCATTTATTAGGTAACAGTAAATAGAGAGAAATAAATTATGGTAATCAAAAACGACTTTTATTATATCTTCACATTATTATGAAATATTTGGACACTACTGTAAGGATTAGTGGAATTTGGAATCTAATGTCCTGTGGCAGTCATCATGGAATAAGTATGTACTGCTTGCTAATTCTTGCTGTAAGCGCTCATGAGAGTTAAATTTTTTCCTGAATAATATAGTTGAGCCTGACACCTGAAATATAAAAAAAAAAAATTAAGTAAATCCTCATTAGATTGATATTCCATGAACCATTACATCCATCCACAAAGTCTAATAGGCCTCTCCCTTAAACACTTACATGCACAATCTATCTACTTTATAGAACAGCAATATTCTGCTATAAACAACAATTAGGTGCCTACAATTGACTTTATTTAAATGTATGGTAAGTTTACGTTTGATGGTGCATTTCGTATTTACCAACAAACAATAAGATTGTGTGTAAAATTGTTGCTATGCTAAACACACAATCAATGTTCAACACTAAGAAAGAAAATAATATTGATATTAAGTAGGTACCTTATACAGACAATGATGTGGAAATAGATCTATTTATGGTGTGGTGAGTATGTTCACCGATGTCCTTACAGAATCCATTGACATAAAATGCTTCAAACTATATTATAATATTTGTTCTTCCTGTAATAAATTTGCTTTTCCAATGAAGTACAAGCCCGACTGGGTTGCTAAGCTTGTGGCTTATGATAAGTTTGATACGGTACGAGGTACGAATTTGTCTTTCCTTTAAAATGCCACCAAAATACCTCGTTTCTGAAATATCATAATATATATCTTTAGTTTAGGTTGTAAGCACTTGTAACAGAAGAAAACTTTCACAATTATTATTAAAAACCGACCTCGTTGCTTCGGTATTTTACAGACCCTAATACTGATCTATCATTGAGGTTTTACACAAAAACACATTCACAATTTATGAAGACGACGTTCACTTACATAATTTTGTAATAAGTAAGGAGATTATACGAGTAAATCCCAAAAATATTGCAAAGAAAATCGAATGCGACCAGTAGGGTGCCTTCTCTTTAGATTGATAGCTGAAAGCAATTTCTCGTTGATTTGAAACAAATTTTCAACTGTCAAAATGATTACGTAATTCCACTAATAGCCTTTGTAGACGAGTATCGTTCACTCTTTAGCGTTTGAAACAGAGTGCAGTTGACAACGCAGATTTTAGAGTTACGTAATTCGAAAATTATAAATTGAATGCAATTGTATTCAAATCGAAACAAATTTGACTCAATTGTAAATCGAAAATGTGTTGCGTAATTAGATAGCTGGCAAACATTTAATCAAAATGATATAATCTGTATTCGCAATTTATTCGCCAAACATGTAACCAAACACGAGTTTTCCACTTAGACAAACATCAACTTTAAGCTAGTGTAAATAAAGTTCATTTTAGACCGACTTAGTACTGTTGAAAAAGTCATAAAAAATATGAAGTTCTAGCGCAAACTGAACCTTATAGGTAGGCATTACAGCTGTTTTTCCTAAAACTTGTGTTTGTTTACATGTTTGGCAAATGCATTGCGAACGCAGAATAACTCAAGTAGAACTTCGAATTGTCGCAAGTGATTTTGCTAGCATCTTTAACATTGGAGAGCGGCTGAACATTTCTCGTACCTCCATATTAAAGAACAGCTTTACATAACATCACGCCTTGTTTCTACGAAGGGTTAGGCAGAGGTGTACTATAGTACACCCACATTTCGCCAGTTATGTTTAAGTCCTATGTAATAGAGGGCGAGCCTATTGCCATCAACCGGGCACAAGTCCAGACTCCAGGCTGCCACTGAGAAATTCCAGATGGGAAAACCCAATAACACTGTGCCTGACCTGGGAATCGAACCCAGGACTTCGTGCACAGCAGTAGCGCTTGCGACCACAGAAAACAGTACAACATTTCCTGTGTCTCTCTTAAAATCTGGATGCTAAATGATAAAACTATCTTCTTCCAGAATATATACCGTCAACTGCCCTAACTTCGCCTGGCGTCCTAAGTTTGCCTATAATGAAAAATAGGTAATATCTTGACATGTTACTTGTATGGCAATCGAAACTTTGAGTTTTCGAGAGCTTTAAGTTTCGATTGCCATACAAGTAAAATGAACAAGTTAATACATCTTTTTTATTATAGGCAAACATAGGACGCCAGGCGAAGTTAGGGCAGTTGACCGGTAATTATAATTAAATAAAGCGTGACTTTGCGGAAATCCATTATAAAATAAAATAGACGACGTATATTTAGCAACCTAATCCGCTTAACTGTTCTTCCAGTTGCAACAAGACCGCCAGCTGTACACGTCGACCCCTAACTCAACAGCCGGCAGCGTCACCTTGCACGGGGACAAGAGACTGCTCGTCAAACTTGTGTGTGCCAAGGATCTGGGAGGTAAGCATATTCACTATCTGCTAGGGTTATTAAAGAGCCGACAGATGTCATATCGATGCATTGTCGCAATGTGAAAAGCGGCGATTTCTGACGTTTTTGGGATGCGACTTGCGATGTCAAACTATTTTGGTGTTGTGTTAGGCCCACTTGCGCGTTAACAGCTAACTCGGAGTTTTTTGACGACACGGTTGGCGCAGTGGCTGAGCGATCGACTGCTGCGCAACGTGTCGCGGGTTCGATCCCCGCACGGAACAAATATTTGTATGATCTGCAAGTAGTTGTTCCGGGTCCGGGTGTAAGTGTATGTGAGTTTCTATGTTTGTAAACGCACCCACGATACAAGAAGAAATTATTAGTGTGGGGCAACGTATTAAAAAAATAAAAAAAAATAACAGCTAACTCAGGGTTAATACAATTATTTATTTATATATTTAAACTTCTCACACACAATAATGTACATAGTCGGACTTAATGCCTTACGCATTCTCTACCAGACAACCAAGGGTGGTGAAGAGATAAGATGGCAGGTGCTCCGAATTAGAGGAGATAATTATAAAAAATATTAAAAAGACAACAATGAATTATAAATAAAATAGGTACACAAGTACATATTACTCGTATAGGTATAGTAATAATTATCTTTGGATTAACCCAGAGTTAGCGGTTAACACTGAGTTATTTAGCTAACCCATGAACGCGCAAGTGGGCCTTAGTGGATCAAGTTTCAAGTGCCAACAGTTGTTTTTAACTTTAGATGTTTAAACTGACTATTTCGGGCATAACACGTTTTCGTTACGTGACAACTTCCGATATCCTATTTACAGAAACAGAATAAACAATTTAATTTCATTACAATAATTGTCCTCGAAAAAAAAAATAACCCCCAAAAGTCGACAGACAAAAAAAATATCGAACCGGTTCATCGCACAAACAATTGCCTAAAATAAAATTTATCGAAATATTCTAGATCAAAAATTTACCACTCCGTCTCTTACATTCCAGGTAAGACCGGCTGCATAGCACCTTACTGCGTGGTGGAGATGGACGAGCCCCCACAGAAGAACCAGACGGCCTTCAAGAAGGACACCACCAGCCCGCAGTGGGAGGAACACTTCTTATTGTAAGCTTACTCTTTATTTTCGTAGTACAGTCAAACAAAGTAATAAGTATACGGGCGGTTTAGTTGCTACGTCTTATGTTAATTTTAAGTCAGAGATTGATAAATGTAACTTACGTGGTTTGGCTTGGCTGAATTCCTGTCTGTATCGTGTAATTTTTTACATCATCTGCCCAGACTTTTCCCAACTATGTTGGGGTCGGTTATCACTGTAACCGGATGCAGCCGAATCATTATTATGAACCAGTATTTTACATGGAACAATGAAATGATTTTTTTGTTTCCTCTCGTGGAATCGGCGGTTTCTTTTCGTCAGTTTGGTATCCTCAGACGCTCAAAAACAGATGAATAGAGATGAAACACTCCGCAGTTTAGGAATGAAGCTACAAGTAAGTAAGTATGTACAGGGTAACATAGTCAAAACATCTAAGTTACGCGATAGAAAGAGAGGCAACTTCTAGGTGAATACAACTGTAGGTAATTAGCGCTGTGCGACCTGAATTGCACTTTATTGTGTCGTAGCAAGAGTTGCTTTTTATTTAAGCGATTTTGCGTAGTGTCCCATCTGTATTAATCTTTGGCTCAAGTCGATGACATGTTTTAGGAATGTTTGGTGAGATGTATTAACTTTTTGTAATTTTTTCCGCAGTGACCTGTCCCCGCAGACGGCGGAGCTTCTGTTTGAGGTGTACGACCGCACTGGTCCACCCTCACCCGGGGGCGGAGCCTCGCAGAACAGGTAATTTTTTTTTTATTACCAATGTCGGAAGATAAAATCATATAGGTAATAATTGAACTCAGCTCTTAAGAGAATTACTCTTTAAAAGCATCGTCTGTTTTAATAACCAAATGCGAAAAGGGGGAATATTTTCATTGTCGGGTTGTTTTAAGCCACACATTACAACATTTTAAATAATTTGACTGCATGTTTTTGAAACTGATTCAAAAAACAATTTTCTCGATAAATATTTTTCTATCACCGAACAGCTTTATTTAAAAATTATGTTAATATTTTTGTCCTCTGTCTGTAGTATTCTTAATTAAATCCCTCCATTTTCCCGCAGGTTCCTAGGTCTCGGTCTCGTGGGTATAGACGAGCTGTTAGCAGCCCCCTCACAGCGACAACAGATCGCTCTACAGACGCGACCCATGGAGGACCATGACGTCAGTGGCACGCTTACTGTTGAGGTAACTATCTCTGCCATGTTTATTATCCTGTACCATTGATGGTCACCGTAGAAATGGTAGAGCTCGTTATATGGGTTCTTCTACGGATAATTCACAATACTTTTGGCCTGTTTCACTACCTTTGAATAAGTTCTAGTTAATCATCTAACCGTTAGTTAACCGATAATTTAATAGTGCCTGTCCGGAGACTCCAAAACAGGCACATTAAACCGATGTATTTTTCAAATAATGATGTTTCCTTGATATGGTGTAATGCCCGATCACTTAGTGATGTGAAAACGGGCATTTGTCTTGTATTTTATAAACTTTCTCTAAATTTCCAAATGCATCGCCAAGTTCCTTTGTGTTGCAAGAGGCTATGATGTGCAGTCGGTCAATTTACCGCTACAATGCCTAACAAATATTTACTTACGTATAGTCAAACATTGCAAAAAAAAAACAAGGGTTGTTGTGACATGTTTTTTAATCATAATAATCAGCATCGTACTTCAAATGTCTTCTATTAATTTCTTCCACAGTTCCTGTTCATCGAAGGAGCCGACATCCCGGACCTGGGCTCCCGCCCCGTCAAGATCAAGGAGAGTCTCCGCACCGTGTCCCCACACGGACACCTCACTACCACCACCAAGACTATCTTCAAACAAAATGGTATGTGAACTACGTTGTAGAAAATTTATGGAAGTGTACCTGTGTGAACCTGTTTTAGCCTCAAAGCTAAAAAAAAGTTAATTTCTAGGGACAACGCTAGAAATTTCCGTGGACATGCTCTCTAGTAAAAAGATTCGAATCGGAGCAGAATTTTGGAGTCCCTAAACGATGTTTCTAATAACACTGTTACACAGTCTTTCCTGAGCGACCCGAACTTGTTCATGGGTGCATTAAAAATGCTTCCAGGAAAGGCGATGGTTAAATAAATATTACCTTACTGACTGGCTAGATTTCTACCACGGCATGACCTATTCCCAAATAATACAATTACAATTCGTACCGAATTTGGGAAGCAAAGAATAAGTAATGCCGTTGTTCCTCTTCGTTCGACTTTAGGCCCCGGAATGTCGTTAAAGGAGTTACGGCATTCCCGTACATCTCTCCGGCATTCTCTGATCTCTAGCCGGAATTTAAGAACTAATTAACTTTTTACCCGTTTCAGGCCATGACAACTCCCAACTTACGGAATCAGCGCTCCGCGAACTAGAGCTGAGCCCCACAAACGCAGCCAACAAGTCCACACTCATCATACACTCTGTGCAGAGGGTGAGATACCATTTATATAGCACACCTTTTAGACAGTGTGTAGGTGACTAGCGACATCTGTAGTTTTATAGTGAAACATGTAGTTATACGAGTGTACAAAATGCCAAAAAGAAAAGTAGGTACGTGCAATAAAGTATTTAAATAAATAATATACCTAAACGCCCTAAGCGAAAGTTTAATTAATTAATAAGCATTAAATCATGCATGGCGTGCATACCGAAAAATGTACGTCAGCTAACTTACTGAAGCCACTTTAATCAAAATCTAATAGGCCCTGTGAAAATGACGTTGTCGTTTCAAAAATGTTAAATAATCTGGTATTTTTTTATACTTGCACCAAATTATGAAACTAAATACGGGAGGTCTAGATCTAAATCTATCTAAATGTAAATTTACATAACACATAAAGAATAAAGTTTAATAAGCACTAAAAATCAAAGCTGGCGTAAAGTTTATTAAGCACCCTAAAATCAAAGTTGCATTGTATAGATGTCGCTAGTTGCCTGCATACTTTGTCATTTTGCGATGTGTACTTTTGAGTTTTATAGTCGTGCAGACACCGACTAGAAGTTAGAACTAAGAGTAATAATGAGATATTACTTTATTTTTACGGCATTTTGTTTGGGAGAACGCAAATGCTTTATTGCATATTTAATGCAGGCTTTATTGGAAATAATCTAAATTGTAATATAACCAATATATTTTTTAAAGCTCTGTTTTTTAACAGAACGATTGAATGAAATATATAGCAATGTTAAACTTATTGAAAGAGATACCTACTGACTGTTGATCTGTGCTCACAGTAACAGTTTCAACATTATTTTATATTGTTGTGAAAACAAAAGTATTTTTCGGATTTCTACTAAAATGGTAGAAAACAGCAACATAATTTTAGATAAAATTATAGTAGACAGTCTCTTATTGCTTTTATTGCCGTTCAAAAGCCGTTTTATTTTTATTTGAAATTAGCGTTCCCCTAAACAGAAGCCTATAGAATAGAATAGAATAGAATCATTTTATCTCGGACAGAGTTCAAAACCCAAACCCTAACCAAAACACTGTTTATAAATTAGTGTGTCCCAAAAGTCCCCATCATGTCCCCATTTATAAAATGTACCTAAATATTAACAAGGTGTTGGTTTTCCTTTACATTGCGTGCGTTTGCTGTGATAACATACACAGGAACCGAAGAAATCTATCAAGGTGAGATGTTTTACTGATTTTATTTAGTTTTAAGTTTAGCGGCTAGATTTGGATCGAGAACTTGAAACATGGTTTATCTATACGTTAGAAAAGGTTTAAAATACGAAGCATACTTCAACTAAATTTTAAAATTCCTGGAACTTGAATTGCTATAAAAATCAAGGTTTGAAATTTTTAAGCCCTCTACATTGAGCAATTTATTTGCCCGTTTAATCCATTAATTTGAAACAATATTTTTATTTATTCATCCATGTAATCGATCGTTATATGATAAGTATTTATGGAAATATGAAATTCTGAGAGTAAAATCTGAGGTAGAGGTTTGTAACGGCATATCTTTAGATTAATATATTAGCTGGTGCTAGGTGTGGTTGTAGAATCCAATATCTAAATATAGTACAGAAATCAATAGATAACAATTTTAGTGCTTTTAGAACATAACTAAGTTGTTGTCTGCTAAGATTCGCTAATATATTCTATTCTGCGTTAGAACTTAACGCTTAGAGTAGCTTTTAGCGCTACAAAGTCTAGTTTAAAACAATGTTGTATATAAGTTAATTATCCTAAGCATGATCATTTTATTTTGGGAGATATTTTGTGACTTACTTTATTTTCTAACAACCCTTATTGTCTATGGTCATCTATATAATGGCCAATGCAAAATTCAATGGAAATCTATAATCTATAAATTGTTATAGTTAAATAAACAAAATATAAAAAAAGACATAGAACAATTTGAAAACGACTCGAATCGTATTAAATTAATAGTTTTAGGAAAGCTTGTCATTTGTTTATTAATTGTCAATGTCACATAACATCTCCCATTACCCCGTGTGCTGTGTTGCCATACTAACCCCGCAAAAAATCTACCCAAAAAGATGGAAATTACGGACTCCGGGAAATTCATCGAAGTGGAGAGAGCCGAAGTGGACTCCGAAGTACCTCAAGAGAGTGACACGATTGATGAGAGTGAGAATGAGACAGATAATATACCTGTCACAGTCACTCCTAATGCCTCACCCGGAAAGACGGTGAGAATAAAGGAGAATGGTGCTAAAGCTAATGGTGACACAGAGGTAACGTATTGTTTGTGGTTTTCATTATCTTTTTACATACTAAAACATTAACTTTCCTTTGTTTTTTGTGCACAGTTTTTTTAGTAGATTAGATTTTTTTTATTTGTATATCCATTTTATTTTAAAGCTGTCAAAACGATAAATGATTTTTGATTTGGGGATTTTTAAATATTTATTTTATCACTTAATTACAATGCCCAATAAAACTCCACTTTGCTAGTATTCAATATCACACAATATTTTACTCTTCCTTTTTGCCTTAACTACGCGTGTAGGTACCTATACTGTGGTTTAAGTCTCAATTCAAATAAAATTATCCTTTCAGCAGGGTGACTACGTACACCAGCAGAATGAGAACGTCCCACCAGAACCCGCACCTCGCAAGAGGAGAAGGGATTTCTTTGGAACTATTAAGAGAAGGTTAGCAACAATACTCTTACTATAAAAACTTGTACCTAAGTGTTAGCGGCGTGTGTTTAAGTTGTGTTGTAAGTGATTGATCCGTGCTTAAAATAGGCCTTCCAAAAGCTTCAGCAATTGAATGAATTTTGCCATTTTCATGCCAAGGCAGATCGCAGTATTGTTAATAAGCGACAGAGAACGTTTTCGGCGACGTCTCTCGAAGAACTACCACAGGGACAACGTATCCACTTGTCAAAATCAAAAAAAGGGATGCCCCTCCCTAATAAATAATCCCCTGTATCTTTGTAACACCTCGTTGACAAAATGTTTACGGACGATGGCGTGTTGATAAACTTTAAATTGTCTTTACTTCGAGAAGCTCATGTAAACTAATTTTGTTTTCAGACTGGGCCGGTCCCGCACTCGCGGCGCGTCCCTGGACCTCACGGACTCGGAGCTCGAGAACCAGAGCCGTATCCGCAGCATCAGTGCTGAGAGGAATGCACATGGTGAGTTCATGTTCCCAGTACATTCACAATATGTTTCCACTATACGTAGTCTGCTCAACGGTCTGTTCTACAACATCTTTTTGGCCTAGTCTAGAAGTAACTAAAAACAATATTTTATGGGTCTAAAAGGAATCACCATCGTCCTTTTATTACCGGCCTATCAGACTTACTGCAGGGTACCATCCGCACTTGGTTGATATCCCGTTCAGTCATACTCAGTGTTTCTACTCCACATTTAATATGTGCACAGCCATAGTTTGGATCTCTCTGCCAGCGTCAATGTTTTCCTTCCACGTATAACCCGTCTGCCTTCAAAGCAAGAGTGAACAGGCATCTTCTGCGCACGCTCGTTCCATCAATAACCTCATCCATCGCTTTCCATCAGGCGAGATCGTGGTCAAGCGAGCTGGCCCATTCTGTGATAAAAAAAGAAATAAAAAAAGCTACTGCGCACTCGTGAGAAATGTGAATCTGAATCTCCGAATTTACTTAAGTGCGGCTTTCACCAATGAAACTGAATGCAATCAGCACTACTTAACCGCGTTAACGAGCTGTCAGTGTCAATATTCCATAACAATTTTGACATTGACAGCTCTTAAATGCGGATATGATTTGCTGAACGCGTTCTTAAGTGTCAAATCCGAACATGTTGGTTTTTTAGCTTTATTTATTTATTAGGTCAAAGCATTAGGTCTCATCATCGCTTTTTGCCTCAAGAAGATCCTTGGAGCTTTTATTTAATGTTGCCTTATGAATGTCTTCGATCTTTACCCCAACAGAGAAAGCGCTATCCATCCCCAACAGGAACGTGTACTCGGCAGGCGCGTCGCCGGCGCAGTCCGGAGACGAGTCCCGGACCTCCAGGAGGTACGATCATCACTCCATTACATTGTTAGGGCCTTAATCAGTGCCATACAAAAGAGTTTGGTATACAGCCAAAAATATTCATCTTACCACTTCGTACTCTGCGAAAAATATTT
This sequence comes from Agrochola macilenta, assembly GCA_916701695.1. NCBI lineage: Eukaryota > Metazoa > Arthropoda > Insecta > Lepidoptera > Noctuidae > Agrochola > Agrochola macilenta. Next base: position 7,354,159 of record OU753578.1, read on the forward strand.
TTTATGTGTAGTAATAACTGTTTGTTCATAAGGCGAAAGCGCCAAAGTAGTCCGCGAAATTCAAATTTTCCAATTGTTTTTGCAATTTGCGGGTCACTCCTTAGGTTGTATGTTGATCAAAATAATACGCGAACGCAACAAAAATGTATTCACGAGAATAAATTATAATGATTAAAATTATCCATACAATTACTCTCTCTAGCCCTATTGATTGACTATATAATGAAATAATGACATTTGAAGCCTTTTCTAACTCAGAGAGTGTATGATAATTTTAATTCTTTAAATACACATTTTTTACTGTCGCGAGTAATATTTTGATCAATAATCGAACTGACACTGACCAGCAAAAAAGATAAGAAAATTTGAATAAAAAATAATGATTTAAAAAAACTTAAGTAGTTACAAGTTACCTGCCTGTATACTTATCTCTTTGTTGGACTGTACTTGGCTAGACCTATAACGATTGAAAAGTACAAATGATGTCGCCTATATCTAATTCGCTTCTGTTGAATATTTGGACAAATAAAACCGACATAATGTCACTAGTTAAGATTGTTCTAGTTTTAATGGGTCAACAATACACAAAAATACCCAGACAGTAAGACTGATAAAAATAAATAACTTTTCTTTCAAATAATTTAAGGTCGTCCTATCCTCGTCTTCCTAGTAAATTACTATCTTTTAGATATTAGTAAGTTACAGGGTTTTTCTTTTCTCAAATAAATTACGGATTAAAATATATCTACTGGCTTTTCGACATCGTTTCACTTTGGTGGTTGGGAGCAATATTTTACCTACATAGAAAGGGAGCTTCTGGAAACTGTTCATATACTAATTTCTCATTTCCATGTATCATCCATTTCGACATGGTTTGACGGTGGGAACAAAATGTCGATCATTATTTTGTGTATGACCATGATCATTTTAGAGTTTAGAAGAGAAGATTGAGTCGATAAAGAATATTTTCCTTCATCGAAAACGAAACTAAAAAACTAGACTTCAAAAGTAGAAACAAAAAAATGGCCGCGAACTTCTGGTAGCTTTAGATGAAAATATATATATTTTTATATTTCTGTGTGTAGAAGTTGAGTTCTAATTGGATTTAGCTTTACAATAACCAATTGGCAAAAGCCCGAGCTTATAAAAATAAAAACTTATTTTGAAATATGCTTGGGTAATAGTTATAAAACGTAGAGATGCTTGGCAAGACTACATTATTTCTAATTTTAACAACATTATACTCTAAGGTTATACATTTTTAGTTAATACTAACTTCACCGCTTTACTAAAATAATGGTGTCTTGCCATAGTATTTTTGAAACTGTTTAGAGTATGGCAACATCGACACTAATAAAAGATTTTTCTCTTTTTTCCATCTGTCAACACTCACAATGCGCTGGGGGTAATGGCACTCTGCAATCTGGTAACACCGGTTTTTCATACTAAAATATTTTTACATTACCTACATTTTTACATTTTATGCGCGAATGAAAATGCTTGATTTTACTATGATCTGTTCAATGCTTTGCACTTTTCGATTTCTTTTCTTCTTGCATTTTGTTTTTATTGTATTTTTTTTACAAATCATTCGCGCTACATCATCCCACTTTCTATTCTATAATTTTTCCAAATCAAACTTTGCTTCGGCGTCGATCTAATAATTGTTTACTCATGTTTTGTCCTACACCTCTGCACATACTTTGTTACCCCTGCATGCTATCCCTTTGCAACCTCCCCAACCGTACCTCGGAAAAAAATTAAACCCTCAAGGTCATCTCTCAGCGAGGTCTCCGGATTCAGTACAGCATCAGCCAGGACCTTCATCCACGAGGCTTCGACCCTGGTGCTGGAGACCATAGAGGCTGGGATTAAGAAGCACTATCTGGTGCCTCTGACTATCGCCCAGCGTTCAAGATGGAGGCGGAAGGGCATCAAGCTGCATATTTATAATGAGCATACATTTATTGCTAAACATCTGAGTGGGTGAGTTGAGACCTTTTAATGATTTATCTTATTGACTTGGACTACAGACATTCTTGGAACTGCCATAATGACACCTATTAGTTATCCAGCGATCAAAAAATATATATATTTATTATATATATTTAGCCTTTAATACAGCCCTCCTCTCGGCCCACAGTGTTTTATGAACCCCGATTTTCGGACATCCCATTTTTATTGAAAAACCAGACAGAAATGATCATTTAAATGCAAGATTTCGTATCCCCATTTAGCTACTAAGTCTAGTTTCTGAGTGAGAATTTTTTGAAAATCGACCAAATTTTATTTCGATTTTCAGAAAAAAATAAAATACATTTAAACTAAGCGTCATAGAAATAACGATGTTAGGTACATTGATGGCGCATCTTATGCCGAGTATTTTAGTGCATAAATGAACCTCGTAACTTTGCTTGATCCAGATATATACGTGTTTTTCGGTTTTTAGTTTTTCTTAATTTTCTCGAAAATTCCGTAATTTCGGGAAAAGTTGTTTATACTGAAATTATTTCGATAACTTCTCCAACACACCACATAAATTTCTCATCCCAATTCCATGGAACTTGGAAACCACAACGATTTTAAGTTTTATCCGGATTTTACGTCGTTAGGGCTGTCAAAATCTCAGATTTTTATTTATATCCGGGTTTTATATAACTTTGCCAAAAAATATATCTACCTTGTAGTAAAATCGGTGGTTTGGGTTATCTGACGTGAAGAAGCCAGCTTGGTATCTAAATAAAATATTATTCATCGATGTACGTTAAGAGGCATATTCAGGCATTTAGTGTTATTTAAGTTTTTTTGTAGTACGTACTAAATACTGCTAAATGACAAGCAAAATCCACATAATTCAATAGCAATAACATAAGCTTAGTACCTCCTCGCGGTGAAGGCGGTAACAGTTTTTACTGGCTAAAACTCCCATAAATATTTTTAACTTGACAACCAGCTATGCCTTCGGGCTTATGTTGTTTTCGTTTGTCTATTGCGTACATCTGTGTAGTGGCACGGTAGCCTACCCGGTAACGCAGGGGAGCAGCTACCAAATATTTTACTCAATAGTAAGCAGAATTTTTTAGTAATCATGGAGCCGGTCACGACCCATGGGACTACTCTACCTCAGCAGAACCTGACCCGCTCTGCTGGAGATGGTCTTTCTGGGCCCCGACCAGATGACTTTTTAATTCCAGGGGGGCATAACAATCCCAATGCACATGATGGTCAGCAAGTGGCCTCTATGTCAAACGAAGCTATGGATAGCACCAAAGTCGGTACTTTTCAGTCTCTAGAAGTAGCAGCAAACGCACAGGCTGTGGAAAATCAGCCCTCACAAAAAGTGTTGACAAGATGACGATGTAGACGTTTTTAAATTGTTTACGAATAAATTCAAAGTGTTTGTAGTTTTTAACAAATAATAAAAAATAAAAATATTATTTTGAAAGGTCTCGGTAGGCTGCCAGTAAACTGATTCACGTTCTGTTTGTCATTCTGTCTACGGAACTTTTACTTTTACGAAAAATTTGATCCACAAAATTAGGATTAAAAAAATTGACAACCCTAACAAAAATAGTTAAATTGGAATAACTTCTGAGTTCCATGGATTTGGGATGTCATAATTATGTGGTGTATTGGGGAAGTAAATAGAATTATTTCTGTATAGATAACTTTTCCCGAAACGGCGGAATTTTCTAGAAAATTAAGAAAAACTAAAAACCGAAAAACCCGTATAAATCTCGATCTAACAATGGTGCGAGGTTCATTTATGGACGAAAATACTCTACATAAGATGCGCCATCAATGTACCTAACATCATTATTTCGTATCACGCTTAGTTTAAGCGTAATTAATTTTTTTCTTAATATCCGGATGGAAAAATTACGATTTTCAAAAAATTATCACTCTGAAACTAGATTTGGTAGCTAAATGGGGATAAGAAATCTCGCTCTTAAATGATCATTTCTGTCAGGTTTTGCAATAAAAATGGGATGTCCGAAAATCGGGCTTCATAAAACACTGTGCGCGGGCCTCATTGCGGCTTGGTAGATGGGTAATAGGTAATACGGGCTGGTATCCGCAACTCCACGACTAAGCGCGTATTTTGCGTACGGGTGGGAAAATTGGTTATTCGATCCACCCCAGCTCCACAAAGAAGGCCAGCAATGCCTTGGTGTCGCTGACAATCTCACGTAGGGTACCTGGGTTACCGAAGTACTTTGCCCTGTATGTGGCGACCGCCGGGCAGTATAACAGCACATGGGCTGCTGTCTCGTCGTCCTCCATGCAGGCTCTGCACAGCGGACTGTCTGTGACTCCTATGACAAAGAGGTGTTTATTAAATGACCCATGGCCAGTTACAGCTGCTGTAACTGTACGTAGCTGTTGTTTCGATAGTCGAAGAAACTGTTTCGTGAGGCGGCCATCAATTGTAGGTAGTGCCTCCTTGGCCTGCCTACACTCACCGTGGTCCGACCATAGTTTGTGATGTTGGTCCCTGGTTCGTTTCCTTACCAGAGTGCGTAGGTACCCGAAGGGGAGTGGCGCAATGGGTTCAGGCCCCACTGGTGCCATGCTCGATCCCCTTCTGGCAAGTTCGTCGGCAGCGTCATTACCCCGCGAACCGCTGTGTCCTTTGATCCATTGAATGGTAATATTATTGAGGCTACCCACCTGGTTAAGGCGCTGGTGGCACTCGTATATCAGCCCAGAGTCAACAGTGTGGCTGTTTAGCGCTTGCAGAACAGCCATGCTGTCTGAGAGTATACGTATCGAGTAGTCCTTAACTTTCCTGGCCATGATGGCTAAAGCGGCAAGGGATATATACCCATGCATTCGGCCTGGAATACTGTATTGTGGACTCCCAACGGTGTGGCTATATGTATGTTGAAGTCCTCAGAGAAGATCCCAGCACCTGTGCCACTACCTGTTTTGGATCCATCAGTGAAGATTCGCAGTTCTGCGGGGCGCAGCCCCTCGCATTTGCGATCCTCATGAAGTTGGATTCTGTATTTTTTATCGAAGATAAATTGTTTGGGTATCCGATCATTAATGGCTTTCGTGATAGGGAACTCATTATTGAGTCCCTCAAGCAGCACGGTGTGTCGTGTGTCTCTCTTACCCCAGAGATTGATTGCATTAAGACGTACCGCTGCCATTGTCGCTTCCTGCTGTATAAACAGGTGGAGCGGGGGCAGTCCCAGCATGGCTTCGATTGCTGCAGTCGGAGTAGTCCTCATGCAGCCCGTGGTCGCCACGCAGGCTAGTCTTTGCATGCGTTGTAGTTTGTTAGAGGCTGTAACCAGCTGAGTTCGGGGCCACCAGACCACGGCCCCGTAAGCGATCATGGGGCGGATCACTGCTGTATAAAGCCACAGTATTATTTTGGGGGATAGGCCCCACTTCTTACCTATCATTTTCCTGCACTGCCAGAAGGTGATGCAGGCCCTGTTTAGCTTGTTGTCTACATGACTGCTCCAGTTTAACTTACTGTCTAGAATGACCCCGAGGTACTTGACCTCACTGGCCAACTGGAGTTCTGTATCGAACAGTTTGGGGAGGCGGAAGGGGCCTAATGCTCGTTTTTGGGTGAACATGACTAGTTCAGTTTTAGTGGGGTTCACTGATAGTTCAAATTCCCTGCACCAACTTTCTACTATACGTAGTGCTTGCTGAGTGAGGTTACAGATCGTTCCCGTCACCTTCCCCGATACAAGGATTGCGAGGTCATCTGCATACCCTATTGTATAATAGCGGTTTGCGTTGAGTTTAGTAATAAGGTCATTAATGACCAGATTCCATAAGAGGGGGGACAGAACCCCTCCCTGGGGGCAGCCTCTGGCTATCATAGCCAACTGCCGCTCATCCTCAAGGCGAACCACTCGTTTGCTTAACATGTTTGTAATCCAGTCCGTTAGTACCTGTTCTACTCCATGTCTGGAGAGAGCGCTGTTAATGCTGGAGAAGTTGGTTTTGTCGAAGGCTCCTTCGATGTCTATAAAAGTGCCCAGGCAGGTGCCTTTTTGATGAATCGCGTCCTCTATCTGGCTGACCACTAGATGAAGAGCAGATTCGGTCGACTTACCGGAGCTGTATGCGTGCTGATTACCATGTAGCGGTATGGTTTTAAGAGCGCCGTCCCTCAGCTCCCTGTCACATAACCTTTCCAGAGTTTTTAGTAGAAAGGAGGTCAGGCTGATTGGTCGGTGGGATTTGGCGTTTGTGTAGTCACCCTTACCTGGCTTGGGAATGAATATAACTTTCACCTCCCTCCATCCTTTAGGAACGTATCTAAAGGCCAGGCACGCTCTCATTAAAGGCACCAGTCTTATTGCGACAGAAGCACCCCCCCACTGTAGTAAAGCGGGGAACACTTCATCAGGACCAGCTGCCTTAAAAGGATGGAAGCTCCGGATGGCCCATTGGAGTTTCTCCAACGTGATCACCCTACTTGCGTAACTCCAATCATTGTCTGATGGTGTTTGGGTTACATCTTGCCAGTCAATTACCTGCGCGAAGACGCATCCAGGGAAGTGGGTTTCGATTAGGACACGTCTAGTTTCTTCAGGTGACGATGTGAGTGTGTTATCAGGTTTGCGGAGGCTGGCAGGCATAGCGTTATGTTGTTGCGCCAGTACTTTCCTTACCCTGTTTGCTTGCTGACAAGATTCAATGCTACCACAGAATTTACGCCAACCCGAGGTGCTCCTGAATCTGATGCATTTTTTGTAGCTGGATTTGGCCGCGTAGTATACATCCCAGTCCTCATCCGCACATGTGTTCATTGCTCTATTTAGAGCCGTTCTCACCTTGCCGCGCTTGCGCTCCAGATCAGCGCCCCACCAGGGTTGTTTACCCGGTATGTTGCGCGGCGTGGTCTCTGGGCAGGCAGTCTGGTAGCTGTCTATGATTGACTTAGTAAGATGGCTTACTTGTGCCTCAATCTGTGTCGGGTCCGTCAATGTCATCGGATCGCTTAGTGTCGCAAGCTTGGATTCAAGGTTGCGTGTGTAGATGGCACGGTCCGTTTTCCGCGGATAACGCCGTGGTGTTATCGGTGGAACACAGACCTGGATGTCAAAGCGGATCCACCTATGATCGGAGCAGGAGGCCTCCTCAGAGACTTGCCACCCAGTGGTCATTTCCGCCGCGCCCTCTGTTGCCAGAGTGAGATCTATGATTGTGCGGCTTCGCCTGGTTACGAATGTTGGTTCGGAGCCAGTGTTTAGTAGGGATAGGTTAGTCGAGAATAGGTAGTCAACCAAGGCCTTACCCCTCTCATTTTGCGTGTCCATGCCCCACAGTTGGTGGTGAGCATTTGCGTCGGCGCCGACAACGACCTCAAACCCGCAACTCTCGCAATGGCTCACGAGTCGAGCGAGTTCGTGGGGAGGCGGCGCCTCCGCCTCAGGCATGTAGGCCGAGGCGAAAACTATCACCATCTCCATGGTGTTGTCGCGCTGTATAAGCAGCTTTGCTGCAGAGACATCTCTGCAACAGAAGTCAGTTAAGAGCTGTGTTTTAAGGTTACCTGTGACGTAGATGCACGATCTGGGGTGATCGTGGTCTGTGGTGACCAGGAGCTTACCGCCAAGATTGGAGATGTCACATGTTTTCGAATTTTTTGGTTCTAGGACATGCCGGTTTCCTCACGATGTTTTCTTTCCCGTTTTGAGAGATCACCTGAACCAACTTAATCCCTTTACTAAATACATTTCCAGTGGCACAGTGTGCGAGGTGTGCAACAAGACTATAGCGCGGCGGCTCGGCAAGCAAGGCTACGAGTGCCGCGACTGTATGCTGCGCTGCCACAAGCACTGCCACGTCAAGGTGGCCACCAACTGCGCCCGCTCCACTGTGCACAATATGGAGCTGTAAGTTGGCTTTTTCTGTAACACTAGCTTCTGCCCGCGACTCCGTCTGAGTGGAAGCCAATTATACCATAAAATATATCTTATAGCACTCGGACATAGCGTAGCTTTCTAACAGTGAAAGTTTTTTTTAAATTGGAAGAGTATTTTCGGTGATTACCTCCTACATACAAACTGACATGCTTTTCCTCTTAATAATATTAGTATGACACGATGTATGTAGGTTTTTGAAAAGCTAGAACAGTGTTTCGCGTAGATAAAAATATATTAGGTCACTTAAAACACTGAAATAAACAGTATTTCTAGTTATTTTCTAGATTAAGTTTCATATTAATAGCTACTTGGTAGAGCTAGTGATTAGGCATAGTATGCAGCTAAAAGTGTTAGTTTATTCATAGTTACGATGTTAACTATTCAAAACTTACAATAACGACAAGACACCCGAGGAAACTATAAAATTATACATTCAAAATCTTGAAGATTACTAACGTATTATATACGTAAATATTACATATTTAATTTATTTACGCATATCAGTAATTGGCGGAATCATTCCATCTTAATTTCACTAAAATTTTACCATTTTAGAAGAAATTTATTAGCAGGCAACACTAATCCATAAATTGGCGCCCTAACATAACCATTTATTTATTTACTTATCGCCTTTACGGTAAGTGATTAGATTTTTTATTTAATTAGAAAGTTTTTTTTTTACGAGTATATTGTAATCGTTAACTAGTTAATTACTTACACGAAATAAGTAGGTACTATACCTACTATTTTATTGAAGACGTTTAGCAAATATTCTGCCACAGTTTTATGTTGGCTGTAGGTACAGTCAACCTGGGAAGAACTGATTAAAAAAATAAAGTATTTTTTTGCTATTAGTATATATTTCCTAATATTTAATTTGTTTTTTTTTTTACAAAATGTCCCAAATTGACTGTCATATTTTACAATATGACTCTCTCTAAAGGTTTTCACTCTTAATATTTTTATAAATATTTTAAATACACTTTGATGTTTTATAGTCCTCCTATTCTGTTCGAGGACCAGTAAAGTTTCAAGGTGTGTAATAATAATTATAAATAAGGACTTGTTTCAATATCTTCGCTTGATATTCTTTTAATATCAAAACACACCGCTGTCCCATGCTAAAGGAGAAATCAAACATATTTTTATATTTTCTTCATTGCTTGGATGGACGAAAAAATCACTAGGAATGCGCAAATGACATGCCTACACATAATTATTATTTTAAAGATTTATAGTGTTTTTTTTTTTTTGAAAACACTGGGTGGATATAAAAAAATACTGAGTTTGAATACAACAATATACGGAGTTTGAATGTTCAAAAATACAAAAAAAACACTTGATTTTTGCTGAACACAAACAGATTTTGTAAAGTAAAAAAAAAAAAACTAAGTACTTGTATTTTTTTTTTAATATTCAAATTCAGATGATGATAAAAAAAATATACGGTTCAAACTAATATTGTTTCAAACAAGACACTGAATGAAATCATACAAGTCCTTATCACATTTACAAACACAATCCTTATAATCTTTCATAACATCTGTAGTTACACTAGTTCTGTAATTATTACATTATTCTATTATATTTAGGTATATTTTATTCGAAACATAAGCTGCTAATGCTGCCTTTTATAATTATTCAAAATTAGATGAATAAAAAAAGAATAAAAAGCTTATGGCGTTCGAACCTCCATTGTATTTTATACCTTTATCAGAAATATTATATGAATAACTTATGTCTTGTAAAAATAATAATAAAAATACCTTGGAAAAACATTACTTTCTGATAAAAGTAAAAATATGCATTTTACAGTATACACGCAATTACCTACTTAGTCATATTTAACATTATAAACCGACCAAAAATTATTTTAAAATCTTACTTGAAAAATACAAAGTAGGCTCAAAAACTGTTTTATTTTTTAAACAGTTTATTTTTTAAGAAAATATAGCAAAGAAGTTATAATATGCACATCACGCAGCAATTAATTGCTTATTGAATAAAATATTATTAATTTAAAATATAATGGTTTATAACAATAATCCATAATTGTATCAATACAACAACCATTGGTTATTGCTTCAAATTATTGCATACCTCACTCGATTAAATTGCTCCAAGTAAGCAGGCAATTTATTCCAGTTACTATCATGGTAAAAAAATATTGCAGAAGCTACTTACTTTATAATCTTTGGTCGGCTCATTTAACTGATTTCATATATTATGCTGTATTGCTTATATGTATTTTTATTTTTTACGCTGCCCAAGGTCCCATTCCCATAGCTTTGGAAATGGAAGGTACTCGTTTAGTTTATATCATTTTTAAATATTTTTATAGCTATCACTAGCTCATGCGGTCGGGTTTTTGTAAAGCAACATTGTTTTAGAAAAAACACTGAAAAGAAAATATTGACCAGTTTTAAACCCACTTTTCCTCTATTATAAAAATATCTCCACTTCTTTTTTACATTATGAAAATAGTTTCAGAAGCCCGACCAATGTTTTGTTATTTTGAGGCTGGCAATAACGCGCGCCATGTATTTATTAGTCACAACTTAAATAAAAAATGAATAATTTAAAAATTGTAAAATAGTAAAATGGTGCACAGAAAAGTAGCAGACATTGTTTTTCTATAAAAAGTTTTAGGACGACTTCATTAATACAAGAGACGTGAACTTAAAAAAAAAAAATCAGCAATAAATTATGTATTTCTCATACATTTTCACGAATAAATCACTATAGTTCGCTTTGCTTATAAAATGTATGTATTCACTATCATAATAATATGAAAAAATCATGATAGATTTTCCTCGAAAGAAAATAGGATTTTAGAATTCACCTTTTATTATAAATTGATAATACATTTTAATATATTTTTGTGAACTGTTCATGATTGATTTATTTTTTATCTACGCTATTATTTAAATAATTAACAAAAATCGTAAAAAAATAAAGAATAATAAAAAGTGTAGATAAATAATGAACACTCAAAATATATGTGTTTGATATAATTCATTATAATATGTATAATTTATTAACTTAAGTAAATACTATTTTTCTAGATCCATGCTCCCTGTGTTAAGTGAATAGTCAAGCTAAGCGAGAAGACTGCAAGAAAAAATAAAAAAAAAACAAAAAAAATGATAACAAGCAATTTTCACTCAGGTTCTTTAAAACTATTGAAGTTTGTAGTCGTCAATATTTAATTATTTTGTGTTTTCGTGTGTTTTGCATGTCGTTCTAATTTTTTTGCAATAGATTTTACTAAAAAAATCGTAGAACGTAGTTATTTATTGTTTTCTCGTAATTTTTTGCACCTTTTTATGCATGATTAAAAAATAATAATATCTTCGTATTTCTGTAACACAAATTATTTGTATTAAAATGCGATGAAATTATTTTCGCTGAAGGAAAATGTTTTAATTAAATGTAGCTTTATTATAAAACTCACTTATTTTTGTAAGATTATTAAAAGATGCGAATTATTTATCTTATGTACATTATATATTTATTTCCTCTTTATTTGATGTCGTTTGCATGCAGTACCTATAGATAATGCAATTCACGAGTACGCTTCCTGTGACTCTTATGTTGCATTGCTTTATGATATAAAATGTAATGATTGCGTTCGTGAAATGCATTATCTGTACTTATATGTTTATTGTTTTGTTGTAGTACATAGATTTTAGCCAGAATTATACATTTGTTTACAGAAGAGGTGTTACTTTGGCTGAAGTGCGCAGATTATAAAACATATGGATAAATATACAAAGTAGTAGGTATATTGTAATTTTAATACATCATTCATTGGGAACTGCCATTTCTTCAGCTAATATACCACCTCAAATAAATAATACTTACCGAAGTACCTACATTTTACCGAAGTACCTACATTTTGTTAAATTTTTTTGTTATTTTTTTTAATATTTTTTTTTCTTTTTCAGGACTTACATCGCATCTCCGTACACAGACAAAAACATAAGGATGTTGTGATTATTCATTAAAAAGCTTGCGAAATGCACAAAGCATTGTTTTCAAAAATCTACTTAAATTATTAAAAATAAGTACAACACTTATGTACCCTGCTGACATATACAATATATAGGCTTTTTTACATATATTTATATGAAAAAATGAAGTTTAAAAATTAGTGTTAAGTAAACCGTAGGATTTCTAAGCGTCGCTGACTATTTAAAATCTTAAAAATGTTACCCGCTTAAAAAAAATCACTGTTGGAGAATGTTTTATTCAGATGTAATGGAATAAAGACAAAATAATTAATAATAATAAAAAATATACTGTTGAATGATTGATAGATTTGACAGTTGAAAGATGGCCGACTGTTGCGCCGCTTCCGTCTGAATAAACCAACTTCCCTTGGCGTTAAATTGATAGAATTAGTTTAGGTATCGCTAGAGCCCACCATCAAAGCCAATTTCAAAGCAAATATTAGATTTCATTACCACAATAATAATAATAAAAAATGTCAGCCAAAAATTAAGAATTTCACACAAAATTTTCTACCTCATTTCTTCAAAGTTACGACAATATTAAAAGAATTTATAGTTACCATTATTTTCTTTTGTTTATTTTTTGTTGTTGAAAATACTGAATGTTTTATTTAAAATAAAATTGTATAACTCGAAATATTTATTTTTAGTTTTAATAAATGTGCTTTTTCGCACAAAATTGTGATCTGTAATCGTCAAATGTGCAATAAGTCTAATATTTAATAATAAACACGCGCTTTGAGCTTTCAAATTTATACCTTACTATCTTAGAAATTAATATTTGGCCATAACTTGACAGTGACCACCTAGTAGTTTTCGGAATTATTACTGGAGGCTGAAATAATACCTGATTTATAAAATAATAAAACATTTAGCCACACATCGATTTTATTAATCGACTAAATATAATGTTAGAATCGAGATATAAAACTACTTGATACGAGTATTTACTATAATTACATTTTAAATACTATGGCTTGCTAAAAACCTTAAAAAAAAACGTGGACCATTCAAAAACATGGCTGTCTCAATCTCCAGTAGTCATTTAGAATTTTCTCGTTGTATGTAAGTACTAAGAACGCGTAATGTTGATTTTTGTTCATTAGAGTGACTGATTGTAATGACATGCTACAAATATTTTGTGCCTTAGTTTCCCTTCCGGCCAATAAAGGCAAAAACTAAGTATAGGCCTAGAATCAGAATGGTACTAAATACGGACTGCACTAAACTCAAATGCTAGAGATTTTTAGTCGATTATATTGCCAGGGTGTGCCTAAAACATGTTTTTTTTTTGTAATCGACTTAGTTTTTATACACATGGTCTAAGTAATATCGAATATTAAAAAATATTGTTTAATTTTTATGAATCCTATTAGATTAGTGTTGTTCTTTAGAGCCCAGTACATAATATTTGTAGCAAAAAAATTTTTTTTTTTTTAAGTTAAAAGGAAGGTTCATATTAATTAAAACATGACAAACCATAAGTTTATCTTTGTATACTAAGATTGTTAACGCATAATGTTTTATGTGGATCCGTATAAAAATATTATTATTATTATTTATAAATGTTGCGCTATGTGTTCTATGTAATTTTATTTTTTCTCTTTTTTAATAAAATGCCTTTTTTTCATGTGATTGTTTTATTAAAGGAATTTTAATTTGAGTGTCGGCCCTAGTGTCAGTCACACAGATAGATTACGTCCGTCAGTGAACTCTGTCAGCAAAAAACCTAACTCCAACCTTATTTCAACAACAGTAAAGATCACTGTAAAGCACATCGCGCATTATAACAGCACCGCTCTCCAGTGCAGTAACGCCCCGGCACGGCCTCGAAAAATCTAGTCACCAACGCGCCGTACGCAAGGCGATCGCTAGTCGCCAACGCAGTGTTGCCATATATACAGATTTCTCCGTATTTATACAGATTTTCGATTTATGATACAGATAAGCACTGGATACAGATTTTTATACAGAATTCTCTATTCTCTATTCTCTTCTTTTTCAAAAGAAGCAGAATAAATTAATTTGACTGCATTCGGTAAGTAGGTATATTATTCTGTTTCGGTTCTTTTGACCATACATACAGATTTAATACAGATTTTAAGTTAAAATAGCATACAGATATAAATACAGATTTTAGCAGTTTCTACTACAGATATAAGGTTCAATGCATCTGGCAACACTGCGCCAACGAGCCGTAAGCAAGGCGACCGCTATTCGCCAACGCGCCGTCAGCAAGGCGAACGCTCGCTGCCGGCACGCCACCGGTGAGGTGACAGCTTGTTGTTCATTCACAAGCGAGGCGTCACCCCGCGGTCGGCGAGGCATCACTGCGCGAATGGCGAGGCGCCATATAGGCAGGCGTGTCTTCGTCGGGGAGCTGGCTGCTCGCTTGAAGCGTACTGCCCGCGAGCCGTCCACTATCTGTATATCCATCGTAAAATAGACTATAAAGCATTTGACTTAAAAATCTTACTTGAATGACAAGTTATTTGCCGTGTCGGAGCCGTGCTGCTATAATGAGCGATGTCCTTCATTTTGGCAGACTAGTCAGTGGCAGCAAGCCAACAACAACCTTATTATAACGAGAATAAAGATGCCTGTGATTTTAACAGTGATGAAAAATCATAGGTAGGTACAATAAGGGCGAGGACCCATTAGTGCGTTGCGTCGTCGCTGCGTCGTTTTCCATTGTCATGTTCCATTGTTTTGCATTGCATACAATGCGTTGTTTCGTCGCAACCGCAACGCAACGCACTAGTGGGGCTTCGCCCTAACTGCGAAAAACAAAAATTATTCGTAGGATATGGTACAAGGTTGGTAGGTAAAGGTATGTTCAGGAGACATACGAATATTTACGATTTGCATTAAACAAATATGAACATATAAAATCAAACTAATAAACAATACACAACACAACAACATTAGACTTAAATATACCTGTAAGAATAGTATGAACAGTCTATAATGTTCCCACTGCTGAGACCCAGGCCTCCTCTCCTCGAGAGGGAGTGGGGCAGTAATTTACCACACGGGCCCAGTGCTGGTTGGTAGATGTCACATGTCTTCGAATTTTTGGTTCTAGGACATGCCGGTTTCTTCACGATGTTTTCCTTCACCGTTTTGAGAGCAATTGGTGATGAAATTATTTACACAAAGTAAAGCGCATGCCTGGGTTCGACCCTACGACCTACAACGATACCTACCTATACTCTATAATTAACCGACAAAAAAAAGGAGGAGGTTCTCAAGTCGACGCGTGAATGAATTAATGAATGGAAGTCACCGATCCCAGCGTGGTTTAACCAGACTCGATAAATCGAATGAACCGCAGGATTTGCACTAGCTCCTGGAGCCTCATGTTGCATGGGGCTATAGAGGCCATTGCATATCAGAGAGTAGACCCGGTAATGGTAAGAAAGAACGTGCCCTTAGGATATAGAAGGATCCTGCTGGGGTTGCGGGTTTGTCCGAAAGGGATATCGCGGCCCCGGCACATAGGCAACGGAAGGAACACGGGTGGGTTTTAGTCAGTAAAAGTCTGACACTCCCTCTCGCTCCGCCCAGAGCGGGAGGAGTCATTTGATGATTTCCCAACCAAAAAAAAAAAAAAAAGGATATGGAAGGATTTGCGAGCCATATACAACGTGTCCCAAAATTCAACGATAAGCGGGCACCAGACGGTGGACCTGCTCATCACTACCCTAGAAAAATATAATGAAAAAAATATATAATTCTTTTTTTGGAAGTTACAAGATATATATTGAAATTTACACCCCTTAAGATATTTTTAACTACCATGACCACAATTTTTCTAATATTTCTGTTTTTTTTTTCCTATCGGCAACCTAAGTAGCACTGCTATTCACCACAACCCTTAAAAATCTCAGAATGCCTGAAGCTTTTACACAAAAATCAATCCAAATTATTTTTTTCCTTAAAATTTTCTAAGTTTTTTACTTTCAGTCCACTAAAGTCGTCGTGGTGTAAAAAAAAAAGTATGAACACTACAATGGCAAGTTTAAAAAAAAATTGACGCAACTAATCAAGATTCCAAAATGGTATAATACTATAGGAAAAAATGCATATAACATTTTGATTGACACCCCTTAAGATATTTTGAACTACCATGGTAGTTCAAAATATCTTAAGGGGTGTCAATTTCCGAAGGATTTCAATCTATGTTTTGTAATTTCCAAAAATGAATTGTTTTTTTTTTTCATTATTGTTTCTAGGGTAGTGATGACCAGGTCCACCGTCTGGTGCCAGCTTATCGTTGAATTTTTGGCCACGTTGTATATAAGCATCCTTGAGTAGGCAATGGACTAGTGGACAGACGGGTGATATTTATCTATGGATAGGTACGGATGGCATCTTTTAGCGACGTCGCCGCCAGATTTCTTTCTTTCTCTTCTTTTCTTCTAAGTTTTTTACTTTCAGTCCACTAAAGTCGTCGTGGTGTAAAAAAAAAAGTATGAACACTACAATGGCAAGTTTAAAAAAAAATTGACGCAACTAATCAAGATTCCAAAATGGTATAATACTATAGGAAAAAATGCATATAACATTTTGATTGACACCCCTTAAGATATTTTGAACTACCATGGTAATTCAAAATATCTTAAGGGGTGTCAATTTCCGAAGGATTTCAATCTATGTTTTGTAATTTCCAAAAATGAATTGTTTTTTTTTTTCATTATTGTTTCTAGGGTAGTGATGACCAGGTCCACCGTCTGGTGCCAGCTTATCGTTGAATTTTGGGCCACGTTGTATATAAGCATCCTTGAGTAGGCAATGGACTAGTGGACAGACGGGTGATATTTATCTATGGATAGGTACGGATGGCATCTTTTAGCGACGTCGCCGCCAGATTTCTTTATGTCCAGCTTCACCGGTGCATCTTTTGGCGACTGCTTTCTCGACTCTTTTCTATGTCACTGTGTTACACGTTCTGTTCCCATTGTCTTCGTCTGTCTACTATCTGTTTCAGGTTTCTTGTTAATCTTGCTAGCAGCCTTCTTAGTCATAACTCGGTCTTCATCCGTCTTCAACTTCACAAATATTGAAATAAGTAAACTTAGAAAGAAAGAGAGAGAGTAAGAGGCAGAAAGAGAGATAGAGAGAGTTAAAGGAAGAGAGAAATAGAGAGAGAAAGAACACTTCTTCACAAAAATAACTTCAACTAAATACAAAACTACACTTGGCTTCGAATTTGTAGGGTTAAATCCAATGTCGGAGTCAAGAGCAGTGAAATCTAAAAGGAATGCTTTGTTGGTCAACGACTACCTGCGACCTTTGACCACTCTAAATGTCTAAAAAAAGGATGCGCACTCGCAAAAACAAACCATTTTGACACTGCACTACACAAATAATCACACACGTATTATAGTTTAAAGTTAGTCGAATAAATTGTAAATACAGCATATAAGATGTATGGATTTATAATGAGACTGAGAATCCACTCATGACTAGGCTGACCTATTCAGCAGATCCCTGAAAGATATGGAAAGATCTCACCGGATAAGCTTGCAACTGGGTCCTGCGGCAGTTATTCCCTTGTACTTAAGCACTAGACCGCTCGCCTGAGATCAGGAACGCTTAGTCCGCCCACTTTTGTACTGTTTTATTGTATTTTTGGTGACATAAAGTTACAACCACAGCAAAAAAAAAAGAAAAAAAACACTTCGATTTCGATGCCTGGTTAAAATCACACACATCTGGTGAGCACATTTAATACTCGTATAATAAAAAAAAACTTTGGTGCAGCACAATTGAGAGCGTCCGTGCCACAGACTCCAATTATATATGTCCGTGCTCTTCAACGTCCGACGACCAAATCTCAGGAGGTTCTCAAGTCGATGCAAGTTCATCAAAATATGCAGGGTCTGTCCGGCAAAGATTATTTATGGAGAACTATGATGTTCAGGTGTTATGTTTAACTGAACACTGGTTGAAAGAACATGAAGTAGTGTTTATCAATGATGATAATTTTACTGTACAAAGTGAGTTCGTACAAATACTTTGCGTTTGTAAGAAAAAGCGCCATTCGCGGTGGTTCTTTAGTTCTTGTTTCAAACAAGTTGAAATGTAAACAACATGTTAATATTTCTATCGAGCGCACTATTGAGTTGTGTGGTGTTGAATTCGAGCGTTAAGTTATAATTTGCGTTTATCGACCCCCTCTGGTGATTTTACTAGTTTCGAATCGATAATGAAGGATTCACTCAATAAGTTAAAATTAAGTACCTAATAGACTTATATGTTTGAGCCGATTGGGGTTGAAACACTAGGGCCATGGGGTCCGAGTGCCCACTTAGTCTTTCAAGACATCGCAAAGCGGTTGGTCGACTCTTCATGTGACCAGAAGGCTGGCCTATTCTTCGGCCAGAGAATCAGCATTGCCGTACAACGTGGCAATGCTGCCAGCCTTTTGGGCACTTTTCCTGTTGACAGCGATGCGGACGAATTTTTTGATGCCCTATGATTGTTCCCCCCCCCCCCCCCACCCCTTCCTTATTATACTTGTACATATTATTATTTTAAGTCAATTAGTTTTTAAATTGTTTCTTGTTAATTAATGTAAATATTCAGAAATTAATAAAAAATTATCCGCAGGTAAAAAAAAACAAAAATTAATAAAAGATTAATCTTATGTGGAGATTATAATATTAATATTTTAGACGTTACTCCATTAAGTATTGGACTTCTTAATCTGTTTAGGTCTTATTAAATATATAATTAATTTGTTTTTTGAACCTACTAAGATCGCGGCATCTTCGTCAATTTGTTTGATAATATATTTAGTGATTGTGATGCCAAAAATAAATTTGTGTTAAGTGACTTAACGTCTGACCACTGTGGTTTATTAGCTAGCTTCCCTGCCATTACATAAAAAGCCGCATATAAAATAGAATGCATGCCTTAAACAGCTAGTCGTTGCCGTTGTCGTTTAAAAATAATATAGCTCATAAAATTAAACCATCTATAGTAGAGCACGAGAATCCTAATGAAATCTATGGAGCCCTTTTTGATGTTGTGCAAAAAGAGTACTTACTGGACCAATCTACTTTCAAGACCACTATGGGCCACTCCAGATAGTTATAAAAGTAGAGCGAGTCTATACGAATTACCTATACGGTTAGAAAAAATACAGGTTTGATACTTCTTTCCTTTTTTTTTTTTTTTTTTGGGTGGGAAATCATCAAATGACTCCTCCCGCTCTGGGCGGAGCGAGAGGGAGTGTCAGACTTTTACTGACTAAAACCCACCCGTGTTCCTTCCGTTGCCTGTGTGCCGGGGCCGCGATATCCCTTTCGGACAAACTCGCAACCCTGGCAGGCATTGGCCCTTACGGACCCCGTCAGTTGGTGCTGACATCTCTTTGAGGCGCGCGTGGAACACAACGCGCCGTCGACCCGGGCCTGGTCCTAATCGGACGGCGAGCTACCCATTGCCCACCGTCCGCCAGCCCGCGCCTACGGTGGCCGGAAGTCGGCTCGCGACTCCCGACGCCCGGGGCGTCTCCTGCGGCGGCTAGGGGCGCGAGGGCGCGCATCTTGCATTTCCCTCGCGCGCTCCGCCTCCTCCTTCGCGAGCATTACTGCTTCGCAGAAGGAAGTGACGGCTTCCCATGCACTCTCGCTCCGGACCATGGCCTGAACCAGGGCCGGACGCGAGAGATCGCCTCCGTGAGGACACGGCGGTGCCCCGCCCAAGCCGGGCAGACCTCCACCGTATGCTCCACCGTGTCCTCCGGGCGATCCACACAATGGTAACACCCGGGCGTTTCCTCCCGCTTTATCCTGAACAGGAACCTCCCGAAACAACCGTGTCCGGTGAGGACCTGCGTCAGGCGGAAGGTGAGGACGCCGTGGCGCCTCTCTAGCCACTCCTCAAAGAGGGGCCTTACCGCCGCAATTGTGGCGTGCCCAGCGCTGGGTTGCGACAATCGCACTCTCCATGCCGCCATGAGATCCCGCCGGAGCTCTGTCCGCTGTGCCGTGATTTCTCGCGGCAGCGGAGTTACGCCCCGGCGTTTCGCCTCCTCGCGCAACTCCCACATGTGCGCGAGGACTTTTGCCTCCAGATCCCATGGCGGAAGTCCGGCAAGGAGGCTCGCCGCCTCACGGGAGACCGTGCGGTATCCTCTGACCAGCCTAATGGCCATGACCCTTTGGGACGCGTTCAATCGCTGGGCTGGTCGCAGCCTTAATGAACGCGCCCACACCGGTGCCCCGTAAAGGGCCATGGACCGAACGATCCCCGCGTAGAGCCTCCGGCAGGAGGCGTTTGGACCCCCTAGATTGGGCAGAAGCCGCTTCAAAGCAGCCCCAGCCCTCTGCAGTTTGGGAGCCAAACGTCGGAAGTGCTCGACGAAGTTCCACCGGCTGTCGAGGACGAGTCCCAGGTACTTCATCGTCGACTCGACACCGATGTGAACCCCTCCCGCCGTCATCTGGGAACCCGACAGTGGCGCGTTCCGAGGACCATAGAAACACATGGCCTCGGACTTGTGCAAGGCCACCTCGAGTCCCAGTTGCCGGATCCTATCGACGATTGTCGCAACCCAACGTGTCGCTAGTTCGGCCGCCGCCTCATGCGACCTCCCCTGCACCAGGACCAGCGTGTCGTCAGCGTAGCAGACTACGCTGACGCCGCTAATAATATAGCTCATAAAATTAAACCATCTATAGTAGAGCACGAGAATCCTAATGAAATCTATGGAGCCCTTTTTGATGTTGTGCAAAAAGAGTACTTACTGGACCAATCTACTTTCAAGACCACTATGGGCCACTCCAGATAGTTATAAAAGTAGAGCGAGTCTATACGAATTACCTATACGGTTAGAAAAAATACAGGTTTGATACTTCTTTCCTAGAGTATGTAAAAAATTATTTAAAACGGTTAGTGTTTTAGCTAAATCAATTTTTTTAAGCGATATAATTAAAACTTCCAAAAATAAAGTAAAAACCATTTGGAAAATTATTATCAATGAAACGGGTAAGGCTGTTAAACAAGATAAACAACTGGAGGTTATGGTCGACAATAAATTAGTTACTAAAGCAGCTGACGTAGTTGAGGCGTTTAATGAGTTTTTTGCCAACATACTACCTACGACTCTCTCCTTAAATTCGTCCCCGCCTAAATCTGAAAACCTTTTGGTTAGTAGTGTGTCTAAAAGTAGTCTCTTATTTAGCTTCGAACATGTAACGCCTCGTGATGTAGTTAATGTTTTTAACACACTCTAGTCTAAAAACACTGGTGAATACTGGGGCATCTCCATTAAACTTTTAAGTAATATAATAGACATCGTAGAGACCTATCTAGCTGTTACTTTTTAAATGTGTTGATTTAGGGAGTTTTCCAGACCTCATGAAGAGCGTTTTTTCCCAGTCGCCCCCGCGGGGATTGCCACCGGAGGCAAATGGGAATATAAATTCCCAGTCGTCACCGGCGGTGACTGGGAAGTCATTGCCCCCACTTCAGTTTCGCTGTACATTGCTTTCTCCATCATAGAGAATAAAAGGATGAGGTAACTTATCCTAAACCTGCCTCTAATCTCTATTTTTATTTTGATTTCGATATGAATAAACTTGTTAAAATTAAACATGGTTTCGGTCGGCCCGGGTACGTTAACAGTACGAGAGCGGACTGGTATTTTGTATCACAGATAATCAGACTCTTAAAGACAGTAATTAAATTAGGAAAGTAATACATAGTAATCATGTGAAGGGTGGGCGTTTTGGGGGACTGTCTTATGTAATTTTGACGTTCGAAAAGTGCTGATTCTCAGCCTAGTTTGAATAAATGACTTTTGATTTTGATTTTTTGATTGATTTTGATTTCATTTCAAATTTTAGTATCATATTAAATTTGTATTTTTACAAGGCTGTAATAATAATATAATATTCATATTCATAGATAACAGACTTTTTTTTATTATGGTCAATTATTAATTTACCATTTGTATAGCCTTATAACGCCCACATATATATATTTCTGGAATACTTAATATTTAAAATTAGTCATAAATTTCAATCACAGATAATTCGAGCATTAACAATAATACAATAATTTTCTTAAAGTTTTGGGCTAAGCTGAACCCGTTTTATGTAACATCATGCATACTGATTTAGACTTTATGTCGTTTACATTTCAGTCCCTATTATTTTTTTATTTCGGTAAAGTATCTCAAGAACAATAGGATAACTAAGACAGAATACTACATAATATGATTGATGACTACTAAATAATATGAGTAACGTAACTAAACAAAAGTCTTAATATATCTGTGATTTAACGGTGTTTTGTTATAATATTTTTAATTAGTTTTCTTAATCAATTATTCTAAACACACATAGTTATATGTCTGAATAAAAATGAGTTTATTCATAATATACCTATACATTATTTTTATATTTCCGTTTAACATTTAGATACGCATGATTTAAAAGGTAAAATAACAAATTTGTCTTTTTTTTTTAGATTAGAGGCAGGTTTCGGATAAGTTGCCTCATCCTTTTATTCTCTACGATGGAGAAAGCAATGTAAAGCGAAAGTGAAGTGGGGGCAGTGACTTCCCAGTTACCGCCGGTGGCGACTGGGAATTTTTATTCCCATTTGCCTCCGGTGGCAATCCCCGCGGGGGCGACTGGGAATGAACGATGAAGAGTAGTAGTTATACCATTATTTAAATCAGGTAATAAAAATAACGTTGTAAATTTCAGGCCTATTTGTATCTTACCTGCATTTAGCAAAATATTTGAAAGTTAATACTCAAGCTTAAGTTGCTAAGACATTTTAATTAAAATAGCCTCCTTCATATTGAACAATATGGCGACAGAAGGTCGTTCGTCTACAGATGCACTGTTGCTCTGCTGAAACACATATTTAACGCATGGGAGAACTCGCAAAATGCTATTGGAGTTTTCTGTGATCTCTCCAAAGCCTTTGATTGCGTGAACCATGACACGCTTTTGCGTAAATGTTAATACGGTTTGCAAAACGAAGCTCTCAGCGTTATAAATTCTTATTTACATAATAGGTACCAATGTGAAGATATTAATGGTATGAAATCTTCCGGGCTACCAGTTCAGTTAGGTGTACCTCAAGGCTCAATACTAGGTCCATTCTTGTTCTTAGTGTAGTATATCAATGACTTACCATTCTATTTAAAGGGTATCTGTGAAGTTGTACTATTTGCAGATGATATATATCTTATTTTTAAAGTAGATAAGATTTTGACGATGTAAACTGCACTCTCAATGGTTACGGATTGGTTGACAATAAATAACCTAGTTCCCAATGCCAAGAAAACGACATGTGTAAAGTTCTCCCTACCAAATGTTAGAAATCTACGACCCAACATCGTCTTAGATAAAGAGGTGCGTGAAACTGTAAACTCGGCAGTTTTTCTGGGCATAACACATATATCGAACCTAGGGAGAAGGGTCAGTTCGGCTGCCTAAGCCGTCAGGAAAGTAAGACAATACACTGATAACCTTGATACAGCTCGGTTAGTCTATTTTAGTTATTTTCATAGCCTTATGTCCTATGGTATTCTGCTGTGCTGTGGGGCAAAGCTGCTGGCATTCAAAATATATTTGTCCTTCAAAAACGAGCTGTTCGAGCAATTTACCAGCTAGGTGCCAGAGTTTCTCTGAGATTTTTTCAAAGATATTGGTATCCTCACACTGGCATCACAATTTTTCTTCGCTAACGTCTTATACAGGGTGTCAGGGACATCGACGCGAAAACTGAGACCATGGATTCAGTACATGAACATGAACCTGCGTTGAAATTTTGTCGTCGGCTAGCTGACATATGGCTAATAATTTATAATTTAAATTATGTTTTGTTGTGTAAGTTAATTATTTTGCATACTATTATATAGAATCTTTTTTTTCTAACTGAACAGACAGCTGTGCTGCTGGGGAGTTTGTTGCGTTCTTCCCAGCTAAAGTACTAGGAAGTAATGAAGGGTGGGCATTTTCGGGGACTGTCTTATGTAATTTTGACGTTCGAAAAGTGCTGACTCGCAGCGTAGTTTGAATGACTTTTGAATTTGAATTTACCCATCAAACATAAAATTTCGAGAGCGATATAGATTTTTAAATGATTATAATTTAGTAAATATTTTATTATAATTACTGCGAATTGAAATATGGTCAACATACAACGAAACAGAGGTGCACGTGCGCGTAGGTTTATATGGAGGTAGTTTAAAAAAAACAACAAATGTAATTTTACTTAAATATATTTAGCAACGTATTTTTACTAAAGCGTAAAACAAAACGTAGCCTCCCCCAAAACATTCCGTTGACAATCATCCGATAGATGGCGTTTTTTTCAAAAATAATAATTTACAATTTCATCGTTAATGCATTACTGAATTTATTCATTATTAATTACATTTCTATATAATTCATACAATCCACCAAAAGAAACTTCAATGTATAACGCAGATAAACAAAATAATAACAATGTGGTTACAATTTAATGACAAAAATAATAAACAAAATATTTCAGACGTGTCTCCCCGCGTCCTCATCAAAGGCGATCGTCGCGTTCAAAGCACTTTTGTTCGGCAAATCGAAACGCGTGTTCGCGCCGACAGGGGGCGTGTTCTGGCTTTCTGAACAAAAACCGACAATAATATATGAACGCGATGATCGCTGGTTAGGACCAGACCTAACAGTTACGAACACAATATATTTTTTATGAAAAACAAGGATAATTCGATTTTGGAAATAATAAGTTCTTAGGTATCCAAAAAACGCTCAATATTATATTTAATTCTTATTATTTTGTCTTTTTTCCTGACACATCTGAAATAATTCCTACGATGTCAAAGGCTTACCATTGCCGCTACGCACTTTTTGCAGACCCCCCCTAATATTAACAACATTAGCCAGTAACAACTAACACTGGTAAAAGTGCATTGAACATCAAGGTTTTGTGGCCACCGCAAAATATTGTCCCATGATATGAGTTTCTACTAGTATTGTGTCTCTCTCTCTTGTAAAAAGGAATTTACACTCTTCAATGTGTGAAACAATCAAATATCTGTGTTTACATAAGCTAGGGTTGCCTAAGACGGTGGCCGCCATATAGCGTCCGTAATTTACCGTCGAATGACGTCACTGAAACGATATTTATGAAAGTAGGTTGGTGATTCCCTAGAGAGAGCTTTTTGACACCGCAAAGTCAAGCCCAGGTGCCATCATTTCCATGACAGCCTTCACTGCGGCCGTTATATGGCGGCCACCGGTCTTCCGTGAAACCATAGCTTTAGTAACTTTAATAACAATGTCTCACTTTGTCCAATTCTGAATTTCGTATATGAACCGGTCACCGTTGAAGTTACTGCTTGATATTTTGATTAAAATCATTCGAGGAGTTCGGAAATCCATTTTTAAATAATTCATTTATTTAATCTACTCGAAAGAAATAATGTTTTGTGATGTCTGTGAGATTAAAAACAATTATTTGACTAAATATAAATAATTACTAATATTTCGTAGTATAACTAATATAATAAGAAGCAATACGCGCTTTTACAGGAAATTATAATTATTACAGCTTGCGTATTCGATAATTTATGTTATAAAGGAATTACTATTTATTTTAGTTGGTGTACATTTCATGATTTAAATGTATGATGAACTTTAGATTTATATAGGTGTCGTATGGTCTGAAATTTATTTAATATGTTGTGTCCTTATTTATTTACTTATAATTTTATATAGAATACGAGATTATCCCTGCTTCATTAATTGATTTAAGTTATGGATTCGTGCATTATATAAATAATTGTATAAAAGGTGTTGGTACTTTAAATCGTTAAATGTACACACAACTTTTAAATCACAAAATACTAACATAACAGCTTTTTATATAAAAATGTATATGCAAAAAATGCAGAACATTTTTATATAAAAAGTGAAATTTGACTAGTAGTGTGGTGGATATGTATTCACTCATAATTAATAGGTATGTAAAACGTCAGTGGATACTACACGAACTATTCATTATAGTTGTAATATTTAGAATTACTGGCATTAATTACAATTTATAGCGTCGTCATTTAATTAACTATTATAAACGAACAGATGAAATTAGCAAAAAAGTGAAATATTAAGACTAGATAGATTATAACCTAAAAATTCAGTCAAGTCATTCACTAAGCACATTAATTGTCTTGCAAAAACTGCATCAAAATTCATTTGAAAATCAACTGTGCAAAGGCCAAACAAAACATTACCATTTGAATAAAAAAACGCATAATAATTAGGATTTGAAGCAGTTTTCTTACAAGTGTATAAGCAATATAAAAAGAAAAGACGAACAATTAGAAAAATTGCACTTTTACAAAATATGTTTTATATAGAAAAATACGAAGAACAATTATCAGGAAACGTTGGTGCCATTGTAAGCTCTCCGAATTTCAAAAGAATTTTTTTATTTAGTAAAAACTTATCAAACTAGCTACTTCTTTTTTTCTAATATTATACCAAAAAGGAAGATCAATGCAACACGTACGAGTTTTTTTTTTTCAAAAATATAAATTATAAATATGAATTATTATTTACATCAACATTATTAAGTGTTATATACTAGACATTAAATATTGCAAGTGTCATAAGTTAAAGTGTCAAAATTTGTATTATCTCCATACATAAATATGACATAAATATGAAAAAATATATTCTATATGAACCACTATTAAGTAAACATTATGAGACAGCGATTTTATATGAAAATATAGGCAATATTTATTCGTACAAGTAACTATTTACAAAGCATTTTATTATTTAATGAAAAATATATTGAGTTAAAATGAATACTGATTAAAATAAAAACCACTGGAATAAAAGTTTTACTGTCACTAAAATGATGCGAAATAAATACATTACATGTGCCTTAATATTAAGTTTATTTATTTATTTATCTATAATACTATCACACGATTTTAGATTTTTAAATGACAGGGTCGATCGGTAGGCGAATAAGGGCGATATTTGAACACTACCCATCCTGTTGACAGTTCGTCAATCTGTCATTTTGACAGGCTCCTGTCACAAGGCCATATTAGACATATTAGTTGTATCCATTGGCAAATTCATTAAAGTGTATGAGAGCCATAAAAAGTTGTATAATTATGTTACCCAGGCAAAGTAGAAATTCAAAACATCATAGCTGGGCATTCATAATTCCCAAATTGCAATAGCTAACCGCAATTAGCCAATATTTCATATACCCAGAAAGTCGAGGCAATGTCGACAATGCCCGGGCAAACCCCACTTTGCCCACTACACGATTTTACCAATAACAATAATAATTAATGTAACACTTTTGGTGTTCCGAAGGTACTCTAAAGAATTAATTAGTAATTAATTAACTATTATCATTAACTTTACGTTATAGAACTTTAATTTTCACTTACAAGATAATAGTATAATGCTTGTTTTTAACAAATTCAACCTTACTGATATTTTTTACCTATTCTAATGATCGTTTGCTAAAATAATTTTATTTTTTAGTTAAACACCTAAAAAATAAAATTATTTTACGCCAATTAAAAATAATTGGCGTAAATAATACATTTTTATTTTTATTTTCCCGGAATTAAGTATATTAATATTTTGCGACAAGGCTCGTGCGTGGAATATGTGCGTCAAATAATAAAAATAAGCCAGCATTGTTTATTTTTAATCTTGTTTTGTACGATTAACAAAAGTTGAAATTCGCCAAACTTTGTGGCCACTTTCATTAGAGACGATGATTAAAATAATTTTATGACCGTAAGATTAATTATCTTTCCAGACTTCTTTGTGTTGTGCCTTCTCCGGCCAATTGGTCAGGAACGAGTCCAAATCGTCGCGCCAGCGCTTTTTAGGCCTGCCCCGGTGGCGACGTCCGTCAACAGGCACCCACTGTGTAGCGATGATGGCCCATCTGTCTTGATGCATCCTATAGGTGTGACCTGCCCAGTCCCATTTGAGCCTCGCAGACTTATCGCCAACATCGGCGATACCTGTCTTGGAGCGTATTATGGTGTTGCGAATTTTGTCGGTGGGGGAGACCTTTGCCCAGCAGTGGGACAATACAGGTTAGCAAAAAAAAAAAGATTAATTATAAAAAAATATTGGACACGTATTTTTTCTTTTTTTATGTAATCAAAAGATTACGGCGATACATTGAGTTAAAATGTGCCATGACGTCACGAGTATGTACATTTTATACTTTCTCGTGACGTAGCGACCCCCACTCCCCAAATTTAATGCATTTTATCTAAGTCATTTTTTATTAATATGATAAAGCAGAAAATACGAGTCTAATATTTTTTTATTATCTTACTGACGGACTAAATAGTTTTTTTTTTTACCACTTCATCATCCCTATTGTCTGCTGCTAACCAATAACAATAACTGAAATGACGATTAGAGAATTAATTAAGCTTCCAGAGATCCAAAGATTTAAATCTTTAGATTCGCCCTACCGCGTCAAAAGATAGTCGCGTTTTTGTTTCGTTTTGACACCTTTGACACTTTTTCGTTTTCGCGAGACTAAGTACGATGAGAGCAAATCTAGTGATTTAAATCTTTGTAGAAACCAATGAAAAATCAACCAAATTCTGCTCAAATATGTACACTTTGTGTTGTCATCTGACATTATACTGAACTGAGGCCATGTTGGCATTATAATATTGTTATCTGGTTTTATGTTGTATATTTTTCTATTGTAATGCCAATAAACGCATATTTCTTTCTTTCTTAAAACCCGTAGATCTCGTTACTGACTATAGGAATATATTCGCTGCTATTGTTCAAAGTAAAATAGTGGTTATGTTTAGCGTGATTAAGGTCAATTTCCTATGTAAAGGGATGTCAAATAAACAAACGATGACACTGAAATATGTACACGTTAAAATCAGACTTATATTTAGTTCATAAGGTACGAATTCTAAACCTGTAGTGTCGATTTGGTGAAGTAAGTGGTCACTTTTATTGAAAATAATTTTAAAACATTGTATATGTCGAAAATCCTGGGAACAAAGATTCGATTTTTCCAATTATCCTGCGATATATACAGAGTGGCAGGCACCATCTACGCACAACCTGTTATCATGGATTCAGTGCTTGATTCTGGACCCCGCTGGGTTTTTCTTTTTTAATAACAGACGAAAAATTTCAACACAGGGGGGTCCAGAATAATGTACAGAACAGTTGCGTGTGGATGTCCCCGCCACCCTGTATACAGGATCAACTGTAAACGTCTTCTTATTGTTTTATGTTCATTGAAATCGTAATAATCGTAAAAATAAAAAATACACAAAGTTAACCTGTCAAATGACTGACAAAATAAATTATACCCATAAAAATTATTTGTTTTTAAGTTATATCAAATACCTAATATAAAATAAAAGTATATGCATTACCACTGACCTCACCAAACGAAATAATTTAAAAAGTAAACTACCTACGATTAACACTTATTAGGTACTTTAGATCCAAACTCGTGTAGTATATCGCACGCCATCTCGAGGTCATTCCGTGTGATACCCAACGCGCGCACGACTATGTCTTTCGGGTATCCTTCGCCCACCAAACGCGCAATGTAGTCTAAATTTATGTTTTCATACGACACGTTGTCGCCGTATTTTCGGCCATGCTTGTCGTGTGTTAGGGGGTTGATTTTTTTAGCTGGAAAGAAAAGGATATTGTTAGAACATAAAATAACATGAACTTAAAGGGCTTCTGCCAAATGGCAGCCACCTACAATGAAACATTCGAACACATCACACACCTACATACATGCTCTTTAAAAAGGTTTCGTAGCCTTTTTTGTATGAGAATCAAAGACTAATTGATTGTTGTTGATTTAAAATACCTTTATTTTTTTATATTCCTCCTAGTGACTTTATGGTTTTATTTATTTACTAACGATCTGTTCTTGCTTCGCACGGTTTTTAAGACTTGACAAAACATCGAGTATTCTTAGTTATATGTAACTTTAATATTAACGTATTATTTAAATAAACCTTCCGGAATTTACATATACGAGACTGCTTTGTTCGTAAAGAAAAACGGTGATTTATTTAAAAAAGCTTCAGAACAAAGCTATCGATCCATAAGACCAACATATCGACATGAATTATGCCTAAGAAGTTCAAAAACCGCTCTTATGCACAAGAGCATACTTTGCATGGCTCAAAAAATGTATAATAAACTACCAAATGACATAAAAGATTTAAACTTGACACAATTTAAACGTAAACTAAATATTTTTTTAATAGACAAGTGCTACTATACCATTGACGAATTCCTAGTTGACAAATTTTCATGTGACTGACCATTTTTTGTATTTATGTTTTAAATGTAATGTTCTTATACATATGTCCATTAATCTATTACAATATATTAAATCTTAAATTAAATTATTTATGGACATTAATTAGTTCTTTATGTTGCATGTAATGTATAACTTAATCTCTTATATTGTAATTTAACAATGCATGCCTTATAAGGTAGATTTTTGAGCTACTATAAAATATTTTTAAGACCTTGTTGTATCACCAAAAATCGCATTAATAAAAACTTTGAACTTTGAACTTTGGAATAAATTCTCTGAACGATGGTGAAAATCTTATCAAAATCTGCTGCGTGGTTTAGAAGAACAACGCGGACATAGAGACAAACACGAAAAGCGACTTTAATTTATAATATTAGATGGTAATCGGTGAACAGCGCTGTGAGCTACACCATTACTTAAGTTATTTATGTTTTTCTGATTGTATTATTGCATAATGTAGTTGTTTGTTGTTCATATTTAATAAAAATAAAATAAAATTATTCATGGTTTTTCTGTGGTTTAGTAATGGTTTCCGCGACCAAAACTTGGATGGGTGACCGTATTTTACATATTAAGACCCGTGATTCGAACTCCGAATCTCACTATTTTAGTTTAGAACTCATCGAGCTCATGATTTTAGAATTTGCATTTGCATCTAGATCTATATCTATACGAGTATATTTGTAGATTGGTCAGTTTTCAAGCAAAATATTATTTATTAAGATGTCTATAACGAAACTATTTGGTTTGCAAAGCTCAGATGCCAGGCTATCCGTTTAGAATATTGATTTCGAACGTTTAAATTATGGCATATCATAATAATAGGTCAAATCAAATCTGCCTAGTCTTTTCCCAACTATGTTGAGGTCTGCGTCCAGTCTAACTGGATTCAGCTGAATACCAGTATTTTACATGGAACGACTGCCTATCTGACCTCAACAACACAATAACTGGGTAACACGATACCCTTTGGTAAGACTGGTTGTCAGACTTTCGGGCTTCTGGCGACCCGTAACGACTGTCAAAGATCCACGAATGACAACCGGGACCAATGGCTTAACGTGCTTTCCGAGGCACGGAGGAGTCTCGGTATGTAAAGATAGTCACTCATCCACGGACCTGATGGATCGACCCGTGCGGCTGTTATTAAAACGCGGTGTTTTTGCGGTTTGTTGCTATTCGCATATTTATTATCTCATCTGCTCGACGTCCGTATGTCACTGCAGGGATCTAGCAGAATATCAGCGTCAGGTATATTTGCCTGACACATGCTGAGCTGGACTCCCATTTGGTGCAACCTTGAGACACGCACCGCACTTTGTATGTTTCACTATTTTAAAGTGTCTTAGACAATAGTCATCACAATGTCTTCATTTTCTTCTGTATTGGCACCTTATATTCTATATTCATGTATTTAGTTATAATTTAAACGTGTTTTTGTATTTTGTGCTGTCTTTTGTGTGCATCAAATAAACGATTTATCTATTACGAGCTCCTCAATAATTAAGTAACTTAATAATAGGTCTCTAAATATATTCGAATACTCACGTAGAACAGCCAGCTCATTCTTCTCCACAGCCACATTCTCATACGGTGGATCTTTCGTATCTTCAGAGGGAAATTTAGGCATAGTGATAGATTTCGTAGGCTGGTCCACACTCCCACTGGTCGTGGCGGGCAAAGACCGTTGCCTAGGGGGCGCCCTACTCTCTAGCCTGGTTTCCCGGTCAAAACTACACCTGGACTCGATAATCCTATCGGGTTTGTCCGGCGGCCTCTCGGGGGGAAGCCGAAAATCTGTATGCCGAGTTTCCGATAAAGGGAGATGTCTTTCGGTCTTTTCAGGGACATGCCTATCTTTTCGGTTGTCCATTACCCTAATTTCGTGTCTATTATCTTGCTGTATATGCCTCTCTTGTCTATCCGGCGTAGGGATGTGACGTTCTTGTCGACTTTCGACGCGTTCTGGTCTTTCTTGCGTTGGTTGGACGTGTCGTTCTTGCGTTATTCTTTCTGGGACATGGCGGTCGTTTTGCCTGTCTGGCATGTGATGTCTGTTTTCTTGCGGTTTTTCTTGTCTGTTTGGTGGCGGGTTGTCGGGTATGTGTCGGGGTTCTGGTTTGGGTTCTGTGGGAGTGGGGGTGTGAGGTCGTTCGGGAGGGGGTGCGGGGAGGGGCCGGCTGTTGGATTGTGGGGTGCAAGCGCGGCGGGGTTTTTCGAAGGCTCGGGGGTCGGGAGGCACCTGAAAATAAACATATAGATTTAGTTTTTTTGATTTAGAATGGTTTCCCTGTTTAATGATATCGGTATTTTAATTAGATTATGCCTAACTGGGCCTATTTGCGCACCCGTGAGGCACGCAATGCTGTAAATTTTTCTGGTTGTTTTTTGTGTGTATTTTATGTGACTTATCCCGGGACAAATAAAATTTACATTTCGTTTTTTTTTTTCTTATCTGTGTTCGCAATTCATTTGTCAAACATGTACACAAACACGAGTTGTAGGAAAAACAACAGTCATGCCTACACATAAGGTTCAGTTTGCGCTAAAACTTTATATTTTTATGACTTTTTCAACAGTACTAGTCAGTCTAAAATCAACTTTATTTATACTTGCATAAAATTGATGTCTGTCTAAGTGGATAACTCGTGTTTGTTTACATTTTTTGATAAAACATTGCGAACGCAGATTAGATAATAAATAATGCCAGCCTCTTACTGTCTCACTGCAGGGCAAAGGCCTCTTCTCATACAGAGAAGGCACAAGCATTGATCACCACGCTTGCTCAAGACGGGTTGTCGATTTCAGACCTATGTTAACTATAAGTCCAGGTTTCCTCACGGTGTTTTCCTTCACCGATGTCAGTAATGTCCAAGATAAACTCAGAAAGTACATATGAATTCAAAAAGTCACATTGGAACTTGCGCGGATTTGAACCCACAATCTCGTGCATGAGAGGCAAGGTCTTATTAACCACTGGGCCATCACGACATTAGATAATTAGTTTATGAAATCGTTTGAGAAATGGTCTGACTTCCCATCTGTTAAAAGCAGTTACCCCGCCTACAAACAAAACCAATGTGTTTGAATAGCAAAACTTTGGTGATGAAGTTGTAATGTTTACTGCCAGGTCACAGCAATATTGTACGGTGAAAATAGGTCTGATATTTGTCAGTTATGGTTCTGTTCCTTGAGTACTATTACCTTCAAACTACCCAACGTACCTCGTGTCTAGTGTCAATAACCCCAGTGATGGTCTCTGTAGATCCTGTGATGATGGACGTCAGTCGGTGTCGCGAGTCTGGCTCTGGTTCTAATGACGAACGTCTTCTGGGCTCCACTGAAGATATCAGATACAAGAGTTTAACATGAGTACGGAACGAGCATTTTGGAGAGATGGGCTAGCTAAAAAATAATATCTTTATGGTATTGTTTTTTCTGCATAAAGTCACAAATGAACACAGCTGGTTCACTCCGCATTTTCAGCCTCGACTTGTCGAATTAAGTGGGCGTAACGTAGTCAGAAAATATAAGAGTTACGCGATAGAAAGAGAGGCAACTTCTAGGTGAATATAACTGTAGGTAATTAGCGCTGTGCGACCTGAATTGCACTTTATTGTGTCGTAGCAAGAGTCGCTTTTTATTTTATTGTTTTTGCTGAGTGACCCATTTGTACTAATATGTGATAAAGTTTAGTTGATTTACTTCATAAGTACAAGAGGTAATATTTTGGTGTTCGCGATAGAATTAATAGATAGGTAAAAGATTGTCAAATAATGTTTGCTTTTGTTGATGTGTTATAAATAGAACTGTGGAAAAAAAAAATACAAGACGATGGCGCTGTAATTACGGAGTCACTTTAACCTGATTGCATTTAAGTTATAATAATCAATGTTTGTAAGGAGTTTTGGCTCCTGAGATACAAGCATATTTTTACTCAGCGGGCGACAGACTCTTCCTGGGCGGCAGGGGCGGGGCCCGCAGCTCCCCGTAGGCGTTCTGTGATGTAGTCACTTACCATGCGCACTGCTAGCCGCAGCGATATCCTGCACACTAGAGGCCGCCACAATAACGTTCTCAGCGGGCGACAGACTCTTCCTGGGCGGCAGGGGCGGGGCCCGCAGCTCCCCGTAGGCGTTCTGTGATGTAGTCACTTACCATGCGCACTGCTAGCCGCAGCGATATCCTGCACACTAGAGGCCGCCACAATAACGTTCTCAGCGGGCGACAGACTCTTCCTGGGCGGCAGGGGCGGGGCCCGCAGCTCCCCGTAGGCGTTCTGTGATGTAGTCACTTACCATGCGCACTGCTAGCCGCAGCGATATCCTGCACACTAGAGGCCGCCACAATAACGTTCTCAGCGGGCGACAGACTCTTCCTGGGCGGCAGGGGCGGGGCCCGCAGCTCCCCGTAGGCGTTCTGTGATGTAGTCACTTACCATGCGCACTGCTAGCCGCAGCGATATCCTGCACACTAGAGGCCGCCACAATAACGTTCTCAGCGGGCGACAGACTCTTCCTGGGCGGCAGGGGCGGGGCCCGCAGCTCCCCGTAGGCGTTCTGTGATGTAGTCACTTACCATGCGCACTGCTAGCCGCAGCGATATCCTGCACACTAGAGGCCGCCACAATAACGTTCTCAGCGGGCGACAGACTCTTCCTGGGCGGCAGGGGCGGGGCCCGCAGCTCCCCGTAGGCGTTCTGTGATGTAGTCACTTACCATGCGCACTGCTAGCCGCAGCGATATCCTGCACACTAGAGGCCGCCACAATAACGTTCTCAGCGGGCGACAGACTCTTCCTGGGCGGCAGGGGCGGGGCCCGCAGCTCCCCGTAGGCGTTCTGTGATGTAGTCACTTACCATGCGCACTGCTAGCCGCAGCGATATCCTGCACACTAGAGGCCGCCACAATAACGTTCTCAGCGGGCGACAGACTCTTCCTGGGCGGCAGGGGCGGGGCCCGCAGCTCCCCGTAGGCGTTCTGTGATGTAGTCACTTACCATGCGCACTGCTAGCCGCAGCGATATCCTGCACACTAGAGGCCGCCACAATAACGTTCTCAGCGGGCGACAGACTCTTCCTGGGCGGCAGGGGCGGGGCCCGCAGCTCCCCGTAGGCGTTCTGTGATGTAGTCACTTACCATGCGCACTGCTAGCCGCAGCGATATCCTGCACACTAGAGGCCGCCACAATAACGTTCTCAGCGGGCGACAGACTCTTCCTGGGCGGCAGGGGCGGGGCCCGCAGCTCCCCGTAGGCGTTCTGTGATGTAGTCACTTACCATGCGCACTGCTAGCCGCAGCGATATCCTGCACACTAGAGGCCGCCACAATAACGTTCTCAGCGGGCGACAGACTCTTCCTGGGCGGCAGGGGCGGGGCCCGCAGCTCCCCGTAGGCGTTCTGTGATGTAGTCACTTACCATGCGCACTGCTAGCCGCAGCGATATCCTGCACACTAGAGGCCGCCACAATAACGTTCTCAGCGGGCGACAGACTCTTCCTGGGCGGCAGGGGCGGGGCCCGCAGCTCCCCGTAGGCGTTCTGTGATGTAGTCACTTACCATGCGCACTGCTAGCCGCAGCGATATCCTGCACACTAGAGGCCGCCACAATAACGTTCTCAGCGGGCGACAGACTCTTCCTGGGCGGCAGGGGCGGGGCCCGCAGCTCCCCGTAGGCGTTCTGTGATGTAGTCACTTACCATGCGCACTGCTAGCCGCAGCGATATCCTGCACACTAGAGGCCGCCACAATAACGTTCTCAGCGGGCGACAGACTCTTCCTGGGCGGCAGGGGCGGGGCCCGCAGCTCCCCGTAGGCGTTCTGTGATGTAGTCACTTACCATGCGCACTGCTAGCCGCAGCGATATCCTGCACACTAGAGGCCGCCACAATAACGTTCTCAGCGGGCGACAGACTCTTCCTGGGCGGCAGGGGCGGGGCCCGCAGCTCCCCGTAGGCGTTCTGTGATGTAGTCACTTACCATGCGCACTGCTAGCCGCAGCGATATCCTGCACACTAGAGGCCGCCACAATAACGTTCTCAGCGGGCGACAGACTCTTCCTGGGCGGCAGGGGCGGGGCCCGCAGCTCCCCGTAGGCGTTCTCGTGCGGCTGCGGCGCGCGGCGCGGGGCCCGCGGACTGTGGCGCGGGGAGGCGGCCGGGGAGCGCACGGAGGGCCGGAGCGCGGCGATCGTGGACGTGGCCGCGTTGAACTCGGCCCAGTCCTGTTGGTAGTAGAGGTGTTGGGTTAAATTGTGAGATCAAAAACTTTGCAAAAATAAAATGATACGTATATATAATGAATTGTCATAATCACCACGCTTAACAGGCCGATTGGTAACCGCAGTATGTTGCCATTAGAAAAAAATACCTCCTTCAACTTTCCTTGCAATACTTACCGAATGTTTTAATGCCATAATAACTATGTTCAGCAAGCTTTGCCAATCAACACCAATTGTACTAACTTTTAGTTAGGAAAAATATTCTTTACTTTAACTACATATTAAAAAGAAGAATTTTCTGTGGACTTAATTTGCTGGGTCTATAAGACAATGAGAAGTCTGCTTCTTTAATTTTGTTTTTATACAATCTCAGTCAGTGTTTTTTTTTATAATTATTCAACAAATATATGCCTATATTTGGCTCTATAACTTGAATTAGACGGTGACATAACCTTCTTTGACTCTTATGATATACCTTTACTATAGTGGAAAATGAGTAGAATTTATGTTGATAATTAGTTCACCCAATATAGCCACGGGTACTATCGGTACAGTAACGATACAACATTATTTTATCAAGTAGTTTCGTAAAATGACATTTTAAATGGAACCATGCAAAATTAACGAGTTTACCATCAAACATAAACCATAGTTATGCATGCACTTTTTTACATGCGATCAAAATGAAATGTGTGTGTGTGTGTTTGAACTTACAAAATAACAAAAAAAAACAAATCCAACAGGCAAAGGAAACAAAAACACAAAAGCGCATATCACCAAGCGTATATTTTCAACATAAAAAAATACACTTACAAATAAATAAATCATTAAATCGTCACAATAATACGAAAAATAATAATAATAATTAAATTATTCCTTAATGTGAAATAATACAACTAATACGAGCTAAGCGTAAACATAACAAAATATCCGGAAATTCATTCATTTTTATAAAATAACTTTACCAATGCGGGCGGGAAACATGATAAAAAAAAAACAAAAAAAAAAAGACAATACTTCATTCTAGGGTTCTCTTTGCGTGATTTTGAATTGACATATCCTTTTGAAAAAGTAAACAAATATCTACGGAACCCGATTTACTTCAAGTATTCAGATATTTAACTGTTTTTTATTAGAAATGGACGATTAAAGCTTGCAGTGTAGTCTTTTCTAACTGAAGCTGTCTTTATAACCCTAAATAATTTTGGAAAATATTTCCAATAAAAAACTTTAAAATTACATCAAACACTGTCAAAAGACTTACAATAATTTTATATACAAATATTTCGAAATTAATATTATTTTAAACGGACAAAGTCACGGGTATAATCATAAATAATTAATTAAATTAATACTATTATTTAGGTTTACTAAATTAATAAAATAATGGGGAATATTTAATCAAACAAAGAATGTAAAGTGACTTAAATAATAAAAATAAATATAAATGTTTTTATTGGCTGCAAAAGAGATATAATTTAAAAATAATAAAAACCATTACAATATTTGTTAAATTGTCTTCCCATTTAATCTGTGGTCATAATAATCTGATTTTACTGTCAAAAATAACTTTGAAATGAGATTTGACTAAATAAAACTCAAAGTATGCACTATACCACTTTTGCAACAAGCGTGTAAATGCCAATAAATTATATTCAATACGATTGCACCAAATTATAAGTGACTTTTATGTGTTTTTGTAGACAAGACCGGAAAAAAAAAAATTGTCGGTAATAAAAAAAGATTCTGACGAACTGAGAACCTCTTCCTTTTCTTTAAGTCGGTTAAAAAGAGTTACTTCATGACAAGTACTTCTCAAGTTGTTTAGATCCTGCACATGTTATTTATTTCATGCAAAACTTAATCAAACTTTCTAAAATTTAATTTAATTCAAACTTCATTGAATTTGTATAATCAGTCATTAGGAAAGTAGCATTTTTTTTTTATTAGCATCTTGTCATTTTTATTTTGTGCGCTTCCAACGAAAAATTCTATTTAAGACTTAGTTATATTTATTTAAGTATTACAAATCTCTAAGTCGGACCGAACTGAAATACTGGATGATGAATATGTCCGCGTCCAAACGCAGAAAGTCACTAAATATTAGGACAATCACTATTTTATCTGAGCTGTAACATTATTTCTAAAACACAAACAATATACAGACAAAGAAATTCTGTTACAACCGATTACTATCGAAGAAGTTCAGATCTAACCACCGTAAGGACTATTCTTGCTTGCAGCACTCGGGGGCTATAGAACCGGGCCGGTAACAGATGTGGTCATGGTGTCCACGGGATTTTGTTTTGAAACTGGTTAGATATGAACTTTTTTGATGGTACATAGACATGCGGGGATATAGTAGTGATGGCGGAAACGCTGTTGTGTGAAAATAACGTGGAAGATGTATTTAAAAGCCTGGAGGATGGGGTCCAGGGTTCGATTCTTGGGTTTTTCCATCTGGAATTTCTCAGTAGCAGGCCGGAGTCTAGATTTGTGCCCGGTTGATGGCAATAGGCTCGCCCCCTATTACATGGGACTCAAACAGAACTGGCGAAATGTGGGTGTACTGTAGGTACACCTCTGCCGAACCCTTCTGGGAATATAGGAGTGATATTATGGTATGTATTTGAAAACAGGCGTTCAAAAGTGACTCTGGGCTTAAATTTTTAAGGACAAGTCTTTAAATGAAAAATGCTTCCGTATAGTAATAACGTACTATCGTAGAAATTCATATCCAAGCAAAAAAAAACCCGTGAACACGATGAACACATCTGTTACTGGCCCGGTTCTATAACCGCCGAGCGCTGCAAGCAGAAATAGTCCTTACGGTGTATAGATATGGGCTTCTTCGATGGTACATGATAACTTCGTGCAAGTTAAAAGGGTTTTTAATTAATAAACGCAACGGAATTTCGTTGTTCAATTAACTATAACAGCTTTTCCGCAGTCACAACTATATCCTACAATCATAAACATCTAACCATGATAATATTTCTCACCAAATTTATAACATTCTCAAAATTCATGCTTCACAAACTAAAGCGCGCATCACAAAATGGGCGGGGCGTACACGAACAGCGTTTAATTGAAACCAAATAGGTCCCTCAAATTTTAAATCAGTCATGTTTTTCTCTTTGCTAACACTTCATATGGTTCAGACATACAGGCAATGCAGATGTTAAGAGTTTTTGTGCGATTGAGTCTACGAGGTAACCAAAAAACAAAAACTGACAATACGGTGACAGTAATACAACAACAACTCTTAGGCTGCGCGCACTTTGGATGCGTTTTCGTACGAATTTCAAATAGGTAGTGTTCCGGAGATATCGAAAAATCCCAACAAGTACGGATTGTTTTCGGACGTCGGAAATACACGTACGTATACGTACGACTAAGTCGCACCCAGTCTGCGCGTACCCTTTGTACTTGAATGGTCGGGATCATTCGTGCGTGTTCGTACGAAAAAGCATCCAAAACGCGTGCGGCCTTATGCGAGTCGCGCGGTCAACTCAAAGACCTACATATTTTTGGGCCGCGAATCAATATTTTAATCAAGATACAACCTGACACACTGACCTGCAAATTGCAAAAAAAAACGTCAGAAAATTTGCATCCCTCATAACTTAAAATGACTAATGAAAAACACGACCAATTTAAAAAGTAAAGCTCCAGTTGGTTACGACACATGGCATGACACAAACATGAAACATGACACAAAAAAAAAAACGTTCGTTATTTTACCCGCCCACTTTCCAACACTTTTAATGAACAAACAATACGTAAAAAAACAAAGGGAATGTGTTATCCGTGGCGGTGCCGTCGTCATTCTCAAGCAAACATAACAACCCGAGCAAGCTAAGCATGCGGTGATTTCCGTCGTTGTCTCTGCAAAACAAACATACATTATGTTTTTATGTGGACGGCATGCATGGGTGATGGTTATCTGTGACATTTACTAGTTTAAAAGAAAATTAACAACAGCTTTATAAGATCACAAGGAGGTTGTATTCATTCTTGAATGAAACTCAAAGAATTTATTTCAAATGAACCATTTACAGACACTTTTGAACTGTCAATCAGAAACATGAAAGTATTTGCCTATAGTTTGACCGACACCGCTGTTCCCCGGGACAGCGTTGACGAATGAGCGGCGGGCGGGACTTCGCGCGCCGTGAGCGTTGGCGAATGAGCTGGGTGCACTGCCCCCCGTCTCGCCACGCACACTCATAAACAGCGGTCCCGGTCAAACTATAGGTTCCTATAGAGAAGAACTGGCAAGAAACTCCATGGACTCGTTTTTAAATCAAAATATTATTACAAACTTATTAGTTTGAAAGGAAAGAAAATTAACAACAGCTTTAAAAGATTACAAGGAATAATGTCAAATGATTCTCGAATCTTGAAATGGAAGTCACTTACTTTATTTCCTGTTTTTTATTATTTTGAATTTACTGCTTTAGTTTATACACTACGGTTACTTCCTAAGACCGCGGCCTTAAATGTAGACAACAGACAATAAAATATGCCACAGAATAGAATAGTACAGAAAGCGCACTCCGCATTTATGTATGAAGCTACAAGTACGAGGCGAACTCGTCTTGTCGGGCCAATTCAGTGAGCGCAGCGTAGTCAGAAGATATAAGACTTACGCGATAGAAAGAGAGGCAACTTCTAGGTGAATATAACTGTAGGTAATTAGCGCTGTGCGACCTGAATTGCACTTTATTGTGTCATAGCAAAAATTGTTTTTTATTTAAATTTATATTGCGGAGTGAATCATCTATATTAATTTGAGGTTTTAGCTTGCAAATAAACACTTTTAAATGACTAGGTAGATGACTGTTACTGAGAAACGAAATTATTATTTAGTCACAGATAACCCCAACCCTTTAAAATAAATGAAATAACTAACAGATAAATGGAACAAAACGCATAGATATAAGCTCAAACGACGGTAAACATGCCACACGGCCAAACAAACAAAATGCACACCATGCTATACTTATGTGGGAAACACCATGATGATAAGACTATACGACTAGACGATTGGCCGAGGGGCGTGGCTAGACCGATGATTCACTATTTTCTTAACGCGAATGGACTATAACGGCTGATTATCCAATGACATCTATTTTATCTGTGGCATAAAATTGACGTTTGACAGTTCTTTTATGGTGACATAGTTTTTTTTTTTTTTTTTTTTCTCGAATAAAGATATCTAGCGTTAAAATAATCAGCCGAATTCTTCAAATCAACGCATTTTCGAGCACAACCTCATTCGAAATAAAAATGACATTGCGTGTAGTCTAGTGGTAATTGTTATTATGTATTATGTTTACTAATCTACTTACTACTTGTCAAACGAGAGGTTTACACAGTTCTAGTCCCATCCCATGTCCCATAAAAGTAAGG
Source organism: Agrochola macilenta (assembly GCA_916701695.1). Taxonomy (NCBI): domain Eukaryota; kingdom Metazoa; phylum Arthropoda; class Insecta; order Lepidoptera; family Noctuidae; genus Agrochola; species Agrochola macilenta. The sequence goes on from OU753578.1 coordinate 7,396,061, forward strand.
CTTCCTAGGACGGCTTATATGGTTTGGAAGGAAAATGACAAAACAACCATTTGAAAATCCAAAACCTTCCGACTTCGCCCGAACGCATTATGTTTATTTTCAAACCTTAATGGATTTTTTCAAACCTTCATTACGCGAAGCACCTCAATTCAAACATTATTAAGAGTGTTTATTCTGAAAGTGGGCAACATCGCAAATATTTCGCTGTTTTGATTAATTTGGCAATATTTACTGCATGGAAATATGAAATATGGCTGACTAGTGAACTAAAATATTGAATGTTTTTTTTTTTTTCATACGTAGCCCCACACTAAGAATTTCTTCTTGTATCGTGGGTGCGTTTACAAACATAGAAACTCACATACACTAACACCCAGACCCGGAACAACAACTTGCAGATCATACAAATATTTGTTCCGTGCGGGGATCGAACGCGCGACACGTTGCACAGCAGTCGATCGCTCAGCCACTGCGCCAACCGTGTCGTCAATTAATATCGTAACACCGAATATTTTGTTTTAGATGTAAAAAAAAGTATTTGGGAACTTTCCAAATGCCTTTTTTACACCTAAAACGGTTACAACATCAAATTCAGTGTTATAATTGCAATTCATTATTAATATTCTAGTTCGGTAGTTAGCGTACAGTACATTTCCATACAGTAATATTCCCAAATTAATAAAAACAGGTAAATATTTGACAGCTATTGGCGACGTTGCCAACTTTTAGGATGAACGCTCTTAATAGTTCCCTAAAAAAACAATCAAGATTCTTAGCATTTCACCAGTTTCTCTTGATCTAACGAATAACAAGATAATATGTACTGCGATCGCCAATCATTTTGGCATACGTGGCGATAATGACAATATGTACTATTTTTGTACTCATTTTAACTTATCATGGCTTAAAATATAAACAACGAAAATCTTTTACATCTAAGTGTAATGCAGGCCACACACGTTACGATATTCTTGCGCAGAATTGAACTTGCACAAGCACGGGCGTCACCGGGGGGGGGGGGGGGGGCAAAGGGGGCACACCCCCCTAGAGTTATTTAATGTTCCATATCTCCTAAACGGGGTTTAATACGGAGTTTGGGGACGTCATATTAGTATCTGTTTTGGTGGTAGGCCCAGTCATAATACCTATTATGGTTTCTGCTCTAGAGTTCTGAATAATTTTGGAAAAAACGACTCAAAAGGTCCGTTTCGAATCCATACATGGAAGTTATTTTTTTCTCAGATTTTATCGGGACTACCGAGTTGAAACTGATTTATCAAAAATCAAATGTCCACCAGCGTCGATTTTGGACTCTTGACTGTACTTACAAATCATACTTTTCCCATCCTCCACTTACCCCCCCCCCCTGGACCATCCGCTGGCGACACCCTTGTACACAATACATTAACATTTGTGGGATGGATTAGCACAAGTATCCGAACCATTCGGTGTTACGCAGACTTGTGCAAATCTTAACTTGCGCAAGTATTTCGTTACGTGTATGACTAAAATAAAGTTTCTTGTTTGACATACAGACGAAAGGACAGAATCGGGTCATTCATAAAAGTCAAAAAGATATTATTATCAGATAACGATTTTCATTCATAAAAGTCAAAAAGATATTATTATCAGATAACGATTTTCATTCATAATGTTTTATCACGGGAAGTAGGCATTTATATTATTGTTGATAAGATTATTATGCAGTATTTGACATTCGCAACAATATATGAATGATAATGATTGATAAAAATGCTGCATTTTTATCTCAATCAATCGATCGGGTTGATTTGCCTAATCTTTTCTTTCGTAAATGCCGCCGTTGTATGGTGTTATGCCCTGAGGTTGTCACGACAACTTAAATAAGAATATATAGTTCCTGGGCTTAAATATGAGACTGTAGATAGACGAGTTAAATAGTCGAAGTTTTTATAAAACGTTATGTGCCATATTTACGTCCTCATACAGTACTAAGAAAGTTATATCCATGGTTAGGCCCTTTCCTCATTGGTCATGAGCGGTGCGGGATCAGCATGCTCGGTATACTCGGTACCGAAAGCTCACCGAGCGCCTATAATTCAATGAGCGATTCCTGATTGGCTCGGTATGCTAGTGGGTATGGTAGTAGGTATGGTAGTGGGGCGGGATCTTTTCGGTATACCGCGTCTCGGTAGGAACATCCAGTGTCCGCTTAGTATTTGAGACACGTTGCGACGTTTAATTGAAAATATATACCCTTTTTTTTGTTATTTATGGATGTCGAACTACTAACACCAGTTTCATAAGTTTTACTATACTAACATTCTATGAATAGTTAAGTCTGAATTAACAAGTTTATATATAGGTACCGCATGATTTCTTTTACCGTCTCGAAAAAATAGGGTGTAATAGGTGAACGGAGTAGAAGCCTATGGCACAGATTTGTTTTTATAAAAAAAAATATCGAAATTCAAATCACCCTGCTAAATGCGGAATTTATCAATGAATTCGTAGCTTCCCTTAGCGGCCGATAGGTCGTCGCCGCACTTGCCGTCGACCTGTCCCAAGCCCGCTCGCGTGGTCAATGCTACTAAGCAAATATTCCCGGGTATGGCTTCTGTTCCACTTACACTTCACACCATATTATTCTCGAGACGGTAAAAAAATTCAACCGGTATATTTTTTTTTTAACAGCGCTTCCGTTTTTTTCGTAAACGGAGATAAATATCACACACTACAACATCTTCATCACTCGAAGACGACATTTTAGTATAGTAGAAGTTTTAGTTGTAGACTTTAGTTTTTGGAAAGCTTATCCAGTTCAAAACGACAATCCTTTCATCTGTACGTCAATTGATTAACATAAAAAAATAATATAATTTACCTCAGCATCATCGATGTCATCTGTAAGTCCGTTGAAGGTCGTGTTTCTGTGCGCCCAGCCATTCGCACCGCCCGATATTGTCACGTCCACACCTGGAAGACAATGCACATAATATATTAGGAGTGGGCAGGCAGTGATAGTCTAGTGGTGTGACCGTCAGACTGCCAAGTCATAGGTCTCGAGTTCGAACCCAAGGCACAACATCGCCACATGCGAACTACGCATCACACTGACGTCACGCAAAATCCTGTATCGCGCAAACTGAGTTTACCGCGCGATCAGCATATATTTAACTTCCTGATATCAATCGTCGGGCAGTTGCCCGCCAGACACAACACCCGTCTGGTCGAAGGGTCCCCTCCGTTTTCTATAGAGGATGAGTGAACTTTACACCCTGTTCCTCATACCTCTATACATGTATCACCTAAAAGATTGGTAAGACTTACTGGATCCATTGCAACCAGACGAGCCGGATGATCCGGACGAGTTTGATGACACCGGTTTCACTGCAGTCTTTGTGTTTCTGCAAAAAAACATTTAAAATACGTATTAATACTGTTTTAAATTAAAACCTGACTTGGTCATCAAAACCTTAGAAACCTAGGTAGTGGATATATTTATCATTCTGGCGAATATAGGGTATATGTGCGCAAGTTTGTGGAATATTGTGAAAAAATTAAAGTTTTCGTTTAAAAAAAAAACCCTAGCTCCAATGTGTGATTCCAGATTTTTAATTTGTCTGTCTGTTGTGATGTTTTGTTTATACCTTTTTTTTTAAATTTTGTTGACGTCGAGTTTTAGTTTTTATAACTTTAATTTTTATTTTAATATGTTGGGGTTATAATTTATTTGAAATGTGCTAATTAAGCCCTTTCATTAAATACCCAAAATGGCATGTTTTTATTAGAGAGCGCTATATTCTTCTATATTTAATGTGACGTCACATAGCATATAACCAGCGGACGATCAAGACGCTTCCAACGACGCTTCCACTAAAACAGTTATCGTTATGGTTTATTTTCATTTAAGGTATGCGGTTTCTAGTATTTCCACCATCACTTGACACACGGATACGGGTATTTTATTGTTTCTAGTAAGTTATTGAATTATTCTAATAATCAACTGTTCTGTAGAAAGAACAAATTCACTCACAAGGCTTTCGCAAACCCTGGCTTGCTTAGATCTTTCACATTCACTACTTTAAAGCCATGGGCCATACACAGTATATCTGCCTAGCCTTTCCCCAACTATGTTGGGGTCTGCTTTCATGTTAACCGGATGCAGCTGAATACCAGTATTTTACATGGAGCGACTGCCTATCTGACCTGCAAAACCCAGTAACTGGGTAATACGATACACCTTGGTAAGACTGGTTGTCGAACTTTCTGGCTTCTGACGATCCGTAACGACTATCAAAGATCCACGAATGACAGTCGGGACCAACGGCTTAACGTGCTTTCCAAGGCACGGAGGAGTATCAGTATGTTAAGATAGTCACCCATCCACAGACCAACGCCGGCAAGCGTAATTAACCTGATGGATCGACCCGTGCGGCTGTTATTACTTAGCCACGAGCTCCACAGTATACTTAAAATAATTCATAATAAGGATTCAACTTACTTGTCTGAACAAGTAGGAGGGCGCGGCGGTACGAACGCATCTACCACAACCTGTTCAGTCCCTTTGATTTCCGCCCGACAGAACGGGCAACCTTGACCTTCTGAGTCCTGAAAAGAGATAGAACGTGTTTTTTTATAATCTAATTCTTGGCCTTATCGTAATGAAAATCTGTTCCATAATTTAAATTACGAATTACAATAATGTTACTTGTACATGGAAAGAAAAAGATCCAATTAATCATATGCTAAAGTTCCATTTTGAGTGTATGCGTGACTGTTTCAGAATATTAATGCAAATTAACATACAATTTAGGGAGCCTCCTCTTAAGTTTCGAATTACAATTACGAGAAATCGATTTCGTGAAAAGAAAATATATTTTATTACGGACACGCACAAGAAATACGCAATAAAAATGAATAAAATAATGGAGAAAAAGACCCGTGGGAGGTCAAAAAGCCTCCTATTTCAGCGTAATGCTGCGATATTATAACAATAAATACCACAGCACACACTTTTGGTCTATAAATAAACCTTTGATTTTTAAATAACCAATGTAAATATTAAATAATATAAATAATAATAATTATTATTAACAATTAAATAAAAAAATATTAATAATTTAATTATTATTAATAATAATAATATAATACAGGGTGTCTGAAGATATCGACGCGATAACTGTTACCATGGTTTCAGTACATGGTTCTGAACCCCACTGAGTTGAAATTATTCGTCGGTTATTTAAAAATAAACTGCTGTTCCATATTTTTTTTTAATAACAGTTTTTTTTTAAATTCAGAATCATGTACTGAATCCATGGTAACAGTTTTCGCGTCGATGTCACCCTGTCCCTGCCACCCTGTGTATGTACATTATAATATATTGGTTGGTTACAATTTGTACTTACGATTTGCCACGCAGTTAGGCAGGGTGTACATAACAGATGTCCACACGGTTCTATCCTGATATCCTTGTCGTTCTCTGCACAGATCTTACATAACTGGAACGTACTTCCTGAAATTTTATAAATTTAGGATGAGTTAGGTTTCTTTTGTTTTTAAGAGCCCATGGATAAGTACCTCAGCTCAAATTCACTTTTTATCTCGCTCGCATACTGAGTGAGTGCGAGACTGAATGGGGTGATGGCGGCTCCAAGGCGCCGATAGTTAAGGTAATTTTCTTTTTACGGTGAAAATAACGGCAATAAAAAATAAAAAAACATGTCTGCTTTATATTTAGTTCAGTTATTATGCAAAGTTTCATGATCTACTTTGAAGTATTTTTTTAAATAATAGCGGTTTATGGTTCGGTTTGGAAGTAACTTTGTAATTTTTTTGAGACGGTTCTAAAAATCGCTAGACTTCATAATGCATAATCAGCCTATTATATTCCCATTGCTGGGACCCAGGCCTCCTCTCAGTGAGAGGGAGTGGGCTGTAATCAACCACGCGGGCCCAGTGCGGGTTGGTAGATGTCACATGTCTTCGAATTTGCAGTAGCACTTGCCAGTTTCCACACGATGTTTTCCTTCACCGTTTTGAGAGCAATGGTGATGGAATAAATTACACAAAGTAAATCGCCTGCTTGGGTTCGAATTGACGACCTACAACTTGTAAATCAGGGCTGATACCACAGGGCCACCACTGCTCTTCACCAAGTATTCTACGTGTAATCTGCTGATTTTCATCCCTTACATCTAACTGAAAGTCGAAATCAAAATTCTTAGAAAATGCCTAAATACAGGGTGGCAGGGACAGCGACGCGAAAACTGTTACCATGGATTCAGGACATGATTCTGAACTCCCGCGTTGAAATTTTTCGTCGGTTATTTTAAAAAATATCTGCTGTTCCATACATTTTGATCGCGTAGGTATTGCACTTTTCTATGAAACAGCAAAAAAAAATAAAAAAAAATACCGACGAAAAATTTCCATGAATCCATGGTATCAGTTTTCGCGTTGATGTTCCTGCCACCCTGTGTACTATTAAACTTTCGTTTACTAACCCATTTCACAATATAACTCGTACTGTTCTTGCGTGACGGTGATATGGTCTTCTGCCGGTGATATGATGGCGCTGCTTAAGTCCGGGTTCACGTCCCGTCCGTCCGGATATAGGTAGCTGAAAGCATAGTATGGCCTTTTTTAATGCTAGGGTCATCCTGATTATGCTGAAACTAGAAAAACAAGATAAATTTTCACGCAATGGGAATGCTGTGTTTAAGTTGAAACGGTTTTCAGGAAACAGTAAATAAATATTTTAATAGATAGAATTAAAAAAATTACCTTCACTCGGTTTTTTTAAAGTTTAATCAAGTTTTTCTGTTAAATAAAACTCATTGCAAAATTAAATGGTTTGATTGGCAGTTCTGATTTAATTTAACCAATTACAACACTTAAGGCTGAACTAGTCGCGGGCTCGAACTATTCAATTCAATTCATTTATTCAATAACAATTTTTACATCGTGTCTGAATTTCTCTAACTACCTAAACCTACTTATGAAACATCATGCATGCAATCCATATTTAAATTATTACAATAAAATTATCAAAATTACATTAAAATCAGAATAACAATAAAAATAATAAAAAAATATAAAAATAAATGTCATAAGTCAATTCATAAAATTCAATACAATGTTCATTTCAAATCAATAAAATTATGTTACTTTCAACTTTTGTATTAATTTATAATTCATCAATAGAATACAGACACTTATTTAACAAGAACCGTTTAAGCTTATTCTGAAACCCACTTGTATATACTAGACTTTTTATTTCTGTCGGCAGTTTATTGAACATTTTTAATGACTTGTGGTAGGCGCTATGCTTTGCTACGTTCAGGTGAGTCACTTGCTTCATCTGGAGATCTTTTCTTCTTGTACTCTCCCTTTTTTTCCTTTCATCTTCAGTCTCATATTCAAAGATATATTTTGATAAGTGACTAAGTAGGACCAAAATGTACAAACTTGGGACTGTCAATATATTTAAGTCATTGAAATGTGGCTTGCATGATTCTTGCTGTTGAATTCTAGCTATGGTTCTGACTGCTCTTTTCTGAATCACAAAAGCTTTTTGAGTATTGTAATCATAACTTCCGCCCCAGAAAAGTATGCTGTATCTCAGTTTTGACTCAACTAATGCGTAATAGACCATTTTTAAATGTTTTATGGTTACCTCGTTTCTTAGACTTCTTAGTACGTAACAGGCAGAGCTGATTGCTTTCTCTAGGTGTGTTAGCTCTTGTTTCCACTTTAACTGGCTATCGATATGAACTCCCAGAAACTTAACCACTGGGACCACGTTCACTGTTTCTCCATTTATGACGCAGTTAATGCTGTCTTTATTTTTGGAAGTAGAACGAAAAAGCATTACATTAGTTTTACTGGCATTAACTTCAAGACTGTTAACAGCAAACCAGCTGTGAAAGATATCTAAGGTTTGATTAACTATGGAATTAAGATCGTTTATATTGTCAGCCGAAACAACTGCATTGGTATCGTCAGCAAACACTACAAGCTGGATAGATCCCGCAGCTTTTCCACTCATGTGTTGTATAAGGTCATTAACAAACGCAATAAAAAATATCGGACCCAGTATGGAGCCTTGTGGTACGCCAGTGTGCACAGGAGACAGTTGGGACCTATATGTTTCTTCACTTGGACAAGTTTTACCTGAAGAATTTGTCTGTGACTCCACTGCTTTGATCTCCACGAACATCTTCCTGTTTTTTAAATATGACGTTAGAAGTGCCAATACTTTACCCCTGACACCGTAGTGCTCAAGTTTTTCTAGCAGTAATTTGTGATCCACCGTGTCAAATGCTGAACTTAGGTCTAAGAAAAGCCCAGCTACTTTCTGTTTGTCGTCCAATCTGCTAACTACGTCCTTAATTAGAGTTGATATTGCGTCTTGTGTCCCAACGTTTTTCTGATAACCAAATTGTCTTCTACTTATCACTCCATTTAGGTTGAAATGTCTGAGTAATCTAGTTTTAATTAGCTTTTCAAGAATTTTTGAGTGAATAGGTAGTAATGACTAACTGGTGGGCGTGGCCAAAAAGCACGCTGTCTCATATGGCATCGTGTCCGACAGAGATAGTATCAGTGATGAGCAGTTAGACGCTGGTCTACATGCACAACGTCTACGAAAATCGAGTTTTATGAAAAAACGACTGCATAAAGAAAGAAAGAAAGAAAGAAAATACATTTATTTAGCACAGACTAAAAACACACACAATATAATTTACACAGCAGATAAAAAATAAAAAACAAATAAAAAGTGTAAAGTGCACTCAGTAACAAATAAAGTTTATTGAATTGTTCTATAATTAAGCTTTGTCGGTGCTGACTTTGTATTGGAGATTTAACACTTATTTTATTACTTATTTGCGCCCAAAGTTGCGTTAAATTTAGCAAGAGAAAATAATCTTTGTTGGCTCCAAAAATTGTAATGGCTTATTATTTTACCATTCTGTTTCCGCACGTACAAAATGAATGATGAGACAAAACGATATCTTATACTTTGGATGTAAAATGTCAAACAGTGGAGTAAAACCCCCCCGAAATTTGAATCAACTAGTTCCCCCTTAACATGGGACTCGGCAGCGAAACTGATCGGAACCTTGATCAGCGCATAAGTATAATCAGCTCATAATGTCCCCACTTATGGGTCGGAAACACGCCCAGTTCCCTTCACCGTTTTGATAGCAGTGGTGATGAAATTATTTACAAAAAGTAAAGCGCCCGCTTGGGTTTGAACACACGACCTACTACTGCTGATCATCGCGCAGCGGTTTTATAATGAAGTGTTAAATCCATCACTGTTTCTTCACACAAAAGACATACTAGCTTCATCTCTTTCTAGCACTGGAGCAATGCTTATAAACCAGAGAAATGTGCGTGAAACAGAGTAAAATCCTATAAAAAAGTAACAAGTTAGAGTCAATAATTAGTATAAACTTACAACCCTTCTCGATACCCGTCCAGCAACGCTTGCACTAAGCTCTTGTTCTGCGGTATAGTCTGTAAAATCTCTCCGTCCACCGTGACGTACCCTATCGCCCATTGGCCGAGCCGCGTACACGATAACCTGGAAATAAAAGGTGATTGGTTAATATTATGGTAGATTGGAAGGCAAGGAGCTGGCTGCAATAAATATATCTTTATATTTTATGCATCATCACTACCAACCCGCACTGGACCCACGTGATGGATTACGGCCTACTTACTCTCACAGAGAGGAGAGCCGTGTCCCAGCAATGGCAATAATGGGTGGATAACATCATGCCAATATTTCCCAAAACTGTGAGAAGTGATGTCTCAAATTACATCAGTTTTGTTCAAGATCTATGTAAAAGGAGGCGAGCCTATTTAGTGGAAAACCTGGACAGGTTACAGGCTGGCTTATTGGTGATTCAAACGAATTCACTCGCCCGGGCTAATAAACACATATACTGTTTTTTTTTTTTTTTGAAAATTGCATTGAATGGTTAATCTTTATACCGCGTTATCTTATCTTTATACCACATTAGCTATTTTAGTATTGCTCGTGTCGACACAAAATAGTAGATGATACTACAACAAGTGAAAAAAAAAAAAGAAAATTTAATTCTAGGGACTAAGTTGGACCCCGAGAGCAGCGAAGGATTTTAGAGTAGAATCACGAGCGTATCGAGGGATTCTAGATTAGAATCCTGAGCGGAGGGAGGGATACAAGGACCGAGATGGTGGAACCATTGACTGCGAGAAAATAAATAGTAGTATAATAAATTTATCACATGATACCTATTATATGTATGATCAATAATAAGAGAAAAAAGAATAATACCCGCACGGTTCGATCCATCAGGTTAAGCTACGCTTGCCATGGTTGGTCTGTGGATGGGTGTCCATCTTAACATACCGAGACTCCTCCGTGCCTCGGAAAACACGTTAAGCCGTTGGTCCTGGCTGTCATTCATGGATCTTTGACAGTCGTTACGGGTCGTCAGAAGCCCGAAAGTCTGACCACCAGTCTCACCAAAGGGTATCGTATTACCCAGTTACTGGGTTGTGGAGGTCAGATAGGCAGTGGCTACATGTAATATACTGGTATTCAGCTGCATCCGGTTAGATTGGAAACCGACCCCAACATGGTTGGGAAAAGGCTAGGCTGGTTGAAGAGAATCGATGAATAAAATGCCCTTTTTGAGTGGCAATGGTAAAAAATAATATATGACACGTACAATTTCAATCCTTTTAACCATTTTTACATCAGAATTTCCATGAAACCGATTGATATTATAACAAGGCAATAATTAAATTCATATAGTTAAGACCGCAACCACCTACACAGTTCAAGTTCAAAACAATATGCCGTGGGTGCAAATATTAAAGATAGGTGTATAAATTCGAGTAGACTGCTACTCACATGATATTATCCATTGACAAACCCGGGTAAAGGTCAAACCAACCCCAACCCAAATTTGGAATAGCCGTTGCATTTCGAAGATACGGAATACTGGCATATGTGAAACGCTAGCTTCAATTAAATTTGCACCCTATTTCAATGTTCACAAGTGACAAATTTCAGCGATTTGGATTTTGAGCTCAACGTGTAAATTGATTAATAATGATAGGTGTCACTTTGTTAGATAACGGTTTTCAGTGAATGGACTATGTTCGGAAACTGAAATTATTCATGTTTCGGCGAAATTATGACGGGAACGATTAATGGAGCGGGCGTAAAACGAATTTTAAACGTTCTGTCGATGAGATTTCAAATTTATTGATTTTGTCATGTCTACGTAGTCGGGCCATAAGTTCTGTCACATAAGTAAAATTTCCAATTTAGAATGCAAGCCGAGGAAAATATTATGGGCATTCGAAATTTGAATATTTAAAGAAAATAAAAACAAAGGGTTTCTGGAATTTTGTTCATTTTCTAAAATGGAGTGGACGCGCAAAGAAGACAGAGTCGCAGTAATTGCATTGCATCGTTGCGGTCACGCGCCAACTGAGATTTTCAAACTGCTGAAAAATTTGAAAATTCCACTGAGATTTATTTATCGTACTATCAAACGATTCAGGGAAGATTCAAGATTAGAAGATAAACAAAGGAGCGGTCGACCTCGTACTGTTCGGACTCCAGCGGTCATCAAAGCAATGCAGGCGCGAATCCAACGAAATCCTGTCCGCAAGCAAAAAATGTTGGCTCTGCAGATGGGGCTAAGTAGAACTACTGTTAAAAGGGTGTTAAATGAAGACCTAGGACTGCGTGCTTATAAGAAAAAAACAGCACATCTTCTTAACGCACGGCTGAAGAAAATCAGACTCGAAAGAAGCCGGGTTTTGTTAAGGCGGTACGCGGGAAAAAAATACCGCGAAATACTTTTTTCAGACGAAAATTTTTTTAATGTTGAGGAGAGTTTCAAGAAACAAAATGATAAAGTGTATGCACACTCTAGTGAAGAAGCGAACAAACGTGTACCACGTGTTCAGCGTGGTCATCACCCTTCGGCATTCATGGTTTGGCTTGGGGTGTACTATTTGGGTCCAACGGAGGTGTTTTTTTGTGAAAAAGGAGTGAAAACCAGTGCCCTCGTATATCAAAACACAGTCCTAACAAACATTGTGGAACCTCTTTCACAAACAATGTTCGAAAACAGGCACTGGGTATTCCAGCAGGATTCTGCGCCGGCTCATAAGGCGAAAAGTACCCAAAACTGGCTCACGACCCGTGGAATCGACTTTATCAGCCATGAGGATTGGCCCTCATCCAGTCCAGACTTGAATCCCTTGGATTACAAAATATGGCAGCACTTAGAGGAGAAGGTCTGCGCTAAACCCCATCGCAATTGGAGTCACTTAAAGCATCCCTGATTAAAGCAGTCGCCGATATTGACATGAATGTCGTGCGTGCTTCGATTGATGACTGGCCTTGCAGATTGAAGGCTTGTATCGAAGCAAGAAGAGGACATTTCGAATAATTTTAATGTGGTTTAAATCTGTATTTTATACCCTTTTATTTGTTATATAAATGGTTGTAGTGCGTAACTCATTGTGTCATTTATTTAACTTTCCATATGTGACAAAACTTATGACCAGACTACGTATATTGTTGAATTGTTGTTTGATTTAATTGTTAAATGTCTAGTTCTAGGTCGTAGGTTTGAACCCTCCTGCCAGGGTTGCGAGTTTGTTGGGGATATCGTGGCCCCGGCACACAGGCAACGGAAGGAACACGGGTGGCTTTTAGTCAGCAAAAGTCTGACACGCCCTCCCGTTCCGCCCAGAGCGGGAGAAGTTATTTGATAATTTCCCAACCAAAAAAAAAAAAAAAAGGACCTACAGTCCGCGTCCTAACCGAAGTATGATGGACAAATTTTTTTAAATACTTTTTTCTATAAGCTTAGGACTTTACTCACCTAAACACATAACTGCCAGCCTTATGGATATACTTCTGGAGCCTCGCCTTGACCTCGTCGTACGTGAGAAACGCCACGTATCCAGGATGTGTGACCGCCAGCAGTTGCCAGTTGCGGAGTAACGTGCTCCAGGGCTGGAATAATCTGGAATGGTTGATGAGAAGCTTTAGTGAAAAGTGTGAAAACATCTCCCAATAAATTTAGTGGATAAGTTGGAGGAGGAGGGGTCAAGAGACCGCGATCTCATTTTCAATATAGATGTTTCTCACTAACTCGGGTTTCTCGCTTATAGAGGTACAGGAGTGGCCTTTCTCATTTATAGAGGTTGAGGTTGTGTTAGTTCCCTGAAATTTAATAATTAGTCATAAATAGCAGATGTTAAATAACGCCCGATTCTCGTTTATAGAAGTTCAGGCAAGTAGCAGTCTGACTTATAGCAGGTCCATGAGTGAAAAACGACTTTCTCTTATAGAGGTTTTAGAGGATTATAATGACAGAACCTGGCAATTAATTTCATTTATAGAGTCTTCTCGCTTACCCAGTTCTCACTTATTCAGGTTTGACTGTATTTGAAGAATACGTTGATCCGGGTAGAAAGGTACAGTCAGCATCAAAAGTTGATGACCACATTTAGATTTTCAAAATCGCTGTACACCGTATTCACTATTAGCACTTCACTATACAGCGATTTTGAAAATCTAAATGTGGTCAACAACTTTTGATGCTGACTGTACCAATGAAGTAACGTTCTAATCTGGCATTTTATGTAAGGTCTAAACCGTGAGGTGTTGTAGATGTCAAGGTACGGGTGCAGTACTCGGGTTAGGGTTGGGCAGAAATGTACCTATAGTACACCCACATTTCGCCGTTATATTTAAGTACCATGTATTCCTCAAATGAAAAACCCAATAACACTGCCTGACCTGGGGATTGAACCCAGGACCTCATGCTCAGCAGTAGCGCTTGCGACCACTGGGCCAACGAGGCAGTCGGGTGCGGCACTTATCTGGTTTTATAAGGTGGACTCCGCTTGTTTACTAAATCATTACATTACATTAAAAGTATAAATAATTTTTAACTTCTTCACATTGAAAGTCGGTAACTAAAACAATCAATAATCAGCCTTCTTCATCACACTGAAAGTAATTAAAATAATCAATAAGTAAGGACAGGCCGGACTTGTGTGTATTTGGCCGGACACGATCGTAAAAAGCCGGACACCTGACAACCCTATAAACGACACAAGAAGTACATACAGCTTTTTTCTACTCTGAGCTTATGTACGGAAATCCTATACAATGGGAGATCAGCTTATACTGGAAATGTATAGCTTGATGTCTAGCCGTGTGTCTAAGTCCATCAAGGTAGACAAATTTTGGCAACCATCTTCGTACCCCAAAAATATGATCCCCCCAGAATCACTCACCTCGTAAAAACATCAAACTCAAAGTTAGATATGAAGTCGTTACACGTGAGATCTATGGTGGTCTTCAACGCCATCGTCTCCAACCCTGATGATATAGGATGCACGTTGTTGAGCTCCTCCCGGAAGATCTTCCAAGGGACTAGGGTGCTGTGGGCAGAAGAAAAGTTCAGGTTAGTTATATTTTTAACAGATATCCAACGGCATCGCTGCCAACCCGGGCGAATATGGCGGGTCGAGCTTGACCCATAGGCGGGATTAGCACATATTGGCGCGTAGGATCATGTTGAGCGGAAAAAAGGCCTTTGCCCCGCAGTGGGACAACAATGGCTGATTTAAATATTATTTATTAACTAAGGAATCAATCTGCCTAACCTTTTCCTAACTATGTTGGGGTCGGCTTCCAGTATAACCGGATGCAGCTGAATACCAGTATTTTACATGGAGCGACTGCCTATCTGAACTCCAGAACCCAGAACTGGGTATTACGATACCCCTTGATAAGACTGGTGCCAGACTTTCGGGCTTCTGACGACTCTTAACGACTGTCAAAGATCCACGAATGACAGCCGGGACCAACGGCTTGTGCTTTCCGAGGCACGGAGGAGTCTCGGTATCTAAAGATGGTCACCCATCCACGGACCAACCCCGGCAAGCGTAGCTTAACCTCATGGATCGACCCATGCGGCTGTTATTACTTAGCCACGAGCTCCTCTATTGATTAACTAAGCAAAGAAAAAAAATTGGTGGTGTCTCCCAGAAAATATTTATTTTTGATGGTGATCACTGTCATTGAGAGATATGAGCACGTCAAAAAGTTTGGTAGGTACATAAAATAGGATGTAGCGCAGAGTATAAAAGCTAAAGTAAGTATAATATACTCCATGAAGGAACCAAAGAGCTGGCAAGCTCGCGAGATTAATCTACGTTGGCTTAGTCTGTAAAGCTTGAGTAATCTTGTTGCATCGTACACTGTGCGAAGTATCACGCTTTACGTGAATCCTCTCTAGTGGACTGGACTTTTAAAGCTTAGCTTTTGAGTTCATACATTACCAAGAAGCTGACAAATTTTAATTATTGAGTGCACAAGACAAACTTGGACACGAAATAAAATGGCTTAAAAGGCCCAGAGGACCCAGATCTTTCACTAAGTACGTCCCTCGGAATTACGGTTACCATCCGTCCGGTTTTGTCCGGCTTTTTGGTCCCCCGTCCGGACTTTGTCCGCCCTTTTAGACTTAAAGGGATTTTCTGTAGAAAATTGAAAAGTTAAATAACGAATAGGAAAGCAAAATGTCCCGCTTTTTGACGGGAATTTTAAAATTTCGAAATGGTAACGCTACTCGGATATGGTGCTCAGAATATGGTTAGATGGGTGAGGAATTGAGGATCATGTTGCCTATCCAATTGATTTAATTTCTAAGCCCCTGCATTTCCAACACCCCTTGTTTTCGTGATGGTAGCGTCCTTCCCGAACACAACATGGACATAAGCATAATATCATGCACATATTAAGTCTGCAAAGGGAGCCGCGACAATTACAAGGTCTAACATCACGCTAGGTCTGAATAAGTGGTAGTCGATAAGTCGAACCGTTATTGGTATACTAAACAAAAACAAAAGAAGGCCGACTCCTAGAGCTTTGTGCACACATCTGCCTAGCCTTTTCCCAACTATGTTGGGGTCAGCTTCCAGTCTAACCGGATGCAGCCGAATACCAGTATTTTACATGGAGCGACTGCCTATCTGACCTCCACAACCCAGTAACTGGGTAATACGATACCCCTTGGTAAGACTGGTGTCAGACTTTCGGGCTTCTGACTACCCGTAACGACTGTCAAAGATCCACGAATGACAGCCGGGACCAACGGCTTAACGTGCTTTCCGAGGCACGGAGGAGTCTCGGTATGTAAAGATGGCCACCAATCCACGGACCAACCCCGGCAAGCGTAGCTTAGCCTGATGGATCGACCAGTGCGGCTGTTGTTACTTAGCCACGAGCTCCTCCACGAGCTTTGTGCAGATGCGACTGCTAAAAGAAATAGCTCACATATCAACTCGGGAAAGGATCGTGACCGTATCAACTCGAGCCATTCAGTATTGTTTGTATGAAATTCCCTACTGCAACGCACACTAATCGGAATCGTAACGTAATCGCCTCGCCTCGGGACAAGCTCACGAACCGCGGCGATACGGTGACGATCCCTTTCCGAGTTGATATGTGTGTTATGACCTTAAGGCACCGACCTACCGCGACTAACGAAAAACGAGTTGGCGAACAACGAGCAGCGAGTGCACGACGGTGAAGAGCGATCTCTCGCTGGTATGCATAAAATAAAGTACCAAGCGTACGTCTCTCAGCGAGTGTTCTGCCCGCCAAGCGAGAGTCGCTGACCGAGTTCTCTCTTCTCAGCATGGACACCTTTTCGCTCGACTTGGTACGGCGAGGGTACATCTAACGATCTACATCTTTGACTAAAGGCAAAAGCCTTTCACGTCTTCAGTTAATATTGCTTGAACTTTAAAAAAAAAGGGTCAAGCAATATTAACTTAAGGGCCTTTAACGCTCTATCAATACAATACTTCCTTAAGGTACATGAAAAACCCTACCCGATAAGCGATACTTAAACGTACTATCGAAGAACTTCATATCTAAGCAGTTTGAAAACAAAATCCCGTGAACACGATGACCATATCTGTTACCGCCCCGGTTCTATAGCGGCCGAGCGCTGCAAGCAGAAATAGTCCTTACGGTGTATAGATATGAACTTCTTCGATGGTACGTCCGGCGCTATCTGTATAGTCAGCCCCGCTACCATCTTGCTAACTGGCTAATATCCACCAAGGCATGAACTCTTGTCTAAGTAATAACAGCCGCACGGGTCGATCACTTAGGTTAGCTCTTGTCGCTGCGAGGAACGATTACTCGTCGGCGGTGAGCGATCAACTATTAATATACTAATGTATCTCTTTTACTTACACGAGACCTACATTCTTTTGTACGTTTCTTGAGCGAGAAAATCGTTGGTAGTTAGTCGCTACTAGTACCTCGTCGGCGGTGGGACAGGTGCCTAAGTCGCCTCGCCCACGGAGACTTTTTGTATCGATACAGCCGCGATGCTGTCGCTGGTTGTGTACCTTCATCCAGATCCTGTATCGCTACTATCACGATGCTGTCGCGCTTCAGGGCACATTCCCCAGCACCCCTCCCTTCGTTCCCCCGATGTCGTCAGAAACGGTGGTGCGTTTGCATCGATACAGCCGTTTGCGTTTGCAACGTGCGATATTAGCGATGCAGAAGCGCGATTACAAAACGCGCGACAGCATCGCTACAAAAAGTCGCCGTGGGCGAGGGGCCTAATGTAGGAAACCTACTTAGAATCTTAGAAGTGAGATGGTCAATAGGACATCATTCTAAGTAACAAGTCCTCTGAGGTTATGCATACTTGTGTAATGCTGCTTGAACATCATGCATGACGCGGATGATGATTTCCCCTAAGCCCGAAGACGTGCTTTTCCTGACCCGAAGGAATTTCCAAACCACTTCATGTAAGTTATTTCAGCTTCTAGCAATAAATTCTTGCTAAGACATAAAATAAAGCGATGGTATCGCTCTCTGGTGGCTGGATGGTAAGCCCTTGGTCCCGGCTGTCATTTGTAGATCTTTTGCAGTCGTTACGGGTAGTCAGAAGCCCGAAAGTCTGACAACCAGTCTTACCAAAGGGTATGAGGGGTATCATGTTACTGGGTTGTGGAGGTCAGATAGGCAGTCGCTTCATGTAACATACTGATATCCGGTTCGACAGGACGTCGACCCCAACACAGTTGGGAAAAGGTTCGTCAGATTGATTGCTTTAACACCGTGATCTTTTCTTTGGTATGTAGTCTATTTGAAGCATTTGATCCTTATTTATTTATTTAAACTTCTCACACACAATAAGGTACAAAGACGGACTTAATGCCGTAGGTATTCTCTACCAGTCAACCAAGGGTGGGTAAGAGATAAGATGGCTGGTGCTCCGATTTAGAGGATATAATAATAATAAAAAATATCAAAAAGACAACAATGAATTATAAATAAAATAGGTACAAAAGTACATAATATAGTTTATATAAACTTATGATACACGTACATACATATTTACTATAAAGTTCAAAGGAAAAGAGGTAATTGAGATGACTCTACACTATTTGTTTTGAAAATAACTCTGCAATTTCCGCTTAAATAAAATGAAAAATACCGACTGGTGGCCGTCCTGATATCAAGAGGAAGCGCGTTCCAGAGAAGAATGGACTGAATATGAAAGGAAGAATTGTTGGAAGAACGCAGATTCATAGCATGTGAAGAACATAGATATTGGCAGTGAGCCATAAGATAAGAAGGAGGGCTGGGTGAGTTCAGAAGGGAGGAAAGCGTTGGCAAAGCGCGTAAACTTCTTCTTTGGCGAATAGACATCCATTTGAGCTCGGACCTGTAACTCGACACATGGTCATATTTCCTTAAGGCGGAAGCGTCAAGGTAGCCCGCGAAATTCAAATTTTGTTACGTTTTTTGCAATTTGCAGGTCAGTATCATGTTGTAAGTTGATTTAAATATGATTCGCAGCCGTATCAAATGTATATTTATAGAATTGTAACCATAAAAATGATCAATACAACTCTCTAAGTTCATATAATTCCATTGAATGACTATTTCATGAAATCATGACATTTGACGTTTGTGTTTACTTAAGGAGTTGTATTCCTGATTGTAATGATTATAATTATGTAAAGCCATATTTGTTACGGTCGCGAATCATATTTTAATCAATATAAAACCTGACACTGACTTGCAAAATACAAAAAACTAAAGAAAATTTGAATTTCGCGGGTTACCTTAGCGCATGCCCCTTAAGTTAATCTTTCATCAGTATAATATGGAGTAGACCTTCTGCACCCACCTATCGTCCCCATACAAAATGTTAATAGGAGTGGGAGACGGCGCGTGTTTTCCAATTAGCCGAATTAATTTCCTATAGTCGATTGAAGGGGAGCGGTTGGCATTGACAGTGGGCAGACGTAACGATTATTTGGGCATCCCCTCGACTGTTGAGGGGGATTATTTATTAATGTATGTATGTATCTGAGAATGAAATGGGCTTGTTTGTATTGCTGTTGTGGGCGTCGGTACTGAGACAGGAGTTTTATTAGGAGAGATGATGACGGGGTCTGCAGATGACAGTTACTGCAAAGAAGGGACATTTTTTGGGGGATGGTATTTTCGATACCTACAGAAAAGTAGTTTCTCGTTCTTTGTTTTCTGTGTTTACTTACGGTAAATAAACTCTTTGAATTAAGATTATTTTCTCTACAGAAAGAAGGCAATAACTGTTTAGTACGTCCTTGCATTCTCTTTAGAAGTGCATTTTATTGACTAGGTATCGTTATAGCGGTAAGTACGCAGCCCGACTTTTAATTTATTGGCAATCTTTCTGTGAATAAAAGTACTCATGAATACGAATAACATTTTTATAATGGGACAAACACTGCAATAACATAAAATAAAATAAAAATATGAAGATATTTTTTTTAATGAAAATTTCCTAGACCAGCTCCGATTTGAAAAAACAACGAGATTTCATTATTAAATGTTAGTTTAATCAATTATACATAATCCTTCCGGAATAAATTCTCTAATCTGCGTGCGCAATTTATTTACCAAACATGTAAACCAAAAACGAGTTTTCCACTCAGACAAACATAAACTTTATGAAAGTGTAAATAAAGTTGATTTTAGATCGACTAGTATTGTTGAAAAAGTCATAAAAAATATGAAGTTGTAGCGCAAACTGAACCTTATGTGTAGACATTACAGTTGTTTTTTCTAATACTCGTGTTTGTTTACATGTTTTGCAAATCAATTGCGAACGCAGCAGTATCAAAATCCGAAGCACCGTAAAAAGAAAAACGCGGTCACACAACTGACACGAAAAGCGACTTTAAATTTATAAAATGTATAAATATAGATAAGCTTAATCACAGCTTTTCCGTAAAGTGCAATGCCAGCAAAAAAAACTACCAAACTATCAATGAAAACTGTTTCACGAGCTCCCGGCATGGGCAGAGTGAACTTTTGCTCAGTTTCCATATTCAATGGGGAGTGTGGAGGCTGTTGCAGTTTCATTGAATATGCATCGACTTGTATTGATTTAGGACTGGCGTTCTACGCTGACGGTGCACACGGTTTTCTGACGAGGAAGTGTATTGAAAAGTTGATGTACTTTTTTTTTTTTTAAAGCCTTTTGTTATCCCCCTAAATGTTTTATAAACCCGGAATAAAGTTAGAATTAACGTACAGTTTTACTGATATGGGTGTAAAATGTAAAGTATGATGGGCTAGTAGGTACATACTTGTGTTGGTCCTTCAAAATGAGCTAAATATGCTTTTGATATGACTGGGGTCACATCAATAGTATTTAAAGTCAAAAAATCTAAGCTGTTAGCTTAGATTTTTTGACTCTTGATCTTTGCTAGCTAGTTTGACGTCTCTAAACTCAAATCTTTCGCTAGCTAGTTTGACGCCTCTAAACTCAAATCTTTCGCTAGCTAGTTTGACGCCTCTAAACTCAAATCTTTCGCTAGCTAGTTTGACGCCTCTAAACTCAAATCTTTCGCTAGCTAGTTTGACGCCTCTAAACTCAAATCTTTCGCTAGCCAGTTTGATGCCTTTAAACACAAATCTTCTGCTAGGTAGTATGACGCCTCTGAACTCAAAATATGTCGCTAGCTAGTTTGACGCCTCTAAACTCAAATCATTCGCTGCTAGTTTGACGCCTCTAAACAAAGAATCCTTCGCTAGACAGTTTGACGTCTTAACTAATACTGTTGTCCCTGTTGTTGCTGCTTTTACAAAAACAATATATTTTACAGAAAGCCAATGTTTTTAATACAGAGCAACAAATAAACATTTTTAGCACAACCTAAAATAAAACTCCCCAGTCCTACTTTGTCAGCATTATCTCGTAAATAAAAGCTGCCAACTAACTACAAGCTAAACTTTTTAGGGCACTAAGTCCAAATAGCTCTAGCCTTGGTCACTGTATAAATAAGTACAGTATTCCATCTTCATAGAAAACGGCCGAAACGACGAGCAAGTGGAGGTCTTATACACGAAATCCGTAGTTTCGGCCGAAGTTACTGGTGATTCCTACTCCGTATCGCCTACGGACATACAATTATTTTGAGTAAGAGTTAATAACACCACGATTCAACAGTTGTAGTGACAACTGTTATCAACATTCGGATTGAACCCTACACCCGTATTATTAACGTTTTTGGGCCACTTTCAGATTACGTACGATTCTTTCGAATTACTTTCGGACGGGCCCGTTTCTTCGTTGACGGACTTAGAGAGTAGGCCCCCAGTATCGAGTGCGCGGCGGGTTTATCTACCGAGCGGCCGTAGGTAATTATTTCAAGGTCACTGCTTAGATATAGTACTGCTACTTATATATTCTGTGCCGTGTTGGTTAATTACTATAGTTATTTACGTCCCTACAATATTTAATTGCCCCTAGCGCTTTCAGTAAAGCAAAAGGGTTAAAATCCAATTGGAAAGCGGTTCTCTCTTGTTTGTTAGGATAGTAAAGGAGAAGGTAATATATTATTCAAGTCTAATTATCGCAGTGGTAATTAAATTGGGCTGCGGCAGACAATTACAAAACTATTCATTATAAACCTATGTGATCTTACCTCATTGTTTTAGGTAAAAAGTTTGTGTTTCTTTACCCCTGACGAAAAAAGAGGGGTGTTCTAAGTTTAACGTGTGTATCTGTGGGTCTGTCTGCGCCATCGTAGCTCCCAAACGGCTGAACCGATTGTGTTTTTGTTTTGTTTGGAAGGTGACTTGATCGAGAGTGTTAAAGAAAATCGGTTCAGCCGTTTGAAGATTATCAGCTCTTTTCTAGTTGATGAATGGATGTGAGCATCTTCCAGAGGTCTGATCACCTGGAGTTTGCAGGATACCCAACTCCCTTACCAACTTACAACTCAGGTATCGTGTTTGAGCTCATTGGAATGGTCTCATTGAATAGGTTATAGATAGATGGTGAACAGCGTCTGGTGATAGCGTAAGAGAAATGAGAAAATGTTTGTGTCGGGTTTTTTTAAATGTTTAATTTACTTATGCTTGTCATGTTTCATTTCATTATACATAATTATGAAATAAAAATAATCAACAATGGTGTTGTAATAGAGTAATATACCGCATGCTTTTTTTACCGTCTCGAAAAAAATTGGGTATAATAGGTGAACGGAGTAGAAGCTTATGGCACAGTTTTTTTTTTTTTAAACTATTAAAAATATCGAAATTCAAATCATACGCACAACAATAAATGCGCGGAATTTATCAATGAATTCGTAGCTTTCCTCAGCGGCCGATAGGTATTCGCCGCACTTGCCGTCGGCCTCTTTGATATCCGTTCGCATTTGTATCTGAAAAGCTTTTCATGTGTATCGATGGCTGTATCCAGACTTTTGGGATTAAGTAGGGTGACCATGACATTCTATTTATTAACTACTGTTGTTAGCCTGTAGCATAAGTTTTTATTTTTTTCTGTTTGTTTCTATTGCATTTTATTTTTGCTGTTATATTCCATCACGTATTATTAATTCAAACTTGTTAATTTTAGTTTTTATATATTAAATTTATAGTTTAGTGCTTGTGGGACACCTAATATGGTTATGGGGCATGCGGTGCTAACCAGTAAGAAATTGTTACACTATTCTTAAATTATGGTAGATATTCCTTCAACTATCTACAGTGTAAACAATTGTTGGTTGGCCAATAAAGGAAATAAAATTAATAAATACATCCCACTGCTGGGGAAATGCCTGTCCCAATGACTTCCAGTGCTTGCGATTCAGGGCTAATGTGGAAGACGGGTCTATTGTATTGCGACATATTTTTTTTCAGATGTCGCAGCATCATGCTGAGATAGGAGCCTTTTGGCCTCGTACAGGACTTGCTTCTTTCAAGCGGTTAAATTTAAATTTTACTTTGTTTTTTATTGATTTTCTTTTTTATTTGTTTACTGTGTTTTTGTACTTAGTTTAATTTGTGATTTCCTGTGTGAGTCTTAATAAATACTCTTTCTTACTTTCTTTTTCTTTTGTCCAGCTCGTCTCGCCTTCTTCTACGAGGTCTTTTCGTTACAGTCCGGTCGTCATTAGAATGCGTTTTTGACACCTGTCAGTTTCATACACAGAATACTTCGCATCGCTTTTATGAACCCTCAGTGGTATATGCCATCTCTAATTTCTCAGTAGCAGCCCGGAGTCTGGATTTGTGCCACATGGGACTTAAACATAACTGGTGAATTGGTGAATGGTGTAGGTACTATAGGTACGCCTCTGCCTAACCCTTCGGGAATTCAGGGCTGATGTTATCTGTAGAAATGCTACAGAATACTTCGCATGGCTCTAATGAAACCATAGTCACAGATTAGTACAGATAAGTCACTCAGCTAAATAATTTAAATAAAAAAGCGGTCAAGTGCGAGTCGGACTTGCCCATGAAGGGTTCCGTATGAAATTAAATGTTTTTTTTATTTTTATATTTGAGTTGATTGATTGAAAGGTAAATTGCGGTTTACGATTTATGACGTATTAAAAAAAAACTACTTACTAGATCTCGTTCAATCCAATTTTCGGTGGAAGTTTACATGGTAATGTATGTACATCCAATATTTTTTTTAGTTTTATCATTCTCTTATTTTAGAAGTTACAGGGACACACACCCACACATTTTACCACTTTGGAAGTGTCTCTCGCGCAAACTATTCAGTTTATAAAAAAATTATATTAGAAACCTCAATATCATTTTTGAAGACGGGGAAGGACGGAAGGGGTAGCTATGGATAGCCATAGATACCACACAGGGTATGACGATTTAAAAAAAAATCAGTTAGTATGGGGAACCCCCAAAATTTATTGTTTTTTTTTTCTATTTTTGTGTGAAAATCTTAATGCGGTTCACAGAATACATCTACTTACCAAGTTTCAACAGTATAGTTCTTATAGTTTCGGAAAAAAGTGGCTGTGACATACGGACGGACAGACAGATAGACATGACGAATCCTAAAAATCGACTCTTGCTACGACACAATAAAGTGCAATTCAGTTATATTCACCTAGAAGTTGCCTTTCGTTCTATAGCGTAACTCTTTCAATCTTCCGACTACGTTCCGCCTACTGAATTCGACAAGTCGAGCCCGGCGCGTACCTACTAAGCTTCATACCTAAAATGCTGAGTGACCAATCTGTATTCATCCGTGCCATGGCACAAAGCCTAAATGTTATGTGACCATTTCATTCACCAAAGTCCTTGGTTAAATCGTTTTGGACACATTATGGCAGTCGCGTTACCACCATTGTTTTAATTTTATATTACGTTAGTCAGAATCTTTGTATGCAAATTAAATTATATTAAAAGGGCGTAGGCATAAACAGCACCAAAAGTAATTGAATTAAACATGAATACCGCAATTGTTAAGTGAGAAATATTTTTTCATACTTACTTAGTTTCCTTATTAGTATCTTCCTCATAAACTAATGGAATATAACAATGAAAACTTACCTACGTAAATATTTGCTAATTTGTTATGTAAAATGAACAATAATTATTTTATAACCTACTGAAGAAAAGTAAACAATCATTATGTATGGCGCTATAAACTTTACAAATATGACGGCGCGTCGTTAAACTTACAGAGTTTGATTTTTGAACGATTTTGACAGCCGGCAACATGACGTGGGTTAAGTCAAGTTGACGGCTGTCAAAATCGAGTACTAAGAAGGCGGCCCCCTGTCAGAAGAAAAGATCGCGAGCTTGGATCGAAGCCGGCATTGATTAATAATGACTGTGATATGGCGACTGGGATAATGGTGACCATGTTGATTGGTGACTAGAGTATCCTTGCAGTGCAGTGGGTTGATTGATGTGCGCTTGCGTGTTACGTACTCGGGAGAATGCTGTTTACATTATTGTTCATTCCCTAATGTGATCAGAGATTTGTGATTATTCAGAATATTATTGTGTTTCAATTAATTATATCTCCTAGCTAGCAAACCCACGCATAAGAAACAATAATACATCTTCTGATAAAGTATTGCCTTTGAATATTTTAATTTGCATTATTTTGTGGCTGTGTGCACAAAACAATGAAACCAAATTAAATTGTTTAGGTTCCATAACCATCATGCAAATATTTGTGCAAATTGCAATAATTTTCCTGAAATACATCCTCCATTTCATGAAAACATTGACTAAAAATAGCTCTGTTAACTAACAATAGAATAAATGAATTGTTACCTGCACTTGTGCAGGAAAATAACCCACGTTGTTATTTTATGTAGGCACAAGGATAGTAAGTTAATTAATAACTAAGTGACTGTTTTTGCAATACAATTGTTTCTAATCTATGCTTTTAACACAAATTACTACACAACTGATTTATGATTATTTACGGTTTTACTTACACGCATTTTTCAGGGTTTTTTTTTGTTTGCATATATTATTGTACTATCGAGGACACAGGCGCCTGACCTCTTTTCGCCCTTATTGCCTAAGCTATAAGGTCGAAAAGTGGTCAGGCGCCTGTGTCTTCAATAGTATCTACACAGTCGTCGAGAGAATACTTTCCTGATACCTGTCAGTTGAACAATTTCTAGTAGTAATAAGGATCAAATTCGCAAAGTACATATTCGTTAGATCGAGTACAATGGCGTGAATTGGGGCCATAGTGATGATGATCGACTGAAGTTTCCATAAAAGTAACCTAACCTACCAACCGAAACAGGATAAGCATTAGGGTCCAGAGCATCACAAAAACCTTAACAATAAAGAAAACAACGTTTCTCTAACACGATCCAGGTTAATACGACAAAATATTAAAATATTCTAGTCACATCACTATTCCGACGTGTGATTTAGTACACGAATGGGCCTACCTCAATAATTTTTTTTTAAAAGACGAGGATAATTCCTCTTTATCAAACTCGTAAATATTTAGGTTTTTCTATAATTCATTGATGACTGTTTCAAGATTATGTTTATACGTGTTTATCGAAATTTTATTGTTAATCGAAAGCGGACCTGTCCCAAAACTTTATAAATTATGGTCACCCTTCCTTACGTGCAGTGTTTGCACCATGCATTAATTAAAACAACTGTCCTCAGAAATGAAATATCGAAGCCATCGCATAAACACATTTTGTTTTTTCACAAGATACGCCAAAACGACGTTCACAAAAATATATAATTCGATGCGACGTACACGGGAGCTCGGAGCCCATTCCAATTTAAATTTTCATCCATCAACCAGATCCAAGATGAAAATTGTACTTGAATTTTTAGTACTCTGACTGCACGTGTAAAGGCTCTGTATCTCTACCTTCGTTTGTGAAAATGACTAGGAAATAGACCACTAAAATAAAAATACTTTCACGTGAACATGGTGAATGAAAATAAAATAGAAAACTTTAGTCTATACAGGATGACAACGAGACACCGACGCGCAAACTGTTGTAGAAGTTAGGTCGGTTATTTAATCAAAAGTGCAATACCTACACGGTCAAAATGCATAGAACAGCAGTTTTTTTATTTTTTTATAACCGTGGATGAATTTCTTCGCTAGAGGGTTTAGAATAACAGTTTGCGCGTCGATGTCCCTGCCACCCTGTATACGGCCAGCAACGAAAGTCGGCTATAGTTTGACCGAGACCACTGTCAAAATCAAATCATTTATTTCAAATAGGCTATTGTAAGGCACTTCTGAACGTCAAAAATCGTCTGTACTGCGCCTTAGGTATGTACGTGGCGAGACGGGGACATTCTTCAACCCTGCCCCTCGCCTCGCCGTGCATTCCTAAGGCGCGGTACAGCGATCTCGGTCAAACTATAACAATATAATAATAATGTAATGATGTTTATTGTGAGGACTTGTAAGAATCCGTTACCAATAAATGACTACAACTAGCTATTTTCTGGCAGAAAGCATTCAAATCTCTACAAAATTACTTAGTACGATCAAAATTCCTGACGAAATGTCGCTGATGGTTTTAGTATTCTAACAACAAACGCTAGTACCGAACCTCCTAAGACCTATTCAAATCCTTGTTGCCAATTGATGTTATTTCCATTTAAACAAACATCAATTTTATGAAATTGTAAGTAACGTTGATTTTAGACTGACTAGTACTGTTGAAAGAGTCATAAAAAAATATGAAGTTATGGTTGTGATTTTGACATTATTATTGATGGTTTTGACATTGCTAGTAATTGTGACCAAAGTTTGCCAAATATTATGATGTACTAACACTAGTGTTTAAGATGTGTATGTAACTCACAAATTGGATTGTACGATCTGTAAATAAAATAATTTGATTTATTTATTTATTTATTATAGCGCAAACTGAACCATACGTGAAGGCATTACAGTTGATTTTCTTAAAACTCGTGTTTGTTTACATGTTTTGCAAAGAAATTGCGAACTCAGATTATATAATATTAAATTAAAGATAACTCCAATTGCCAATGTATTGGCCGAACAATTTCGTCGCAGAGCAATGTTTGTCGAACAAAGTTATTGTTCCTCATACATTTGCGGTTTCCAGAATGACAATAATACAGTTTTCAATAAAGGACAGTTCTGCTATTTCAATTTGTTAATATTATTTTGAGACGGAAGATAGTTTACTGATTGATAATATTGGTTCAGCTTCAAAGGCGGTTCGTTTTTGTATTCAACTGTTATTGGATTCAAAATAGAGATGACTTTAGTTGATAAATACACGATCAATCAGAATCTGAATCGCTCTGAAACAGATTGCTTATCCATTGCTTCGTAGGTTAGAAAAAAAAATCTGCTCAACAACGTAAATAACGCAATGAATGTTGTTGAACTGTCAAAATGAAATAGATTAGTCGTAATCGTTTAGGAAAATATGTTACGTAATTAGATAGCAGATCCAGTTTTTTTTTTGTGAAATACATTTGAACAAGCCACATGACACCATACCATACCATGCCATGTTAATACTCATATTTTTATGAAATTGTTGTGCCCGACAGGGTCCATGTGAACTTTATTATAATTATTATTATTAAGACCTTGTAAACACATGTGTTATGCAATAAAGATTTGAATTGAATTGAATTGAAGCCGATCATTGCTTTCAGTGGATTTTTTTTGTTAAAGGCGAATTTTTATTTACAAAACTTCTTTATTTAATTTCAATTACTGACGACGATCAAAGGAAGAGTTCCTCTTCCGAGGTTATATTTAATATAAACTGTGATTCTAAAGTAAGAAAAATATTAACAATAAAGGTTATTTACTTTATTTCAATCACCGTATTTTTAAGCATAAAAATAGGAATTAACAAAGAACCGACTAGCTACTAGTCGGCGACTAATCTCTAAAAACTGACTCGCTTTATTGCTCTTGTGTAGTCAAGATATTTTGCTATCTATATCCTAACAAACCTTCTATATTTCACAATTTTCCCATAATATCCATTACCATTTACCACGCCATAGCAACATCCCGTCAATTGCATTCACAATTCACATATTCTTCTAACACGCGAAACGAATAGAAATACTATACATTACAGGCAGGCTTATCAGTTTGCATGTATAATATCGCATTGTGAGCTGCGTTATATTAATCCGACGGCTATTGTTGCACAAGCAGCCCACTCTGACTTTATATGGATAGGAACGGAGGAGGGAGTAAATGGAGTCTTAAGGCGCTCCCTGACCGGGAGCATTCACATGTAGTAAAGCCTTTACTCGCGTGCACCGCGAGCACCTAGCAGAAAGGAGTAGAAGGGTAAATAGTGAAGAATAATGAGGAAGAGACCTAGGTTTTCGACGACAGTGACGATCCAATCCATAACTGATCTCTGCTATTTCAGTTGACAAGCTACCCAGTCTTGTTTATAGTTGCTAGTGTGCCTTGAAAATTGCGTAGTAGCAAGCCGCAAATCACAGTGTCAAGAAAGCAGTACATTGAGAGCTTATTCTTACGTTATTGTAGGTGATGCTGTTCAAGACTGCACCCACGCCAGACACGTAGCTCTTATATCTCCTACACACTATGCCAGCAGCATGGCCACCGGCACTGCCGCGGCGCACAAAGGATCGCAAAAGAAAATGAAGGCGCAAAAGCCGGGGGTACGTGCCGCGCGGCAAAAGCTGGCGGCCATGCCGCCGGCATAGTGTGTAGGAGCCATTACTAATTTATGAACGTGTCACAGAAGAATTTTGAATTAGACACTCCATTCACTTACTACTCCATGGCAAGTCAAGGAGTATTGTATGAATTCCTAATGCAGAGCACCTTATAGAGAAACAACGTGACATAGATTCGTATTGCAAAGCCGTGACTCATATAGTGTGAAATGTTCGGAGCCAATTAATATTTGTTAATAGTTCTGTTCACGGTTCAATTGAAATTTTTGGATTGGAAATCAAATTCCCAGCAAAATATAGCTAGCTGTTGTGAAAAAGATAGAAAAGAATGGAATACTCTTTAATAAGAATATGTTACATACACACATACTCACATATTACATTATAGAGAAAAAAAATAAAAAAATATGAATAACAGATATAATTGTAGAAATAAAGAAGAAAAAAAAAAAGAAAGAACTAGGAGGAGAAGGAAGAGAAGTATCGAAGATTGAGCGTAGAATAAGTCTATCATACAATTGGCAATATGTAGACACTTGCCATGCAGTGCAATCCAAAGAACTTATTCAAATCTTGTCGCTTAGACGATGAAACCTGCTTGTGAAGGATGCATAAAGAAGATAACATTAGTATTAAGAATGGCCGCTGCAGAATACATTTGTAACAGTATGATACAACACTATCCATAAACGAAGGTTACATTCTACAATGGAATACTCAATGACTAATGAATCAAGTGATTTTTCGATGGATGGTAAATTTTTCACAAAGTAGGGGTCATAAAAGGTGACAAAAGTAGAGGTGATATTGAAATAGGCCAAGTCAATTCCACTCACTAAGAACAAAATTACGAGTTAGTTAAATACGACTGTAAACAGATTGATTCAATGTAAGTACAGAAATAATAAAATTCCGAAGAATTCCGTGTGGTGCCGGACGTAAAGATAGTACCAACCCATTTCTTCCCGTGGGTGTCGTAAAAGGCGACTAAGGGACTTACTAGAGAATGGGCAGCAGCGTTCTCTATGCATTTAACGCCATACTGCGATCGCCAACCCGCCTGCCAAGCGTGGCGTCACTTGTTATTTTGTTGATGTTACTTCGCTGCTCTTTGTATTGGTTGATCGTATTTGTTTTAGATAATTATATCAAAAGTCACTACCTACAATGACTGAATTTACGAAAAATTACGTAGCAAATGAAAATGGCTGAAAGGTAGGTTTAAGGTTAGGTTAGAACTGTGACCACACAACAACTGAGCGAGCGTAGCGAGCGGTGCCGCGGCAGCGGCCGTCGATTGCCAGGGTCCGTTTAGGCACACACAAGAGAATGTAATGTTTTGGGAATGTGGTGTTTTACAGTGAACTAACCTCAACAACCAAACAAAATAAGTGACAGTGACAATGCGATGCTTACGGCACTTTAGCCGGTCCGAGGCAGCGCCACTATTATCCGATAGGGATAGAGTGCCGCTAGCGGCACTATTAGACCTATTTATTATGCAAACAAACTGTAATTTTCATTCATACAACACTATCACAAAAGAAGTGGATTATCAATATCGAAATCCAACGTTCTCAATGGAGTTTTACAAGCCAAGATAATAAAACAGCTGAGGTGAGGGTCGTAACAGAGATTAACGAGATACGTTATCTGAATTGATAGCTGAAGATGAATGGTGATATTAAGTATTTATCAGAGAATAGATAAGGGTACGAAGGTCGGGTTGATACAGACGATGTTAGGTAATGAGACGTGGGGGGGGGGACGTAAAGTATTAGGAATTGCACTGGTTGGATTCTGTTCTGCTGTACAGAATTGTTGCAGCCGAAAACAAAAAGGCAAATTTTGCAAATTTTCCAAATTACTAGAGCATTCTACCTAATGGTCAGTTCACGACGAGACGTGACGCGACGCAACGATCCTTGAAGAGGCCAGTGGTTTCGCGCTGCGCAGCGCGGCGCCGCGACACGTAGCGCGACGTCGCGAGGCGCATCGTGAAGTCGCTGGCAGCCCCACGCACCACGCCTCGCCGCTTCGCAATACGTCGCGCTAAACCACGAGGTTTCTCGAGGAGCAGCGCGGGGCAGCTCGACGCCACGAGGCATTTTCAAATTATCTCAATTAAATGTATATCTTTTTGAGTAGTAAATAAAGTTATATTTTGTATCACTATCTTAAAAATTGCGCGCAGCGTCGCTTCGCGTCCCGTCATGGTGTGAGTTTATAAACTATGTTCATATAAAGGTGGGTTTAGACTGCACGAACATAGAACCAGAACAAGAGCTATAGCATTATTTTGTGGATATTCTTGACTATTAAGTAGGGAGAGTCCAACGATAGGAATGTTCGTACCTGTTTACAAAAAAATAATTTGGTAGAGTGGGGAAAGAATATGCGTAATATCGCTCATTTGGTCAAAATCGACCTTTAGATAACATAATTGACGACCAGAATTTTTTTTAGTCCGTCATGGAGAATATTAAAAAATATTGGACACGAATTTTTTTACGTAATATAAAGATAACGGCGATACATTGAGTTAAAATGTGCCATGACGTCACGGGTATGTAGATTTTGTACTTACTTGTGACGTAGCTACCCCCACTCCCCAACTTAAAATGTGTTTTATCTAAGTATTTTTTATTAATATGATTAAGCAAAGAATACCTGCTAATATTTTTTTTTATCTGAATGACGGCCTAAAATAAATTTCATTTTCTTCACCCAGACATCAACCCTATTCTTAGAGAATTCGAATGGGAAAGACGTACTTACCTACTTACGTCTTTCCCATTCTGATTACTGTGTCGTAAAAAATTTTGTGAAAATTCACAAGGTACTTCTGTACATTTTTTACGACACAAAGGTCCAGATTAGGTCTAATCCATTCAGTTTACAAGGCGATAAAGCGTGAAGGTGAATGAACGTAAGGCCTGGAACATAATGGCAGACCGCAGCGAACCGTAGCGTGTCGCCGAAACGCGTAACGATCGCTAATCGTGTTCGACACTTGAGAAAAAGATAAGAAGTGTATTTTTTTGTATTTTAAAAAGTATGGTTTTGTTTTTACAGCTATTTGGTTTTAGGTCAAGTCGGTATGGTGCCTTGGCACAGCGGGTGGGGAACTTACTGTTGTTGTCACTTAAGCCAACAATAACCGACTTTTAATTATTTTATGCTGAAGATCACGTATAAACGGGTAGTGTTAATGATTTGGAAAATATATATGTTAAATTAGAGCATTTTCTTAATAACTTAATATATGAACATTTGAGATTATGTTTATATTAGAAAGTGAAATTAATTTGTAAACTTATGTCTAACGCGTATAAAAAACTGAAAATCACGCAAAATCTATCAAGCAATTTTTTCTGAAACCTTCACCGTTTGAAAGATAATTGAATTATTGATCTAAATGTATACGTGTTTTATTAAAATATCTTTTGTGTTATGGAGGAGCTCGTGGCTAAGTAAAAACAGCCGCACTGGTCGATCCATCAGGTTAAGCTACGCTTGCCGGGGTTGGTCAGTGGATGGGTGACCATCTTTACATACCGAGAATCCTCCGTGCCTCGGAAAGCACGTTAAGCCGTTGGTCCCGGCTGTCATTCTTGGATCTTTGACAGTCGTTATGAGTGGTCAGAAACCCGAAAGTCTGACACCAGTCTTACCAAGGGTTATCGTATTCCCCAGTTACTGGGTTGTGGAGGTGAGATAGGCAGTCGCTCCATGTAAAATACTGGTATTCAGCTGCATCCGGTTAGACTGGAAGCCGACCCCAACACAGTTGGGAAAAGGCTAGGCAGATTGATTGACCTTTTGTTTTATGTATAATAAATTAATAATGCGTCTTATTTGGGACAGTGCTCCTGGATGGGCGAGACCTATTACTGGCTGGACGTACGACGCGTTGCGTGAGCTCAGTACAGCAAGCTACCACTCAAGGTCACTGGCATATATCTGCGTCTTAATGCACTTTGTCATAAAAGGTCTTAAAAGCGACTATAAAAGCAAGTAAGTTACTAACATCCCTACAAAACTGTTTTACAAAGCGGGAAAATGCATTAAATGCATATAAATTCGCAAAATTATGCTTACAAACTGCAGCTGAAACTGCTGAATAAATGACAAGCACAACAAAGACAAAGTAAGTCGCAGAAACAACACACGAATATGTGACACTTGTCACGGTACTGTGTACCAAGTCTGCAGGTGCAAAGATGAATGCCCTCAACACTACATTACCTGCACACCTTTTTGTGCCACTTAGTCACGCACGAATTGGCCCAGCAACTGATGTGTCATAGTATACCAAATCATGGAGATAATCTCATCAGTTCTGGTGTGCAGTGTGAATATCCCAATCAAATCGGCTAAACGTGAACAATTATACAAATTGAAGGTGTGAACGGGTTTCGCACGACAGCTTCGGAAGTTTCGTTCATTCTGCTGCATTCTTGTGCACGTGTGTGCTTAGATCGAAGTTCGGAGACCATCGTTTCGCTCGGTGAGATGATCATGACATTTGAAAGGAACTGATATAGTTATTTCATGAATGTAAAAAAAACTCGTCTGTTTTTTCAATAGTTGAATGCATTGAATCCAATGCTTTATCAAGTTATTAAGAATTGTTTATTTAAATGTATCGCTTATCAGTGGCGCTATAATTTTTTACAGTGTAATTTAATCATTGAGTTTTTCCGAAACGGGATTTCCCGAATTACTTGTGAATGAATTGTAGATACCCAACGCACCCATTCATAGATCTTTTATTACAAAGATCATATTATAGCAATCTGTTATCATTTTAACGTGATAACAGATTGACATATGATCTTTGTAATAAAAGATCTATGAATGGGTATCTACAATTCATACTTAGGTATATTTATGTATTAAAACTTTATGCACAAGTAAAAATAAAATACCGTACAAAGGCGGACTTAATGCCTGAGTCACTCTCTACCAGCAATTTTTTTTTTTTTGTATATAAACTTTGATACTTAATTAGGACTTTCCGTCCCATTCTGGGTTTTTCACAATACAAAAATGGTGATAATTCTGCTTATACAATTCCTTAAAACACACTTTTAAGGTACCATTCCGTACCCGACCGCAGGAGGTAACTGCAGGTGACGTGTCGCCGCGACACGCTTGGTTTCTGAACTATGAAATACCTTCCATAGCGACACGTCGTTGGCAGCTACGGGCGAGCGACAGGCGACACGTGTACCCCGACCGAAGACCAGTACTGCTGCAGCAACGCTCGAGCGATAACACGTTTTTCTATCTTCTCTCTACCGACTGGAAGACGGGCTGCTGCACTGCCGCCTGCGGTCGTGTTCGCAATCATGACTGCAGCGACATGACGCCGCTATACGTCGCCGGCATTTGCCGCCTGCGGTCGGGTAAACTAAGTAATGGTACTTTTAAATCAATTTGCCTAGCCTTTTTCCAATTATGTTGGGGTCAGCGTTCAGTCTAACGGGATGCAACTGAATACCAGTATTTTACATGCCGCGACTGCCTATCTGACCTTAACAACCCAGTAACTGGGTAATACGATACCCCTCGGTAAGACTTCTGACAATCCGTAACGACTGTCAAAGACCCACAAATGGCAGACGGTACCAACGGCTTAGCGTGCTTTCCGAGGCACGGAGGAATCTCGGTGCTCGGTGGTAGATGGTCACCCATCCACGGACCAACCCCGGTTAGCTTAGCAATGGTACCTTTACAAAACCTTAATATTTAAATGAGTAATGCTCGGTTCCTATAAACGAAAACGCATCCTTTTACTTATGAATGGTTGCAATTTTTATTGCTCGGGCAGATAGATAGATTCGTAAGGTAATTTTACCTGTGACTTTCATATAGGAGCTGGGATGGGCGTCCAGGGCTTATTTTTTGGTAAAGATACAAGTCTAAATTTTAACCAATAAGGGTCCGTAAATTATAGGAATCGGCCATAAGTAATCTGCGTTTGCAATTTAGTCGCCAAACATGTAAACAAACACGAGTTTTACGAAAAACAACTGTAATGGCTACACATAAGGTTCAGTTTGCGCTACAGCTTCATATTTCATCATCAATTGGAAACAAGGATTTGAATATACCTTAGGTATGTGCTTTAGATACAGGGGAAAACATGAAATCCATATGTTTACGAAGACCATTGAAAGGGCAGTTGTCAAATACACTTGACAATCATCAATACGAATGTCGATGCCACAACGTCAATACGCAGGAATGCGGAGTGTTTTCCAAACAATGGGCTTTGTACATACAAATATCTGCAAATATTTTTGTGTTATGCTCGTTTTCGGTGTTTGTTTTACAATGTTTTGCGTTAATTAGGACTGTAGTAGATAGCAATCTAAAGAATCATTAGAACTAGCTGCACCTCGCGGTTTTACCCGTATAAGTTTCGATCCCGTGAGAATGTCAAGATAAAAAGTATCCTATGTCCTAATCCAGGTCATGGTCTACCCATGTGTCAAATTTCATCCAAATCTGTTCAGCCGTTTTAGCGTGAAAACGTAACAGACACTCAGTTTCGCATTTATAATCTATACATATAAAATGCTTTGTCCTGAATGACTGACTGACGGATCAACGCACAGCCTAAACCGCTGATCGTAGAGACCTGAAACTTGGAGGGTGTGTTCTTTGTATGACGTAGGCATCCGATAAGAAAGGATTTTCCGAAATTCTATCCCTAAGGGGGTGACAAAGGGGGGCAAAGTTTGTATGGGACAACGTGATCCCTTGGTCCAATCTACTTCAAATTTTGCATAAACATTTTTTAACAGAATTGATGGAAGACGTATTTCGTATTTTATTGAAATTCATCCCCTAAAGGGTTAAATAGGGGTAGAAAGTTATTTTGGTAGTGATTTGCTTCGAAGTTGATATCAATACTCCTTAGTGCTTTTGATCTAAATTACATTTTATTTTGACACATGTTTGATAACTCAATCCGATTTTATTCAAAAATGGTTGAACTCACATAATAGCTTAGTGCAATGCAAATACTCTTTAAAATTGGAATGTATCGAAAGTCACCGTACTATATTAGTACCGCATTTGAAGGTTTCGCTTTACAGAGGTTTGTATTTATTCCTAGGATTCCCTTAACGCCATCAAATTACCCCTTCAAATTCAAGAGAGTGCAGTTTCCCATCAAAGTCTGCTTCGCAATGACCATAAACAAAGCTCAAGGTCAAACTCTAAAGGTAGCGGGAGTAGACTTGAGGGAAAGCTGCTTCTCCCACGGCCAGTTGTATGTGGCATGCTCCAGAGTAAGCGCACAGAGTAGCCTGGTGATTCTAGCACAAAAACAAAAAATATTGTTTACAATGAAATGCTGCGGTAGGTGTAGTATTTCGATTTCGTTGTAAAAAGATAATACCCCCGTGTAACTTTCACCAGATCGAAAGCCGAGCTTCGTGCACATAAAATATATTTATTAAAAAAAAAAAAAAAAGTTTATTTAACCTTTAAATCCCTACACTATAATAAAGATTGTTATATATTTTATATGTATTCAAACATTTTAACATAATAATTTATATGTTATAACAAAATTAATAACGTAAAAAACCAATAAAAATCCTGTTAGAACCATTTTCGACTTCTACGCGGACGAAGTCGCGGGCAAAAGCTAGTATTAATATATATTAGCTTTCACCTGCGTGGAGTTCGGACATTTATTATCCCCCGGGAACGTACTCCCGGGATAAAAAGTATCCTTTATGTTAATCCAGGTTTTATAGTACCTGTGTGCCAAATTTCATCCAAATCCGTTCAGCCGTTTTTGCGTGATTGAGTAACAAACATCCAAAATTCCAAACATACAATCACATTTATAATATGAGTAGGATAGTATTAGATACACACCTACGTGGCTGAAACGCAGGGCGCAGTAAGTTCTTAAGTCAAAGTTTCTTCACGGTGTTTGCCTTCACCGATGACAGCGATATCCAAGATAAACTTAGCAAGACAACCAGCAAACGAAACTGTGGCTCAGCCTGAAACCCTTAAAATATTCAAAACATCCCCGAATATCGCTAGCAACTAAGTTTGAAGGGGATGTTATGACGATAAGTGTGACCCCGTCAAGTTTCCATCCGTCCTTGGCTATATGCCAGGCGGTTCCGAAAATACGACAGTTATGCAAAACTTTAAGGAGTTAACCTTATGTAAGCGAGGTAAGCTTAAAATGAACTGACAAGTTGGGTGCGTGGATTGAATAACTTAGTTGTGGATCAACAATTAGTGGAAGATTAGAGTGATTAATGTCAAGAGGATGGACAGCATCATGACATAACATCAGCAGGCGTAGCATGACCATTGACCACCATAGAAACGGGTTCTGTTGACGGAAGAACAGACAAATGGACAGATTCACAATCACAATCTATCATTTTGTCTGTTCCTCCGTCGACCAAACTAGCCTACACTCCCAGAAGAGTTAGACAGAGGTGTACCTATAGTACACCCACATTTCGCCAGTTATGTTTAAGTCTCATGTAATAGGGGGCAAGCCTGTTGCCATCAATCGCGCACAAATCAAGACCCCGGGCTGCTACTGAGAAATTGCAAACAGCATCATCTGTTTGCCAAGTCAGCTACACTGTGAGTGTGTAATCTGTAATGTCAAACGATGTCAATATGGATGTCCCCCATCTCAATGACAGTTTTATGTACGTCGTCCATGTTCAGCCTAAAGATCGTATGCTCGATCTAACTATGCTAAAATTTACTTAGAAAATAACACATTCATTTCACAAAATTAAAGATGACGACAGCGAGAGCCTATACAATATCATCACACAAAAAGCCCTGCAAATGACAAAAAGATATTTCGACTATTGTCTTAGGGATGGTTTCAATATTTTTTACTCCAATATCCCCGGGAGTACTGACCCAGTTCGGGGAGTACCAAAAGAAACTGGACTGACAAGAAAATATTGGAGTAAGTATGTGGAAACTACAGGAAAACGGGTCGCTATACAGAATGACGCGCAAAGGTTTTTGTTTATTGGTGTTTGGGGACACGACCACAAATTGATATTGGTTCGGTATTGACAGGTCTCCAATTTGATAAGGATATGGATAAGGAAAGCATTAACAGGTTGTCATAACGGATTCATCCATTCTTCTTCTTTTCGTGTGGTTAGTGACAAACCTGGTTTCAGAGTTTTAAAGCCGCTTATGGGCCTCTGACTTGGCTTCACATGCCGTCAAGAAATATCTCTTAGGCATGTCGGTTTCCTCACGATGTTTTCCTTCACCGTTTTTGAAGCAAGTGAAACTTATACAATACGCACATGAATCCGAAAAGTCAGAAGTACGTGCCTTGGTTTCAAACTCAAGACCTATGACTTGGCAGTCCGACGGTCACACCACTAGGCTGTCACTGCTATATACCATTAATAGATTGTCTGACCTGGTCCATTGACTGACATTTATTAGAACTGTTCTTCACAAGTGGAAGAATTTATCAGCAATACCCGAACTGAAATGTCCATTCCAAGGTTGCCTGGAAGAGATCGCAGTAAGCGATAAGGCCGCCCATTGTATATTTTGTAGTGTATTACTTTTTCTTTATGTAATATATAATCTGGTGTACAATAAAGTATATATAAATAAATAATTGGGGACGAGACGACGACCTGTATAAGACTCGCACAGACCAGGAAAGCATGGCACAAAAGTGAGCAGGTCTGGTCTCAGCAGTGGGTGGAACAAAGCTGCCAATGATGATGATATCCATTTATGTAGCTATTGAAAACCTCACAACAGTAGAAACAGTCTAAATACCTTTTTCTTCTGGCTATTATCCCAATTTATTTAGGGTCAACCCTCCTAGTACTTCTGCGCCAGACTGTACGGTTGTGGGTTGTCTCTTTTGTTGTGTTGCTCGTTATCATATCGTTTTTTACTGTCCGTAGCCAAGGTGGTCCACGGCCTCTCTTTCCGTTTTCAATATTCATGACTCTTTTAGACATATAGTCATCAACTCGCCTCATCACATGTCCGTACAGCGCAAGCGGTTTTCACTAAGTTTCTCGTGTACCTTGGCGACTTTAAAAGTACCACGGATATACTCGTTTCTTAATTTATCTATGTTCGAAACTCCACCAGACCAGCGTAGCATCTTCATCTCTGTGGTGTGAATTTTCTGTTCATCCGTCTTCCTCATCGGCTAGCACTCATATCCTTATAGTAGGGCTGGTCAGTCAAAGTCAAACAGTCTAAATACCACCGAAGCATAATCCCAAAGATCTTATTTCACATTCAGATATCATTGAAATGCAGATTAAACAGGCCACGTCGAGGCGAATACAAGGTATTAATCTACGCGAGGCGAAGTTACGCAAGTCAGATAATGTATTCTGCATTAGCATAGTACATGAAATGCACTGAAGGATTGCATAGCACGTTCTTCAGTGTGCCCTATTCTGAATATAGGGCAAGTTTGTATGGATACGAAGATATTATGATGCGTGATCTTTTCGAGACTTTCACCGTGGATGCTGTTATTAGATGTATGGATAGCTATGGAGATTTGCAGGGTGTGTTGTTGACTACTGTCTTCATTCATATTCTATTGGAGGTAGTGACAATTTGTATATTGGTACTGTTCTGATTATTTATCTACTTGATTAACCAACAGCAGTGTATACAAGGAATTAATAGAAAACTATAATATGTGGCGGCATCTATATCACCACATGCGAACTACGCACAGACCTGACGTCACACAAATCCTGCATCGCGCTAACAGAGTTTACCACGCGATTAAAATATACATAACTTTCCGACATCAATCGTTGGGCAGCTACGTTGCTAACCTCACACCTCTAAATTGGTGACCGCGACGGGATCATCATACCTCTAAATATAAAACAAAATTGTTGGTATGTACGGCTATTACAGGTATACACAGCATTCACAATAAAGACAACAACTAGGACTAAGTTATCTAAGAAAACATATAATACGAAAATACAAAAAAAAAAAAAACAATTGTACAGCTGCTCTGCATATTTTATTTTCCATCTCTCTTTATTGAGAGCAAGTTTCATCATCACTGTTACATACGTCACCTCAAGTTGAAATATAGGATATATGGAAGAAAAGTGATTCCAGCAATCAACAGAGTACCAACAAAATGAGGTCCTACTCCAAAGTAATCTTATAACAACATTTTCTTTCGACATCTAAGTGACTAAAAGATACACACAAGAACCTAATAACGTGTCCAGAACTTACACATAGACGAGCTTTAAGTGTGAATCCAACACCAGAATACAGAGCTTGACCCACTTTCTGAACTATCGAGTGACTTCACTCCGAGGCTTTTGAATTTCTAGAATACATTTTTAGACGTTCCGTCCGAGATTACCTTGGGCGCGAATAGAACTGGGAAAGTTTCATTCAAGCTGGAATTGGGGTTGTTCCTTTGAATTTAAATTGTTGGGGACGTTTTTAGGAAGTTCCCTGGTTGGTAGGCACTGTGTTTTAATCAAATGGAGATAGTATTGAAAATGTAATTGATGAAGCTATGAATAATTTCTCTCAGGATGGAATTTTGTTGGATAGTTAGAAAATCGTGATGAATATTCGTATGGTGGGTCAGAGATACCGTATAAGCGGCTTCAATTAGATAGTCTGTGACAATAGGGGATCTCGCGCACTAGATGGCCCAACCGGTAAACTATAGAAACCAATTCGAATCACGCTCTTGGTCGTAAACTCGTAACGGCTAACTAGCCACCAGGGACACGGATTTCGCTTAGGGAGTAGGCCCCAGACCACGGCCGGAATCGTGGCCGACTAATGCGCGAGATCCCTAAAACCCCTTTACGGTGTCTAGTCGTGAACTGCTGGACCTGCACCGCAAAAGAGAAGAAACTGTGCAATCCATAAACAAGCAAAGTTCAACATTGTCGATTCATGTCAAAACGTTTTATAACTAAACACAAAGTTACATTCAACAATTAGTTTGTACCTTGCATAACTATCATACTTCAAAGACATATTCTCACAAGAACATTCTCAGTTAACAACAATAAAAATAAAGCAACAGACAAATTGGCCGGCTAATTAATTGCAGTGTCAACTTCTTGGTTGGAGAAGTGGGTCAGAGCGTCTAATCAGCGACACGGTGTCGCTTAGTTGGAAGATACCCGACACTGATGAAAGGGTTGGGAAGTATCGATAAGGAAGTGTATTTTAAGGAATTATTTGGGGTACTCTGAATTATTATAACGGTCTTTAAGAAACCCACATGTACCCGAAGACAGAAAAACAAAATGGCAAATGAAAACGGCAGTATATTCCGATGTTAACCAAAATTAAATGCAACGTTGCGCAAATGTCCAGGCTTTAAAGCCGCCAATTCATTAAGTAGCCACCTTTTTACTTGAAAATTGCACAAATGCACTGCAATTAATAATGACAATGCTCCAAATGATATGAAACCGTTTTCAAAGGAAGTAAATGCAGGGAGGCACTACATCTAAAATATCAGGTATCGCACTTCAAGAGGCGAGGAAGTGGGTCGAAAGGACTACTTAATTTATTGAGCAATGTCTTTTCAGACATAAAAAACTAAGATGTAGGGTACAAACGGAGCCACGGATGTTTCAAATAGGAAACGACTATAGATATACAACTTGTTTATGGCGTGTTTCGCAACTTTCGGATTATTTCCGTAGTAAGTAAATATATTTGGAAGATAATAGGGAGAACACTTGTGTATAAAAAATACATAAAAAAGGACTAAGTATTTTTGAACCTATCTGGTAGATTCTGGAAATGGATATGGAAATTGTCTGGGGCATGCGATAAGAATTTACTTAGTTACTTTCTGACTGACCGACTCCTTGACAATTCAAAAGTGCCTATAAATGGTTTAATTGAAATCATTATCATCATCACTGGCAGCCTTGTTCCAACCACTGCTGAGTATAGGTGTCCTCCCTTTTGTGCCATGCTTCCCTGGTCTGTGTGAGTCTTATCCAGGTCTAAGCCTGGTTTCGTAGTTGTGCGGGAGACCCCGCACGGGCCGCCCGTAAACGGGAGACCCGTACGGGTAGCGCCCTCAGTTTTCTGAAACGAGGGAGTAGTACGATACGTTGTACGGGCTCTACCCGGAACGGGTCGCGTACGGACCATCCGCGTCGATGTAAAACAATGTCTCCGTTCCAGGAGACCGTACGGGTCTTACGCACAGCTGTGAAGCCAGCCTAATTAAAATAGATTTCTTGAGTTTCAACTGTC
This sequence comes from Agrochola macilenta, assembly GCA_916701695.1. NCBI lineage: Eukaryota > Metazoa > Arthropoda > Insecta > Lepidoptera > Noctuidae > Agrochola > Agrochola macilenta. Next base: position 7,438,905 of record OU753578.1, read on the forward strand.
AAGTCACTCACACTTGCAATTGCCAAGATCCTCAGAAAACCTCAAAATAATCCTTCAACATCAACAGAACTAAACAGTCACATGTCAAAGAACAGTAAACCGCTTTGCAATCAAATCTGTATTCGCAGGAGTAGGAAGCAGGATCAGTTTCTAAGACGCTATCGCACTTCAAGACGGTACGAGGCTACGAAATGGGTCAACAGGTATAACGTCGAACACGATCTCTTTAGACATCTGACACGTGCAGGAAAAGGGTTGGGACATGTCGATAAATGTTTATTACGATAGTGGTCCATTACGGGGTTGACTTAAACAAGAACATATCGGAAAACAGACTAGTACAAAAAGGGGAATGTTTCTTTGAAAAAGTTGGCTGTACTCCAGAAAACCATTCTTTAAAATACATTTTCATGCCATATCTAACTATACAAGTGGATTTTTGAGATGGTGCAGTAAGAGCAGCTACTAGAAACTACAGGGAAATGGTCAGTCTCCTAACACCGTTTTCTTGTAGCTACAACGGTTAAGGTAGCTGACCTTACTGCCCCATCTCAAAAATCCACCCTGTATATGCTATACAGCCTGTATCAGAAAGGTGTGGTCAAATTTAAGGGTGTGGTACAGACCATTAAATTGAACAACTTTCTCCTTGGGACCAATATTGTAATTAAGAAAAAGTACCCTGTTGTCCCATACATTTGAGTTGAGTAGGTATTGAAGATTTGTATTTGACAGACCAGACAGATTACTGAAAACCTTCATAGGTTCGAATAATATTAACTTTATCATCTGCCGAGCCTTTTCCCAAATATGTTGGGGTCGGCTTCCAGTCTATCGGATGCAGATGAATACCAATATTTTACATGGAGCGGCTGTCTATCTGACCTCCACAACCCAGTCACTGGGTAATACGATAAGGGGTATCGTATTACCCACCGACTGGTTGCCAGACTTTCGGGCTTCTGAAGACCCGTAACGACTGTCAAAGATACACGAATGACAGCCGGGACCAACGGCGGCAAGCATAGCTCAACCTGATCGATCGACCCGTGCGGCTGTTATTACTTAGCCCCAAGCCAATAATAATAACTTATTAAGACTAATGTAATTGGTTGACCAAATTGCAACGACTAATCAAACAAATTGAAGTGCGGTTTGACAACAGATTCAATATCTTTCCGAATCTGGGGATGAGTAAATTGATCAAAATTTAAATATTCATTCCATTAAGTTGATACTTGATTGATATCGAACATATTTTATTCATTTTACTCGTGTTACTTCCTTTGTTTTATTCAATTTACACAATCATGATTTTCATTCCAAATGAGACAGACGTACGCTAGAAGGATGTCAATGGAATTTATTAAGTAAATTGCATCTCAACACGTCGTCTTTACTGTTTTGCATGATTTTCCACATGAATGAGTATTATGGCTATTACAAATGACAAAGAAAATTGACGTGTCTTCACGTTTCACGTTGTACTAAAATAGGTATTCAAAGTTATGCATTGCGTGACTATGTTAAACATCGAGCATGCATGAAATGCGAAATCCATTGCTTCATTCGTTTGAAGAGTTGGTCTGTTGACAACAACTATATCAATACATATGGTTAACATTAAAACGATTGTAATTTAAGGTGTGTTGTTACTGAATTAGGCCGAAGTAAAATAACAATTACCTTCAGAAGATCGCGGTGAAGACCTGGGACCTGAGACTCGCACATACCAGGGAAGCATGTGGCAGAAGGCAGAAGGCTATACTCAGCAGTGGCTATGAATATTGATGATGACGATGAAAATAAATTTCAGGCTGATTTGATAGAACAGCCGTTTTAGGTGATTAATGAACAACAAAGGGGGGAGATGTTCTCAGGTCGGGCATTGTTATTCTGTTTTTCCATCTAGAATTTCTCAGTAGCAGCCCGGAGTCTAAATTTGTGCCCGGTTGCTGGCAATAGGCTCGCCCCCTATTACATGGAACTTAATCATAACTGGCGAAATGTGGGTGTACCTCTGCCTAACCCTTCGGGGAATTCAGGCGTGATGATATGTGATCAACAGAATGCTTTACTGATGACTGATTGCAAAACACTAGACAGTCTTTCAACCTATCAGCAACGTTAGTACAGTTTTGAAAGCTTTTAAATATTCTTGCTAAAAAGGTTTTGTCCACTCTTGAAGGAAAGAGCCTTGTTTTAAATGTCAGTAGAACGAAAGCGCATGAGGATTATGCTTTGAGTAATCTGGGTGATTCAGTCGGTAGTCAAAAGGATAAAACATGTGGATTAGGTTAATGACTTGTTCCGTTTACTCAACTTACAAAAGTCGATAAGTACTTTTTTACTGTTCTAAATATGTAGTTGCTTTGGGGCAGCAAGATTGTTGATTCATCAATTCCGCTGAAATACGTCCACTGCAGGCCCAACCAGACTGTCTAAGTCCGTCTTTATGTGCTCGGCCTCTTTCTTTGTCAGGTCTCTGGAGGGTCTACGGCCAGTCGCGCATGGATGTCCTTCTTGTCTCGCGCGTAGGTCTTCTGCTCTCCTGGAGCGGAGTGGATCGTCACCCGTTTGGCGTCCCTCTGGAGCATGCTCGGTGAAGCAGGGCTACGGCTTGACCTTGCGGCGTGGACCGCTGACATGTGAAAGCCGCGGGAATTCGCTGGGTGCGGGAAGCACAGAACCAGTACAGAACGAATTGTTGACGAAATCAATGGGGGTGGCCTATGACCATCAGTGCACGAATGTTTGTAAATATTTAGGTTTTTTTAAGATCCTTACGATGGTTTATGTTGATACTCAAATCGTATACGCGCCAACAAAATAAAGATAACGTAAACTACTTCAAAGTTATATGCTTTTTTTTTTGTAATGGATTTACTCAAAAACTACTGGATCGATTTAAAAAAAGTAGAATGCTATAAGTATTATCACTGAGTAACATAGCCTATAATAGGGATGACGCCTCGGTAAAAAAAAAAAAAACTAATTAGTCCGTCAGTCAGATAATAAAAAAATATTTTTTGCTTTATCATATTAATACAAAATTACTAAGATAAAACGCATTTTAAGTTGGTGAGTGGGGGTCACCACGTCACTAGTATGTATAAAATCTACATACTCGTGACGTCATGGCACATTTTACTTCAATGTATCGACGTAATCTTTAGATTACGTACAAAAAGAAAAATACGTGTCCAATATTTGTTTATAATCTCAAAGACGGACTAAAAAAAAAATTTTTGTCATCACCCTATTCACACCAACTTCAACTTCTTTATGACTTTGAAACTACATTAACTTACATAATACTAAGCAATCAAGTTTATTTATTTACAAAAAAGCTAATTAAAGCTAGGAAACCGTATAAACTGCGAAACAACAAAACTAATTAAATTGAACATTTCCTCTTAGAACTTTATCGATATATTTGAAAGTTCAGGCACAACTCTAATTTGTAATGGACGAGGTAACTCTGGGCCAACCTCTTCGGTTGATATTGCACTTATTTCCCGAGTACTGAATAAAGAAAGAGTTGTTAAAATTCTTAATAAGTAGTGTAGTATCTTCAGAACACTTATTTCAGCAGGCTGCTTTTTTTATAGAAAATATGAAGACGGGAAATACACATAAGTAGCACTTAAAAGGTTATTTTACTTACATTATCACCTAGTTACTTTGTTATTTCTAGCAAAAATGGAAGCTACACTTAATACAGGAAGTACAATACAAGGGTGTAAAGCAGATGAAGTTTCAGCAAAAGCTTAGCTTTGCAGAGCTTGGCTCAGTTACTCATACATGTGAGACAGTTTCTGTCCAAAACTGCATTTGCCTCCTTAATCTTCTCCTTCTTTTCCTGTGGTTAGTAACTAACCTGGTGTCAGAGTTTTAAAGCCGCCCATAGACCTCTTGGCTTCACCATTTCATAGGCCTCTTGGCTTGGGGGAGTTTGTTGCGCCACTTCTTCTTCCCAGCTAATGCACTAGGAAATGGTGAAGGGTGGGCGTTTTGGGGGACTGTCTTATGTAATTTTGACGTTCGAAAAGTGCTGATTCTCAGCCTAGTTTGAATAAATGACTTTTGAATTTTGAAAACATGCCGTCGAGAAATATTTCCTCCGCCTCCTTAATGGCCGCGTACTTTACTTTCCTTCCACAGTAATTTACCTCTGACAGACACCCAGAGAGCAGTGGTAGCCCAGTGGTAACGGCCGCGACTTACGAGTCGTAGGTCATGGGTTCGAACCCAAGCAGGCACTTTACTTTGTGTAAATTATTTCATCACCACTGTTCTCAAAACGGTGAAGGAAAACATCGCGAGGAAACCGACGTGTCCTAGAAGCAAAAAATCTAAGATATGACTTTTATCAACCCGCATAGGGCCAGCGTGGTGCATCCCTCTTTTTCAAACCTAGAGGACACAGGACTCATCTAGACACTATATGCTAATTATGTTACTAAGGAGGTCAAGGCGTGGCGTATTCAATCTAATTTAATCACCTACAAGAACAAAGTACCTACAAGAAGAAGTGTAAGCTAGTTCATAGATTAACCTAAGTAATACCCACACAATCACAGCACGAGCTCTATTTAACGTTCTCGCATCACTCCATCAATAAAGTAATAAACCCACATACCTACTAAAAATATCAGTCATAAAATCAACTGGGGTGGCATTGATTTTGTCATACTTGCCCCGCGGTTAAGTCTCGATCCCGTAGGCATATCGGGATAAAAAGTATCCTATGTCCCACCAAGGTCATGTTCTACCCGTGTTCCAAATTTCGTCCAAATCCGTTAAGCCCTTTTAGCGTGAAAGCGTAACAAACAAATTCACTTTCGCATTTATAATATTTGTTAGGATTTATATCGTAGGGGCAAAAGATCTATTTTGGTCAGCTGAAAGATGGGCTTTTTATATAAAGCTTCCATGTTCCGGAAATATTTCCTGAATCATTATAATAGGTGGCAAAAATCCTATTACCACGTGGGTTGCGATAAGGAAAAATAAAATATTATCATAATATTACGCCTCTTTTCTTCGAAGGGTTACGCATAGGTAAGCTATAAATAGTACACCTACCCATATGTAATAGAGGACGAGGAAGAATGACAAGAGATAAGGTAGGAAAAAAATATCTTCAAAATTAATTTAATAAAAGAGGAATCTTATCAGAATTAGTCATTGTAGAGGCCCAGGTAAGAACTGAAGGGCAATTCCCGTATTTTTGATAACGTTAGCATTCTAAGCTTAGTCTCAACCTGTCAAAAATCCAACAAATTTTGACATTGATTGTCACTGAGATAAACATCAACATCGACTGAGGAAAACTACGGAAACCGGCATGCCTGAGAGATATTTCCCGACGGCATGTGAAGCCAAGTCAGAGGCCCATGGACGGCTTAAAAAATCTGACACCAGGTTAGTCACAAACCACACGAAAAGAAGAAGACTGAGATGAGATTGCGACTTGAATTTACAGGCTTGTGCAGACCAGCGCGACTTCTCGCGCGACGCGACCCCGGTTAATGTTATACTGTGAAGTTTTCTTAGAAATTGTATTGTTCGTGTCGCGTCGCGCGACAAGTCGCGCTGGTCTGCACAAGCCTTAAACGTTTTTTAGTACTTGGTACTTGATGTCAACAGGCTAGCTGTGACGACCAACTCATCATTCATCATCATTTCCGCCGAAAGACGTACACTGCTGGACATAGGCCTCCCCCAAATGGGGGGGATTTGCCATAATCGGCAAGCTCGGCAGACGGGTTGGCGATCGCAGCATGGTGTTAAAATACATATAGAACGCTGCTGCACATTCTCTAGTGACCAACTCAACTCAATAAATGTTCATGTCTTTGCACTTTATGTGTGGGTTCCTCATCTGTCGACAAGTTGGTCTTCTGTTCTATTTACACCGTGTAGCACTTAACCAAGGATGCGTAGGTTTTATTCACAAAGGAAAACATGTGTAATGCCTACCCAAATTTCCCCCATGTTGCCTACCAGCTAATTAGGTGAAAATGAATCGTGATTTATGGTTATACCTTTCTTAGCTTAGGGCGTGGATGACTATAGCCACTCCTAGTTTTATGGATAATTTTGAGGTAATTACGGTAATTATGTTTAAGTATTAAGTTGCTGTGTAAAGGAAAGGAATGGTTGGAAATATTAAGTGATTGGAAATAAGAGATAAAGTTGACGCAAGTTTTAAAAGCTGTTGTAATAGAAAATTGGGTAGTTTAAATATAGGTTATAGTCAAAATGTTGACGGTGAAACTAAACTCTTTTCCTCAGATAGTTAATTGATTCAGGCGTGACTTTGCGGAAATCCATTATAAAATACAATACGCGAGTATATGAAATACAACCCTGTAAGAAATCGACAGCAGTGCACTGCTCTCGACGGTTGACGTGTCCACACGTCGGGTCCGGGTTCGTAACAAGTCAATCGCCATCCTGAGGATGCCTCGTTGAGAGGTGAAACACGTGTCGATTTCTTACAGGGTTCTTTATGACTTTTTAAGAACAGTTACACGGATAAGGTTACTAAATATACGTCGTCTATTGTATCTTTTCTTTTCGTCAGTATTGAGTAGGAAAATAAGCCTCAAATTACCATGTTTGTTGAGGAAATTGGTGCGAATTTATAAAAAGCTATAATTTTGTAGATATTCATTCCGAGGAAAGTCTGATCTAGACAGGACATAGACCTAAGAGAACTACTTATGTTAATGAGCCTTTTAAAAAAACCGAGCGAACGTTTTAAAATTGTTTTAATCACCACCATTGTTGACAGCCCATAAGATGAAGATAAACTTCTTAAACAAAGTACAAACCAACAATCCACATTTAGTGAAACAATGCGCACCTGTATTTTTATAATCCCAGGCTACATTAAAATGTAAATGGTGCAAACATGCCTCGTTTGACATGGCGCCATTCGCACGAAACCCAATATCAACAAGTACTCGGACATTGCAGTTTTATCTCTACGCTCGTTCAATAAAATACAAAGTGCTAACAACTTGATCTCCTCCACTTACTTTGTTGCAAAACTTTTTAAAAGTATTTGTGTAATAAAAAAAAGTTTTGTCGAGGACTTGATACTGGCAGTCCATATTTAGCTTTTGGAGTGAGCATTAGAATATGGAACGGTGATAAAGACTGGTTGGAAGGCTTGAGGGCCTGAGTGAAATACGAAAACTGGGTTATCTACACTGCTGTCATGTATATAGAAGTGAGTCTGTTTGGTAAGTACATTCAGGACTAAACTTCTGCATTGCTGCTAGAGCTATAAACTTTCAAAAATACTGGGTGATTTGACAAAAATAGTAAAAAAAAACAGTAATTTACAATCATGTTTAAAAAGCATTACTATTGGGGGTAGACAATTATTTTCCACGAATTTTAGGTATTTCAGTAAGATTTGCTGTCTTCAATAACCGAACCCACATTAAATTCAAGGACAAAAGCGGAGCGAGCGACAGGACTTAGGACTTCGCGCTCACGTCCAGCCCGTCTAACCCGGAGATATACGATGACAACCCGTAGCCCCGAGATGCATCATTCAAACCCGGACTCTGTGGGTCAAACCCGGAGGGTTGGCAGCCCTAATTGCTGCTAATGGTGATAAAATGCAGAGCAAAAAATAAACCTTTCAAGATGGTTCTTCACACTAACAGTTTTGAATTTAAATTCACATTGTAAGAACTGGTGCCTGATGTAGGTAAAATAATATTAAGATCACTGGGCAGTGCGAAATACTTTTGGTGATCCGGCGGAGAACTAAAGTTGACATAGCTCAGCTCACAGAATAAGCAAGCTGAAGTGGAAATGGGCCAGCAAGTTGACATAGTTCACAAAATAAGCAAGCTGAAGTGGAAATGGGCCAGCCATATTAGTTGTAGAACCAATAGGGATAGAAGTGTTCTTGAGTGGAGATCGCGAATCGGCAAACGTAAGGGTGGAAGCAGCTCGATGAGAGTTGCCGAGAGTCTAGCTGAATGGTGTGCAGTTGGAGACGCCTATGTCCATCAGTAAACTACCGTAGGCTGATGATGCTGGGCACTTTATTATTTTTCGTTACATTGCTTTGGATTTCTACGGGAGCATAGACCAGTGAAAGACACTTGACATAGCTAAAGCAATTTAGCTATAAATAGGTCACCAGAGACAATGTTAAAATTGCTTCATAATTATGAAAATATCCTTTGCCGAAAGGTTGTGGATAGAAATGTGTAGGTGTTTCTCTGAAGTCATAGCTGTAGATTTAAAATAAGATATTATGTGGGAAGAAATTGAGCAGAAAATATATTATTGGAGCTAAAATCAATAAGCTGATTGTTGATTTCTTTCGATTTCCTATTTACAATTTTTTTTTTTTTAAGTTTAGTTCTATTAACATCTCGTGTTCAAATTATCCCGGTTTTATTAATAAACAAAAAAATAAATAATACTGTTATATGTGGATTTCAACTCTAAATTTTGTATCAGCTTACCAGCTGACAGACTTCGTCGTATGGTAGGTACTCTTTTTAATTCGACACTATCACAGCTAACCAAAAAATATAATGAAGGGCGGTGTTACCTTCCGTAACTATGTTCATTTACTTTACATGAAAGTTTGAACTCCAAAGATTGTTTCAAAAGTGTTTGGTACCAAGTGGAATTTCAATATTTTGGATGTGAGCACGTGGAAGAAATAGCTTGGATTTGTTAAATATTTTAGGAATGTTGTTTATGTCTAACAATAGACTGCCACATGCTTTGGCAGTGGGTGTTTCAAATCCTCAAAAGTTTGTAAAGTTTAAACAAAACATACTCGCGACAAAGACTTCCTCAAAGACGTGGAGGATCACGTCAGACATACTCTAATTCAAATTAATTTTATTTAGTTTACACAAATTTCTTAAATATAGAAATAGCATGGTATGAAATTCTCACTAACAAAACACTTAGACACATTAAACATCGGGTCCCAAACTAGGCACAGCCTGTATCTTAGTCAAAAACTACACAAAGTTAAGAAAATTACTAATTCTGCTAGCGCTAGATTGTTATTCATAAGTTCATTACAACATTTAGAAAATTTACCATATTTATTTATTTATTTATTTTATTATTTATGTACACACAGTAAAATACAAAGAGATATGACATAATTATAATTATACAGAGTACAAAGAAAATGAATTACATAGATTATAAATAAAAAAGCAGTTAAGGTGAGTAAGTGTGTGGTGTGAGTGAGGGTATGTATTCTATCGCAGAGTGTGTGATGGGTAGACCGTTCGTTACACTTACCTAATACCTAAATTAGAAACAAAGGAGTTTCCATGTGTTAATAACGGTTAATGATGCAGCGAGTGACCGCGTGAAGGTGGGCTTAACCGTCCTCACCCGCTTGGTTCAATAGATCAGCTATATTGCCAAAATCCCCTTAACCATATAAAAAAAATAACGACACAGTAAAAACAAACAGTTTATCCAACACATTTTATACAGCAGGACGGTTAAAGCCTTTCGCAATGAATAAATTAAGAGCCGCACATCAACAGTGCGATACACAAACGCTTGTATTTAATGTTATCGATCCTTTTGTATACGGAAATGCTTTTTGAATCATTTATTTGACATCGTTCTTTGAAATAAAGAAAGGTATTTGAAAATTTAATCTAAATTTGTATTGTTTTGGCTTGAGCACGTGGCTAAATGATAATAGCCGCACGGGTTGATCGAAGGTTAATTACGCTTGCCGCGGTCGGTTCGTGTATGGGTGACCATCCATTACATATCGACCACCCTCGCCTAGGAAAGCACATTAAGCCGTTGGTCGTGGCTGTCATTCGTAGAACTTTGACAGTCGTTACAGTCAGAAGCCCAAAAAGTCTAACAACCAGCCTCACCAAGGGGTATCATGTTACATAGTAATTGGGTTGTGGAGGTCATAAGCAGTCGCTCTAAGTAAAGTACATTTGGTTAGGCTGGAAATCGACCCCAACATAGTTGGGAAAAGGCTAGGTAAGTATATTGATTTTGAGAGGCCTAGACGCCAATAAGAGGATGTCGGTAAAGGTATAAAGGTATATTTAACACACAACAAATTAACTGCATAGTTGGAGCCCATCAAAACTTCGAAATGGGAAGCCTGTCAAACAGAGACAGTAAATAAAATGCCGACCCACCTCAATCGAAAAATGTCATGATGTTATCGATAAACAAGACATGTATGTATTTCCGGATACTGCCAGACCCGTCAGAATAGTAAAACGTTCCACACTGATTTGGTTTTGTCATCACATAGAAAGTTACAGAAGGTTTAGTCCTTAAAAATCATAAACACAATGCTTGAAACCGAGCTTTTTCTTACGGCTACCAAAAATATATTGCTCAAACAAAGCGGAAGCGTTGGTACTAAATCCGTTCTATTTGCTTGTAATTTATGATCACCCTAAAAACGGGCTATTCTATCGCTGTCACAAAAACTATTGACAAGTATGGACACCGTACTCTACCGAATTTCTCCGCCTCAAGATGTTGTCATGTTGCATTTTTTTACTCTACGGCTTTATGGCACACGCAATAAGGTTAACCAGTAGCGACAACAAAACAAAAGGTGGGAAAACATTAGTTTACGAACGCGTTAACTCGACCTGAATTTTAACAGACTGTCGCAACAGCAATTAACTGGCATTTTAATCCGTCGAATGGTTACGGATGCACGTAGTTCTGAATTCTGATGCCAGTCGTAGTCATTTTAACGAGGTTTTTGTTCCGTTATAATTACATACATCACATATGATACCTACTGCTTGTTGAACTTTTGTTCGAGTGTAGTATTTGCATACCTACTGCTTTATTATTAAAAGGTAGAACCTAAAACAGTCTTTGATCTAAAATAATGTTACCTTAGGCCATTTTACCAGTACTATAAAGAAATAATCATAAAAGGCCACATATTTAAGGTTAAACTTTTTTTTTAAACTTAATACGTCGTTCGTTATTATAATACCGTGATATTGCCCAAAATAATTACTGAGACAAAGGGTTGGCGAAACAAAAACTCACCGAGGACTCGAACACAATACCCGCGGGGTAGCAGAATGTGAAATTCATGAATTACCTGAAACAGAAACGTAAGTATGAAATATTTCTATAGGAGCCAGATGCGGGAAAATTATATTTAAACATACATTTGATACACAAGGGATTTCCCATTATCCAGGAATTTAGCATTTATTTAGCGGAGCCAAAAATGTATATGAATAATGTTTTAAAATACAGAACGAAACTGTTCTATATTCGAATTTGATTTATTATCATACGTCTTTAGGCATCGTCCTAAAGAGAAATATTTATTTTATTCATCTTTTCCTCTAGATACGTCATCATCAGCATCCAGCCTCTTTCGTTCTTAAGCATTTTTCTCGTTTTTTTTTTAAAACCATGTTTTCCCAATAAACTTAGGTAACAATTATTTATTCGTGCCCACGGCTTTTAATATCTGCATGCATTACAATATTGATAACCGTGTAGACTGTAATCATCGAAGCGATAAGCCGTGGTACACTGATTTCGACCATGAAAGTGTTAGGCCAACTATACAGCTGTTGGTCGGTCGAAACAGAGATGAAATGTGGCTATTGTTTGCAGATGACACAATCTATGTAAGTACAGATACTATTACATATTATTATGCACTTATTTCAGTTCCAGATTGTGAACCTAGGATTTGCGAAGATATATGTTGGGTTGATGTAATCATACAATCGTCTATATACATTTTTCTTAATAGAAGGCATAATATTGCTATGACGATAATCATGCAGGCAGATTTACTAGCTTTTTACACCGGTTACGTTTACCTGGTTAGGCCTCTTATTAAAGCTACCAACGATACATTTTCATCCTGTTTTTCAGCTGAATTTTGCTGCCCAGTGACTTGTAAAAATCCCTTCATCGTATCCACGATGAAACCTTTTCTTTTTAAAGAACTAACAAATTAACAATATACCTAAGCAATAAAAAACAGGTATACTCGTAGTAATTTCTCCTATCGGGTCAGAAGCTCAATAAATAATGTAGACTTCTAAATAACATCCTGGTATTTGCATCTCCACCACACCTTAGTTTAAACTAGCGAATGCATAAATAATATTGATGGCTGCAATAATTCTTAGCCTCCTATTATAAATTGGAACGTCTGTATTTCAATTTGTTACTACGAAACTGCTTGTCTGATATTCGTGCCACTTTCTGCAGGCGTAGTTGTATATTTGTCCTTACAACATTTTTACATTCAATAAACATTAACTGTTTTTCCAAAGTTTTGTAAGAAAAAATGTAAAACGTTCTAAACGACATCCCAGGTACTACCTAGGGTGATGAGATCCAATAAGGGCAAGCAGAGTGCCTTTATGATATGCAAAACTGCGATATACAGACGGAATTTCAACATGTAAAGTATGAACTGTACCAGTTTTCTTCTAAATTCTAACGGAGCACAACAGCAAAAACGCTGTTAACTAGCCCTGTCTTGGTCAATTAAGCAAAACAAACGCATAATATGACTAACAAAGAAAATATCATGCATATTTGTAATGTGCATACCATTTGAATATTTAATCAGTACATGGTTAGATTTCCCACTGTAAACGCAAGAAATGTGAAACTTCCTGTTTTAGTATTTTTTATTTAAATGCCTATGCAAGATTAATGGACACCCTAGATTGTTTACATAGTATGGCGACTTGTCTGTTATACGGTTGAAGGGACAGGCAGAAATTTAGCTCTAACCTTTATGTCGATGTATCTTGTCTTGCACCTTTTTGTGGGACTGTTCTTTTGCCTATGGTGGATTGGTGGTACTAGACATGAAGGTATTTTTCGAAGTACCAGAACTACAAGAATCGACAATACAATCAGCTAAATACGCTATTGATGATATCTGAGGCGAATATTTATGGGATTCAATGCCAAAAAAGATATACTAAAATCAAAGGTCAGGGCTTAAAATCAGGGTTCCAGAAGTTAATTTTCATCGAATGGTTAAAATATCGAACTAGCACATAGAATCGAATGAAGTGTAGCTGTTGCCAAAGGCAAATTTAAAGTCAGGTCAAACAAAAACATAACCTTTTTACAACTCACCATAAAACTTCAAGCATCATAGTATTTACAAACTTCGAAGAATATAATAGTGAAGTAACCCCATTACCATATCTCCAAGGAGTACTTACTACTTCGCATCAAAATAAACCAATGAGGTCAAATCCTAGTGACCGAGCGAGCGAAAGTTCAAGCTAGCCGTTGAGCCACTAACACTAATAGTCAACTCATTTACACGTCATTCATAATTAGTAACTAAGTTATACTGTGTAGTTGGAAACACATTACACCCGTATATCTACGTCTGGTTAAGTACAGGGTGTTATGATATTAATTGTCCATTTAAGAAGTTATGATTAAAGGCTTGTGCAGACCAGCGCAACTTTTCGCGCGACGCGACACCGGTTATTGTTATACTGTGAAGTTTTCTTAGAAATTGTATTGTTCGTGTCGCGTCGCGCGACATGTCGCGCTGGTCTGCATAAGCTTTTAGTTTAAGTTGAATTTTAAGTATTTGATTGTTTTATAATAATAGTGTTGTGTTAAGTTATTAATTGTGTCGATTAGTTTTAATCCAGTGAAATGTTAATGAATTGAATTCATTTAGAGCAGCACGCGATTTCTAGCTTTTTATGTGACTGCCAAGAAGGATTACTCAATGGTTGCAGGTAGCAAACAAATTAAGTAGGTAATAAGTAATGTACCTGATATCAGCCCGAAGCTGGGCAGCTACGGCTTGCTATTACAATTCAGTTTGTTCCTGCGGTAGACTACAGCAGAAAAAAGATTATCAAAATTTTATAAGAATTTAGTTTTTCTATCTGGAATTTCTCAGTAGCAGCTCTCTAGTAGAGTAGAGTAGAGTCTGTATTTGTGCCCGGCTGGTGGCAATAGGCTCGCCCCCTATTACTTGGGACTTAACATAACTGGCGAAATGTGGGTGTACTATAGGTACTCCTCTGCCTAACCCTGTAAGTTTTATTATTTATCAAAATACTACAAGAATAAAATTTCATTCAAGCAAAAGACACTTCGCAATTGAGTAGAATCGTTACTTAGAAATTCTAGCTGCAGAACGAAACAAAGGAACATATCCCCTCACAATATAAACTCCTCAAACCCCGTTACACCAAGAAACAATACAGACACAACATTACAGATATTACCGTATTACAGTGCGCATTAAAGCTTAGTGCGCGATTCTGCTCGACGGCACCGTTTACTTGTATCAATTAATGTTAGACACCGTTATGCGCGCATCTCGCTTCATCTCGAACGGTATACCTAGCAGGCGTTACCTGATTGAGAGCCGTTGCCGTTTTAAGGCTTGTGCAGACCAGCGCGACACGAACAATACAATTTCTAAGAAAACTTCACAGTATAACAATAACCGGTGTCGCGTCGCGCGACAAGTCGCGCTGGTCTGCACAAGCCTTTAACCTGCAAAGTCCTTCATGGTTTTGTATTTATATTTTAGCTCTGGATGGATGGGAGTGTGCATTTTGTGGTATGTCCTGCAGGGAACTCATGATAGTTCTGTTTTTATCCGACTGTGTGACAGCAAAGACAGGGTTCTCACTTAACTTTTCAAGCAGTCTAAGGACATTGATGGCATCACATCTAAGAATAACTCCCATCAATCAGACTGCTTGAAAAGTGATCTTGTATTAAACCTTTTAGTTGTACGTGGTTGTTTTTTTTTTAATGTATTAAACCTTTTAGATGTACTTGGTCGTTTTTTTTAAAATGTTTTCTTGATTTTTGTCACGAATTTATTTATAGTCGAAAATCTATAGTGGCAAGACAATCTATAGTGTCTTAGAAATCATCGAAAACAATAATAATCATTCAGCTGATATATCTTTCCCTCCCTTAATTTATTGGCTGTGTTCGCTTGTCCCAACTGTGACAGACAGTACCAAATAAATACCTAATATTCTTTAGGATTGTTCGGACACAATTCGGATCGTTCCATTCAATCAATTTACCATTTTAAAACCATAAATAGGTATGTAAAAAAAAAAAGAATCTTCAACAATTCCATAAAAAAAAAGAAAAACATGCAACACAAACATACAATAATTTTATTACAAAATAATAAAACTGAACGTAATCCATTAGTTGAGGTCTCCGTCACGGCCCTCGTAATCAGCGTATTGTAGGCTGAATATGTTTCCGCGTCAAATCTCTGCTATATCTTGTAACTTGTAACGTCTCTATAAGTTGAAGTAATGCGTAGGATGAAACTTGTTTTTGATATTATTTTGTCGATAATCTGAGGTACTTAGTTGTTTTTCTATAATGGCGCAATGTGGATCGAAAAAAAGGCGAAGACATTGGAGATTTTTTTTATTTAAGTATCGGCTTTTTGCTTGAAATGGCTTCTAATAGCCTATATTATGCATACATATATCATAGGATACAATCTGGTAGGCAAATGGCAATTTTTTTTTTTTTTTTTTTTTTTTTTTTTTTTAATTGTGGAGCTAAGGCATATATCTCCGGAATAGAATAACCGTTATATCTTTGCACACGGTGATGTAACTATTTATACAATGTCGCTCATGGGCATATGCCCGCCCGTATTTTTCTGAATATTCAATACTCAATTTTTTATTGCATTCCATATGTATTACATAGATGGTATAATAAGTAAGAGAGCAATATGGACCCTGTCGAGCACAGCAAAATAAGTAGAGAGGAAGAAGGCTAAGCAGTAATTCAATATTATTAGATGTTTTTAATTGGGTGTATAATTATGTATATATTGTATATTATTAGGTTTGTGTATATAGGTATAGTATATTAGTTAAATAGTATATAGTTATATAATATATTCATGAAAAATTATCTTTAAAAGGGGAGTCTATCTTTAATATTTCTCATGTTACCCATTTTTTTTTTTTTTGTTGTGTTTGCCATGTCTCATATGTTATTGGCTCGATTTGGATTCTGTTTATTATTTCTAAAACCTTATGAGTTATTTTATCGGATTAACTAAATTTAATTTTAATTTTATTGTAGACTATGAAAAAAAAAACAGAGGTGAAGAATTTTTTTTCAAAAGTTAGCCACATTTCACATTTCATACAAGTTATATCGCCAAATTAATCAAAACAGGTAAATATTTGACAGCTATTTGCGACGTTGCCAATGCTTTTAGAATGAACGCTCTTAAACATGACACTGAATAACGCCACTAAAGAAAAGTGAGCGAAATCAGTACATTTCTGCCTACACTTGCGAAGAAAACAGGGTGTTACAACCAACTTGGTAACTTACAAGGCACTTAAGTTTAACTGTTCTCAAGAATTTCATAATAAAGCGCTTCAGCTGATAGCGTTTACTAGAAATCCTTGAACAAGAGTAATTGACCGAGATTTGCACGAATGTATTTGCGGATGATTCTTAATTACATCCCGCGGTTTTCCACGAATGCTTTAGCTTATCATTGAGAACAATAACTATCAATATAATGAGTATTTGGTGAAACACGACCACTCCTACTACAATATTATTTGGCAATCCGCAGATGCGGGATAACGTTAGAATAGGGGGCACGGTTACACGTTTAATTCTGCCTTGCTAAAATGATTGATTCATTATTGTTAAAATTTTAGGAAACATCGTCTACATTTGCAATTTTTGTAAACATGTGGAGCACCATGTATCTACTATCTATCAACGTAATTAATTTATCTGTCATTGCTTTATTTTTGAATACTTTGTTCCTATTGAAATATAGTCATTTGATTCTAGATACTTACATCGTCTTCACATAAGAAAAAATCTACATATTTTTAATAAAATAAGTGATAGACATAATTTTAATACTAGAAATAAAGATAAAATAGATCAACCATTTTTCAGATTATCTAAAGTACATACATCTTTTATGGGGTACTTAATGTTACAACAAAATACCTTGTGATATTTTACAATTAAATGAAAGAAAATTTAAAACTCATATTAAAAGTACACTTTGTAAACAAGCATATTACAAATTAGAGGATTATATCCAAGATAAAAATGCTTGGAAACATGCTGGTCCAGCTCCATAGGATAATCTAGAATCTAGACAAAATCAAACTGGTTGCGAATTTAAGTTTTATAAATTATTATATTTTATTATATGACATTGATTTTACATTCTGTGATGACTTCCTCACACACTGACTTATTAATTGTAACTTTTTTTTATTTTTTTTTGGAAAATCGTCTTCTTTTACAATGTTTGTAAATATGTGAGAACCATGTATCTATCACATAGGTAATTAATTTATCTGTTGTTGCTCTCTTTTTTAATTTATTTGTACCTATTGTGGTACGGTAAATTTTTTTTTTTTTGTTTTAAGATGCATCGTCTTCACATATAATTATATAACTAATGTACCTACATATATACAAAATATTGTAAAACATTTTAAAAGAGTAACGGTGGAGTTTCTTGCCCATTCTTCTCCATACGAAAACTACCTTTTGGAAGGGGCGACTAGAATCAATTAATTTTTTTTGTAATTTTTGACGTTCAAAAGTGCCTTGCAAGGGCCTATTTGAAATAAATGATTTGACTTTGACTTTCATATAATTAATGTAGGTATACAAAATATTGTAAAATATTTTAAGAGAGTAACTAACTATGGAGTTTCTTGCACATTCTTCTCCATACGAAACTACCTTTAGAAACCCTGCACCTAAAATCTATTCTATTTTGTTTGACTTTCAAAACTGCCTTTTAATGGCTTACTTGAAATTGTGGCGGCATCTACAATCGTCACATGCGAACTACGCATCAAAGACCTGACGCCACACAAATCCTGCATCACGCAATTAGAGTTTACCGCGCGATGGACATATATACAATCTCCCAAATTTCAACCTCTGGGCAGTTGCCCGCCAGACACGACACCCGTCTGGTCGGAGGATCCTCCCTTTTCTATGATGGATGAGTGAACTTTACACCCTGTTCCTCATACCCCTAAAAATAAATAATTAGACTTTGACGTTGTAAGGGAACGAACGGTAGCACATTGGCAGGGGACAGTAACACGTTGACAGGGGACAAATCACGTTGGCAAGACGGTAGAACAGTGTGGTCACGTGCTGTTATGCAATTGAAGGGTGCTGGGAGTAACACATTTATATTTTTCCAGGGACAAGATTGTTACACTGGCGTAGAGATTCAAATGAGTTAAGGACGACGATCGAATGGTTAGAAATCCGGCATAACCCACCGACTCCCAAAGGCAGCCATGTGGTTTGACCGTTGAGGTTCAATGTAAACTAGAGCAGACACCGCAAACGAAACCTTTGCGCAACATTTTGTTGTCCGGGACAACGAATGTCATACACCGCGGTTGTCACATTTGACATCCGCGGGGACACGTCTTTTGTTTGTAGTAATTAATAGCTTCTCTAGTTTACATTGAGCCTCAATGGGTTTGACACGACGGCATGTGAAACCAAGTCAGAGGCCCATGGGCGGCATAAAAACGCTGACACCAGGTTAGTCACTAACCACACGAAAAAGAGCAACCCCTTCCATATTCTTATTGTACCGTTCATAAGCTAAAAAGTTATGTTTACATTCCACGCAAACAGCTCGACAATAAGTTATTTGAGGAATACCTTCCAAGAAGATTCCATAGTTGCTTTTAGAGACACCCACGTGAAGAGACAAGGTTAGCCGTGGGCAGGGAGATCGTGTATAACGAACTCAATAATGATGGATTTTATTCCATAATTTATTTGATTGGTTCCTTTGAACCGAGCAGAAAATAAGTAGGATGTCATACGCTCGTCGCAAAAATAAAAATCATTATGAAATTGAATAGTCATTTAATTATCTCGAGGAAATTATAAGGATGACTCAGCAGCTTAATTGAATTGTTAAATATTAACGGGAGCTTGAGATTTTTCGTGACAAGCGTTTTACTAATGAGTGAAGAATTTTGTACTGATACGTGAACTAAGAAGTACGGTACTTAAAAGCATCGTCTTCACGATATCATATCGCAATATGATGATAGTGTTACAGTTAATATTAGTCTAGTGCTAGTTCACATAACCCACTGAGAGAAGTATGATAATAATAATTTCGTAGAACATCCGTCGAAATATCGGGCTAATACCGGCTCAAACCAAACATTGCAGCGTTGGCTGTTCTCCCCACTCCCCACATAAGGATGAGAGCCCCCGGGATCTCCGGTCGAACGCTATTCAAATGCACAAAATCTGACACATGCAGGATTTTGCGGTCACACTTTGACTTATCATGTATGTAACTTCATAATATCAGTCCCCTGAACATCCACAATTAAAAGGACTACCTTCTAATACATCCATAGTTGTTAAGAAGAGTCAGTCACCGAACGTAGCAAAAGGTATTAAGGTAGGTAATAAACAAGAATTCTCAAGCTCGTTTATTCCGAAAACAAATCCATTATTTAAAACAAACAAACCTCTTTAATTATGTAACTAAAGATCCCAATAAAGCAAAGGAGCGGTAATGTGATTGAAATCGATTGATAAAACCGAACACGGAACGAACATGGACCGAGCTAATCGTATGATAATTTCCTAACGGTATGCAAATAAGACGGTATCGAGAAGAATTATTGTTAATTTATTCGGTTTAAGTACGTTAAAAGGGTTAGGCGGTTTTTTAAATGCCAGATAGAGAAATTATTCCGAAGATCTGGGATTAGAATGAATTTGATTGTTTTGCATCTGATATTAAAATCACCTGGCTCCAAGCACAGTGGTATTTGTATTTATCAAGTTCCACCAAAATCAATCGACATTATAGATTGAGTATAATCAATGCAGTTATGTCCTGAGCTGCCACGGGTTACTCAGGACTTGGGACATTCAAATTAGTTGACACATTCTGTTTGTATATGACCAACAATTTTTAACTAAGCGAAATTATAGGATGTATATTTGACGACAAACGTAACGTTTTGTAGACATAAATATATTTTTTCAGGCCTTGTCCTCAAAAAATATATTTTCTGTTATTCCACATTAAGAGAAAAAGCATGAAAATAAAAATAAGATTGAGCAGTAAACCCCTTTTACAAGACAAAAACAATAAAACTCTCATGTAGACGTAAAATGCATGTAATCGTGCCAGCCATGAAACTCGCGTAAGCCTGCCAACAGGTACAGTATTGTGTTGTCTTCTTCTTAATGCATGAGAGGGAAAGAGATGAATAGTATAGTGAAGGAATTACATTGTTGAGAAAGTACTATTGTGGAAGATGAAATCCTCTATTCCTGAGAATAAATTCTGGAATATGAAGATATGTGTATCAAAGCATCATTTCTGGGTCAAATTACGGCGAAGATGAGCCTAGCTCAGCCGAGTGAACCAAGAAGCATACAGGATGTTTAGATATCTACTAATTGAAGTGCTGTTGTATGTATCTCTTGTTGCAGAGAAAGACAAGAGTTTCTTAAAAAATCCGCAACCTTTAAGAGTTCTCTTAAAGGTTTTGCCTCAAGGGATCAAAGACACGACACGACAGTTTATTTTAAATCGAAAACAACGAAACCAACCGTTTCAATAAAACATAAACTCAATTACTTTCGTATAGACCGCGAATTTTTATAGCCAATACGGTTGTACGCAAATTGCTGTCGTAAATTGTAAGTAATAAAACCCATATTGGATTGTGGTGGGTAACGGTAAAGATGGCACAGTTAGACTTGCAGGGAAACTGGTATTGCAAGGTAGGTCTGATGGCTGGCTGGCAATCGATGCAACTGCGACAGGAATAGATACAGGCGGTCAACAACTTGATGATACCAGTTATGGTACATGATTTAAAGATAATTGGCAGGCTTTTGAAACTTATGTTGTAAAGAATAAAGTCATGATGGATGAGAATCCTGTTGGTGTATTAAACGAGATATATTTATATGCACTTGCATTCACAGTTGTAATTGATAGTGCCGACGAATGTGCTGTCCATATATGGGCGAACAGAAGTACAAGGAAATAAGATTTTAGGACGTAAAATGTGCCATTAATACGATAAAAGCAGAAGAAGTGGGATAGATTGATGAAGCATCACAAATGAAGATGCCCGATTTCCTGTGATCCTTTCGTAGTCATCTGTCACGAAAAACGACTCCTTGTCAATAAGTGATCTTAGAAACAAGACAGCACGAGTCATTTCCCAGTTTATTATACTTACTGTAAGACTATTACAGGAAAAGGATGTGAAGAATGTTTAAGCTTTTATAAATAAAAGGGTTTATGTTTCCGAAAAGAAAACACTCAAAACAAATCCTACTCCACAAATATTTTGATCAGTATTAATTAAAATTGATCCGTTCATATCGTGGTCTGCGGTCAAGAGGACGTCAGTCATATCATTGGCTAATACAACGGCTTGCTAACCTCAACGTTCACTTAAGTAAGTAGGTTTATTAGTACATTGTATTAAGTTATTATTTTTGTACGGAGTTTTGAAATTGGTAGGCAGTTTTGCGGTTTTGAAATGGTTTCTAATGCAATCATTTTTGGATATGATCTAGTTTGCGAATGTGCAAGAAAACAATTATTGTTAATTAATTAATGTTTATTTTCTTACGTGATACTAGAATTATCCTGTTATTCTTTGAGTGACTCAACATTAGCATTGCACTAAAAACCCCTGTTTCTGGACTCCTAATCAAGTTTTCGCTGAGCATACTCGTATTTTCAGGTTTCTCCTTCAATGATTTTCATATAGCCTGGTTTTTTGTCGCTAGGACATCTAAATGCGCATTGGAATTTAATATCCGTGAACAGCTTTAGGTACAATAGGTAATAATTCCGAACAAAAAACCAAAACTGCTTTTAAATGCATAGCATTAGGTATTCAGTTTTTTATTGTGACATTTTTTGGTGTCAGCGACTGATCAAACCGGCTATTGGCATTAAGTCGCATTCCTGATAGCTAATGACTGATGCTGCGATATGGGAGACTTGAAACTTATCTAGCTATTGCATTTTAGCAGAGATTTTTATTTTTTGTTTAAATGTCAAACTCGTGAACGCAATGTTAGACTAAACCAAAAATGGTAAATAATATAAAGATGTAGGCAGCCTACAATTGCTGCAGTAACGCACGAGGTTTTTGGGGTCAACAGTTAGGTTCCACATTCAATCTTAGCAAAGCTCAAAAACTTCGAAATAAGGTCCTATAAAGTATCTACAAGACAATCGTTCTAACAAACAAAATGAAACTTTAATAAAAGAACAGAATGCACTACAATAAACCCGTAACGACACTTTTACGGTCACCCCTAGCGACTATGAATTCAATTACACTCTTAAATGGCTACATAAGATTTCATTACGTCTCACCACAAAGAATATTGATGAAGAAGTCTCACTCTTAACCCTGGCACCTGTCCCACCGGAACCGACGAGGAAGCAACTAGCTTTCAACGATTTTCTCGCTCAAGATACGATACGTACAAGAGATTGTAAGTTCCGTGTAAGTAACAGATACACATATATTAATAGTTGGTCGCTGACTGTTCACACCACCGACGAATGCTGGTTTGTCGCAGCGACAAGAGCTATCCAAGAGAGTACTCGCTCAGCTACGCTCACGTTCGCTTAGCGGGTAGCAGAACACTCTCTGAGAGATTCTCGCTTGGTACATACTCACATCAGCACTCGTTGCTCAACTTGTTTTTAGCTGCTAGGTCTACCTCTACTTACTTCTCAATAATCGCTGGCAGTGGGAGTACCAAACTCTACGTATATACGACGCTGATTACAATAAATCTCGAAGATAGCATGATAAACCAAAGGGAGATCCCTTTGGTTTAACCAAAGGGATCTAGAAGTCTATTTGATTGAATCTACTGTTAAATCTAATGCCATCTGATAGAATTGGCTGTCGTTATTTTGGCCTGGTGGGCCAAATCACATCAGATTCGATAGAAGACTCTCAGAACCAGGGTGAAGGGTTGGTTCTAATCTCAGGTGCCATGTATATCACATTTGTGTTAGTAGGATCTACAGATTTTTTACCCGTCCGTGCTTCGGTCAACAATACCAACCCTCCGTGCCTCGGAAAGCACTTTATGTCGTTGGTGCCGGCTATCATTCGTAGATCTTTGACAGTCGTTACGGGTAGTTAGAAGTCCAAAAGTTTGATAATCAGTTTCACTAAGGGGTATCGTTACCCAGTAACTGGGTCATGGTGATCAGATAGGCAGTTGCTCCGTGTAAAATACTGGTAATCAGCTTCTACCGGTTAGACTGAAAGCTGACCCCATCATTGTTGAAGAAGGTTAGGGAGGGTTTATGCCAGACTTTGTATCTATTTCTCCATTGCACCAAACAACTTTACTTTCTTTCTTTTACATTGTTCGTTGTGCCACAGGCTGGATTTTCCGTAAGTAACTGGGATGTGGAGTCAGGTAGGCAGTTGCTCCGTGTAAAAAACTGGTATTCAGCTGCATCCGATTAGACTGGAAGCTGACCCCAACAGTTGGCAGATTGAAGGTTTATGCCAGAATGTGCATCCATTTCTCCATTGCACCAAACAACTTTTCTTGCTTTCTTTTTTTATTGTTCGTTGTACTACAGGCTGGATTTTCTGTATATTATTCCTTGTCATTTCACCTCACCACGGTAACGTTTTGATTTACTGCTGCAGCAATAACTTCTTAATGAGCCCTTCCTCGCAATAAATTTTAGTTAACTTGACATGCCGTCGTCGAATTAAGAATGAAAGGGCTTATTAAAAACTCTTTTTTGGTATTACGTCATGTTAATGAAGACGTTAATGATATTAAAACTTAATTGATGGGTTTTCGTTTAAAAGATAAATTGTTCAGTGTCGATTTTAATGATGATGAGATTGACCTACACCTTTCTCTAGTCGACAAGACAGTAACGACAATAATGTTTCAAGTTTTTTTTTTTATAGGCAAAGTTTTTGTAGCAACGCAGGGTACATCCATGCTAGCCTATCAATATTTATAAGGTCCAATTTAAATCTTAGAGGCTCAGACAGCTACTTAAATGTTATTGCTAAGAACTTCAAATAAAGGTCAAATTAAGGAATACTTAAAAGTGTCACCATGAAAGACATCAAAAGTAGCTCGATTAATTTCTTTATGACCAATTTAAGTAATACTAGAAGTTTAAAAGAAAATACTATAGTAACCGTCTACACGAACCGAAACCGGGAACCTAAAGTTATTTTAAACGAGCTGAGAAATGGAAGGTCGAAATAACACGCTTCCTCCAGGTAAGATTCCATAAATGTGCTGGCATTATCCAGGAAGAATAAAATATAAAGTAATTTTTCTAATACTAGGATATCGGTTTCATAAGGTTTTGTAAATTCTTTGATACGATTTATCGCAATGTGTTGTGGTGCTGTTAGTTTAATAAATAAATCTAATATATATATATATATATATTTTTTTTATCTGCTGTCCAACCCCTACGTTGAAAGTTTTCGTCGGTTATTAAACAAAAATCTGCGGTTTCATAGACAAGACCTACGCGGTTAAAATCTGATACTAAGAACTACTATATATACTAAGAATCTGACATGATAGTGGACTCCACAATCATGTACTGAATCCTTGGTAACAGTTTTTGCGTTGATGTCCCTGCCACCCTGTATAGTAAAAATCGCGTGTCACTGTACACGGTAATCTATAATGAAACCATCGAACCGATTTCAATTAAATATTGTGAAAGATATGATAGTTTTGGACCCGATAGGTGGCGCTGTTTGTTGTTGAGATTTAAATCTGCACCCGTTCGTACCCGGGTTGGGTCGCTAGTAAGATTATAAGCATTGGAATGAAATCTACAGCATAACAAAACATTATAAACTTTTTATTGCGTTAATCATGAAAATTGGCGTGAAATCACCAAGGACCGAACTAACTGAGGTAAAGATACATCATATTCGCTATTAAAAAATACTTCCAACTTCACAGTAAATAATTAAAAAATACTGAAATCCATAGACACACAAACAATAGAGAATTAAAAAATTATTCAGCTGACTGCGGTAGGTACTGGCAGAGAATTCCGCTGGCATACCTGTACGATATTGAAAAGCCTGGCATGAAGCTTCAATGGGAGGCGCTCAATTCAGCGATAAAATTACTGATATTGATGCATCGTAAAATGACTGCTTTGTAGCGCTTCATTCACAGCATGTACAATTTCCGGGTATTTCATAACACATTCGAAAATACTACGTAACTACTTTTTATTTTTTAATATAGTTCCTTTAATTCTAGACAAAATCATGAAATGCCGTTTCGCTGTGGGCATTTCGACGTGCCTGAATCTGCAATTTTTGAAATCAGAATGAAATTGTGGGACAGAGCAACTACATCCAGAATTTTAAATGACTGATGATACGATGTCCGAGATGACAACTCATAGAGAAATATAGAAGAAAAAGATATGTTGCAAAGACCCCAAATAAATTGGAATAAGATAAAGAGAAAGATGATGATGAGGCACCCATAGCAACTTGTCCTCATGATTAAGAGGAGCCTCCCTAAATTGTATGTCAATTTGCATTAATATTCTGAAACAGTCTCGCATACAATCAAAATGGAACTTTAGTATATGACTAATTGGATCTTTTTCTTTCCATGTAGTTACGTAATTGTAACGTTTTCACTCGATTCATCATTTATTCGAAAGTCATTTCTTTTTTTAAAGCGTTTATGTCTAAAATAAGTATTCACAGTAAGAAAATAAAGTTTATTATCCAGCCACAAGATCTTTTTTCTCATAAATTATTACTTAAGTTAAAAACGAAATAAGAATAGAGACTTACGCCATTCAGTTCCGTGCTCGAACACGATCAAAGAGCGGACGCGATATTCAACTTTATTACTGATGTGTTAGCGTTTAACACATAGTGGAGTGGCCGGGTGCATGGGGGCGGAGCTTGCGTGGAGATTGTTTTTAGAGTGCCAGGTCTTAATCTTGTCTTGTCAAACCCTATCCATGTCCCGGAAACATGTAAATAACAAGCGGGTCAATTCGAACTGCCATTTCTAATACCATTCTTTGAACAAGCATAATAATAAAAATATAATAATCTCTCGAGGCTCTCGTTAGGCGGTTGGATTAAAGGCCTGATCCAGAAGGCAGTACTTCTCGATACGGCTCGCATTGTGAGGAGGTTCCTGTCTCTGCAGCCCTAACCACCGGTAGCTTGGACCCTGATCCCGACACCGGCGGAACACTATTTTTTTATATTTTTATTTATAGTTTTTGAAGATATATTTAAAAATGTAAATGACTAAGAATCAAAGCGAATAAACAAAATATAATAATACGCCTATTTTTGTCCCACCTGGCCTATTATTGTCCCGCCTGGCCTATTATTGGCCCGCTCCAGGGCAAAGGCCTCTTCTCATACAGAAAAGGCCACGAGCATTAATCACCACGTTCATCGCATGATCGCATGCTCGAGACGGGTTGGCAATTACAGGCGATTATACTCGTATTAACTGTGTCCAGGTTTCCTCACGATGTTTTTCGTCTCCGATGTCAGTAATGTCCAAGATAAACTCAGAAAGTTTCACACAAACGTTTTCCTTTCCCTCCTTTTCCAAGATCACAGACGTACGTCACAAATTAGTTTCAACACCAATCCGGCACTATTTGTTACAAAACAGAGCGTAATCAGGGAAGTAAAAGTAATTACTTGGAACAATTTCAGTGGATTGACAACCAAGGAAGATTGTCTATTGTGTGTAACCTACTTAACGTGGAATAGTGGTCGTAAAGACACATTGAGAGAGGCTGGAGAGGAAAATTGGATGAGATTTCTTTTGTTTATGTTAGTGATTGACTTTGTAAAATGTTATGGTTTCCGCTTGAGTTTTTAGAGGTATGAGGAACAGGGTATAAAGTTCACTTATCCTCTATAGAAAAGGGAGGATCTTCCGACCAGACGGGTGTTGTGTCTGGCGGGCAACTGCCCAACTATTGACGTCGGGGAAGTTATATACAATATGCTGTTCGCGCGGTAAACTCTAATTGCGCGATGCAGGATTTGTGTGACGTCAGGTCTTTGATGCGTAGTTCGTATTTGGCGATATAGATGTCGCCATAAGTTCTACTAAAACATACTACCATTGTCGGAGGGTCTCGTGGCTAAGTAATAACAGCCGCACGGGTCGATCGATCAGGTTAGGTTAAGATACGCTTGCTTGGTCCGTGCATGGGTGACCATCTATATCTTACTGAGCCTCGGAAAGCACGTTTAGCCATTGGTCCCGGCTTTCATTTGTAGATTTTTGACAGTCAGAAGCCTAAAAGTCTGACAACCACTCTTACCAAGGGGTATCGTGTTACTCAGTAACTGGGTTGTGGAGTTCAGTTAGGCAGTCGTCGTCTACGTCGGGCGTGTATAGATTCATTTATTTATTACTTAGTTTCAGTTTTTATTTGTACTATTTTTTTTATTGCTTTTTTATTTTATTATTATTTGGTCTATTCTATCCCATGGGATTTATCTAAGTCCGTAGGTGTGTCCGTGACATCACAGTGGGCCCTATCAGAATACCAGCGTTGCGGTATTTATTTTTAAATATCGCCGCATTATGCTGAGATAGTGGCCTTTTGGCCTCGCACAGGTCGTTACTATTCTGTTTGTATTTTAATTTTTATTATTACTTACTGTTTGTATTTCCTGTGCGTGTCCCAAATAAAATATATTTTTCTTTCCTTTTTTTCTTTATCCGGTTGGACTAGAAGCCGACCCCAATATGGGGAAATGGGAATGCTCGTCAGTCAGTCGATGTCGGATGTCAGATGATGATGGCTGGCACTTTCGGTTTTATCGGATCGTTTATGGATGGATATAGGAGACAGTTTTCAATGCAATGATTTATTTTTTTGCAGTGGATGGCGAAGGAGTCCAAATAGAAACAAGAGGACAACTCTTAATGTCCTGTGGCTACTAATCTCGAAACATCAGATTTCCACTGAAAATCAGCGTTGTGCTGTGGGTCCCCATAGCACAGCATCATGCTGAGTGGTAGCCTTCTTGTCACAGTCATGACGTGCCAGCAGCTGCCGACTATTTCTATTTTGTGCTCGTTATTGTATTTAAATCTATTGTGTTTTATTTTCTTGTTCAAATGAGTTTATTATCTTTTTTTTTTATGCACGTATTTCTGTGACAAATAAACTTATTCTTCTTTCTTTCTATTTTGGCAATATTCTTCAAAACCTTCAAAAGCAGGTATAATATCCAGAGTACAGGTGAATCCGTCAGTCTGTCGCCACGAAATCCCTTCAATGCCCTTCGCACCCACGCAAAATGGGATGATCTACCCAAGTGTATTATTTCCAAACGCCCGTTTTTATTTTTCACACACATTCACGTCAAGCGAAAATATGAACCTTTTTAGTTCAAAGCTTTCAGTTCAAAAGTTAATGCCCGCGTGACATGCCACTATTTTGCAGTACAAACGGCAAAAGAGCGTGCTATGCAGCCTATGTAAGTAAGCTAGGAATAACTAAGCACTACGAAGATCTTGTTTATGTGGACTACATGGTAAGATTTTTTTCATACAAGCGGATAACCTTGTCTGTATTTTTATTTCTGGAACAGGCGGTGTTTTGTAGCGTCATCTTCAATGAAATTGGTGATTGCCAATGTCAATGTCAAATATGCTGAGTTAGTATAGGATTCGTTTATAGGGAAGCCAAGGAAGGGGATCAAGAGCTGAGGATCCTACGAGGATCATTCTGTAAAAATGCCAGTTAGTTCTGCTTTCGCTTCTCTATCGGCTTAAAAGCGCCATATATGTACGAGGGGTGTTCAATAAATAGTGAGAATGCGATACATTCTCCTTGGAAAGAAAAAAAAAAATACTGGCAGGCATAGCCCAGACATTAGTTAAGATGATAATAAAAAAAGCAATTAATTCTCTTTTGTTTTCTAAAAGTAGAAGTCTATTGTTTGCGTCGTTTCGGAACGTGTTCTTAAAAATGGATAAAATTGAAGTGCGCGCGGTAATAAAATATCTCTGCTTGAAAAATTTTACTACGGAGCAGGTAAATCAAGACTTGAGAGCAACATTAGGGGTTCATGCTCCTCCATATTCTACGGTTGCGCGTTGGTGTGCTGAGTTCAAGCGAGGAAGAACTTCCACTAACGACGACCCACGAACGGGACGCCCCATATCGACAGTGACTGAACAAATGATTAAAAAAGTTGAAAATATTGTCTTGGCGGATCGTCGTGTTACTGTTCGTTTTATAGCTGAAGAAGTAAAGATTTCGATAGGAAGTGTCCATAATATTATAAACGCGCCGCTATATATATATATACACGCGCTGGGTGCCCAGAATGCTTTCTGACGCGCAGAAACAAACTCGACTGAGAATTTCACAAAGCTGTTTGGATTTGTTACAACAAGATCCTGACCGATTTTTGGCTCGATTCATAACTATGGACGAAACATGGCTTCACCATTATGACCCGGATACGAAACAACAGTCCATGACTTGGAAGCGACCGTCATCTCCAACTCCAAAGAAATTTAAGGCGATTCCATCCGCCGGAAAGATCATGGGCTCTCTTTTCTGCCAAGGGGTGGTAATGATCGAATATCTTAATCATGGAGCCACTATTACGGGGACTATGTACGCAGGACAAGTAACAAAGTTGCGTGAGGAAATACGCAAGAAACGGCGTGGCAAACTCGCTAAAGTTGTTTTGTTTCACCAAGATAACGCCCCTGCGCACAAGTCCAGAGTTGCGATGGCTGCCATTCAAGAAGCTGGTTTCGAATTGATGGAACATCCTCCATATTCACCGGACCTTGCTCCTAGTGATTTCTACCTATTTCCGCGCTTAAAGGAACATCTCAGGGGCCAGAAATTCGAAGATGATGACGGAGTAGTCGCCGCCGTAAATGATTTTTTAAGGGATCAGGAAGAAGATTTTTTTAGAAAGGGAATTTTAGGATTAGAGAAAAGATATACAAAGTGTATAAACCTGAAAGGTGACTACGTCGAAAAATAAAATAACATATAATAAAAGATAATTGCGTCATACTCATTCTCACTATTTATTGAACACCCCTCGTACATGGCACCTGAGATTAGAACCAACCCTTCACCCTGGTTCTGAGAGTCTTCTATCGAATCTGATGTGATTTGGCCCACCAGGCCAAAATAACGACAGCCAATTCTATCAGATGGCATTAGATTTAACAGTAGATTCAATCAAATAGACTTCTAGATCCCTTTGGTTTATCATGCTATCTTCGAGATTTATTGTAATCAGCGTCGTATATACGGAGAGTTTGGTAGTCCCGCTGCCGGCGATTAACGAGAAGTAAGTACCTGAAAGGTGACTACGTCGAAAAATAAAATAACATATAATAAAAGATAATTGCGTCTTACTCATTCTCACTATTTATTGATCACACCTCGTATAAGTACAGTATGTTTCAGCAAGGTGAAGCGTGTGGTACAAACCATGAAACTGAACAACTTTCTCTATGGTCAAAATTAAAGTCAAGTCAGTATAATAATAGGGATGCTTGGTTAAAAAAAATTGAAAATCAAATTAGTCAGTCAGTCAGATAATTAAAAACTATTAGATACGTATTTTTTGCTTTATTATGTATTTTTTTTTTTTTTTTTTAATTACTTAGATATAACGCATTTTAAGTTGGGGAGTGGGGGTCGCTACGTCACAAGTAAGTATAAAATCTAAATACTCGTACTTCATGGCACATTTTAACTCAATGTATCGCCGTAATCTTTAGATTACGTAAAAAAAGAAAAAAATACATGTCCAATATTTTTTAATAATCTCCATGGAGGACTAAAAAAAATTTTTGTCATTCTCCCATAGCAGCAGACTGTTTTTCAGAAATAAAACTATAATCGATAATACCTATTATAGTTTTATTTCTGATAAACATTGATAATTTTGTTTTTGTAGTACATCTCTGGTTTTACTACTAACCATAGATGGCGTTAAATTAAGAAAAGTAAAGAAATTACTTAAACTTATGAGGTACCTACCTAATAAATTTTGATATTATCTGGAGTATATGAGAACGGAACAATTTTTGCTTCGACTTCCTTAATTTTGTAGCTGCGCTACTGGTACCAAAAATCGAGAAAAATAATCTGTCGTCCCATACATTTCATTTGAGTCGAGTATGTATTGAAGTTGATAATTTTTTCGATGTTGGTCCCCTGGAGAAAGTGGTTCAGTTTGATGGTATGTACCACACCACCACCCTTAAATTTGACCACAACACCACCCTTAAATTTGACCACAACACCACCCTTAAATTTGACCACACCACCACCCTTATATTTAACCACACCACCACCCTTAAATTTGACCACGCCATGACACCACCACCCTTAAATTTGACCACACATTGCTGATACATGCTGTATATTCAAGTCGAAAGCCCTGAATTGTCTTAAACCTCTGACAATAACTTTAATAGAGCCATAACAGCGGTTACTTCCCTAACATTGCATACGAAACCAGAACCAACATTACGTCACTATAATAGCGTTATGGGGGTATTATGGGGTAATCGACAGTCACGAATTTCCGTGCAGATGTCGGAATGAAAAACGGAGTGTCGAGAGCTCATCTTGTAGTGTAAATAAGCGTCACCAGTGTCAGGTTGGGAAAGGAGACAGTTGGATTGTGTCACGATATTGCTATTGCGGTGCTTGAGACAGTATACGTGGTTTGGTTTACGTGTGTTTATTGATTTTGAGCCCTGGAAGTAAGTACCTACTAGTGACCTAGTTTTGAAGTAGACTTTATGAACAACAAAGAACTTTAAGCCAAAGTTATCGTTCACAAGAACAATTCAAAGGGGGAGTATTTAATAGCACTTTAAATTTGATGAAAACAGATTAAAAAATAATTTAAAAAAAATAATGAATTAAATTATTTAATATTATCTATCACTTAAATAAACATGAACCCAATTTACAAAATAAATATACACTTATAAAGTAATAATTTCATAAACAACATAATTAAAATACCTACAAAAATAACGGTTTGCACTATAACTGTGTCGAAAAGCAACTCCGAAACCGAAAAGTATTTTTTTTTCTATACATTCTAGTCGGCCTCTGCCGCGGCACCGCTCGCTTCGCTCGGTCGGTTCGTGCGTAAGGGGTCACAGTTCTAACCTTACCTAACCTTTTCTGCGAGTTAAATTTATAGTTAATTCAATGAATTTTAAAGCTAAAGATTTTAAAGTGTGATACATTATTTTTAAAGTGCGTTTATATATTCTCCAATTTAAAGTTCTGAATATAGACTTTAAGTGGGACAGATATTGAATCTTAGTAAGTAAGTCCTAATCTTGTTGAGATAACTTGAATTTATTTCTAACAAAATTCTATTTTCAGTATAAAAACTAGAACACCAGGAATATACATATCAAAATGCTCACAACAAAGGATTAAAGCAAGCCTGAGGATTACAAGAACATATTATTATATCAAATAATATACAACCACGGTATTGTTGTACCTGTGGAAATTCTGATGAATTACAAGACTTTACCACAGTATAAAGAAACAACAGAATAGGATATTGCAGAAGAATAATGTGAAGCAATTGATGATAACAAGCATACAAGTGGACGTGACTCTGACAGTTTGTGAACAGGTGTGATACGATACAATATTTCGTTATAAACTATTAATTATTATAAATTTTTCCTATATAGTTTAAATACATACATCAAACAATGTTGTCTAAACTACATAAAGAGATGACGATTATTGTACCTATTAACTACGACTTAAATAGTACTATGGAATCAGCGATGTACATGATAATAGCAAGCGAGCGATATTATAGTCACAGGATAAAAACACTATGTCCATATCGGATTATAATCATTATGTCTGACGTGAATAGGTACTGCATGGCTAATTATTTAGTAGCGACATAATTATAATCCACGCATCGTGAAGCTGGGACGCGAAAACGTGCACAGTTCCAATATAATTTCGATTGCATTACATTTTCGTTATAATGATTAACTTGAACATGAGGAGCTCGTGGCTAAGTAACAACAGCCGCAATGGTCGATCCATCAGGTTAAGCTACGCTTGCCGGGGTTGGTCGGTGGATGGGTGACCATCTTTACATACCGAGAATCCTCCGTGCTTCGGAAAGCACGTTAAGTCGTTGGTCCCGGCTGTCATTCGTGGATCTTTGACCGTCGTTACGAGTCGTCAGAAGCCCGAAAGTCTGACACCAGTCTTACCAAGGGGTATCGTATTACCCAGTTACTGGAGGTTGTGGAGGTCAGATAGGCAGTCGCTCCATGTAAAATACTGGTATTCAGCTGCATCCGGTTAGACTGGAAGCCGACCCCAACAAAGTTGTGAAAAGGCTAGGCAGATTGATTGATTAACTTGAACATAAATCTTGCGAAGAACAAATTCCCATCAACACAAGATGGTCCTTCTGTACGTAACTCTCTAATCTGTGGTAACAAGGAACCCCGAAGCAATTCAGTTTGAATTCAGATTGAACAACTAGAGACTACAAACCTTAATATCACTACCTCGTTGAATCAAAGTCTATTCAATGAATTGGTGCCTATAGCCCCTTCAATGGTTACTGCAATAAACCCCTCTTACACAATAGATAAAACAGGTCATGATGATTCAAAATCAATTAAATCAGTGAGGGTAGTTACTAGCAAAAATAAAATTAAAAAATACATCAAAATTAACAAATACATAGTTAAAACTAAGAAAATGGTCAAAAAACAAAAGTTCTTCATTAAAAATGTAAAACTTAATAGAGAAAGGTTGCATCTACTGAAACAATTAGACATGTATTCATTTAACTTAGAAAAAAGTACTAGGAAATACCAAATTGACACAGAAGACTTGCAGTATGACTTGCACCAACTACAGGAAAAACTAACTTCTATGACCATCAAATATACAGCCTCTGAAAACCAAATGAGGGAATATGTATTGGCAATGAATGAGCTGGTGAGCTCACAAACTAACAAATGTGAACATTGTCAACCACCATCTATTGAACCCTCACCGGCCCATTCGTTGACAATATGTGATACCACCATACCGCAGTCTAGTGCTAGGTTGCCATTAAGAATTACTAACTGTTTGCCTAAACAGAGTGTAAATAAAGAAATTGTTTTATTTTGTGATGAAATTGGAAAGGATCTAGGCCACTTGTTGACAAATAAATATCCAGGACACTCAATAATGAACTACTGTATGCCTGGTTGTTCTTTATTTGACATAATGAAACAAGTTATAAAATGTAACTTTAACCAGGATACTATATTATTAATATTTGTTGGTAATAGGGGTAATGTGAATAAAGGGGAATTACTCCAATATTATAGATCATTGTGCAACCTTAGTTTAAGAAAAATTGTAATGTTCACATTCCCATACAGCCAAAGTTTGCCACAGGAAGAAAATAATTTTAGATCAGAAATGAATAAGACATTACATAATTTGACATACAATAATAATTTATTTCATTTAATTGACACTAACAATTATGTTGGTAATCACTTTTATTTGACAAAAGATAGATTTTTCGTGGATAAGTACTATCTTTCAAAGTATTTTAAAAGACAGATAGCTGTGTCGCTATCATATTACTTTTCTATTACAGCCAAGAATTTGGCTAAACAAATTGCTTCTATTGAGCAATGCTGTGACATGTTAAATAATTCAGACAATAATTTGGTATCAAAAATTGACATTGATAATAATTTAAATTAGAAATTAAGACAATAGAGGCCACCTCTTGCAATAGTGTACAGAATGAGAATTGTAAAATAAAATCAAATAAAAGTTTAAAATCAGTAAATAGTATTAACCTGGTGCATCAAAATATTCAAGGATTTATGAATAAAGATTTAGAAGTAGAATTATTTATGAATTTTAACAGTATTGATATTCTTTGTATAACTGAGCATTGGCTTAAAAACCACCAGTTATTGTTCAATTTTAATAATCACCAGGTTGGTAGTTCGTTCAGCAGAGTTAATGCTATACATGGTGGCTCATTAATTTTAGTTAGTAGACAGCTTAAATTTAAAGACCGTAAAGATATAGTGAGCCTATCTGTTGAGCGGACAGTTGAAATAGCCTGTATAGAATTGGAGCAGTTTATTGTATTAAGTATATACAGACCACCTTCAGGATTGTATGACTGCTTTGAAAAGGTAATGGATGAGGTGTTACACAAGATTTGTAACTCGAACAAGTCCATTATCACTTGTGGTGATTTTAATGTTAATTTATTGGAAAACTCAGGTTCTTGTACTAAAATAATAAGTCTGTTTCAGTCCTACAATCTTGTAAACCAATTTTTGGAGCCTACAAGAATAACCCCTACTAGTGCCACATGCCTAGATAATATTTATACAGATGTTATACCAAGCCACAAAGAAATTATAAATTTACTAGATTCTGATCATTGCGGGCAGAAGATTACTATCCCAAACCAAAACAATAAAGTGGCTAAAAAGGATATCACTGTTAACCCCAAAACTGCAAGCCGCTTGGAAGCTTTTAAAGATAAACTAGTTAATAAATTACCACTTTTGTCAATTCATGCTGATCCTAATCATCTATATGATGATTTTTTTAATATTTACTGTAAACAATTTAATTCCACCTTTATTCCCAAGATTATCTCGGTTAATAGTAATGCATCTTTCAGTGATTGGGCTACCATAGGTATTCATAAAAGTAGAACACGGCTTTATGAGCTGTACAATGAAAGGACTTATGTAAACACGGCTGAATTTAATTTATATGTTAGAAATTATTCAAAATTATTTAAAAAAGTTTGTTGTATAGCCAAGTCGCGTTATTTGAGTTCGAAGATTAAAAACAGTAGTAATGTAATTAAAACGACTTGGAATATTATAAATAGTGAAACGGGAAGGTCTGGTAACCGAAATATTGATTACAGCCTATCTATTAATGATAACATCATAAAATCAGATTCACAAGTCGCAGTGGCCTTTGAAAATTTCTTTTCGGATATTCCCATTTCAACTACAAAATCTCTAAACTCATCACCTTCTGTTGCTGAGTCTTTGCTAAAGGAAAATGTTAATGTTTGCGATTCGGAATTTCTTTTTGAACATATTACCTGTAGAGACATCATTAAAACCTTTCACACTTTAAATGTAAAAAAGACTGCAGATCTGTGGGGTAATTCTGTAGAAGTTGCGAAGTCTATTATTGACATTGTAGCACCTAGCTTAGCTCTTATCTTTAATAATTGTATCGACTGTGGGGAGTTTCCTGACCTTATGAAAAATAGTAAAATAATACCTTTGTTCAAATCAGGTAGTACATCAGACCCCACAAATTATAGACCCATTTCAGTACTACCTACCTTTAGTAAAATATTTGAGAAATTAATTTTAGAGCAATTGCAAAGATTTTTTAATAAACATAAATTATTACATAGCAAACAGTTCGGTTTTACAAGGGGTCGTTCTACTACTGATGCCGGTGTTGAACTTTTAGGACATATTTATAATGCATGGGAAGATAAATGCGATGCCTTGGGCATCTTTTGTGATTTGTCCAAGGCATTTGATTGCGTTCTTCATGAAACGTTAATCAGGAAACTCCGCCACTACGGGGTCCGGAACACCGCTCTGGATCTTCTTTCTTCATACTTGAGTAATAGGATTCAGAGCGTTGACGTAAATGGACAAAGATCTCCTGGATCTATAGTAATAATGGGAGTCCCACAGGGCTCGATTCTTGGTCCTTTTTTGTTTCTTATTTATATTAATGACTTGCCTTACCTCATAAAGGATAACCATGATATAGTGTTGTTTGCGGATGATACTTCACTTTTGTTTAAACTTAAACGTCAGCAGTTGGTTACTGACGACGTAAATAGCGCGATCTCAAAAGTAGTTCACTGGTTCAATGTTAACAATTTACTTCTTAATGAAAAAAAAACCAAATGTATTAAGTTTACCCTACCACACGTTAGGCAGGTGAAAACTAAGGTGTTGATAAGGGGCGAAGAATTGAATCCTGAAGATAGCACAGTATTCTTAGGCTTAACTTTGGATGCTAAGCTTCAGTGGGGCCCACATATAGATAAATTGTCAAAAAAGCTAAGCTCCGCAGCTTATGCTGTTAGAAAAATTCGTAATTTAACTGACATAGAGACAGCCCGTTTAGTGTACTTTAGCTATTTTCATAGTGTAATGTCGTACGGTATTTTGTTGTGGGGAAATGCCGCCGACATTCAAACTATCTTTGTTTTGCAGAAAAGAGCCGTTCGATCAATTTATAAATTAAGCCCGAGACACTCTCTCAGAGAGAAATTTAAGGAAATTAATGTAATGACTGTGCCTTCTCAGTATATTTTTGAAAATCTTTTATATACCCATAAAAATATAAGATTGTATAAAAAATACAGTGATATCCATAAGATAAACACTAGGAACAAACACAAATTTGTAGTACCTACAACAAGGCTCAAGAAAATAGGTAGCTCGTTCAGATGTCAATGTATACGCTTTTACAATAAACTCCCAAGCCACGTACAAGATCTAAGCCTTAATAAATTCAAATCATTCATTAAACGTAAGTTGTGCCAGAAAGCGTTTTATACCATTAAAGATTACGTTGAGGACAAAAAGGCCTGGGATTAAGCTGCTCCAATTTTTAATTTTTATTTTTTTTACAGTCAGAAATTTGGTTTTTAATATTTTTTTTTTTTTTTTTTTCTCAATACTCAATACTCAATATCTTTATTGCTTTACCATAATGTGTACTTAGGTGGTAACTATATATTTAGATCATTATGGACCCTGTAGGGCACAGCAAAAGGGTAGGAGAGAGGAAGCCCTGTTTAAGGAGATCATGCAAGTTTTAACGTACATTTATTCAAAGTCAAGGAGATCGCAAATAGGATCTATCATTTCGTTTATCTATTGTTTATGTACGAGTATTGTTTTATCTGTAAAAGTGTATTTAAATATTTTAGATTATTTCGATATGTATGTACATATCTATTATAATTCTGTTTATTAATTTATATAAATTGTTTATCTTCGAATAATTATTATTGCTATATTGTTGAATTTATTATAATTGCTAATTTATTTAATTATTATTTTTGTTATATATTTATATATTAAAAAAAAAAAAAAAAACAAAATCCGTATCATTAATATATAATAATTATTATTTTTTCATATTTTGTGTATCATTTAAATATTCATCTAAGGAGTAATAGCATTTGTTTATCAGTAATTTTTTAAGTTTATTTATAAATATATTCAACTTTTCTTCTTTCTTTAATATGTCAGGTAGTTTGTTATATATTTTTATAGACATTACGTAGGGACTTGTAGAATGCATTTTTAATTTGGATGTTGGTATGTTTAGTCTAGATCGGTGCCTAAGTGTATACTGTGATTGGATGTCTTCGCGTTTTGTGTAGAAATCTTGATGCTTACGGACAAATTTACATATTTCTAGAATGTAGATACAGGGGAGGGTTAGAATATTATATTTTAGAAAATAGGGTTTACAGCTGTCAGTTTGACCAATCTCATTCATTTGTACCACTATATGAATATTTACTTTGTGAAGTATAATATATACATATTTTTTTAAATATATTATTGTGAACGTGAGGACTATGTGGATCATATATATTTTTTTTTTTTTCTCAGTAATTATTAATGATAATCTGGCAATTTGAGTACTTTATGTGGCCTACCCAAATGTCCTTTCTTTGGTATTGTTCGTCGAGTCGTTGAACTCCTTAAGTTCTGAGTTGAGCTACACGATTACTGACAAATGCGTGCACTGACTGGACAGGTCCACTCAAATCTGTATAATACTTTCCTCAAAAGACCATTCGAGACACAAATCTACATGGTCCTTCAATGATCTGACCAAGACTATTTCTGGGTTTTATATACACATTGACATTAATGAATTTTATATATACAATGACATGAGTATTTACTTTTTAAAGTATTATATTGTTTTAATAATTGTGAATGTGAAGACTATGTGGGTCATTCATTTTATTTTATTATTTAGTTTTTATCACGGTCTGGCAGCTTGAGTAATTTATGCGGCCTACCCAAACGTCCTTTCTTTGGTATTGTTCGTCGAATCGTTGAGCTCCTTAAACCCTGAGTTGAGCTGCACGGTCACTGACAAATGCGTGCACTGACTGGACAGGTCCTCTCAATCTGTGTGGTTCTTTCCTCAAAAGACCATCTCAGACACC
Source organism: Agrochola macilenta (assembly GCA_916701695.1). Classification (NCBI taxonomy): domain Eukaryota; kingdom Metazoa; phylum Arthropoda; class Insecta; order Lepidoptera; family Noctuidae; genus Agrochola; species Agrochola macilenta. The sequence continues at coordinate 7,478,342 of OU753578.1, forward strand.
AATCTACATGATCTTCACATGATCTGACCAAGATTATGTCTGGACTTTAAAAGAGACTGTGACCTCTGAGTTTGTTTCGGCCTTTCTTCTCGGAGTAGTCAGATAGGAAACGCCGACCTCATCTAGTTTAAAAAATATGATTGACGTGTAAAAGTGTTTTGTCCAAACCCACTTACAGAAATAAAATCATTTATCATTTATCATTTAATTTAGGGTTACAGAGAAATTATTACATGGTACAAAAGAGAATATGACATTTTTGTAACGAACATAATAACGTTACTGCTAAACTAAAGGCTGTAATAACGAGAGTTTAATGAATCAAAGGAAAATAAGCTTTGAAAATAAGTTAAATAGAGGTTAAAGTCGTTAGGCAGTTAATTTAACAAACAGGATCAGGGTAGATAACTGAAAACGGTAGAAGAAAGGAAATTAGAAGACATTTTACGACTTTGGTACAAATTTCTTAGATTTTTTTTAGATCAAGGAACTGTTAAATTGGCTTCACTGTGAGCCGCCAAAACAACAGAATAGGGATGTAGACAAAAAATAAAATTGACATTCCGATAGATTATAAAAAAATATTGGACAAGTATTTTTATTTTTTTACGTACTCAAAAGATTACGGTAATACATTGAGTTGTGGCATGATGTCACTCTCCAATAGATTTATACTGAATTGTGACGTAGCGAGCCACCCACTCCCCAAATTTAATGCGTTTTAACTATTTTTTTATTTTATTAATACGATAAAGCAAAAAGTACGTGTCTAATATTTTTTTGTTAACTGACTGACGGACTAAATAGTTTTTTTTCCAGTCATGACAGTAAATCATATCATTTGGTAATCACAGAAAGTGTGATGTGTCTAGATGAAGTCAAAGGTTCTCAGTGAAACCAAATTATATCAATTATTATGATCAAAGAGGACAAACACAAAGGACCAATCTTCATAAACCACACACAGAAACCAGAACATTATAAACTATGTTAACAGCAACGAAGTTAAGAATTTACAAGTCGCTAATGATTAAGGGGAGTAACACAACTCTGTATCAATAGACGTCGAACTTGAGCTAAATCTTCACAGAGCACGCCGTAAATCAGATTAAGTTCACGTCAACATCAGCCTTGTGTGGCAGTAACAATGCTAATAGAGGAGGGAATAGTGATTCGAAACTACGATTGACATATAAAGTAGGTTAAATTCTTGTGATTTGTTAAGTACCAATGAGCTTATTAGTATCTTACGTGAAAGAATATGGAAACAGCGGATCGCTAGGTAACGATGCAGCTGACGAGCTTGCTAGACGGGGGTCCAGCGCGGCAGTTTGTGGACCCGAGCCTATCGTACCCATCCCCTTCAACCAAATACGCAGGTGGCTACAGGAGTTCACCCACGCACAAGCGGGGAACTGGTGGACCTCGACACCGGGCTGCAGGCAGTCCAAGGAAGCTATGCCATCTTTGGATAGTGGGCTGACCAAGCGTTTATTACGCCTGGACAGGAACGGCCTGCGCCTGGTGACGGGGACCATCACGGGACACTGCTCTCTAAACAAACACTTTCACACAATAGGCATAACGGACAGTCCTCTGTGCAGGGCGTGCATGGAGACTGAGGAAACCGTCGCGCACGTGCTCTTTTAATGCACAGGCGTCACCCAGAGTAGAACAGAAACCCTCGGGTCACCCAGATCTTTCACAGAAGTTCTAAACAAACCAGGAGCATTAATTAGCTTCTGGAGGGAGGTGGGCTGGTTGGAATAACCACCAAACGGCCGCCATGGCCCACGCACAATGGTCCACCTGACGGACTAAGTGCGGAAACCAACCCTATAACATAGAATATGGAAACAATCAATCATCGATTGGCAAATGTCTTAAGTGATTTAGAGTTTTTTTTTTTTACTTGGGATGCTCTTGGCCCGCATTTCACCTGATGATCGGGCGAAGGTGGAAGCGAATTTCACCCGGAATCCTCAACTACAGAGGAACTGGCTATCTTACCTCTAACTGCCCAAACACAAAAATGCTGTTAACATTGTTGTTATGACGACAGAGTTAGATAACAGGGCGGTAGCTAGCCAGGCGGACTAAGAACAAGCCCCACCACCAACCAAACCAAGAAGAAAATTAGCCCCCACTGGGAATCAAAATCAAAAGTAATTTATTCAAAATAGGCTGAGAATCAGCATTTTTCAAACATCAAAATTACATAAAACAGTCCACCAAAAACGCCCGCCCTTCACGACTTCCTAGTGCTTAGCTGGGAAGAAGTGGCGCAACAAACTCCCCAGCAGCACAGTTGTCTGTTCAGAAACGAACCCGGGACTTCTGGATCTGAGACAGATGGTCTAACCACTAGAACACAGAGGCGGTTAAAATCTATCAAGAGTATGTTCGTCCAGCAGAATCATCCTTTAGTGTTAAGATCAACACTGGAATCAGCAATATGTTTGTTAATCACGATGATATGTACATTTTTACCCGACTACGGCGAAGCAAAAAGGAGGGTTATGATTTTGACCGGTATGTGTGTATGTTCATCTGTTACCTCTAAACGACATAAAGTAAAAAAAAAAAACATGAGAATTTGGGTATCAAATGAAAGGGCTTGACGAGCACATTTCATAAAAAAAATAAACTAAAACAAAATAATTGAAATAAAAATAAAAGTTATATAAAAACTAAATTAAAAATCCGGAATCACATTTAGGGGTATAAGGAACAGGGTGTAAAGTTCACTCATCTCCCTTAGAAAAGGGAGGATCCACCGACCAGACGGCTGTCGTATCTGGCGGGCAACTGACCAGAGGTTGAAGTCGGGAGATTGTATATGTATATGTCCATCGCGCGGCAAACTCTAATTGCGCGATGCAGGATTTGTGTGACGTCATGTCTTTGATGCGTAGTTCGCGTGTGGCGATTGTAGATGCCGCCACACACACGTAATCTATTCGATTTATGGCTAGCACGTCTGACTCCGGATTTTTAATTAGTCGGTATGTTTTTAATAGGTATAAATAAGAAATCACAGACAGACTAGTTGACTTTTTTGTCGTAGTCGGGTTTTAGTTTTTATACATTTTATTTTTTCCTCTTATTGTATGTACGTAATTCGTTTTCAGAAGCCCTATCCCATACCTAGCTGTAAAACAAACCCATAGCCATAAATTTCCTTTTAGGACAGGTTAAATTGGGTACTAACGCACCAACTAATTTAAATATTACACTATACTGATTATAGAGTAAGTACCCATAATATTAAACTCCGCATAATCTCCTCATGCACATATAACTTTAGCTACCTAACCATGTTCTAGACAAGATAGGTAACAATATAACAAAGTTTGTGGAGTAAGTTATACGTTGACGTGAAGCGTGTGGTATCGACAATACATGGCACAGTTACTGGCTAAACACCGCTTAACTTTGAAGCTTGTGTTCAAACACTGATAGTTCAATCATGAAGTTATAAAGGTTACAACTCGAAGCTCAAGGTATACGCGAATAAAATACAGGGTTATTGGTTATATGTCGGCAATTCATTTAGGGGATGTAGAAGAGGTCATTTACAACCAAATTACTCCTTTTGACTCCTATGCAAATGTCAAGAATTTTCGAGTCATTTGACATTTCATATTTTTATTTCATAGATTTTAAAATATAAAACACATAAACATTAGGGATTTTGCGAAAACACGGATAATTAGAAAATGGTGAAAACATTTCTGCGAGCAACTTGGTGAAATAGGTTAGCTTAGAATTGTGAGCAACCGCGCGCGAGCCGAGCGAGCGCTACTTCCAAGTTGCTCGCAGAACTGTACAGATCTGTAATACTAAAACTAATTAATGTAATTAGTGATGTTTGATGCAAGAGCGCTGTCTTACGCGTATGCGTTTAAGTAGGTTATTACTCACTAGTACTCCTAATCCAGAAGAACTGAAGGAAACTATTGTTCTTAATTGGTAAATGACTGTGGACATACCTGCAACAGAAACAAAAGGTAACATTAGAAATATAAAATTAAAAGAAGACATAATTCTGGAAACATTACTTATAGTTACTTTACTTCCCGATTCATCAGATAATCATAAGTTTAAGTCCTGAAACAATTTGTAAAGGCTCATCCAAGCCCCAAAAATACAAACATTAAATTCCCTTTAATGTCCAACAGCGCTTAAAGCGCCAGAAATATTGAACACAATCGCTAAATAAATAACAAAGATAAATTTCACAGCCGCTTGCCCCCAGCTTTTTGGATCCTCTGGAGAAATCATTGCGAATATGTTCGCTCTGGGGGCAGAAATTACTCTTACGGTAACAGAATAAATTGAACACGAACACTATTAAGCTGTATTAGTCAATTCTCTTTCGTCACGCTTAAATAAATATTGAGTTTTGTTTTCAATTTGGGAATCAGGACCACAATGCTCTGAGGACTAGGTTATTTTTTCTGAAATTTATTTTGTGCTGGTAATATTTTGGACAATTTATTAGCTGGGGAGTTTGTTGCGCCACTTCTTCTTCCCAGCTAAAGCAATAGGAAGTGGTGAAGGGTGGGTGTTTTGGGGGACTGTCTAATGTAATTTTGACGTTCGAAAAGTGCTGATTCTCAGCCTAGTTTGAATAAATGACTTTTGTATTTTGAATTAAGCATTAATGAAACCATGAGATGCCAATGTTTTACCCTTAGATAATAATTTGCACAGTTCCAATAGGTACGGTAAGGTAAAGGGTTCGAATGTACTCTTTCGACACCAACCCTACCATGCTTATTACGTCTGCAGTTACCAATATTTTCGGCAACCTGGGTATTTTAAATTATGTTGTAAAACACTCTATTATTTACTTATGCATTATCAGCAAAATCTTGCACAAGTGAAGTATGTCTGTTTTGTCAGGAAACCATAAATACCCAATTTGGTAAGCTTCTGGGGGATAAACAGCTTCTTCCCAACCCTATATCAGGATTATACGTCAAAGTGTACGAAAAGAAAATTTATGTAACGTTTTCCGAAACGAAATTTCATTAAACAAAACAAAATTCTTTATAATATAGGGTAAAGTTCAGATTTCATAAAAATCGAGGCGAGAATATTAACAAAGATAACAGGCGTACACTCATCGCCCCGAGAGGCTGCTTAATTAACAAGTAGCCTTTGATTCGTTATTCAGCGTTGTCTTAGAAAATCATCTTTGTTTAAACAACCAACATTTTGAGTTAAGATTAGAGAGAATTTTACGTCTTGTTCTAAACTTGAATAACATGAAATTTGTCATTGAGCCTCTCATATTCAGAATTACTTAATTGGATGGAAAGAACATTCATCATTGTCGTTTTCAAGTTTTATATTACTTACTAGCGACCCACCCCAGCTTTGCACGGTTTTTACGACTTGACAAAAGATCGAAATTTATTTATTTTAAGTTAGTTAAATATTAATGTACTATATACATATATAATATACCTTGCGGAATATATTCACTAAATGATAGTGAAAACTGCATAAAAATGCGTTGCGGAGTTTCGAACAACAACGCAGCCACACAGACTACTCACTACTACATTAAGTACTCGTCAGACGTTTTTATCGGCACAGGAAAGATAATAAGAGACAAGATTCGCAATAACATTGTCAATTGAAGCATTTTGCGTTATTAGACATGCTATAGAGAATTTGTACAAGGTAGATGATAAGTCAAAATTACAGATAATGCCTAAGTATTGCAGAATCGAGACTAACAAGCGCAACGGACACGCAACCTCCACGCGTTCATGCGTTTACCAACGCGCATATAATAATAGGTAATGAACATGATAATATTTGCTAATTTAATGATGTCAATCTGCCTAGCCTTTTCCCAACTATGTTGGGGTCGGCTTCCAGTCTAACCGGATGCAGCTGAATACCAGTATTTTACATGGAGCGACTGCCTATCTGACCTCCACAACCCAGTAACTGGGTAATACGATACCCCTTGGTAAGACTGGTGTCAGACTTTCGGGCTTCTGACGACTCGTAATGACTGTCAAAGATCCACGAATGACAGCCGGGACCAACGGCTTAACGTGCTTTCCGAGGCACGGAGGATTCTCGGTATGTAAAGATGGTCACCCATCCACTGACCAACCCCGGCAAGCGTAGCTTAACCTGATGGATCGACCAGTGCGGTTGTTACTACTTAGCCACGAGCTCCTCCCACGAGCTAATTTAATGATGTATGGTCAATCAATAGTGTATGAACAGAATTTCAAATGGCTATAAGGTACCAAAAGACCTTGTATACCACTTAGAATTGTATTTACTTTGCATGGAGATACGGATTGCAATAGTAATGGGGCTACTGCATGCCTTGGCCATTACAATCTGATGAGTCCATAAAACATTTTTATTGGACTTGACCACTTAAGAGCATCTTAAGAGGCTTTTTCTAGGACAGCGCTTTATGCACTCCATAAAATTCTGCATCCGGTACATACAACTAATGCGCGTAAAAGATGCTGGTGCTAAAATGTAGAATAAGTCGCTTTGAAATTACTTTTAACTCGGGGGATAAGATATTTCAACTATTATTAAATAGGATTTTGATTACCTGCGACAAACGGGAAGCTGATCTAACGCTTGAAATAATACTCTAAAATAATGAGAGTGAATATACATAGAAGATAGACGTTTAGAAAGACAATCTAAACATTGAATCAGCAGCCTCAGGATGTTCAATCTTTGCAAGAATATGCAAGTGTATTTAATTAGGCAGTATCACTTAGTACTTGCGCAAGAACCTTGTGTGGTGTTGATGCAACTGCATTTGTAACAAAGGCTGCTTGTACCTTGGATCGGCTGCCATGTTGCATACATAGCAGATTGATTGCTGCTGATGCATTATTTAATTAGATGTTTACGTCTGATTTGGCTCATCCTTGAGACTTCAGAGCCTCAAATCTTATAGATAAGTAAGTCTTATTTTTCTCAACTTTTTAACGATGAACATTGAACAAGAGCCTCAAACTGTAACGCTTCTTGCCAAAAAATGGTTTTGTGCAGTAAGGGATTTTTTCTTTAACTTGTCATTGCTGATTACAGGTGTATCTTTCTGTCCATTGTCTTGTCATAGTCCCTTAGTCATCTTTAGGCATCTAAACAAAGGGTGACATAATTTCCTTACTGGAAATCTCACTATCAATGAATTTTGTTCATGACAATGCAATGCTATATGGGCTAATTGTATCATCTGCGAAGGGAATTGCTTTTGCAAGAGTCCATTACTCATACAATTAAACGTTTGTCAGCGATAAATTACCGAACTCTGCACATTATTGCAGTATGAATTAAACTGAAATGTCATAATGCTTAGTAATATATACCTGTCTAATATGGGAATTACCGTATTTAAATGTCAGAATTCAAAACTCATGAAAGAAGATTGGTATGGCTAGAAGGTGGCTGAATAGTTCAATATTGAAATGACGATTCATAGACATTAATAGAAGAAGATGGAGACATACTGCGTCAACCCAAGTTAAATTAGGAGCATGAGGAAGTCTGAGAGTGGCACCGGTGACTGAAAAGTTGTGCGGAAATCGGTTTTCATGGTATGGGCACGTGATGTGGAGGAATGAGGAAGATATCGCGAGGAAAGTTTTGAGTAGGAAATTCGATGGTTATAAGAGTAGGGGATGACCAAAGAAACGATGGATGGACTGTGAAAGATGATATGGCTAGAAAGGTGACTACCGAGATGACGACTACTAGAGAGAGAAGTCATAATTTTTCCTCCCCTATCCTGATACTTGGGGTCGGTGCAACTCGGTCGTTCTCTTTCTCCATTCTCCCTGTCAACCGTCGCGCTATCATTCACTCTTTTCATATCATTCCCATACTTGATTACTAGAGAAGTTTGGAAGAAAACAATGTTGCGCCGACCGCGCTACCCCAAATAGATTGAGATAAAGGGAGTAGCAATGTTAATTCAGAAAATGGCATTGGCAGTAGACATTTTCGTGAGTGCAAAACGTTCCCGTGAATTCTCAGACCCATTAAAATGAAGAAAAAAGCATACAAACAATAATATAATTGTTCTCCACACACAATCCTTTACAAAAATTCCTACAACTACATACAAACCGAAATACACAAAGTGTATGACGTATAAAAAATAAACATCTCTTCGTTGTTCTGAGAACAATCATGCAACATACCTATTGTCGGCGAAACGATTCTAATTAGAGCTCTATACTTAATATTCGAACAAAGAATCGTCTCGCGAACATTCAACACGCGATTCCGTTCACATAGTTAACGAAATCGATGTTTGAATCGATTTATTTTGAGATTGAAGGCGAAAATGACGATTTCTCTGAAACTTGCTATGTCAAAAGCAATGGTCGTCAACTTACCATTATTGTATTAACTCTTGTTTACAATAGCAGAAAGCATTTGACATAATGTTTGGTCTAACATAAAGCGTCAGCGGATGATATGAAAAGTATGAAAAGGGTATTTATCGGCTATTATTGCATATGAGGGAGGAGCTCTTGGCTAAGTAATAACAGCACGAGTTGATCCAAAAGTTTAAGCTACTCTTGCCTGAGTTGGTCCGTGGACTTTATATAGGCGCTAGCTTTCAAATAATCGGACATTTTAATTTAAGCAAATATTAATTGCACACGAAACATAGAGAAACGTCCAAACCGCTCAAACGCTCCGTTGCTACTGTGTTCATCTATTGAAATGAGCGTTTTCCGCTCGACGCGTCACCCGCTCATCCGCCCCGCCGTGGTTATGTCTTTTACGAACTTTTAGACCATGATAAAATGCAGAGGGTAAACACTACTTACGCCTTTTTTTGCTTTATTTTGTTTTATATACGAATTAGTAAGAAGTTTTTAAAGCCATAATTTAAAAAAAAAAAAAAAAACGAAATGTTAAGTCTGAATACTGTTTTTTTTTTATATCTTCTAATAAATCTTTATTTGTAAGTAATGTTAAGCCTCCAGGTAAAATATATTTTAGCGGTGTAAAATGTCATTTTTGGTATAATGCCTTAATTTTTCGTCAGATCTTAACGGACAAATTTGAGCATTGTGTATCTTTATCTGCGCTATACGAAACTGCAATAAAAAAAAGTGACGTATTCTTACTTACGCCTTTATAGCACTGGGAGGTGCGACTTGAGAACAAGACATTCTGCGCCGATCCCAAATTAAATTGACAAATAAATTGGGATATGGGCAGAAGGATGATCACACCTGGTGGGTTGGGGTTGTTGCCCATTCGTCTATCTTCTATCTATAATATAGTTATGGGTTTCTTGCCCATTCTTCTCCAAACGAAACTAATTTTTGGAAGGGGCACCTATAATCATTCTATTTTCTTGTAAGTTTTTACGTTACAAAGTGCCTTTTATGTGTGATTTGACTTTCGCATCTGACTTAAGATGTAAATTTCACTACAGCCATTAAAACCAGCTAAAATACTTTAGGAGACAGTTGATTGTAGAACTCTCAAAACGCTACACGAAAGATTTGAATGCAATACATTCCAAACTAGACTGTAAAGTGGCGATCCCTCAGATCTGATGACGTGATACAGGATAAAGATCATGAATACCATAAACTCAAAGTAGCTGCAACGGAACCGGACGTATGCGTTCATAGCGCCGAACAGATGACGCTGAACGCATCCATTACCGGTCATCTTTTTATTCTTTTGGCGGGAAACTGTGCATTCAGCCTTTTTAGGTTCTGGGTCATTAGGCACCGATATACCGATGACTAACTGTTAAAAAATAACAGCTTATTTCGTGTTGATAAAAGCATGATGATGCTTGTTATGGAACATGTCATTAATTATAATAAATGCAACGGAAACTGACAGGTATGTTTGATCTTTTGGTGGACCATTTTTTATTATTATTAAGGGTTATTAAGTGCTACTGTAAAATGACTACCGTTTGGTATGTGTGTTCTTTTAATTAAGGCATAAAATGAAGGTGTTTCAAAAGCCAATTTATTATAATCTTATTGCTGTAGTTCTGGAAGTTTATTTTCAATGACTAACAATTCAATTATCAGAACTTACAAGGGCTACACGGATGCTAACACTTTTAGCCACCATAAATCCAACATGGCCGCGGCGGAAACAGCGAGCGTCGAGCAGATGACTCTGAACGCGACCATTACCGCTCGCGCCTTTTTGCTCTTTTGGCGGGAGGTTGAACAGTGCATGACCTTTGCGTTACGATGGGTTGCACTGTGTTTATTTCCAGTGCGGCGTATGTATTTGTTTTCTTTTTTTTCGGTGTTGAAGCTTGTGAATGAATGTAGGAGGAACTTTTTTGTTGTTTATTGTAAGTAAGGTTTAGGTTAAATTGAAAGCAGAGTGTGTGAAATACAGAATCGGATTGTAGGTGAAGGTTACAAACACGAAGACAGATATTATGTCAGGGAACAAAAAGGCAACTAAATGATTGATATGGATATCTCCGTTACTCTAAACATAGCGTAATCTGGGTGTTAAAGTTCTAAGAGGATTGTGAATATCCAGAATCACTGGATAATTGATTTAATCTCTTACCTTATCCCAACAACTCCCAGTCCATTTGAATTGCTAAGCTCTATTCAAAGGAACTAGCAAGGAGTATTGCTTTTATTTAATTTACAAGAGCAAATACTTCTAAGTTCAAACAGAATCTCCAAACAGACAACTTTACTACGAACGGTAGCACTGTGTTTTCAATTGGAAAGCGTTAAACTCACATCTTTACTACAGCCGGTAACACGGTGTTTGAATTGGAAAGCGTCCCGTGTCTGTCTGGCTGCGTGAGAGCAAACATACGGGGCGCAGTTTCATTTTATTTCCTTTTAAATACGCTGCGTTTATCATCGACACACAAATTGCTGCAATCCATTGTCCTTTTTTACTTTTTGTGGTTCGTTTGGGAACGTTTGAATGGACTGGTGGGAATCAATCGGTCTTGCTTTCGCATGCCAAATATAAAAGCAGTGCCAATTTGAGCTTTAGTTCTTTGAATTTCTTCTGGATAAATTCTTTGTTCAATTAATTCTGTTCGGAGCTTTATTTCAACAGTACGACACTAATTAAAGAGTATTGATTGCGGAGTTTCCAAGCTCGTTTTTCTACTTTTAAAATAAGTATTTGGAGCTAAACTGTCATCAGGGTAAATCAAATTGGTCCTTTGTTGGACCTCCTTAAACTTTAGTTTCAGCAAAATTTTGTTTTCGCCGCCCTGACCTTTCCAAACGGGAACTGTCTCATTGCGACCTTTCCCAATCTTTGAAACAGGAAGACACTTAATTGGCTCAATCGGTTGGCATCTAGGTGCCAAATTATTCATATAGCTGCTAGTACAATTTATAGAACAGAAGAGACGGAGGTAGTAAATCAGGAAATTTCATAAGATGATGAAATGCTTATCAGAAGTGACAAATAATTTAAGTTCGCGTGCGCGTGTAAAACTTAATCAGCATTAGTAATGCTGTTAGCATGTTAAAGCGAAAGTCATGGTCAAAGTGTTTAGCATAAAATGATATATTAACTGACAAGATTACACATGAGACGGAAGTACTTTCAATGTGGACATGTCACAATTTTTTGGACGTGTAACCTACATCTCTACTTACAGGGTTAAGAAGACCACCAACCAGGTGCGTTCAACAATCAACATACCTTTCCAAAGACTGCCAAAACGTACCTACATCGTCTATCGCAATTTACTGCTTCACATAGGATTGCGCAAAATCAGAGACGTTTTCAGCTGTTTTGGCGACTTTCGCCCTCCACTCATCTCCTTATTTTTTTGAAGCTTCTTCAATGAATGTAGGTTGACAATCCATTTAATCGTCTTCTTGCCCTTTGCGAGGCGGAACAACTCAGCAGCACAGTGACTTCGGTCCATTCGCGAACTTTTCTTAACAGGATTTTCTCTTCGGCCAGCATTATCAGTTGCAGTAAGTCATAACTCCCGTGCTAAAAACTACCCAATGGTAGAAGATACTTTTCGCAAACAACCACAAGTCACTCTCGCGTTACTGACCCCTCTCTAATAATACCTCTATTCATTCAAGACATATCGGCTCCAGCTTTTACCAATAGCAACAGTCATACTAATACTTACCAAACCCAAAAACGTGCCAGAGCAGTCTGCACGTTCGTTTAATGACCTACTAAACTAAAATAGTAACATCCGATTGGCGAGTTTCTCGAGCAAGGTTAGGCGCGTACAATACAACGAATGTGTGGCGTAGGACCATTCATACAGAGGAGGAATTTTAGTCTAGACTTGTACTGGTAGTCTAGTGGTGTATTATTAGATAGCACGTGCTTTCTGATGTGATGATTGTAATCAATCACCTTTTGGAATGTTATTGATAGCGTTTTAAATGGACTTCCGCTGCGGTTTCGCCCACTTGTTTTATGTTATGGGATTTGAATGGATTGCATAGCCACTGAAATTCTTCAGATCATTATTGAAGTACGTATGATTCTACAAATATGTCTAGTTCTGAAACAGAACATAGAAATTAGTTGTATTGCAAGAATCATTCATGTATAAAAAGAAAAACATTTTGTGCTATTGATTTTCCATTGTTGCTCACTAGACCAGAGGGGCAATAGAACGTTCGCATTCGCATCTCGTTCGCAATCTGTCAAAAATACAATCTATTTACCAACATTTTTGACAAGTTTGACAGATTGCGATTAGAATGTGAACGTTTCTTAAGTACGAGAATTGGCCTTCAGAGCGACCAAATTAATTCCGCTGGTTTGGAAACAAAAAAGAATCGTTTTATTTTTCTTTTCATTCGCAAACGAGCTTGAAATGCAAACATTTTCTATTAAGCCCCGGATTGTAGCAGAAATGTCCGGACTATTTCAGTTAACTTTTTTTAAATTAAACATTTGCTCGAATAAAGCCAGGAGTTTTAATTGTTTTCTTGTTCTTTCAAGAGAGGCTCGTGAATAAGTAAATGGTACATCGATCTTATCTTGGAACGGACATGGCCAGACTACCTTAGCAGTCCTAGTTTATCTTTGCCAAGGTCTAAGCATCGCTAAGATGCCTTGATCTTTCCTTACCCATCGAGACTGCATCATGCTTCGTATCAACGTTTAACATTTTTAAAGTCATGCGACGTCAAAATCCAACAGCAATGCAAAAAATATCCAACTCAATTGCTTCAATTGGCTCAAAACAATTCTCACGATGACTCACCCGTTCATTCATCCAAATCGCTCACTCACTCGTGAAAATAAAAACAACAATAATCCAAGATGGCGTCGCTAAAGGACGTAAACAATCAACCGATATCCCACGCGCGTAGTTGCGTTTTATCAAATAGTAACATCCTGGACTCGTAATAAGCTAGTGTGGGTTGATTACAAACATCCGAAATTTTATTGATATCACAACAGTATGTGGTTTTTTTATAGTTTTACAATGGTGTTACGAGATTATGACGGCTTTCGATGCGTATGCAAATCTGGTGATAAAAATCATATTTTTCACTTTTGGATTCTTCTTCTTCTTTTCGTATGGTTAGTGACTAACCTGGTGTCAGAGTTTTAAAGCCGCCCATAGGCCTCTGACTTGGCTTCACATGCCGTCTAGAAATATCTCTCAGGCATGCCGGTTTCCTCACGATATTTTCCTTCACCGTTTTTAAAGCAAGTGATTTATACAACACGTACATGAATTCAAAGTCAGAGGTGCGTGGCTTGGGTTCAAACTCGAGACCTATGACTTGGCAGTCTGGTGGTCACACTACTAGGCTATCACTGCTCACTTTTGGATTAAAAGGTGCTAGCAGTCGATGGCACTTGTAGAAACTCACCCCTCGGTACCTCGGTAGTTCCATTCTTCGGAGTCGGATGTTCCCAAAGAGTTTCACATTTATATCGTTCTAATTTTGCCGCATGCCAAGGACGTTTATCAGGCTTTATTTTCAGCCAGCTTTACAATGTATTTTATTCCCATTAGGTCACGGACGAGGAGCTAGCCTATCAACGTCCTCTCGCGTCATAGTTGTTATTTAAGGTGTGTTCATAGAAGAGCGCGGCAGGAACACGCGGCGTTTGCGGGACACATTTCTGCCGCGCTCTAGTTTGTACTAAACCGACGAATGTTTGCGCGGCAGTACTGCACGGCACATCCGAGACACGCCGCGCAGTTCAGTTGGCAATACCAATCTGCTTAGCCTTTAATACGTCCAGTCCAGACACAATTAGTGACGAATGTTTCCTAGAAATATTTGTGCGCGGTAGGTAGATAGAAGGGTTCGCGCGCAGCAGTCGTCCAAACACAGCTCGGTAGGCCGCGCACGATTACCGCTCAATGTTTGGATATACCTTAACAACCTTTTATTAGAGTGTTCTATAAGAATACTAAGAACAGTTTCTTGTTGTATAACATTTAATAATTGATCGAGGTGATATCTACATAGATGAATGAATTGGTGACAAAAGTACTTGGGTAATCTGTTTATGAATGAATCTTGACCTTATAGTCGCGATTGCAATGTATGAATTTTAAATACTTATTATGTCTGATCGACTTGGGTATAATTGACTTTATAAATCACAATTAATATGGAAACTAATTAGTCGGTATCGTATTATTTACGTTAGAGAGTTGCCACACAACTCATTATTTTATAAATAAATATTCAATGAGTTATCGAGCAGGAAGGGCCAATTTAAATAAAATCTTTGATGGCTGAACCCTTGTATACGTGCTTTATTCTTCCATTTAAAACACCTACTTCCGCTGCATTAATCCACCATCAAGTGGGGTGTAGGTATATTCACAAAAAAAAAACAACATTAAAATAATGTAAAATCCAGTAAGAACCCATGTAAGGAAATAATTTAAATTGATCTATGAGCGAGAAACTCCATAAACATTGAATATCAGTAAATGATGAAAGATTTTATTTATGCAAGTAGGTTTGTACAAACACTTTTACACGTCAATCATATTTTATAAACTAGATGAGGTCGGCGTTTCCTATCAGCCTACTCTGAGTAGAAAGGTCGAAACAAACTCAGAGGTCAGTCTCTTTTAAAGTCCAGACATAATCATGGTCAGATCATGTGAAGACTATGTAGATTGTTCTGAAATAGTCTTTTCGGGGAAAGAACCACACAGATTGGATGGACCTGTTCAGTCAGTGCCCGCATTTGTCAATAATTGTGCAGCTCAACTCAGAACTTATGCCGTCTTATTACAAAAAACTGCATAAGTAATGGTTTAAACCAAGACTAAAAGGTCTTGGATTGTTACGGTAACAAAGCTAGTACCAGCCTCAAAATGTGTTCTGATTACAAAACGAAGACCAATCGAGGATCAGTTAGTACCAAAGAAGGTTCATGGTTCAAATAATATCCACAGACAAGAAACAAAAATGGCATTCTTTCATTCGTTCACGCAGGCTTTATTTGAAGCAACGTTCTGTTTCTCTAAATGTTGATATTGTAATAACACTTGAAATGCTTAAATAATTATTTGTCAATACCAAAATATGTCCTAAATTATTTTTTGTTTAGGTTACAATATATTGAACAAGCAAAACTTGTACTTTTGATGCTCTTTTTATAATCAAGTGGTCATTATTTTTTAACACCTCCGTTGAGCTTTCTTTTGTGAACGAAACGTTAGTTGGCAAAAAGCTGTCAAGTTGACTGAATAAACGTGAGTGACGTTTCTCTTGGGAAAAACGACTCGAAAGCATCCTCGAAAGGACATATTTTATTAATAATAATTCCTGAATATTATCAATTCCACTAATCGAACTTGAAATATCCATTAAAAAACATCCAGAGATTCGGCGACGGACGCTGGGCGCTCGTGAGCTTGCTAGACAACCTCTAGCGTGAAGTGCACCGACTTACATACGGCGGTGGCGCGCGTAATTTTAAAAGCATGTTTATGTTACGTCGTTTACATATTAATAAATAAATGCACTTCTTATTATTTTTTATTAATTGTTCTTAATATACCTAACTGTAAAGCTCAATACACACTCAAGGCGGGTGCGTATCGGGCGCGGGTCGGTACGGTACGGTGAGTGAGACGCCGTACCAGCGTACCGTACCGAACGGGCGTTCAAACTACCATTCTTGGATCGCGACGCTGCACGCTGTTACGACACAGACAAAAAAACAAATTTCTTATATAGTTTGTATAACATATAATGAAGAAAATCCATTTCTATTAATACATAACTGACTCCCATCAGCATTTACTTTCTTTACTCTTATATGAGTTCATTCTATTGGTCCAATTACTGTAGGAAAATTTGCAATACTGGGGAACTTCCAAATGCTTATCTCCTGTTTATTTAGAGTAATAGGCATTTTTATAAATCTTCAGGACATCTGCTACCTTTTTACATGTTTTGTTGACAACTGGTTGAGACACCATATAAATCAACATCGTCTTGAATCTACGAATAAAACAATAAAATTAGTATATTATTATTGGATTTTGTCTAATAGGTTAGCATTGACCAAGGCTAGGTACTTACATACTTAATGGCGAGCCCATTTGCGTAATGCGCAAACCACTTGCACTTCAGGATTCAATGGGCATCCTCGAGGGTCGTGGGATAAATCCTCACGTAAAACATCCACAATTTTTTCTCCAAAATGTTTTGTGAACCTATACTTATACTAAAATCTTCGTCACTCAATTCAAAAGGATTCACACGATGTTACTGTGTGTGTAAGATCTCCGAGAAATTTCCAGCATATCCAAATCTTCCAAATCCATCAAGTCAATCTTATTAATATAATTTTTTAACGATATTTATATAAATTGACAAACAATAATAATCAACGCAAACGTCAAATAAATTAGTACCAAAGATAAACTAGGGGACTCGGCGGACTAATTATAGTACCATAGATAGTTCTGAAACTAGTGATAAACTTCATTTTATAATAACGTTTTATTTAGTCATGGTACTAAAGCTAGTACTAATCCCAGTACCAAATTTAGACCATGTTTTGGAATAAGACGGATGGAGTTTAACGATTCAACGAACAATACCAAAGAAAGTAGATTAGGGTAGGCCGCATAGAGTACGAGGGCGACACTGAACGTTTTTAGAACTGGCCACTTGTAAACGATATAATAAAAAAATAAGTTCAAATTTTGAAAATGGAACTCTTTGCCAATATTATTGTGTTTGTATTTTAAGAAAAATGAATGATGGAATAAACTTATAGCCGTACTGCCGCAGGTACTAAAACAAAAATAGGGAATGGTGAATTCGTCAGATACAAAACTGCAAAGTTCGTTGCATCCATTATTTCAGGGATAAATCTAACATAAATCAGATGTAAATATCTGATTTATGTTAAACTATATCAACCTTGATACCTCCTTTACTTCAAAGAAACGTTGTTTTGTTTTTATAAATAAAACAGATTATATGCGTAGTACAGTTTCGTAAGTAATACTTCCGTATTTTGAAAGTAAAAGACAAAAACCAATAC
This sequence comes from Agrochola macilenta, assembly GCA_916701695.1. Lineage (NCBI taxonomy): Eukaryota > Metazoa > Arthropoda > Insecta > Lepidoptera > Noctuidae > Agrochola > Agrochola macilenta. The sequence goes on from OU753578.1 coordinate 7,495,868, forward strand.
ATCACTTGTTTTTCTTCCTAACTTAACACTGATAGAAGAGGATAAGAAAGCAGGACCGAATAAAGATGGATTGACATGGTCAGGAAACAAATCGGGAGGAAAGAGGCAGGCAGCCAGACATCGTGCTCATAATAGGTAGGATAGGATTACACAAACATGGAGACACAATGATCGTCAGATATAAGAAATCTACGAAGAAGATCACTCTGCAAGAGTTCATCAAGTAGACTTTGGAAAAGGGTATGTGCAGGTGGAGTTTGGTAAGCACTAACAAACAACAACAGTCTATTGCAGCTTAATGCTGGAGTAGGTCCGTCCCAAATGAGATATTGGGTTAGCAAAATGGTTGCAATTAGATAATGAAGAAAATAATGACAGCTATGTATTGGACTGTAAATGCGAAAGTGTACAGGATATTGTACAGCCCATTGTCAATAGGAAAGTTGACTTAACGGAAGTGAGTCAAGCACTTGAAAGTCTCGGGCAATCTTATCACTTTATCGGTAAGCACTTGAATGCTATTGCGATATTCTATAATCCAGTGGATTATTCTAGGCAGAGAGCCAACGATAAAAATCATACCTAACAGAATATAATTTATTGGTAGGGTATCTGGCAAAATGAAATACTCCAGCTACTCAAGTTACCCATGTAGATGATTCGAGTATTCACCAAGCCTGGTGGTGATGACCATAATGATCACTCCTAGTAAAACCTATAAGGATTATTTTAAGCGGGGGATAATTCCCAACGTCTGACCACCGCAAATCCACAAACACTGAAGTTTTCATAACGAATAGATAATCCGTTGTTTGGCCAAGCCTCAGCACACAAAATTTTCCTTTTCATAAAATTTGTATCTTCTTCATTTCGTGTGGTTAGTGACTAACCTGGTGTCAGAGTTTTAAACCGCCCATGGGCCTCTGACTTGATAATATTAGTATGATTGCTTACTGTTTTACTAAGTCCAAGGGAAAGAGATTGGCATACATAACAATGATTGATTTATTCCGTGTTACACAAAAATAAACGACCAAATAATTTTTTCTCGTAAACAAACAACAATCATGATTACGATTCAGAGTAAACAAGTTTTTCAAACACAAATTGCTTCAAACATGTCAAAGTATTTTTCGGAAACGTAATATAATTCTCCAAAGTCATTAATCAGCTAGGACAGAGTCAAAATTTCAAAGCAAACATCGTGTCCAACATCAACATTGCATAATCGAATGAATGAAACTGAATGAATGATAAACATTTAGTGATATGCGTGCGTCGAATAAAAGATATTAATACACAAGACACGCCCATTCGCTAGTATCAATGAAACTCTACCATTCATGAGCAAGCGAGCGTTCAAAACCGCGAAAGTCGATTCAAGGGCGAGTACGATAGACATACGTTTCCTGTCGATATTAATACATACATAGATCAGGCTCAAATATTCTTAACACATCTTATTTTCCTGCGTCCCCGTTATCTTATATGCGCATTTTTCTGTATTTTGTTTACGTAGCTATTCCGTCACGTTTGGTTATATTAGAGCATATTTACTGATCTGAAACAAGAGTGAAACATTGATAGCTATTTACTATAAGCACAATATAACGTGAGTATTTTTAAACAAGTATTCTGAGTAGATATTGGCTTCAAATCATTTTGAGTTTGTTTGGTTCGGAACAAGGTTATAAATGTTTCCTTTGAATGTTTTGACGTAGAGAAATGAATGAAGACATGGTCTGTATATTTGTATGTGCCGCTTATCTTAGTAGTTTGAAATATGAGAAAGATCTGAGGAAAATCCAGCAGTTTGGCTTGCGGCTAATAATAAGATCTCCGTGGGTGTGGTGAGAGGCGAGTTAGGGATTATGACGTATGGATGGACAGTATTATCAACCTTTATATATTATTAATAACATTTTCGCAAAATATAATTCAAGGCTCCATCCTCAAACTCGCGTAGTGACAGAATGTATAAAGCCTATGGTTTAGCCTTTTGGTAGACAGGTGCATTTCTTCAAACTGTTCTTCACAAGCATCTTTACCATTGACAAAGTTTCTCCAGTCTCTGACTAGGTGAACCTGCGTCTCCAAAATATCACCTGCCCTTACTAAATCCTAGTTTCACTTAGTAAACTATTAATGGTAGAGGCTGGATATGCACTAAGAGCATCTCCATTAAGTGATTATTGTCCATAAACCTATACTCAAGACGTTTATTGCGGTTTAAGCCTTATTACCGATCAAGTAATACTGAAATCGGTTGTAAAACATGTTATAATCCACCTTAGTACCTCCTAGTCCTTTAGAAATCGTATTAGGATTAAGATTGTTTGGTAAAATTTCTTGAGCTGATGCAATTATTTAAGAAGGAGCTCGTTCGAACGTAGGGGGTAGAAAATATTGGAAGGCAGGAGGATGTACCACGAGTTCCTTTGAGTGAAAACTTCACAAGGATGTTCTAGTATATTGTTATAGTTACAAAATTCCTAATAAAATAATTATCCGTATGTATACCATACATTTCTATTCACCATACGTTCATTTTCATTCATCAAAGACTTTCTCGAAGACAGTCTATAACCAAACATTCACATTTATTCGCACGCCCAAATCCCGAATTGAGTAGGTACAATAAACATAAATAACAAAAACTAAAAAAATATAAAAGTGGTGTTTGTATTCGATAACGGAAATCCCTTGGCACGAGTCCAGTACGACACATGAAGTACCCACAATGGTAGCAAAAATATTCCATTCAAGACGCGAGGTAGAATAGAGGAATCAATGAACGCCAAACTTGGCACGACTGAAACTATACAGAATTTCACTAGCAATAAGGTCGGGAATAGCATGACATGAGCTCTGGACAGAAATCCCGAAATAAGCTTCATCCTAAATGGAACTTAATCTTGTCGAGACAAAGACGACATTTGAATGACAATAGGATGGTTCAAAAATTGCAAGCAGAGCGGATCGCTACAATTTTACGAGGGGTCAAGTTCATACAGGCGAACTCAATTGGTTTATTGCTTAGCGGGACATGGCGATGATATTTTAACTATGGATGTACGGTGACTACGGTCATCATATTGAGCTTGGAACTGGAGGGACACGGAGACGGAATGGTTGTATTAGGAATATTAGATACTTGAGCATAGTCGTAAGAGCTTACTACTAATAAAATATGGTTATACTATGGCATATTTGCGACTATTCTTACCGCCAATTCAATCATAATTTCTCTTACTCGCTTCATACGAGTGACCCATGGGATAATAAAATATAGATAATAAAGAGAAGTATTCCTTATTCTTTTCTGTCACATTCTAAGACATTACGGTAAAAAAGAATTTACTGCGCCGTAAAGGTGTATGACGTAAGTAATAACGTCACTGGAGGGTTATTTACATTTATTTCAATTCGTTTCACGGAAGGAAAATAAATATGAAGGAATATGAATTGAATTGAAGCCAAATGAAGAAAATTTTTGATTTGACAATGATCAACATTCAAAACGTTACAATAAAGTGTGATTACGCACTATTAGTGCAAGTATGATTAACCGACCGACCGTGGTTTATCTGCCTAAATTGCATAATGACATTCATGAATGTTTTCTTAAATTTAATGTAAACAATAACAAAACACATCCAATCATCAATTTGATTGGCGTTCCTATGTGTATTATAGGATTCAACGCCAATAAATTAATTTAAGGGGATATAATATTAATATAACCTACCAAACAACAACACCAACATTTGTATGGTGTGCATAATAAAGCTATCTATCTATCAAACAATGAAAAGCAATTTTCAGCCAAAGGTACGCAATTAATTAAAGCGATACAGAAGAAATTAATTCGAAGTGCTTAAAAGATCGAGTTTAATTCGGAATTAACATGAGCCTATAATGAAAATACTAATAACAAACAGGCAGGAGTCAAGAGCCATTATCATGCTTGCAAAATAATATGAACTTAATTGCCAACAGTTGATGAGGATACCCTAAAATATGCAAAATTGGGAGCTATTTTAATGGGACATTAAAAAGAAATTTGCTATCATGTAGGCATAAACGATGATGAGGCCATCGACAAATATGATAATCGTTAAGCAGACATTGAAGCAGACGAATTATCTAAAGCAATTGAATACAGAAAAGGAGACTGGTGAGCCGTAACGAAATAAATATATTTATTTCAATCGACAGATCGTTTGCAATTTGATACGCCAAAAAAACAAAAAATAAATACAAAATAGGTACAGCACGAAATAAAAGTTATTGACAAATCGGATAAAGGAGCCAAAATTGATTTTCATCCGGAATCAATCGATGGGATAACAGAGATATTAAACGGTTTAAATCCCTCCCCGTCGAATACCAATATCAAGGACTTCATATGAATTTTATCAATGGCTGCTTTGTGAATGAAAAATTCAGACGATACGTTACAAAACTTTTGATCACAGTTGGTAATTTTAGCTATTTTTATAGCGTTCGATATAAAAATTGGTCTTTTTTATCGGATTTTCTATTTTAAACATTGACGAAGGAAAGGCTTTTGACTTTTGCTAAGCAGTGAACTGCTATAGGCTGATGATAATGATGCAGAAAAAATAACTCTAATTCAATAACACTTTTCAAGTCCTAAACACTGTAGTATAGTTAGATATCATCATCTTCAGTCAGAAATAAGTTAATAAATTCTCCTAAGTTAAGCTAGCAAGACGGAAAAGAAACAGTCGACGAGTAACTTAATTAATTAGTACTTTATTTTCCCGAGTTTCTTTCATCTTGCAGAATACAGCATCCTCCTGACTGCATTTTTCCTTTCTAATTCAGTATAAATATCTGAATATTCACATAATTATTATAGACGTGTCTCCACCTCTCCACCTATTCATATCTGCGAGCAAATCTGATTATGTTGCATTCTTGAAAAAGGTCCTTCTGCGAAAGGGGTATTAATTAATGTATATATTATATGGGTAATCTATTATGTAACATTTACCATGATTTTTTGCGTGGGACGGATAGTATATTGTGTTATAAAACTATCGCTGTAGTTACAAATTCATCCATGATTGATTCTGTGAAATGATGCAATAGAAGAGGTCTTATTTGAAATTGTGTTTCAGAGAATCGTGGTGGAATAATATGTAAGTTTATGAGAGAACATTTTCTAGTTTACCTACTTCTAAGAAAATTCACTGGTAGTTAAATATAGGACTTTAGCAATAGACATTAATTCTCATGTGGTAACATGAACATGTACTCTTCACTATAAACCGAAAGTACTGTAACAAGTTTCGATGAAGAAAATAAAGATGTCCACGTTAATGACACAGCTCAGAAAGAAAATATGAAATGTAACCTTATAGGCGAAGTAACATTCTACACTAGAGGCACTTAATAAAGTCATCGCTAGCCTCTCAACAGACAAAGCCTTGAGAACACTAAACCATATCGATGTACCCAACATTTTCCGAGTGACTGGACGATCTCAAATGTCAGCATCAGCACACAACTTGACATTTACCCGATCACGAGTGCCGTTAATATTTAGTGCGTTATAAAACTGCTCCAATAATAACTTATGACGTGCAAGTAACCGTTTCAGAACTCAACTGTTTGAGGAGTCAATAAAATATTGGTCATAAAGTTGATGGTTAATATTTTTATCAATATCAGTATTGTTATGTCGTACTTAATAATGTTTACTGTTCCACTTCGCTTGTCCGAATTTACGCCACAGAAATCTGGGTTGTAAATCATGTTACTAAGCTAACGAAGTTTGAGCCAAAAATTTCTAAAGTTTGAAATTAACAGTAACATCTTAATACCGTGTTCGATTCATGTATTCGAATCCTGTTTACGTTTACACAAAGTCAAGTTCATAAGGAACCAAAAATAACTACAACAGGATGTGAACTTGCAATCAGAAAGTCATCAATGCAAATTGCAAATATACAAGTACCCATTCAATCAATTGTTAATACAAACAAGGTTTAACAGCCTGCAGAGGTCACGACAATGTCAATAACATGGGCACAAAGGATTAAGAGGGACCAGACAGTCATTAAACATAGATAAAAAAGATCTTTTAATAAACCTAAACTCAGAGATGACAAGACGTAACCATAATTAACAGATACAAAGTAATAATGCAGCATTTAAGGCAAGGCTGTCATAAATTTTGGCATCAAAAGCTCCAACTAATCACGACGAGAACATGCTTGAAGTTGGCAAGTGTCAAACTTTGACAAGTTGTATTGTACCCGAACGAAGCCGCAGGGATTCTGCGGTCTTAGTGGCAATGACTTGTTTGTATAGTAATTTTAAGATAACTTTGATTAGGTTAGATGACGTTGTTTATTTGATTTTGTGGTTTGTTAATTTTCATTAGAGTGGTCTTGTCACCTGTCTTTTCAATATCAATTTGTATTAAAGTTTGACATCCTATCGCGTAAGGGACTAGATCAGTATTGTATGTATCTTCATATGATTAATAGTTTCTTTTTTGCGTATTTGTCGTCATGACAATACATCGCAGCCAAGAACAACGTTCCTACTACCCACACAAAGGATTCGGTTTACTGACTTACTTATCTGCACGGTCGATGGGATTAAGGTCCCTTTCTTATTCCCCGTTGTGTATATTTGTACAATTTCTATTCTCTTTTTAAAGTACAGTCATTCAGAAATATTTCGGGCCAGCGAACAGCCAATTCTCGACAACATCCCAGCGGTAGACGGCGTTACGCAAACACGGCATTTTTCGTATACCTACCGTATTAACAAAAATATAGCTGAACAAACAAGATAACAATATATATCCTAACGATAAATTACTTCGTTTGTTATATTTGCTACGCAGTTGAAGCCTTGGAATAAAAGGAAACAGTTAGGGACGCCCACTCTAGGCATTATATAGTCTTTTATTATTGGAGTGCGTACTTCGAAGTTGGAGAACATTAAGAAGAATTCATTTGGTAGATTAATTTGGTAAAATTCGTTAGTAAAAAATATAATTATCAAATTAATCATCGACTAAATCAAGATCGACATTATTATTTTTGCCTATTCTAGTGAACATTACGTTTTTGACAGTAACTAAACACAGACTCAAAAAGTTAAAATATCATCCCAAAATTATAACTTCAATCTAGTTCTATTGGCAAATTCCTGCTTTATTCTCCTGTGCAATGAACTAGAAAAGTGGTTACCTAGATTCGTAAAAGAAATCAGAGCCAATGAAGCTCAAATAACATCATAACTTTCAAGGGTTTAATTTCCTGGAGCTGATTGAGCTAGAATCTAATATTTGCGTTGGATGCTACTGGGAAATTGTAGAAATTATGTCGTCTGGGTAGATAGGTACTAACGATTCCGATTTCAATCTAGGTAGGGAAGCGACTGAGAATTGTGGTGGATTAAATTGTGGAGGTATTAGATAACATCGATCGATGGGTGAAGGATATAATACATTTCAATACTGACTGTGTAAGGATAAGTTTATGGATACTTACTTTATTTAATCTGAATGCAATAAAGTCCGTGACTTAATGCACTTATGCATCAACTCTCGTCGAAGAAAGAACTTTTATGGGTCCATCTTGGAAGTAAGCGGGACTCGAGACAAAGACGAAATCAAGGATGCAGTAGCCTCCTTCTTTAGTTTCCTAGATTTACCAACAAACTCTCGCCAGTATAAAACGAGTAATGGCAAAGTAAACATCAATCTAATTAAGAAAAATAAACATTTAGTAGACAGGCAATTTACCGTCAAAGGCGTCTTCGCCAAAAATTCTGACACTGTTTACCAAGAAGCATCAATCTATATCGCGTTTCAAATTCTTACCACGACCCAATAGATAGCTATAACTTTGACCTTTCGTCCTCTGGAGCTACGGGTATATATATTGCCGAAAAACTAGTTTGCAATAAATTTTTCAAATGAAATAAATCAAATGGTAATTTCCTTCGAAAAACTTTCTATCGATGGTACGTATTGTCAGATCAGGGTCCAGTAGTGGGCCACGTTAATACTATACAAATATGATAGAATACCTAATGTCCTCATTCTTAGGCAAAGTTTTCACTAGTGCAATAAAATGCGTCTTTAGTTATGTTCAATATTATAAGATAAAGGATACTGTCAGTGAAGTTACCTCTGACCCAGTCTTCACAATCTCATCTAACTTCAACAATACTTACAACCAATCAATCTGCCTAGCCTTTTTCCAACTATGTTGGGGTCGGCTTCCAGTCTAACCGGATGCAGCTGAATACCAGTTTTTTACATGGAGCGACTGCCTATCTGACCTCCACAACCCAGTAACTGGGTAATACGATACCCCTTGGTAAGACTGGTGTCAGACTTTCGGGCTTCTGACGACTCGTAACGACTGTCAAAGATCCACGAATGACAGCCGGGACCAACGGCTTAACGTGCTTTCCGAGGCACGGAGGAGTCTCGGTATGTAAAGATGGTCACCCATCCACTGACCAACCCCGGCAAGCGTAGCTTAACCTGATGGATAGACCAGTGCGGCTGTTGTTACTTAGCCACGAGCTCCTCCACTAACAATACTTACAACCGTGAAACGTATTTCTAATAATTTTACCAACTATTTTAGATCCCCGAAAATCGTTAACAAAAGTCACAGAAGACAGCTATTTACGCCGAGATGAGTTCCGTTTACACAATTCCGGTGCGGAACACTAAAAATAAAACGCTATCTAAAACTGGCGTCCTGACGGAATCCGTCCGGGTGTTATCCGCTCAAAACATCCGGCCACGGAGAAGAAAACAAATGAAATGCTAATAAGCATTTTCTTGTTCGTACCTAAACTAAACGCAATTTCTGAGACCGACTGAGTTAAGAAAGTCAGCGCTCCCATATTTTCTGGATATGTTCAGAATAGAGAATACAGCATCATTCCCTGTGCTAATAGCAAAGCATGCCTGGTGTGAAGATTATTGAGGAGAAAATATAAAACCAATAAATTTTCAAATATTTTTAGGTAAGTACTAGTAGACACTAAACTTGTAATTGGACAATCGTCGATATCGTAACACATATGGTACTTCTTTGCTAAAAAACTGCAGCAGAAAGACAAGAAGTATTAGCTCGCAAGTTAGTTATCCATTTGTTTTCTACTCCGTGCATCGATCATTAGTGTGACGTCAGAATCCTGAATTGACCCTGCAATTATGAACTACTTTGCGCTGTTATGACGATCCAATTACAAGTCGGCATTATCGACTGGAAATGCAAATCTTATGAAAATATCTAGATTCTCTTGTGGGACTGTAAAAGTTGGGTGCGGCTGTTGCAAGCCAAAATATGCGGTCAGGCAGAAGTTTTGATTTAAAATTAAGCAACTTTTTATCGCGGTACAGAATCAAAATTAGATACCTACTGCCTTCGTACAGGTTTGTGAGCACTTGCCACTGAATGAAGAATGACTTCCCACAAACCTATACATTTTACGCCCTTGAGTTTTGTCTGATATAATTACACAGTACGGTGTCTCCATAAGTGTAAATATACCGCAAAAACTGCCATTATACCTAAATTATGGTTGAGCCATCGTCTCTTCTTATGTTTCCTTGAAATGGCTCACACGACTTGGGATGACACTCCTGACTGCGGGTTTTTCAGTTCGATTAAATTCTTAAAAATATGACACTATTACTAATATTACAAATGCGAAAGTAACTAGCAGTTACCTTTTCACCTCATAACAGCTGAGCAGATTTCGATGTACGCAGGCAGACCATGGCTAGATATAGGATACTTTTGTCCAGGTTAGGTAAGTTCCCCTAGGATAATTCTGACCTCTAGGCGGGCTAAGCCGCTATTCTGTAAATTATTAACAGGTTCTTCTCGAAAACCCAAATTCGCCGAGAACATAAACGTGGACATAAAGCTCCTGATTCTAAAGGACGAGAACTGACCTAAATAACAAATAAGGTCGCATGCGTTTCACTTTGAACGATGCTCATGCAATGAGCACAAAATGTCGTGAAATGTTGTGCTGATACCAAGACAAGAACTCATCAATGTAGAAGTAGCAAAAAGTGAAGCACAAATCGTATCGTAGCACAAAGCTTTCTGTAATCCCTATCTAACACAAGGGAACAAAAAAAAAAACTATAATAAGTGTCAATATTTAATGTGCCTATTAAAAATATCATATTACCTACATATTTCGAGATTTAACGTACGTGTAGGCGTTAGCCTTGCGTGCGAAAACGAATTTCGAATGTCATTATAATGATGAAGCAAAACTTTATGTGGGGAACAAAAATACAGCCCAAAAATAGAGATGCCGCATTGTTTATTAAAGTAAAAATGAGACCCCAAAATAGAGATGTAACAATGTATTATGGGACGATTGTGTAGTCCGTTTTTGCCCTTTTAGGACAATAAACAGACCTTTAATTATCCCATCCGCCGTCAACGGGTGATGGATATAGCTGTGTGCAATTACGTGTGTATATATTCGTTGTTTTATTTTTAGCGGACATAATGTATCGCTTTTCGACCATACAATCAAGGGCATTTTGCTGGCTCAAAGCCTGTTGCAAAGGCGGCAAAACTGAGGACATACTGATAGCGTAGACCTATAGCAAAAAAAGAACATCAAACATCTCATTTACTGTTGGTAAACAAAGGAAAAGCCACAGAAATTTTAACCACAATATAAAGAATGTGAACTAGTCCTTCACATTTGAAAACCCCATATCAGAACATAAACAAGACCACACTCATCAACATGACGCATAAAAGACAATAACAAATTAAACACATACTATATGCAAAAACGCTTTAAAGAAGAAAATTCGCATAACCACGACAAATAGCAAAGTGCTTGACATTATCTGAGAAGTTCTATCAATTGTTTGTCTTGCCTTCAGCCTGCTAATGCATGTAACGACAGTTGTCAGTTGCATTGACGGTTTGCAGTTCGAGATCTATAAGCGCCTCTTAAGATTGCGAAGTAAAAAGGCATATCTATGATCAAAAAGTGTTTAGGGATGTTCCAGTTTTGAGTTATCTGAAGACCGATTTAGGGATGTAATGAGAGCTTGCGGACGGTGAGCAATTGGCAGCTCGCCGTACGATAAGGACCAGGCCCGGGTCGACGGCGCGTTGTGTTCCACGCGCGCTTCAAAGAGATGTCAGCACCAACTGACGGGGTCCGTAAGGACCAATGCCTGCTGGGGTTGCGGGTTTGTCCGAAAGGGATATCGCGGCTCCGGCACACAGGCAACGGAAGGAACACGGGTGGGTTTTAATCAGTAAAAGTCTGACACGCCCTCTCGCTCTGGGCAGAGCGGGAGAAGTCATTTGATGATTTCCCACGCTCAAAAAAAAAAAAAAAAATGGGTTGTAATGAGAAAATCTCTGTTTAAATATTATAAGATCATCATACCATCTTACCTTAGCAACAAGTCATTCGTAGTAACAAAAAAGCATTCTGCACTCTAGTAGATGATTAAATGGATTTAGACAACGGGAAAACGTTAAGAATAGAGTAAAATTGCATAAAAGAAGCAGGATACTCAGTAACAGAAAAAGGCTGCTAATGATCATGATAATGCTGAAGAAAATTATAGCCGACGATACCTTAACACTTGAAGCAGCGGAACACTTAAGAATCATGGAACCAACGACAAATATGTCTGGAATGTCTGCGTATCCGTCCGTCTTTAACATCCTTTTTGCCAGCATCCGTTCCTCGCAAGTTTGTTGAAAGATTATGTAGAAGTGTTGAAGAGGTTGAGACAAACAAACGGTCAGACGAATTCGCATCAATTTTGTAGGTACCAGACCCAATTTTCGACTGTATTCTCTTATCTTTCACACATTTTCATACTTCGTAGACTACAAACCTATTTTCCGAGTATCAGCCCAAAACTACAATCCTTAATCCCCTCATGACATCCCTAAAACGGTACTAAAAGTTTTCTGTATTGATTTCACTGTTTGCCACAACATCACGTGCTACTGATGAAAAAATCGCATTAATTCTCTCAACGTCTTGAATACGTAAAAACTTCAATAGTTTAAAAGGTAATGAACTCGCCGATATTTTTATATTTTCATTTATTCGTAAACTGGTTCCGATCGTTATAACCACTTATAACCCTCTTGAAACTTTCAAGTGGCCATACTTTCCCCTTAATGACTACAAAGGTGTTCAAAGTACACCTGTCATCCTGTTTAAGACTTCCTTAATGACTTTTGCAAAAACTAACGGTTGGACTGTCTTGCTTCGAATTTCTACTGGGTAATGACCTTACAACGTTCAAAATTAAAGTACAATGTTGCCGAGAAATTGCAAAATGTGCAAGACTTCTCTGGATTTCCTTGATTCAGCTTAATTGTTTGACCCGTTTGAGTGCTGACACACGCTGTGTTTCGTCTCATAAAATGATGCAGTTTTATATTGGCTTCTGAACGCGTTGACCTTATTTCTAATTCATTGAATAAGTCAGGGGAACTCCTATAATTATTTAATGGAATCTTAGGAGTTTTACGCTACGTAGTTCCTGTGTTGTAACAAACCGAAAGTTTTTCCAACTTGGGATCCTGACAATCACTCGGAAAAGGTATGTCGTGCAATGTTTAGGTACGTACTTGTAAAAGCAAGACCTCTATCCAAATTAAATTTCAGGTAAAATAAGCTTTTAGGTGACATGTCAGGAAAAAAAAAATTGGGAATTATTTGCTTCGAGCATAATTTTATGAGAGGTGGTATTTGCACTCGAGTTTATTACGCAGTACTTTGACACAAAAAAGGATTCCAGTGAGCATACAAAATGTTTAATAAGGTTCTTTGTTTTCTTTGCACTTTGCATGAAAGACAATGCATTGACTTAATAATTTTTGACGTTTTGCTTTTCATAAAAGCTTTCTTCGGGATCATTAAGACTACGTAAAGTCGGCGAAAAAGAGCAAATGAGTTTAGCACACCGCCACTTTTCTATAACCATATCAAATCAGATTTTCAAAGATAACCGGATGTACCTGAAATAAGTTGATGATCATCGAACTTTCGTATCTCTGTCAGTTATATTAAATCGTGACTGACAAATAAGTTATTTTCTCAGAATTGTGCTCTAAAAATCGTCTACTCTACCTACGAAGTATTAAACAAGAACTAACTAATTTTATTAGAAAGATAATTTGCGTTCCATTATTCTTACAGGTACTTAATTAGGGACATAAAAACGAGAAACGCAATCAAATTTTCTTGCACTCATCGTCTTTATTTTTAGAACATGCTGGATACAATCTGCCCACATCTGCCAAAACGATCTGTAGACCTTTCGGTCATGGGGTTGGTATCAAAAGATACTTTATCGGACGTTGCTCAGCCCACAATATCCAAAGTACTATCGTATCTAAACTAACATTATCGTGTGTGGAGTTGTGTCATTGGATTGGAAACGACTCGGTTGGATGAGCTCGAACAACAGTAATGTATCATCTGGTTTCCGTTGTGTAGGATTATGTGGCGTTATTTAATGTGGAACATGTAATGGAGCAGGTGGAAGGGTTGATGTTGAATTGTAAAGAAAGAAAAAGTATTTATTGAGACTCGCACAGGAAATCACACATTAAACATAAATAAAAAACAAAGTAACATTAAAATTTAAAGAAGGAAGTCCTGTACGAGGCCAAAAGGCTCCTATCTCAGCATGATGCCGCGACATTTAGAAATAAATAAAAATGTCGCAGCGCTGGTATTCTGATAGGGCCCGCAGTGATGTCACGCGATGTAAAGCGATGATGTAAAGCGTCTCATCCATGTAGCAATTTCAAACGAGGGTATTTTTAGTCTGCCTGTTAGTGTCTGTCTGGTCTTTCTTGGAAATAAGGCTAGGAGATCACTCTAGTCCCTATTGGAGAAGGCTAGGATTAGACGAGTGAAGTGTCAAGCGATTGGACCAAGGGCAATGCAACTGTTAACCATTATTTCTTCTTACTTGCCCTGCAAATAATTGTGGTAGTCCCCAAGTGATGCCTTCATTTCCAGTCGAAATACTCGTATTAAGTTATGTTAGAATAATTTTGAGTTACACAGTTAAAGACGCATTTAAATAAAAATCTGTCCTTGATGTTGTGAACTCAAGTGTAAAATCTACGCAGCAGAATTACGAACCTACATTTCTCTCCTTTCGCAAATCTTATCAATTCATTTCTGTTACATAATTTGTGATCAAATAATATTTGTTGGTTTATATTTATAAATCGAGTGGGAAGATTTGTGTGGGTCTTAAATACCCACATTACGTAGATAAATGTAGCAAACGACTTGTGCTTTTGCAAACACTGAAAGATGAGATAATTTTGGTGCATCTGTTGAAACATTTCCTGTACTGCCATTTGCGAGGAGCTGCGAGAAGGTCATCTAGCTAAGTCATAAGATTACTTCGAAAATTGTTTGCAATTCTTGGAGTTCAAACCAGAAGCAAAAATTGTCCTTGTAAGTACTGTTTTCTTAGACGGTTTCATTGCGCGATATAGTACCAATAACGGTTAATTAATTACCTACACGGTAATATTACCTACAACGGGATTTGGTAGTAGTCAGTTGCGAGGTCTGTGATGAGAAGTGGATATTTAACAACAAGTGGAATTGATTCTTATTTACCAGGAAGCTTACATGTATTCATAAAATGGGATAATTAAAGTAGTATGGTCAAACTTGTTCATAATTCCTGGCTCTGAAAATAAATAATGAATAAAACTATATATTCCGAACTTTCGCCGAATTCGTGTAGTTTAAAAACTAACTGCAGTTCTATATTTAGAGAGGGGAGGTACAACAAACAACTAACTCGAGCGACGAATACAATACCACAGCTGGAAAACCAAAAATTTTTCGGCGAAATTTGAGCTTCCAAATTGTGGAAATTACGGTTCGAAAAGCTTGTGTGCCGTGCGTGTTTCCACAACTCTAGTTTTATTTTTGTTTTGAGCAACATCTTTGAAGTACTGGTGCAGTTTCAATCAATCGTATTTGTTTTATTGGGACCTATTTTTCAATAGCCAAAAGTTATGAGTAATGAATGTCGATGGATTAGGGGCAAAACAGAGAAACGAAGGGTAGAATTTATGAAAGATGGTATGGCTAGACAGGGTTGTTCTATGGACAGACAGTTGATAGCGTTGTTCCATGGAGGAGTGTCCGTGGAGTTTCTTGCCCGTTCTTCTCCATAGGTACCTACTACGCTTTGGAATGGGCATCTAGCTTCATCTTTCTGACTGACCGACCCCTTGACAATTCAAAAGTGCCTGTAATTGGTTTATTTGAAATAAATGCTTTGAGTTTGAAGAAGATGCTGTGCCAGCCTCAAACAAATTCGGATAACGACAGGAGAATGATGATTGTAACAGTTGTAGCATGGCGAAATAAGAATAATTAATCATTGAAAGTCATTTATGGATCACTGTACTTAATGATCAAAATTCCACAATCTACACGTACGCGATTTGATCATCATTATCATGAAGATCATGGGATAAGTATCGATTACATCCGGTGTTAAAAAAATAATTTCAGACTGCTATTCAATGAAAACGATATTATTAGGTACTGCATTTGATATTTTCATGATAAGATTTATCAGAGGAAATGATTAGAATACTTGCTGAATTATTACTAAATACGTTATCATTTTTTTTTCTGAGTTTAGCTAGTCATTGTGACAATTTTTTTTTGCGCATTTTCTTTCCGAATAAAGGGCGTTTGATTAAACGGTATTGATAAAAGTATTTGTCGATTTGTCCGATAAAAATACTGATAATTCGGCCCATTCATGAAATTGATGTTACCAATCGGTTTTTTTTTATGAATGAATCTATTTTATTATCTTAGTTTGGTGCGTCATTAAGAATTAGATTAGATTTAGGGACTTTTTATGATTAATATTGATTGATCTACTTATTGAAATATTTAGAAATGTTTGTAGATAAATGTTAGATTGGAATTCTTTACTGGAGTGTGATTTCCCTAGATTTAAACTGAGTAGGTATCATTATTACTTAACAAGTGAATGGGTAACTTCGAAGCTAGAGGCAAGCATACACTATAGTCAGCACAGGCGTCCCTCAAATTAGAGCAGAAACCCTCGCAGTCACCCAGATCTTTTGCAGGTGTTCTGAGATAGACTAGGAGACCTAATCTGCATACCAACGATGGCCGCCATGGCCTCCGTACAATGGTCGACTTGAAGGAGTAACTGCCGAAACCGAAATTATAGTCAAATTCAAATTAAAAAAGTTGTAAAGGCATTTATTCAAAATAGGCTGAGAATCAGAACTTTTCTAACGTCAAAATTACATAAGACAGTCCGCCAAAAACGCCCGCCCTTCACCACTTCCAGTGCTTAGCTGGGAAGAAGAAGTGGCGCAAGAACAAACTCCCAGTCTGCTGCATTATCAGTTTATCACTCAAAGCTGGGGGGTACACGTCATGCCTTGCACAATGGAATGCAAGTAGGTTGAATGCCATTGTCTCATCAAATAACTTATCATTGCTGATGATAAGTGATGACAATAATGGCATGCCACCTTCTTGCATGCCATTGTGCAAGCTACTATCGTGTGTATTTTTAGCTTTACAACTATTGTGATAGAGGAAAAACGCAAGGCTCTTGTAAAATAAAGTACTACGGAACCCTTTCTTCACTTAAGTCCAACATTTAACTTCTAGTTATAAAACTATGATCTTTCGTAATAAAACCCTACAAGATAACACACACTTTTTTTTTTGAGGGTGGGAAATTATCAAATAACTTTCTCCCGCTTTGGTGACAGACTTTTACTGACTAAAGCCCACCCGTGTTCCTTCCGTTGCCTGTGTGCCGGGGCCGCGATATCCCTTTAGGACAAAACCGCAACCCCGGCAGGCAAGATAACACACTTGACGTAATACTAATAATAATTTATATACATCTTTATAATAATTATTTATTTATACTAATAATTTATTATTAAAAATAATAAATTCAGAAATTAAATGTTGAACTTAAGTGAAGAAAGGGTTCCGTAGTACTTTATTTTATACGTGGCTGGCGTTTTTCCTCTATCACAACAGTTGTAAAGCTAAGAATACACACGATAGTAGCTTGCACAATGGCATGCTATTATTTTCATCACTTATTATATCTTTTTTTTAGTTTGTTTGTAGAGTAATGTTCGGAACTACTGATCTGATTCCGAAAATTCTTTCACTAATGGCATTGCCGAGTGTCATAGGACATTTATTAAGAGCATATAAACAGAAAGTGGGCAACGTCGCAAATAGCTGTCAAATAATTCACTGTTTTGATTAATTTGGCAATATTACTGTATGGAAATAAGAAATATGGCTAACTAGTGAACTAAAATATTGATGAAATGTAATAATTAATGTCATAACACCGAATATTTAGTTTTAGATGTAACAAAAGTATTTGGAAACTTTCCAAATGCTTTTTTTACACCTAAGACGGTACAACATCAAATTCAGTGTTATAATTGCAATAAATTATGAATATGCTAGTTCACTAGTTAGCCATATTTCTGATTTCCATACAGTAATATTGCTAAATAAATCAAAATAGGTAAATATTTGACTGCTATTTGCAACATTGTCAACTTTTTGGATGAACACTCTTAAATGTTAAAACAATCAATTTCACCAAGACGAAGTCGCGGGCAGAAGCTAGTATTCTATAGAAATATCACTTCCAAGTCTAGATTATATTAGAAAAAATATTCTTCTTTCCCATGAGAAAGCTATGACATTCAATAAGGAAGTATGGCATGGCGTGTGAGAAATTAAAACCCCCATTGTTGACTGCAGCTCAGTATTTATAATAAAGGAGAGATTCTACGACAATAGTGTTGTAATGAGTGGTAATTTCTTGTTAGATGCACTAGGAAGAGGATATTACTTATGGAGTTATTGTTATGTCACTTTTTAGTATTGTTAATTGGTTGCAGTTAGGTTTACGGAACCTATGCTCTTCTATGTATGTGTTGTATGTTATAGGGTGTGGTTTCCGCCTACTTAGTCCGTCCATTGTGCGTGAACTATGCTGTTTTTTTGTTATTTTGAATATAATAATATTGAAAACATCTATACTAATATAATAAAGAGGTAAAATTTGTTTGTTTGTATGTTTGTAAAACATAAAATCACACCTTGTGTCCCCGAAGGTTTGGGCAGAGGCGAACCTATAGTACACCATCATTTCGTTTTTAATGTACCTACAACTTATTATCATCATTTTAAATTTATTATATTGTCATCAATCATCAATGTAGTATGTAATTAACTTTTTTGTAAAATTTATATGAACGGCTCCCCAGCACACAGATAAACACTGTGAGGTTTTTGTTGTGGCTAAAACTAAAATAGGTTAAGTGTTTTAGAAATAAATAATAATAAAAAAGCTTTAGTTGTTAGGAATACCTAATTAATAAAGTGTATGAAACTTTTGATTTTATAACAAATTTAAATTATACTTAGTTGGTTTTAATTTATTACATTAACATGTTACAGTGTTACATTACAAAGCAATAAATTTTTTATTTAAATTTCTTTCTTTTTTATATGAAAGAAGTAAAACTATGAAAACAAAATATGGTTAAACAGAAGTATGCCAATAATGATAATTTTAAACTTAATACCTATTTCAACAATTTTTTATGGGAGATTTTTGGTCAATCGATTCTGCATAATTGATTGACTAAAAATCTCCCATGGAGCAAATAATTTATAGAAACAATACTAAATATGAAAAATACTTTGTAAACTCATAAATTGCGGTAGGTACTTGCCTCATGTAAAATTGCAATGCAGAAGGAAAAACATTGGCTAGGAGGAAAATGGTTTTGCATAGTTCATGTCATTGCCATTTGAGTTTTTAAATATTGTGATCTTCTCTTTAAATTTTTTACAGAGTTCGGTAAAAATTTGCACCGTATTATTAACATTATATTATTTAACAACCAACTTAATACTCTATATATTTTGGTATTATATGAGGGCATTCACCTTATGCCGTTCATGCATGAATTCATTCCAAATGTTTAGAAAATGCCACAGAGAGGATGTCATCAACTCAACAGTGTTGTTGTTACTTTAAAATAAACAAAGCTTTCACAGTATAGGTCAGTATATTTTACTCATGTCAAAAATAGAATTACTTGCTGATTGGTGGTTTCTGCACTGTCCATATTTTGCCTGTTTAGCATGCACATTTTTTTGATATTAATTGTATTAATAATACCTATACTACATTTGAAATAAGATTAGACATTTAACTAAACCTTTTTTACAGTCCGTTCAACCGATTTTCACTTCTATTGCCTTGGTGGCATGACAAATGGCAGCTGCAGTAAAGAGTTGGTATTGTAACCACTTTTTTGCTTGTAATACCATCCTTATGCCTACGGTATAGAAGTCACAATCAGTTAAACAAACTGCAAAAAAGGCTTGTTTAACAAAATATCATGCCTGTAATCCCGGAAGGGTTAGGAAGAGATGTACCTATGTGGATAAAATTTACAGCTATGTTCTAATATAAATAATACGCAGGAAAGTGAGATAATTATGCCATAAATATCCTGATTAACTCTTATTATATGCCTGTATGCCTAAAAATGGTATCATGAAATCATCGGTCATGATACCATTTTTGGTTTGATCTATAATCCGCAGCAAAACTTTTACTGGTATAATCAAACAGAGAAAATAACCTCCATTTAATAGGAAAAGTAGTCAAGTACGAACTGCAGAATAATGGAAACATTATAATAAGACTAAACTACAGTCAGCAGTCACATTCAGCTCTGCGCCTGATCTCACCCCAAACGTGTTGGATCGCCGTCCCATCAGACCATGAGGGAGAGGAAAGAGAGAGGGCACCATAACATCTCTCGCCGAAGGCTGATCTCCGGTGAGATTGGTTGCCATTGGCAAAATTCGGTCTGGAGGACTATTATTAATACAGTCCATATTATTAACAAATTAATGCAGTAGGTAAAATATTTTTACAATAAAGCCATTTCATAGAGCTGTCAACCATTGATTTAACACGTTGCGGGACGCACTGCATCAGCAGTAGATTTTTTTAAGTTGAAAAATGACGGTACGGGCACCGCACTACAATTTTAAACTCTTCTGAAGTGAGTTACGGGCATAACAGTGAAGTTTCGTATAGAGGAACAAAGAAAACCATTTTTACTGTCGTATCACATCAATCTCTCATAAGTATAGATAGTATTGCTCTAGGGCAGTACGGATATAGCAGTGGTTGTAACTTGTATAGGCAATTTTACTGTCATGTCGCATAATTTGAAAAAGTTAGTACCGTCACGCAATGAGAAAACAAATTTTTGTTGGTAGTAAAGTCTAACCATTTTAAAGCAGTTTACTTTGTTGATGTAAATAATCAATATGTACACCTGCATTCAGCATGATCATTTGTAATGATAAGGAATTCTATTTAAAAAATGAAATAGGCTATGGTTGCATCGCAGCTACTATTACTATTAGTTATTATTACTACTATTTCTTTATCAGCATATACTTATTTACTGAAGTTGTATTAATGTTGATTTTAATCATAGTGAGCAAATTATTAATTATGTAGAGCATACATTATGGTGAGTTAATGGTTACTGTAGTGTCATCTGTGGTACACCAGGGATTCTATACATGTACTTGTAATTGCATAAACTTTTTCCTCGAAACAGTTGCCAGCATACATGCAATTCACGCTTATTTTGTGAAAACACGCATTTAAAGGGATATTTATTTTGTTTAAGGTTGGTAAAACTCACCTGTTTCCAAAGTTGGTCCTCCAAAACTCGGCAGCATCACTCTTCGTAATACGGAACTGGTCGCCGGCAAACGTGCCGTTCGGGAACATCGCCTTCAGCTCACTCAACATGTGGCTAAACACCAAACTAAGCTTCGTCAAGTTACGTCTGTAGTGAGAGTTCTCATCAAACATCTTCTCTTTACCTTCCTTGAACAACTTTATAGCCTGCTTACATTTCCTTATCAAATTAATTATAAATATGTTAAAATGTTCGTTGCTGTTCAACGCCTGCATGTTGTCCTCGTACTTTGAGTATATAACACGCAAACGCTGATACGTATCCGGTAAAATGTCCAGGATAAACGGCGGACTGTTTTTCAAATTCATCTTATGATGCTGACACAGTTTCACCACTTTATCCATCAATTTCCAAGTCTTATCCAATGTCCTTTTATCGGTCGCAAGTTTAGTAGGGCATACCGCATCCGAGAACGCCCCGTGCAACTTCGAAAATATCGAAGATATATTTTTCTGTTGTGATTTGTGACGAGGGGCCGCCATATTGAAGAGTCCGATGACATACAAATGAAAACAACGTTTTGTAACACGACACTAAACTCAAAACACATGCATCACTTAATTATAATGTTGTAAAGCGCGTGTCTTCTCATTATCACATAATCGAACCACATTTACGACACAATTTAACACGATGCAACGATCGCCCACTGACACATCGGCGACGCGTATGACAATTTGACAAATACATGAATGAATGAACTAAGTGACAGAAAAGAAAATAGGTTGTGGTTTGGAGGACAAGTTGGTGTTGCCATTTGAAAGATTATATTTACCTTACACTACTTTGGTTTGAACTGAGGAGCAGCGCGGGACTAACTTCAGCCCCAACCTGTCAAAAATTCATCTAATTTACATTATATATTGTAAAAAATTTGGCAGTGGTGAGATTGCTACTCAATCAAGTAAAATTATACTTTGAAAAAGCGCAGGCAACCGCGCGAGTACCGAGGTTTGCTCGGATGCGTTTAAGCAACTAGAAGCAACACCTATTATTAGAGATGTTTTAGTGGCAGATCCACTTTCCGAGTGGGTTTTGAGCCACTGGACTGAAAATCTTATGTAAGTAAAGATAAATGACTAATACCAAAATCTATTACTACCAAAAAATTAAAATTATTAGTACCAAAGGTACTGTTTTTATTTACAAATAAACATTTAAAAAAATTGTTACTTTGAAAAATAAACAAACCAAACGTGTATTATTTTTTTCGTAAATATTAAAATATAAATAAATATTAAATAGAGGGGGGGGTGGGAGGGGGTGGGCTTTTTCTTATTTTTTCTTTTAATACGGGGGGAAAAAACTAGAGAAAATAGTCTTACGTAATAAATGAATGACCTCTGACTGGTTTCCACGGGCAAAAAAAATACATACTTACGAGTATGTACCATCGAAGAAGTTCATATCTATACACCGTAAGGACTATTTCTGCTTGCAGCGCTCGGCCGCTATAGAACCGGGGCGGTAACAGATGTGGTCGTCGTGTTCACGGGATTTTGTTTTCAAACTGCTTAGATATGAAGTTCTTCGATAGTACTATCGAAGAACTTCATATCTAAGCAGTTACAAACATAAATCCACACCTTTTCCCAGTGGGGTAAAAACTACAGAACATCAGGAAGATGATATCATTTAGACATCGTCGGAATTTTATTTCGGCTTGACATTTTAAGCAGATGGGTGAATGATGATGGGGTCTCCCATGTTTCATTGAAAAGAAATTGCCAAATTATCACTTCCCAAACAATTTTCCGCATAATTTCATTTGCCAAATTATTACTTAGCAAAAAATCTCTTCCCAAATAATTGTAACGCAAACCTAATGTTTTGCAAGTGAACGTTTAAACAATAACTTGTTTACTAACTAGTACTTTGACCAATTTTGATTTAGTCAAATATTTCAGTTGGAATAACTTATTTTACGCAATCTAACTAGTTCCATAACTAACTGACCAAACGTTAAATCATTTGATTAAAGACCAAATGGCTAAAAGACATTATCCTTGATAATATTCTGCCAAGTAAAAATTTGACCAAATGAAAATGTGCGTACTAAAATCATTCCAAACATTGCATTGGTTTATAA
Source organism: Agrochola macilenta (assembly GCA_916701695.1). Lineage (NCBI taxonomy): Eukaryota > Metazoa > Arthropoda > Insecta > Lepidoptera > Noctuidae > Agrochola > Agrochola macilenta. The sequence continues at coordinate 7,518,884 of OU753578.1, forward strand.
AAAGGTTGCTAAAATTTGTTTGGGTAGTGAAATTTGGGCAAAATCTTTTCGGTAAAACGGCAGGATCCCGGGTGAATGTCATTTTGCGGTATTACCTGAGTTAAAGCAGATTCCATCATGCAACCAACAGACAAAAATAGCCTGGGTGTCGAACATTATTTTTGATGTGGCTGTACACAAATAAACAAATAAAAAATGTAAAAAATGTAATTAAAATAATAAATGTAATTATGATTCTATCGGGACTATTTCAATCACTTATTTATGTTGACGTTGCTAACCAATAATATAGGTAGGTAATTCTTCTACCCTTTCTTTAGACGAAATCAAGTGTGATAATCAAAATCAGTCACAAAGTTTCCAATGAATAGGATTTTCCCTTTTCGCAGTGTACATTTTTGATCTGGCAATATTGCGATTATCACGTTTTGATATTGCTGACAGCTTTCTACCTTTTGTGCTTGATTTTGTAATTTATAATTTTTAAAGCTTCTAAGAAAAAATCTTTAAAAAGAAAAATATTGTGATTATCAAGTTTTACCGTAAAGTCATGTTTCAAATATTTTTAATTTCCAGAGGCAGAAATAAAGCGAACTAAGTCAGTGCAGCAGCCATCTCGCGAACAATTATTGAATCTTTGTCGTATTAGTTCTCAATTTATGTAACAGATAGCGGTAGCAGACGGTCAAAGTGTTCAAAGCGTTCTTTAAAAAATACATAGATGTCATTGAAACCAATTTTTGTCAGAAATATTTTTATTTCGACAGATTCTTTTTAGCAGCGACAATAATATTAATAAAATAGCGTCCATTAACATGAGGCATATATTTCACCGTGATAACAGAAAGAAAGATGGTTATTTTATGAGTAAAATAGTTTATTCTTCTTCTTCCTCTTCTTCATTGGGTTCCGGGGTGGTAGTGGTTCGTTTCTTGGACTTCCTCTTGCGACTGTGTCTCTTGCCTTTCTTGGTGATCCTAAGTAAAAAAAAAAACATTTTCTTATTATGCATACCACTTAGCAGGGATCCTGATCCCTGCTAAGTGGATTAGCTATCGTCGCTTGGGAGCGAAAATTATGTACATGCATGACGTTCAATTTTTTAGGAGAAAAACCGAAAATTCTAAAATTTGTTGCAACTGTTTACCTACAATTTCATTAGACCAGGTGAGGACTAATCACTGCAGCAATCTGTAGAGATTGCTGCAGTGATTAGTAGGTATTATCTAGGTACTACAAAATTGCTTAGGGCATAAGCAGTAGGCGCTTTAAAACACTCAATTTGAGGACATTTTTTTTGACATATCTCGTGACTCTGGGTTCCCAGACTTTTGGAGCGTACGAGGGACCCAACCAGGAAGCCAACTAGCAGAGGGCTCTAAGACAATTTTGAAGGATGAACCGACGATTATCCCTGTATGCACTATGCAAGTGCATCCAAGGACAAAAGCTCTTCTGGGCAAAAGTTTTTTTCTGGAATGGCATCTAAAATTTACAATAAGTTATCTGTGAACATTTTAAGCACCAAGGAACTCCCACTATTCAAATATAAATAAATTGCGTAATTTTTTAATTGACAAACTTACTACACGATCCAAGATTTTCTTAATTATTAGTACCTTCTACAATTTGTCACCATACACCTAATTGTTATTTTGTAACAATTGCTTTTTAAGTGATACCTAAAAATTGTTTTATACTGCATGTTGACATAATGATTGTATGCCTATTAGGCAGGACATAATGGAACTGTAATTTACCTAACATCTGTCTGTATAACCTATGCCCACAATGAAAAAGATTTGATTTGATTTTACAACCCCCGGTTCGTGCCCGGCTATTGCAGAACATGGAAACAAAACATATTGGGCTATAGGTTTGGGTGGCTATAGTGGATTGGTTACCTAGAACTATGGAAAGACTATGTCGCCTGTGAGGCCATCATTATTAAGTATTTTTTAACCGACTTCCAAAAAGGAGGAGGTTATATGTTCGACGCGTATGTATGTTTTTTTTAAATGTATGTCCGTCGATTTCTCCGTCAATTAGGGATCGATTTTGAAAATTATTTTTTTGTTTTAAAGGGTATGCTCCCGGATTGGTCCCATATAAATTTTATTAACTTTGCTTGGATAGTTTTTGAGTAAGCTTCAATAATACGAACTTTTCCCACTTAGTATATGTGGATGATATGATGATAACTTCCTGTGACTGTTATTTACATAGCAGTTAGTGGTATTCGACTTTGTGTGGGGTAGGTACCACAACTAAAAAGTGAAAAATAAAAAATAAATCCAAGAAAAAACAACCGACTTCCGAAAAAAAAACACTACAAAGTGAAAAATAACTTTAATTTCGGAAGTCGGTGGCAAAAAACGAAAATTCAAAACAAAAGACACCGACTTCCGAAATTAAAGTTATTTTTCACTTTGTAGTGTTTTTTTTCGGAAGTCGGTTGTTTTTTTTTTATCAGAACTAGTCACTAAGGCAATTAAATATAAATATATTATTTTCTATTCTAACACTAACATATTCACGCCCTGTTTCCCCGAAGAGTAGGCAGAGGTGTATCTGTAGCAGATATACCCACATTTCACCAGTTATGTTTAAGTCCCATGTCATAGGAGGCGAGCCTACTGCCATCAACCGGGCACACATCCAGACTCCGAGCTGCTACTGAGAAATTCCAGATGGAAAAACCCCAATAACACTTTGCCCGACCCGGGAATCGAACCCAGGACCTCATGCTCAGCAGTAGCGCTTGCGACCACTGGATCAACGAGGCATTCTAACTATCTATTTACCTACTATGTTTTGTTTTTATATTTTTTAGTCAGCTAATAACTTTAGTTTTTCTGTGAATATGCCGCTTGCAACAAAATTGAAATTTCGGAAAGGTGGGCAACGTCGCAAATAGATGTCAGATATTTCACTGTTTTGATTAATTTAGCAATATTACTGTGTGGAAATAACACTACTACTATAGCGAACTAGAATATTGATTATGAAATGCAATAATTAATATCGTAACACCGAATGTTTAGTTTTAGATGTAAAAAAACTATTTAGTAACTTTCCAAATGCGTTTTTTACACCTAAAATGGGTACAACATCAAATTCAATGTTATAATTGTAATTCATTATTAATATTCTAGTTCGCTAGTTAGCCACATTTCTTATTTCTATTCAGTAATATTGCTATGGGAATCAAAACAGGTAAATATTTTGACAATTATTTGCGACGTTGCCAACGTTTAGGATAAACCCTCTTAACAAAAAATACTTGATAAATATCCCGTTTTATGTGTCTCTAGTAAATTAAGTAGGTCAGCAAGGTCGCTTTCATTAATTATTATATTTACCTTGGGTTTTTTTGAAAGGGGGACCTACCTTTTAATGCTGGCGCTTATACCTAGTCATCTCCTGTCGTTTACCACATTTGAATTCTGAAGGGTGCAGGTGGTCGTGTATGACGGCAAAGATGGTACGACATGTCCTGTAAAGGGATTCGGCAAAACCACTCAGGCTTGCAGAATTCCTGCTAGGGTTGCGAGTTTGTCCGAAAGGGATATCGCGGCCCCGGCACACAGGCAACGGAAGGAACACGGGTGGGTTTTAGTCAGTAAAAGTCTGACACGCCCTCTGCTCCGCCCAGAGCGGGAGAAGTTATTTGATAATTCTACCTCAAAAAAAAAAAGGCTTGCAGAATTGCATCCTTCAGGAAACAACGTAAACGACTATGCTGTCCATACTGCCAACAAAAGTGTATAATACACACGGCTATACATCAAGCTATACATTTCCTGTTCATGCTGATCTAGCATTGTATAGGATTTCCGTAAATTGCGAGGTCACCTTATACTAGAAATACCTATTTGTCTATATACATATTAACACGGAATGAAGAAGATTCCCAGATTGGGCAAAATGTTATTGGGTTTTTTCATCTGGAATTTCTCAGTAGCAGCCCGGAGTCTGGATTTGTGCTCGGTTGATGGTAAACTAAACATAGCTGGCGAAATGTGGGTGTACTATACAGGGTGGCAGAGACATCGACGCGAAGCCGGCTACCATGGATTCAGTACATGATTCTGGACCCCACTGCGTTGAAATTTTTCGTCGGTTATTTAAAAAAAAAACAGCTGTTTCATAGAAAACTGCAATACCTACACGGTCAAAATGTATGGAGCAGCTGTTTTTTTTTTTAACTAACCGACGAAAAATTTCCGCCTCTGCCCAACCCCTCGGGGAAACAATGCGTGATGTTATGTAATGAAGAACTACCTACTTTTCAGTTTTACGTGGGATTGCTCCTAGGATCATCATGATTTTTTTAAAGATTAGAGATACAAATTATTCAAGTTTCTAAAAAGTAATCTAAAATCTAAATTGATAAAAAGAAATCTAAAATTTAAATTGATAAAAAGTAATCTAAAATCTAAATTTATAATAAGTAATCTAAAATCTAAATTGATAAAACTCACCTTAAAATTGAAATGAAGTAGGTACTGAAGAAGCATGTAAGTAATAAATTACACATTAGGAAAGAAGAGCGTGGAGAAAATAGAAGTCTACATTGCAGTAGTCTGCAAGTTGGAAACATAATATTAAGTAATCAATAATGAAGGAAGATATGAGGAAGTTAAGGAAAGAAGAACAGAGAAGATTAGACCAAGACATATCAATTAATCGACATACTTATTATAAATCAAGAAGCAAACGTTGGTGTAAACAAATATATCAATAAGAGTCGGATAGCACTCAAAAGAATCAATGAATGAGGAATGCTGCATTGACGAAGGACTATAATTAAATTTTATAGCACACCATTCAAATAAAGAGGGATACAACTTGACTTTAGAGATTAAATTAAAAAGTTAGGTACAATGGGCCATCTTTTTCAGTACCTACCTACATTACAATTATTTTCCTAATGTCCCTTGGGAATCATCGCATTTCTGAATACAAAAGAATGCTAATTCCCATGTCCATCAATTATTAGATTTATCGTGTATAATAATTTGAATTCAGAACTAAATACTTTATGTTGTTTTGTTTACAGCTCTTAGTGCAGATCGACCGCAGAACGTATAAAACAACAATAAAGTACTTAATTCTGAATTCAAATTATTATACTTACACGATAAATATAATAATTGTTGGACATGGAAATTTGCATTCGTTTGTATTCGGAAATGCGATGATCCCCGAGGGACGTTAATAAAATAGTTGTACTGTGCGGTAATGATGAAGAAAGACCAGAAGCAGAAGAATTTCATTAAAATTAAGTTAAAGAATTCCAGAAGTATCGTTAAAAAGATAAATTATAATAATTTATTAACAAACAACAATTTAACCAGTCCAGTTAGTCACAAAACACTTAAATTACTTTTGATATTCTGGGCAAGGACTCTTTTCGTATGCATTGAATTTCAATATGGCGCCTTTTACTCCCACAAGCACATTATCTGCTGAATCCATTGCAAAGGAATTCACTCCAGTGATGCTAAAGGTTCCCAGATGCCTAGCACTTGTGTTTTCAGGATCTACTACGTACAAGTTACTATTTTCATCCATGGCGAAGACTTCATCAGATCGGCTTACAAAAACCCCTGTCATTTTATCACTAGGTAACCCTTTGATTTTGATTGGAATCGTGTTTCCACTTTTGAGAATATACGAGGTCTTTGTAGCTACAAAGTACAAGTTATTTCTCGGATCCACTGTCAAACCATGACCGTTTGGTATAGCCGAAAATGTCTCCTGCTTTTGACCTTCATTCGTGATCTTATGGACTCGGTTTTGAGGCCAAGTAGCAATGTACATAGCACTACCATCGCTGTTCACGGCGATATACATCACATCTTCTCCCAAAGCTGTATATAATTCGATAGAGCTGTCATCTTTGTACTTATAGACACCGTTATCAGTCGCTAAATACACGATGTCGTTTAGGTTATCAACACAAGTCGACTGGCCGAGTCCGGCGACTTTAATGATTTCGAATTCTCCGCTTGGATGCATGACTTGGAGACTCATTTTCATTTCATCACTTATAAGAGTGAAGAAGACCTTGCCAGTCTTCCAATGAATGCTCATGTCTGCTGGTATGCCTGTGACGTTCTTTTGTTCTTCTAAAGAGTAGTGAAAGTTGTTGAAATTGAGGAGGGTGGCACAGAAGGTGTCCCTGGTCTTCTGTTGTGCGAGTCTTTGCCTGGTCATCACTGGGTTTGAGCTGATCGTTGTCACTATTGACAGGAGCACTAGTAGTAATAGTTTCTCCATCTGAAATGAAATGGAAAATGTAAACATTTTGGTCGGTGGACAGTCAATTAGGTACTGTAGATATTGTACTCATTTTGTACTTTCTTACGAGTATTAAAAAGTCGTAAATTGCAAGTTAAACAAGCAGCAATTATAGTTAAATTTTTAATAGAAGATCGTGATTTTGGTTGGTATGAATCAAGTCAAGTTAAACAGTCCCGCAAAATGGCCGCCCTTCACCACTTCTTAGTGCTTAAGCTGGGAAGAAGAAGTGGCGCAACAAACTCCCCAAAAGATGTCCACAATCTGCTAAGAAATCAGGTACATCTGTTTGTGTTTGAAATCCCTACAAGTGACAATATTTATATCAACGGATATGTTTTTGTGATAAAGAATTTTCACCTTTTAATAGGAGTACTTATAACTAACAATGAGTAGGAGGCCGTCGCCCTGTAGTGGGGAACTTATTAGTGCCAAACCCCAAACCTGCCTTATTAAGCAGGTTTTATTATTTTGTATTATTATTTGTAAGAAACTATTTCCTTATTCTTGGTCTCTTTATCGTGAAAATATCAATAATTAACTTACTATAACTGTTTATGATTACTTGTTTACTAAAAGATAAAGTATCAATTTCCCGGAAAATCTATTATGAAAAACAAGACAGTTTTCTCAGTAAAATGTTATCATTGGTCGCTGTTTTGTATATCTTTCGAATCTTTTTCTACATGGAGGTTTTTTCCAAATACTGTGCAATTCATTCCTCCCCTCTGACTGTCTGTTACTTACGTTTTAGTTGCTAAACAAACAAAGCAATATTTATCGATTTTTTCAGAAAGGAAGGTAATTACGTTCTCGTAATAGTTATAGTTAGTCCATCTGTTCTTTAGCATGATGTTCTTTTTAAATCAGTGTGTAATATTTTCTTATTCAAAAGTTTTCTGTAGTAATTACCGCGTGTGTAGTCATCATTTCCGTAAGGTAAACCCGAGATAGAACCATACAATTTCAATTATACCTACACATTGTTAATTTTCTCGGTGAAGCTTACGCGGTGAAAATTTAACGCTTGGCTGTTTCCATAATATTTCCCCCGACCCTCTCTGTTCGTGTCACGATTCATGATTGAATTTTATTTTAATAGATTCTTTTGCAATCTTTGTGGATCAGTGAAAATTGGTGAAAGAGAAAAGAGGCATGAGAGATAAACATTAATATGATGAGATTTGCCCTGAGTGAAAGCCTGGTTTCCTGTCTTTGCGAACATAATATTTTGAATAAGATGTAGACAACAGTAGAAACCTGTAAACTGAATAGGCTATCACTATCACATGCCTCACGTCGAATAACTTTTACGACATTTTAGAGAAAATAACTATGCTTGACAGAAACATTGGAGACAGTACGTTGATATCATTTATACGGGAATGTAATGTGGCTTTTAACGATGTAGGGAGGAATGTTTCCTATTTATTAAAAAGTTTTCTGACTGAACCATCAGATTAAACTGATCTAGTCTGTCCCTTGCTGTCGTACCCCAGCGACGCCCTAAGCTGAGGTCCGCACCCCACAGGGGATGCCTTTAGCGTGTAGTCACTTAGTTTGTAAGTTTTATGCCCTGGCTGGAGGCCCTAATTTATTGAGGCAGCCATAGGAAAGTCCGGTCAGCGGAATACCTCTTAAGTTGACCTCTTTAGTTGCGAGATGCCATTCATAAAAATAAAAATAAAAACTGATCCTTCAGTTATCGCACAACCGAAACCACTGAAGATACATTTTTGAAATTAGGTGAAGAAACAAATAAATAATATTATGTTGAAGTTTGTTTTATATGCGAACTAAAGTCTATCTAGGCAGATAGACTTTAGTTCGCATATAAAACAAACTTTTCCCAACTATGTTGGGGTCGGCTTCCAGTCTAACCGGATGCAGCTGAATACCAGTATTGTACATAGAGCGACTACCTATCTGACCTCCACAACCCAGTAACTGAGTAATACGATACCCCTTGGTAAGACTGGTTGTCAGACTTTCGGGCTTCTGACGACCCGTAACGACTGTCAAAGATCCACGAATGACAGCCGGGACCAACGGCTTAACGTGCTTTCCGAGGCACGGAGGAGTCTCGGTATGTAAAGATGGTCACCCATCCACTGATCAACCCCGGCAAGCGTAGCTTAACCTGATGGATCGACCAGTGCGGCTGTTGTTACTTAGCCACGAGGTCCTCAGGCGTTAATTAGTCTTATGTTAGTATTTTCTAAACCACACAACTCCACAAGAATAAAAGCAGTAATATAAAATAAACCAATACCGTTTTTTCACGAGATATTCCAACTCAACGCAACACAGCTCACGTACTATTCCGGGGCACACATCTCAAAGCACACTGACAACAAAATTATCTGTTACTTTATATATAAGTGTCGTATTATCATTCTTAGTGAATAAACGTTTATAGTAAAACAATAACAATATGTGTTGGACAATAGTAAACAACATTTTTCTTCGATTATGTTCGTGATTACTCAATCTTGTATAGAAGAAATATGTGGTGCGTTGTTAGGTTATTCATTCTTGACTTTCAGTGCAACAGTCGCTTTGTTTAAAACATAATTATTATTGAGTTAAAGATTAAGATTACTTAGTTGTATTTGAATATCTCACCAAAGTCAAAGTCAAAGTCAAAGTCAAAGTCAAACAATTTATTTCAATTAGGCACATAAAAGGCACTTATGAACGTCAAATTTACAAAAAAATTGAATTGATTCTAGTCGCCCCTTCCAAAAGGTAGTTTTCGTATGGAGAAGAATGGGCAAGAAACTCCACCGTTACTCTTTTAAAATGTTTTTACAATATTTTGTATACATTAATTATATAATTATATGTGAAGACGATGCATCTAGAATAAGATTACTATACCACGATAGGTAAAAAAAAAAAAAAAGAAAAAAAAAAAAGCAATTGCAGGTAAATTAATTATGATAGATAGATACATGGTGCTCACATATTTATATCACCAAGAAAGTGTTTCATGTTGTGAATTCTTCTTTTCATGAGTTACAATTTGCATCATTGTCTTAGATTTCAGCGCGCGTAGCGTAACCACCATATAAATGGGTTTTAGCGACGGAAGAATAGACAAAATAACATATTGTGATTGTGAATCTGTCATTTTGTCTACTCTTCCGTCGACAAAACCCGTTGTTTCTATGATAGTCATGCTGCGCGTGCTGTTGATACTCCATTCTATAGTGCTCCCAGGTTCATAATCGATCTTTTATGAGGCATTCCTGGAATCCCTTTTATTCTAAAATATAATTGTTTACTGAAATCTCTCAGATAGAGATAGAAACACCTCCATACTTCTTTTTTTGTAATTCAATATTCTGTAGCGATTGAAATATATTTCTTAACAGTGTGTATGTAAATTAATAAACCAGCCAAATGCGTGTCGGACCATGCGCAGTTCAAGGTTCCGTAGTTGGGATGAATATTATTGTTTACTGAAAAGTCTTGAATAGAGATAGAAACACCTCCATACTTATTTGTAATTCAGTATTCTGTAGCGATTGAAATATATTTAATAATAGTATGTATGTAAAATAATAAACCGGCCAAGTGCGTGACGGACCTTGCGCAGTGAAGGGCTCCGTAGTTGGGGTGAATATTTACACATGCACAGTATTGATTTTATCCACCGCATAAATAAATAAGTTTGACGTTCATAGTAGGTATTTCTCAAAAAAACGATGAAAAACGAAAGTTATTTCTGCGGTTGTAAACAAAAATATTCCGTATCTAAAATACTATTGACTTTTAAAATACCTAAATACTCTTAGAATAAACATAATATTTTTTATTATGCGATCCAACGAAACGCCACACGCTTATGAGCAATGTTTTTTTTTCATCCCTCGTTTACAAGTTATGGGGCGTGCCAACCCAAATTATTTTTTTCATAATTTCACTTCACCACTGTTTTCCGACGCACAGGATACACATTCCTTCCAATTTTCATCGACATAGTGCAAATAGTTACCGCGGATGACCAGACGGGCATGACAAAATTATAAGTGTTCCGTTTTTGCCATTGGATACGGAACCCTAAAAGTCAAGAAACAATAAGATTCCATTATTTTGTTGTTTTGTTTCAAGATCCGAGTGCTGTTCAAATTTCATAATAAAATATTTAACCCAGTGTATTAAAACATAACAATATATATAGCAGTGATAGCCTAGTGGTGTGACCGTCAGACTGCCAAGTGCCATAGGTCTCGAGTTCGAACCCAAGGCACGCACCTCTGACTTTTCGGATTCATGCGCGTATTGTATAATGTATAATTATCACTTGCTTCAAAAACGGTGAAGGAAAACATCGTGAGGAAACCGGCATGTCTGAGAGATATTTCTCGAGAGGCCCATGGACGGCTTTAAAACTCTGACACCAGGTTAGTCACTAACCACACGAAAAGAAGAAGAAAATATAACATAACATCACGCCTGTATTCCCCGAAGGGTTAGGCAGAGGTGTACCAGTACGGTCCCATTTCGCCAGTTATGTTTAAGTCCCATGTACCTAATAGGGGGCGAGCCTATAGCCATCAACCGGGTACAAAGCCAGACTCCGGGCTGCTACTGAGAAATACCAGATGGAAAACCTCATTAACACTGTCATGACTCGGGAATCGAACCCAGTATATCATGATCAGCAGTAGCGCTAGCGATCGAGGCAGTCGAGGTATAAAAAAAAACATTGTATTTCCACTCAAAATTGTCCACTTTTCGATCTCAAAAGCCATCGATTAAGAATATAACTTTAACGACAATGTAGGTATTGACGTTAACTCCGGCCTTTGATAAATGGATGGGTGTCTCGTCTTGGATCCAGGGAGGTAGGAAGCTAACTTTAATAATGTATTTGTCAGGTGGGCCCGCTTTCATCGATATGAAGCCTAAAGTTTGGGGGGATTATTAATAACTAGCTTCTGCCAGCGGCTTCGCCCGCGTGGTATCGTTGTAAATTATAGCTTTTGTTACTCAGTGATAATGTATCATTCTATTGGTGAAAGAATTTTTTAAATCGGTCCAGTAGTTTTTGAGTTTATTCTTTACAAACAAAAATCCAAATATTTTCTTTACCGTATAGTGTACATAATTATGGTTTGTAAGATGTGTAGTGTAACTTTGACTTTTCAAAGACTCATCATCATCCCCCTGCATAAAATTCAAAAGTCATTTATTCAAATTAGGCTGAGAATCAGCACTTTTCGAACGTCAAAATTACATAAGACAGTCCCCCAAAACGTCCACCCTTCACCACTTCCTAGTGCATTAGCTGGGAAGAAGAAGTGGCGCAACAAACTCCCCAGCAGCACAGCTGTCTGTTCAGTTAGAAGAACAAAAATAAAAAAAAGATTCTATATAATAGTATTCAAAATAATTTACATTACGCAACACAAAACATAATTTAAATTATTAGCCATAGGTATTATATTTCAAAGCATTTATATAAAATTCAATTAAATCACATTTACAGGCACTTTGGAATTGTGAAGGAGTCCATCAGTCAGAAACATGAAGCCCATTCCAAATCGTAGTAGCAACTCCACGGACACTCTTGTAAATCAAAAGATTGTTACAAAATATTGGTAGCATCAGCATCCATGTTGAAATTTTACAAAATAGGTTTGTGAGAACGATGTAGAAAGACGTGCACGTTACAAACAAAAAATAATTTAATAAAAACAATTTAAAAAAAAATACAACATTTTGGATTACGTTTTTTATTTTAGTAAAAAAAAAAACCCGTACGTAGTGGTTTAATTGAAATCAATCTGTCTAGCCTTTTCCTCATTATATTGGGGTCGGCTTCCAGTCTAACCGTTAGTATTTTACATGGAGCGACTGCCTATCTGACGTCCACAACCCAGTAACTGGATAATACGATACCCCTTGGTAAGACTGGTGTCAGGCTTTTGGGCTTCTGACGACTCGTAACGACTGTCAAAGATCCACGAATGACAGCCGGGACCAACGGCTTAACGTGCTTTCCGAGGCACGGAGGATTCTCGGTATGTAAAGATGGTCACCCCATCCACTGACCAACCCCGGCAAGCGTAGTTTAACCTGATGGATCGACCAGTGCGGCTGTTGTTACTTAGCCACGAGCTCCTCCCTACTTTAAGTTAAATAACCCATCAAATAAACCGAAAATTTCCACTGTCAACCATTTTCCATGTGACAAAAACTTATAACACTTCTTAAAGAAAAATGTCGCCCCATTCATTTCATGCTTACAGCCCGCATAAAACTTCCTTTTCATCATCTAAGTACGGGTTAGGAGACATCATTTGTCATCAGTCATGGCATATAATGAATGAAACTCGATTCATATGTCACTGCTGCTCAAAAGAAAACCAGACTTATAACCCCAGAAATAAGGTTGAAATTCATGTGACAACGGGGGTGTCTATAGTACAGGAGCTAGTATATTTTGAGCTGGAATAGGAGTGCTTGAAGTTAGTGTTTTTAACACAATTTTGAAGGTTGGACAGGTCTAATAAAATTGGTGGGAACTTGGAATTCTGTCCTTCTTAGGTTTATTTACAGAAGTTCTGGACATTTCCTAAGCTACTTGTGAATATCGGTGCTTGGTCATAGAAAGCTCTGAAGTCAATATCACCTTAAAACGTAGGTGATGTTTTACGACCCACTCCCTCTCACCGTGAAGTGGCCTGGGTCCCAGTAGTGGGAACATTATAGCATGATTATGCTATTATTATGCTAGGCATGGAAAACTAATTTTCCTCAAATTCCTGAGTTAATTCAAACAAAAAACAACATAATACGATTTCTTAATATGACATAATCCTTTGGCCGACTTGCCCGTTTTTGTACTAAAAGGTATTATCTTGGGCAACAGTTAGTAGAAACTTTGGAGGCAGTCTGCACAACATATGGGACTTTTGTCGGGTAAGTTCGAAAGAGCAAAAAACCGAAAGTCTTTGCTTTTAACTTCACTTGTAAGTTTTTCGATGTCTGGTGATCATGTTATAAAACAGCTTAGTAACTCTATCCGTTAATGATCATGCATGATCAATAGCCGCTCATCAGGTCAACAAAATAAATAGTTTTTGTCCAAAGTTGTACATGACGTAACTAGATGGCGTTGGCGTCGAATTAGCACTCGCTATGGTTACGTTACCACGATTCGGCTAGGGTCTTGTAAATGTTAGTAAATATAACCATCTATCTATAGATCAATTTGGTTGATATGTTAAAACCCTCAACCCTGCTGTTATACCCATAAGGTCAAAATTCAAGTACTGAGTACCATTTCCGGTGTTCGGTATTTAACGCTATCGAATGCTGCTGAAAGGCACTCAAATCCTTAAATTAATTATGCCAAACATCTATTACGACCCTGGTGAAGCCCAATAAATTTATAAACAAAATAGATGGTCCCAACCACTCTTTGCATGTCGCATGTAAAGTAACTCATGTCGCGTGTGTTACCTGCGAGAAATTCTCGAATCGACATGGTGAGAATACCTCGACTTGATTTTTACGAGGTAAAAGTACGAATCGAACGACAATCGAAATGCGAGATGCGAGATGCGCAAGAATTGCCTTGCAGCAATCCCACCGTGAAACCTTAGGTGAAATGAGCTGTCAATAGTGGCAATCAATAGTAATAGATGCAAATGCAAATGAAAGGTCACTTCAGTTTCCGCTGTCATTCCGTTCCACGGCAATGCAAATTGAGCCCCACTGGCGCCTGCTAACAGAAAACAAGCACAAAGCGCAAGCACCACCATATAAAAAACCAAGAGCATCGCCAGCCGATGGCCCAGGGGAGGGCAAGTTGATATATGGAGGATGGGAAAATATGATTTGAAGGTACAGTCGAAGAGTCAAAAGCACATGAAACTTTACACTTGTAGTGCGAATCTTACCTCTACGGCGCACGATATTTGATTTTTGACAAATCGGTTTCAACTCTGTTGTCTCGATAGGAACTGAGAAAAATAATATTTTAGGTATTATGACCGGGCCTAACAACAACATAGATAGGAATATTACGTCCCTGGATTCCGGATTAGACCCCGTTTAGGAGATATGGAACTATAAAACCAAATAAAAGTCACCCATATAAAAAAAATGGCCTTTAAGATATATAGTTTATTTACATTAAAATACCTTTTATCTGACTAAACTTTTTGAATCTCTAGGAGGGGAGCTGCCCCCTTTGCCCCCCCCCCCCCCCCCCCTTGGCAACGCCCTTGAACACCACATACCTAAACAGTTTTTTTGCAAACCATACTTAATAAAACAAAAGAGCTTTTTTTTTCAAACCGTCACGAATAACAGTTTAATTATAGTCCTATGTACAAATACCCGCTTAGTTCAGAGACTGACAGTGAAAAATTATAACAATACAACATGTATTGCTAATCCTGCGTGGGCGCCGATCTTATGCTTATTATTAATGACCTTGGAAACAGATAGGCTAAGTATAGAAGTATTGATATACGGAACTTCGTTAAAGCATGATTTTTTAGATCCTATCACAAAAATTACCATTTTATAAGCAGATATACCTATGAAAATTAAAGTTACCAGATTTCCAAATGTACCCAATTAATAAAGAGTTAAAAGATATGTGATATTAGAGTTATCAGACTTAGAGAAGTTGAAAGGAAACAAGAATCTTGAAATACTCCATAGTATTACAGTTTAGTAGTAAGGCGCGTTTATTAAAAAAAAAGAAAACAATAAAATATTAAACCATCGGGTAATTTAAAACAGCACTTAAAAGTTGAATGTTCTTTAAATGGACTTTCAAAATAAAAACAATGACTTAGCTTATCATCAAACTATGAGTAACATCGAGTGCAAAAGGTTATCACCTATTCAATAGGTAAGCGTGTTTTTTTTATTATAATGAAGTTACTGTTTGTAATGTCAAAATATTATAATCTTTTTACTAAATGCACATGAAAGTATGTACGGTATTAATAAAAAAAATAAAAAAATTGTCTGTCTGTTTGTTCCGGCTCATCTCCAAAACGGCTGGACTGATTTAGACTGATTTTCACTGACAAATAGCTGATTTTATATGAAATGTAACTAAGGCTAATTTTACTTTCGAAAAAGAATTAGGGTACACGCGGACGAAGTCGCGGACCTCAGCTAGTTTTAACTAAAACCACTGCTTACGCCATCTAGTTTTCAAATGTTGACCAAAAAATTGACGTGTTAAAGTTTCATCACCATTCAAAATTCAAAAGTCATTCATTCAAACTAGGCAGAGAATTAGCACTTTTCGTACGTCAAAATTACATAAGACAGTCCCCCAAAACGCCCACCCTTCACCACTTCCTAGTGCTTTAGCTGGATAGAAGAAGTAGCGCAACCAATTCCCCAGCAGCACAGCTGTCTGTTAAGTTAGAAAAAAAACGATTCTATATTAAAGTATGCAAAATAAATTTGATTACGCAACACAAAACTTAAATTAAATTATTAGCTTATGTAGCACGGGATTACAAGCACTGGCATACGCCAATTTAATAACCATTTAATTTCATTTAAAACCCTAAATAATCTCAATTCAAAACATTATTCAATTTGACATCCCTGCATCAAACTCCGTTACAACTTCATTTCCTCCATACAAAACGAAACAAAATGTGAAATACTATTTGAATATTCCACAAGTTTAGATTAAATTTCACCATTGGAGGATTTGAATGGGAAAATATAAGTTTTATTTATTTGTCGGGGGATTCAATTGCTTTGCGTAGAACAGATTTGTTTCCGATGTGGAGGAAATGGGGGGAATGGGAGACCGTATTGGGATGTATTCGTCAACTTTTAAACCGGGGGTAGTTTTCTAAAGACTGGGGGTAAAGTTTGCTTGTGGTTGTTGTTCAGTTATTGGAATTTGGTTTTAAGTTTTGCGAGCTTTCGCTTACTTACCTATGTGTCTTGGTGTTCTTCGGTCTAGTATTTATTCATTGTGTTATGTGTATGGTAACTCTATTTTAGTTAATTGACTCAGGCGTGACTTTGCAGGAATTCATTATAAAATAAAATAGACGACGTATATTTAGTAACCTAATCCGCTTAACTGTTCTTGAAGAGACATAAAGAACCCTGTAAGAAATCGACACGAGTTTTACCTCTCAACGAGGCATCTTCAGGATGACGATTGACTTGTTGCGAACCCGGACACACACACACACACTGCACACATACACTGCGTTCGCCGCTTGACGTGGCAATACGTCATGTCGGGGTTCGCAACAAGTCAATCGTCATCCTGAAGCCGTTGAGAGGTGAAACTCGTGTCTTCTTTATGACTCTTTAAAAACTGTTAAACGGATCAGGTTGCTAAATATACGTCGTCTATTGTATTCTCAATTTTAATCGAAAACAAAACCTATGAACAAAATTCTTCTTAGCTGGTCTTAAGTCATTTCATTATTTTTCAGCCAAAAGACATCCACTTCTGGACATAGGCCTCCCCCAAGCACCGCCACTTCGACCGATTCTGTGCTTCCCGCATCCAGCAGTTTCCTGCGGCCTTCACAAGGTCATCGGTCCATCTTGTGCGAGGCCTTCCAACGCTAGGTCATCCGGGACGCGGCCGCCACTCCAAAACCTTCCGGCCCCATCAATTAAAATTGTAAATTCCCCCAGCCATTTACTGTCAATTAAAATTTTATGAAAGTATCACTCTAACATCAAAACAGTAGGATTTTCACTGAAAAGTAAAAAAACTATCTGATTTAATCTATTGCTAAATAAAAACAGTTTGTTAATTAAATTGACTGTTATTAATAAACAACTGTTAAAATATATCTGATTTAATCTGATGTTAATGATCAATTATTAGCTGTTATGATTTTAGACAACCATAACTGCAGCTTTCTGGGATGTCTGAACTTCAACAGATAGATATCTTTTTCGGCAAATAACTAAGTTACCATCAAAACTTTAATATTTTCCAAAATACAGTTTTTTGCACTTAAGAGCGGCCAACCAGTCATACTTTTCATACAAACGCACATGATTATAGCATTGTAACACATCTTTCTTTAAAAAATATAAACGAATATGTATCTTGTGCGCTATATCTAGGTTTCTATTAAAGCAAAAAATAAAAATATTGAGAAACAAATTCAGTATAAGCCTCCAAAAATATGCTTTTTGGCACTAATTTTACCCGAACTTTGGCCGGTCATAATTAGTAAAAGTAAAAAATACACCGGCATAGAAACCTCGCATATGTAATGGAAATTCTAAATATCAAACATTTTTTTCACAAACTTGTAAAGCTTACTCAATAACACGTTTTTGCTGATACAACTTTTTACACACTATCTTTCGTACAATGTTATCGCGTTCTCGCTTGTTTGTTAGCAGTTCTCACTTGCGCTCGATGAAACAACAAGCTTTTCGACCATGCTCGCGTTGACTATAGACGGACCGGGCAGAGCCCTCTTAAGTGTCAAACAAATACAAGAGAGTCATTAGTATTAAATACGGATTTTCTCAAGATACTCCAAATGTGCTGGAAGCTCTCAAATATTTGCTAAAACATTTAAAGTAAAAAAATAAGTTGTTTGACAATATTTGTGCGTAGCTCAAGTGTATGTTCACGTGAGTTGAACTTGACAAAACAGTTCTTTGAGCTAGAGAGTTTAAAAATATATAAGGTTAAGGCCCAATTATGTGGGTCAGTGACAGCTCGGCCCGCGTCAACTCAACCTGAGTAATAATACTAGTCATTTCACTTCCGATGACGGTGATTTGTACGGTCAGGCAGAAATACGATATTTTAAAATAAATCATTATGAATATAATTTTGTTTTCGGAAGATTTTGGTTTTTTTATTTACATACTATCACAACATAATTATCTACAACGCCTATTTCAAATATGATACGTAAAGAAGTAGCCTAAGTTAAATTTTTTTTTTAATTGTCTGTATTAAAAATATCAAGCGTTCGTTTGCTAAGAAAATGAGACACATCAGATCTGATGACAATAGAAAAGTTATCTCTACTAGATTTATGGTTATATGAATAGGTATGTAAATAAATAAAAACTGTTTTTATTAGAGAACAAGTTCATTGCATTCAATTTCATTAAAAATAATAATATTGTTTACATTTATTCATAAAAATAAATACTTAAATATATTCTATCAATATATTTTAAAAAATCTTCAATATTTTAAAAGGTCGATACTTTTCATTCTTACGGTACACACCACTTTTTTAGGCGTTTTGACGACGTAGTATCTGGTATTATTCGGGGTTGAGATGACTCGGGCCGAGCTGTCAATGATCCAATTATGTATACTATTTTTATCTTCTGTATCATCTCCTAACTTTGTTGGAGTCGGCTTCTGGTCAAACCGGATGCAGCTGACCAGTATTTTTCATGGACAACCTAGTAACCGGGTAATACGATACCCTTTGCTAAGACTGGTTGTCAGACTCTCGAGTCTCCGATGACCCGTAACGACTGTCAAAGATCCACGAATGACAGCCAACGGCTTAACGTGCTTTCCGAGGTATTTTCCGCGGCAGGGTCTTGGTATGTAAATATGGCCACCGCTTCGCGGACCAACCGCGTTAAAGCGGAGCTTAACCTGATCGAACGACCCGTGCGGCTGTTATGAAAACATAATAAACAATAAAAATAATAATGTTGACAATGTTGTAATAAACATTATTCTTTCTTTATTTCTACAAAAAAAAAAACTTTTTGTTTTACATTAGTTACAGTGAATACTTATGTACTATATTTAAACTGTAGATTGATAAGTAGTAAAGTATTTTTCCTCAAACATGCTTGAAAGTTCAAGCATTATTTTGACACTTTCTTCGAGATAAATCGACATTTCTGTACTGGCCGAATTACGAGCGCCCGGCCGGCATTGTTTGTATGAAAAACCATATCTGTCGTTTTTAGCGGCCAATTAAATACCTTACTATGAAAACTCATAACTGTCGCGTTATTTAAAAATGGAACGAACTTTTTACTTCAACACCTGGCAACCAAGGAGTTAACTTATCAAAGATTTTATTTAAATTTGTCCCCCAGCCGCGGCACGACTTTGTTTTACATTAAGGAGTGATTGTGTTTTTAGTAGACTGACTAATATTGCCATTGTAAATCTGAGCTAGTACCAAAAGTACGTGGAGGTAATGCAAAACTTAAGCAAAACCCACCGGACATTCTTATACCAATTTACCTCAACACCATTCCATAATTTCAAATAAATCTCTTCAATATAATAGTCATTCAATTATCGGAAATTCTTGCATCAGAAGTGACAGTCTTATGTAAAACTGTTCAACAAATCATCGACGGAAACATGGACGGGTTGAGGGTACAAGTTAGAAACTTTTTAACAGTAATGAGGTTTTAGAGCGCTTTTGTTACCACGGGGTTATTTGTCAAAGTGTAGGGACGAATGTTGAATATTTTGGAACGACATTGTTTAATGCGGGTGAGGAGCTCGTGGCTAAGTAACAACAGCCGCACTAGTCGATCCGTCAGGTTAAGCTACGCTTGCCGGGGTTGGTCAGTGGATGGGTGACCATCTTTACATACCGAGAATCCTCCGTGCCTCGGAAAACACGTTAAGCCGTTGGTCCCGGCTGTCATTCGTGGATCTTTGACAGTCGTTACGAGTCGTCAGAAGCCCGAAAGTCTGACACCAGTCTTACCAAGGGGTATCGTATTACCCAGTTACTGGGTTGTGGAGGTCAGGTAGGCAGTCGCTCCATGTAAAATACTTGTATTCAGCTGCATCCGGTTAGACTGGAAGCCGACCCCAACATAGTTGGGAAAAGGCTAGGCAGATTGATTGATTGTTTAATGCGGGTTTTTTTTTATTTTTGGTGTGATATTATCAAGTAACTTCTCCCGCTCTGGGCGTAGCGGGAGGGCGTGTCAGACTTTTACTGACTAAAACCCACCCATGTTCCTTCCGTTGCCTGTGTGCCGGGGCAGCGATATCCCTTTCGGACAAACTCGCAACCCTGGCAGAGGCATTGGCCCTTACGGACCCCGTCAGTTGGTGCTGACATCTCTTTGAGGCGCGCGTGAATCAAGTATAGGTATTGACCGGTAGATATCGTCACGTAAAGTCAGGAATACCTTGCACACAAATATGCAAGAAGCTTGCATGCCTTTAAACACTTCTGAAGTTGGTCCTGGCTATACGAAAAAGCATTACTCCATGTGACTTTCCCTCTCTCTCTGTCTCTTTCTTGTGACTTTCCCTCTCTCTCTGTCCCTTTCTATTATATTATACAAGAGTGTGTGTGTGCCTGCAAGTATAGCGTAAGGAATTTCATTCCTTCCGTCAGGACCAAAGTGACCCAGCAATATTTTTTTTTTGTGGTTATTCAACATGTTGGTTAAAATCTGTCAGTTGGTTTGAGTAGTTTTAGGCTCTGGTTAAAAGTGGCTTAAACCAATAATAATAATTAATAGTATAAATGCGAAAGTAACTCTGTCTGTCTATCATGTTTAGATATCGATCTATCCATCACGTCTGCGGAGTTTTGCTAGCTAATTTAAATCATCCTTTATTTGTAGGCCATGACCTGGGTTAAGACATAGGACTTTCTATCCTGGTATGTTCCCGTGGGCGCGGCACGTGCATAAGCTAGTAACTTATATTATGTTTATTGCCATTGCGGCTCCAATTGCATCTTTTTACAGGGGGATTTATTAAATCGAAATAATTGGAAACTCCCCAAACAGCAGTGATAGCCTAGTGGTGTGACCGTCGGACTGCCAAGTCATAGGTCTCTCAAGGTCATTAATCTCGGTCTTAAGGGCTTTTGTAATGGAACTTTAGCGGGGGACAGCAACACCGCTGTAGCGCATGCGCGGTATTGTGCTGGGTGCAGGCGCCATTCATACGTTTTGTTGTACTGAATTTCGTGGGATTTTTTTACTCAAGGCCTTTTGACGTCAGACTTTTTGGATTCATGTATAATGATCACTTACTTAAAAAACGGTGAAGTAAAACATCGTGAGGAAACATGGGAGATATTTCTCGACGTCTTGTGAAACCAAGACAGAGGCTCATGGGCGGCATAAAACACGCACTAACCACACGAAAAAGAAAGATTGGTAACCCTTTCCATCAAGCACCTATTTTTTTATTTCGAACGCGCTTTGTGCCTACTATATTTCGGTTGATAGGAAATATATAAAGTAAAGTACATTTATTATTTATTTCAACTTACTACGTCATTGAGTCTGCGAATGTGAAAAAATAATAATGATTGATTGATGTGTATAAGTGATTTGTATCTGCTTTGTGTATAGAACCAAACCTACCACATTGGATACATATATAACTTACATACAATTTTTTTTGTCGTTGTTTTTTTTTATTACATATAGAGCGTCTAGACAATTTACTTTCATTAAAATCAAACAAAAAACTAATCCATATACATGTTTGATCTGTCCTTGATTAATATCTTACCAATCGATCTCCGCTTCCGCTCCGCTGTCGCTTGTGCCTCGTGTCGGTGGCGCGTATAACGGTGTGTTTGCGATCTGGCCGCGACTTTGTGGCGCCAAGCGGCGCGAGCGCATGCGGGTAAGATAGTTTAGTGTGGATTGGCGATTAGCATATTTTTGGGATTTTTTCATTATTACATTTTATTGTTACTTTCTGAAATGTGCTGTGGGCGTTAGCTGGCAATGAATAAACGAGAAATTAACTGCTGAGAATAATATTTTCTCAAGTGAAGTCTCAACATTCATTCTCCATATGTTCCTAAGAGCGTTTATTCTGAAAGAGGTCAATGTAGCAAATAGATGTCAAATATTGCGCTATTTTGATTAATTTGGCAACATTACTGTATGGAAATATGAAATGCGGCTAACTAGCGAACTAGAATATTAGTAATGAATTGCAATTATAACACTGAATTTGATGTTGTAACCTTTTTAGGTGTAAAAAAGGCATTTGGAAAGTTTCTAAATAAGTACCTTTTTTTCATCTAAAACTAAATATTCGGTGTTACGATATTAATTATTGCATTTCATAATCAGTTCACTAATTAGCCACATTTCATATTTCCATACAGTATTATTGCCAAATTAATCAAAAATATTTGACAATTATTTGCGACGACGTTGCCATTTTTTAGGATAAGCTCTCATAATTCAGTCTTTATTAGAAAGTGCATTGTGTCAAAGTACGTTCAAAATCTATATATATAAAATGCTTTGTCCTGAATGACTGACTGACGGATCAACGCACAGCCTAAACCGGTGATCGTAGAGACCTGAAACGTGGAGGGTGTGTTCTTTGTATGACGTAGGCATCCGATAAGAAAGGATTTTTCGAAATTCTACCCCTAAGGGGGTGAAAAAGATGGGCAAAGTTTGTATGGGACAACGTGATTCCTTGGTCCAATCTACTTCAAATTTTGCATAAACATTCTTTAACAGAATTAATGGAAGAGCTGTTTCGTATTTTATTGAAATTCATCCCTTAACAGGGTTAAATAGGGGTAGAAAGTTATTTTGGGAGTGATTTGCTTCGAAGTTGATATCAATACTCCTTAGTGCTTTTGATTTAAATTACATTTTATTTTGACACATGTTTGAAAAGTCAATTCGATTTTATTAAAAAAAAGGTTGAACTCTTGGCTTATAGGCTTGGTGCTTGCAATGCAAATACTCTTTAAAATTGGAATGTCTCGAAAGTCACCGTATACATATAAGACGGACAGACTATATTTAGCGGCTATTATTTAGCGGCCGTTATGTGGCGGCCGTTATGTGGCGGCCGTTATATGGTGGCCGTTATATAGCGGCCGTTATGTGGCGGCCGTTATATGGCGGCCGTTATGTGGCGTATATGGCGGCCGTTATATAGCGGCCGTTATGTGGCGGCCGTTATATGCCGGCCGTAAATAGCAGCCGTTATATGGCGGCCGTTATGTGGCGGCCGTTATATAGCGGCCGTTATGTGGCGGCTGTTATATAGCGGCCGTTATATGGCGGCCGTTATGTGGCGGCCGTTATATGGCGGCCGTTATTTAGCGGCCGTTATGTTGCGGCCGTTATATGACGGCCGTTATGTGGCGGCCGTTATGTAGCGGCCGTTATGTAGCGGCAGTAATATGGTGGCCGCCACACATCACCAACAACAATCTATTCTCGCCTTGCAAAGTAATATTGGGTATTGGGTATTGCAATACACTTTATACAATTTTTACGAAGCTATCGCCAGTAAATAAATAGTAGATGGCGAAAAAAAAATAGTGTATATGTTCCAAAAACATTATCCGTCTTATTACAAAAAACTGCTTAAGTAATGGTTTAAACAAAGACTAAAAGGTCTTGGATTGTAACGGTAACAAAGCTACGAGTAGTACCAGCCTCAAAATGTGTCCCGATTACAAAACGAAGACCAATCGAGGACCAGTTAGTACCAAAGAAGGTTCATGGTTCAAACTCAGAGTAATAACTAAGGTTCAAATAATATCCACAGATAAGAAACATTATTGGCATTCTTTCATTCGTTCACGCAGGCTTTATTTCTGAGCTTTATTTGAAGCAACGTTCTGTTTCTCTAAATACTGATATTGTAATAACACTTGAAATGCATAAATAATTATTTATCAATACCAAAATATGTCCTAAATTGTTCTTTGTTTAGGTTACAATTATTTATGTTTAATGTGTTTTTAGTTGTGATTTCCTGTGCAAGTCACAATAAAAACTTTTTCTTTCTTTAATTTCTTTCTCTTAAACGGGGAATACTGTTAGTGCAATATGACGCGCTTCAACAATTTCAAGCGGAAAACCGAAAAAAAAATTGTAAAGAAAATTTATTGCCCAGCAATGTAGCATATTGCGGCGTTTATTTATTTAATACTTTAAGCACACAAATTTACAGAGGCGGACTTAATGCAATAGGCATTTATCTACCAGTCAACCTTTGGGTGATGCAGAGACAGTGGCAGGTGCAATAGCGAGAATTGAGGAATAAATATTTATTTAAATATAAAGATATACATATATCTATCAAAAACTATAAATATAATATATACACCTAATTATATATAAATATAAGTACAAATAAATACACATAAAAATACTAAATACGCGTTTGTTATTGTTGTAGTGTTGCGGCCGATAGTACGAGTATTAGTACCGCTTGAAGGTTTCTAAGCTTTACAGAGAGGTCTGTATTTATTCTTAGGATTCCCCTAACACCATCAAATTACCCCTTCGAATTCAAGAGAGTGCAGTTTCCCATCAAAGTATGCTTCGCAATGACTATAAACAAAGCTCAAGGTCAAACCTTTAAAAGTAGCGGGAGTAGACTTAAGGGAAAGCTGCTTCTCCCACGGCCAGTTGTATGTGGCATGCTAAAGAGTGAGCAAAGTAAGTAAATAAGAGTAAGTAGCCTGGTGATTCTAGCACCCGAAAGAAAAATAAAAAATATTGTTTACAAATAAATACTGCGGTAGGTGTAGTATTTCGATTTCGTTGTAAAAAGATAATACACCCGTGTAACTTTCGCCAGATCAAAGGCCGAGCTTCGTGTTCATAATTTAGTTTTTTTTTTTTTTAAATTAACCTTTATATCCCTACACTATAATAAAAATTGTTATATTTTATAATTATTCAAACATTTTAACATGAAAATTTATATGTTATAAGCAAATTAATAACGTAAAAAGCCAATAAAAAATCCTATTAGAACCATTTTCGACTTCTACGCGGACGAAGTCGCGGGCAAAAGCTAGTGTTAAAATATAATACTTACTTGAAAGTATATCAGCGTGTGTCAGGAAAAGTCGACAAATACTGGAGGATCAAATTTTTGTTTCAATGGCATCTGCGAATGGGATTCACGTCACCAGGTAAGTCTTTCCATATAAAGTTCTGCTTATCGATTTCGGTGACCTTTTGAAATTATTATTTTGTATCGTGACTCCTAATATGACTCGCTTCGCATTTGTTGTAAATACTCGGTCACAACTATTGCAATAGAGTTGGCCGGCAGTTGAAACGTATAACCAACACAGGTGGTACACAGCAGCAATGTTTCGGGAGGTTCCTGTTCCTTATAAGGCGGGAGGAAACGCCCGGGTGTCACCACTGTGTGGATCGCCCGGAGGACACGGTGGAGCATACGGTGGAGGTCTGCCCGGCTTGGGCAGAGCACCGCCTTGTCCTCACGGAGGCGATCGGTGGCGGCGATCTCTCGCGTCCGGCCCTGGTTCAGGCCATGGTCCGGAGCGAGAGTGCATGGGAGGCCGTCACTTCCTTCTGCGAAGCAGTAATGCTCGCGAAGGAGGAGGCGGAGCGCGCGAGGGAGAGGCAAGATTTGCGCCCTCGCGCCCCTAGTCGCCGCAGGAGACGCCCCGGGTGTCGGGAGTCGCGAGCCGACTTCCGGCCACCGTAGGCGCGGGCTTGCGGACGGTGAGCAATGGGCAGCTCGCCGTCCGATAAGGACCAGGCCCGGGTCGACGGCCCGTTGTGTTCCACGCGCGCCTCAAAGAGATGTCAGCACCAACTGACGGGGTCAGTAAGGACCAACGCCTGCTGGGGTTGCGGGTTTGTCCGAAAGGGATATCGCGGCCCCGGCACACAGGCAACGGAAGGAACACGGGTGGGTTTTAGTCAATAAAAGTCTGACACGCCCTCTCGCTCTGCCCAGAGCAGGAGAAGTCATTTGATGATTTCCCACCCTCAAAAAAAAAAAAACGTGGTACACAGCAATATAAAGGAAATACAAAAAACAAGTCCAACAACTATCAAGTCACATCCACACTAACATCATCGTATAACCAACAAAAAATCTAGTAGAATTTGCGTAGGAGTCGCCAAATAAGGCCAAATCTTTGTTACGAGTCAAACCGACGTATACACAACACTTGGTACGATTGTAAGGTCAGCAGAACACGTCAATTACCTACTGGTTCTTCATTGTTTAACAGCTAGTAAAAACTTATCGTTATATCATTATGCCTGTGTCATTCAAAAGGTAGACAGATATCCTCACTTTGCCAGTTATGTTTAAGTTTTATAAATAAATCGTGATTCCGGGCTGCTAATGAAAAATTACTAATGGAAAAACCCTTGCCCGTCCCGGGAATCGAACATGGCAAATACATACACAATTGGTGACATGTGGGTGTAGGTTCACCTCCATTTTAATTTTATTCTAGATCGTCAAACTCAAACTAAAACTCAAAGTAATTATTTCAATTAAACCATTTACAGGCACTTTTGAATTTGTCAAGGAATCGGTCAGTCAGAAATATGAAGCTGTTTGCCCATTCCAAAGCGTAGGAGGTACCTATGGAGAAGAACGGGTGAGAAACTCCACGGACACTCTTTTAAATAAATTGTTACATCGTTCATGTTGATTAGACATGTGAGAACAATGTAGAAAGACGTGCACGTTAGAAGCGTCCGTAATAAAACGATAAAACAAAGTACAATTCAAAAATTAAAATCAGACTTGGCAGCTATAAGAGTTGACCAGTCCCAACTGACGGCGCCCGTTCACGAACATGACGCATGGATCAGCACCATTCAGCTCAACCATTTTGAAGGGAGCTAAATGATCCAACACACGCGCCACCATCAGAGACACATCTGAGTGAGCATGACATACTCAGTCAATAAAAGACGTATTACCCGGTAAATGCTTGTTAGCGCTTTCGTACATAGTACTCACACCTGTGCTCTTCGTCTTCATCATCACCATCATTTCAGCCGAAAGACGTCCACTGCTGGACTTAGGCCTCCCACAAGTACCGCCACTTCGACCGGTTCTGTGATTCGTCTTATAATTATAATTAATGTATACAAAATATTGTAAAACATTTTAAAAGAGTAACTATGGAGAGGTTCTTGCCCAATCATCTCCATACAAAACTACCTTCCGGAATCAATTCTTTTTTCTTGTGTATTTTGACTTTCAAAAGTGACTTTTAATGGCCTACTTTAGATAAATTATTTGACTTTGACCTCACCCTAGACCTCTGGAGAAAACAGTCTTGATATTATGTCCATATTATAGATATCAATTATTATAATGAAACGAAACTATTAGCGCCATCATAAAAGTATATTTTATTGAATTAATTTGTCTCTAATGAAGTATTTAGGTGAAAGTGTCGCATGGGTTGAGAGTTTGGGGATAGCGATTATTGTTAATTGGTTTGACGTTTAAGGCTTGTGCAGACCAGCGCGATTTGTCGCGCGACGCGACACGAACAATACAATTTCTAAGAAAATTTCACAGTATATGTTCACAGTGTATGGAGTTCTTAGCTCACTTCTATTCTTGCTATACATAAATGACTTACCACACCACATTGAGCACCCTATGGTCTTATTCGCTGACGACAGCACCGCACTAATTAAATGTAAAGACATAATTAAATACGAACATGACATAAATGATACTCTTAAAGACATTGTAAATTGGCTTGACGAAAATAATTTAGTAATTAACCTGCAAAAAACAAACGTAATGCATTTTTATCAACGCACAACAGTACCAAATGTAAAAATAGAATTTAATAACTGTAATATAGACCAAGTACAAGTTGCAAAATTTTTGGGTATACTGATAGACAGTCAGTTGACTTGGAAACCTCAAGCAGAAGAGGTTTGTAAAAAATTGAGCGTATCCGCGTATGTCTTATACAATCTAGCGAAAAAGGTCAACATCTCCACAACAGTAGTTGCATACCATGGTCTAGTCGCATCCATTTTAAGATACGGAATAATCTTTTGGGGAAATTGTACTCTTCGAGAACAGGTGTTCAAGGCCCAAAAACGTTGCTTAAGGGCAATACTTAATAAGAAAGCGACAGATAGTTGCGTCCCTGTGTTTAAGTCCCTCAAACTATTAACTTTTCCGGCTATGTACATTTTAGAAATCGCAATTTTCGTTAAAAGTAACTTTAACCTTTTCACTGCAGTGTCAAAAGATAGAAAGAGACCTATAAGAAGTCAGTATAAATATCTACTAAATGTTGAGAGTTGTAATACTGCTTTACAAAAAAAAAGTGTTATTAGTATGGGCCCAATAATATATAATAAAATACCTAACGTAATCAAAAATGACACAATACAAAATTTTAAAAAGAAACTGACAGCATTATTAATTGTAAAATGCTATTATTCTGTGAATGACTTTCTAAATGACACTGACTTAAGTAGGTACTGAATAATTTAATTTGTAATCTAATTTGACACACCTACTATGACATTGTTTCAATTTATTTAATTTTATGCCTATTGTTATCTAGATTATTTATTTTTTATTATATGAATGTACCATGCCGACTATTGTTGAACTGTGATATCTCAAAAAAAAATGTAACTACAAGTATGTCATCACTGCACTTTAATTATTAATTCACTAATTTTATAATAATGTTGCATGCCTATTATAAGGTAGATTGCACAAGGATCAACCACCAAACTGTCACATCTTATTTACTGTACCTGCAATCTATGCAAATAAATATTTACTTTACTTTACTTTACTTTACTTTATAACAATAACCGGTGTCGCGTCGCGCGACAAGTCGCGCTGGTCTGCACAAGCCTTTATTTTAATTTATTTGAGACGGTGAGATTTGTAGATGGTATTTTTGACACACGAAATTAAATACGTTCTATGTTTATTCGTTATTGGGTCTTGAACATAACTGGAGAAATGTGGGTGATCTATAGGTACACCTGGTGGTTATCTATGGTACAGCTCTGCCTAACCCTACGTGGAAAACAGACGTGATATTATGTTATACTATAAAGTTATTCGTCAGGCCGCGCAAACTTTGGCTGCGAGTGAAATTCGTACGAAAACGCATCCATAGTGCGAGCGACCTTACACTACCGAAAGTCTATCCAACGAAATAAGAATTTATTAATGTGGGAATTTTAATAATGCAGCTTTATCTGTGGTTATTATCTGTATCTAAAAATAAACATAAACCAGGAGTGATTTTGATCTTAAAAATAAGGAATAAAAGCTCCCGTAGACAGGTGCGACACGACTCTGGTGGATTTTATTTATGAAAAGTACTCGGAAATCGTTTCACCGGGTGTCGCGTCGCACCTGTCTACAAGAGCCTTTAGGTTTCATTTATTCTGAAAAATAAAAGTCTTTATGCGAGAAATCGTTCCTGAATGCAGAAATGTTAATACAGATAAAACCTAGATTATGCTGATTAATTCAACAAACAATAATAAAAGAGAATTTCAATTCACAACTTACCGCGCTTGCTAAATGATAAAATTAATTGAAAACCATCAATAATTTACAAAAGCTTCGTGTTTAATGGTGGTTTCCTCGCTTTCAGTAATCAATCGATCACTACAGAAATACCTACTTTACACGCTACACATCACTTTTACATATTTTTTTTTACGCTGCGACATATTTATTTATTTTTAAATGTCGCCGCATCATGCTGAGATAGGAGCCTTTTGGCCTCGTACAGGACTTCCTTTTTTAAATTTTAATAATGTTACTTTGTTTTTTATTTATGTTTTAATGTGTTTTTAGTAACATTATTTTTATGAATGTGTGATTTCCTGTGCGGATCACAATAAATACTTTTTCTTTCTTTCTTTCTTTAAATCGCAATGTGACTGTCTGTATTTTTGATGTAATATCTACATAACAAACATCACCATCCTACAATGATCCCATTGCTGGGACCCAGGCCTCCTCTCTGTGAGAGGGAGTGGGCCGTAATCCACCACGCGGGCCCAGTGCGGGTTGGTAGATGTCACATGACTTTGAATTTTTGGTTCTAGGACTTGCCGGTTTCCTCACGATGTTTTCCTTCACCGTTTTGAGAGCAGTGGTGATGAAATTATGTAGCACCTCCCTGGAACCTATGCACCTGGCCTATCTGAAAATATTTAATTCGACTTTGTTGGTAAGTCGTTTGAAGTTTGGTTTGTACGTATAAATCTAAAAAAATAGGGTGAGCTTTAGTACTAATCAACTATCGAATGCCAAAACTTAATAATATTATACCGCACTTTTCAAATACACGAACATTAAGCGTACATGAGTGTTTGTAAGATCTCTCAAAAGTCACTGTCGTTATAAAACATTCAAGACGAACAGTGAAAGTGACAGATCACTGTCATATAAATACCATAGAAATTAGGGCTCGATTTGACTTTCAACAGTATGTAACACATGCATAAATGTTTTCGGTCTTGTATAATTTTACAATACCAAAAAAGTGACTACAATATTTCCATAATACTTTTGATCAACAATGAATGCAGTTAAAGCATTATATATAACTAGCTTAGGTTTAGGTCGCGTGGAAGTCGGAAATTATCCCATGGAAATGTACTTACTACCGGGATAAAAAGTATCCCATGTGTTAATCCAGGTTATAAAATATCTGTATGCCTCATCCAAATCCTATTAGTAGCATAAAATAATGATTTAATGATTGAATACTATCGTGAATTCATGCATGCCTAGTAGTTTCGGCTCTGCGTTGATATGTCAGTCAGTCAGTCAGTCAGTTTCTCCTTTTATATAGATAGATAGATAGATAGATACCTACCAGTCTATTACTGTCCTACTGAAAAAATAAAAAGTACTAGCCTCTTCTCATACAGAGAAGGCACGAGCATTGATCACTACGCTTACTCAAGACGGGTTGGCGATTTTAGACTTATAACCTAACTGAAAAAGCTGAAGCGAAAGTGAGTGTGTATGAAAACATATTTGGATGAAATTTGGCACATGGGTGGTGACCATGACCTAGGTTAGGACATAGGATACTTTCTCGATATTCCCACGGGATCGAGGCTTATGGGGGTGAAACCACGGAACGCAGCTAGTTAACTATACGTAAGTAAGTCCAGGTTTCCTCACGATATTTTCCTTCACTGATGTCAGTAATGTTCAAGATATAACTCAGAAAGTAGGTACATATGAATTGAAAAAGTCACATTGGGACTTGGCCGGAATTGTACCCACAACTTTGTGAATGAGAGGCGAGGCCTTAACCACTGGGCCATCACGAAACACACACAAAAAAATAACGAGCTAGCCTTACAGTAGTCGCATATGATGTGTTCCATCTGACATCTGACCTTGGTAAAAAGCAACATTAAAGGGGCGGGGCCTCGTCAATGTCATTTCTGACGGCCAACTTTAGCATCGCGCGCGCTCATTGGTCAAATTAAATAGCGCTCGCTTCCCCGGCTCCCTGTGACACACTTCAGCCCCTATTCACGAAATTGCTCCCACAGATTTGATTATTTAGATTTACAAAAATGTTACACGTAAAAAAAAACAAAGCATCAACTCATAATAGATCAACAAGCATGCCTGATAAAACACTCCAAAAGTAATCAAATTTAAGCGTCACTATACAACAAATAAATTAATAATCAAATTACCATCAGTGGCAATGCAAAGCCACAATTTGACGACACCAACAGCACTTACAATGAACGATCGAATTATTACGCTATATTCATTCTAGCAGATTAATATTGAGCTCGGCAGTTCAGAATTTCATTATTGCTGACTGTTGGGTATGATAGTCAATTGTTAATTTTGTTGTTGCTTAGATCACTTGATCAGCTGAAATAGTTGATTTGTATCATTCTTAAGAACTGTAGAGATTTGTGTTGTTATTAATGGCCTACAGGTGGCACTCCTGATGGCAAGTCAAAGTCATCGCTGTTTGCAATACCAGTAGCAGTGCAGCTACATTAAAAATGTCTTATGTGCTTATTTTTTTTACTTAAGAGGCTTACAACAGCTAAAGCGCGGTCACTGTCGGTCGGACTGCATCTAAAAGAAAGAGAATTGCGATGACACTACGCAGGTAATTTATTGCAAAATATGAAGCAATTATCTATTTACAAAAAATATATTGATTGGACTAAAAAATTAAAACACAATTCCGCTAATATGTTGCTTGTATCTGACAAAAAATCATTCTGATTTTTAATCGTTAAATCATTTTTTAGAGGTACAGTCAGCATCAAAAGTTGCTGACCACATTTAGATTTTCTAAATCACTGTATACCGTATTCACTATTAGCACTTCACTATACAGCGATTTTGAAAATCTAAAGTTTGTAATATTTTAACTGAATTTATAGGTAATAGTAGCTGTCAATCAGACGAATACACTTTTTTTTAATCCATGTAAGATTACATCAGCTTTGTGAATTAACTTGATAACAAAAAACACTCCAGAACCCTTTAATTTAAAAAAAATAACACGGCAGGTCAGCAACGGTCTTCGGCGGGAGAAATAGGTTTTATAGTAGCACTAGCTTTTGCTCGCGTCTAAGTCGGAAATTATCCACCGGGATACTACTTGTATCTGTCTGCCTCATCCAAATCCTATTAATAGCATAACATAATGATTGAATACTATCGTGCATTCATGCAAGCCTAGTACTTTTTGTTAGGTTACTGCTCAGAAATTGTGCGCAACATCTAATGATTGAAATACTATCTTGAATTCATGCAAGCCTAGTACTTTTTATGCCAAGTTCCAAGTTTATTAACTCAAGGAATCACGTTGTCCCATACAAACTTTGCCCCCCTTTTTCACCCCCTTAGGGGTAGAATTTCGGAAAATCCTTTCTTATCGGATGCCTACGTCATACAAAGTACACACCCTCCAAGTTTCAGGTCTCTACGATCAGCGGTTTAGGCTGTGCGTTGATCCGTCAGTCAGTCATTCAGGACAAAGCATTTTATATGTATAGACTAGCTTATGCCCGCGACTTCGTCCGCGTAGAAGTCGAAAATGGTTCTAATAGGATTTTTTATTGGCTTTTTACGTTATTAATTTGGTTATAACATATAAATTATCATGTTAAAATGTTTGAATAATTATAAAATATAACAATTTTTATTATAGTGTAGGGATATAAAGGTTAATTTGAAAAAAAAAAAAACTAAATTATGAACACGAAGCTCGGCCTTTGATCTGGCGAAAGTTACACGGGTGTATTATCTTTTTACAACGAAATCGAAATACTACACCTACCGCAGTATTTCTTTGTAAACAATCTTTTTTATTTTTCTTTCGGGTGCTAGAATCACCAGGCGCGCGCTGTGCCAGGCTGTGCGCTTACTCTGGAGCATGCCACATACAACTGGCCGTGGGAGAAGCAGCTTTCCCTTAAGTCTACTCCCGCTACTTTAAGAGTTTGACCTTGAGCTTTGTTTATAGTCATTGCGAAGCATACTTTGATGGGAAACTGCACTCTCTTGAATTCGAAGGGGTAATTTGATGGTGTTAGGGGAATCCTAAGAATAAATACAGACCTCTCTGTAAAGCTTAGAAACCTTCAAGCGGTACTAATACTCGTACTATCGGCCGCAACACTACAACAATAACAAACGCGTATTTAGTATTTTTATGTGTATTTATTTGTACTTATATTTATATATAATTAGGTGTATATATTATATTTATAGTTTTGATAGATATATGTATATCTTTATATTTAAATAAATATTTATTCCTCACTTCTCGCTATTGCACCTGCCACTGTCTCTGCATCACACAAAGGTTGACTGGTAGATAAATGCCTATGGCATTAAGTCCGCCTCTGTAAATTTGTGTGCTTAAAGTATTAAATAAATAAACGCCGCAATATGCTACATTGCTGGGCAATAAATTTTCTTTACAATTTTTTTTCCGGTATTCCGCTTGAAATTGTTGAAGCTCGTCATATTGCACTAACAGTATTCCCCGTTTAAGAGAAAGAAATTAAAGAAAGAAAAAGTTTTTATTGTGACTCGCACAGGAAATCACAACTAAAAACACATTAAACATAAATAATTGTAACCTAAACAAAGAACAATTTAGGACATATTTTGGTAGTGATAAATAATTATTTATGCATTTCAAGTGTTATTTATTACAATATCAGTATTTAGAGAAACAGAACGTTGCTTCAAATAAAGCTCAGAAATAAAGCCTGCGTGAACGAATGAAAGAATGCCAATAATGTTTCTTATCTGTGGATATTATTTGAACCTTAGTTATTACTATGAGTTTGAACCATGAACCTTCTTTGGTACTAACTGATCCTCGATTGGTCTTCGTTTTGTAATCGGGACACATTTTGAGGCTGGTACTACTCGTAGCTTTGTTACCGTTACAATCCAAGACCTTTTAGTCTTTGTTTAAACCATTACTTATGCAGTTTTTTGTAATAAGACGGATAATGTTTTTGGAACATATACACTATTTTTTTTTCGCCGTCTACTATTTATTTACTGGCGATAGCTTCGTAAAAATTGTATAAATGATATAAAAGTTGGCAACCTTAGTCCTATGCGATCGTCGCATACCCAACTACTTCTACTAACTACTATTACTTTGCAAGGCGAGAATAGATTGTTGTTGGTGATGTGTGGCGGCCACCATATAACTGCCGCTACATAACGGCCGCTAAATAACGGCCGCTAAATAACGGCCGCCATATAACGGCCGCCATATAACGGCCGCCATATAACGGCCGCCACATAACGGCCGCCATATAACGGCCGCCATATAACGGCCGCCATATAACGGCCGCCACATAACGGCCGCCATATAACGGCCGCTAAATAACGGCCGCCATATAACGGCCGCCATATAACGGCCGCCGCTTAACGGCCGCCACATAACGGCCGCAATATAGCGGCCGCCATATAACGGCCGCCACATAACGGCCGCCACATAACGGCCGCCACATAACGGCCGCCATATAACGGCCGCCTTATAACGGCCGCAATATAGCGGCCGCCATATAACGGCCGCCACATAACGGCCGCCATATAACGGCCGCCACATAACGGCCGCCATATATCGGCCGCCACATAACGGCCGCCACATAACGGCCGCCATATAACGGCCGCCATAAAACGGCCGCCACATGACGGCCGCCATATAACGGCCGCCATATAACGGCCGCCACATAACGGCCGCCATATAACGTCCGCCATATAACGGCCGCCATATAACGGCCGCCACATAACGGCCGCCACATAACGGCCGCCATATAGCGGCCGCCATATAACGGCCGCCACATAACGGCCGCCACATAACGGCCGCCATATAACGGCCGCCTTATAACGGCCGCAATATAGCGGCCGCCATATAACGGCCGCCACATAACGGCCGCCATATAACGGCCGCCACATAACGGCCGCCACATAACGGCCGCCATATATCGGCCGCCACATAACGGCCGCCACATAACGGCCGCCATATAACGGCCGCCACATAACGGCCGCCATATAACGGCCGCCACATAACGGCCGCCATATAACGGCCGCCATATAACGGCCGCCACATAACGGCCGCCATATAACGGCCGCCATATAACGGCCACCACATAACGGCCGCTACATAACGGCCGCCATATAGCGGCCGCTAAATAATAGCCGCTAAATATTTACACACTATTACTATTACTATTTACAGACTATATAGTCTGTCCGTCTCGTATGTATAAAGTAAGACTTTCGAGACATTCCAATTTTAAAGAGTATTTGCATTGCAAGCACCAAGCCTGTATGTGAGTTCAACCTTTTTTTTAATTGATTTATAAAATCAGATTGACTTTTCAAACATGTGTCAAAATCTAAGGTCAAAATAAAATGTAATTTAAATCAAAAGCACTAAGGAGTATTGATATCAACTTCGAAGCAAATCACTCACTCAATCACTTTCTACCCCTATTTAACCCCGTTAGAGGATGAATTTCAATAAAATACGAAACAGCTCTTCCATTAATTCTGTTAAAGAATGTTTATGCAAAATTTGAAGTAGATTGGACCAAGGAATCACGTTGTCCCATACAAACTTTGTCCACCTTTTACACCCCGTTAGGGGTAGAATTTCGAAAAATCCTTTCTTATCGGATGCCTACGTCATACAAAGAACACACCCTCCAAGTTTCAGGTCTCTACGATTAGCGGTTTAGGCTGTGCGTTGATCCGTCAGTCAGTCATTCAGGACAAAGCATTTTATATAAATAGATTAGTAGAGCTCTACAACTATTAGTTTTATATTTTGACTTTTGCATTTTCAGGCCAATCATCGTATCGGATTTATCAGAGAGCCATTGAATGTCCATCAGTAATGTCAACTTGAGTAAGAGTTTATTTAAGCAGTCAAAACGTGATTCGACTTTATTGATTGAAGATTTAATTGAGTATAATCTGCCTAGCCTTTTCCCAACTATGTTGGGGTCAGCTTCCAGTCTAACCGGATGCAGCTAAATACCAGTATTTTACATGGAGCGACTGCCTATCTGACCTCCACAACCCAGTAACTGGGTAATACGATACCCCTTGGTAAGACTGGTGTCAGACTTTCGGGCTTCTGACGACCCGTAACGACTGTCAAAGATCTACGAATGACAGCCGGGACCAACGGCTTAACGTGCTCTTCGAGGCACGGAGGATTCCCGGTATGTAAAGATGGTCACCCATCCACTGACCAACCCCGGCAAGCGTAGCTTAACCTGATGGATCGACCAGTGCGGCTGTTGTTACTTAGCCACGAGCTCTCTGAAGATTTAATTGAGTGCGAAATACTAATCTGATTATTAGTATTTCGCACTCAATTAAATCTTCATGTGACAAAAACTAGTGCACTTTTATGAGAGATCCAAGTATATCCAGCAGTTAACGACAAAAGTTTATGAATAAAAACTAAAGAGTTTAACGATAAAATCCTCTAAAACCGACCCACAACCTCTTGAAAACCCCCGATTTCAACATTTTAAACAAGATCGATAAATCGTTAGCCTCGACACTCAGGAACTTGACTCGGGAAGTTTCACCATAGAGTTTGCGTTTGTGGCACAACTTTTAGCGGCATCGTTAATGTGCCCTGAAGAATTACAACCCCGACATTCTTACTGTGTTGTACGTAAACTGTTAACATTTCAACCTTTGTTT
Source organism: Agrochola macilenta (assembly GCA_916701695.1). NCBI lineage: Eukaryota > Metazoa > Arthropoda > Insecta > Lepidoptera > Noctuidae > Agrochola > Agrochola macilenta. The sequence continues at coordinate 7,556,166 of OU753578.1, forward strand.
TGTGATATATGTATCTTACGGTATTTCGTTTACGACAGTGTGTAGGTTGAGTGTTGGCAAAGAATCTTTATGTTTGTTACTATACAAGACAGGAGCTATATTTTTGCTGCTACTGGAGTTGTATTGCGAAGACTGAGTTGTTTTTAGTCTTACTATTTCGTACGTATTTAAAGTAATTGTCATAATTACTGTCATTACCATTATTGTTATATTTCGTTTGAGGAGGACAAATAAAACAAAAAGTATGGACCAGTAACGCAGACTTTATGTATTATTAAATCAGTTTAAAAAGAAATGTGACAGATAACGATCGAAAACTACATACAAAACTATTTCAGCCACTAACCTAAGATACAGAAATATACTCCACAGTAACATGAAACTGGATTCACAATGTAAATTGAATCTCAACAACAAAACATCACTTGATATAAACATTAATAGATAAGCCATAAAAAATAACGCTTGAAACTTTGGCACTTCTGAAGATGAAGTTAATAATGATTTTACTAACAATATAAATACAACAACAGGTACAGACATTATCAACAAAACTGATGTCAGTCTTAAAGCTGGAAGCAATGAGTCTAATGCCTGCACCAGAGACATCAACCATTCGTACGCTTCAATAACAGCTATAGACAGCGTTGAAAATATCGTCAACTGTTTCAAACTGTACAATTCTTCACCATTTCTAAACAAGAACACTCTTAGAAATACTATCCAAGATAAACATGCTGTTGTAAATGTTATAACTAGATCAAGAGTTGAATATGTTTCTTCTAGTACAGAGTTCAAGAATTCTATATCAAATTTTAAGTTATAGAAAGTAAGACACGTGACCTGTAAGCAGCCTGATGCTAAATGCTGTAAAGCGAGGCATCTGTACAATTCTTCGGGAAGTTTAGAACATATACCAATATAAACGACCAAGGTAGCAAGGAAGACGGTCACCACTGCAAGACTCCAAGGGTATATGAAGACAACGTCATCTGGTAGTGTGATATTCATTCCATAGTAGTTGTAGAGGTCGAGATCTTGTTCGTCATCCATTCTGTTCTTCGGTTTGATACCACTGATGCTTGAGAGATGTTCTTTATACTTCTTCTTTGTCTACTGACTATTTTATGTAGCTCTTTCTTCTTTTGTATCGAAACTAACTATGTAATATGAATACTTAATCATTTAACACCGTTCCAGGAAAAGTTTTAGGTGTTTATCGTACTTCAATGACTGATTTAGTCTTTCGTAAACTTTTGGAGAACGAAATCAAAATAATATGGTTGATAGTTTCCACAAACACGGGTGATATAAACACAAATATTAGCTGAACTGCTTTGAAATAAATGAACAACATTGATAACAGTATTAATTAAATCGACATAAAAGTTAATTTGATAACACTAATGATTAGTTTTTCTAGATAAATTATAAGCAGGCAAGGTCATAGTTTGTCATTAACATTCATCATTATCCCACTGCTGTATCTGCTGATTCACTTTTATCTTGTATCTGTCACCGTGTGAAAACCGACAAATTGTGAACTGGTATCAAACTTGCTTGCAAAGTAACGCACTTTGCGCTGAAAAAAAAAAAAAACAATCTGCCCAGCTTTTTCCCAACTATGTTGGGGTCGGCTTCCATTCTAACCGGATGCAGCTGAATACCAGTATTTTACATAGAGCGACTACCTATCTGACCTCCACAACTTAATAACTGGGTAATATGATACCCCTTGGTGAGACTGGTTGTCAGACTTTTGGGCTTCTGACGACCCGTAACGACTGCCAAAGATCCACGAATGACGGCCGGGACCAAAGGCTTAACGTGCTTTCCGAGGCACGGAGGAGTCTCGATATGTAAGGATGGTCACCAATCCACGTACCAACCCTGGCAAGCGTAGCGGCTAACCCGTGCGGCTGTTATTACTTAGCCACGAGCTCCTCCTTTAATATCAGAACATGTATAATAATTACTTACGTTGTTATAGTCAGTACAGCTACATAGAGTTTATCTTTTATACCGAAATCAATATGTACAATCCCAGAAAGGATTTCCATTGAAATTAAAACTAATAGAAGCGATCCATTTAAAGCGAATGTAGGCTGTTGTAGCAAAACATCGTGGTCGACACAAATTTTGTTAGCGTTGTGAAGCTATGCTGTTTTGCAGACATATTTTTCGGAATTATTTTGTTTGTTATTTCGTGTTTTTCTTGGCAGAGGATCTATATTTTTTTTTATTTATATATTTTTTTTCAGACTAGGTTGTCCATAGAGTGTTAGTAATACAATGAAACTTATGAACTATGTTAGTAATACACATATACAAAAAACAAACTATAACAATTATCCTACATGTAGGCTAACCCAGTGCTTCCAGATAGGACTCTCAATGTGCGCAGCAACGACCTTCAGGTAGCCGTTAGGACTGTCCCTCACTCTGCGCATCAACGATGCTGCTCTCTTTCTTATTATGGCACAATATCCATCTACATGTGATTCAGCAAACATCGCTGACGCACTGCATTAGCGACGCAGCCCCATCAGCACCCTGAAGGCATTGAAGTTGTACTGAACTCTCAGAGCACCCGCGACCCGCTGCGTGCAGTCGGCCCTAAACAGCGTTATTTTGACTGCCCTTGAACACCCAGCAAACCTGCGGGCCAGCATATTACAGCGAATCGCTAGCCCCCTGCGTTCCCGTTCTACATCCAGGTCATCAGTCAGGTTCTCATTCACTACATGTCCTAGGTACACAAACTGAGAGACTCGAGTTAGCGCAACCCCACCTAGTGTCACGGGCGGTACATATGAAGGATTCATTTGCCCCGCCCGAAACACCAGCATTTCGCTTTTTTTGACGTTATACGTCAATCCATGTGTTTCAGCATAGGCCTCACACACACCTAAGAGCCTACGCAGGGCACTTATCGATGGGCTTTGTATAATTTAGAAGCATTTTTAAATTTTTTGTAAATGTGAGTACCATGGAGCCGTTTTAATGTTATTAAGATGTATGTTGACTTGAAAGAGCATGGCAGTTGAGAGTATGTCATGCTCACTTAAATGATGGTGAAAATCTCGCTGATGGTGGCGAGTGTGTTAGATCATTCGGTTCCCTACAAAATGGTTGAGCTGGATGGTGCTGATCCACGCGTCATGTTCGTGAACGGGCGCCGTCAGTTGTGACTGGTCATCTCTTATCTGCCATGGCTTATTTTTAATCTTATATTTTGAATTGTTTTGATTATTTTTTGTACATTGTTCTCACATATAGAAGCAACAAGAATAATGTACCCAGGATTTTGTAATTTTCTATATTTAAAAGAGTGTCCTTGGAGTTTCTTGCCCGTTCTTCTCCATAAAGATCTACGTTTTGGAATGGGCAACTAGCTTCAACTTTCTAACTGACGCGACTATTTGACAATTCAAAAGTGCCTGTAAATGGTTCAATTTAAATAAATGCTTGAGTTTGAGTTTGAGTTTGAATTGTAAAAACATTTTAAAAGAGTAACGGTGGAGTTTCTTGCCCATTCTTCTCCATACGAAAATTACCTTTTGGAAGGGGCTACTAGAATCAATTCTATTTTTTGGAAAATTGACGTTCAAAACTGCCTTTTATCTGCCAAATTGAAATAAATTGTTTGACTTTGACTTTGCACAAACTCGGTTGCATGACTAAGACGATCTCGCCGACCCGTCCTTGTCATTCTCCTATCTATGTTTTCAGATATTTAAGCGTTGGCCAGAATGGCCAAATGAACAGTTATTTTCAGTTTTGTCTTGCTATATATGGCTAATAATTTAAATTATGTTTTGTGTTGCTTAATGTAAATTATTTTGAATACTATTATATAGAATCTTTTTTTTTTGTTCTTCTAACTGAACAGACAGCTGTGCAGCTGGGGAGTTTGTTGCGCCACTTCTTTTTCCCAGCTAACGCACTAGGAAGTGGTGAAGGGTGGGCGTTTAGGGGGACTGTCTTATGTAATTTTGACGTTCGAAAAGTGCTGATTCTCAGCCTAGTTTGAATAAATGACTTTTGATTTGATTTGATTTGATTTGTCTTTTTAATTACAGGTGCACAGCCAGCAAGACAGAAGGTTCTACAGTTACTTTATGTCTGTTTAAAGGAATGATGATCATAGCACTGATTTCCCACGACCCTGCATTATAGTGGCTTATGATCAAGCCTATGTTGAGCACAAGACATTTTATAGCCCTATATTATGCTCCACTCGTGGGAAAACATCCAAAACAAAAATTAATCATACCTACTTAACTAAGGACCACACAATTCAATATAACGAATACATACAAAACAATACATAATTGGCCTCTACATTACTGTGAGTAAAAGAAAACAAATATGGACTCTACCATTCGTAGCTCGCTCACGCTCTACAAATTCGGTAGAGCAATAATTCGTTGGTAACTACCGAGCGTGTATCAAACACGGGACCTTTCATTTCAAATTGTAGAGTCACATTTTTTGCTGCTCTACTGTTTTAGAGATGCGTATGGTAGCTCTATGTACATACGTATAAGTAAATTATGGTTGGATTTTATGGAGATGGCACATTTTAGGATTGCTTGGTATCTATAAATCATCATCATCGTCATCATCAGTTCAGCCGAAAGACGTCCACTGAGCTGGACACAGGCCCCCAAGCACCGCCACTTCGACCGGTTCTGTTCTTCTCGCATCCGCTTGGAGTTTCCCTACGTGATCGAATTAAGAAATTAAGAGATCTGTAGGAGAACCACGATATAGCCCGAAGAATTGCCAAACTTAAGTGGCAGTGGGCAGGGTACATTGACGGATCCAGGATATTCGTTTGGGACCAAAGTAAACACTAAAAGAGCACACAACATTTTACAAGCCTCCTCGGATTACTTTTCGCAAATTCCTCAATGACTTCGTTAGGTTATAGACTACCAGAGATATCTCGGTGAATATACATGGCGGCCACCCGGGCAGCGTGAGTGGCAGAATGAGTGGCGCGCGGATTCAAAATTCGTCACGTGACCAAAACATCTTATAAAAAACTTGAAAACATAATACTTACTCACTAAGTAAAGGATAATAGTTGATGATAATTGTAAATTAGGTAGTGTAATACTTGTTAAAAAGTTTAATTAGAATAATATCAAGTTTACTTTAATATTTGTCACGGAAGAACTCACGACGCTTGAGCCCCTCTCCCTCCTGGATCCGCTACTGGCAGGGCACATTACTCGCAGAACAGCTGGCCGATGGGGCCGAAAGGTTCTGAGGTGAGACCGCGTACCTGAAGACGTAGCGTTGGAAGGCGACCCACAAGGTCGACCGATGACCTGGTGAAGGCCGCAGGAATTTATAAATCATTAAAAACAAAATGAAAAAGACGATTTTGTCTAAGAACCGATCCTGTAACACTGCTAGGCAAAAACCTCCTCCAAGTGCTTTTAGGCACTCTTTTCACGCGCCACCCCAAACCAGGTTTCACGGTGCGTATCCATGTCTTATCTACTGGGCTAGGCATTATGGCGAAATCCATCTACAGATATAAATATTTTGAAGATTTGCAGTCTCCACTCGAAAATAAGTATACCGGTACGGTCATTGGTTCTATGACTAATTAAATAAAATTAAAATCTTTTATTTCGGACCCATGAGTAGTTCATTTGGTACCATATACACACGACTTAAAAATTTGTGTTAGTACTTACATCTACCAGAAAAACATCACAAACTATTCATTAATACGCCACAGTGGCATGTAGGCGTATCCAATGTCCCAGTATGGGGCTGTCCCACCTATCAGCTATAGTTTTCAGGATGCTGTCGGGGCTGGCGCGTACCCAGCGCATGATGGAAGCGCAACGCTTGCACATGATGGCGTGAAAGCCATCTATTCTCGCCTCTGCGAACATGCCGAAAGCACTGCAGTAGCGCGGCAACCCCATCAACACCCTGAACGCATTATTGTATTGTACGCGCAGGGCGCTGTGTGCATTCTGGGTGTAGTTGACCCACAGATTGCATGTATTTAACGACTAAGTATAATATGGTTGGCGCATTGCCTTGCCAGGAGAATGGCCTCAAACTATGTGGAGCTACGATCTTACAGAACGATAGTAGTAGGACGAGGGTAGTCGAGATTTGTAAAAATCATCATGTATTTATAACCCTAGCGATTATTTTCACTGTTATGTATCCTACAGCTAATTTGTGCAATACTCGTATATTGTGTATATAGTTTTGTGTATTTCTTGTTACTATCTACACTAATATTATAAAGAGAAAAGATTTGTATTTTAGTTTAAACTAAAAAATACTGGACCGATTAAAAAATTATTTACCAGTAGAATGCTATTATATCACCGAGTAACATCCTAACTATATATTACGTATTTATAATATTATAAATGCGAAAGTGAGTTTATTTGTTTATTACGGTTTAACGCTAAAACGGCTGAACGGATTTGGATGAAATTTGGCACATGGGTTTACCATGAACTTTAATTTCGGAGGTCGAATTTTAGTTTTTTGCCACCGACTTCCGAAATTAAAGTTATTTTTCACTTTGTAGTGTTTTTTTTCGGAAGTCGGTTGTTTTATTTTGGTAAAAAGTTTTTATTTTTCACTTTTTAGTTGTGGTACCTACCCCACACAAATTCGAATACCAGTACCTGCTATGTAAATAACAGTCACAGGAAGTTATCATCAAAAAAAAAACATACATAAGCGTCGAATATATAACCTCCTCCTTTTTGGAAGTCGGTTAAAAATAGCATTACAATGTATTCGCGAGCAGTTTCCTATGGCTGCGTTCTGGCCTTGTATAGATTGGAAATACGCCCCGCTGTGTCCTTTTATCCATTGCAGTGTCACCGTGTTGTGGCTAGATACCGTTATTTGTTCTAGTGCATTGTGACATTCTAGCTTTGAGGTAACATATTTTTTCCGTAAACTAAGTATTGAAGAACTGAGGCGCTGTCGGAGAGTATGCGTAAGTCCGCCCATTTTAAATGTTGTAGTTTATTTTTTGTGGTGTACAATAAAGTATATATAACTAAATAAAAATTGCCCGAAATCCATCTCCACACTCCTCCATCACTTGCTTAAGACTCAGCGCGCACTAACGACGCGATTTTCGGCCGAACATCCGGCGATTATCCACCGCGCACGGATGTTAACTATCGGTTTCGAGACGACCAAAAAAACCAGAGTCTGTCGCGGACGTAAATAAGATACGCCAGTTTTTAAGACACGACTTTGTACAGAGATCTTTGGTGGTGAAAGATTGGTTTTAAAATGTGTGGTTGATTCTCTGCATGGATGTATTTTTATTGCATTAAGTCGGTCACCGGAGCAGGATACAAGTTAAGTAAAGATAATTGGAAAAGTATGGGGGAGTTCTTTGCCTAGAAGCCCAAACATCATCATCATCATCATTTCAGCCGAAAGGCGTCCACTGCTGAATAGACCTCCCACAAATAGGGGGGTTTGCCATAATCGCCACGCTTGGTGCGGGTTGGCGATCGCAGTATGGTGTTAAAATGCATAGAGAATGCTGCTGGCTATTCTCTAGTGAGTCCCTTAGTCGGCTTTTACGACACCCACGGGAAGAAATGGGATGGCACTATTCTTTACGTACGGCACCACACGGAAAACGCCGAAATCAATCAAACCTATAATCGATCATTGGTAGAAAAAACAGGTCTTCCCTTAATCTTTTCAATATAAACGCGGCAACCCTGACTCGATCTGCTTATCTTGCGCATGATTAAGCTTTCAAGCTTCTTGCACAAAATACAGGAAAACGCGCACTTTTCTTCCCTGCACTACTTTTTATTTATTTGTATAGTAAGTACGGATAGCAAGGTAGTTTGTATTTAACTTCGTTTTGAACTTAATAGACAAATCATGTTCTTCGAATTGCCTTGTTTAGTACGCTTGCTATTTCATCAAAATTCTAAAACCCAAATAACAAACCCAAACATAGGATAATAAAAATAAATCGGAACACACAGTCACACACACACACAGTCACACAGTCTGTTGATGAGCAAAAATCGTGGTCCTTAAAGATGAACATCATGTCATCATCAGGATAGGAGGAATTACGACATTCGAAAAGTGGCTACTAGGCTATACTCTTATTCAGCCATGAGAGTAGAACATTTTTGGTTGGTAAATTGTCAAATAACTCTGGGCTCTGGGCGGAGCGGGAGGGTGTGTCAGACTTTTACTGGCTAAAACCCACCCGTGTTCCTTCCGTTGCCTGTGTGCCGGGGCCGCGATATCCCTTTCGGACAAACTCGCAACCCTGGCAGGCATTGGCCCTTACGGACCCCGTCAGTTGGTGCTGACATCTCTTTGAGGAGAGTATAGCCTAGGATCAACTACAATGGCGTGTGAATGAACAGGCTTATGTCCTGCAGGGGACTCTATAGGCTGATTATTTCAACATTTCATACTTGTGTGCTCCTATCCTATTCCACATAGAGTGCGCATGAGTCTACCCCTAGAATCACTAAACCTACTTTTACAGAAACCGAAATTAAATCCATTGAAACACCTTTCAAAATGAATCCAAGTTACATATTCACAGCCCTATAATTTTTAACAAACACAGACATTCCTGTTACAATGAAATCAGCGCGTTAATCTCATAATTCGATTAAATCCCGATTTTAGACTATCAACTGAACGCGAAACCGATTATTCATCGTCGAGTGGACTAGAATACCGATTCCTGTTTACGATAAACAATCGGTATTAAACTCGATACTATTGGATGGTATCGGATCGGTATTTAGTCGATTTAAATGGGTCATTCGATCATTCCGATTGTCGCACATTTGTCGAGATAACTCGATATTAATCGGGGACGTTTAGTTTTGTTTTGTTACTGAATTTTGTAACGGGTTTAAATTAATGAGTGGTGCACAGTTATGGTTTATGGGTGCTATTGTTCGTTGGATAGTGTACAAATTAAGTTTTATGACGTAATTAACCACATTTGGACTCCTCGTTAAACAAAACGAATGTAATATTTTGAGCACTGGCTTTATATAGCTGTATGAAACTAAAACATTAAATTAAAAGCAAGAAAATACAATGTCTCTGTAAACTTGTTTTATAAAATACTAGCGCCCGCCAGCGGCTTCGCTCGCGTGTCATGTCAATAAAAAGTAGCCGTAAGCCTATGTCCTTTCCCAGGGTCCAAAGTATCCCCATACCAAATTTCATCAAAATCTGTTCAGCCGTTTAGCCGTGAAAGCGTAAGAAACAAACATTCACATCTTTTTTCTTTAAAATGTTAGTTTAGAAAGATGCTGGATAATCATAATTAACACTTTGAGGGACACTAACCGCTCATAGACGTAATAACAATAAAACATCTATTGTGTCTCGTTCAGTGTCCTTGAATGCGTTAATAATACTTATTCGAGTTTCCAGTTTCGACAATTATAAACAATCCCCAAAAATCACATCCCTTTTACCACTCCAGTCTTTAAGCTCAAAGATGAAGTAGTTTTATTTCCCTAAAAATCACGAAACATTACATCACCCTTTCAACTTCACCGTAATCGGGTAAAACGTATGCACAACTTGATTGCATGATCAGGATTTGCCATCATTGGTCTGCCATACCCCATAAAGGAGGGAGTAAAGATAAAGGAACCATAGTAAGTTATTCTCAAAGATATACCCAATACAGGGCCATTAATAAAAACATATTACTATTCGCATCACGAAGCGTTGTTACGTAATACTGACCTCCCGTTCCTTTTGTTTCAATTGGAGGCTTTTTATTATTTTTCTTCTTTGTGTTTACTTTCATATCCGTTACTATAGTAATCTTCTTTATCGGAGAAAATGAAAAAACTGACTGACTGACATATCAACGCAGAGCCGAAACTGCTGGGACTAAGCACACAGCTTCCTTTTATAATGTAGGGGTGCACTAAGAGGGGGTTATTGATAATTTCACCTTTAAGGGGGCGAAAAGGGGGGATTTCATTTGTATGAAAATCTTATTCCTTAATAAACTTGAAACTTGGCACAAAAAGTACTAGGCTTGCATGAATTCAATTTAGTATTTCAATCATTAGACGTGCACAATTTCTGAGCAGTAACCTAACAAAAAGTACTAGGCTTGCATGAATTCACGATAGTATTAAATCATTATGTTGTGCTACTAATATGATTTGGATGAGGCAGACAGATAGTTTATAACCTGGATTAACACATAGGATACTTACTCGTATTATCCCGGTAGAACGTTTCCATGGGATAATTTCCGACTTCCACGCGAGCGAAGCTGCGGGAAAAGCTAGTAACCATATATAATTTTTCATAGCAAGGGGTCGTGGCTAAATGATAACAGCCTCACGGGTCGATCGAAGGGTTAAGCTACGCTTGCCGCGGTCGGTTCGTGGATATGTGACCATCCATTACGGTTCGTGGATGTAAACCACGTTAAGCTGGTGGTCACGGCTGTCATTCGAAGATCTTTGGCAGTCGTTACGACAAGTCAGAATCTCAAAAGTCTGATAACCAGTCTTACCCAGGGGTATCGTGTTAACCAGTCGGTAATTGGGTTGTGGAAGTCAGATAGGTTGTCGCTCCATGTAAAATACTTCAGCTGCATCCGGTTAGACTGGAAGCCGACCCCAACATAGTTGGGAAAAGGCTAGGCAGATTGATTGATTAATTATTATATTTCTTATTTCCATACGGTAATATCGTAAAATTATATAAACAGCGAAATATTTGACAGCTATTTGCGACGTTGCCCACTTTCTGTATAAACGCAGCAATAGGGATGAAGACAATTTTTTTTTTAATTTTTTAGTCCGTCTTTGAGATTATAAAAAAATATTGGACACGTATTTTTTCTTTTTTTACGTAATCTAAAGATTACGGCGATACATTGAGGTAAAATATACCATGACGTCACGAGTATGTAGATTTTATACATACTAGTGACGTAGCGACCCCCACTCCCCAACTTAAAATGCGTTTTATCTAAGTAATTTTTTAATAATATGATAAAGCAAAAAATACGTGTCTAATATTTTTTTATTATGTGACTGACGGAGTAATTAGAATTTCATTTTTTTTACCCAGGCATCATCCCTATTGCAGCCATGGCTGAGTGTACACAAAATAACTTACAACAGTTAGTAAAACAAAAGACAACGTGGAGATTTCTCGCTGTTTTCTATGAGGTAAATCAGAAGTATTGCTGTTCAAAAGCACATGGTTTTCCTCACAAGTACCTAAACCCCGTTAATTTCCTGGTTTTCCTTTGTTTTGTTATACTTTCCGTGTGTATCGTTATTAATCACCTCTTTTGTAATCTTGCCTGGGCTTCAATTCCTCACACTAATAAGCAGTGCTTCCTATTCTGTTCACGATCGCCATTTTGTATCGCACTGCCGCCTTTTATTTCTATCGAAGGTTTCTTGGTCTTTGTAGAAAATATATGTAACAATATAGTTAACTAAGAAATGTACATTACCATAATATTACAAATACAACTAACAATGTGACTTTTTCAATTCATAAGTACCTACTTTCTTAGTTTATTTTGAACATCACTGACATCGGTGAAGGAAAACATCATGAGGAAACATGCTATCTAATTACGTAAAATATTTTCGTAAACCATTGCGACTAATCTGTTTCATTTTGACAGTTCAACAACATTCATTGCGTTATTTACGTTACTGAGCAGATTTTTTTTTCGAACTTATGAAGCAATGGATTAGCAATCTGTTTCAAAACGATTCAGATTGGACTTGAGTATTATGATAATATGAGCATATCATGGCTTGTATTCCCCGACTCTGTAAGAAAAGGTTGTAGCACACATATTTTGCCGAATAAGTAAGTTTCTAAGTCTCATGTAATGAGAGACGAGCTTGTTAACATCAACCGGCTGCAAAATTAGCTATTATGACACAGATATTGGGTATTTATTTATTTTACTTTCTCATTTACAACACACCACACACAGACACACACTCATGTAGCATCGAAGTAGTTCTATATCTAACCACCGTAAGGACTATTCTTGCTTGCAGCGTTCGGCGACTATAGCACCGGGCCGGTAACAGATGTGGTCATCTTGTTCACGGGATTTTGTTCGGGAACTTCTTTGATGGTATGTCAGAACATTTTATTGGATTTTGTGAGCTTTTTATATTATCTATCCTATATATTATTACTAGCCCCGCCTTCGCATGGGTAGCACTATATACTTATCTACAGCGCACCTACCTACTCTACCTACTTACCCTATCTACCCTACCAACTTACATTTGCGGTTGCAAGCAAAAACAGTCATGTTCTCCCATACATTTCGTATGGGAGAATATACAATAAATATACTAGCTTTTGCCCGCGGCTTCGCCCGCGTGTATGTCGAAAAACATCCGTGGGGAACGTACTACCGGAATTAAAAAATAACATAAAGCCTACCTATCCTATCTACATACCTACCTACATACCTACCTACATACCTACCTACATACTACCTAACTACTCTACTCTGCTAAATTCACAATCATCAAATGCGCTAACTGACCAACGCGCGAAGTTAAAATTGTCGTTAAGTTTTCTGAAATTTTCCAATTTTCTGCGCAATTTTTTAAATTTTTCTTTTCGTAAGAACCTTCTCCTTACAATAACAAACACAACAAAAAAGAATTAGCGAAATTGGTCCAGTGGTTCACGCGTGATGCCGTGACCAAGAGAAATAGGGATTATTTTTTTATTTTATCCTTTATACTCGTAGTATTATATTCCCTTTAATTATATTCTGTTAATTTATCAATTAAAACGGACACAAACTTTCCTGTCTTTAATATTTTAGTGTATGGCACTCGTGGGTTGCAGCTGAAAATGAGCGTCAGGGCGCCAGCGTTAACTTTGTGTTGTCATCTGACATTATGCTGAGCTGAGGCCCTTTTGGCATAATGATTATTGTTTGCCAATAAACGCATTTTTCTTTCTTTCAAATTCAGACTGGATAGTTTATGAAATTGTCCTAATGGAAAACTTTCGTATCCAGAACCCCATGCTTAGCCGTTTGCTTGCGAACCGTAGACCATCATAAAGCCAACGCCGACTGTCGCTGAAAATCAACGCTGGGGCTCTGTCTCGCATAGGGTCACAGCACTATACTGAGCGATGACCGTTTTGCGTGGATTTGACGCATATTTTCCCCCAACTAGTTCTTTTTAACCGAATTCCAAAAAGGAGGAGGTTATATGTTCGAAGCGTATGTATGTTTTATTTTTATTTTTTTTATCTATGTCCGTCGATTTCTCCGTCAATTGTGGACCGATTTTGAAAATTATTTTTTTGTTTGAAAGGGTATGCTCCCGGATTGGTCCCATATAAATTTTATTAACTTTGCTTGGAATTTTTTTTTAGTAAGCTTCTATAATACGTATTTTTCCCACTTAGTATATGTGGATGATATGATGATAACTTCCTGTGACTTATTTACATAGCAGGTACTGGTATTCGAATTTGTGTGGGTACCACAACTAAAAAGTGAAAAATGAATGGTGGCAAAAAACGAAAATTCAAAACCAAAGACACCGACTTCCGAAATTAAAGTTATTTTTCACTTTGTAGTGTTTTTTTTCGGAAGTCGGTTGTTTTTTTTTTGTAAAATGTTTTTATTTTGTTTTGCGTTCTTTCTTTGCGTCATGTTTACCGCTAATAAATGTATTTCCTTTCTTTTTTTTTTTCATCAGTTAGTAATCTCCCGATCGTACTTTTTCTCAAAAAATTCAACATGGAGAACAGTATTGTACTTTCAGATTGCTTACACAACCTTAGCCTTCTTTCCCAACATTTATATACCTAGCCGATATCAGCCTACCGTCATTAATAAGGAGTACTAGATGAAGTACTTACTATTCGGCTCACGACCCCCATTTTTCCTTAACACTCTGACCTCGTGTTTCAATCGAAGGCCACTTTATTTGTCTTAGTGTTTATCGCAGTCTTTCTGTCCCTTATCACTAAATTGAATTTGTGTGGGACAAAAGCCGCTCCCGAAATTTTTGTAGGGTTGCTTCTTCTATATGTTTAGATTGTTTTTTTGGTTTGGTGGGAAGATTGTTACTCAATCACGCAGAAACAGCTGAACGGATTTGAATGAAATTTGGCACACAGATAGTTTATAACCTGGATTAACATATTCGATACTTTTTATACCGGTAGTACGTTCCCGTGGGATAATTTCTGACATCCACGCGGGCGAAGCTCGGGGGAAAGCTAGTTAATAATAATACTATCGAAGAAAGGGATATAACCGATAATGCAAGCATCCTTTCGAAAATATACACTGTCAACCCTCTTTTCTGTCTTTCCCAAATCATACTGTGATATCAGATTAGAATCAAGTGGATCTTTCGAACATAAAAAACGTTTTACAAAAAAAAAAAACAACCGACTTAAACAAAAAACAGAAAAATTAAAATTACTTTAATTTCGGAACTCGGTGTCTTTGGTTCTGTATTTCCTTCTTTTTGCCACCGAATTCCGAAATTGAAGTTACTTTTTTTTTTTGAATCGGTTGTACTTTTTTGGAAAAAGCTTTTTACTGTTGAAAATTCTACTAATTTGCGAACGTAAACAACTTTTGCGCTACTTCTGACCATAAGGTCGCGTTTCGATGCCCATGTCGGGGAGTGTTATTGGGTTTTTTCATCAGGGATTTCTCAGTAGCAGCTCGGAGCCCGGATTTATGTCCAGTTGATGAAAAAAGGGTCGCCCTCTATTACATGGGACTTAAACATAACTGGTCTTCCGGTCCTTCCCCGTAGTCAAACTATTTTGTCCAACTGATTGGACCACAAGGAAATTTAACCATGGATCGTTCCCCGTGGTCAAACTACTCAAATGATCCTCCCTGTTTACCGAGACTCCTCCGTGCCTCGGAAAGCACGTTGAGCCGTTGGTCCGGCTGTCATTCGTGGATCTTTGACAGTCGTTACGGGGCGTCAGAAGCCCTAAAGTCTGACATCCAGTCTTACCAAGGAGTATCGTATTAAACAGTTACTGGGTTGTGGAGGTCAAAGAGGCAGTTGCTCCATGTAAAATACTGGTTCTACAGCTGCGGTTAGACTGGAAGCAGACCCCAACATAGTTGGGAAAAGGCTAGGCAGATTGATTGATATGGAAAGCTCTTGTTCAATATTTTTTCATTATTTTTGCCACACCGAACTCAATCAAACCTATAATCGATCATTGGTAGAGAAAACAGGTCTTCCCTTAATCTTTTCAATATAAACGCGGCAACCCTGACTCGATCTGCTTATCTTGCGCATGATTAAGCTTTCAAGCTTCTTGCACAAAATACAGGAAAACGCGCAGTTTTCTTCCCTGCACTACTTTTTATTTATTTGTATAGTAGGTACGGATAGCAAGGCAGTTTGTATTTAACTTCGTTTTGAACTTGATAGACAAATCATGTTCTTCGAATTGCCTTGTTTAGTACGTTTGCTATTTCAACAAAATTCTAATCATTAACACAGTTGTAAGTTTATTTCATTGTTACTAACGTTGTAGGAGTTGAGATTCATACAACGTTAACACCGTGAAAAAAATAATTACTAACCATGAGAAATACTCTCAATTTTTTTTTATTTTTTTATTTTTTATTATTATTATTGTAACCTTTTTTACCCGATTGTAGTGAAGCCCAAAGGTGGGTAATGTTTTCGAACCAGTATAACTGCCTTTTGGGCTTTGCATTTAATCGCCGGGATTTTTGGTAGGTACATATACTATAGCGATATAAATAATATAACGCCACATTATATTAAATAATCGCTGGGGATCGAACACAGGATGATGAAGAACGAATAATGAAACACAGAAAGATTGAAGACATAAAGTATAATAAAAATAATTGGTTTGAGAAAGAAACAAAATAAAAAATCAGTTATGTAAAAAAAATAATTAAATGTTATTTTAGCGGTCGTAGTGATTTAAATAAAAAAGGCAGCTATTCTTATAGAACGTCAGGTTCTTCGGGTAACGTTATTTTTCTATGACTATCGCTGAGCGAGGGGAACTAGCACTGGCCAGAACTGGGAGCTCGTTTGCGTTAAGGAAAAAAATCACGAACGGGTATTTGACGCGAAGAACCGTTGTGTTACTTAATAAGATACGCAGGCTTAATCACTGTTTAAAATTAGAACTTGAATTAATGGTTATAAGAAGTAAAAAAAAAAACACAACGCGAATTTAAAAAAAAATAAGTATAGATGGCAAATGAGGATGCTGTAGGTGTTGCCTGCAGTGTGTAGGAACAGCGTCCGACGCGTCGTCGTCGCTGCTACTTCTGGATGGCTGGAGGAACCACGCGGAGACGTGGTATTGGGACCACGCGCGGATGGATATGGCGGCGGACTGCGCACCTCCCTGGCTACAGCCACGGCTGGAGACGGGTAAGCCAGGGGCCTCAACGAGGCCTTTTCTGTACAGATCCAGAACAAATACTATTTTAGACCCGGTTAGAAAGGCAATATTACGTGGGGGGGTGGGTGGATTACAAACTGGAATACTCACGAAATAAATATAGGTAGTTCTTCCTGGATATACGAAAAAACACCAATGAGAAATTAATATCAACAATAAAGATTTAGCAAGATTAATACGTCCAAAAGTCTGAAATAATAGTGTTATATCGGAAAAAAATATAATTCAACAACTATCTCTGCTTCCCACGACACCAATGCTTCGAATCGTCCTTCCATCAAAAAACAAAACCGACTTTTCATTCGATTAAAAAATATTCATAAATGTGTCAAGCGTAACAACATTTTAAGAGAAAAACATGTTAAGCCTTCTTCGCAAATAAAAAGGTTGGCTTGGCAGCGGAATGCTGCAATACGTACTACGCATAAAATACGTATTCACGTATTTTCCCATGGGAGTAAGCAGAAACTATAGAAAGCCACCTGATACATCCTTTTTGCCGAGCATTGAGAATCCAACAGAGAGAATCCCAGCGCGGCAAGAAAACACACTGTTGGATTTTCTACTCTCGGCGCTAAGCAGAGCGTATAAAATTGTGCGATAAAATAACGCCCGTGCGTACCTGGGCTTATACGCGGCGTTTTTTGGTAGGTGTTGCAAAGTTAATTCCATTGGCACACTGACAGTTAAATACAGGCTATGGTGGACCATTTCTACATTTTTCTTCTCTGGGCTTCTACAACAATCAAAAGGAAAAAAAAACGAGCGAGCCTTATAGTAGTCGCTTAAGGCTTTTTTTTTTTTTTTTTTTTTTTTGGTTGGGAAATCATCAAATGACTCCTCCCGCTCTGGGCAGAGCGAGAGGGAGTGTCAGACTTTTACTGACTAAAACCCACCCTTGTTCCTTCCGTTGCCTATGTGCTGGGGCCGCGATATCCCTTTCAGACAAACCCGCGACCCCAGCAGGCATTGGTCCTTCCGGACCCCGTCAGTTGTTGCTGACATCCCTTTGAGGCGCGCGTGGAACACAACGCGCCGTCGCCCCGGGCCTGGTCCTTATCGGACGGCGAGCTGCCCATCGCTCACCGTCCGCAGGCCCGCGCCTACGGTGGCCGGAAGTCAGCTTGTGACTCCCGACGCCCGGGGCGTCTCCTGCGGCGACTAGGGGCGCGAGGGCGTGCAGCTTGAATCTCCCTCGCGCACTCCGCCTTCTCCTTCGCGAGCATAACTGCTTCGCAGAAGGAGGTGACGGCCTCCCATGCACTCTCGCTCCGGACCATGGCCTGAACCAGGGCCGGACGCGAGAGATCGCCGCCGCCGATCGCCTCCGTGAGGACACGGCGGTGCTCCGCTCAAACCGGGCAGATCTCCACCGTATGCTCCACCGTGTCTTCCGGGCGATCCACACAATGGTGACACCCGGGCGTTTCCTCCCGCTTGATCCTGAACAGGAACCTCCCGAAACAACCGAGTCCGGTGAGGACCTGCGTCAGGCGGAAGGTGAGGACGCCATGGCGCCTCTCTAGCCACTCCTCAAAGAGGGGACTTATTGCCGCAATTGTGGAGTGCCCAAGTCGCTTAAGGCTGCCTGTCCATTGAAGCGGAGCGATGCAGCGGAGAGGAGAATGGCAGCGGAGTGGAGCGGAGTTGCGGACAGTGTCTGTCCATTGATGCGGAGTGAGGTAGCGGAGCGGAGTTACGGACTGTGCGGAGCGAGGTAGCGGAGCGGTGCTGCGGATTGTGCGGAGGTAGACCGACTTCACGTGACGAGTAATAATTCCCCGCTCCGGTTCCCCGGTCCACTTCTCGGCTCCGTTTCCCCGCTCCGCTTCCCATCTCCGCTTCTCCGCTCCGTTTCCCCGCTCCGCTTCCCGGTTTTGTATGAATTTTTAAACTAGTTCACATATCCCTGGCCACTGAAGCGGAGCGGAGGTTTTATACAATTCCATTGGTTAATATTGGCACATCGCTACTCCACTCCTCTCCTTTTCGCTCCAGTGGACAGGCAGCCTTAGATGTGTCATCTGTCATCTTGGCTGAACGTACCAATAATCATCATCATCAGCGTCATCGTCATCATCATCATCATCATCATCATCATCATCATCATCATCATCATCCTATTTACGTCTCGGAAAATGGATTGGTACCATCTGACGGCTAACCCTAGCTCCGCGCGCTCATTTGTCAAATCAAATAGCGCGCGCATCCCCGGCTTCCTGTTACACACTTCCGTCCCTTTTCACGAAATCACTCCCACATATTGCAGGAAAGGAGAGGATAGATGTTAGATAGAAAAAATGTCGTCAGCTAGTAAAATAATGTAAATCTGTGTAACAATTTGACGACACGGTTGGTGCAGTGGCTGAGCGATCGACTGCTGCGCAACGTGTCGCGGGTTCGATCCCCGCACGGAACAAATATTTGTATGATCTGCAAGTAGTTGTTCCGGGTCTGGGTGTTAGTGTATGTGAGTTTCTATGTTTGTAAACGCACCCACGATACAAGAAGAAATTCTTAGTGTGGGGCAACGTTTTGAAAAAAAAAAAAAAAAAAACTGCATCCCGTACATTTTTGTCGCGTCTCGCAGCGCGCGGCATACTATTGCATAGTGGTATTGTTTAGCTAGGCTGCTTACATAGCTATGTTTCATATGAAGATACTTGCATGAATTGACTACCCCTCATGCTTATGTTATACCAAACCCTACTATAATATAGTATCTTGCTGTATTCTAAGAATAAACGTCAGATTTTTTCCTCAGATAGTCGGATCCCTTCCGAGCCATTATTTTGTTTGAACATTCAACACACGTCCGATCCGCTAGTCGGATAGTTTGCATTGTTCTGATAGCAGGATCAGACTATCGGATCCGACTATCTGATGAAAAAATCCGACGTGTATTCCCAACCTAAGAGCTCTAAATACTCGTAGTATTCCGATGTAAAAATCATGCGTATTTACGTAACGTTTACGTAGCGCGTTCGTGAATTCATGATTACCGAACAAAAAATCGGCTGTTCCTGGAATCTGCTGTTCCCTACATTTATGTTCGCATACCTCGTCGAAATGTAGGGAACAGCTGATTTTTTTTCGCGATTTCAGCGAAGCCCATAGTGAAAGTTGTTCATAATGATGAGTCCAATGACCCCTTAAGAGGTTTAGCGTAAACAAAAACTAAGCCTGTATAATCGTGTTGTACTTTATATACCTAATCAAAAAATACAAAAAACGCCGATTCATAAGATATTTATTTAAATATGGGTGATTTTCTGCAACTGCAAAAACAACTTTGTAATTCATAGTATCATTATGAAATACAAATTTATCTTTGCGATTTTCATTACGATGAAAAATAATAATATTCTTCGTTTAGTATTTTCATTTATTTGCTAAATAATGAACGGTGGTACGGAACCCTTCCTGTGCGAGTCTGACTCGCACGTGACCGGTTTTTTAAAGATTATTTTGGGTTTTTTTTCCATCGAGAAAACTACAAGTAATCGTGTTTCTAAAGTATACAATTTATAGGCTGAATCCATAAATATCTTACATATTAATTGCTTAACTAAAGATTAAGTAATAACGATGCAGCAAGGGATGAAACGAACGCAATTATTCCGGAATTTTGTCGGTGCGATCTTAAAAAAAATATTGATCCTAAATACTCGTAGATCACTTAGATCATTTTCCATCTTTTAAGTAAGTTTTTTACTAAAAAAAACATCGACCATTTTTGCAACGGCAACATTTTAATGTAGGTACACGTACCTGTCTGGTACTTTCAAGTTCAGCGGATTTTTTTCGGTAAATCTTTTATCGTAAAGAAGATCAAATTCTTAGACGAACCTTCATCCTTAGATGATCTTGTCGATAAGACATTTTTCATTTATATCATACCAACATCATTACCTAACATAATTATCTGTCATATTTTGAAACATCTACTTAAAAGAAATGACAGAATTGGTAGGTATGTTTGTAAAAGCAATTTTCTCAAAAAGCATTGAACCGATTTGATTGAAATTTCAAATTATGTTTTTTTTCTCTCTTGATGTAATAAAGTAGGTATTTTGATGTGGTTTGATGCTTTGATCTCCTATTAATTTATAATGGGAATTCCTAGACTAATTTCCGATCGAAATAATCAATCGGAAATTAGTCGAAAAATTCCCATTCCATTCTCAAATTCCCATGCGATTATAAGATCCTGAGCCATGTGGAATTCACGCGGCGATAAACGTAATCTTCAATATTATGTGAATTATATCTCAAGTCCAAATAAAAGTATGATAGGAATTGTACAAGAGATTAGGTAAGTAAAGCTCAAAAACTCAAGCTTATTACTATGCGATATTAATTCATCATCATCATCATTTCAGCCGAAAGACGTCCACTGTTGGACAAGAACCTCCCCCAAGCACCTCCTGCAGCCTTCACCAGGTCATCGGTTCACATTATGGGGGCGTTCCAACGTTACGTCTTCCGGTATGCGGTCGCCACTCCAGAACTTTCGATATAATTTACATGAGACTTAAGGTACAATTCCGTAGCCGTCCGCAGGCGGCAACTGCAGGCGATGTGTCGTAGCGACACTACTGGTTTCTATGAAATACTTTCCGTAGCTAGCGACACGTCGCCTTCATAGAAATACATAGGAATCTGCGGTCGTCTACGGAATTGTACTTTTAAGGTACAATTCCGTAGCCGACTGCACGCGACGTGTCGCTATATACCGCTATACGACTGGTTTCTATGTATTTCTATGTAGATGACGTGTCAATTAGAAAGAAAATATGTTTATTTGCGGTACACATGACGCAAGGAAAGAACAAAACACAAAAATAAACAATTTGGGGGAAAATATGCGTCACATCCACGCAAAACGGCCATCGCTCAGCATAATGCTGCGTCCCTATGCGAGACAGAGCCCCAGCGCTGATTTTCAGCGACAGCCGGCGTTGACGTGATGACGTCAACCTGTGCAGCATACAGTGAAATAACAAAATAAGACAAAAAAAGAATGAATAAATACAATACTTAGTTTATATAAAATGGTAACATTTCGTATCGTCGGCGACTCACGCAAATTGAAATTGACACGTCGTCGGCAGCAGTTTCCGCCTGCGGTCGGCTACAGTTTGGTACCTTTAAATATAACTGGCAAAATGTGGGTGTACTATGTACACCTCTGTCTAACCCATCACAGAAAACAGGCGTGATGTTATAGTATGTTATTAATCACATAAATCTGCAGCAAAAGGAGAATTAACTACTTTATTTGGAAGATATTGTTAAGACTGGGAATTGGAAATGTATGTATTTAACAGCGCATACAGGATAGCCTTTACCAGAAGTGGTAATTATATCAGTAACATGAATATTATCAGGATTGTACCGGACTATAGCTGTTCGTCGTGGACGTGGAAACACTGCGGCTCCCTTGACATCATCTCTGTCATCAGAAGACAGCCGCTACGCGACCGATGTGATGCTCTGCTAGACTCACTGACACCGTGTTTTGTCGACGAAAGAATATACAAAATGACAGATTGTGATTGTTTATCTGTCATTTTGTCTATTTTTCCGTAGACAAAACCCGTTTCTACGGTGGTCTTGCTACGCGTGCAGCCAGTGTCACTCTTATCCAACTCTTCGGTGATTCCAGTAGCTTCGTAACAAAATACACAGAAATCATATTGCTGGACTACTTATCCTGAAATACACAATTAAAGACAGGCAAGGTCGAATGTAATGCATCGATTCCTGCGTGGTTCCAGACTCGATAAATTTAATCAACCCCAAGATTTGCACTAGCTCCTGGAGCCTCATGTTGCATGGGGCTACAGAGGCAATTGCATATCAAGGAGTAGACCGGATGGCGCGGTAATGGTTAGGAAGACGTACCCCTATGCATCCTTGAGTAAGCACACAGTTAAAATAGGCAAGGCTGATGAATAAATGATAAATCATTTATTTCTGTAAGTAGATTTGTACAAACACTTTTATACGTCAATCATATATTTTTAAACTAGATTACTCTGAGAAGAATGGCCGAAACAAACTCAGAGGTCGCAGTCTCTTTTAAGATAATCTTGGTTGACTAAGATACCAATTCAAAATACCAATGTGAAGGTAAACCAATATTATTTTAATCACACTACCCTACCCTAGTTTACGTACGTGCAAAAATGCGAAAACATGCCAACATGCATATTAAACCGACCTTGAAAAAAAAAACAAAAAGCGATCGGGAATCAATTTTGAGGCGTCGGCGTCGTTAATAATTTTTGATTACATTGCGTAGTCGTTGCTACAGTAATCGTTGAATGTTGCCTCCGACCGGCAATGTATTACTTAGAGGTACAGCTAATATTTATCATGAATTGTACCCGCGGCGTGTAATCAGACTTGGTGTGTGGTACAAGATTGAAGGTAGCAGCGGTTATACTGTCACCTTCCTTGTCATGGATATTCGAATTTTAAAGCATTTTTCTTACTTTATTTATTTATTTATTTATATATACTTTATTGTACACCACAAAAAAAAACATAACAAAAAAATAAATAATCAAACACTACAAAATATACAATGGGCGGTCAATGGATTGGTGTTTTATTGTCATTATCAAGAGATCTGCAGTAAAAATCTTCTTCTTCTTTTTGTGGTGGTTAGTGACTAATCTGGTGTCTGAGTTTTTATGCCGCCCATGGGCCTCTGACTTGGCTTTACATGCCGTCGAAAAATATCTCTCAGGCATGCCGGTTTCCTCCAGGGACTGAAAACTTTTATAAATTATGGTATAGGTATCGAATACATTTGGTTACTTCTACGACTTCAGGTTACCGCTATCTGGGTAACCAAGAAGAAGAAACATGTTACCTCTATTTAGGTTACCGTTTTAATACCAGTTACACACAAACAGGCGATGGTAACTTAAAAAAATATAAATGTTGTAATCGAAAAAATACCCGTATTTATCATGCCGGTTTCGGTACCAAGTTTCTTCAATTTTTTTTCCTAAACCATTACAAAAAAAAAAAACTGCAAAATATAAATAAATCAAAAACAATTTTACTGCTTTTTAATAGGTTCTGTAGTAACAAAATTCGACAACAACGCAAATTCCTCTGAGCTATGTCGATTCCCATAGGCCGTTCTAAAACTGAAGATGCTGTTTATCCAGTACATAGAATCGGCAATTTGTAATCATACTCGTAACACATAGGTCATGTTGCACTACATAAAACCACTTCTCTGCACAAATATACAATTTTGTAAGTAACTTGAAAGGCTTTTGTAATCTGCAACCCATTTCTCTTGTAATCTTTATAAAACCATAGATGAATACAATGAATAGAGATGGTCCACTGCGCATTTTAGGAATGAAGCAACCAGTACGCTACGGGCCCATCTTGTCGTCGTCTTCACATATAATTATATAATTAATGTAAACAAAATATGTACATAAAAACTTATGTTGTTATGTAGGTACATTAAAATATTGAATTTATACAATCTGAAAACAAAATAAAAAAATTATAAAACATTTTAAAAGAGTAACGTTGGAGTTTCTTGCCCATTCTTCTCTATACGAAAACTACCTTTTGGGTGGGGCGACTAGAACCTTTTCAATTTTTTTGTAAATTTTGACGTAAAAAAGTGCCGTTTATGTGCTTAATTTGAAATAAATTATTTGACTTTGACTTGAAGCAACAATTACGCGGCGTGCTCGACTTGTCGGGCCAATTCAGTGAGTGTAACGTAGTCAGAAGTTATAAGAGTTACGCGATAGACAGAGGCAACTTCTAGGTGAATATAACTGTAGGTAATTAGCGCTGGGCGACCTGAATTGCACTTTATACTGTCGTAGCATGAGTCGCTTATTATTGAAATTATATTACTGCTCGCGAGCCGTCCACTATTATCTGTAGCCATCGTAAAATAGACTTTAATGCATTTGACTTAAAATCCTAACTTAAAGGACAAGTTATTTGCCGTGTCGGAGCCGTGCTGCTATGTGATAAAACTAAAAAACAATTGCAATCTTAGTTAGCTCCATCTATCGCTTATATCATACACCACAAAATCCGAAGCACTAATCTGGCAGGTATTACGAGCACCGCGATACAGCGCCATTACATTAATGCGTTCAATTGATTTAACTATCACACTATAGGTTAAGAGGCTTTATTGATAGCCGCCATCGCTGTAAAGGGTTAACCACGTAGGCTTAATGTAGTACTTGAAGTCTTATTTTAAAACTCTCGGTGAGAGGGAGTGCACCGTAATCCACCACGCGGGCCCAGTGCAGGTTGGTAGATGTCACATGTCTTCGAATTTTTGGTTCTAGGACATGCCGGTTTCCTCACGATGTTTTCCTTCACCGTTTTGAGAGCAGTGGTAATGAAATAATTAACACAAAGTAAAGCGCCTGGTTAGGTTCGAACCTACGACCTACAACTTGTAAATCACGGCCAACGAGGTCACACAGACTCAGCAGACTTAACGGTAGGCGTTCACTACCCACCTACCTCGTTTCAGTCTATAGTCCAGGTTTTTCCAAGATATTTTCTTTCCCTCTGAATAATTCGTAGACCTACAGATGCTGTGTTCTACATAATTGATATAAAACCCAGAGATATAAATATGTCTAAATATCTATTTATTTATTTATTAAAACTTCATGCACAAGTAAAAAATACTGTACAAAGGCGGACTTACTGCCTGAGGCATTTTCTACCAGTCAACCTTAGGGTGATGCAGAGACAAAACATGGCAGGTCCAACATAAGGGAGAGATAACTTGAAAATTAATACATACTAATAAATAGATACATACATACATACATATAAACCAAATAAACTTTGTCAGGAGAAATAACGATAGGAAGAGGAGAGAACAAATCCAACAAATCAGCGCTGCAATGATTCTGCCAACTTTTTCCGAATATGTTCACGTGCCTTCACTTTGAAAGAAAACCGACTGGTTGCCATCCTGATGTTCAGAGGGAGCGCATTCCAAAGAAAAACCGCCTGGACAAAGAAAGAAGAGTGAATAAAACCAGAACGGTGAGAAGGACATCGTAGAAGACGATTGTTGGTAGAACGAAGATTTTTCTATGGGCAGAGCATAGGTATTGAACATGGGAAGTCAGGTAAGAAGGAGAAGTGGGATTGTCCAGTATAGAATACAACATAGACATAGCCCTCAACTCTCTGCGCTGACGTATGGGTAACCAATTTAAAAGCAATCGGTGCGCAGACACATGATCATACTTACGAAGATGGAAAACGAATCGAATGCAGTTATTTAGAAGGCGGTCAAGTTTATTGAGGAGATCTGCATTCAGGTCATAGTAACACACATCACCATAGTCTATTATGGGAAAGATTAGGGACTGTACAGCATTGCCTTTATGTGTGATGGGAGAAGATTTTTCAACCGATAGAGCGACCGCAACGTTCCGGTGACTTTTTTGCTTACAGATGTGATTTGCTTTCGCCAGTCAAGACATGTGTCAACATGCAGACCAAGATCCTTAACGTCGGAGCTAAACGGGATGACCGAGTTGTCAAACACGACAGGTGTCACAGTTAAGCCAATTAGCTTCTTCATACTGTGGGTGCTCCCTACAATGATAGCCTGACACTTGGTTGGATTAACCGCCAACCCAAAACGATCAGACCAGGTTTTCACCACACCTAAATCCCGGTTTAGCTCCTCAATTGCATCGGATATGTTGTCAACACTTGCCTGGCAGTAAAGTTGCAAATCGTCAGCATAAAGATGATACGCAGTCCGAAGCTCGGTGGTAATGAGATTGATAAAAACAGAGAACAAAAGAGGAGATAATATACCGCCTTGAGGGACGCCAGCTGCAAGATCACACCAACCCGAGGAAGAGTCTCCAGCACGAACAGACTGCTGACGCCCCTGAAGATAAGAGGAAAACCATTCCAATACCTCCCGAGAAACCATAAGATAGGAGAGGATGGATAAAAGGACTTCGTGACTGACGATATTAAAAGCATTGGAGAAGTCAATTAACACTAAGACTGTAACTTTAGTGTCTTCCATTCCACGCCTTATATCGTCAGTCACTTTAAGGAGAGCTGAAATGGTACTGTGCCCTGGCCTGAAACCGGATTGAAATGGACTGATGAGGGAGTTGCGGTGAATAAATTGGGAGAATTGCTTATGAACACTGGCCTCGAGCACTTTAGATAGAAAGGGAAGGATGGAAATAGGGCGAAAGTGACTATGAAGAGAGGGATTGGGTATTTTAGGTTGGGGCCGAACAAGGGCTTTACGCCACAGGGAAGGGAAAACACCGGTGTAAAGGGAAAAGTTTATGATGTGGGAGATTGAAGGAAGGAGTTGATCCAGAGCTGCCAAATATGCCTATACATACAATGTGTTTTTTTTTATATCCCGTAACTCTAGGGTATGATTGAGACCATATCAAAGAACCAACTGGCATAATATATGAATTATTCTTCAATCATCTTTTTTTTTGTTTTCTTTTTTCATACAAAATAATTCGACAAAGTCACGATTATTAATGTAAAACACCCTTACGTGAAATATGACAACGTCGCATTTTCTTAGCTTTAAATATGAATGATTAGTTTGAATAAAAACGAATCACTTTACTACACTAAATGACTTACTTTACTACTTTGCTACACTACTGCGAAGTTTGGCAACTTCGCAAACGTAAAGATTCGTCATACTGGTGACAATTTATGCCCTAATTTAATTATGATTGATTATATCTTCGAAACCATGCATTTTTGGACCACCTATTCTAGGAGATTTTTTGTTCTTTTTTCTTAAATAATATAACCCTAGAGTTATGGGATATCAAAAACAACACGTTGTATAAACAGTCAAAGCTGTGAATTCGTCGAAAAAATAGCGTCCAACCGTTGGCAACTAAATGTAGCTGTCACGCACACCAGCATAACAAAGATGGCTTTATGGTTTTAGTTATTTTCAGCACGCACTATCGTAAGATATAAATAATCAAAGATAAATTCAAACAGCAAGATTCAAGAAATTACTTCAAGCTCCTCGCAGATACTGGAAAATAGTTAACCAAACCAACTTACTAATCAACTTAATTACTTGCCTTTCAATCAATCAATATAACAACTTGGTCGGCTATCGCTTCCTCACAAACTGTACGAACTAAGATCAGCTTACGTTAGTCAATACATTTTCTAGTATTATACCGAATTCAGTCCAACTTGAAACTTTAACCACAGAATACATCGGTACAGAAGGCCGGCTTCTAAAAACGAGCAAAAACAGACGCACGCACACATAGCCGCGTACTTTCTGTTCAAGAAGTATATGATGAACGTGTAAACAAACCCTGTGCAGCGGGGTAATTGATTGAGTTCATTTTGACAGTTCAACAACATGCATTGCGTTATTGAGCAGACAAATTTTTCGTACACTTGAAGCAATGGCTTAGCAATATCCTTCAAAATCATTCATATTGTGATTGATAGTGGTGTTACGCAATTAGGTTGCGGGTTAAATTCTTACGGTATATACACTAAAGGGAATTAGTAACACATTCATCCATATTAAGAAGATTTCAACTTTATATCTAACCATTTTTTCCAATAATTATTGTTTGAATAACATTGTAATTGAAAAATCATCGACGAAAATTGAGGTTATAAAATTAATCTCAATGGTCGAATGAAAAACGTCTATAAGGTGATTTAAACTTAGAAAATAAAAGCACTCAATCTCTAAGCGGCACAATTTCGGTCGGCAAATTGGCGTCCACAGTTACATTTTCTGATCCATTTGTTTACGTTTTCATGAGATACTTTTGGAAACGACCATATACAACGCGCTCAATTAAATGCAAGTCACGAGTGCGTCTGCACTCGCTGAACGTGAAGCGTGTCTATGTGTGCGTGCGTTTTCACTCGTTGTATGGAGCCGACCTTCTGTATCCGATTTCTGTACCTATTTATTCTGTGTTACAACTTTACAAAGTGTGGATTAAACTGTACACCCTTCCATTCAGCACCGAACTACAAATTCTGTCTAGCGCGAAATTCTGGCTAAGTCAATTACACCGAAATAGTTTTAAAACAGAAAGGGACTGCAAAGTTTTGCGTTTTCCTATAACAAACACTGTGTTGTTACTTCCTTTAAATTTTGTAACTTTGCGGTGATAAAATTAGACACAGACGAGGATCATTTTGGAGTGTTCGGTGATTGAGTTTTAGTAATGATTGCCATAACAGTTTTGCGTAAGTGTTGCCATCAAACATATTATAATCCATACTCATTCTCTATCTGTATACCAATATATATATATCTATACTGTTTTCACACCTCCCAAGCATCGAAAACCGTTCAGCCGACTGAACGGTTTTCGATGTTTGGGAAACAGTGGTAATCAATGCTCGTGCCTTCTCCATATGAGAAGTGGCCTTTGTTCTGCAGTGGCACAATAATAATAATATTATTATAATTTTCTTTATTAGATGTGTATACATATTAAATACATTTTTAAATATTTTTATGAAAAACCTATATAAAAATATATATAAAATTTGTAGCTCATCGGCACCAGGAACAGGGTGCAAGGTGCCGGCAGTAGAGAGCGGAACCTCCTTACTATGCGTGCCTTGTCTAGGAGTACTGCTTTCTGAATCAAGCCCTTGACCCAGCCACGCAATGGGAGCCCCCTGAGGTGTTGGTCGAGGCTCTCTGCTATTAGGCCATTAACCGTTACGATTATCGGTACAATATTATTACTTTAATAATTAATAAGCTGGTATTCTATTGTTAGCTTGGTTACTATTGTGACCATCTTAAACATATTCAAATGATCTCCGAGATCTCCAATCCCGGGCAAGTCAAACAAACCCTAGGATAAACGCAAATTAATAGAATATCTATCTAGTCTAGTCAAACAGACACATACGGTCTAGTATTATTTGCCTGCGATTCTACCGACTTCGATAACGTAATCAGACTAACATAGTGACTGAGTAAACTTTATGTGAGGCCATTAAAGATGCGGCGTCTATCTTGTAACGGTTTAATTTTAGTAGCCATTTTGTGAGATTGCTATGGTTTTGTTTTATTGTGTCTTGTTGTGTTGTGTGGTTGATAAGATTAAGAGCGGTTATCCTAAAAGTTGGCAACGTCGTCTAATTGCTGTCGATTAATTACTGTATGGAAATATGAAATGTGGCTAACTAGTGAACTAAAATATTGATTATAAAATGAAATAATTAATATCGTAACACCGAATATTTAGTTTTAAATGAAAAAAAAAAAGGGTTTGGAAACTTTCCAAATGCCTTTTTACACCTAAAACGGTTACAACGTCAAATTCAATGTTATAATTGCAATTCATTATTATTATTCTAGTTCGCTAGTTAGCCACATTTCTTATTTCCATACAGTAATATTGCTAAATTAAGCAAAACAGCGAAATATTTGACATATATATTTGCGACGTTGCCCACTTTCAAAGTAATCGCTCTTTAAACGTAGCAGTTATAGAATCTTTGTATTCAAAGTTTTGCATATTAATAATCGAATTAATTCGATTATCCACCAACCAACTAGTATTGGATCTATTTAATTTTTATATTTTTCAGTTTTTGATGTGTAACATCTTCCTCACACTTTTCTGCAATTAAATACAAAATCAATATCTAAAAAAATCTAAACAGTCAAATCTCTGGGAGTGATTTCATGATAAGGGACGGAAGTGTGTCACAGGAAGCCTGGGAAGCGCGCGCTATTTGATTTGACCAATGAGCGCGCGCGGTGCTAGAGTTGGTCATCAGAAACGACCTTGACGAGGCCCCGAGTCTTTAATTTTGTTTATTACTAAGGTGAGATGTCAGATGTTCATATGCGACTACTGTTAGGCTCGCTGGTTTTTGAAATAGATTGGAATAGAATAATAATCTTTTATTTATAAAAGGGGAAAATTTACATGAAAAACCTTAAGGGGCCGGCGAACATAGCTCGCAACTGCAAATCGAGATGTGTTCAAAATTCGTTTCGAATATTGCTATCTCTGTTTGACAAGGCGAGGTCAGACACGCGTGTGTGTGTGAACGGATAGATACTGTGCGACCACGCACACATTGACTATATTATTTCTTGACGCGATAGCACTACTCGCTATCGAAAATTTATGATAAATTGGATGGGTTCCGTAATACCAAAAATGATGAATTAAAACTAAATGTTTTTCTATTTCTTTTTCGATAATTTGTAACTCGATAATATAAGCTATGCTGCTGCGGAAACAATATTACAAATATTGTTGTTTATAATACAGAAAAAACAATATGAAAACATGTAATTTACGCTGTAAAAATGTATGAAATTCAATTCGCTTTAATTTCATTTCAGGTAAGTTTTTTGGAAAAAAAAAGACGTACAGGACTAGATAAATACTGTCTCAATCCAAATATCAACATAATATGGTGGAAATATGCTCAAATTGCAAATGATTTTGGTATTACGTTTGTATGGACAATTCATCCGTCGCCGCATTCTTAAAGGCTTGTGCAGACCAGCGCGACTTGACGCGCGACGCGACACCGGTTATTGTTATACTGTGAAGTTTTCTTAGAAATTGTATTGTTCGTGTCGCGTCGCGCGACAAGTCGCGCTGGTCTGCACAAGCCTTAAGGCGGAAGCGTCAAGTCAGTTTGTTACGTTTTTTGCAATTTGCAGGTCAGTATCATGTTGTAAGTTGATTTAAATATGATTCGCGGCCGTATCAAATGTATATTTATAGAATTGTAATCATAAAAATGCTCAATACAACTCTTTAAGTTCATATAATTCCATTGAATGACAATTTCATGAAATCATGACATTTGACGTTTGTGCTTACTTATGGAGTTGTATTCCTGATTGTTATTATTTTAATTATGTAAAGCCATGTTTTTTACGGTCGCGAATCATATTTTAATTAACATACAACCTGACACTGACCTGCAATACCTTAGCGCATCCCCCTTAACAGTTAAAACAGAGTACAGTTGCTTATTTGCCTGAATTAGATTGAAACTGTGCTTCAAGCTAGAAAGTGCATAAATTAACAATGAGTTTAAAGTAAAAGATAAAATTAAAACTTAGGTATATAAAAGTAAAATAGCGTGTAAGTGGTCATACACCCGAGCGGCACGCGTCAACGGTAGAGACAACTTCATCTGCCGACACGCGTCGACAGCGTGTCGCTGGTGTATTTGAGCACCGTATTCAAATATGCGAGCGGCACATTATCGACAGCAGCCGCCAAGCGTCGTCGCCAGCCGTCGACGTGTGTCAGCGGCTGAAGCTCTAAGGGCTGAAGTCACCTCTGCCGTTGTGTTGTACTGTAGATAATGTCTATGCATAATCGATCCTCATTTATTTAGTCCTCCTTTTCGCGGAGCTCATGCAAACATCATAATCAACAAAATGGAAATTATAATAATTTTTTTCATCAAAACCTATATAATTTCGAGAGCTTTATTGATTTTTAAATGATTATAATTTCGTAATTATTTTATTATAATTGCCGCGAATTGAATTATGAACAACATACAATGAAACAGCGCTGCAATTTTATAAAGCGTAAGAAATTTTGACAGATTCCTTAAAAAAACTTGAGGTGATGTAAAAAAAAGATCCGTGGATTTAAAAAAAATTGTATCCGCCACATCCCTTTTTTTTTTTTTGAGTCCTGTGTGGAGCTGGAGGGCGTGTCAGACTCTTACTGACTAAAATCCACCCATGTTCCTTCAGTTGCCTGTACGTTGCCAGGGGCCACGGTATCCCTTTCGGACTTTCCCGCGACCCCGGCAGACATCGGTCCTAACGGACCCCTTCCGTTATACTGACATCTCTTTGAGGCGCGCGTGGAACACAACGCGCCGTCGACCCGGTCCTGGTCCTTATCGGACGGTGAGCTACCCATTGCTCACCGTCTGCAAGCCCGCGCCTACGGTGGCCGAAAGTCGGCTCGCGACCTCGCGACTCCCGACGCCCGGGGCGTCTCCTGCGGCGGCTAGGGGCGTGAGGGCGCGACATTTGTCTCTCCCTAATGCGCTCCGTCTCCTCCTTCGCGAGCATTACGGCTTCCCAGAAGGAGGTGACGGTTTCCCACGCCCTCTCGCTCCGTACCATGGCCTGAACCAGGGCCGGATCGCCGCCGCCAATCGCCTCCGTGAGGACACGGCGGTGCTCCGCCCAAGCCGGGCAGACTTCCACCGTATGCTCCACCGTGTCCTTCGAGTGATTCACACAATGGTGACACCCGGGCTTTTCCTCCCGCTTTATCCTGAACAGGAACCTCCCGAAACAACCGTGTCCGGTGAGGACCTGCGTCAGGCGGAAGGTGAGGACGCCGTGGCGCCTCTCTAGCCCCAAAGAGGGGACTTATCGCCGCAATTGTGGCGTGCCCAAAGCGTACTACTATCCTGAGATGTATATAGTACAAAGGGCGAAATTATAGTACAAAATCCAACCCTGCGGGCGATCTACACAGTGGTGACACACGGGCGTTTCCTTGGAGCCTTATGCGGAACAGGAACCTCCCTGCTACCTATTTAGTCAATTTAGCAGACTGATGCTTATTCACGACTGTTTACTAGCCACACACGTAGCTCCTGTTTCCGTCAAGCATGCCCCTTAAACGTACGTAATTTTAGAATGAATGTAGACATAGTGTAGGAGCTAGCTACCACAAAACCATTTCTGTTTCGGCGGCCAGTCAGACTCTCTGTTGAATATCATGATAGCTGCGTTCGGTTACTTGGGTTAGTCAGTTCTGGGAAATTGATTAGATTTATTTGTTTTGTTTTGTTATAGTTGACAGAGCGAGCGAAGCGTCTTTGCTTCAAGTCTGGTAAAATTTGCTGTCGTGTGTCAGTTAGTTTGTTGGTACTCCTCTACAGGTCGTGTTTTACAACCGATCTGGACGAAACTTGGTATACGGGTTTTACGATTTTTTTTTTTTTTTTGTTTTTTTTTTCTGTTTAATTATCATCTTACCACCATATGATTTTTAGTAACCTACAGCTGCAGTCGAGTTTTTTTAAAATTCGGATAGGTATAAATAACTGTAGGATTTTAAAATGACGTGGTTATTTTTCCTACTAAAGTGATTTAAAACGGGATAATTACCATGTTTTTAAAAACAAAAAACATGGTAAATATCCCGTTTTAAATAACTTTAGTGGGTATACGAATTGTTGCAAAAAAGTTCGTGCTTGCGAGGTCCAGTGTAGAACTACTAGTCTTAGCATCGGTTTGGATGAAAGGTCAAGGCCGTTGGGATTGACGTAAAGGATAGGCAACACCTCCGTGATTTGTTATGTGACTCAGGGATTATGTAAAGAAGATTGACACTATCGATGGTAGTGTCTCTAAATAATAGCAGTCGAAGAATTTCACATTAAGGTGACAGTTTTGGGGCTGTTCATGTCAGTAGAAAATATAATAAACTAGCAGCGACCCGCGGTTTCACCTGCATAAGACTCAATCCCGTGAGAATATCGGGATAAAAAGTACCCTTTGTCCTAATGCAGGTTATGGTCTACCCGTGTAACAGATTACGTCATAATTCGTTCAGCCGTTTTAGTGTGAAAGTGTAACAAACAAACAAATTCACTTTCACATTTATAATACTATAGTTAGCATAGGTACTGTTACTGTGCGTTTGCACAGGCGAAATATTCACAACAAAACATGTTGAAATCTCTATTTTCTGTCAATGTTCCATATTACAATGTTTGACAGGAACTAAAGATTTCAACATGTTTTGTTAGACGTTATTGTTATGTGTTTGTTTGTGAACCTAAATTCGAAGACATGGGACATCTAAGAGTACCAACCCGCACTAGGCCCGCGTGGTAGATTACAGCCCACTCCCTCTCACAGAGAGGAGGCCTGTGTTCCAGGATTGGGAACATTATTGGCTGATTATATGCTATGCTATGCTAGACGTTTTTGTCAACTACATCAGAATAGGATTTGGACTAGTTAAATCAATTTTCTTGGAAATATTTTATAAATATTTATTTACTATTAAAGCTTCCCTGTTTAGCATATCAAATTATCCACCACTTTCTAATCTTAAGCATATTAAAAATTCACGTAGTTTTGATTAATTTCTTTTTAACCAGTTTTTTTTTGTAAAGGTTTCGACACATTATGTCGGATCACCGTAATCTTGTCAGACATTTTATATTTATGAATTTATGAACTACTTGTTTTGCTCGCTGTGTTTAGGTGGAGCTAGGCAATTTGTGCGTTGCGTGTGCAATCAGGCTTGTTTTCGGCAAGATGTGGAATTGTGCATAAATAATAGATTAGGTATGTACGTAGTTGCAATAACGGTGAATTTGTTTTTTCTCAAACAGAAAAAAACACAACTTACAAAAGCTGAATTTTTCAATAGACTATAGAGATAGCAAGAAAAATAGAAAATACCAAAAAAAAGGAAAAACTTATGTGAAATAAGAGCTTTGAAAAGTGTCAGATACTCGCAAATAAATCAAAACCAACAGGGTACTTCCCGTTGACCTAGAATCATTAAATTTGGCAGGAAGCAAAGTCTCACAGCACAAATAAAGGAAAAATTCCGAATATTGTTAATTTGTTGTTTTATAACAAAAAAAAAAAATTGTGATTACAAACTTACATTTTGAAGTTGAAGAATTGACCGTGACGTATCGATGTATGGGAGATTAAGTTTTTCAACTACAATGTTAAGTTGGATTTTGCGATAAATTCATCCCAACTACGGAACCCTTCATTGTGCGGAACCCGCCACGCAATAGGCCGATTTTTTTTATTCCGGTCATCCGATCACTATTGCCAACATGGCAGCGGATTTACTGATCGAAGACTTGATCAGGCTTGCAGAAACTGTAAGTTAGTTGATTGATTGATTATAACGGGCTGACACACCAATTCTTCGCCCGTTGCACACCGTTGCGGTTCGATTCAATGAGTGACTACCCTAACGGTCCTATTCTACTATTTATTTACAAAGTGTATAAAGTTTCGCGTTGCAAAAGGTCTGACTAAATAGTTCTGACCGTTTAGTTTCTAATTAGATACGCCTCAATGGTTAAACAATCATTGGCAAAAACTTGACCATAATTTTTTGAGTGTTAGCGTCCTAAACTTTTGTTATGTACCTTGTATCTTTAGTTCTAAAGCTTGTTTTACTTTGGCATCAAGTTATTTGACGGTTAAACTAATGTTGCCGAGTTCAAATTCTTAGAATACTGCCAGGCGAATTTAACTCTTATTTCAAAGGAATAGAGTCATGTAACAAATTGATTTTAAGCTCTCAGAATTTTAGTGAGCTTCGTAAAATTTGTAATGATGATCGCTGTCACACTTTTTCAATTATTTTGCACTTGACGCTCGATTGAGTTGTTGCGGTTAAGTTTGTTATTCTTTTTTCTTTTAGGCAGGTTCATTTGCATAATGGCTTTTATAAAGAAATATGAATAGTACAAAACAAAGTACTTAACGTTTTTATGTTGAATTATTAACAAAAGTAAGGAGCTTGTGGCTAAGTAATAACAGCCGCACGGTTCGATCCATCAGGTTAAGCTACGCTTGCCATGGTTGGTCTGTGGATGGGTGTCCATCTTAACATACCGAGACTCCTCCGTGCCTCGGAAAACACGTTAAGCCGTTGGTCCTGGCTGTCATTCATGGATCTTTGACAGTCGTTACGGGTCGTCAGAAGCCCGAAAGTCTGACAACCAGTCTTACCAAGGGGTATCGTATTACTCAGTTACTGGGTTGTGGAGGTCAGATAGGTAGTCGCTCCATGTAAAATACGGTATTCAGCTGCATCCGGCTAGACTGGAAGCCGACCCCAACATAGTTGGGAAAAGGCTAGGCAGATTGATTGATTAACAAGAAGTAAGATAAGTACTCATAAGTATAATTTTGGTGTATCTACACAGATGCAACATAAATTACAAAAGTAGTAAGATGATAAATAAATAAAAATAAAGTAATTACGTAAGTATTTTACATTGGAATAAAATAAATAAATTAATGAGAAGAACGAAGCAAAATAAATATGACACATTTTCCTAAACGATTACGACTTATCTGTTTCATTTTGACAATTCAACAACATTCATTGCGTTATTTACGTTGTTGAGCAGATTTTTTTTCGAACTTATGAAGCAATGGATTAGCAATTTGTTTCAAAACGATTCAGATTGATCATGTAAGTAAGTAAGTATGTATCCTTACATAATCCTTTTGCTGGCTTATTGGCGCACGAAGTTAATTTATTTGTACAAGTCATTTATTTCATAAGAATTTGAAAATATTACAGTGATAGTAAATAAAAGACCTAAACAAAAAGGAAGCAAAAAACGAAAATACAAAACCCAAGACACCGAAATTAAAGTTAGCTATTTTTCATTTTGTAGAGTTTTTTTTTGTCAGTCAGATAAGTTTTTTTTCCGGAACACTGTTTATTTTTTCGAAATACTGTTTAGCAAATACTTTATTTTTTGTACAAAAAGTTGGCAACCTTATGTGTTCCACATCTATCGAGACTTCTGACCTAGAATGAACGAGCCTTTATTTGAGCCAGTGAGATTATCAAACAGCAAGCCATTGTTCCGACTCTTTGACTTGTAAATGTTTCGGCTCTTCGACTTCGCGACACTTCAGTCTGTCACTTTAGCTGCTATAGCTTCAAGTGGACCTCTTATAAGCTGGAACGTAGCTACTGTTTCTAGCTTGGGGTGTATTCAAGGGCGTCGCCAGCTGATGGCCCGGGGGGGAGGCAAGTTGATATATTGAGGATGGGAAAACTATGATTTGTAGTTATAGTCAAGAGTCAAGAGCACACGAAGAGTGCGAGTCTAACCCCTACGGCGCACAATGGGGCCAAAATCGACGCTGGTTGTCATTTGATTTTTGACAAATCAGTTTCAACTGTCTCCCGAAAGGAATTGAAAAAATAATAATTTCCATCTTCATTGTATGGATTGGAAACGGACCATTCGGGTCGTTATTCCTAAAACTATTCAGAATAATTGTAGAGCTGAAACCTAATATGTATTATGACTGGGCCTACCACCAACATATAGACTATACGAATATTCCGTCCCCAGACTCCGGATTAGACCCCGTTTAGGAGATATGGAACTATAAAAAACCAAATAAACAAAATTTCTTTAAATTATTATGCCTTGTATTAGTGTGCGTCTATCTGGCAGGCCCCAACGAGATTTATCAACAGGTGATAGGTTTACATAAAGGACATTATTTTATACCTATAGAAAATAAATAAGATATATTTTGTACCTCGACAGTTTTTGATTAAATGACGTTTCTATGAAGTGTCTTGCTAGCGGGCCCCTTATGATTATTTTTATTGTTATTATACTTTCAGATCGCCCAGTAGTGCTCGGAGTTAGACAGTATTATGTACCTTACAAATCCAAAATTTCGACTTTCTATGAGCTATACTTTAGACGATATTCGTTACTTAGACAAACGTCCAGCCAGCGGGCCCCTTAACGAATATCTTCCAAAGTATAGCACACAGGAAGTCGAAATTTTAGATTTGTAAGGTACATAATAGTATCAAGCTCCTAATGCTATTGTATGATATAAAAGAGTAGTTTTTAAAAAAGGGGCCCGCTGGCTGGACCTTTGTCTAAGTAACGAATATCTTCTAATTTATAGCTCACAGGAAGTCGAAATTTTGGATTTGTAAGGTACATAATAGTATCAAGCTCCTAATGCTATTGTATGATATAAAAGAGTAGTTTTTAAAAAAGGGGCCCGCTGGCTGGACGTTTGTCTAAGTAACGAATATCTTCTAATTTATAGCTCACAGGAAGTTGAAATTTTGGATTTGTAAGGTACATAATAGTATCAAGCTCCTAATGCTATTGTATGATATAAAAGAGTAGTTTTTAAAAAAGGGGCCCGCTGGCTGGACGTTTGTCTAAGTAACGAATATCTTCTAATTTATAGCTCACAGGAAGTCGAAATTTTGGATTTGTAAGGTACATAATAGTATCAAGCTCCTAATGCTATTGTATGATATAAAAGAGTAGTTTTTAAAAAAGGGGCCCGCTGGCTGGACGTTTGTCTAAGTAACGAATATCTTCTAATTTATAGCTCACAGGAAGTCGAAATTTTGGATTTGTAAGGTACATAATAGTATCAAGCTCCTAATGCTATATTGTATGATATAAAAGAGTAGTTTTTAAAAAAGGGGCCCGCTGGCTGGACCTTTGACTAAGTAATGAATATCGTCTAAAGTATAGCTCACAGAAAGTTGAAATTTTGGATTTGTAAGGTACATAATAGTTTATAACTCCGAGCACTACTGGGCGATCTGAAAGTATAATAACAATAAAAATAATCATAAGGGGCCCGCTAGCAAGACACTTCATAGAAACGTCATTTAATCAAAAACTGTCGAGGTACAAAATATAACTTATTTATTTTCTATAGGTATAAAATAATGTCCTTATGTAAACCTATCACCTGTTGATTAATCTCGTTGGGGCCTGCCAGATAGACTCACACCTTGTATTAGACAAAAAAAATGAATCTCTAGGGGGGGGAGGCAGCTGCCCCCTTTTGCTCCCCTTGGCGACGCCTTTGGGTAAGTACTCGTAAGTAAGTAATTTACTAATACCTACATTGTGTTGAAAAATTAAAAAATAACATTATACAATTGCAATTAAAATAAAATTCATTAAATACATTTGGTGGGTGTATTTAAACCGGTGGTTACTCCACCAACCATAGTAGAAGACGAGGGGGATTCATGATAAAATCTACCTTATATGAGGTAAGTAAAGGGTCAATTATTTGTTTATCAAATTGACAGGCTGTGTTACAGCCATATCATATACTAGCTGCGTCCCGTGGTTTCACTCGCATTAGTCTCGATCCCGTGGAAATATCGAGATAAAAAGTCCTATGTCCTAACCTAGGTCATGGTCTACCCGTGTGCCAAATTTTATCCAAATCCGTTCAGCCGTTTTAACGTGAAAGCGTAACAAACAAACAAACTCACTTTCGCATTTATAATATTAGTTAGGAGTTATGATGTACAGTATACATAAAATACAATACATACATATACAAATAATGAAATTGAAGTGTCTGTTTGTAATTTCAAAATAACAGCTTTTTAATAAATGCATAATGAAAGTATATAGGTTTGATACCTATAACAAAAAATAAATAAAAAATTGTCTGTCTTTTTGTTCCGGCTAATCTCCGAAACGGCTGTACCGATTTTGACGGGACTTTTACTGACAGATAGCTGATGTTATAAGAAGTAAATTGGGCTACTTTTAGAAAAACAATTAGGGTCCACGCGGGTGAAGCCCCGGGTAGTAGCTAGTCAAGAATAAAAGCGGCTACCCGCTGCTTTTATGGCACTAATGTCGCTGTGGCCAACGAGACGACTCTAATTTCACTGGACCAACTTTCGTGGACGAATTACGTGGATTTTAAGAGGATGGATAACGAATGTTGGTGCTTAGGCCGAGGAAGGTGGTGCAAATAACTCCTGCCCAATGCTGTGAGTTACATTAGGGGGCTTAAAACGGCCGCTTTGGCAAAATCATATCATCACAGAAACTGTCACTAACTGACAATTCATAATAACTGCGTTCAATTCCTGGTACACAATTCATCGGTTTGACAGTTTTATAATATAATGAAATAACATCGAAACTGTAGAAATAATAAATAAAAATCTCATTTGATTAATAAAAATTGTAAAGGAAAAGTATCCGGTAATATTACGGTCTTCATTTTTTTCATGCGACAATATTTACATCAAATATGATTCTGATATGAATATGTGATACACATAGAGGAATTGCTGGGAATCCAGAAAAATTTTAGGCACCCTGTTCGTTTGACCATTATTTTGTTATATTTTGTGCTTCGTTCTCGTTATATTATTAACATTGGCAGATATTGGTGCCGATTCTCTTGTCACAAATGCCTCTAAACTAGACTAAAAATCACTAAAATTAAATTTAATCCTGTCAAACGACGATTTCCCATTCTGAAATAGACTAAAGTGACACAATTAAACTATATTTTAGTTTGACAGCACTAAGATAGTACTGAGTTTTTAGTTTAGTGAAAATGGCAATTTTGCTATTCTGAAAATTACATTTTTCACCTAAAATTTTGATTGTAAAATACCAAACCAGACTAATTCTGACAATTTTTTATCGCGATTAAAAAGGTGTGGTGTAAAATAAGTTGTCATGAACTAAAATTCACACCAACATCTCGACTTCACGTGCAAAAACAGTACTGTATTTATTTTTTCTTTTGCTTATATCTCGAAAATGGTGCGTCCTATCGCAAAAATAATGAAAATTTCGACCCCCTTTATAGAACCCTTAAACCCCTAAACCTGAACATGTAGGTAATATTTTTTCATGTTTTCCATACAAAAAGTGAAAAATTCCATATAAAACACGTCGAGGCGGAACACCCTGCGCGCCTCCGGCTCTAAAAAAAATCACGGGTGAGGGCAAACCACGGGTACCACGTGGTTTCGCGATTGTCAAATTCTATTTTAGTTGTGTCAAAATATTTTTTTAGTTTAGAGAATTTTATTTACAGAATAGCTCTAAGATTCTCATAGCCTAAAGTAAGGAATTTTAGTGATAGTTTAGTTAGTTTAGTTCGTTGTACAAGAGAATCGGCACCATTATTATTCATTTAAATGGAAAACAAGGTTCACCATCTCCTTAAACTGCTGGTGCTCTTTTCTGTCGTAAGTCATAATATTTTTCGGCTTTTTGTCAGATATCGTCTAAGACCTTAATTTTCTCCATTTTGCCTGAGCTTTGACATACTTAATGGCTATCTATCGAAGCTAAGTTAATTTAAGAGCGCTTATCCTAAAAGTTGGCAACGTCGTAAATAGCTGTCAAATATTTACCTGTTTTGATCAATTAGGTAATATTACTGTATGGAAATAAGAAATATGGCTAACTAGTGAATTAAAATATTGATTTTGAAATGCCATCATTAATACCGTAGCACCAAAGATTTCGTTCTAAATGTAAAAAAGACTTTTTTACACCTAAATCGGTTACAACATCAAATTTAATGTTGCAATTCATTATTAATA
Organism: Agrochola macilenta; assembly: GCA_916701695.1. Taxonomy (NCBI): domain Eukaryota; kingdom Metazoa; phylum Arthropoda; class Insecta; order Lepidoptera; family Noctuidae; genus Agrochola; species Agrochola macilenta. Next base: position 7,597,856 of record OU753578.1, read on the forward strand.
TTCTAGTTAGCTTCTAATTACCACACAGTAATATTGCCAAATTAATAAAAACAGCGAAATATATGACATCTTTGATTGAGATGTTTAGCTTCACGAGCGAAGCTAATTACATAGTATCTTTTTACTTCGTTCTCAACCTTAGAGAAGTTTCAATTTACTGGGAATTTTTGCCAAAAGTGATAAAACAATTACAAGGTCGAGTATACCTATTCTATATAAATCTCTAATTACTTATCCAAACTCGACCTCGTCCAGGGCACCCTTATCACTGCAAAACTAAGTTGACCTGGGTCAAGCGGACATGCGCGAACAGTCGCCAGCTTGTTTTAAGTTTAACTTACCTATACGCCCCAGCTACACTAAGGAGTTTTCGAGGTTTTTTTTTTAAGGAGTTATTATTATCGGTCATTGAGGAAGCGAGCTCTGCTCTGGTGAAAATTGAGAATGCTCATTTAATAGTACAGGATAGTTCATACGAATTCCATGCTGCCATGATAGTAGGTACTTACTAATTCCATGATGCCATGTCTGTCAATAATTATCAATTGTCAAATGTCAATTATTCTAAGGTAGTCATCTTGTTCTAAACTTTGTGCGGCCAAGCAGTGCCGGTTTTAGCATTACAGGCGCCCTGGGCAAGATTTCTGCGGCGCCCCTCCACTCTTGGAGTAGAGACGGGCGAACATTTTTAGCACTCCGCCTCGTAAGGGTTAAGTTTCCTTTTGTCCATCTATACAGAAATATGAGATGTTTTGTCGATCTAAGCAGGATCAAAGAGCGAGCGTAGCGAGCTCGAAAGTGTTTGCACCCCGTTTTGGATAGGATAAATTTTCTTTTGAAAATTCTTATAACAAAAAAAAAAAAACAACTGCGCTGCCAAAAAACGAATAAAAGTAAAAAACAAGTTGCATTAGTTATACTAAACAGATAAATAAAATTATCATTGCTGTCGACCGTTGTGTCGCTGTATGGAACACTTTTTAATCTAAGAGGTCCCCCGACTGGCACCGAATGTCACCTCGGCGATTTTTTGTTTTCTAACTCAACGAACTGCCTTTTACCTACTGATAACCTATTTTGTTCTTGTTAGGGATTTGATTTAAAAGTACTTACTCTTCAGGCACCAGAGGTAAATGGGCGCCTCTCCACGACACCTTCGGCGCCCCGTCACCCCTGGCGCCCTGGGCGGTCGCCCGACCGCGCCCTACCCTAACGCCGGTACTGCCAAGCTTTGCTCAGGTGAAAATCAGGAGAAAATGAATTTTCCGAGATATGAGACCTAGCTAGATCGATTTTTACACGCCACAAATGCACTAAGGATTTTTTTTAAAGCGTTATTGTTATCGGTCATTGGAGAAGATTATTTATAATATGATGTCCATTAGACGCAAAGATTTCAATCGTAGATTCGCCCTGCCGCGTTAAAAGATGGTCGCATTTCTGTTTCGTTTTGACACCTCTGACACACAATATCGCAGACATTTGACTTGATTGTCATGGAAACGCCATTATTATTGTGCGAGGTCACTCTTCTCAGTGTGGGCACTTTTTCGCGCGACGTAGTACGGTGAGGGCACATCTACGGTCTAAATCTTTGCAATAGACGTCATTTTATCTTAGTCTAAATTTAGGTTTGGATCCGGAATGCTCAACATGCATCCTGGTCCAGTACCGCATTATTGGGCAATCCAGATCCAGATCCATCCTCCATGTGAACAGCTGAAGGTAGTTGTTGGAACTGCCCCAGCGGCGCATCAGGGATACAACTCTCTTGAGAATAATCGCCGCAAATAAAACGAACGAATGGAATGGATAGTTTATTTTCTGGGTTCCAAATAACGCGAAGTTAGGTATGAAAAAAAAAACCTGCCAGGGTTGCGAGTTTGTCCGAAAGGGATATCGCGGCCCCGGCACACAGGCAACGGAAGGAACACGGGTGGGTTTTAGTCAGTAAAAGTCTGACACTTCTCCCGCTCCGCCCAGAGCGGGAGAAGTTATTAGCCAATTTCAAACCCAAAAAAAAAAAAAAAAAGGTATGAAAAAATAGTTACAGGTTTTAACAGTGCCAGTATTCATATTATTATGCTGACTACCTCACTGTTAAATTCAATGTTTTGCATGTTCAGAACACACAAAAAGTTGAGCAAAAATTAGTAAACGGTCGATACTCAAATAAGATCACGCCCAAACCACGAATCAACACAACATAGCCACAAACAGGACACATTAATCAATTAGCAATACCGGTATCAATCATTTTAATAGCCACCCGTGACGTCATAACGCTTACAAATGACGTCACGGCACAGTGTCACTTCATAACTCGAGTGTACTATGTTCTATTGACAGCCAGTGTACTCCGGTACTAATCTCGACAAATTGACTGCGGTACATTGGCGGACGTAATTAATTGGCAGCTATTATTATTGCATAGGAAAATGTGGTTATTAGATTTTAGTACGTTATTATGTAAGTTGTTAGCTTTTTCTACAGATCGTAAAAACGGCTGAAATTTTATGAGTTATGAGGTCGATTCTTGAGTTTTAGCAAAGCGTTATTTGAGTTTTGTGTATTTTACCTTAATGTTTTGATTTTCTTAACTAGAATGTGCAAAATAAACAACTTTTCTTTGTTGCTTTTTCTCTACTTAGACTTTGAAATTCAGCCCAGCTCAATGAGACTACAATGTGGTCTCGAAATGTCGTAACGTAAACGTGAACGCAAAATATTTTACCTACCGTATTTACTACTTACCTCTAGTGCATCTTAGTGTACGAAACTGGTAACAATGACTGACGAACCTAATTTTATGAAAAACAATACAGCCGCAATATTGTTTATCGATAACAATGTTTGTCCCAGCACTATTTTCATAGTAAAATTATCCCATCAGGTAACCCTAACTAACCTCAAATAACCCGTTCCCGAACAACTGACTAACCTAATAAACTGATTATAACATAAAACAACTAAAACCAACTCAATAATTTATTACACCATCGTTGAATAATAAAACAGTTGGACGGTTTGTCAAAACTTTGTACGGGTCAGTTTCGTCCCGAAAGTGACTGTTTATTTTTCGGGCCATGTGTCGAATTTGGGTCATATTGTTATTTGCTGCGTGTCAATTATACTCGGGCGACTTGTTTGGCGAAATTAATTTGGGGTCATTCTCGCTTTTTTTTTCTCAGAGGTGAGCTGAATTTGAAGTGATAATGGTGTACGTGGGTACGTGTTATTAAAGGTATATTTTTTTGTTTTTGGAAAATGTGTACAGTTCATGGTCGTGAATTTTAGATTTTTATTTCGGTTTTAGCAGTTGTTTTAACGTTATTAATTCTTAATAAGAAGGTATGCTGTATTGATTATGAACTTAATTATCTGCTCAGAGTTGCATTATATTTATGACCTTTCACAAGAGGTCAAAATGAATGTCCAATAGTTTGCCATCGTTCAAGTCCCATGTGTTATTTTTTCTTGAGACCCTTTTACGATGACAAAGAACAACTTACGCTCCATGCAAAAATCCACCACCTTTTACCCAAAATCACAGTTACCTAACTTGCCAGACTTATCGTTTTCATGACGAAGGTGAACTTTTCAAAAGACAAATAAGGCTGGGTGATTAATTTGCACGCACGTGTATCTAGAACAAAGCTCGCGGCTGATACATTAGGCACGAGAAGCTGTTCTGTGTCGATGATCGTCATTAGTAGGGGTTTTTTAAGTAAAGAGTTTGATTAGAGCTTTCTGTTCTGATTGGGATTTGGGATTTCAATCATTCTTTTTTCTATCTTACAAAAATAGTTTTTTTTTATTTGACATAAGGGTGTTTTACTTAAATAATCGTCTTTTTCGAATTATTTTGAATGAAAAAGATAACGAAAAAAAATATATATACCAGTTGATTCTTCGACATGGTCATTAAAACCCTAGAGTTATGGCCTATGGGATATCAAAAGGAACACGTTTAATTATATATTTATTGACAAATTTCGTCCACAGTAAGTGTTAGTAGTACGTACATAATACTATGTTAGTCCTAAAGTGAATACATATATTTAAAAAATACATTCTATCAAATCAAACACTTAAATACATATAAAATACATTTAAAGTGATAATACTACCCAAAACTGCTGTTCATACTGTGCAATTGTGGTGAATATGCAACTCGATAAGTCTGAACAATTTACAACAATTGTTAAACCTTGCGCTATTTTCAGTTATTTTGAAAGGTAATACAATTGAAAGAAAGAAAGAAGATACATTTATTTAGCACAGACTAAGAGGCACACAACACAACATAATTATTTTACTACAAATAAAAACCTAATTAAAAAAGAAAGAAAACAAATAAAAAGTGTAAAGTGCGTTCTAAGATATTAGCAGGAAAGTGTGCCTCGCGGCTGCGCCAAATAGGCCTAGTTCAGCAAAAATGCCAGACAACTAGTGGCTGACGCTGGTTTTCAACTAGACCTGAAGTGTGAGGTGACGGATTTAAATCAGTTTTATACTGCAATGTGTATATGTCAATTGTATCTTTGTTTAATTCATGAAATTCGCTCGTACCTAAATAAATAATAAAAACAAAATATTCTACATCTACGTATTTCATAACCTTATAAAAGCGTAGTGTTGTTTGAAAAAAAAAAAACTACATCCAGAAAATATTACAACAGAATAAAAAAAATCTGCATGGGAATCCCTGCACACGGAGTAGGCACAGTTATAAACTGATATTATAAATGAAATACGAGTATTTTAGAAAAAATGTTTCAGTAAAGTAGAAAATATAAAGCCGAGGACAAATGGTGAATTTCAAAACCTTTGTCTCACAATATGGTCTAAGTTACAGTAATTTTTAGGGTTCCGTAACTAAAATGTGTAAATTGTAGCCTGAATTCAGAATGTGCCTTTGGGTCATCCTCACTACGTAGTGGATATAATCAAGCCTGCAAACGACTATTTCTGCCAAGTATGGAAAAAATATCTAAATAATTAGATCTGTCTTCTTCTTTTCGTGAGGTAAGTGACTAACCTGGTGTCAAGGTTTTAAAGACGCCCATGGGTCTCGACTTGGCTTCATATGCCGTCGATAAATATCTCTCAGGCATGCCGGTTTCCTCACGATGTTTTCCTTCACCGTTTTTGAAGCCAGTGATAATTATACAATACACACATTAATCCGAAAAGTCAAAGGTGCGTGCCCTGGGCACGCCACAATTGTGGCGATAAGTCCCCTCTTTGAGGAGTGGCTAGAGAGGCGCCACGGCGTCCTCATCTTCCGCCTGACGCAGGTCCTCACCGGACACGGCTGTTTCGGGAGGTTCCTGTACCGTATAAGGCGGGAGGAAACGCCCGGGTGTTACCACTGTGTGGATCGCCCGGAGGACACGGTGGAGCATACGGTGGAGGTCTGCCCTGCTTGGGCGGAGCACCGCTGTGTCCTCACGGAGGCGATCGGCGGCAGCGATCTCTCGCGTCCGGCCCTGGTTCAGGCCATGGTCCGGAGCGAGAGTGCATGGGAGGCCGTCACTTCCTTCTGCGAAGCAGTAATGCTCGCGAAGGAGGAGGTGGAGCGCGCGAGGGAGAGGCAAGATTCGCGCCCTCGCGTCCCTAGTCGCCGCAGGAGACGCCCCGGGCGTCGGGAGTCGCGAGCCGACTTCCGGCCACCGTTCTGGTAACTTATGTATTATATATAGAAAAAATATACCAGTTAGTTCTCTGGTATATTTTTTGCACACTATTTCGATACCAGCTCCCTAATGGCGTACAGTAAGACAACTTAGATGTAACATCGGCAAAATTCGTAAAACCGATCACCATCCGAACTGAGTGCGCTTTTAAAATCACCAATCTTTATTACTGCTTTAGGTGAAAATGATCTTTACGTAAACGCAATAACTTGTAAAGTCATATAACCAAATACATTCGTAAAATTTAAATGAATAAATGAAAATTTTCAAACTAAGTTGTGTCGTACTGTAACACTCTTTAAAATCATAATGCAAGGGTAGAATGCCTGCCAGGGTTGCGAGTTGGTCCGAAAGGGATATCGCGGCCCCGGCACACAGGCAACGGAAGGAACACGGGTGGGCTGATTTCCCACACAAAAAAAAAAAAAAAAAAAAAAAAAAAAAAAGTGTAGTGAAGGAAATTTGTAATCCATTGCTTCATAGGTTTGAAAAATTCGTCTGCTTAACAACGTAAATAACGCAATGAACGTGAGTGGTGAACTGTCAAAATGACAAGCATTGCGTGTGTTACGCAATTACCCCGAAGAAGAGGAAATCCGTATTAAAAAAAACGATAGCTTTCTAATCTCATTATTATTAATCTGTCAAAAATGGCTCAACTTTGACAAGTTTTTGACATTTTTTGTCGCTAAAATAAGATTACTTACGACTAGATTTTGAACATTTTTAAATATGAGAATTGGCCTGCTGAACTACGGAACCTCAAGAGCAATACAAACAATCGCGTGTCACCATTTTTAATATTAAATCTGTGGTACGGGTAGCAACTATGAAATTCCGGTGGTCAACGCCGCAAAGGTTAATTTGTCCGGCTTCGGGCAACCGTGCAGTGTAAATACCTCTCATATTTTTGCTTTAATGGAAAATTTTGTCACGGAACAGTGTGTCCGGACTTTTGGAGAAGGCATTTTGAAGACTGATTTTATACAGGGTGTTCGGCAGAAGGTTGAACATACGAAAATGGCGGATCCGTGGGGCCGTCTACTACGTTTTTAGGCCCAATAACAAGACCCAGGCCACAAGGGTTTTTTTAAATGTTTTTTTTTTAAATTTTTTCGGAATTTGTCGTTGCCAAAACTTCAAACGTCAATAATTTCATTTAAAAACAACAAAACTGGCAACATTTTATTTTTATTTTCATTTAAAGTAACTGTAAAATCTTATAAAATTCGTATTTCATGCAGATGATTGCTAGAAAAGTAAATACGAGCCCTTAAACTACAAACAAATAAAAAATTTATACCGAAAGCCAGACTTTGAACTGCGTTCAAAAAAAAAAACTAACCACTGTTAGTTTTTTTTTTGAACGCAGTTCTTGCCCAATCTTACGGTATGCAATATGTACAATTTCTCTTAAAACAACTAGAACAATTCGCCAATTTTAACTGCCTGGGACTTTTTTCACCGAAAGGATTGCGAAGGAAATTTGCGAAAAGTGAAATTAATTAACATACGAACCAATTTTTTTTTACGTAATAGATTCTACAATTATTCTAGAAAATAAATTAATAAAAAATTGACAGTTTTGTTGTTTTAAATGAAATAATTGACGTTTGAAATTTGAGCAACCACTAATTTCCTTTAAAAATTCGTGGTGCTAAAATTTCAGTTTTTTTCATTTATTCCAGTTATTTTAAAGGAAATTAAGCATATTGCATACCGTTAGATTGGGCATGAACCAAAGATGTTTTCGTAAAATTAGAACTGCTCTATCACTGTTAGTTTTTGTTTTAACGCAGTTCAAAGTCGGGCTGACGGTATTTATTTTTTATTTGTTTGTAGTTTAAGGGCTCGTATTTAATTTTCTAGCAATCATCTGCGTCAAATACGAATTTCATAAGATTCTACAGTTACTTAAGATGAAAATAAAAATAAAATGTTGCCAGTTTTGTTGTTTTTATATGAAATTATTGACGTTTGAAGTTTTGGCAACGACAAATCCCGAAAAAAAAAAAAAAAAACATTAAAAAAAAATCCTTGTGGCCTGGGTCTTGTTATTGGGCCTAAAAACGTAGTAGACGGCCCCACGGATCCGCCATTTTCGTATGTTCAACCTTCTGCCGAACACCCTGTATGACATAGCTACTTATGTGGAGGCAGCTATTATGGTTTCTGTGAAAAATATATAACTCCCTTTATGTAAAGGTATGAGGAGCTCGTGGCTAAGTAACAACAGCCGCACTGGTCGATCCATTAGGTTAAGCTACGCTTGCCGGGGTTGGTCAGTGGATGGGTGACCATCTTTACATACCGAGAATCCTCCGTGCCTCGGAAAGCACGTTAAGCCGTTGGTCCCGGCTGTCATTCCTGGATCTTTGACAGTCGTTACGAGTCGTCAGAAGCTCGAAAGTCTGACACCAGTCTTACCAAGGGGTATCCTATTACCCAGTTTCTGGTTTGTGGAGGTCAGATAGGCAGTCGCTTCATGTAAAATACTGGTATTCAGCTGCATCCGGTTAGACTGGAAGCCGACCCCAACATAGTTGGGAAAAGGCTAGGCAGATTGATTGATATGTAAAGGTATGAGAAACAGGGTGTAAAGTTTACTCATTCTCTATAGATAAGGGAAGATCCTCAGACCAGACGTCTGGTCTGAATGGGTAAACGGGCAGTTGCTCGGCGATTGTTGTTGGGACGTTGTATACACCTCTGACTTTTCGGATTCATGTGCGTATTGTACATGAATCCGAAAAGTCAGAGGTGCGTGGCTTGGGTTCGAACACGAGACCTATGAATTGGCAATCCGACGGTCACACCACTAGGCTATCACTGCTGCTATCTTGAGCACTAAATACCCCGTAATGTCCTGATTCATATATACCCTTTGTTGTTATCTGGTGATGTTAGATTCAATTCAAATATACGGTCAATTACACTGTTCATAAATAGTGATCCAGTGATTTGGCAATATATATCATATTTGAGTTACGAACCTGTTGTCTAAATCCGCTAGTTTATAGGTTATCAGCTGTCATGCATGACAGACTATTACTAACTACGTAGAGCTGGCAAAATACAAGATAATTAATAATACCTACGAGTTGAGAGATTTCCATTGATTTGAAATATTTCAAAAAGGGACTTTTGAAATACCAGCTCGATGACGAATGAATGACTGAGAAGGAGTGAATTACTTCTTCTCAGTAATTCTTCTGCTTCTTCTCAGTCTTCATCGTCCATGGACGTAATACCACTATACCAATTTCTGCCGGTGAACATCATTGTTGTATCAGGTTTGATGGGTGTGTCATTAAGAACCACCGAGACGGTCAAACGGTTTGATTCAAACATGAAGATTTTGGTTTGACTGACTTAAACCATTTTGTTCGTTTACACATCTAGTTTGAAAGGTTTGTCAAACATTCACGGGTTTGCAGCTCGTTTGATGAAATTTCATATTTTCATTGTGTTTGACGCGTCGTTTGATCGTCATCCGACGAGTTTGAACAAACACGGCTTAGTTTGCACTGGATTATGTAGCGTGATGTTGTATGCATTCTAAGAAAGTTCCTAAAATCATCTGGTGCGGTCGTTTCTGGCACTCTCTGTAGATGTTCGCGTGTGAAACAATGTCTTAATTTGTACCATTCTTTGGACCTAATTATTTTCTTTTCTTTTTACATTTTATGCAGAAGATGAATGTAATAAAGGTAAGGAAATCGCAATTCATGTTCGACGGCATTTCACAATTTATGCGTCACAAGTCTGATTACGGCGGCGTACAGAACCAAATTGCGCAGTGCTGTTTGATGAACCTTCAAACCGGCATCAAACGGTTTCATCAAACACGTAAGGTTTGAATCAAACTGTTTGACCGTCTCGGGGGCGCTTCGGGCGCATGAGATATTTTAGCTTTGGCCCTAGGATAGCAACGCATATTCAGCTGCCAGTATTGTAGATGCGAACCTATAAGAGGCGGCATATAAATAATGTGTAACTGAATGAATGCACATTACGAAATTAGTTTTTTCAGAATCGATTACTGAATCGATTTCTGTAATTTTTAATATAGGAAATAATGAAAACTACGTAAATTACAGTCACACTTCCACTGTACAGCCAAACAAACCAAAATGTATGAAGTACCTACTACACTAGACCTGTTGTTCAACTATACATATATGCGTACGTATGTACATTTGTAATGTGACGACAATTGTCTCCCATAGTCAGTACAACAAATTTAGTAAATAAACAATGTTTTATACATAATAGTAAAAATTGAGTGTATGTATTATGATTATAATTATAACACAATTCTGATTGGGAGTGGTTGGTGGTGTGCCTTAATTCCGGTTCATGTTGTATAATATATCTACGGTGACCACAAATGTATTGCTTGTTTACCATTCAATAACAAAAAGATTATCTATTTCCAGTACTGTCTATATGTTAATTCGTGAAGCAAAAACTTTGTACCGCTTTTTACGAAAATTACGAGGAGCGAGGAGTATGAAATTTGGAACAGTTAAAGTTAATATGGAGAATGAGTGCAGAAAGCTTATATTTTTATATAATATGCATTAGAAATAAATTAAATTAATAAAAAATACGTTACCATGTGTTTGACACAAGATTGACACAAGACCTTAGAATCATGACATGGCAGCATGGAATTAGTATGTACTATACGAATTAATTATTTTTTAAATGAATTATGGTCGAATTTCAACCAGTAGGCGACCACTAGCTAAAATAAAATTATGTGGGGCCTAACATAGAATAAATAACATGTCCAAGTTTTAATGATTTAGTACATCGTTGTCATGTCGGTACGACTTGCGTTTTGTGCGGCTTCTGTGCCACGGACAAGCCAGAGTTTGTTCTCAATATTATATTTTACTACTTGATAACAAAGTATGACCTGGTTAACTAACTTTCGATAACTAGTAATAAGTAAATGATCCAGGCTTAATCCAGTCTTAGAGCTTTTTGCATTTTTTACAGTCTGAGGGTCTATACCAACCCTCACGCCCCTGCCACAGAAGACGCCCTGGGTGTCGGGAATCCCAGGCCGATTCCCGGCCACCGTAGGCGCTAGCCTGCGGACGGTGAGCAATGGGTATCTCGCGGTCCGATAAGGACCAGGCCCGGGTCGACCGCGACGGCGCGTTGTGTTCCATGCCTCAGTAATTTGAAAATTTCACAAAAAAATAAAAGTGTCCAATGTAGAGAATGACTATCAGTTCATGAATTAGCATGGTGAAAAACGAGTGTTGTTAAGGACAGTCAAAGCTCAGATAGTTTAATAGTTTTATAGGTAAAAATAGGTATAGATCTAACGATCTTGTGGCGGCATCTATATCGCCACATGCGAACTACGCATTAAAGACCTGACATCACACAAAATCCTGCATCGCGCGAATAGAGTCTACCGCGCGATCAGCATATATATAACGTCCCCGACATCAAACTGGGCGGTTGCCCACCAGATACGATACTCGTCTGGTCGGAGGATCCTCCCTTTCCTAAAGAGGATGAGTGAACTTTTCACTCTGTTCGTCATACCTCTAAGATCTATCTAAATCTAACTAACCTGTATTTTTCCACTGCAGGGCAAAGGCCTCCCTCTCTCTTTTCCACACAACCATCAGATATCATCATCATCATTTATGTCGAGACGTCCACTGCTGAACATAGGCCTCCCCCAAGCACCGCCACTTCGACCGGTTCTGTGCTTCCCGCATCCAGCGGATTCCTGCGGCCTTTACCAGGTCATCGGTCCACCTTGAGGCCTTCCAACGCTTCGTCCTCCGGTACGCGGACGATACTCCAGAACCCTTCGACCCCATCGGCCATCTGTTCTGTGAGCAATGTGCTGCCACTTATAGCTTCGCAATTCTTCAGGCTATGTCGGTTACCTTGGTTCTCCTGCGAATCTCTTCTTTTTTGATGAAGATGATGAGATGATGATGAGAACCTTTAGATATCTTTTCTTAAGTATCTACTAAGACCGCTATATCACAATATTAAAACCGAACTGAACCCGGTAAATTAGTTCTAAGGAGAACTACCAGTATCAGTTAATCGTCTGAAAAAAACCACTAAAGCGTTGCTAAATACTGTCATTTAATTATAGAGGGGCAAACTAGTGCATATAACCAAATTACCTGTCAATGTAATTTTTCCAGCCCAGTTTGCTGGTCGAAAAAGTTGTATCAAAGCTGTTGAAGCTACGATAACTTCTGTTCACAGCGTCAAAACAGCTTGAAAATCGGTTTAACCACAATTTCCGTAGTCTGGCTATACGGCTATATGGCTATATGCGCTAAATCGTGTAACATTATTATGTCTCGGGGTGGAACTTGAGCGTCCCGTGTGCACTGCGCCCTGCTATGTTAGGGTGGGTTTACACATGTAAGAAAATGCATGTAGAGATGAGTAGGAACTTTTTTCTTTTCCCAACTATATTGGGGTCAGCTTCCAGTCTAACCAGATGCAGCTGAATACAAGTATTTTACATGGGGCGACTGCCTATCTGACCTCCACAACCCAGTAACTGGGTAATACGATACCCCTTGGTAAGACTGGTTGTCAGACTTTCGGGCTTCTGACGACCCGTAACAACGGTCAAAGATTTACGAAGGACAGCCGGACCAACGGCCTAACGTGCTTTCCGATGCACGGAGGAGGTTCGGTATGTAAAGATGGTTACCCATCCATAGACCAACCCCGGCAAGCGTAGCTTAACCTGATGGATCGAACACAGATGGGGTCGTGGCCGTGTGGGAGTATTATTGCTACGACTTTTTTTTTTTTTTGAGGTTTGGAAACTATCAAATAACTTCTCCCGCTCTGGGTGGAGCGGGAGGGCGTGTCAGACTTTTACAGACTAAAACCCACCCGTGTTCCTTCCGTTGCTTGAGTGCCGGGGTCGCGATATCCCTTTCGGACAAACTCGTAACCCTGGCAGGCATTGGCTCTTACGGACCCCGTCAGTTGGTGTTGACATCTCTTTGAGGCGCGCGTGGAACACAACGCGCCGTCGACCCGGGCCTGGTCCTTATCGGACGGCGAGCTACCCATTGCTCACCGTCCGCAGGCCCGCGCCTACGGTGGCCGGAAGTCGGCTCGCGACTCCCGACGCCCGGGGCGTCTCCTGCGGCGACTAGGGGCGCGAGGGCGCGAATCTTGCCTCTCCCTCGCGCGCTCCGCCTCCTCCTTCGCGAGCATTACTGCTTCGCAGAAGGAAGTGACGGCCTTCTAATTATTGCTACTCCTCTGCCTAAACCTTCGCGGATTACAGGCGTAATGTTATGTCAGCATGGGAAGTTTTGCGTAGATGCTTACTAATAATAGTTACCATTATGTTAGAAACCTATCACCTACCTTAACTGCATATTCTAATCAAACTATTTCGAATAACAACATTGTAAACACATCTTTAACTGCCGCATAAATCGGACCTCGGTCACAGATTAATTAAGATGGGACACTCCCTAAAGTCATTTAAATAAAAAGCGACTCCTGCTACGACACAATAAAGTGCAATTCAGGTCGTACAGCGCTAATTACCTATAGTTGTCACGTAGAAAGCCTCTCTTTCTATCTCGTAACTCTTAGATCTTCTGACTACGTTACAGTCACTGAATTGGCCCAACAAGTCGAGCACGCCGCGTAATTCTTGCTTCATACCTAAGTCAAATTCAAAGTCGAAGTCAAATAATTTATGTCAATTAGGCACATAAAAGGCAGTTTTGAATGTCAAAATTTACAAAAAAATAGAATTAATTCTAGTCGCCCCATCCTAAAGGTTGTTTTCGTATGGAAAAGAATGGGCAAGAAACTCCAACGTTACTCTTTTAAAATGTTTTACAATATTTTGTATACATTAATTATATAATTATATGTGAAGACGATGCACCTGCAATAAGATTACTATACCACAATAGGTAAAAATAATTAAAAAATGAGGCAATGACAGATCAATTAATTATGTGAAAAGCGGAGTGTCCCATCTGTTTTATTCATCTGTGCCTCAGTGCAATTTCTAGTGGCGCTCCAAGACTCGCACTACGGAACAATAAATCTGAGAGCTACGTCTCACAGGTGCTAATTATTGCTACGTGGTGTCATTACTAATTAGTAATTAGGAAATTGTGTTTGCTGCTGTTCTTTTATGGGGTAATTAATTTTAGTGGTGTATGGGGTAGCAAGTTTTGTAGTCGTAGGGAAAAGGATTAGTTAAAGGAATATTAAAACGGAAATTGTGCATTACCTTATTTTTATTTTTTTGTGTTCCGTTTTTTTTCAACATCATTACAGTTTTAATATTTACAAGTGACTACATGACAACTTATAACGAATTAATTAATAAATATAGCAAAATTATATACTAACTTAACTAAAACTAAACAACATCGAACAATTGATATACCACTAGCATTGATTGATTGATATGCTGGCCGCATTGCCACGTTGAATGGCAATGCTTAGCCTCTGCCCAAGGTAAAAACCAGCCCTTGGGTCACGGGAAGTGTCAAATAGCCGTTTTGAAATTTCATTAAAGAGGCCGTGAGCAATGTTTTTGTAATTCAGAAACAATATGATTTCTTCTTTATACATCAGAAGAAATAGGATTATAACTTCTTTAATGTAAATCAAAATGTGTGTGTGTGGTGAGGAAGGGTTTAAGATCGATATTCTGAACCCATCTTAATGAATTCTTTGATTGTAATCCGATGAATACAATCAATAAATTCATTAAAGGAAACATCTTACTCACTACATATTATATTATTATAAAACAAAGTCCCCCCCGCCTCGTCTGTGTCTGTCTGTCTGAACGCGATAAACTAAAAACACAACCGAACGGATTTTTATATGGTTTTCATTAATGAACGGAGTGATTCAAGAGGTGTTCAGCCAATTTACACAAAACCTTGATGAATTATCATCAAGGTTTTGTGTAAATTGGCTGAAATATGACAATGATTGTGGAAGATGTCGCAAAAAATCGTGTCGTCTCTATACTGGCGTGCGCCGCGTAAACCAATGGAGTTATATGAAAACAATATATACAGACATTGTTGACTTGGAGTAACACATGGTACTGGTACTTTTATTTTAATCCCAGGAGTATGTCGCCCCCTGCCAGGGTTGCGAGTTTGTCCGAAAGGGATATCGCGACCCCGGCACTCAGGCAACGGAAGGAACACGGGTGGGTTTTAGTCAGTAAAAGCCTGACACGCCCTTCCGCTCCACCCAGAGCGGGAGAAGTTATTTGATAGTTTCCAAACCTCAAAAAAAAAAAATACGGGGGCAAAAGCTAGTGATTTCTAAAAACTAAAACTTTCAAAACACTCCTCTTCATACAACATTAGTATTCACTTTCCGAAAATGATAACACAGCACTTGTATAACCTAACGACGCTTAAAATGTACACCCCCAAACTTGGTACTACACAGTTAACCCGTAACCCGGCCGGCAACTTAACCCTAAAGTTTTTCTACTTAATCTTCGCGTGGGGGTCTGACGGGGTATTAATCTATTGGACCGGAGCTGCTTATAAGGTTTCCAAGTATACCCGACTCTTATTTGCTGGGTGTTTAGATTGGAAAATATAATTGAGAACCTTTTCAATTCTACCAGAAGATTAAGACTCATTTAGAAGTTACGGTTGTAAGTGAGGTTGCGTAATTTCGGTAAAATGCACGTGCGTAAGCATCTCATTATCATCTGTTTCATCACCACTGCTCTCAAAACGGTGAAGGAAAACATCGAGAGGAAATCGGCATGTCCTTGAACCAATAATTCGAAAACATGCGACATCTACTAACCCGCACTGGGCCCGCGGGGTGCATTACGGCCCACTCCCTCTTATAGAGCTATGGGAACATTATAGACTGATTAATATGAGAAGAATTTATGAATTTGAACAATCACGAATTTTATTATGGCCCTCTGCCGGACAAAAGCCTTTCCAAGTCTTGCATAAATCAGTCTTGTGCTTCCCGCATCCAGTGGATTCCTTCCACCAGCTCTTCGGTTCACTTTGTAGCTATGAGGTGGACCGAAGACCACGTATCGGAAGGCGTATCGAACGTGGGAAGCCTCCCTGGATGCGCCTTCCGTTAAGCGGTCGCCACACGAAAAGCCGATCGTTGTAACCTTCAACATCATTTAAACTTGCAGACGATTACGTATTGGTTATAGTGTTATTATAGTTTGACCGAAACTTCTGTACCGCGTATGTGTGCGACGAGACGAGGGGGCAGTGCGGGCCGCTAAATCATCATTGCACAGGGCGTCCCAACGCTCATTCGTCAACGGTGCTCCCCGGCTGGCCGCGTTCCTAACGCGCGGTACAGCGTCAAACTATAGCTGTAATGGTGATTATGTAACACCAGTCTTCCCTTTCAATAGAACTCCCATAATGATAACGGTAGGACAGCCTTTCTCAGATAGCAATTCTTAGCACTAATGTCTACCAAAAGTACCCATTACAGTAACCATTCTATCTGGAGAACATTGAGGAATAAGTACTGAAAACCTAGGCTAGCCATTTGTTCCTCTCTTGGATTTGAATGAGGACAAATTTGAAATTTAAATCGCGCCGTTTAAGAGAATTGATGGCGGCGTAGTCCTCGGAATTTCACGTGATGTAGGCACCCAATTACTCGTGATTGCTATTTGGATTATGTTTTTTATCTGATTGAAGGTAAGAATGGAATGGAAATCTTTTTGGAAGGTTTTCGGAGACTCTGCGAGAGATGATTTAATTGATTTTGGCGCATCCTGGGCACTGGACAGTCAGTTCAGATATCAACCCTATCAACTGGTCAATCATCAACCTGTTTGTTTTGATTGCCAGTTAGCTACGAGTTGCGTAATCTGAAATCGATATTAATTTGATTATAATTGATATTTCTTTATTTTCCCTCATCCTTATCGGATAGTTTTCTTAATAATCTTCTTCTTAGCAGTCGACGTTACTGTGATGATGAATCTTGTTTATTACTTTCTTAGGCCAAAGTCAAATTACTACGCAAGGCAATGGATATAATAGGTTTGCTATTTAAGGCGACGATAACCGACTTTTAATGATTTTATACTGAACATCACGTCTAAACCAGTAGTGTTAATGATTAGGAAAAAATATCGAGCGTCTCAGTGAAGGTAAAGTACGTACGTCAGACGTAACATAACAAAATCATGCTTGTATTCCTCGAAGAAAGGTGTACCTTCGAATTTTTTGGTTCTTGGACGTGCCGGTTTCCTCACGATGTTTTCCTTAAAGCGACACTGCGACTTTTAATGATTTTATACTGAAGATCACGTCTAAACAAGAAGTGTTCATGATTAAGAAAAAATATTGTTTTTATTATATTCTTAAAATAATATATAAATATGTAAAATTTGCACACCGAAATAAAAGGCATTATAAGAGATCGATATATTATCACAAGAACCTTCTGTACCTTATTTACGCAAATAAATGATTTTTGTTTTGTTTTGTTTTGTATTTTAAGCATTTTCTTAATAACTTAATATACGAATATTTTACATTATGTTTATATTACATAGTGAAATTAATTAGTAAAGTTATGTTTAAGGCGGATAAAAAACTGAGAATCACGCAAAATCTGTCAAGCGTATTTTTAAACTTTTGAAACTTTCACCATTTTAAAGATAATTTAATGATTGATCTTTTAGTATAAATATTTTATTAAAATACCTTTTGTTTTATGTATAATATATTAATAATGCGTCTTATTTGGGACAGCGCTCCTTGATGGGCGAGTCCTATCACTGGCTGGCTATCACGACGCGTTGCGTGAGCTCAGTACAGAACACGTAAGCTAACCACTCAAGGTCACTGGCATATATCTGCGTCTTAAGTACATAGGGCTTACTTTGACTGCCCCGTTGGTCTCGTGGTTGCAAGCGCGACTGTTGAGCGTGGGGTCTTGGGTTCGATTCCCAGGTCGGGCAAGGTGTTACTGGGTTTTTCCATTAGGAATTCCTTAGTAACAGCTCGGAGTTTGGAAGTTGGCGGTGCGATACCACCGTGCCTCGGAAAGTACGTTAAGCCGTTGGTCCTGCGTTTGATATCTCTCCGGTCAGGTCGGATTGTCGTCCCATCGGACTATGAGAGTGAGGGAAGAGAGAGTGCAGCTGTGTGCACTATAGTAGGTAATGCGAGCTGGTATCCGCAACTCCACGTCAAAGCGCGTATTTTGCGTACGGGTGGGAAAATCGGTTACTGGATCCACCCCAGCTCCTCAAAGAAGGCCAGCAACGCCTTGGTGTCACTGACAATCTCACGTAGGGTACCTGGGTTACCGAAGTACTTTGCCCTGTATGTGGCGACCACCGGGCAGTATAACAGCACATGAGCTGCTGTCTCGTCGTCCTCCATGCAGGCCCTGCACAGCGGACTGTCTGTGACTCCTATAACAAAGAGGTGTTTATTAAATGACCCATGGCCAGTTACAGTTGCTGTGACTGTTCGCAGCTGTTGTTTCGTTAGTCGGAGAACCTGTTTCGTGAGGCGGCCATCAGTTGCAGGGAGTGCCTCCTTGGCCTGCCTGAACTGCTTGTGTACTATAATATCACCAGCTGGTCTCCGCTGAGACTGGCCGCCATGGCCGAAATTCGGTCTGGAGGACTGTTATTAGATAGGACTTAAATCACATAATCACTTTTAGCCAGAAAAGTGTGTGTGAGAAAAGTGAGTGCACTTCTGCATATCCCTTTGGTTATTACAGGCCTGATATTAAGTATATTAACATTCCTATCCAAGTCCAAACGAATTCGCATTCTTAATATCTTCTATCTTCTTCTATCTAGTTACATTAAAAAAAAATAGCTAAATGTGTTGCTAAGCGCCAAACTCGAGAATGAATGCACGAAATTGTATAATTCTTTTTTTGTTGTGTTCGTTATTCTTAGGACAGCGCGTCGTGTTCCACGCGCGCCTCAAAGGGATGTCAGCAACAACTGACGGGGTCCGGAAGGACCAATGCCTGCTGGGGTTGCGGGTTTGTCTGAGAGGGATATCGCGGCCCCAGCACATTGGCAACGGAAGGAACACGGGTGGGTTTTAGTCAGTAAAAGTCTGACACTCCCTCTCGCTCTGCCCAGAGCGGGAGGAGTCATTTGATGATTTGAAAAAAGGGTTTGTATAAAAGATAGGTAGGTGTAGGTAGTTAGGGTAGGTAGGTATGTAAGTGGTGGTTTCCTACTGTGAGACAGTCGTCTCGCAGAAGGAGGCTGCGGAAAGGGAGAGGGAGATCTCGTCCACTCACCCGGCCCGCAGCAGGCGCACCGGGCGTCGGCGGAGGGCGGATAACGCCCTCTTCCAGCCCCCCTAAATGGGTCCAGGGGTGACGGACTCGGGGACGTCCGTCGCCCCCCACACATCAGGACCCGAGGTGGCGGCGCGTAGTATTCCACGCGCGCCCCTCTGAGACGTCGCGGGGGGAGTCAAACACCTCACTCCCCCCCCTGACCCGCGAGGAGGCCCGCAGTGGCGGGCCGGCACCAGCCGGGGGTTGCGGAAGATTTCAAGTTCCCGCGACCCCCGGCGTAGGTGTGAGTTGGAACACCGGGGTGGTTTTTAGTCAGTAAGAGTCTGACAGACCCCTCCGCCCGCCCCAGGGCGGAGGACATCCATGAGGATTTTCCACCCCGGAAAAAAAAAAAAAAAAAAAAAAAAAAAGGTAGGTATGTAAGTAGGTAGGTAGATAGGTAAGTAGGAAGATAGGTAAGGTAGGTAGGTACGTAAGGTAGGTAGGTATGTATGTAGGTAGGTAGGTGCGCCGTAGATAAGTATATAGTGCTACTCGTGCGAAGCAGGGGCGGGCAGCTAAAAACTTATAAAATTACGTTTCAATAACATAAAACTGTTGTAGAACGGTCGCACCTATAACACAAAGCCAGCCATACGTCTGGCTTGTTCCGGAGCTTTTTACTACGTTCCACTGAAAATATTTTTCAGCAAGCACGCAGTCACGGGTAGTTGCCCACTTTACATTATGGTTATTCGAGGTTTCTTGTTGCCAAACGCAAAGCAAAGCAAGGTAAACGTGATGATCTGTTTTAGCATTGAAAATGCTTTTTCGATCGGTCATATCCTATCATCCTCAATTATTCAGATAGAGAAATGAAAATAGTATCAAAAGATGCATTACTAAAAGGGCTACAATTCCTGTTTTTTTTTTTTAGGAAAACAATTAATATTTTTTTTTTTATAAAAATAAAATAAATGCTTGTTTTTTACAGTTTCTTTTTTCAAAGAATCTTCTCAAAAACGAAAATATATATCGAAAAAAAAAAGTAATAATCCAGGAGAATTTAAAACGATTCAAAATGATACCATTATTCTGGTTTCGATGGGATTATAATTAAGGGTAGAGGTTTACTCCTTTCGGGGACACCTTTTTAACCTTAGCCTTAATTAAATAAAGTCATTTTCAATGCGCCGGAAGGTCATGGGACCATGAGTTTTGTGAACTTTTATCTTTATTTTGCAAACTGACAATTTGTGTTGTATGTATTTATTCACAGCCTTGGGAATGTGATACAATGTTGGTATACCTGGGCGATATGATGTTTTCACCCGAGCAGAGGTTGGTGGATCAGGTACTGGTAAATAAATGTGTAAGATTCGTCTGACTCCTTAAAATCCTTGCATCGTTTGGTTCTCCACAACCTTCATTAGATGGTATGGCTTTTGTCAACCTATGGCTGTGTAAGAGTTGAATTAGGGAAATTGTCAAAGGGACAGACACCGGAAAGCCTGATAAACTAACTACGAAAATGGTGACCTATAGGTTTTAGGTATCTGTTTTCCAATTTTGTCCTAGAATTTGTGAAATTCGGGAGAATGCGTGCAGTTCCATTGCACGCACTAATTCTATTAAGTTTATTTTATTAGTTTCTTTCAAGGTGACATTTATTTTTGTGAATAAGACGGGTTTTTATGTGATGGGTTACCAGATAGCTTGACGACAAACAAGGTGGAAAGTGATTACCGCCACCTTTCAAGTTCATTAAAGTAGCTTAGTAGCTATCAAAACTATTTATTAATACTCTGCGATAGTTAAAAATACACGTAAACTTAATTAAAAATCCAAAGTATAATTAAAAAACAAAACAGACAAGTTACAGTGCAAAAAGGAGATCGCACTGTAAAATGCAATTTGCTTACTTACTCCACGTGCTAACTTGACTGTGCTTCACAAAAGACTTCTGTTAACAAACGAGACTAAAACTGTGCGCAAAATAGAAACACGGTTAAGGACATAGAGTGTTTACAGAGTGGTTTGGAAGATCTGTAGGTAGAAAACTGTTTAAAAAGTTTTTATTGTTCACTTTTTATTTGTGATACAGTGGGCTTCAGAAAAACCTCACTCCCTTGCATTGTTGTTTACAATAATAGGGGGTGAGGTTTCTCTGGAGCCCACTGTACCTACCCCACAAAAGTACGAATAGGTACACACGGCTACACATCAAGCTATACATTTCCAGTTTATGCTGATCTCGCATTGTATAGGATTTCCGTACAATGCGAGGTCAGCTTATACTGGAAATGCCACTACCCGCTATGTAAATAACAGTGAGAGGAACTTATTATATTATAACACCCTTAAACGCTAATTGGGTAAAATACGCCACCAAACTAGTACACCTCAGTAGAACTAGAGGGCATAAATGACAGACACCATTAAATATTGGAGGAACTATAAATTGAAGTTTAAGTCCAAGGAAATTTGAGAAAACATGTAGTCTTTGCGCCGTGAATTTACTAAGACATATAACATATTGTCCTAAGCGTTCCCATGACGTTCCACAAAAATATGACCTATCTACATCTCCCTTCTCTTTGGCCCTATCGAGTAAAGAAGTTCCACCTCATACAGTAGTGTGTGTGAGTTAAAAAACACTCATTTTCAGAGCGGACACCCGTCGCCTTTGTTCTCTCACTACCGATCGCACTTTGCCTAACTACCTGCTATGATTACAGGTTATTCTGATAAAGTTTCAGGTGAGGAGGAGGTTTAATTTGTCTTGTTTCTAAGGTGCTAGATAAAGTGTTTTCTTTACGGTTACTTTATCTTGTTAATGTCATGGCTCGAAGAAAACGTCAAATCAACTTTATGAGACTTTATGTGGATTTGCAACCAACAAATTGTAAAGTACCAGACTAATTATTCGGATATCGCCGAGTGAATTTTCTTCCTCGTGTGACTAGCACGGCGGTATTTCAAATGTTGTTAGCCCAAAACTTCGCCTCTTCCACGGCGTTGTCTGTGGCTGTAGAGGTCACTTTGTTTGCTTTTTTGGGGACTCAGAGGGCAGGGTATGAGGTGAAGCATGGTTTGCGACACAGCTCCAAATCCAAACTCTGCTGCTGTTCTGTCGAGGTAGCTCCACTTTACCAAGTTGGAGTTACATCTTCCTACTTGGGTCCGGAGGCAGTTCAGAGCGAATTGGAGTTCTGAGTAAAGCTTGTCTCTGTCCTTCTGGATGAAAATAAGACCGAGAAAAGGACTCTGTAATGGTTAACAGCAAATCACCTTTGTCAACCAACCACACTCAAGTTAAGTGGTGGACTACAGCTCACTGATTTTCTTTGAGACGAGGCCTGAGCCCCAGCAGTTTAAACATTATAGGCTGTTTATGTTCCAGAGGCATGAGGAACAGGGTGTAAAGTCCACTCATCCTCTATAGAAGAGGGAGGATCCTCCGACCATACGGGTGTCGTATCTGGCGGGCAACTGCCTAACGATTGATGACTGTTATATATATGGCTAGCTGCGCCCCGCGGTTTCACCCGCATAAGTCTCGATCCCGTGGGAATATCGGGATAAAAAGTATCCTATGTGTTAATCCAGGTTATAAACTATCTGTGTGCCAAATTTTATCCAAATCTGTTCAGTAATTTTTGCGTGAAAGAGTAACAAACATCCACACATATACATACAAACTTTCGCGTTTATAATATTAATATTATTATATTATATATTATAGTAGGATGTTGGCGCTGTAAACTCTAATTGCGCAATACAGGATTTGTGTGACGTCAGGTCTTTGATGCGTAGTTCGCTGGGCGATGTAGATGCCCCACATCGTAATTCACTAATAATTGCTGCACTTTTTTTATTGTTTTACCCAGTCGAAATTCGATGAAAGATGGGCTCGTGGTTAATTAATAACAGCTGCGCGGGTCCATCGATCAGGTTAAGCTACGCTTGCCCTGGGCGGTCCATGGATGGTTGGAATCTTTACATATCGAAACCCCTTCGATGCTTAGAAAGCCGTTGGTCCCGGCTGTCATCTTTGGCAGTCGTTACGGGTCGTTAGAAGCCCGAAAGTCTGACAACCAGTCTTACCAAGTACCCATTAACTTGATTGTGGAGGTCAGATAGGCAGTCGCTCCATGTTTAATACTGCTATTCAGTTTTACATTCAATTTAAATATAAAAATTGTTCTTTTACTTTCAAAACCGTGAAGTCTTTTCACACTTACAGATTGCAGGAAATCTAAGATATTTTATAAAATGAATTCTATGTAAAAGACGTCCGTTCTCATGGTCTGTTCTCATATTTCTTTTAATAACTTCTCACCTGTAAGATTTCTTCAGCGGTAGCCGATGAAGGGAAAATTGAAAATTATTATTATGAAAAAGCTATTTTTCAATAGAAATTTATAGGTCTTGAAGGATGTATTAATAAACTGGGGGTTCTGGTTATTATTGTGTGTGTAATATCGAAAAGGATGTCACTGATTTTTATCTTATTTTCTTACACCATTTTATTTGTCCCAAATGTACTAAGTTTGATGTATGTCGTGTCACTGTGATCAGGAAAAATAGCACAATATCTATACTATCCTATATTATCAAATGAGCAATATTTGTGTATGGCTAATAATTTAAATTATGTTTTGTGTTGCTTAATGTAAATTATTTTGAATACTATTATATAGCATCTTTTTTTTTATTCTTCTAACTGAACAGACAGCTGTGCTGCTGGGGAGTTTGTTGCGCCACTTCTTCTTCCCAACTAATGCACTAGGAAGTGGTGAAGGGTGGGCGTTTTGGGGGACTGTCTTATGTAATTTTGACGTTCGAAAAGTGCTGATACTCAGCCTAGTTCGAATAAATGACTTTTGATTTTGATTTTGATTTTATGTTACCGGCAATCTGTATATTCCGGTAGTCTATACAATACCTAGGCAATGTATAGAATACCTAAAACTTTTAGGTAATGTATGAAATATTATTTATTTTATACTTTCCCTAGGCATTCTATACAGTACCGAGTGCACAGCCGGCAATGTGTAAAAATAAACAAGTTTTTTTTTTTTAATTGTTCAATTTTTGGTATGCAGTAGACCTACTTCTTATTTTTACAGAACTGTTTTGTTTCCTAAGTTTTCAATATTATTACCTGATTATTTATAAGCAAATTAGATTATGTTACTTAAACCAGAAGAGTTTTAAGTTTCACGTTAATTTTATTGTGATTTTACTGTAGTTATCGAATGGTACTAAGTTCCTTTTTTTAAAGATTATTTTAAAGAATAATTAATTTAGTAGGAGCTGTTTTATTTGTCCGTCATTTTATAGGTAAGTACTATAGAGGAAACTTACATCTGACCAATTTGGAAACAAGATATAAGTGTCGAATTGAGAACCTCCCCCATTATTTTCGTCGGTTTAAAATCACGTGCACACGATGAACACATCTGTTAGCAAGTATTACTATTAGCGGCCGTGTAAAGCAAGCAAGATAGTAGTTGCAAGCAAGATAGTCCTTACGGTGTATAGATGTTCGATTCTCCCATGGTACTTACATAACATTGATAAATATAGACCAAATCTATTTACTTTACATATTGCCGGTGAACCAGCAGGTATTCTATACAATCCCTGGGAAATGTATGCATTACCTAGGCAAAGTAAGAAACGGACAATAATATTCATAATATTTCATACATTGCCTGGACGCCTCATGTATTCTATACATTGCCTAGGTATTGTATAGAATACCTGAATTATACAGATTACCGGTAACATATATAAATATATATGTATATACATATATTTGTAATCACGTTCACGAAAACGGCTGTAACGATTTCGATGAAAGTTGCAGTATAGCGGTTACCTAGGACGAAAAATCGACCAAGCTAGGCCTCATATCTGGGAAAATTCGTTTTCTCTGTATTTTCACCCGATCAGAGCTCGGTCGCCCAAAGTTTAGAACAAGATGGCTACCTAGAATAATGACATGGCAGCATGGAATAAGTAAGTACCTACCTAATATCATGGCAGTATGGAATTAGTATGTACTATACATGGAATTAGTATGTACTATACATGGAATTAGTATGTACTATACATGGAATTAGTATGTACTATACATGGAATTAGTATGTCCTATACATGGAATTAGTATGTACTATACATGGAATAAGTATGTACTATACATGGAATTAGTATGAACTATGAGCATTCTCTATTTTCACCCGAGTAGAGCTCGGTCGACCAGGTACTTAGTAACAAACCTGCACAATAAGGTTTGATTGATGCTAAAAATATAACTTTAGATTGCATACTAATTGTGCGTTGTTGCAAGGACGGCAACGCGTCCACATTTTCCTTGATGTTGTATCGTTATTGGGCCATGGGTTGGGTCATCGTTATCCAACAAATGATATAAATAAAACATTTCATGAAGGTACCGACTCATAACTTTTGAAACAATTTCTTTACAAAATGTTCTTCGCTTGGCATCACTCTTTCTGCTCATCCCAAAAGGTACTAAGCGCGATCTTTTAGAACACATCTAGATTTTTTATGCCTCGCATAAAAGTACTGATCCTATTATTTAAAGTACGATGATTGTATGGTTGGCAAAAAAGTTGTACGAATATTTTTCGAGTTTATGTTTTCCATTCTTATTTTAGCAGTCAGGCTGTGATAGCCAGTAGTGGTACAGTTTTCAGATTTCTCCTAAGTAAGTAAGTAAGTAAGTAAGTATATTTATTTGTTTAAACATGGTATACATACATTGCATGCAAGATATTACAGTAGAAAAGAAAGTTCAAACATGTTCAGCCGCGTGACGTGGCGTACAAATTGTTGAGTGGCGTACAGTTGCTGGGTTTTAAACCGGGACTACACTTATTAAATTCAAAATGATAAAATTACTATAACAATCGTACTACATTATCAATACAATTCAATTATCAATTCTATTCAATGTCAGTTCAATTATCAATTCAATTCAATGTCAAGTTAATTATTAATTCAATTATGTCAAGTTAATTATTAATTCAATTCAATGTCAATTCAATTAAGTCAGACAATCTACGAAATTATGCCAAAGAAAATGTAGCACAATGATAATAAAAACAACTGATCAAGTGCATGTCGAACCACGCACAATAAAGGGTTGTGATAATTAATGTTAAGAACAAACTTAACTTTTTATTTGAAAACAATCATGTTCTCCCCTACATCGATATACGTCACGGTCAATTCTCCAACTGCAAATGTGAGTGTAATCTCAAAAATAAATTGTTTATGTGATAAAACTACAAATTAACAATTTGCTGACATTTTTCTTTACTTGTCTGTGATTTGAGATCTTGCTTTTTGCCAAACATGATTCTAAGTGAAATGAAATGAAATTATGAAATGAAATGGCCGTATTTTCTTATTGCGTTGACTAAGATTTTTTTGTGCTCCTAGAGACCGTAGACTTACGTATTTTATATTAATTTCAACTTGATACCTCCACGCATTCCTGAGAAAAGGGGTCTTTACGGATAGACAGACGGACGGGCAACTGTTCCGTTTTTTTCCTTTTGAGGTATGGAACCTTTTTTGAAACAAATTAACCTACATTTTCTGATATATTCCCAATCCACCATTCAAAATCGAATTACTGCATTTTCGTTTCAACAAAAAGAACACGTTTCCAAGAAATAAACTTTCAGAAACAACTTGTGAAACAACAACTCAATTTAACACAACTTTTTTGCTAACGCTACAAAGGTAAGAGCGTTTTAATATGCTAATGGTCTAAAATAAATTTGGCATAGGCATTTTATGGGGGAATGAAGTATAAATTCAATTTTCCCCAGGGGAAGGGGGTTGGGGGATTTCGATCTTAGGGGTATATACGTCCCCAGAGTTTTCGGTCCCCAAGGCTTTATATCTCGGAGATAATCATGGTATAAGGCTTTTCTGTCTTTCAGATTATCTAAGTAAGCATAACATTTGATAGGCCCGTTTTATAGTTTTATTTAAGAAGGCAAAGTAATTTTGTCTCTTTATGTACAAATAAAAATAAACGATGTTAGTAAAAAGTATGTTTGTGTATTTTTTATTTGTGTGGGATGGTTTTTAGGGTTCCTTAGTGACATTTAGAACACTTATGTATATATAAAAAAATATTAAATTTTATTTAAAATGAAATTATTTATAATAAATAATAATTTTTTAACAACATAAATCATAAAAAATTCAATTGAAATTTTATTTAATATTTGTATAGATTTAAATTAAAGCTTATCCCAGAAAATATAATTTTATTTATGAAAAAATTAATTAATTATTTTTTTCATAAAATTAAATCACTTGTAATCTATGTCCATCCGCATAGTTATTGTATACCCTTCCCAGCTCTTAATGTACACCCGAACATAAATCAGAAGACTGTATGATTCCGAACAACGCTGCACGCGGTAGTGCTGCGCGCCAGTTACATGTTATCGCTGTGATAAATTCATCATATTTACATTTCATCATACTAACACAACTGCATCAGCGTTTTAATTTATTATCGAATTATTGTCTCCACGTTGTAGAATTCAGTTGCTTCAAATATTAATTACCCTACGGAACCTTTTATAAAAATGTTGTCCACCGACCACACACTTGACTGATTTTTATTTTATATTTTATTTCAGTAATAATTCTGCTTGGTCTGTAGGTATACTGTATACCCATGTTTATGTATTATAGGTATGTGTATCGAACGACGTATGCGGTTTATGTGGTACTTATAATATACATACATGAACGGTTCTCTGCATAAGATATTTGATGCTGCTACATGTCATATTGTAGAATGTAGCACTTGGGTATTGCGAATTGCATTTATGGTTATTACAAAAATAGAATTAATTTATGACTTTATGGACATCAGGGAATGTCCTTCCTCTACAAAAACAAAACTGAATCCTACTACTATAATATTATAAATATTATCTTTGATGTATGGATGTTTGTTACTCAAACACGCAAAAACGGCAGAAGGGATTTGAATGAAATTTGTCACACAGATACTAATATTTTTATCACGGTAGTAGTGTTTCCATAGGATAATTTCCGATCTCCACGCGGGCAAAAGCTAGTTCTAAAATAATGTTACAATAATCAACAGTAATAGTAACTGGCTTAGAAACGCCATCTAACTATGTAAAACCAAATGAACAGAAATATCTACAGAATAACTTTTTTAACAAAATGGAAGAGAAAACAATAAGTAAAAGAAAACCAACTTGCATAACATCAAAACCCGAACTGCCACAGACGAAATATTATTTGCAAAATACGCCGGCCATATTGAATTCCCGCCAAAATTTACCCGCCAGTTCTAATTAAGTCAAATGTCGGACTCTAGAACAGAGTATTGCCATCATTATTTGCTAGCCATCGATGAAATTGTAAGCCAGTGAATGAGCAACACAATAGCGAAGTTTGAGTAATTAGCAAACAGAACTTCCAATGGTTGGCTTGGAGCTATTCATGGCTCGTCAAATTAGGAGTTGGTGTGCAGTTGCGATTAATAGCCGCAGTGGGTTTTGTTCACTTTGAATTTGAATTTAGCTGGTACGTAATTAAATAACGGACCAGGACCGTAACTAAATTCAAATTCAAAAGTCATTTATTCAAAATAGGCTGAGAATCAGCACTTTTCGAACGTCAAAATTACATAAGACAGTCCCCAAAAACGCCCACCCTTCACCACTTCCTAGTGCTTAGCTGGGAAGAAGTGGCGCAACAAACTCCTCAGCAGCACAGCTGTCTGTTCAGTTAGAAAAACTTGATTCTGTGCAATAGTACTTATGCAAAATAATGTACATTACGCAACACAAAACATTAAATTAAATTATTTGCTAAACGTCAGCTAGCACACGCCAATCAATCGATCAATCTGCCTAGCCTTTTCCCAACTATGTTGGGGTCGGCTTCCAGTCTAACCGGATGCAGCTGAATACCAGTATTTTACATGGAGCGATTGCCTATCTGACCTCCACAACCCAGTAACTGGGTAATATACGATACCCCATGGTAAGACTGGTGTCAGACTTTCGGGCTTCTGACGACTCGTAACGACTGTCAAAGATCCACGAATGACAGCCTGGACCAACGGCTTAACGTGCTTTCCGAGGCACGGAGGATTCTCGGTATGTAAAGATGGTCACCCATCCACTGACCAACTCCGGCAAGCGTAGCTTAACCTGATGGATCGACCAGTGCTGCTGTTGTTACTTAGCCACGAGCTCCTCACGCCAATATACCAACAAAAATCATCGAAAATAATCAAGCGAAATTAAAAAGCTAGCCAGGAGTGCATGACCGATGCAAGCATACCTAGGTAAAAAGTAAAATTATCATAACCATCATGGGTGGTAGATGTATTAGCGTCTGCTAATTTTAAAATGCTGCAACATTTATTAACCGACTTCCAAAAAGGAGGAGGTTATATGTTCGACGCGTATGTATGTTTTTTTTTTTTTTTAATGTATGTCGATTTCTCCGTCAAATGTGGACCGATTTTGAAAATTCTTTTTTTGTTTAAAAGGATATGCTCCCGGATTGGTCCCATATAAATTTTATTAACTTTGCTTGGATAGTTTTTGAGTAAGCTTCAATAATGCGTATTTTTCCCACTTAGTATATTATGTGGATGGTATGATGATAACTTCCTGTGACTGTTATTAACATAGCAGGTACTGGTATTCGAATTTGTGTGGGGTAGGTACCACAACTAAAAAGTGAAAAATATATTTTTTTTACAAAAAAAAAACAACCGACTTCCGAAAAAACACTACAAAGTGAAAAATAACTTTCATTTCGGAAGTCGGTGGCAAAAAACAATTTTTTTTAATCAAAGACACCGACTTCCGAAATTAAATTAATTTTTCACTTTGTGGTGTTTTTTTCGGAAGTCGGTGGTTTTTTTTTTGTAAAAAGTTTTTATTCTACAGACAGCTCATCTCTTGGTCGTTTCATTATTGCTAGGCATTTTTACAATGGAGCTAATAAGTAGATTTTAATATACATTTTTAACCTCCGTTATGTACCGTTCTCCGTTTTGCCTCATTTGGCAAATTAGTAATGAAGTAAAAGATAAGTAAAGGATTCATCATCATCTTCATTTCAGTTGAAAGACGTCCACTGCTGAACATAGGCCTCCTGTTGGATACGAGAAACACAGGGTCGGTGGATGTGGCGACGCTTGGACCTGGCCTATGACCAGTAAAAGATTATTAACCAATAATTACGAGTATGTGTTACATTCTCGTTTCTGCTGATTTAGGATTTGAAAGTGTCCATGGATTTTCTTGCCCATTCTTCTCCATGGGAACTAACTACCTTCTGACTGACCGATTCCTAGACAATTTAAAAATGTCTGTAAATGATTTATTGAAATAAATCCTAGCAGTTAGAGCAGACAGAACACTAACACAAATGTACTTTCATCTTCTTCTTCTTCTATACATAAAATGCTTTGTCCTGAATGACTGACTGACGGATCAACGCACAGCCTAAACCGCTGATCGTAGAGACCTGAAACTTGGAGTGTGTGTTCTTTGTATGACGTAGGCATCCGGTAAGAAAGGTGTTTTCGAAATTCTACCACTAAGGGGATGAAAAAGGTGGGCAAAGTTTGTATGGGAAAACGTGATTCCTTGGTCCAATCTACTTAAAATTTTGCATAAACATTATTTAACAGAATTAATGGAAGACTTGTTTCGTATTTTATTGAAATTCATCCCCTAACGGGGTTAAATAGGGGTGGAAAGTTATTTTGGGAGTGATTTGCTTCGAAGTTGATATCAATACTCCTTAGTGCTTTTGATTTAAATTACATTTTATTTTGACACATATTTGAAAAGTCAATCCGATTTTATTCAAAAAAGGTTGAACTCACATAATGGCATGGTGCTTGCAATGCAAATATGCTCTTTAAAATTGGAATGTCTCGAAAGTCACCGTATACATATTAGTACCGCATTTGAAGGTTTCTAAGCTTTACAGAGGTCTGTATTTATTCCTAGGATTCCCCTAACACCATCAAATTACCCCTTCGAATTCAAGAGAGTGCAGTTTCCCATCAAAGTATGCTTCGCAATGACTATAAACAAAGCTCAAGGTCAAACTCTTAAAGTAGCGGGAGTAGACTTAAGGGAAAGCTGCTTCTCCCACGGCCAGTTGTATGTGGCATGCTCCAGAGTAAGCGCACAGAGTAGCCTGGTGATTCTAACACCCGAAAGAAAAAAAAAAAAATTGTTTACAAATAAATACTGCGGTAGGTGTAGTATTTCGATTTCGTTGTAAAAAGATAATACACCCGTGTAACTTTCGCCAGATCAAAGGCCGAGCTTCGTGTTCATAAAATATATCTTTTTTTTTCAAGTTATTTAACCTTTATATCCCTACACTATAGGTAATAAAGATTGTTATATTTTATAATTATTCAAAAATTTTAACATAATAATTTATATGTTATAACAAAATTAATAACGTAAAAAACCAATAAAAACTCCTATTAGAACCATTTTCGACTTCTACGCGGACGAAGTAGCGGGCAAAAGCTAGTCAAATTAATAGACTACTATCACAAGGAATTCTTAGATTTAGAAAGATATTTTCACCGCATTATTAAGCGACCAAAAGTCGAGTCGCAAATGTGCGCACTTGCAAACTTGCCGATTCACGTCAACATAATTTCCTGGATTTGATACCTACCGGAACTGTTGTCGGCGCGATTTTTCATGTGGCGACGACGTCTTAATAACGTTAGTGTTCGCCTGTACTATCATATTTTATTTTTTAGTAGCCAATATATTTTTATATACCTGTATTTTACTTCAGAATTTTCTACTAGTGCACCTTTCTTGAAACATATAGGTTAACGCTTAACGGTATCATTCTTGTAGGTTGTCGATGTCAAGAATACAGGCTGCATTTTAGTCAAATAATAAAACCAGCGCTGCGACATTAATTTTTTAAATGTCACAGCATCATGCTGAGATAGGAGCCTTTTGGCCTCGTACAGGACTGCTTTAAATTTTACATTGTTTTTTTCTTTATTTTTTGTGTGTTTTTAGTTTAATGTGTTATTTCCTGTGCGAATCTCAATAAACACTTTGTCTTTCTTTCGTTCTTTCTTTCTTTTAGTCTACTTCTTTAGCCAATACCTACGTCTCCTAAGCGTGTTGATTATGGAAATGACTTCAATATAGAGATTGAGGAGCTCGTGGCTAAGTAACAACAGCCGCACGGGTCAATCGAAGGGCACGCTAGCCGGGATTGGTCTGTGGATGGGTGACCATCTTTACATACCGAGACTCCTCCGTGCCTCGGAAAGCATGTTAAGCTGTTGGTCCAGATGGTATACCATGTGATGGTAATGGATCCAGAAAAAAAGAAAAACAATCGTCATATTTTTTTTCAATGGGTAATTTACCGCACTATTTTACATAGGGCGCGGGCGTTTAGCTCAAACTCAAACTCAAAGCATTTATTTCAATTAAACCATTTACAGGCACTTTTGAATTGTCAAATAGTCGCGACAGTTAGTCAGAAAGTTGAAGCTAGTTGCCCATTCCAAAACGTAGATCTTTATGGAGAAGAACGGACAAGAAACTCCAAAGACACTCTTTCAAATATAGAAAATTACAAAATCCAGGGTACATTATTCTTGTTGCTTCTATATGTGAGAACAATGTACAAAAAATAATCAAAACAATTCAAAATATAAGATTAAAAATAAGCCATGGCAGATAAGAGATGACCAGTCACAACTGACGGCGCTGTCGCGTGTCTACAAGTCACAACTCCTGTCGAAAATTTGCTAATTTCTAATGAATTTGGGGTAATTCTGGTACATAAAAATGTGATTTTTAATTAGCAATAACTTTTTTATTTTCAGTAATAATAAGATTTGTATTATTTTTTGGTAATGTTATTGCAGTACCTATGTGCCTCTTTCGGATCGGACAGGGTTTTTTTACATATTGTATGTTCGAGCCGTTTGGGGTTGAAACACTAGGGCCGTGGGGTCCGAGTGCCGACTTAGTTTTTCGAGACATCTCTAAGCGGTTGGTTGACTCGTGACCAGAGGACTGGCCTATTTTTTTACCAAAGAATCGAAAGTAGCCAAAAGGCTCGCTGGTTTTGGGCACTTTTCCTGTTGACAGTGATGCGGACGAATTTTTTTATGCCTATGATTCTTTACCCTCCCTTTTTGTATACTAGACCATCGAAGAAGTTCATAACTAACCACCGTAAGGACTATTCTTGCTTGTAGCGCTCGGCGGCTATAGCACCGGGCCGGTAACAGATGTGGTCATCGTGTTCACGGGATTTTGTTTTGAAACTGGTTAGATATGAATTTAAGACTAAGATCTGCAAGAAAACCAAGGTAACCGACATAGCCCGAAGAATTGCCATACTTAAGTGGCAATGGGCAGGGCACATTGCTCGCAGAACAGAGGGCCGATGGGGCCGAAAGGTTCTGGAGTGACGACCGCGTACCGGAAGACGTAGCGTTGGAAGGCCTCCCACAAGATGCCGCAGGAAACCGCTGGATGCGGGAAGCACAGGATCGGTCGAAGTGGAGGTGCTTGGGGGAGGCCTATGCCCAGCAGTGGACGTCTTTCGGCTGAACTGATGATGATGATGATGATTTTAAGACTGCAACTGTATCCTTATAGAAGGTGTCAGGGACATCGACGCGAAAACTGTTACAATGGAATGCCCCTGCATTGAAAATTTTCGTCGGTTATTAAAAAGAAAATCAGCTGTTTCATAGAAAAGTGCAAAACCTACGCGGTCAAAATGTATGGAACAGTTGTTTTTTTTTAATTACCGACGAAAAATTTCAACGCAGGGTGGTTCAGAATCATGTTCTGAATGCATGTTGACAGGCTTCGCGTCGATGTCCCTGCCACCCTGTATATTATGTTAATATAATATTGTTTGAAAATAAAAGGTAAGGTAAGTTTGTAGGTAAGACAAGGACTTACAACAGATAAATAAATACACAACAAATGAACTCTCAAATACATTTAAACAAAGGGTTTTCCTCAATTTCCCTCGTTGATTACAAAACTGCTCATCTGAAGCCAACATTAAGTCATTAACAACCTCATAGGTACGTGGGGTACCACTCCCCTCAATAGATATACATAATAGGATTGCATTTGAGGATCTTTTCCTTACTCTAATAAGTGCTGGGAGCGCGTATCAATTCAAATGGGTGATTCTTGCGATTGGGGCCATGAAATGAGGGGGGGTAAATAGAGATGTCAACAAATTTTTTTTAAATTTTGGACACTTATTTTTTCGTTACTTACGTAATCAAAATATTACAGCAATGCATTAAGTAGGCAATACGTTAAATTGTGGCATGACGTCACTCTCCGGTAGATTTTATACCGACTCGTGACGTAACGAGCCCCCACTCCTCAACTTTAATTCGTTTTATCTAAATCATTTTTTAATAATATGGTAAAGCAAAAAATACACGTCTAATATTTTTTTTATTATCTGACTGACGGACAATTTTTTTTTTTTTACACACTAATTATCCGTATTGAAATAGGTAGATAGAAATAAATCCTAACTATATATAATACTAGCTTAATTATAGCCTATGTTACTTAGTGATGACAATACAGCATTCTACTGCTGAAAGAAATTTTAAAATCAGTCGAGTAGTTTTTGAGTTTATTCATTACAAACAAATCATCAAACAGTTTTTACTCAATCCACGAGTTTTTTGTAAAATGTCCCTGTAATTTTTTTTCTCTTGATCTGGTATCAAAATACAGACATATGTTAAACTTATTGTTTTATTTAATGTAATGTCAAAAATAGAAGTGTGTAGTTTATATATAATTTATACATAATTGAAATAATGATTAAAATTTTAATATAATGTAAATAATGTTAACAAAAAATTAATTTACTTCAATGATTGTATGTAATAATAATTGTAACTTGATTTGCATACCGTTAAAGTGGTGAGACATGTAGCACTATGCAATAATACGAACACCTTTTGTTAACATACCATGTTTCTGGCAAATAAATATTCTATTCTATTCTATTCTATTCTAAACAAACAAACATTAAAAAAAAAAAAAAAAAACTTTTCAAAATTTGTTTAAAGTTTAGATTTAGATTAGACATGCGAAAGTGAGTTTGTTCTTTCACGTCTTAACGGCTGAACAGATTTCGATAAAATTTGGCAAACATATAGACCATGACCTGGGGATAAGACATAGGACTTTTTATCCCGATAGTTCGTTTCCGTGGAATATTTTCGGACGAGATCAACGCGGGCGAAGCCGCGGGCATAAGTTAGTTATTAAAATAAAGAATAATGATACAGTCAAGGAGTAATAATAACATAACATCACGCCTGTTATCTCCGAAGAGTATAGCAGAGGTGTACCAATACAGGGTGGCAGGGACATCGAAAACTGTTACCATGAATTAAGTACCCTCGAAGAAGTTCTTAAGTATGAGGACCTCGTGGCTCAGTAATAACTGCCGCACGGGTCGATCCATCAGGTTAAGCTACGCTTGCCGGGTCGGTCTGTGGATGGGTGTGATGGGTGTATCTTTACATACTGAGACTCCTTCGTGCCTCGGAAAGCACGTTAAGCCGTTGGTCCCAGTTGTCATTCGTGGATCTTTGACAGTCGTTACGGGTCGTCAGAAGCCCGAAAGTCTGACAACCAGTCTTACCAAGGGGTATCGTATTACCCAGCTACTGGGTTGTGGAGGTCAGATAGGCAGTCACTCTATGTAAAATACTGGTATTCAGCTGCATCCGGTTAGACTGGAAGCTGACCCCAATATAGTTGGGAAAAGGCTAGGCAGTAGTAGAAGAAGTTCATATGTAACCACCGTAAGGACTATTCTTGCTTGCAGCGCTCGGCGACTATAGAACAGATGTTGTCATCGTGTTCACGGGATTTTGTTTTGAAACTGGTTATATATGAACTTCTTTGTTGGTACACGATTCTGAACACCCCTGAAATTTTTCGTCGGTTATTAAAATAAAAATGAGCTGCTCCATACATTTTGTCCGCGTAGGTATTGCACTTTTCTATGAAACAGCAGATTTTTTTTTTAATAACCGACGAAAAGTTTCAGCGCTGGTGGTTGAGAAATGATTCTCAACCACCAGCGCTGAAACTTTTCGTCGTACTGAATCCATGGTAACAGTTTTCGCGTCGATGTCCCTGCTACCTTGTATAGTACACCCACATTTGGCAAAATGTATGTTTAAGTCCCATGTAATAGGGGGCGAGCCTATTGCCATTAACCGGGCACAAATCCAGACTGGGCTGCTACTGAGAAATTCCAGATGGGTAAACCCAATAACACCCACAGTTCTGTCTTATTAAGGCGAAAGCGTCAAGGTAGCCCGCGAAATTCAAATTTTCTTTAGTTTTTTACATTTTGCAGGTCAGTGTGAGGTTTTATGTTGATTAAAATATGATTCGCGACCGTAACCAATATGTCTTTACATAATTATAATCATTAAAATCAGCAATACAACTCCACAATCGTCAAATATCATGATTTCATGAAATAGTCATTCAATGCGATTATATGAACTTAGAAAGTTGTATTGATCATTTTTTTGATTTTGGTTCTATAAATAAACATTTGATACGGCCGCAAATCATACTTAGATCAATATAAAATATGACCTTTATTCGCATAATATCAGATTCTCAAAATATTAGATTCGCTAAATATAATGGGATTACTGCTTGATTTCGAATGTCATATGACCGATGGCTGATTCCCCGAAGTCATCGGATCGAACGTCCGAATTGCCGAAATTCCATAGCATCGATGTACCACAATTTCGAATAGCCATTAGATCGATTGTCCGTTTTGCCGAAAAGCCATTGCAACGATAGTCCTATACGTCGAATGTCAATAGACATTCGACGTATAGGACTATCGACGTGCCAGTAAGTCGAAAGCTATTCTACATAAAATATTCAAGAATTTGGAACTTTGGAATTTCGGCAATTCGGACGTTCGATCCAATGACTTCGGGGAATCGGCCATCGGGCATATGACATTCGAAATCAAGCAGTAATCCCAAATATGATACTGACCTGCAAATTGCAAAAAACGTAAGAAAATTTGAATTTCGCGGGCTACCTTGACGCTTTCGCCTTAATAAGACAGAACTGTGGAGACGACACGAGTTGTGTAGACGGTATTAAGAGGTACGGGTACTGAGGAAGTAACCGGGCGGGTGAATTCAATACTAACAAACTACTATTTTGACAGCTCCAAGCGCACAGTTATAATAGAGTTGAAAATCCAACAGTGCAGTTTTATTTAGGGATTCATCTAAGTGTCACTTAGT
Source organism: Agrochola macilenta (assembly GCA_916701695.1). Lineage (NCBI taxonomy): Eukaryota > Metazoa > Arthropoda > Insecta > Lepidoptera > Noctuidae > Agrochola > Agrochola macilenta. Next base: position 7,635,281 of record OU753578.1, read on the forward strand.
TGTCGGTGAAAACGCATAAGTAACTCCTTAAAACAACGGTATGCAATTTTCAAACATGACGCATGGCACCTTTTCGAACTGTCATTTTCAATTTAAAGGTTGACAATGATTTAGTCGGAAAAACAATAAAGTGCAAGTAAAAATTAACCTTAAAGTGCTTGACATATTTATTCCTTGAATGAACAAGAATATATTGGTTATCTTTAATGTTTTATACATAAACCCCAAATAAGAACACAAACAATTATTTTCACTCTGACTGTTTTAACAACACTAACATTCGTAGATCTTTGACAGTCGTTAAGGGTCGTCGGAAGCCCGAAAGTCTGACAACCAGTCTTACCAAGGCGTATCGTGTTACCAAGTGACTGGGTGGTGGAGATCAGATAGGCAGTAGCTTCATGTAAAATACTTGTATTCAGCTGCATCCGGTTAGACTGCAAGCCGACCCTAAAACAGTTGGGAAAAGGCCAGGCAGATTGATTGACTGTAAAAGAATATATACCTATCTACCGTTTTAATTAAATATTTTCGCCATTATCACTCATTGGTTATTAAGTTGCAAAAAAATTACTAACCTAGATTCATTTTATACGACGTTGATCGAAGTTGCAATCGACGGGTGATCGATCATTGATACCGCGTCGTAAAATTTAATACTCAAGTCGATTAATTCGACTGATCAATGTCGGTCGACGGCATCTTAATTTGTAGTTATCTCCTACTATTTCCTCCGAACAGTCTGTAGAGTTAAGACCGCCTAACGCAAACTTTGCTAATCGTAAATTAGATTTTTCACAAAAAGTTTGGAAATATCTTTAAATTTTAAAGATATTTCCAAACTTTTTGTGGGACAGAAAAATAAAAGAATAAACTTTTCTCGATGGAATAACATCGCGAAGTTACCTCTAATTTCCACGCATTTCAAATTTCATACAACCCGGAGGTAATGCAACTACAAGGGGTTAGCAATGAGCTGTCGGATTCCCGTATTTATCAAAGAGGTAATTAGGTTTCGATGACACAACTCCTTTTAATAGATTCTGCTAAATACGCAAACGCAAGTAAGATACTGGGTCATTGTCACACAAATTTTTCCAAGAGAGTGTAACCCGAAATACCAATAATTTAAATTCACCTTAAAGATGTTTGCCATTGGTGCCGATTCTCTTGTACAACGAACTAAACTAACTAAACTATCACTAAAATTCCTTACTTTAGGCTATGAGAATCTTAGAGCTATTCTGTAAATAAAATTCTCTAAACTAAAAAATAATTTTGACACAACTAAAATAGAATTTGACAATCGCGAAACCACGTGGTACCCGTGGTTTGCCCTCACCCGTGATTTTTTTTAGAGCCGGAGGCGCGCAGGGGGTGCCGCCTCGACGTGTTTTATATGGAATTTTTCACTTTTTGAATGGAAAACATGAAAAAATATTACCTACATGTTCAGGTTTAGGGGTTTAAGGGTTTCATAAAGGGGGGTCGAAATTTTCATTATTTTTGCGATAGGACGCACCATTTTCGAGATATAAGCAAAAGAAAAAATAAATACAGAACTGTTTTTGCACGTGAAGTCGAGATGTTGGTGTGAATTTTAGTTCATGACAACTTATTTTACACCACACCTTTTTAATCGCGATTAAAAATTGTCAGAATTAGTCTGGTTTGGTATTTTACAATCAAAATTTTAGGTGAAAAATGTCATATTCAGAATAGCAAAATTGCCATTTTCACTAAACTAAAAACTCAGTACTATCTTAGTGCTGTCAAACTAAAATATAGTTTAATTGTGTCACTTTAATCTATTTCAGAATGGGAAATCGTCGTTTGACAGGATTAAACTTAATTTTAGTGATTTTTAGTCTAGTTTAGAGGCATTTGTGACAAGAGAATCGGCACCATTGACAAGTGACGTTAATATTATAACCTGAATTTTCGTCGATGATTTTTCAATTACCATTTAAAAATGTTATTCAAACGTTAATTGTTGGAATGATGTAGATGAATCTGTTACTAATTCCCCTTATTTGAGTGATTGTGTTAGAATTTAATCTACGGGGGTAATTGCGTAACACACTAATAGTAGCATTTGCATTTGCTTTATACGTTTTAATTACTTCGTTATTAGTATGAGAAGACATCTGTTTCATTTTGACAGTTCAAAAACATTCATTGCGTTATTTACGTTGCCGTTGTTGAGCAGACAAATTTTTCGATCATATGAAGTAATGGAATATCAGATGGTGATTTTGTGTTACGCATTTAGGATGCTGAATGGGTTTACACTTTTGTCAGATACTTTTGGAACAGACAAAGGTTTTCATTTGTTTTGTTTTCCTCAGTTCCTTCAACCCGCCAATTTCGAAGCCCCGCAAAGAATCATGCGGTGGTGTCTCTCGCCGGATTCATTTTTAAATTCAAATTAACTTATCGAACGTTATCAGCTCTTGCGCCGGTTAAATTTTACGAGTCGCCTCGCTGGTTCTTCGGTTCTTCCTACGTGTGTGAACTTAACTACGGTTATGCGGTGAGAATGAGCTTTGAAGAAGAATATTGGAGAATCCTTTGCTTTTGCGTTCGTGACGGTTTTTGATTCGTTTGGCTTGCGTGTTTTGCAAAGGTTGCGGAAATGAGAACAAAAAATATTTATTATGAAGTTTATTACTACCTAGATTTTATTGCATTGCCGATGTTCTAGATAGTGTTTCTTTTGCATGGTCTTTTTCGTTTAGTCGATGGCGCGACCGTGGATTACATTTTGTTGGGCATAAAGTTTACCACATCCACGGTATCCTCGGTGGCAGCGCGGAGGTTGCTATGGCTGCATTTTTTTAGAGCACAGATTTTTCTTTAGCATAATTGGATGAGCTTGTGATAGGAATTAATGGGGGGTCAAACTCACGACCTTTTGCGTGCCAGCCTAACGCCTGTCTCAGCCGATAAGCTGAAATGGCAGAAAGTACCTAAGTGCAGAAGAACTCCGTTCTTTAGGTATAAAATGCTTCAATATTATAAAAAGAACATTATGTAATACTAAGCAAATGTTAAAATTAAAGGATGAAATATAATCTCATACCGCGAACAACCATTATAAAAATTAAAAATAAAACGCAATTTCCGCGAGACAATATTATTTTCAGTCAATAATATACATACGCACCATTTCGTCCTTCCATTAAAATTTATTTTTAGAGCCACCCACACAATAAGTATGGATAATCCCAGATTTATCGATAAAAATAATCCCGCACTAATACAGGTAAAGATTTACAGGGTGGGCGGATAGAGGTGCGATTTAAGCTTTAGGAACTTGCATTAATGAGATATCGATCAGTTTGCCGCACCTCTAGTAAGTAGGTTTTACATCGCGCATAACAACTTATTGGAAAATAAACTGTTTCGTCCAAGGAATAAGGTATGAAATTCAGTGTGGCATTTTTGTGTATTTACTTTTTGCGTGTGCAAAAAATGTAATTTACTGAAATAAAATGTGAATATATCTGCGTAACTTCATCCAACTTTGTTGGTGTTGGCTTCCAGTCTAACCGCACTCAGCTGGATACCAATATTTTACATGGAGCGACTGCCTATCTGAGAGGGGCTTCTGGCTAAATAATAACAGCCGCAGGGGTCGATCGATTAGGTTAAGCTACGCTTGCCGCGGTTGGTCCGTGGGTGGCTGACCATCTTTACATACCAAGATCCCTCCGTGCCTCGGAAAGCACGTTAAGCCGTAAGTCCCGGCTGTCATTTGTAGATCTCTGACAGTTGTTACGGGTAGTCAGAAGCCCAAAAGTCTGACAACCAGTCTTACCAATGGGTATCGTGTTACCTAGTAACTAGGGTGTGGAGGTCAGATAGGCAGTCGCTCCATGTAAAATACTAGTATTTAGGTGCATCCGGTTAGACTGGAAGCCGACCCCAAAGAGAAAAGGCTAGGCTGATTGAATGACATTATACTGAAAGTGTGCGGAGTGCTTGAATCATTTCGCCCGTCAGCATTCGTAAACCGAACACCGAGATTTTTTTGATTTTCTTTGTGGTTGGTTGAGAATGCCTAAGGCATTAAGTCCGCCTTTAATTTTTTGAGCGTAAAAAGTTTAAATAAATATTTTTTATAATTTTTAAAGTCGTTTTAATCCATTACATAAAAATAAAACATGTATATTTCAACTTTTATTTAACCCCATCGCAATCGGTAGAACGCAACGCTTGTACGTAATTAACGCACGCAACGCCGACGGTTAACGTTCGGTGGAAACTTTACAAAACGCTCGACTTTGCCTGTTAACTAAATTACTTCTATCCGGTTTCTGTTGTACTTCACTGTTGTGGTGGGGGAAATTAAGTGGAATTTATAGTGGTGTACTGACGTCATACCTGTGTAGGTACCTTGGGTATGTACCATCAAAGAAGTTCATATATCACACCGTAAGGACTATTTCTGCTTGCAGCGCTCGGCCGCTACAGAACCGGGCCGGTAACACATATGTGGTCATCGCGTTCACGGGATTTTGTTTTCAAACTGCTTAGATAATTATGAAGTTCTTCGATAGTACCTTTGTATCCTTCACACAGTAAACCCACGTACGCACGGACGTAAAATTACCGGGGCGGGATTTTAATTTTTGATATTGCACCTACCACTGTTTGTCTATGCATAGAAGAAAGAAAGAAAAAGTATTTATTGAGACTCGCACAGGAAATCACACATTAAACTAAAAACACATTAAACATAAATAAAAAACAATAAAAAACAAAGTAACATTAAAATTTAAAGAAGGAAGCCCTGTACGAGGCCAAAAGGCTCCTATCTCAGTTAAAAATAAATAAAAATGTCGCAGCGCTGGTAATCTGATAGGGCCCGCAGTGATGTCACGGATACTCAACTTGTCAACTTTCACTATGGAACCAACTCTGAAATCACGAAAAAAATATCAGCTGTTTCATACATTTTGGTCTAGTAGGTATTGAACTTTTGTATGATTTTCGTGATTTCAGAGTTGGTTCTATAGTGAAAGTTGTTGATATTCATGGGTAGAACACCCTGTGAAAATTTGGCCGGTCATTGAAAACTAACCCCGTATAATAAAAAATAAAAATAAAAAGGTGTGTGAAATACAATGAAGAGTAAAATATTATGTAATCCGCGTGTCTGCATCCGTCGTAACATCAGTTACTTGTCTATGCCTTTAGTATCTGTGGTACTCTACTCTATGGCATCGTGTTGACAAGTAAAGAGACGCAGATGGCAAAGAATAATTGTTTACATTACGGCTTTATATTGCTGCAATATTATAGTGAATAGCATCACCCAAAGGTTGACTGGTAGAAAATTCCTATGACAGCAGCCGCCTCTGTACATTTGTGTGCTTAAAGTATTAAATAAATATTTTTTATCGCGCACTCGATTTTTAACTGAATTAACCGATTGTTGACAATCCGACGCGCTGAGACGCACTCTCGTCCCAGCGCGTTGAAAATAACACACTGTTAGATTTGTATCTCTCGGCGTTAAGCATAGCGTTGAAAATCCAGTGCACGAAAAAAAATCGCCGCGGGATAAAATCGCCTAAGCCGGGCTAAGTATTCATTCATTTTGAATCAAAAAATGTTCCACGGTCCTTATTGATTTACTTTATCGATAGTATAGATCGAGGGCCTAAATAATAACAGCCGTACACGTCGGTTGAAGTTTAAGCTACGCTTGCCGCGGTCAGTCCGTGGATGGGTGACCATTCATTATATTATCGAGATTGCTTCGTGCCTCGGAAAGCACGTTAAGCCGTTGGTCCCGGCTGCCATTCATTGATCTTTGACAGTCGTTACGGGTCGTCAGAAGCCCGAAAGTCTGACAACCAGTCAAGAATATTCTGTTTCATTTGACAGTTCAACAACATTCATTGCGTTATTTACGTTGTTGAGCAGATTTTGTTTTCGAACTTATGAAGCAATGGATTAGCAATCTGTTTCAATGCTGATCGTGTTTTACGGAATTAGGGTACTGATTAGTCACTAACCACACGAAAAAGAAAGATGATTTAGAAAGAGAAGACGATAAACAAACCAATTCGAATAACAAGAGTATGTCGATTTTACGAGGCAAAGAGAACACTGTGCTAATCTGCGTTCGGAATTTATTTGCCAAACATGTAAACAAACTCGAGTTTAAGGAAAAACAAACGGTAATGCGTACACATAAGGTTCAGTTTGCGCTACAACTTCATACGACTTTTCATCAGTACTAGTCAGTCCGAAATCAACTTTATTAACACTAGCATAAAGTTAATGTTTGTTTAAGTGGAAACAAGGTTATAAATAGACTTTACGTTGTGAAGTATGCTAGTTTGTTTATCTAGATAAATTATGGATAGGTAACCTACCTAAATCCCTTTGAATGATAATTCTACTGTAGAGAACCGTACATGGATTGTCTTCGGTCAGTAAGTCTGTAGGTGTCCGGAATATCCTTTAACCTTCCGTGTATCCGGGATTTTCTGGGGATTTAAACATAAATCCCGATACATTGTACAGTCAGCAACAAAAATATCGATTAAGACTTACCTAGTTTTACAAATCGACTTACTTGATACAAAATGATTCGATACATTTTTCGAGCAGTGGTGATGAAATAATTTACACAAAGTAAAGCGCCTGCCTGGATTCGAACCTATGACCTACAACTTGCGTAGGTCGCGGCCATTACCACTGTTATGTAAGCATAGATTTTTATAAATATGTATTTTGCTGAATAATTAAGATTGAGCATAGATTTTTATAAATATGTATTTTGCTGAATAATTAAGATTGAAAAAACCTAAAGAGTTAATCGACTTCTGTTGCTGACCGTACGTACAAATTGCGCGATTCGAACCTGGCCCATAGATTTTCCTTTTTCGTTTTTCATTCCTGAAAGATATTTTTACTCGATTACGGCGAAGCAAAAAAGAGGGTTATGATATGGTTAACCACCGACTTGACGTGTCCACCCGACGTGTGGACACGTCAAGCGTCGAGAGCAGAGTGCCCCTGAGTGACTGTGAGTGACTCTGCTCTCGACGCTTGACGTGTCCACACGTCGGGTCCGGGTTCGTAATAAGTCAATAGCCATCCTGTGGATGCCTCGTTGAGAGGTGAAACACGTGTCGATTTCTTACAGGGTACTTTATGACTCTTTAAGAACAGTTATGCGGATTAGGTTACTAAGTATACGTCGTCTATTGTATTTTAAAGACAGACAAATTAAAAATCCGGAGTCACATGTAATATGTTCGATTTATGTCTATATGTGATGTCTTGTTTATAAGTTTTAGATGACTTTTTTTGTCGTAGTTGGGTTTTAGTATTATAATTTTTATGTAGTCTTTGAATATTGATCCTAATAATAAACACTACTTTATAAACATTCTACAATAACACCAAAACAATAATTAAACACTAACCAATAGCCTAACAATAAACGCCCGCTAACACCACACAAACCGAGGATTAAAATAATAATTATCCTACACGCATAACCACGCAAAGACGTAGAAACTTTCAAGGATTTGGGCTTAATCCCTTCATAATCTGGGATTAAATGCAAACTGAATGGGTTACGGTACAGAATAATTTCCATACATTTGTTGGTGGTGTCGTATTTAGTGGCAGTAAGCTGGTCGATAGTGCGGGGTCATGTGGAATGTAGGGGACGCTATGGGTGGGGATTAAGAATTTAAATGAACAAATGTTGTATTTTTAAGTTACCTTTATTTTTAGTAGTTGTTGTAAGTAGCTGTTTTGTTAGAATCTTTATAAGAGTATTTCATGTGTTTATTGATAAATTAACCTTCTCTTATCTTCGATTAAGGAATTTTTAATTGCAACAAATGTTGTCACTGCCACAACTTCTAAGTTAGTTAAGTATCCAAGATATACAGTGTTTTGGTATTCAATACTTTATGTAGAATAAGGGTCACGAATCACGATGCCTGAATAGCAACTACTCATCGAATAAATAAATAAATGTAACAGAATTTGTATGAACTTATCTGCTAAGTAAGTTAACAGAAACTTAATACTATTTTCTATATATTTAACAAAACTCTTGAGGGGACTCTAAAATGGCCATTTGCTTAATCAATTATTAAACTCGTGATTCGAAACCAAGCCACATCCTCCATCCGAAAAACAAACGCAAAAGGCGCAACCTCGTTTTCACATTCCTTCTACTTCGCCTGCAACATTTATAAACCTTTTGAAAATATTTCCACGATCATTGTTCTCCCTGTATTTCTCGGTGTGCCACGAGTCCATAGTAATTTCAGCTAAGCCGAAGCGCTTGGATGGCATAAATATATTTACAGCGAAGTTTGGGGAGTGCGATCCTTTACTTTATAGAAGTGGTTGTGGTTACTGTCATAGTTCATGGAGTAGACATCATATTTGGTGATGTTAAACTGAGATTAATTTTGATGGTGGAACCGGCCTTGGAAATTGAATGATTGGATTTTTTTGTTAAGTCGTCAAAAATAAAGAAAAGAAAGAACATTATTTTATTTGGGACACGTAAATGAAATAAAACAGCAAGTAATAATAATAAAAAAATATAAAAACAAAAAAGGAGCATTTAAAAACTAACAGATGAAAGTCCGACCTGTGCGAGTCCAAAAAGGCCTTATCATAATTCGTGATTTAAAAACTGTTTCACAATTTAAATATCGAGTAAAAGAGCATTACCTTTCCTCTCTACTGTGAGTATTTATATACCTATATGTACGTTTATTTTATTTAAGCTTTATGTATTTATTTAAGTATATGTTAATTTATTACGATATACGTGTAGGTATATTTTATATTTTTTAGTATAAGACTTCGCAAATTCATATTTGTCTCTTCTTGTTCTCACACACTATTGTCTACATTTCTTTCTCATTTCTCCTTTCGCAGGTCTGCTGGAAGAAATTTCTTAAGAAATAAGCAGTACCTTTATACTCAAATTATAATTATGTCATATCTCTTTGTATTTTACTGTGTGTACATAAATAATAAAATAAAAAAATAAAGGCGGAATATTAAAAAAAAAAAAAACCGCAGCGCTGGTATTTTGATAGGGCCTACTGTGATGCCACGGACACACCTACGGACTTAGATAAATCCCACTAGGGGATTACAAAATAAATAAAACAATTTTTTTTAAATAAAAACTGTAGCTACGTATTTAAATAAAAACTAGTTTGAGATTTCAGGTTCTGATACTAGGTCAGGCAAAAGAATTTACTTGGGGTATCCGTAGCAGTTTATAATTACAATTTTAATATTGGCCATAATTCTTTACATAGGACAATCGTCATGACGCACAATGAAGGGTTCCGCGGTTGGGATGAATGTATCCCAAAAACAAAGCAGTAGTTGAAAAAAATGTTCTCCCATACATGGATATACTTCTTTTTTTCTCTTCTTTGTTTTTAGTGTGATTTATCTACAAATTAACTATTTCTGGACTTTTTCCTTTACATGTGCTGTGAGACCTTGATCCTGCCAAATTTCATGATTCTAAGTCAACGGGAAGTACCCTGTAGGTTTTGATTTATTTGCGAGTATCAGAATATGTCGCATAAATGGCCGTATTTTTTTATTGTGTTGACTTTAAGCTTGATTTTTTAAGAGCTCCAAGGGAACATAGACCTACGTATTTGATATTAACTTCAACTTGATACATCCACGCCTTCCTGAGAAAAAAAAAAAAAAAATGTGATTTGTGAGCCGCCACGGGACGCCTGGTAGATGTGAAACATCGACATTATTTTGTAAAAGTAATATGCAGAAAAGAACATATTGTGATAGGAACTAAATATGTCATAAAATAAAATCGTTAATAATAATTAATATAATATAATATATATATATAATCGTTAATAACGATAATAATTAACTAATCGCACAGTCGATTGCGCATGGCGACGCGTCGCCACACCGTACACACTACTGCATATAGACTGTATATATATACCATCATATAGCGTGGCGACGCGTCGCCACGGCATGCGTCGCCACGCTAGAAATCGGTTTTACGTGCGGCTATAGATGTTTCACATCAAAAAGGCCTTGACAGACTGACGGACTGACAACGAAGTCAGTGATCTTATAAGGGTCCGTTTTTTCCTTTTGAGGTACGGAACCCTAAAAACGAACGAGCCTTACAGAAGATGTGTAACATGAAATAACATCTGACATCTTACCTTAGCAATAAGCAACATTCATAATATATCCTGAAATAAAAATTTATTCGGGCATTATTTGAAATGATTTTATGTAACGAAGATATTTTTTTTTTAATGAAAATTGTATTTTAATGTAATTAACGTTTTTTTTTGTTTAATTTGGGGGAGAGCGGAGACAATAGACTTATGATAACTAAAATGTGAAACACTAGCTTCTGCCCGCGACTTTGTCCGAGAGCCTATCTTCCTCAAGATTTGGGCTATCCAATGCAAAAAGATTTTTCAAATCCGGCTAATAGTTCCGGAGATTGCCCCCTCCATACAAATTTACAAACAAACAAAATTTTACCTCTTTATAATATTATATAGTAAAGAAATACTTGTGGTTTCAAAGTAAATATTTAAAAACCGTTGAAAAAAATGGGTGAAAATAACCAAACTTGTTTAAACATTCTCGTTTTATTGTAAACGAAAGTTTTATAAGAAATTCTTAGTAAAATAGCGAGAAATCGGTGTTCAAACGCAAGTGGTCCGAAAAGGCACGGGACCTCGTCACGGTCGTTTCTGACGGCCAACTTACGCACCGCGCGCGCTCATTTAGTTATTTCCATAGTGTAATGTCGTATGGCATTTTGTTGTGGGGAAATGCAGCCGACTTTCAGGCTATATTTGTGCTGCAGAAACGTGCCATTCGAGCAATTTATAACCTAAGTTGTAGGCATTCACTGAGGGATAAATTTAAGGAAATAAACATAATGACAGTCGCGTCTCAATATGTTTATGAGAACCTGATTTATGTGAAAAAGAATATAAATCTATATTCTAAACACAGCGACATTCATAGCTTAAATACTAGAAACAAAGATTTATTTATTGTGCCGAGGACTAGGCTCCAAAAAATTAGTAATTCATTTAAGTGCCAAAGTATACGTTTTTACAACAAACTCCCAAGCCATGTCAAAGAACTGAGCCTCAATAAATTTAAATCATTTATTAAACAGAAACTATGTCAAAAAGGTTTCTATAAAGTTAAAGATTACTTAGACGACAAAAAGGCTTGGGACTAATTAAGCTACTCCAATGTACCCCAAGGAACAAACAATTATTTTAGACTATTTTAGACTACACGATACTATATGAGCATATAATTGTTGGATTATTTTATTTGACTGTAAGTCAATTTATTTTAATTTTGTTTTCATTTATTGTTGACATAATCTACTCTTTAAAATGTTTTTATTTTATGAGTTGTATTGCAATTTGTGGTGATGTAAATTATTTTAGCATAATAATATGCACTATTATATAGAATCAAGTTTTTTCAACTGAACAGACAGCTGTGCTGCTGGGGAGTTTGTTGCGCCACTTCTTCTTCCCAGCTTATGCACTAGGAAGTGGTGAAGGGTGGGCGTTTTTGGGGGACTGTCTTATGTAATTTTGACGTTCGAAAAGTGCTGATTTCTCAGCCTAGTTTGAATAAATGACTTTTGAATTTGAATTTGAATTTGAATTGGTGAAATCAAATAGCACGCGCTTCCCCGGCTTCCTGTTACACACTTCAGTCCCTTTTCACAAAAACCTCTCACAGATTGCAGGAAAAGCGGAAGGAAAGATGTTATACATAAAAAAAACTCTGCGAAGCCTAATTCTTACCAGGAATCGCCATCATGGGTGCCTGTAATTTTTAATTGATTGATGCGTAAATTGATCGTACTACCAAATGCAATTCCAGCGATTGACAAATTACTGCAATACAAATTGATGGCAATTGATCGTTTGGGCTCGTTATTACAATGACATTTTTACGTTGCTTTACATCTCAAGCTACTAGGCAACCATAGCCTATAGAAACCCTTAGTAAATCATTCAATTCAAAATTCAAAATATTTTATTTCACATAAACCTACATGAGCAGTGGGCACTTATGAAATGTCAGAAGCCAGGTGCACGGTTCCAATTGGTCGTTTCCTATGGAGAAGAGCCAGCAAGAAACTCCACGGTTACTCTTTTAAAAATAATTGGCCTTTACAATATTTCCAAATAACAGTATTAATAGGTATGGGAGGACAGTGTAGGTCTTTCAACAAGTACCAGGTACTTAACAAAATAGAAGATGGTCAATAAATCTACAGTCCAGTAAGCCTACAGCGTCATCATTGTCAGCTTTTCGATCATAAATAAGCACATACATACATGCTACATAGGGACTTATATAGATACTCCTAACGTGGGAAGACTCCGCATGGATCCGACACGGGAAGTAATTACCTGTTACCCCGATGAAGATTTTTTGTGTAAATGCGGGTAGATTTTATTTTTATATCAAGCTTAGTATTAGCTGCTACGGTGGCGAGGGGCTAAGGGATTGTATCAAATTAAGTGGACGTCTTGTTGGCAGCATCCTTGTTATATTTTTATTGGGGTGGAAACGAGCGTCTTACAGTGAAGGTAAAGTACCATCAAAGAAGTGCATAACTAACCACCGTAAGGACTATTCTTGCTTGCAGCGCGCCGCGGCTGTAGAACCGGGCCGGTAACAGATGTGGTCATCGTGTTCACGGGATTTTGTTTTGAAACTGGTTAGATATGATCTTTGATGGTACGTCAGAGGTAACATAACAAAATCACTCTTGTATTTCTCGAAGGGAGGTGTTCCTTCGAATTTTTTGGTTCTAGGACTTGCCGGTTTCCTCACGATGTTTTCGTGATTTTAATGACTTTTAATGATTTTATACTAAAGATCACGTCCAAACGAGTAGTGTTAATGATTTGATAAAAATATATGTTAAATAAGAGCATTTTTTTAATAACTTAGTCTGTGGATATTTTAGATTATGCTTATATTACATAGTGTAATTAATTTGTAAAGTTATGTCTAACGTGGATAAAAAAACTGAGAATCACGCAAAAACTAACAAGCATATTTTTCTAAAACCATTACCATTTTAAAGATAATAATTATCTTTTATTAGTTTTATTAAAATACCTTTTCATTTATGTATAATAAATTTGTAATGCGTCTAATTTGGGACTGCGCTCCTTGATGGTCAAGTCGTGAGCTCAGCACAGAACAGCTCAAGGCCGCTGGCAGTTATCGGCGTCTTAACCGTTTTGAGAGCAGTGGTGATAAAAATTTAATACACAATGTAAAGTGCCTGCCTGACTTCGAACTCGTAAGTCGTGGCCAGTACCATTGGACCTCCACTGCTTTTTGAAGTTCGGAAAGTTGATGAGATGTAATTATGGCGAGGAATTGGGATTAAAGCTACGGTGTCCTAGAAGAGCGGTGCCCGCCACATATCATCTGCTGTTTACCGGCGAATGACGTCTTTGAAACGTTATTCATGAAGGTGTAAGTTAGTGTTTTCCTAGAAATCGTTTCTGGACACCGTAAATTCTAACCCCGCTACTATCATTTTCATGACAGCTGTCACTGCGACAGGCGAAGCAGGTTCGGAACCCAAGCCCACTTAAGAGCGTTTATACTGAAGGTAGGCAATGTCGCAAATAGATGTCAAATATTTCACAGCTTTGATTAATTTAGCAATATTACTGTGTGGAAATAAAAAATGTGGCTAACTAGCGAACTAGAATATTGATGATGAAATGCAATAATTAATATCGTTACACCGAATGTTTAGTTTTAGATGTAAAAAAACTATTTGGAAACGTTCCAAATGCGTTTTTTACACCTAAAATGGGTGCAACATCAAATTCAAAGTTATAATTGCAATTCATTATTAATATTCTAGTTCGCTAGTTAGCCACATTTCTTATTTCTATTCAGTAATATTACTATAAGAATCAAAACAGGTAAATATTTGCCAGTTATTTGCGAAATGCCAACTTTTAGGATAAACCCTAAGAGGGTCTATTAATATTCTAGTTCGCTAGTTAGCCACATTTTTATTTATATTCAGTAATATTGCTATAAGAATCAAAACTGGTAAATATTCGACAGTTATTTGCGACGTTGCCAACTTTTAGGATAAACCCTCTTAATCCCCACATCGCACTTAACTCTACCGACATAATCTGCACTAAACAATACCTCTATCCAGTACAATACCTCTTCACAGTCGCTGTCGATTAGGAAGAGAGCAGAGCAAATATTTATTACTACTGCGTACTCTATTGTTGCAATGTTCAACTTCGATGCAGCCTTGCAGGTGTGTTTGTTGTAGTACCTACTACCGAAGTTAGGATCCGAACACACGGTTTTATTTGGGGCGATTTTAGCCGCGGTACGTCGCGTATTTGTCGTTAAACTGTGATGGCTGTCAAAGTAAGTGTGAGTGTATGATGCTCAACTTGAAAGAATCTTTAATGTAAGTGAAAGAAATTATGTGGAAATCGCTGAAGAAGACAAATCAAACCTGTTTTTTTTCATTCAATTTTTTAATTTAAATTGGTGTCATTCGTAAATCTTAGATATTTAATTTATATTCAACACTTGATAGGACTAAATTACCTAGTTAATCGTATTCAAATAAAATATAGATTGATATTGCTAGCCATTTATCTTGGCACTCGTAGAGATGCGATATTACTCGGTAATGTCCACACTAGTTCAGTGGCATTAATAGAGACGGGAAGCACCATCGATAGAACTGATACAGTATCGATAGGAAAGCGCGTTCAAAACTCACACTTCATTGCGATACTGTCACATGTCGCGATCATAATCAATATAGGCGAGCTGTGTGTCTGCCTAGTGAATTATTAACTAATGTGGTCCGTTAGTATAAATAGTGTCACATAATAGTTACATCTACTCGCAGAAAGAAATAAAAATATTTTTGTGTCTGACATTGTTTAATTTTTGTGACAATACTGTATAATTGACTGCACATTTGTAGACAAAAGCACACCTCTTACGGTCACAGCACAGTGTACCGAATCTAATATTTTATAACATCCCATATACCTGTGTAATGCAAATAAATGACGTTGAATTTGAATAATTGGGTAATAATGAACAAAAACCAAACGAAAAAAAAAAAAACATTTTTTGTTTTATAAACATTAAATCCATGTCGCATTTTGTCGCGCGTTCTACATTATTATGCCCCAAAAATGACCGTGTGTATAGGTCCTAATAAGTTGTAAACCGGTGATTTCTCATTGCAAGTATTGATTGCCGAAATAAAGCGTGTGTGTGTGAGTGTTTGTTTGTGAGTACCTATGTCAGTATTGTTGTGTGTGTCAGATTTACATACTGAATTGGTAAGGGAAGAAATTGGAGATGTTAGCACTGCATTGAGTCATAGTATAGTCTGTGTAGTTATGACGTTAGCATGTATATTCACAGGAACGAATATTCATGAATTCAAGAGACTTCAGTATTCCTTTCCATTCAAAAATTCGTCTTTTCTCTTGCGTATCAAAGTGACCTGAAGGATTATGGAAGGAGGATAAGCAGAAGCGACATTTTGTACTAATCTGCCTAGCCTTTTCTCAACTATGTTCAGGTTGGCTTCCAGTCTAACCGGATGCAGCCGAATACCAGTATTTTAAACGGAGCGACTGCCTATCTCACCTCCTCAACCCAGTTACTGGGTAACACGATAACACTTGGTAAGTTTACTTGTCAGAGTTTTGGGTTTCTGACGATCCATAACGGCTGTCAAAGATCCAAGAATGACAGCCGGGACCAACGGCTTAACGTATTTTTCAAAGGCTGTTAAGATGGTCACCAATCCACGGACTGACCGCGGCAAGCGTAGCTTAACCTGACCGATTGATCCGTGCGGGTAATATTACTTAGCCACGAGCTCCTCCTATAATTATAAGTAGTATGTAGGCAATATTGACACGCAATATTGATACCGTTTCGAAATAAGCTAATAACGTCGAGATAAAACGCAGAGTTAACTGCACCTAATCATAGTTTACCGGTACGTATCAGATTAACTAGTAAATCTAATTTACTTGTAACCCAAGAGCCGTTAGCTCCAGCATTTTATATTAAATCTAGCGACCCTCACCAGGGTCGCACGGTTTTTATGACTTAACAAAACATCGATATTCCTCTTTTATAATATATAATTAATACACACAAACCTTCAGGAATAAATTCTCTAAATGATCGAGTAAAGGCTTGTGCAGACCAGCGCGACTTGTCGCGCGACGCGACACCGGTTATTATTATACTGTGAAGTTTTCTTAGAAATTGTATTGTTCGAGTCGCGTCGCGCGACAAGTCGCGCTGGTCTGCACAAGCTTTAAATCGATAAGTGTGTTCGAAGAAATTTCCGCAAATTTCTTCGTTGACGTTAGACTTCCGCAAGCCTAATTTTGCGCAAGTAACTCGTTACGTGTGTGGCTAGCATTATAATTATATACGCCATGTCCTAGAGTTAACGCACACCACCAAACACCCTAATTAGAATATTATGTTATAATCATAATACATACCTACACTGAATTTTTATTATTAAGTATAAAACATTGTTTATTTATTAAACTAGATAAACTGATTGTAAGAGAAAATTATGGTCACATTACAAATCTACGCAGGCACAAAGTCGCACACGTATATTGGTCTAGCGTAGTAGGTTCTTCGTCCATTTTGTTTTCCACTGAACAGTCAGAACCATACAAAATGTCGTGTACGATTGTCAAAAAAGTAGTTTAAATTATTTTTGGGATAAAAAATTACGAATATAAAAAATGACAGAAATCGATTCTGAGCGAACTACTTTCATAATGTGCAATAAGTAATTCAGTTACACATTTTTTTTAACGTCAATTATTTGAAATATGAAATGTGGCTAACTAGTGAACTAGAAAATTAATAATGAATTGCAATTATAACACTGAATTTGATGTTGTAACCGTTTTAGGTGTAAAAAAGGCATTTGGAAAGTTTCCAAATACTTTTTTACATCTAAAACTAAATATTCGGTGTTACGATATTAATTATTGCATTTCATAATCCATATTTTAGTTCGCTAGTCAGCCACACTTCTTATTTCCATACTACTGTTTATTATATTGTATATTGCCAAATTAATCAAAACAGGTAAATATTTGATAGCTATTTGCGACGTTGCCAACTTAGGATAAACGATAGTCTGCTTCGTGTCACACATACACCTTCAAAAAGGTGTATGTGTCGTGAAAAAGGACAGAATTTGAAAACTGACGATATTAAAAAAGTGTTGACTGTATTTAGGTTTAGTTTTAGAAGTAGCAAGTAATGAAAAAAAGATGACCTTTACAATTTTTTACAAGAGTGTATGTCAGAGACATTCTTCCTACGCGTATGTTATTAAGTCTAGACAGCTTGGCAAAAAAAGCAATCTAAATATGTTAGAAAATAATTCTTGGAAAAGAGATAAGTTTCATCACTACATAATATATAAAACAAAGTCTGTCTGTCTATTTGAACGCAATAAACTCAAAAACTACCAAACGGATTTTCATACGGTTTTCAACAATGGACGGAGTGATTCACAAGGCAGGTTTATGTGTATAATTCATTAAGGTTATGTGTAAATTAGCAGAAATATGACGATGATTGTTGAAGATGTCGGAAAAAAATCATCGTCATATTCCGTCTTAAAAAAAAAACTCCTAAGTGAAAAATAACTTTAATTTTAGAAGTCGGTGTCTTTGTTTAGAATTTTCGTTTTTGTCCACCGACTTCCGAAATTAAAGTAATTTTACACTTTATAGTGCTTTTTTTTTTAAGTCGGTTGATTTTTATTTTTGTAAAAAGTTTTTATTTTTCACTTGGTACCTACCCCACACAAATTCGAATACCACTACGCTATGTAAATAACAGTGACAGGAACTTAGCATATCCATGTAGACTAAGTGGGAAAAATACGTATTATTGAAGCTTACTCGAAAACTATCCAAGCAAATTTAATAAAATTTCTAAGAGACCAACTTGGGAGCATACCCTTTCATACAAAAAAAATATTTTCAGAATCGGTACACAATTGACGGAGAAATCGGTGGACATACAAAAAAAAAAAAACGTACGTACGCAATGAACATAATTATAAAGTCTTCCTTTTTGGAAGTCGGTTAAAAAGACTGGGAGTTTCACTGGCGATGGCGTAGACGAATAGTATGTATTACGGAATTAATACATTGTTTAGCTTGATTACCACATAGGCTACTTTTTATCCCGTGGGATATTCTCCGACATCCACGCAGGCGAAACCGCGGGCAAAAGTTATGTAATATAGTAAGAAAGAATGTAATAATAACATAGTTTGTTCTTATACGCATGACCAAGGTATTATAAAGTCTTGGACATGTGGAATGTTTTCTATGCAGAAAACTATCTTGTTACTAAGACTTAAAAGCAAGTCAAAAATGTAACAAACATAAAAACTGCTATTATATCTTACCATGCATATGTTGAATCGTTACTACGATATGGTCTTATAATGTGGGGTAATAGCACTGATCTAAATAGAGCGTTCATCGCCCAAAAGAAGTGCCTAAGATCAATTTATGGACTTCAGCCGGATGATACATGTCGGCCAATATTTAAAAAACTTGGTTTGTTACCGCTTCCATCTCTCTATATTTACGAAATATGTGTGTTTGTGACCAAGAATAAACAACTATTCAAGACAGCAAGCGATGTATGTCCTCGGAGCAGACGTGATGCTTATGGACTGGTGTTAAATGATTTACCAAAGCTAACCAAATATAATAAAAGCTGTCTAGCAATGTGTGTACGTACTTATAATAAAATACCAAATAATTTAAAACTATTAAATGTAAGATTATTTAAAAACAAATTATACAAATGGCTAAATGAATATAGCTTTTATAGTTTGAAAGAATTTATGGACAAAAAATATTGACATTCTATTCTAACATTAATTACTTAATTATAATTACCCTGTGACATTAAATTTTTGCATGCTATGTTTTATCGTAGCTAAACATGTTTGTGCCACTCTAACCCATGCTAAACACCATTGTATACCATGTTTTACGCAAATAAATTATTTTATTATTAAGAGATAAAAAAAATCAAATAATTTTGTGATATTTGAAGCATGGTGGTATTTGATCACACTGTCTGTATTGTAAGGTGGTGCATCAAGGCTTATGTGGGGAGGAGATTTTTTGTACCTACGTAATCCATACTCATATATCAATCTGCCTAGCCTTTTCCCAACTATGTTGGGGTCGGCTTCCAGTCTAACCGGATGCAGCTGAATACTAGTATTTAACATGGAACTACTGCCTATCTGACCTCCACAACCCAGTAACTGGGTAATACGATACCTCTTGGTAAGATTGGTGTCAGACTTTCGGGCTTCTGACGACTTGTAACGACTGTCAGATAAACACGAATGACAGCCGGGACCAACGCTTAATGTGCTTTCCGAGGCACGGAGGATTCTCGGTATGTAAAGATGGTCACCCATCCACTGACCAACCCCGCCAAGCGTAGCTTAACCTGAAGGATCGACCAGTGCGGCTGTTGTTACTTAGCCACGAGCTCCTCTGCTCTATGCTCTGAATCTATACTCATATATATTATATTATATTTATATATTATTTTCACTTTTTTTATTTTGTATTTTGTGTTTCATGAACTGTGTCCAAATAAACGTTATTCTTTCTTTTATTTATTTCTTTCTTTCTTTATATAAAGCTGAAGAGTTTGGTTTTTTGTGTGTTTGTTTGAAGCTAATCTGCGAAACTAACAGTGAAATAGGTTTTTTTTTGCATTTTATAGCCTAGTTCTTGAGGAAAGCTATAGGTAAACAAAACCCAAAAAGAACCATAAGCGAAGGCGAACGCGGACGAAGTCGCGAGCATAAGCTAGTACTTTAATATTGAAGCTTAATTTTACGAAAATAGTTTTGAAAAAACGTCACTGATGACGCATTTGACATGGCCACCTACTGGGCCCAACTCATTTAACATTCTCATATTTATAGGTACATTTATTTACAATATTAATCGACTCGAGAATGAAAGAAGAAGTGTTGTTGCAGTGGGGCATGGAAATAAATGTTTTTCTTTTTATTAATTTTAATAATGATAATTGAGTTTATGTAAAGGAGGTTCCTCTCTCAGGAGCCCTGACCACCGATAGCTTGGACCCTGTTCCCGATACCGGTGGGCTACAATTTTTATATTTTTAAAACTTTTTTTGTTTTTATACAAAAATATTTAAAAACTAGCTTCCGCCAGCGGCTTCGCCCATGTGATAATTATCTTTATAAATTATAGCCTACGTTACTTATTGATAATATAGCATTCTACTGATGAAACAATCGGTACTGATGAAAAAACCGGATGATGAAATCGGTCAAGTAGTTTTTGAGTTTAATCATTAAAACAAACAGAAAAAAATAAAATTCTTTTCTCTTTATAATATTAGTTTAGATGTAAATAATTTAAGTGATGATGATTTATACCTAAATGAAATAATAATAATTCAGTTTATGTTTTTTAATAATAATTATTTATCTTGAATAAAAATTTATTTATTTATTTTACATATTTTCATTTATTTCAAAATTCTTTTACAATACTAATTTATTATAAATTTAAATACTTAATAATATAAAATATTTTTACCCACACCAAATTAATATGGCAAGACAAAACATGGGCTGTGGGGTTAACCTCGTTGTTACTGTGGTTTTATTGGCAAAATAACAAGATTTCCTAAATCAGCTTAGCCTGTTTCTAGATTCCAATGAAGCGATATAATTTCGCAAAATCGACTTGATAAAACAGGTAAGTTTTCATTTCCCTTTTACCAAGAAAGGTTTCCACATAATACAAGAAGTATCCTTCGAATTACCATAACTCCTAAAAAGGGAAGAATAATAAAATTCCTATTTAACTCCCCAGCTAAAAGCAATCATTATAAGAGAACTCAATTCCCAGCCGCGCAAAAACGCATGCAAATAAAATGCTGTCTGCATAAAAAACATTAAAGACAATATCTACCTATACCTGTGTTGTGACTATGTGACCATCTGTTGCTGGCTGGACTGGTCAAGGAATTCTCTTCGAGACTTGAGATCGGCTTGTTTTTACACCTGTCACTTCTCAGACCAGTTTTCAACGGATGTCTCGTGCATTCACCCAGAACGACAAAGACCGAGATATAAGCGTGCCGTGTGAGCGGGATGGACTGTAGAATTGTTCTAGAGTTAGAAAGGGTGAGGTATACGGTCGCGTGGCGGGAGAACGAGATAGAAAGATAACCATGCCTTGCTTGTTTTATTTAATAATCCAGTTATAATAAGAAAGGTTGTAAGGCTTCCGAAGGTGCAACGATTTTAAAGGGTTACTTGCAACTTTGTGTTGGTAACTTGGTATATCTTTAGCGAGATTTATATCCCATTGTATTTCGTTTTTGGTATTGTAAACAGTAGCTTGTAATCTTTTGTGTTACGATATTGACACTAATGTGTTAACATTTGAATGAATGGGTCGACTGAATGGTTTTTTTAAGTAATGGAATGGCGGGTTCTTTAAAGTTTAAGAGCGTTTATTCTGAAAGTGGGCAACGCTCTTAAAGTTCGATCTCTTTGTGTGTTCATCTGACTTGGGTAGAGTCGGTGTCTGCGTGTTGCTTATCTAGAGCTGAGCGATTGACGTTGAACCAGCCTATGTCGACCTTTGGACTGTGATAGCCTGATAATTCAGCTGACTAATTAGTTGTCTAGCGAGACTTTAAGGAAACACAACTCAGTCGCACTAATATAATCAGTTATTTTATAAATATGTCATTCCTTAAGGAGATACTGCTCTGGGTAAAATACAACGAAGTTTTTTATATTGAACAGAATCGAATTTTAATTAGTTTTTTAGAGACTAGAAGGATGCCAAACTATTACTAAGCCTCCGCTGTCCGTCTGTCTGTCTGTCTGTCCGCGGCTTAGCTCAGAGACGGTTAGTACTAGAAAGCTGTAATTTGGCGTCACATATTAATCATGCCGACAAAGTGGTAAAATAAATTAAGATTTTTTTTAGGGTACCTCCGCTACACGTAAAGTGGGGATGTTTTTTTTTTCTCTTCTATCCCATAGTGTGGGTGGAAAGGTCGTTCAAAAATATTGTGAGTGTGTGAAAACTATTTTTGGATTCAGGACTCCGTTTGACTTATTTATTAGAGTCAAGTCCCCTGCCAGCTAAATGGTTAGTTTTGGATATGTGCAAAAATTCACGGCAGTAGTATATTATGACGAAATTAAAAGCAAAACTACCACAGTTAAGTAGGCTCTACAAATTAACGAGTAATAGTTGACCTACTTATATTTGCAGTTGCTATAACATGTTAAGTTTGTTCTTGGGATAAATTCATCCCAACTACGGAACCCTTCAATGTGCGTGTTCCGACATGCAGTGGGCCGGGTTTTTTTATTTTATTTGACAAGATTTTTGCAAATGGCTAACCTGCATATACAAGTTAACTTTTATATTTATCAACCAATAAATATGCCTAGCCTTTTCCCAACTATGTTGGGGTTAGCTTCCAGTCTAACCGGATGCAGCTGAATACCAGTATTTTACATGAAGCGACTGCCTATCGAAAGTCCACAACCCAGTTACACGATACCCCTTGGTAAGAGTAAGACTCGTTGTCAGACTTTCGGGCTTCTGACGACTCGTAACGACTGTCAAAGATCCACGAAGGACAGCCGGGACCAACGGCTTAACGTGCTTTCCGAGGCACGGAGGATTCTCGGTATGTAAAAATAGTCACCCATCCACAGACCAAACCCGGCAAGCATAGCTTAACCTGATAGATCGACTCGTGCGGCTTTATATTTATCAACCAACGTAGATAAATTATACTTAGAAAAGCTCTGCTTAATCACCTGTGGATAGAGACACGATGTCTTTGTACCAAATCTGTTATATCATCATGCTGTATTTAACACTAATATGCCAATGACTTAGCAAAACCCCGTCTATTTACTTCTTACACTGAATACATTATTTTTAATGATGTTGCAAATACATTTCTCAGCATGAAATCCATGTTTATATTTTAAATGCGAAAGTTACTCCGTCTGTCTGTTTGTTTGTTGCCTTCTCACGCCTAAACCACTGAAACGATTGTTACGTAATTTGACAGACAGGCGTCCGGTCCTCATAGGGCCTGACCAGAGCGGCAATTCCCGTAATTTTTAAGAACGTTCGCATTCGCATCTCATTCGCAATCTGTCAAAAATACAATCAATTTACCAACATTTTTGACAAGTTTGACAGATTGCGACTTGAATGTGAACGTTTTTTAAATAAGAGAATTGGCTATCAAGTTATGTCTGGACTTTAAAAGAGACTGCGACCCCTAAGTCTGTTTCGGCCTTTCTTCTCAGAGTAGTCAGATAGGAAACGCCGACCTCATCTAGCTTATTTTTAATATGACGTGTAATTGTGATTCCAATAGCCTTTTGACATAATAAACGATTTAATTCCATTTCATTTCACTGACATTCTACCAGCGATAACAGTGAAGTAAATGTCAAAAATGTAAAGGATTGACACACTCTACCGAAAAGTTAGTGTCAATCGCGTTGAATGTCGTTGTAGACATACGAAACGCTTTGAAAGCAATTGGCACTTCTCTAAGCCCTCTGAAGAAGGCCATAAAAGCTACTTTCATCTTGGATTAGAAAAATATGGAATACACGCAGACAAAATCGCAGGCTACAACTAGTTCTTTATAAATGCAAGGTTTTTTAAATCTGGTCGAATGCTTTTATATTTACAAAATTATAATGACATGCGACGTTGGCTTTACCTTGACCATTTTTGTACTTATGTCTTGATTTCTGTCTGAAATATTTTCTTGTTTCATACTTTTTGGAGCGTGATTTTTCAGTCGGGTTTTAGATTTTGAACTTACACTTTAATTATTTTTGGGCAATATTTTTTGTTTAGGTTTTATTGTATTAATTTTACAGCTGTACGTAGCAGTCTCACTTTTGCTTGTTTTTAAGAATTTAAATATATTTATTTACTTAGACAATATTATATTTATACATATTTGTAATTTGGTCGTAAATCCCTTTTATTAAATAAAATAAAATATTACTCGTATTATAAAAAATAAAAATAAATGTACCAAACATTTTTTTTTTTTTTTTTTTCGTGACTATGTCCTCTAGTGGGCGCTATATTGAATTTAATATGACGTCACATAGCCTATAACAAGCGGACGATCAAGACGCTTCCAATCATACTTCATTTGTTTTCTTCAAATTATGTAAGTAGTTCAGAAGTTATGATTGTAACAGAAACTCGTTTTTGCTTCGCTATGGGTCGGGTCAAAACTAAAACCTAACCTAACCTAAAACACATCGAATGTTGTGAAATTTCTCAAAATAACTGCTACAAAACGAAACCCTTTTTATTAAAAGCGGTGTAAAGTTACAACTTATTTATTGCTATTAGTAATTAACTGTTTGTTTATTTATTTTACCTCGATGGTCCTAGTTTATCATTTATAACTTCCAGTTACAACTATATGTAAGCGGGCACGCCCTTTATGCCTGGAGGCTTTTATTAAGATATTAAGTTCTGTTTACGTTTTGTTTTTTATTTCTGCCTGAGTATAGTTCTCGATGATTTTGTTTGGTATATTGGCGTGTGCTAGCTTATATATGGCTAATAATTTAAATTATGTTTTGGGTTGCTTAATGTAAATTATTTTGAATACTATTATATAGAATCTATCTTTTTGTTCTTCTAACTGAACAGACAGCTATGCAGCTGGGGAGTTTGTTGCGCCACTTCTTCTTCCCAGCTAACGCACTAGGAATTGGTGAAGGGTGGGCGTTTTGGGGGACTGTCTTATGTAATTTTGACGTTCGAAAAGTGCTGATTCTCAGCCTAGTTTGAAATGACTTTTGATTTTGATTTTGATTTTGACTAATTACTAGTATAACAATACCTATACATTTTTCGAGGTTGAAGTCTGGCATTTTACTCCGCGTTTGTTAATAACAGGGCAGGAATTTTGTCACTCTGGATTAGCGTCTGAAGAATTAAGGCTCCTGCAGACAGGCACGACGCGACGCGACGGTGTGATACGATTATGGTAGTACAATTTCCATGAAGTTTTCATAGAAATTGTTCTACTCATCCATTCATTCATTCATAGAGGCGCGTCGCGCTGTCGCGTCTGT
The DNA here is from genome assembly GCA_916701695.1 of Agrochola macilenta. Lineage (NCBI taxonomy): Eukaryota > Metazoa > Arthropoda > Insecta > Lepidoptera > Noctuidae > Agrochola > Agrochola macilenta. Next base: position 7,660,632 of record OU753578.1, read on the forward strand.
CTTGGAAGCCTTTATCTAGCTGCACATAAAAATCATCTCAAATGTATGAGACCATGATTGGTGACAGCATAACCATAACTTATCGTAATAGGCTTCAAGTTAGATATTTTCTTTCATAAAATATCTCATACACAAATCCCTGGCTACTGTAATGACACGGACATCGACGCCAAAACTTTTTGCGTTGAAATTTTTCGTCGGTTATTAAAAAAACAACAGCTGTTTCATAGAAAACTGCAATACGTAGGTACGCGGCCAAAATATATGGAACAGCAGATCTTTTTTTAAATAATTGACAAAAAATTACAACGCACCGCGTTTCAGAATAGTGTACTGAATCCAAGGTTATTGTTTTCGCGTCGATGTCCCTGCCAGCCTGTATTTGTCAACTAATCACAATAACTAACACAAGATTTTTAACCAGATCAGGCTTTTAAAGTGTTAAGAGCTACAGTCTTCAATCAATCAATCAACTAAATCAATAAATTTAAGTACTTACCCACAAAAACTGGAGTACTCCCAATCAATCTATCACAAACTCCGACTTATTTCAGTTGTAAAACAGGACTAGACTAACGGGAATAACAAATGGGCATTACAGACAAAAATAGCCTGAAACCAGACTGAGTTATAGCCAAACAGTCTGGCTAGAAATACCTGGCTTGGTAATACGGGGTAGCTAACTTAGATGAAGGTGAATACTAGTAACGTAGTCTTTGGTTTTTTTATACCTAAGCTTGATTTGTGAGGATGCCAATTGGCGTATGGGTTATTCGCAGCTACTATTTAAAGCTCCCGCGAAATGGCGCGACGCGACACCAATTTCTACCGGTGCACGGTGTCGCGTCGCGCCGTCGTGTCGCGCCTGTCTGCCGGAGCCTTTAGCCTTTTGGCTATCTTTGATACTAGGTAGGTTGTAATTGTAGTATAGTTTAGTAGCTTTCATTCAATTATGAAATTGAGGCATGCCCCTAGTCGTCGCAGAAGACGTACGACGTAGACCGTAGCCGCGGGCTTGCGGACGGTGAGCAATGGATAGCTCGCCGACCAATAAGGACCAGGCCAGGGTCGACGGCGCGTTGTGTTCCACGAGCGCTTCAAAGTGATGTCAACACAAATGACGGGGTCCGCTAGGACCGATGTCTACCGGGGTCGCGGGAAAGTCCGAAAGGGATACCGTGGCCCCTGGCAACACACAGGCAACTGAAGGAACACGGGTGGGTTTTAGTCAGTAAGAGTCTGACACGCCCACGTCTTAAGTAATTAGTAAGTTAGTGATGTCCATGACCAAAGAGGATCATGGTCCTTCCATTGAATAGTTAAATTTAATTATTGCCATCCTTTATTAATTGATGATTCAAGAAAAAAGCGAAAAGTAATTAAAACTGTAATAGAATGCATGAGTTTACAGTTTACACTGTTTGTGTGTTGTGTACTTTTGTTACTACTATAACACTATAATACAAGGATCAAATTAAATTAGCAAGCGAAACTCGAATGATTTTCAGAACTCATACCTACTTCAAGTAAATATACACTAACAGAGTGTCGTTGAACCTAAAAAAAATATCACCAAATATATTTATTTTCTTTTGAATAGATATCGATAGCTCACGTCTGCGGAGTTTTGCTAGCTAACTAAATGAGACCATTAATTTTATGCTCCTGATGTTACCTACCTTCAAAGTACCTTTCAATATTTTACTCGTTCTAACACACCTTACAAAACTTATAGAATTAGAATTTCTTTATTTTGCAAAAAATATGGTACGCACGGCTACACATCAAGCTATACATTTCCAGTATAAGCTGACCTCACATTTGTACGGAAATCCTATACAATGTGAGATCAGCATAAACTGGAAATGTATAGCTTGATGTGTAGCCGTGTGTACATAAAAAGTCGATGCTCTACAGCAACATACAAATTTAATGTTTGTACTCTTAACCTCTCAAGGTACTTTTTTTTAAGTATGTAAGTACAAATTTAGTAAATATTGGGTACAAAAGTATTATAAACTTATAAATGGAAAAAAAATATTTCGCTTACTTATATAATTCAGCATGCAAAAAAAAAAAACAACGGAAGGAACACGGGTGGGTTTTAGTCAGTAAAAGTCTGACACTCCCTCTCGCTCTGCCCAGAGCGGGAGGAGTCATTTGATGATTTCCCACCCAAAAAAAAAAAAAAAAAAAAATACCTTATAATTAAATTATATACAAAAAAAAAACTTAAAATTACGCTATTATAATTATATTTGTAGGAAACTAACTGATTGTGATATATAAATAATGCACATGGAACTTGGAATACAACAGTATATTGCACGAAAATTAATTAATGGTACAGAGCAATAGACACGAAGAAACAAAGTCAAATATGACAGCTGTAGATAATAACAGATGGCAGCTATTGGCTGCATACTTAGAGTAATAACTAAGCTGCATAATGGTTGCGTTCCATTTCAACAATATTACTAGTGAGATCATATTTCGAACTTTGCTTATAATTTAAGAGCACACTATTATAGAGCCATTTCTTAAAAGTTTATTTTTAAAGTTTAGTGGCAGCTCTCTGATCTGTTAGGGTATTTGATATAACTTCTCGATGCAGACTGAATTCCAGCCAGTAGCCGTTGAGTCTGCCTGAAAATAACTGTCTTAATAAACACAGGAATAGCTCCAAGTTAGGTGAATGATCGGTGGCGTATGTTTTAACTTTATTTTGTTGCAGTATGTGTTGGTTTGTTTGTGGGATGAGAATATATGTGCTGTAATTTATGATTTAGAAATATGGAAATAAATGTAGTTTGCTTTCCTTTGGTGAAGATGTTGCTGAATTTGTTTGCGTAAGTACAAGTTTCTGCAAAGGATAATGTTTATGGAATTTATTACAGTATTCGTCCCTTTAAAAAACTTTAGTATTAACATAACATAACGTCACGCCTGTTTACTCGAAGGGTAAGGCAGAGGTCTTGTAGTGAATAATATAGAACCACATTGAACATTTCAGTTGTCAACTAAGTATCATAATATATTTATTAAAATATGCTTCTATTTCTTAGCTTATCGATGGAAAAATGTTCAATCATGTGTATCAATCTTGATAAGTTTTTTTTTTTTTTTTTTTTTTTTTTCGTCTATTTAAATTTTTCTCCTGTTTACACGTAGTTATATGATGTGCATGCTGTGGTCTCCTGTAATTGAAGGAGCACACGTAACAGTTCCGTTTTTATTATTGTAATTTATATTTTGTATGTGTATCCTTTTTTGGAGATCCCCAAATAAATAAATATGTTTGGCCCAAAATACAGCTGCGCGAACTCCGCTCACTGACGGATGGAAGGTGAGCCATTGTCTGTGGGGAGATGCCGTATATATACTTTAGACACTTTAGATCTTAGCTCCATCAGTGGAGCTCCAACCTTAGTTCGAAGTCTATTTAGAGATTTCTAATTTGGCCACGGCAACGCGTGCCCAGATGGAAGTCTCTCAACAAATATGCTTGTTTTTAAATAAGAAATTAACCATGTGGAATTAGAAAAAGTCTGTTAATGGCTTAAAAATAGAGGCTTTTCGTTTCTTTTGAAGACTCAGCCTGGGTACAAATAAGCCATCCTAATTTACTCGGTTGCAATGTAACATGAAATGCAACATCGCCTCTGTGATCGAGTGATTAGAACGGGTACACTACACAAATACGAAAAACTTTATTCCGTCAGTCACCGTATTTGTGACTGTATAATAATAAAATTTCAAAATACCGATTTTCATAATTCCGAATGGTTCAAAATTCCGAATATACGAGTAACAACTCCGTCTTATCATTACTCCTATTTTTATAATACCTAAATTTCAATATTCCTAACGTGTATAATACTATTCTCAAAATACCGAGTTTCAATAGATCGAATAACAAAAAGTCCGACTTAATGATAATTCGAAACATCAAAAATACGAATTCCGATTATTAAAATACCGATTAATACAATTCCGAAAAACACAATTCTAACCTAACCTAACCCAAATGATTCACCAACAATAGAGGGATCTGGCACTCGGCGGCCGCAGCCGCAGCACGCTCGTTTAACTTTTAGTTTATTCGAAGTATTGAAAATCGGAATGTCGTTTTTCGGACCGAGAACCCTTCGAGCATTTGATTCTTCGAACGTATGAAAATCGGAACACTAACAAATCGCATTTACGACTTTCGGTAAAATAAATTTCGTGATTTTTAATAATAGACATTATAATTCTTAGGTATTATGAAATTCCAACTTTTGAAAATCGGAACATCGAAATTAGGAATAAAATATTTCGGAGTATTTGGGTGTTCCCGGTTAGAACACCTATCTGATACCCAGAGGTCCCAGTTCCATTAAAATTTTCTCGAATAATTTCTGCTCGGTTTGGTTAGTGCTTGTCATAAGTCTGCCTGGCTAGCTACTACCATTATAGCTAAGTCTGTTGCCATAACAACAATGTTAACAGCATTGTTGTGTTTCGACAGTTAGAGGTAAGATAGCCAATTCCTCTGTGGTTGAGGATTCCGGGTGAAGCTCGCTTCCACTTTCGTCCTGATCATCACTTACCATCAGGTGTGATGTAGGCCAAGAACTACACCAGTATGGATAAAATAAAATGAAACAGCAAATATGCAAATTTGTTTCAACGTGTAATACATTTTTGTAGTCACTAATGACTTAAAAAAAACTGTTTGAACGGAATAAGATAACTAAACTCGATATACTTTCAGCTTTTCGTCTTGCTCAAACAAAGCGTTTACGCGCGTTTAAACTCAAACAAATATGTGTCTTCTTTTGCTCGAAGAGTTAAATATGCGAGTATTTGAGCGAGTTTCAAGTTGAAGCTCGATGGCTGAGTTGCAGCAAACACACGGTAAGTACTGACACAAACCAAAGCGCAGACGTGCGGAAGACGCTTCGTTTGAACAAGGTTTTAAGTTAGGGATATGGTAGAATATGGTATGGTTGGATAGGAAGTCGCTTTATTTAAACTGGTATTCAGCTGCTTCCGGTTAGAATGGAAGGCGATCTCAACATAGTTTGGAAAAGACTATACTCCATTTGAAATAAGATAAGGCATTTAAACAAACCCTTTTTACAGGCCGTTCAACCGATTCTGGCTTTTATACCGTAGGCATAAGGATGGCATTAAAAGGAAAAAAGTTGTTACAATACTAACTATTTACTGCAGCTGCCATTTGTCATTCCACCAACGCAATATAAGTCAAAATCGGTTGAACGGACTGTAATAAAGGTTTAGATAAATATCTAATCTTATTTCAAATGGATGATAGAAGTGATGAGATGATGTGATAAGTTGGAGTACCTACGTAGATATCGGTTATAGTTATAAGTATGAATATGAGAGGGAAGTTACTCTTACGAGCTATTAAAATAAAGTACCTGGTCGACCAAGCTCTGCTCGGGTGAAAATAGATAAACATATCGTCCAGGTATACCAACGTTGTATCACATTCCCGAGGCTGCGAAAATAGAGAAAACCAATTTTCCCAGATATGAGACCTAGCTAGATCGATTTTTCGCCCCCGTAAACCCCTATATTGTAAGTTTCGTCGAAATCATTAGAGCCGTTTTCGAGAACGTGATTACAAATATATATATATTATAGAATTATATACAAATATTGCATATTTAGTAGTATAGGATACTTTTCTGATATAGATGGGGGTTTTGAATTAGGACTTAAGGGCGAAATCCAAAACTATTGGAAGATAGGTAAAAAACTCTTGAAGAAAGGCGTAAGTGGTCAAATGAGACACTAGCACAATACAATTTTGAAAAAAACAAAACGTTTTTAGTTTTGGTTTTCAAAATCCTTCTTGTTTTGACAGACACCAATATTGAGTGGGTCTTATAAAGATTTATACAGGTGACCGAAGTCGCAAATTTCAAAGCTACGGTGTCACACGCATAATGGCCGCAGTGACGGCTGTCAAGAAAATTATGGCAGCGGGGTTTTAATTTACGGTTTCTAAAAACGTTCTCTAAGAAAACACACCAACTTACTTTCAAAAATCACGTTACAGTAACATCATTCGACGGTAAATTGCGGACGCTATGTGGCAGCTACCGCTCTTCTAGGAGACCGTAGCTGAAGAGCGTTTATACAGAAAGTGGGCAACGTCGAACAAATAGCTATAAAATATTTCACTGTTTTGATTTTTATTAATTTTACAATATTACTGTATGGAAATAAATAATGTGGCTAACTAGCGAACTAGAATATTGATTAAGAAATGAAATAATTAATATTGTAACACCGAACATTTAGTTTTATATGTAAAAAAGTATTTGGAAACTTTCCAAATGCCTTTTTTACACCTAAAACGGGTACAATATCAAATTCAATGTTATAATTGCAATTCATTATTAATATTCTAGTTTCCTAGTTAGCCACATTTCTTATTATTGAGATATTGAGAATTGTCCTATGAGCAAATTGGCGCAGTGTAAACATGAGCTCCGTATTTTAAAAATTGTTAAAAAGTGCTAAAATCATTACTAAGTGTTATAAACAACTAAATTTGTAAACGTAAACATCAACAAACGTGTGGCATTGTTATCCAGTGATAATTGTGGAAAATTGTGACGATACAATCGATTAAAACTAAAAGAAGGTGTATTTTTGTGAAAACTGGACTACAGTTTAAAATACTCATCTCCAGTGCATGTGTTAACACATTAACAATTTGAATGTTATTATCTAACACCGAAAACCAGTAAAAAGTGTGTGGGAACATAAAAAGAAAAATACGGAGAATTTAGAATTTAAATTTTAACAGTCAACGTGTAAGTCGATAAGAACAAAGAAATGACCTTTGGACTCGCTTCACACATTAACTACTTATTTTAAACCAAAGTGACAAATGGTCAGCAATTTCAATCCATTTGACAAGGTCCGCTTGGTCTAGTGGTCGTACTGCCGGCTACGTAAACTCTGTACTCGTTTGATCGTGAGTTCAAACCGCAGCAACGACAGGTCTTTTTCCAGTTTGCTTTATTATTTGGAACAATGAGTTTTTTCGAAAATATCACGCTACGAAGAAATCGAACCAAGTCACTATCAGAGACTACAATCGAAGAATCTAGTACGAATAACTCTACGCTAGATGGCAGCACAAGTAGTCTTCCAAACATATCAAACTACGATGAATGTGACGAAGTTCAAGATTTAAAATGTAAAATAGAAAGACTGAATCTTGAGCTATCAGCAGCACATGAGGAGATAAACCAGTTATCAATTGAGAATAATGATATAAAATCTACAATAAATGACGTCACTAAAAAATATGAGCTCTTAAAAAAAGCCACTAAAAATTTAACAAGTGACATAAGAGTAGGTTCACCAACCCCAAAATACACAAAACTATCAACTCCAAAAAAGAAGTCAACGCCACAACTAAAACAGAAAGGGGCCGTCGAAGATATGCTACAAGTTATGAAAGACAATCAACAAACTGTGGCTCCCGAATCACTGACTGAATCAGCTTTAGATATATCTAAAAATATGCAAAGTGCAAACACTCGGGAACCTCAAGAAACTTATGTCACAAATAGCGTCATTTCGGAAGTTCAATCTATGATTCCGATGAACTTCCAATCAAACACTTTATTAGAAACCCGTAGATGCAAAAAACTATGTATGATTTCTAACAATAATGTTAATCAAATATTAGATATAGGTGAAAATACGTTCATAGGGTATGAATTATGTCATTACATCATGCCAAATGCAGGTATAAAACAATTGTTTGCAGATTTGGATAAAAAACTTATAAACTTTACTCATGAAGATTTCTGTCATTTTCATAGGTGAAAGGGACTTCGAAGTATCTAATAACTATAGACTTTTAATAGACTACATTAAAGATGAGCTTAAAAATTTAATTGATACCAATATTGTTATATGTTCACCAAATTTTAAACTAAGTGATAATTTTGCAATTTTTAATAAACGTATTGAAATGTTTAATCATTGCATGTATTTGGATGTGGAATTGTGTGAGTGCGCATATCTTTTTGATTCCAATTTCTGTCTAAGATACACAAACGAAATGTTCTGGAAATATAGCGCAAGGGTTAATAATAAAGGAGTTGCCATCATTCTTAAAAACTTAATGCTTTTTATGAGTTATCTGGACTCACAATCAGAAGTTTCGTATAATTTGGTTTCTCATCAGTGCTTTGATAATATTGTTGTCAAAGGTAGTTCTAACCAATCAGCCAACAACTATAATAAATTGCATGCGGATCAGGCAACACAAACCGAAAGCACTCACAATGAAACTGAGAATGGTCTTTTTCGTTTATAATTATAATCATGTATTTATCTTAAATCAAAATATTAACGGATTGATAGGAAAGTCAGACTTATTATGTATACACCTAAACGAACTCTTGCGTAAAGGGAAAATAGTAGATGTGGTGTGTATTACGGAACACAACATGATAGATAATGATGATTTACAATTGTATATACCGAACTATAAACTTTCAACATACTCATCAAGAAGCACCAGGAAAGGTGGTACGTGTATACTTATTAAACATGGACACGAGTTTAGGGTTATAGATATTAAAGATTATTGCGTTCCTGGAATTATGGAGTGTTGTGCCATTGAATTGGTAACTCACAAATTGATTATCATTTGCATTTATAGACCCCCAAAATCTAATAGAGGTGCTATATCGATTTTCTTCGAAAAACTTGAACATATATTAAACCGTTGTGGACGTAACTTAGGAAGAAAAGTATTGCTGTGTGGTGATTTCAACATCGATATCTTGAAAAATACCAGAGTATCTATTGTTTTTCTACATCTGCTACTAAATTACAATCTGAAACCAAGTATAAAAAAACCTACACGTATATCGACTGGAACATGTATTGACAACATTATCCATAATGTCAAGGGTGGTATTGGTGAAGTTTTAGAATTGGCCTTATCTGATCACACAGCTCAACTCTTTAAGTGCCCTGTACAAAGGTCCTGTTCGATTGATCACTGGTACGTACTAAGTCGAGATTATAGCTCTGAGAACAGGTCTAAGTTTATTGAAGCCATTAGTAGTCTTGATTTTGTTGAAGTATACAATAGTACCGACCCAGAACTAGCTTTTGATTCATTTCATGACTTATTTAAACTATTCTACGATTTGTGTTTCCCGACTGTGAGAAAAAAAATCTCTACGCGTAAATCCCCGAGATGGATTTCTAAAGGTATCAGAAGATGTAGTAAACGAAAAAGAGAAATGTTATGGCAATATAGGCGATCGTGTAATATTGAAAATAAACAGTTACTTAAGCAATATTCAAAACGATTAAAAAAAGTGATCCACTTGACACAAATATCTCAAAACAATCATATAATTAATAGTGCTGAGAATAAAACTAAAGCAACGTGGAAAATAATTAATAGATGTCAATCAAATTTCCCCTCTGAATCTGTAAAAAACATACTCAATGGTGATAAACTAATAAGTGACCCTAAACAAATAGCTACGACATTCAATGATTACTTTATAGACTTAATTCATCCTGAAAATAATTATAATACTAGTAATGCTATATCTTGCGTAAATTATTATCCCAAATCTCTATTTATGACACCGACAGATTCGTTGGAAATATTTAATATTATCAATGCATTAAAGAATACAAATAGCGTGGGTTATGATGGAATAACTACTAAGATTTTAAAATCTGTGTCGCATATCATTGCGCCAGTTTTGAGTCATATTATTAATCTGTGCATAGAACATGGCCACTTTCCAAATTTGTTAAAAATGACTATAATTAAACCACTGCATAAGAAAGGTGATAAATCTGCTATTTCAAATTACCGTCCAATAGCTCTGATACCGGTAATGTCCAAAATTATTGAAAAAATTATTTATAAATCTATAAACTCATTCTTTGAAGTAAACAATATACTGGCTAAAGAACAATATGGTTTTCGGAAAAACAGAAACATTAATAAAGCTGTCTATGAATTATTTACAGAAATAATTAGTAATGTTGACAAAAAAAATCCAATTACAGCTGTATTTATGGACATGTCGAAAGCATTCGATTATGTAAATCACGAAATATTACTGGGTAAGTTAGAACGATACGGCGTCAGGGGAAACATATTAAATCTAGTCAAAACATATCTCACTGGACGTACACAAGCCACTGTTTTAAATAGAATATGTTCTAAATCCAAAACAGAAGTTACTCATATGTCACCAATTAGAGATACAACATGTGGTGTACCCCAAGGAACTGTCCTTGGGCCCTTGTTGTTTCTCATATATATTAACGATTTGCCAAAATGCACTGAGCACCAAACTGTGTTGTTTGCCGATGACAGTACACTTATTGTTCCATGTAATAATATAGAAACTTATGAAGATGACATAAACAACTCCATCCTTTGCATCATTAATTGGTTACTTATAAATAAACTAAAAATAAACATAGATAAGACAAAGCTTATGACATTTTACCAAAGAACAAGAAAACTTAACTTAAACATAGCTTTTGCAGATCAAATAATAGCTGAAACAAGCAGTGCTAGATTTCTGGGACTTCACTTGGATACTCATTTAGACTGGAAATGTCATGTTGAAACAGTTTGTAAAAAGCTTAACCAGTATTCATATGCGCTCTACAATCTAGCAAAAATAGTAAATGAGTCCGTTGTTCTAATTTCTTACAAAGCCTATGTATCATCTACATTAAGTTTTGGAATAATATATTGGGGAAATTCCACCGACAAAGAAATTGCGTTTAGGGCCCAAAAAAAATGTGTGCGTGCTGTATTTAAACGGAAACCAACTGAAAGCTGTATTCCATATTTCAAAAAATTTAAACTCTTAACATTGCCCTGTATGTACATTTTTGAGACAGCAGTATTTGTCAAATCTAACTTCCATCTGTTCGAAACATTGAGATCTAAACGACGCAATAGAGAGATATGCGCTAAGCCACATAGCACTGCTCTTTATACAAAAAGTTTTTTGGGAATGGCACCTAGGATCTATAATAAGATCCCTGGACGAATTAAAGAAATAAACAACATAAACGATTTTAAAAAGGCTTTACTGAAAATATTATATGAGAAAACATATTATACGGTGAACGAATACCTAACTGACACATTATAATTACTTTGTTTTATTATTTTATTATTATGATTTATTATTTACTGATTTGACAATTTTTACTAGAATCTATTATTATTATATTTTATTGGAATGTTTTTATTGTATTGAAAATTTGAATTAGAATTGTTTGATAATTTATTATAATCAGCATGTTTGTGCCAGTATAATATTTGTACGCCAATGACGGCTAGACATAGCGTTCTTAAATAATAACAACATCTGTACCTAACCTACCTATGTTCAACAAATAAAATTTATTATTATTATTTCTTTATTACATTTTTATACATACAAATGACATTTTTAAATATTTTTATGAAAAAGAAAAAAAAAAAAAACATTTAAAAATATAAAAAGTAGTGGTCCATCGGCATCAGGAACAGGGTCCAAGGTGCCGGTGGTCAGGGCTCTAGAGAGAGGAACCTCCTCACGATGCGTGCCGTGTCTAGGAGTACTGCTTTCTGAATCAAGCCCTTGACCCAGCCGCGCAATGAGAGCCTCCTGAGGTGTTGGTCGAGGCTCTCCGCTATTAGGCCATTAACTGTTACGATTATCGGTACAATGATTGCAGAGTCCACGTCCCACATGTCGACAACCTCGTGTGCTAAGTCGAGATACTTGATTTTTTTATCTTTCTCAGCTTTCACGAGATTCTCGTCATGAGGGACAGCGATATCAACAATCATTGCACGGCGCTCTCCTCGATCTATCACCACAATATCAGGCTTATTGGCTACAATAGTCCTGTCAGTGATGATAGATCGATCCCAATACAATGTGGCATGACCATTCTCGAGAACTGGGTCGGGCACATACCTGTAGTATGGTACTTCTGACTCAACAAGGTTGTATTGCAAGGCAAGTTGCTGGTGGATAATCCTAGCCACTAGATTGTGTCTATGCAAGTACTCGCCGTTAGCAAGACGAGAACAACCGGAAACAATATGTCTGATTGATTCACCGGGACGGTGGCATGCCCGACAGATGTCAACCGTACCGTCCTTGACAATGTATTTCCGGTAATTATTATTATTATTATTATTTGTTGGTATACATTTTTGTATCTCGACACTGTGCCGGTTTTTTAGGGTAACACGGGCCAAAGCCAAGTGCAACCTCGTTGAGTTCTACTTAAACTAAGTGATAATTGGTGATAATATATGGCGTGGTGATAATATGTTTTGACTTTGTGTTACAGTGGCGAATGGTGTCTGTGCGTGTGATATTTGTGCGTCATTGTCGTTCTGCAGGAATTTTCGAACAATTCTGCAAGTGTTCAGGATAGCAGCTTTCTGTAGGGTTTGGTAGGTGGAAGGAGCTACATCTAGTGTTTTTAAAGATTGATGCAGTTGTTTGGGAATGACACCCGTGGTTGAAAGTACTACTGGAATAATGGTAACGCTGCCTAATCGCCACATTCGGCTTATTTCAATTTTTAAGTCTGTATATTTTGACAGCTTTTCAGCTATTGTGTTTTGTAGGTTGTGTGTGTTTGGAACTGCTATGTCAATAATTTGCGCGGTTTTATTAATTTTATCGATTTTATTATTATTATTATTATTTTTGTGGTGTTTTTTCTTCTCAGCTCTTTAGCTGGTTTTTGCAACATTTACGGACCGAAGCCAAGTAAATGCAGCGTGTGGTGTGTTATGTTGAGAATGTGTTATGATGAGGACCTATTTCGTTTTCATCTAATTGCATGAACTTTCTCACGATTCGACATGTATTTAAAATTGCAGCTTTTTGTAGGGTTATATAGAGAGATTCGTTTAGGTTCAGTAATTTAAGGCTGTGGAGAAGATGATTTGGGATGACGCCTGTTGTGGAGAGGACTATAGGGACCACGTAGACTTTTTGCTGTCGCCAAATTCTAATTACTTCATCTTTGAGTTCTGCGTATTTACAAATTTTTTCAGATATTGTCTTCTGAATATTATGTGTGTTGGGAACGGCAATATCTATTAGGTAAGTAACTTTATTTATTTTATCCTGTAGGGTTATATCTGGTCTATTGTAGTGAATTGTTCTGTCGGTGAGAATGGCGCGATCGTAGTATAATTTATGTGTTTCATTTTCTAGGATAGTTTGTGGTGTGTAATTGTAGTACGGAGTGTTTGTGTCTTGTATTAGTGTGTATTTGACTGCTAATTTTTGATGAATTACATTTGCCACCTGATTGTGCCTGTGTGTGTAGTCTGTCTGTGTGAGAGTTGTGCAAGCTCCTGTTATGTGCTGAATTGTTTCTGGTTGGATGTGACACTTGCGACATTTATCATTTGTTACTGAAGGATCTTTGATAATAAATTTTCTATAGTTTTTAGTGTTAATAATCTGGTCCTGTATTGCAATTATAAAACCTTCAGTTTCTGGGAATCAATTGCCTATTTTGAGAAATTTATTTGATGCTACTGTGTTCACATGGGATTGTTCTAGGTCATGAGGATGACGACCATGAAGTACCTTTTTCTTCCAGTCCTCAATTTTTTGTATCTGCGGGTCATCGCCAGTAATTTGTGGAGTATCTGGCTGTTCACTTAAATTAAGTGGTGTGTAGTTGAAATCATTTTCAGCTATGGCTTTATGAATGTTACTAGTGCGGGACTTTGAGTGAAAGAATGTTTTTAGTCGACAGACTTGTTTCCGCCAAAGGTGCTGGATGTCTATTAGGCCTCTCCCTCTTTCTTCTTCGTCTTTTGATAGTAAGTCTTTCTATTGCAGATTTAGGGTGTAAGTTGTTATGTTTTGTAAGAGTGGTGCGTGTGGTTCGTTCTAATTGTTCTGTGTCTGTTTTTGTCCATTTAATAACTCCGAATGAGTATGTTAATATGGGTATGGCGAATGTATTTAAGGCCTTGATGAGATTTTTACCCGAAAGTTGAGTTTTACATATGGCGTTAACTCTCCTTTTATACTCTGTAGTAAGTGTTTCTTTAATCCTAACATGATCTAGTCCCTTTAGTTGCGTGTACCCTAAATATTTGTATAAGTCGGTTGGTTCCATTGCTGTTATGGTGTCGGTGTTATTTACTACATAGCTGCCGGGTCGTATCTTGCCTCGTATGATATGAAGTGTTTTACATTTATCCAGACCAAATCGCATGTTTATATCTAAACTAAACTCTGCTGTAGCTTCTACTAATTTCTTCATATCTTTTTCCGTTTGTGCATATAGTTTTATATCGTCCATGTAAATGAGATGTGAGACTGTTGTTTGTTCTGTAGTGTGTTTGAGACAATACCCGGCCCGACAGCGCTGCAAGAGGTGAGACAGGGGGTTTAGTGCGAGACAGAACCACAGGGGACTCAGTGAATCACCTTGGTAGATACCCTTCTTGATAGATATTTGTCGCGTTGTAACATTATTGTGATTGCAATTAATTTGAAGTGTTGTTTTCCACAGTGGTATTATGTTTCGTAAGAAATCTATTTAATTTTGAGTTTATCCTATAAATTTCTAGTATTTGTATCAACCAGGAATGTGGAACACTGTCGAAAGCTTTTTTATAATCGATATAGGTACAATGAAGATTTCTATTCTTTGTGCTGGCATGTTATTATTATTATTTTTATTGGTCTTTGACATTTCTCGGGACCCTGGGGTCCCGGACCTTTGGAAGGCGTACGAGGGGCCGAAGCCAACTCGCAGAGGCCCGTTTGGTGTTTTAATTAAATGAGGCACCAACCGACGATTACAACAACAACAACGACAACCCCCGGTTGGTGTAGGACTATTGCAGGATATGGAAACAAAGATATTAGACTATGGGTTTGGGTGGCTTAAGTTGACTGGTGACTTGGAACTATGGAAGGACTATGGCCCCTGCCTGATCAATGTTATACATATACACGGATAAAATGGCAGGGGGTGACTTGCACACTCAATAATGGGCCCCCGGAAACTGTTGCTAGCACATAGTGACGTAGCGACAAGGGGGCAACATGTCCTAAGGTGCTTGAGGAGTGGAGAGGTATTCCACGGCTTTCAGAACAATCCCAGAGCCCGGAAGATGGTCAAGATCCCTACGAGCACTTACTGGAATACTTCCTTCCTCCGAGCACGTTTGCTCTTGCGAATCTCCACTCAAGCCGGCCAATTAAGGCAAGAATGAGGTGGGAGCTCTGTTCCTCGTCAGTGTTCACTCCAGCCGGCCAATAAAGGCAAGCCAGAGATGAGGAACAAGATTTCTCCCGGGATATAGGGTCCGTGGGGTCGCTACTGCCCAACAGCTCGCCACATGCTGCCCTGCGGGTTTCTGTATCTCTCTTGGTCTGGCCCCTCATCCTAGACCTGTTCCGGCAAAGTAAACTCTACCGGCACAGACCCAGAGTTTGGAGCGCGCAAGCCCCACCACGACGTCAACGTAGAGATACGGCGGTGGGGTTATTATTATTATTATTATTATTATTTCTATACAGTAATGTTGGAAAATTAATCAAAACAGGTAAATTTTTGACAGCTATTTGTGACGTTGCCAACTTTTAGGATAAACGCTTTTAATCAATTTATAGAACCAAGACATTAAACTTAGGTAGACACAAAACAAAGCAATACTTTATTATCTGCCTAGCCTCTAATGCATGCGGCTTTAAGATATATTATGTTTGTACTCTAATTACACGAGTAATTAACCGAGTGGTTTGTAGCTTATGGTTAATGAACAACCAAAATATAAAATAGTAAACTTAGGCGGGATGCACAATTAACAGACTTGACGTTCGAAAAGTGCTGATTTTCATCCTAGTTTGAATAAATAACTTTTGATTTTCATTTCAAGAGCGTTCATCCAAAAAGTTGGCAACGTCGCAAAAAGCTGTAAAATATTTACCTGTTTTGATTAATTTGGCAATATTACTGTATGGAAATAAGAAATATGGCTAACTAGTGAACTAGAAATATTAATAATGAATTTCATAAATAACACTGAATTTGATGTTGTAACCGTTTTAGGTGTAAAGAAGGCATTTGGAAAGTTTCCAAATACTTTTATTACATCTAAAAGTAAATATTCTGTGTTATGATATTAATTATTGCATTTCATAATCAATATTTTAGTTCAATAATTAGCCATATTTCTTATTTCCATACAGTAATATTCCCAAATTAATTAAAACAGGTAAATATTTGTAAACTATTTGCGACGTTGCCAACTTTTAGGATAAACGCTCTTAAAATGAAAATCAAGTCATTTATTCAAACTAGGACCAACTTTGCGCTCTATAATGCTTTTGGTAGATTATTGATAAAGTTCTCGTGTTGATGGTTTTACTATACGTTATCGCTATTTTAACTTCGATATCATTCGTGTCTCTTTTTTCTGTAGTCATCTCTATTGATAAAAAAGGTGTGAAATTTACATTACCTTATTTTATTTTATAAATTGACGCAATTTCCATGTTAGCCAAAGGTTTTCCCAGAAGGATATCAAACCTCTTTTTGTGTAGACTTCCGCATTTTTGGGCCTACCGTGGATACAGCGTACCTACAGTCTACATATAAAATATTATCTAAAATATCTCCGAAGCTTAAGTCATTATTTTCAACGGCTCTCAATATTTTTAGTCATTTTGCGTCTAAGATTCTAATTTAAGGCATACGTAAGGGTCTAACTTGTTCTCTGTCCAGACGCCAAAAATCTAAGGTAGTTCCCACACATCATAGAAAGAACAGCACCTTAATTGCGTAACACACGGTCAAGAACAATTCGAGGGTTTTGAAGGAAATTCCTAATCCATTGCTTTATCGGTTTGAAAAGTTCATCTGCTCGACAACGTAAACGATGCAATTAATGTTGTTGAACTGTTGTCCTAACCAATGTTATAAATACGTTTTTTGTTTGTTACGCTTTCACGCTAAAACAGCAAAACGGATTTGAAAGAAATTTGGCACAGGGGTAGACCATAACCTGGAGAACGACATAGGCTACTTTTCATCCTGGATCGCAGACGAAGTCGCGGACAACAGCTGGTTTATTATAAGTGAGAACGATGTAAAAAAAATACACTTTAAAACCGTCCAGAGTACAGCAAATACATAGAAACAAAAAATAAAATAATAATAGACTAGCTAAAAGATGACCAGTTCCAACTGCAACTAAAGTTCAATCACTGTACGCCATTCATTGTTTTATACTGCAATAGTCAATCTCATAGACAGTCTTGACTCAGTCTGTGCACAGCCTAAGTTTTAAGACTAGTTTGAATCCGTACAAAATGATAAACAACATATTAATTACTTCAACCTACATTAGAAGAGAAGTCATTAGAATTAAATCAACTTTAAGTGTTTGCTTCGTGACTTGAATGTACTTGGTTAAGTTATTATCACGCGAGCTTCATTTGTGGGATAGGCAGAGTGGTTATAGAGCTATGTACCTAGTAGTTAGGTCTGTGGTAAGTTAAAGTGAGTGAATGTTTTTCAAGGCAAGTCATTTAATCACTTTGATACTTAAAAGTCGTGGTGCTTGATTTTTTTTTTAATAAAAAAAGAATTAAGGTTATTTGCGGGAAAATGACGCAAAAAAAGAACACAAAAAAAAAAAAACAATTAGAGGGAAAATATGCGTCACATCCACGCAAAACGGCCATCGCTCAGCATAATGCTGCGACCCTATGCGAGACAGAGCCCCAGCGCTGGTTTACAGCGACAGCCGGCGTTGACGTTATGACGTCGACCGGTGCAGCATCCAATGAGATATAATTATGATATCAAAATAAAATATATACACAATAATTAATTCTACATGTATACATAAAATATAATATTTAATATGGCAACATTCCGTTCAGTCGGCATCGACTCGCGCGCCGCCAGTTTAGAGTAATCTGTGGGCGCAGCTGTTAGAAAACTTTTTGTAGGACGTTTTCCTCTTACTGAATTAAAATCTTAAAAAGTCTTTCACTTACCACAAATTTAATTGTTTTTGTGTGCTTTCTGTCCGAGGGCCAATGTAACGTTTGGATTTAAGATAATTTTAATTTTTTTTGAACCTAATAAGAATTATCTAATAAGTCATCATCATCATTTCAGCCAAAATACGTCCACAGCTGAACATAGGCCTCCCTCAAGCACCGCCACTTCAACCGGGGAGTTTGTTGCGCCACTTCTTCTTCCCAGCTAATGCACTAGGAAGTGGTGAAGGGCGGGCGTTTTGGGGGCAGTCCCCCAAAACGCCGTCTTATGTAATTTTGACGTTCGAAAAGTGCTGATTCTCAGCCTAGTTTGAATAAATTACTTTTGAATTTTGAATTTTGAACCGATTCTGTGCTTCCCGCATCCAGCGGATTCCTGCGGCGTTCACAAGGTCATCGGTCCATCTTGTGGGAGGCCTTCCAACGCTTCATCTTCCAGTACGCGGTCGCCACTCCAGAACCTTTCGTCCCCATCGGCCATCTTTTCTACGAGCAATGTGCCCTGCCCATTGCCACTTAAGTTTGGCAATTCTTCGGGCTATGTCGTTTACATTGGTTCTCCTGCAGATCTCTTCATTTCTGATTAAATCACGTTGGAAAACTCCAAGCATAGTCCTCTCAATTGCCATTTGGATGACTTTTAGCCTTCTGGTATGGCCCATAGTGAGCGACAATGATTGTGTCCCAATAATGTGACACCATTTATTTCGGTCTCGTGCATCATCTTCCGTAAGTCCCATCTCTCTGATGTCCTTTTGGACCTTCGTCAACCATGTTGTTTGAGGTTTTCCTATTCCCTGAAAACCTAATATTAAAATCGTTATTTATTATTTTTAAGGTTAGTTGCTGCAATACTATATAAATAGCATTGCACCCATTTTCAGTCAAAACGATACCATCTTAGTTACGCGTTTCTATTTAAAAATCAACATACAAATAACAAAAACACCCATAGACAACAAATTCAATCACTGTAAACAACATCTAAATCGGCGCAGTAATTCCCGAGATCGACTCGAACACAAATGAACATAATCCCTTTGTACTAGATTAACGGGAAGAAACGTTCAATAAAAGTTTATAGACATTCGATAGCCATAGAGATGGTTTGATAGTGATAGGAAGATAGACGTTAATATAAACAGTTTAAATACGTCGTGTTCCTGAAATGGAAAAGGTTCCGTAGGGGATTTTTTGTTTGGACGAAATGTTGGTACCTATGGCATCGGTATCGTGACGAGCTTACAAAATGGCTGTGGTTATAATCATTACTTATTTTATTACTTAAAAAATACAGAAAGAAATCGTCGTTCTTAAAAGCACTTGTCTCTAAAAAAGCTGCATGTTTAAAGTACTTATCTCTAAAAAAAGCCAGATTTCATTCAAACTGTTATCAATTTGATAGTTTCATAGTCTAAAATGTCAATATTGTACTAAAACGTGCTTATTAAGTTGTCAATTTGTACTCAAAAACGAAAGACAAAATAATAGTTCTGTCGGATCGGCTCGACCAAAATACAAGTAGGTAGGTATTCTGTTTCTAGTTTGCCTACTGTCTTATTACTTTTCACAGTAAAAATTCTCATGCATTTCGGAATCAGGTTCCCAAGAGACATCAAACGGGCACTTAAGGGGGACATCAATTGAGTTCAGTTATTAATGCAGTGCTTAAGTGTCACACAACGAATTGTAGTGTAATTTATAATAAATAATGTTCAGAATACTAGGTCGTTCTACTAATAACATATAGACAGCTAATTTGTTTGATAAATAACGCTATAGTTGTCGCGTTTTAGCGTGGCATTAGCGGTCACTGCCCTTTCCCTAATATTTAGCTGTAGGTTCCCAAACAATGAACCATAAATGGATTTTCATTATTGGAACGTGTTGAAGATCACGAAACATATTGATTCAGGACGTTAACGGATTTTATTTCAGTGTTTGAAATAAATAACATACATAAACTCAAGCCTTCTTCCCATGGGGGCCGGCAGAAACTACAGAATGCCAACTGCTACGATCCTTCTTTTGCTCGTTTACGTTCATACATCTGGTCATACCACGCACGCCGGTTGTGTTTCGAGTACTACGCACATAAGACATCACCAATAAGATCAGTAGGTATATGTCTTTCTAGGGCGTCCCCGCCCGGGGCGTTTCCATTCACATCTGCCTTATAAATACATTTTGTTAGTCGCCTTTCTTGCATCTTCTTAACACGACCAAACCATCTAAGCATACCCTGAAAATCCATTGCATAGTTTCTTACTAAACTATCAAGAAAACAGAAATGAACTGGAAGTAGTTGCTTATGCGATACTACTTAGGTCACTTAGTACACGCTTTAAACTTTAAAAATGATGGTAGCATTTTAATGCGTAGCCTAGTTCCAGTTCATTTCTGTTTTCCTGGTAGTTTTAATAAATAAACAATTAGGACAGTTGAATTTTAAAACGTCTGTCGATATATTATTACGAATCCTTCATGTTCTTCTCTATGTTTCAACGTTGGTGAGCTTTGAGGTATAATCCCCGGGTCAATAACCGCTAATGCCATGCTAAAATGCGTCAACTATAGAAACGGCCCGGGAGGTATTCCATTTAATTTGTTTAGTCTATGATATTCGACGTGTTATTAAGGAAGGTTAAGTTATCTATATTAATGACTCGATAAATAATATCGATATTGAGTTAGACGTGGGTTTTGAATTACGTCGTATGAATGTCAACTCCGTTCATCCTATAGAGGTATGAGGATTTGATTTGATTTTCTAACAGGTACATTTCATTTGTCAAGGAGTTCGTCACGTTGTCAGATTTTTTAAGCTGCCTGTTCCAAAAAGGGAAGGAACAACTCTTATGTCAGTTTTTCATTTGACCATTTAGAAGGTCACCCAGAATCACCCGGCCACCAAACCAACCACCAATTTGGTGGACGGGTGATTTTGGGTGACAACACTATCACTTCCTACCATATTAATACTATTATATCAGACGACCCATCGATCGTACAGTATGACCTAGTCGCCCTAATATTAGCACCGTGGGAGGTGAAACCAAAGACAAAACATTGACTATAATTTTTTACATTTTTAGAGGCATGAGGAACAGGGTGTAAACTTCACTCATGCTGATCGCGTGGTAAACCCTGCTTGCGCGATGCAGGATTTCGCGTGACGTCAGTGTGATGCGTAGTTTGTATTTGTATGTGGCGATGTAGATGCCTTTTGATTCTCGGTATCTTCTTCTCCGAGACATGATTCTGTTTATTGTTATCATAATAAATATGATAAATATGGAAACCACCTGTCACGCTTAGTTTATCCACAGTACCTGCCTGAAATAAAAATAAATGAAAATTAATGTTCTATACCTATACATACATATTATAAATTAAAGAATTATTATTCGGGAAGGTTTATGAGTATAATAAATTAATATTAAAGTTGTATATATGCACTATGCTGGGGCGGGGTCGTTAACTACAAAATAAAATTATACAAATTATGCATACAATTTTAATTAAACTAACATAAATATTAATAAACAAAAGGTCCATGCATCCTGCTTCACATATTTTTTATCACGTCTGCCACATTTTTTGCGTCGAACGCTTGTAAAAAGTGCAACCAAAAACCATAATATTTTGTGGAACAAAATGCATAAATAATTTGTATTGCGGTTAAAAAACGTCATGAATGGTGTTTTATCACATACAAGTTTAAAATATTAGGGATGAAGCACGACTAATAATTTATTTTATACATCAATTCTAATCGGCATTAAAAAAAAAAAAAACTTTTTTACAAAAAAAAAGTCGGTGACTTTGGATCAGTATTTTAGTTTTTTGCCACCAACTTCCGAACTTAAAGTTATTTTTCACTTTGTAGTGTTTTTTTTTTTTTTTTTTTTTTTATAACATTGACAGGAAGTATTCAGCATTAAGATATACAAAGTGGATTAAATAGGTATTATCGAAGCTAACTTGATAACAACACAAGCAAAGTTAATAAAATTTATATGAAACTACCGCGCAAGTTTCTTGTACCAAATAAAAAAAATATTTAAAATATCGGTCTACAATTGACGAAATTATCGATGAAAATACATTTAAAAAAATACAGAGGCACAGTTGAACAAATAAATTAAGCTTTATAAAGTCGGTTGAACAAAAAAATTGCTTATTGGTGAACGCAATTTGTAGATAAATAAGTACCGTTAAATCTAACGTAAATGGTAACAAATTAATGTTGACAGCACCTTTTTCGTAGCGCTAAGGGCGTTTCTCATAATTGTTACTACATTAGTACATACTGACTTACGGTTTATCTATACTAATATTATAAAGAGGTAAAATTTGGCCACTTTACCAATTCTGCTGAATGGTGACACATATTAGCTACATAATATCTCAATTCAATTCATATCTGAATCATATTTGGTGTAAATATTGCCTTATTGGAGGAAATGAATCGCTATTAGCCCCAGATCAAATCATAGCACATTTAAATCCTTTAGATGCATCATTCAACACCTTCTAAATAAATCGATCAGATCCTCTCTAGAGACCACACCACAGTTCCAAACCTAAACAAAATCTCCTAATAACCCATCTGCGCTTACAGAACTCTAAAAAAAAGGGTCGGAAAGGGTGTTACGATCTCGGAATGATGGGAAAAAACACTGAGAACCTTCTTTGTTGAGATGTTGAATAAAACAATAGGATCGCGAGAAACGCCGCGGTGAGGAAGTAGATTACCGCTAGGTATTGTACCAAGGTCGCTTGGTAGCTCATGATCGAGTTCTCATTATAATATAAATTATAACTTGCTTCAAAAACGGTGAAGGAAAACATCGTGAGGAAACCGGCATGCCTGAGAGATATTTCTCGATGGCATGTGAAGCGGCCCATGAGCGGCTTTAAAGTAAAAAAAAAAACAAAATTCAAAAGTAATTTATTCAAAATAGGCTGAGTATCAGCACTTTTCGAACGTCAAAATTAGAAGACTGTCCCCCAAAAACGCCCGCCCTCGCGTTTTTGTATTTCAGGTGGTGTTGAGTTGCGTACCTCTCACAGATGTCTATCAGTTTTCTGAGGCCGTTGACCGACGGACTGAGCAGCACCATGTCGTCCGCGTAGCTAAGGTTATTGGATCAGGGGCAACCTCAATGCTCAGATGTATGCGGAGAGGATTGTTTCAGACGTGATCATCCCTTTGCGAAGCCGGTTGGGTGATTCGTTTCGACTAATGCACGTCCACACACGGCTGGAGTCGTAACACGCACTCTTGCGGATGCTCGCATCAACGTTCTGCCGTGGCCTGCTCAATCGCATGGAATATGCTCCAAAGAAGAGCTCTGCCGAGTATGGATGCCGTGCATACCCCACAACAACTTTTTGACTTGCTAGAAAGAACGTGGGCTGCCATTCCTCAAAGTGATTTTGATGAACTGATTTTAAGCATGCCAAATCGCTGTGATTGTGTGATTCGTGTCAATGGTGGAAACGTTGTTTTTTTTTAACTTTACAATAAAATAATAAAAATCCTCGATTTTGTGTTTTTTGCCATTTAATTGACGACATTAACTTAGGTTAATTTCCCACAACAACTTTTTGACTTGCTAGAAAGAACGTGGGCTGCCACTCCTCAAAGTGATTTTGATGAACTGATTTTAACCATGCCAAATCGCTGTGATTGTGAGATTCGTGTCAATGGTGGAAACGTTGTTTTTATTTTAACTTTACAATAAAATAATAAAAATCCTCGATTTTGTGTTTTTTGCCATTTAATTGACGACATTAACTTAGGTTAATTTCCCGCAATTTGCAATTTTCCTGAATTTTTACAAAATATAGGGTTAACTATTGATTAACTTAAAACAGGAATTAAGGCTTGTGCAGACCAGCGCGACTTGTCGCGCGACGCGACACCGGTTATTGTTATACTGTGAAGTTTTCTTAGAAATTGTATTGTTCGTGTCGCGTCGCGCGACAAGTCGCGCTGGTCTGCACAAGCCTTTAAAGTAAGAAGCCAGTCTGGAAGACTAGATTTGGTAAATATTAATTGGATAATATTTATTTATAGTTAAAAATGTACTTGACATCTCTAGACACTTTTGATCTATTGTTGCATTTCACCACGCGAAAACATCATTACTTATGGAGTGTAAGAGTCAAGTTAATGTGTTTGTGTAAGATAGTACTATCGCTTTATATATATATATATCTCTGCTTAATCAATCAATCTGCCTAGCCTTTTCCCAACTATGTTGGGGTCGGCTTCCAGTCTAACCGGATGCAGCTGAATACCAGTATTTTACATGGAGCGACTGCCTATCTGACCTCTACAACCCAGTAACTGGGTAATACGATACCCCATGGTAAGACTGGTGTCAGACTTTCGGGCTTCTGACGACTCGTAACGACTGTCAAAGATCCACGAATGACAGCCGGGACCAACGGCTTAACGTGCTTTCCGAGGCACGGAGGATTCTCGGTATGTAAAGATGGTCACCCATCCACTGACCAACCCCGGCAAGCGTAGCTTAACCTGATGGATCGACCAGTGCGGCTGTTGTTACTTAGCCACGAGCTCCTCCCATATCTCTGCTAAATGTCAAGTTTAATGTTTTTTGTTCACGATAGTAAAACTGGTGACATGATAACTTGCAGTGTTTTTTTTAGTTTATGTATGTAAACAGAAAATTCGTGTGATCCCGGATTAAGAATATGGCCACCCAATCTCATCCCGTGGGTGTCGCAGGAGGCGACTAAGGGAACTAGAGACCAAGTGTAGTACCATTGTAGCACCTTGGGTCACCCGCGCGGTTGTGGGTAAACCACCAACAAAACCATTTCCAAGGAAGTTTGGTGTCAGGCTGGCGGCCGATTGTAAAACTTTGCCAAAATCTTAAGCAACATGAGTGGAAATGATATGATGCGCGTTATGACTAGGGCGTAACCCACAGGCGACGAGCACCCAGCACCCGGCTGCTGTGGGAAATGGACAAGGGTTCTTGCACCAGAACGGGTGCGACGTAAGACGCAAGCTCGGAGTGTGAAAGAAGTTAGATTGGGGTGTGCGACCTGGAATGTAGGTACTATGACTGGAAGAGGAAGGGAACTAGCAGATGTTTTAAAAAGGCGACGACTGAACATAGCGTGTCTGCAAGAGACGAAGTGGAAGAGCGCGAACGCTAGAGAGATAGGGGAAGGATACAAGTTTCACTACTGTGGAAGCGATGGCAAGCGAAATGGTTTGGGTATAATTTTGGATAGTCATTTGAAAGAATGTGTGGTGGAGGTTAAAAGAGTGAGTGATAGAGTGATAGCGGTTAAAGTAATTGTGGAGAGTTTGGTGGTTAATATAGTTAATGTGTATGTACCCCAGTCAGGGTGTGAGGCTAGTAAAAGAGAAGTTTGGAAGGACTTCGATTGGATGATGATGGATGTGCAAGATAGTGAAGAAGGGTATGTGGGGGTGATTTTAACGGGCATGTAGGAAGACAGAAGGATGGGTATGAGAGAGTGCATGGCGGTTGGGGATACGGAGACCGTGATGGCGAGACTCTGCTGCAAGCTGCTTCGGCCTTCGACCTGGCAATAACAAATACGTGGTTCGAAAAACAAAAAGAGCATCTTATAACTTACAAAAGTGGCCTCAACGCGACACAGATTGACTACTTGCTGGTAAGTCGGAACAGCCTTAAAAGTGTCAAAAACTATAAAGTGCTCCCAGGTGAAGACTATGTAGCGGTTACATCACCACATACGGACTACGCGTCAAAGGCATGACGTCACACAAATCCTGCATCGCGCAATTAGAGTTTACCGCGCGAACGACATATATAAGACTATCCGACATCGACCATCGGGCATTTGCCCGCCAGACACGACACTCGTCCCGGTCGGAGTATCCTCCCTTTTTAATAGAGGATGAGTGAACTTTACACCCTGTTACTCATGCCTCTAAATTGGTGACCCCGAGTACGTCAATCAGCGTCCCTGCAATTACTTCAGCGTGACGTCATCATCATCATCACTCCCGCAAGCTTTCGTGAGGCGAGACACACAACAAAGCCAGCACCCACGGCTTCAACGGATATCCTGACCACCTGCATGTAGCGAACGCGCATTCCTGGTCATCACCCTCAACTTCATCAGCAACCTTGGCACAGCACCTGCACTTTCGGCCGGTCTCACAAGCAGAGCCCATTCTACCCTCTCCTGGATGACGCCAGCCACCAGCAGTCAGCCACAAGCCAGCGCTGTATCGCATCCGACTCACTGAATCATGACGCAGCACCACCCCTACTCACTGGGGTATCACCACAATCACCACAATCGGAGCTATCACCATAAAGCAGTTCCGAGCCACTGCGAACTATGCGGCACCCGGTTCTGACTCACTGGACCACAGCTGGCACTGTGAAGCATCGCAAGATACAAGACTCGGCCCACTATCGACCTCCGGTCTCCGGAGGGGAGTGATGTAGCGGTTACACCGTCACATATGAATTACGCATCTTTTTTTTTACACATTGTATAAATATGATCCTAATTGGACTTTTAACCATAATTGGGTTAAAATTCCAAATAATTATGGTACATTTATTTCATTTTGTTCAAGGTTTTGGGTTTCTAATCTGAAACCGGGAAGCGAGTTATAAACCTCGGAACCAGCACGAAATCCGTATAGAAACAAATATTTGTACTGCCTACAGATATTTGCCTTGTCTGAATGTTTGTCTACGTGATTTGTATGTGGAATGGCACCCTCTGCATAGGGTAGTTGTTTTAGTGTCCTTTCCGTTCAAATAGAGTGGACATGACAGAGAATTGACATGGCAGAATTAGTATGACAAAAGAAAACTAGGAAAATAAAAGAAAATCGAAAATCGCAGTAAGTATTTATACATATTACTTATATAAAACAAAGTCGCTTTTCGCGTTAGTCTGCATGTCCACGTTGTTCTTCTAAAATACGCAACGGATTTTGATGGGGTTTTCAACACAATTTAGAGAATGTATTCCGGGAACTTTATAATACGAGTACATTCATAATAAACTTATAGATAATTAAGAATTCTCGGTGTTTTGTCAAGTCGTAAAAACCTTGCGAAGCAAGGGTGGGTCGCTTGTTCGTAATAACCCTATAATTTCTGTACTGTAGGGTATATACGAGAATGTAGTGTAGGAATTAAAATGGATAATATTGAATACTTTATACTGAAGAGTCCTAACTAATATTATAAATACGAAAGAGGGATTGTTTGCTTGTTTGTTACGCTTTCACGCTAAATCTGGTGAACGGATTTGGATGAAATTTGGCACATGGGTAGACCACGACCTGAAAATCAAATAGGATACCATTTTAGAGGCATGAGGAACAGGGTGTAAAGTTCACTCATCCTCTATAGAAAAGTGAGGATCTTTCGACCAGACGGGTGTCGTGTCTGGCGGACAACTTTACACCCTGTTCCTCATACCCCGAAACTACCTACTGTCGATACAAAGAAAAAAACGGGGGCACAGATAACAGAACGCCAATTCCCGTAATTAACATTACATTATATTACTTATATAACATAACATCACGTCTGTTTTCCTCGAAGAGGTGCGTAGAGGTGTACCTATAGTACAACAGAAGGGACCTAGGACCGATGCTTGCCGGGGTCGCGGGAATGTCTGAAAGGGATACCGTGGCCCTTGGCAACGTACAGGCAACTGAAGGAACACGGGTGGGTTTTAGTCAGTAAGAGTCTGACACGCCCTCCCGCACAGAGCGGGAGAAGTTATTTGTTAATATCCCACCCAAAAAAAAAGGAAGAGGTGTACCTATAATACACCCACATTTCACCAGTTATGTTTAAGTCCCATGTAATAGGGGGCGAGCCTATTGCCATCAACCGGGCACAAATCCCGACTCCGGGCTGCCACTGAGATATTCGAGATGTGCAAATCCAATATCACTTTGCCGGACCTCATGCTTAGTAGTAGTGCTTGTGACCTAGTGTTCGTGGACCTTAGGGTTTAGTGACCAACGACGACAATTCCCATTTATTAAATACGTTCAAAATCTAGTCATCTTAACGATACTGTCAAAACTGTCGGGAAATTAAGATAATGTGGACAGATTGAGACTCAGATTTGAATGCGAAAGTTTAAAAAAAATACGGGAATTGGGATGAAACATCGGTGAAAAAAAAAATTTTAATGTGTCAAGGGACACCCGGATGGAACGAAGTTCCTCTTTCTATGAGAGAGAGAGAGAGACAGACAGAGAAACACGCGCACGCCGCACGGCTTACAACTATAGCAAAAAGTGTCGTTACAACTTTTGGTCTCTTGACTCGTGTCGACTTATACACTCGCTCGACTTCAACTTCGACTTCGACTTCGACTCCGACTCCGACTCCGACTTCGACTCCGACTTCGACTTCGACTTTGACTTTGACTTAGAGAGACAGACAGAGAAACACGCGCACGCCGCTCGGCTTACTACTAAAAAAAACTACTAAAAGGAAAAAGTGTCGTTTCAACTTTTGGTCCTAATTTTTTCCGTCTAGCCCCCTTTCGCAACGCGCGATAAGGAACTTCGTTCCAAAAATAAATTCTGTTTAGTTCGTCAGTCAGATAATAAAAAAATATTAGACACGTATTTTTTTGCTTTATCATATTAATAACAAAATACTTAGATAAATTAAATTAAAGTTGTGGAGTGGCTCGCTACGTCACAAGTAAACTCTACACACGTGACGTCATGGCACATTTTAACTCAATCTATCGCCGCTATGTTTAGGTAGATTACGAAAAAACAAAAAAAATACGTGTCCAATCAATCTGCCTAGCCTTTTCCGAACTATGTTGGGGTCGGCTTCCAGTCTAACCGGATGCAGCTGAATACCAGTATTTTACATGTAGCGACTGCCTATCTGACCTCCACAACCCAGTTATTGGGTAATACCGAATACGATACCCCTTGGTAAGACTGGTTGTCAGAAATTTCGGGCTTCTGACGACCCGTAACGACTGTCAAAGATCCACGAATGACAGCCGGGACCAACGGCTTAACGTGCTTTCCGAGGCACGGAGGAGTCTCGGTATGTAAAGATTGTCACCCATCCACGGACCAACCCCGGCAAGCGTAGTTTAACCTGATGGATCGAACCATGCGGCAATTATTACTTAGCCACGAGCTCCTAAAAAAATATGTGTCTCGTATTTTTAAATATTAAACATGTCGGCCAAAAAAATATATCATCGCCCCTATTACCCCACTTTAAAAGCTAGGCCAGTCTAAAAGCTAAAACAATACATTTTCACTCATCTGCAAAGTCAACATTTATGGCTACTGTAACCCCTTCATTCAGCTTAAGGTCCATTATGGCCTTGCCACAGTATAGTACTTATCACAATTATAATCCATAATGCGTGTAAAAAGCAGAGCAATTTGTGTCAAAGCACTACTTAGCGCACATGTTTGGCATGCATTCAGAGGGTTTAAAAGTCGATAACATTGCACTATGCGTTGACGGGCTGCCAATCTGTTGGTTATTATTTTACTGATTTATCATTACCATTTTTTTGCGTCAGGAATAACCAACATTTCTTGATGTTTGCAAAGTTAAATTAAAAGTCAAGAAGTTTCTGTTAAGTTAAACATGTTCTTAATAAGTTCTCGAAATAGCTCTTCGCAGAATTATTGGAAATTCCTCTGCAAAATCGTTATCTCAAATTATTTTGATATCTAAATGATTAATTTTACCTGTTTTAATGAAAGAAATGTTTCATTTACTCCTCTATCAAATCAAAATTACTTTTATTCCTTATATTTCAATTGAATAATACCTCCAAACTCAAAACACATGCCTACATGATTCACAAACACATGTTAAAACATATCAGACGACTCTAGAACATCCACAAGGTTTATCAAATATATAATATCAAAGGTACAGCCACACTATGCTGCATCCATTGTAATGGACCCAACAGTGTGGTGTCAACTTGGCGCCAACGCGGACGTCTCGTGTCGTTTTGACGTTTCGCGCCCAACGGCTTTCGCGCCGTTTTTAATATACAACCTTTTTACTCTCAATAAAAAAAAAACTGTTGACGGGTGCTGACTTTTTGTGTGAAAAAGTCCAAATTAAATATGGAACAAGTTCGGAGAACAATGTAGAATTGTTTCATTTTTTAATTAAATACTTTTTGACAGTTCTGAAATCGCGGGTGACGTTTTGTGTTTTTTGATGTTGTGAATAAAAACTTTTTTCTGGAATTGTATGTTTTTGTGTGTATCGTAATTTTGTGGACTTTGTTGACAGTGTTGTTTGACTTTGTGACTGTTGTTTTGGATTTTAAACAAAAGCACTGAGAATTTATTCGTGGATTCCGGTAAGATTTTTCTAAATATTTTTTTTGTATTATTAGTTATTTTTGGGACCTTTATTTTCAAATTAATTAATACTTTATTTACCTCATAAAAATATTTAAATTCTTTTGTATTCTTAATTCATATTTTCGTCATAATTAATGAGTAAGTATTAAAATATCTCTTAATTATATAATTTGGTTTGACACAAACTAATAGGAAACATATTATGACGTTTCTTAGCGTTAGCTGTTTGGTTTTAATAATGACATCAAAACATAAAACAAAACTCAAATAATCTTATCCAAAAAACGCCATTCAACCCAAAATCTCAGAAAACACAATCAAAATCTTTATCAATGGACTCCAAAATTGGATTACAGCGTATCTGCCCTCAGCCTAAAACAGACCGCAGTACACTTTCAATAAAAAAGACATTATAAAGTAGTCGGTGTCCAAAAAACACAAGACATCTCAAGAATCGAGATGAGTCTTCATACAACACAATATCACACGTCGAAAACAAAAAACAATTGCGAGTTTCGACCTTAGCTGCTCATGATACGAGTTATAAATCATTTTAGGGATGGTAAAGATAAGTTTGTATGGGTTTTTTTTAATAAACAGGTTTCATACTTACTCGTTAGGGATCGTAATTAGGGCAGGTGTTCAATGGCGGTGGATTTTTTGTTATGTTTAGTTCGATTTTTACTTATTTTTGTGGCAAGATCTGGTTGGGAGGCTGTTTCGAGGATAAGTTTTATTTGGGATTTTTGACTACCTGTGATTGTGGACGAAATTAATAAGTAGTTTATTTGTGTCTGTAGCCTGAGGTGGACTATGACACTACCTTCATTTTCTGCACTGTACTAGAATGAATAGGTATTCATAAAACGTAGCTTCACGAACTCTTGAAGAGAAGTTGCTCAAAAAGCTGTCTGTGCATGATCTCGTGACTTATCTAGAGCTTTTATTTGGTCCACTCATAATTTGACTATTCTACGTATTTGTTATTTTCTTCTGCGTGTGCGCGTGAAAATTCTTGTTTTAAAATAAAATTGGAATATCATTTGATACTCGGCAATACTGTAGCTTCCCATTAGTGACAGAATTTTCGAAATCAGAACATTACTTTCGAAGATTATCTCTTAAATACAAACTCACATTTTTTTTCTCTTTATAATTTTATTTTAAAATTATATTTTATATATGACGATAGAAGCGGACGCTGTAACTATTAAACAGTCGCAATGCAGAACTAGTAAAGCTTTCCATATCATTATTTAATAGCAAGGCTCTCTCCCGTGCGCAGAATAATATGCTTCATGTTACCTTGTTTATGATTCCACACGAGTAAAGTTACCTAGGAAAAATGTTTCAATCTGGTCTAACCTTTTTGTAGACGGGCGATAGGCAACCTGTTACACAACTGGCTTTATGTCATAGCTGATTTCAGTATGAAACATGCTATGTCAAATCGTCTCTCGTATAAGCATGAAATATAATAAAACAATTTTTTATTTTTTTTTCATTTCAAAGCAAACATCTGTGAAGCCCTGGCTCTTGTACTAAGGCCTGTATTACAGAACCTCACTCAAAACTCAAGCGTTACTTAAAACTCGTTTAAAGCCTTTTGATTGGTTGAAACTAGTTTTAAGTAATGCTTGAGTCTTGAGTGAGGTTCTGTAATACGGGCCTAAGAGTTCTTGTATCACAAGAGCCAGACCTCTTAAATTATAGGGAATATGTTGTAGACAAAAATTAAAAACGTGGTATTTTGAAGAGAAAACTTCTTTAGACGCAATTTGCGCTCTTTCTGAACAGTGTGCGAAACTGAACCGCCGCGGTCGGGTCAGTGACGCTGAATCGGGTATACTCGGCTTCAGTCGCTCGTTGACGCTAAATCGGGTATACTCGGCTTCAGTCGCTCGTTGACGCTAAATCGGGTATACTCGGTTTCAGTCGCTCGTTGACGCTAAATCGGGTATACTCGGCTTCAGTCGCTCGTTGACGCTAAATCGGGTATACTCGGTTTCAGTCGCTCATTGACGCTAAATCGGGTATACTCGGCTTCAGTCGCTCGTTGACGCTAAATCGGGTATACTCGGCTTCAGTCGCTCGTTGACGCTAAATCGGGTATACTCGGCTTCAGTCACTCGTTGACGCTAAATCGGGTATACTCGGCTTCAGTCGCTCGTTGACGCTAAATCGGGTATACTCGGTTTCAGTCGCTCGTTGACGCTAAATCGGGTATACTCGGCTTCAGTCGCTCGTTGACGCAAAATCGGGTATACTCGGCTTCAGTCGCTCGTTGACGCTAAATCGGGTATACTCGGCTTCAGTCGCTCGTTGACGCTAAATCGGGTATACTCGGCTTCAGTCGTTCGTTGACGCTAAATCGGGTATACTCGGTTTCAGTCGCTCGTTGACGCTAAATCGGGTATACTCGGCTTCAGTCGTTCGTTGACGCTAAATCGGGTATACTCGGCTTCAGTCGCTCGTTGACGCTAAATCGTGTATACTCGGCTTCAGGCGCTCATTGACGCTAAATCGTGTATACTCGGCTTCAGGCGCTCGTTGACGCTAAATCGGGTATACTCGGCTTCAGTCGCTCGTTGACGCTAAATCGGGTATACTCGGCTTCTGTCGCTCGTTAACGCTAAATCGGGTATACTCGGCTTCAGTCGCTCGTTGACGCTAAATCTCTCTTTTTCCCCCATACATCTCTATTAGCCCTCATCTCGGTAGTCCCCCCCTTTCTATCCATATCATCTGTCACACAGTCCATCCATCGTTTCTTTGGTCTTCCCCTACTCTTATAGCCATCCACATTCATACTCAAATCTATCATCAAGACGTTTTCATATGTGAATTGATGCAGTCCTAGTTTTATATGAAACTAGCTTCCGCCAGCGCGTAATAACTTTATAACTAGCTTATGTTACTCAGCACGCGTAGCATGAGAACCATAGAAACGGGTTTGTCTACGGAAGAATAGACAAAATGACAGATTGTTATTGTTTACCCGTCATTTTGTGATACAGGCTGGCAGAAACATCGATGCCAAAAACTGTTACCATGGATTCAGTACATGATTCCCCTGCGTTGAATTTTTTTTTTTTTTAAATCTGCTGTTCCATACATTCTGACCGCGTAAGCAATGCACTTTTCTATGAAACAGCAGATTTTTTTTTGTCCCTGACACCCTGTCCACCAGTCTACTGGTGAAAGAATTTTTAAAACCGGTAGTTTTTGAATTTATTAATTACCAACAAAACTACAAGTCTTTTCTCTTTAAAATATTAGTGTAGGTAAATAGGTAATCGAAGTTTAGCCGAAGTATACCTATTTACACGAAAAACTTTTATCACCCTTGTTCAATGTTAAATGCATGTAGGTTTCCAGAAGGCAAAGCCTTAAAGCCAGGTACACACATTATGCATCACGCTGCGCAATGCAGCACAAAGCTATCTCCATACCTACATATTTATTTACTTCGTGAGAATTGTCTGTGCTTATTTGCGTTTTATTATGTCTGTTGTCTATCTGCCTTAAAATCCATTTTTACAAACATAACTTACAAGTTTTTTTTAAATAAGTCTTTGACAAATTATTTTTTTTCGTGCAATGGGGAAAAGAAGGATTAATAAATAATTATGAAATTACCTAACAATTTTACTATTTTAGGGGTATGAGGAACAGGGTGTAAAGTTCAATCACCCCCATAGAATGAGGGATCCTCCGACCAGATGGGTGTCGTGTCTGGCGGGCAACTGCCCAGAAGTTGAAGTCGGGAGATTGTATACATTATGCTGTTCGCGCGGTAACCTCTAATTGCGCGATGCAGGATTTGTGTGACGTCAGGTCTTTGATGCGTAGTTCGCATGGGGCGATTGTAGATGCCACACTATCAATAATATCTTATTGTTAAGGTTATGAAATACCTAATTGAAAAAACCGTGCATGAAAACCACATTATTGCTTGCCCAGATGAAAGAAAGAAACAAATAAAAATATGTTTATTTGTCACAGAAATACGTGCGTACAAAAATATCAGTTAACTCGAATAAAATAGAAGAAAAAAAAACAAATCCCGAGCACAAAACAGAAATAGTCGGTAGCTGCGCCTGTGTATAATATCCCAGTAAAATGGTTATAGCCGTGATATAGCTATATCACTAAGAATATAACTATGATACGAGCATGATCTAGTAATATAAGGGCAGCACTCCGGCCAAATAGGTTAGGTTAGAACTGTGAGTACTGTGACCAACTACGCGCGAGCTAAGCGAGCGGTGCCGTACCGCGGCAGCGCTAAGTCGAAATTGGTCGCAGTAACAAAATTAGGACACTCCGACAATTAGGAACCGCTTTCATATAAAAAATAAAGAAAAAAAAATTGATTTGTCACAGAAACACGTGCATAAAAAAAAAGATAATAAACTCATTTGAACAAGAAAATAAAACACAATAGATTAACACAACAACAACATTTTATATAACTTTATTACGGTATATAGTTATATCCCTAGGGATATAACTATATCACGGCTATAAACCCTAATAATTTCAGTGTCGTATTCATCAAGATGTTATGTTTTTTGTATTTCGAACATCCATTCAACCAAGACATCCATCAAACCGCCAACATCCCACTTAGTTGTCATTTGTTAGTTAACTTTACAAGTTGTTGGTAAGATAAGCAATATCTTCGAATCTGCTTTAATTTGTT
Organism: Agrochola macilenta; assembly: GCA_916701695.1. Lineage (NCBI taxonomy): Eukaryota > Metazoa > Arthropoda > Insecta > Lepidoptera > Noctuidae > Agrochola > Agrochola macilenta. Next base: position 7,695,847 of record OU753578.1, read on the forward strand.
CTTCATTTGGAAGATGTTGATAAGTCTTTATTTTATGCGTAGGATTCAATTCTGAAACAGGATTGTATTGACTTATAGATTTAATTTGCATCTTTTACTAAGTATTGAAAGATTACATACCGAAACCCCTCCGTGCTTCAAATCTGCGAAATCACGTTAAGAGCGTTTATTCTGAAAGTGGGCAACGTCGTAAATATATGTCAAATATTATGCTGTTTTGATTCATTTGGCAATATGAAATGTGGCTAACTAGTAACCTAAAATATTGATTATGAAATGCAATACACACATACATCAAAAACAGGTAAATATTTGACAGCTATTTGTGACGTTGCTATCTTTTAGGATAAGCGCTCTAAAGCCGATGGTCCCGGCTGTCATTCGAAGATCTTTGACAATCATTGCGTCACGTACGTAAGTCAGAAGTCCAAAAGGCAGTCGCTCCATGTATACTAGTATTCAGGTGCATCCGGTTAGACTAGAAGCCAACCCCGACAGAGCTAGGCAGATTATGGCTGTTGCGATAGATAGGTAGATATACCTATTATGTACGCTATGGTTGCAAAATGTATTCTCGTCAAAGTATCCTGTCCTGGTAGTTGGATGTTTCCTAGAATGGACTTATTTCCAGTGTCTGGTTATTCCAGAATAAAAAACTGGTCAATTGAGTAGGAATACGTAGCTAAAGCTTCAATACAGAGGGATAATTTTCTATTAATTACTTAAATTGTCGTTGAAAGATGAAAATTGAACATATAAATGAAACACGGTAAGTCATTTTATTTTATTATTTTTTGTTTAGTTAAGAATCGATCAAACGGTTGTTGATTGAGGATGGGACTCATTTCTTAGTTTATTTTAAAGATCCCTTTTTCAAAAAAAATATTGATAGAGAATTCAAACAGACAGATAAAAATAACAACAGATACAGATAAAAAAATGTAGACTATGTTCTATTCATACCTAAAAATAGATCTCTACAACCTTCTAGTACTCGTATTTTCAATAAAACATATTTTCTGGAACCAGTCCTTTGAAACTATTCCTAACAATTGTACAAATATTTACGTAGGTGTCACATCCAGCAAAATGATTATATATATATATTTAATAAATTATGATTATGATATATTTAATAACCATAATAAAAAGAAAGTGAACAACTTCACGGACATACTACAAAATAACATAACATCACATCACGCTAGTTATACGCGAAGGGAAAGGCAGAGGCGTACCTATGGTACACCCACTTTTCGCCAGTTATGCTAAAGTACCATGTCATAGGGGACATCAACTGGGCACAAATTCAGACTCCGGGCTGCTACTGAAAAATTAAAAGACTGAAAAACCCAATAACACTTTTCCTGACCCGAGAATCGAATCCAGGACCTCATGCTCAGTAATAGCGCTTGCGAGCACAAGACCAACGAGGAAGTCAACAATCAATCTGCCTAGCCTTTTCCCAAATATGTTGGGGTCGGCTTCCAGTCTAACCGGATGCAGCTGAATACCAGTATTTTACATGGAGCGACTGCCTATCTGACCTCCACAACCCAGTAACTGAGTAAACCCCTTGGTAAGACTGGTTCGGGCTTCTGACGACCCGTAACGACTGTCAAAGATCCACGAATGACAGCCGGGACCAACGGCTTAACGTGCTTTCTGAGGCACGGAGGAGTCTCGGTATATAAATATGGTCACCCATCCACGGACCAACCCCGGCAAGCGTAGCTTAACCTAATGGATCGACCCCTGCGGCTATTATTACATAGCAAAGAGCTCCTCAAAAAAAAAAACTACGCATTTTATACACACAATAGATTTCTTACTGACCTTTAACATATTAAAATCATCTTCCAAAAATCAGGCATTTCTTGCTTTAATAATGGCCAACAATACCCTAGAGCTACCATTTTATGTAAAACTCTCGAAGCGGCCAAAATTAGAACAAAAATGACGTAATGTTCTAACTCTGATGGACCAATTTATAATGGCCAGTCAAAATTCTATTATCATTTCAACTACTTGTAGAAACAACTTTGATAGTGCGTAGGTGTACTTTATTAAAGTTGTTTTGTATACCACACAGGAAATTGAACTTTATGAAGATAAATATAGAGTTTGAAATAAGTAAGCTTGAGGTCCCAGGTACGAAGTATTAAGAAACGATATTATTATCTCCTTCGACGGGTAACGGTCGATTTTGATCGTTGATTTTAATAAGGATGTCGTCAATGTAATAGGAAATAACATCAATTTCTTGTTGTTGGTGTATAAATAGTTGTAGTTTAGTTGTAATGAAGATATTGAGGTCTTTATGAGTATGGGTATTTCTAACTGTTGTTATTGTGGGTAACTGTTGTGACCCTATATGTTCATTAGAAAACCAGCGTCACATGTCATTTATTTTGTCTGGCATTAATATTTAAATTAACCTTTTTAGCGCAGCCCCACTGTGGATCGAAGACATTGGAGCTTAAATTTAGCCAATATTATGCATAAATATATCATAGGATACAATCTGGTAGGTAAATTGGCAAAGTATATTTTTTTTTTTCAAAAAAATGTATGGAGCTAATGCTTATACTCGTATCTCCGGAAAGGAGAGAATAGCCGTTATATACTTGCACACGGTGATTTAACTATTTATTTATGATTTTTTGACATACTTGATTTTTTCAGGATAGGTGTGGTGGGTTTAAAAAAAAAATGGCACTGAATCTCGTTATATGAAGTATGTCAAAATATCATAAATAAATAGTTAAATCACCGTGTGCAAGGATATAACGGCTATTAGAAGCCATTTCAAGCAAAAAATCGACATTTAAAAATTTAAGCTCCTATGTCTTCGAGAGCCTTTTTTCGATTCACAGTGAGCATTATGGCTAAAAGATTCAGTTTTTTATTTTGTATGACATTGACATTGTGCATTGACAGAAAATAGAGCTTACAACATGTTTTTATGTGAATGTTTCACCAGTGCAAACGCACAGTAAGAGTGGTTTCTGAATGTGCAACAGTAACTCATGCTGCTTACTTCACCAGATGTTGTTGACTGCAAATAACGCCATATATCACCAAACTCAACAAACCGACAAATTCTGGTGAAGTGTCAAAGTTATTATCATTAGTCATATCTTCTTTGATCTCTTCATAATAATATGCAACATGACACCAACAACAAGATCATTCCAGGAATATTGTTAAGGCTCATTTACATGGCCGAGAGTTCGAGTGGCGAGTATATCCACGCGAGGTTCGTAGGCAAGACTCTTATGAAACTGGTGTGTTTACACTAAGGCCGTTTGTCCACCGGCACCGTCAACGGTACGTTAACGAGACCGATATGACGGCGCCGAAGTAGCGGTACATACATTTACTATGGCCGCTTGTCCACCGCACACCACCACCGAGACGTCACGTTCGGTTCGTATAATCTCGTTTCTCGGTGACGGTCCGGTTCACGGTGCGGTGGACGAACAGTGTAAAGCGAGAAACAGGATCTCGTCAACGGTTATGTCAAACGAGTCTCATTAGGCAATTTTCTTGAACCGTATTCTGAATTCAAAACTTTGGAATACGATTTTTTGTTTACTCGAACGCTTCCATTTTCAATAGTTTTGCGATTTTCGCCTTTCCACTTATTTATTAAAACTTCATGCACAAGTAAAAAATACTATACAAAGGCGGACTTAATGCCTGAGTCATTTTCTACCAGTCAACCTTAGGGTGATGCAGAGACAAAACATGGCAGGGCCAACATAAGAGAAACTTGAAAATTAATACAGACCTACTAATACATAGATACATACATACATATAAACCAAATAAACTTTGTCAGGAGAAATAACGTTATGTAGAGGAGAAAACATTTATCTAGCAAATCAATGATTCTGCCAACTTTTTACGAATATGTTCACGTGCCTTCACTTTGAAAGATAACCGACTCGTTGCCATCCTGATGCGCGGAGCGCGTTCCAAAGAAAAACCGCCTGGGCATTGAAAGAATAGTAAATAAAACCAGAACGGTGAGAAGAACATCGAAAAAGACGTATGCACGACTCATGGTACGTCCTGCTTAAATTAGTTACTTTTGTCTCATGTAATTTCGGAGCGAGAAACTCTCCCTATGTAAATGATCCTTAAAAATCATACCAGGAATATGAAACAAATCACTCAGTTGTAAAACCCTTTGTGAATGCATATGACAATTAAAATGCAGACGGACCAATTAACTGCTGAGTCAAGCTTTTCCGTTCAATCAACATTTTTGGGTGTACGTCATGCAAATGCTAATGAAATTTTTCATGTGTTATACGAGTACTCGTATGTGTGGTGACTGATGAATGTTTTTTTTTTTTTTTTTTAAAACGTTGCCCCACACTAAGAATTTCTTCCTGTATCGCGCGACACGTTGCGCAGCAGTCGATCACTCAGCCACTGCGCCAACCGTGTCGTCAAACTTTGTTTATTCATTTTATTAACATACATTTGAATACTTCCAAAAACATTTAGAAGTACATTAAAACTACCGGCGGTCCAGACTTAAGTGGGATGCGCTAATGCGCACGTTTTTTGCAATTTTCAGGTCAGTGATAAACTTACAAGAGTTGTATTGATGATTTTTATGATTCTAATTCTATAAAAATATGTATTTGATATGGCCGCGAATCATATTTAGATCAGCATACAACATGATACTGACCTGCAAATTGCAAAAAACTTAAGAAAATTTGAGTTTCGCGGGCTACCCTGACGCTTTCGAGAGAGAAACCTCCTAACAATACGTGCCGTGTCTAGTAATGCAGCTTTCTGTATCAAGCGTTTATTCCAACAGGCTATGTAAAGAAATCCGCCTCAGCACACTTAGCATGACCTCAATAGAAATGGGGTTTGTCGACGGAAGAATAGACAAAATGACAGATTTAAATCTGTCATTTCGTCTATTCTACCGTCGACAAAACCCGTAGAAAACAAATTTCTATGATGGTCATGCTACGCATGCAGGTGTTGGTCTATGTTCTTGGCTATTCAGCCATTGGCTTTAACGACTATCGGCACTACTAACACTGAGTCAACATCCCACATGTCGACAACATCGCAAGCCTAGTCGAGATTTCTCGTCTTCATAAGGTTCTCGTCATGAGGGACAGTTACCTTTATCGCGAAGATTTATTAGTTATTGTTATTATTGATATAAGTGGCGACCCGTAACTGCTTCGCACAGTGTTTTGCGACTTGACGAATATTCGAGATTAAAGTAAGTTTAATATTTACAAATAACCCTTCCTGAATGAATGATAGTGAAAACCGTATCAAAATCCATTGCGTTAAGTAGAACAACGAGGTCACACAGACAGATACAAAAAGCGATTTTGTTTTACACAATTTAAAGACTTATGTACTCCATCATTCTTCTGCCCTTATCCGAATTTATTTGTGGTCAGCGCAACATCTCCCTTTCTTCCATACTTCTATAATAGCCCTCATCGCGGCCCCCCTTTCTATCCATATCATCTTCCACACAGTCCATCCATCGTTTCTTTGGTCTTCCCTACTCTTATAGCCATCGACATTCATGCTCAAAACTTTCCTCACGACATTTTCCTCATTCCTCCGCATCACGTGCCGATACCATGATAACCGATTTCCGCACAACTTAACGGTCACCGATGCAACTTTCAGACTTCCTATTTTGTACTCATATCTTATTATATCCATTCGTATAACACCACACATTTATAGAGTATGCACTTGAATAAACAAATACAATAAAGGTGTAGTGGGTGAGTGTTTTTTTACGAAAAGGCAATCTTTCCTCTTCACCAACTATCAGGCAAAACAAACTCCAAGCTAAAATCGACCATTCTAGAATTGAAACTAACCCAGATCATAGCTGCAATATACAGTCCCGTTTACCCAAAAGGCTGGAGCCCGGGTCAGATGAAAATTTAGAAAAAACAACCATTGGGACACACGACCGCTAATTGAATTGTCCCCATACCGAGCAGTCGTGATGGTTTTATTAACAGGCCTGCAGGTTTTAACATCGGTATTAGATTTCCAAAAAATATTTTAGGTTCGTCACAGAAATAAAGTTTGCCAATAAATGTTGTTTTTTTTTATACAGGTCGTTCATGTAATTACGGTTTAGAGTGTTTTTTGGTTTGTCTATAGTAAATAAGTGAATAAAAATCTATGAGGAGAGGAAATGTGTCCCCCACCCTTCTGCAGGCATCAGAAAGCTTAACGCATTTTTATATTAGATTAAAAGAGCGTGTGTGCTGACCACACGCACGATAAAAGTGAATACTTGCGACGGGAGCCGAGTATACGCGATTCAGGGACACCGACCGACTAGAGCCGAGTATACTACCGACTACGTGACGGTTCAGTTTCGTTTACTATTCAGAAAGACCGCAAAGTGAGCCTAAATCAATTTCACTTCAAAAATACGAACACGCATTATCTTGCAAAGAACATAAGAATTCCAAATAATTTTAGGTTATTAATTAACACACGTCAATGCAACGCCATCTATTATCACAAAACGTCAACATCGACAGGAAATGACATTCAAAAGACAAGAGCAAAGAGAAAGTCCGTTAATTGGTGCTTGTTACACCTTATACAGATACCCAATACCCAATATATCTTGACACGTAACGAAATTGAGCACTAAATTAAAATGCAATGAATTTGACGTGTACAGGATCAAATTAAAATAGCTAGCGAAACTCAACAGACGTGATGAAAATTTGTTTATTTGTTTGTAAGTTTGTTTGAAGGGGGTAATCTCCGGAACTACTAGTCAGATAGAGGAGTTTGAAAAAATCTTCTAGTATTGGATAGCCCAATTTTTGAGGAAGGATATAGCGGACAAAGTCGCGCAACTAGTGGGTTAATAAAACAAGTGGTTTTATGGGAGATCAACGACCTCTGTTAGTGTACCTACTTGAAGTATGAGTTGAGAAATCAATTTATTTTTTTATTTTATCGTGCTTAAATATCAAAACTCATCAGAATTGTGAACTTTACACAAAAAAATTACTTATTCCATAACGTCTGCGGAGTTTTGCTAGCTAATTTTATTTGACCCTGTGGTGTTGTCATTTGTCTTTGTCTTTGTCACCACTGCCACGGTGAAGGGTCCAATTCTACTAGGCACACATAAGTTGACAAGTGACAATCGTTTACTTACCGATCCGGTTTTGTTAGGGTATTTGTACGAATTATTAAAGGTACGAAATAGATGTTCACGTATGATATATTAGTGAAATGGTTTTTCTTCTATTGTTTTGTCACGATTCGGTGACGGTTGAAATTATTGCTCCATATTGTACAATTTTCATTAGCACTATCAACTCGGCCTCTGAAGTAGGTAGGAACATACACAACTTGAAACGACAATTTATACACACAAATAAATAAAATTGAAGTGTCTGTTTGAAATGTCAAAATAACAGTTTTTTTGCATATGAAAGTACATACGGTACGGTACAAAACCAATTTTTAAAATTTTTGCTTGTCTGTTTGTGCCGGCTACTCTCCGAAACGGGTGAACCGATTTTGACGGGACTTTCACTGGCAGATAGCTGATGTTTTAGGGAGTAACTTTACTTTTATTTTAGAAAAGATTTAGGGTAGCAATATTAAGAGCGCTTATCCTAAAAGTTGGCAACGTCCCAAATAGCTGTCAAATTTTTACCTGTTTTGATTAATTTGGCATTTTTACTGTATGGAAATATGAAATGTGATTAACACAGTGTGACAGTAATTTTTCCTAAAACTTGTGTTTCTTTACATGTTTGGCAAATAAAATGCGAACGCAGATTAGGTATTACGAACTTTCGCGCATATTCTCTCACTCACACTCGCCTCATGTCACCATTTGGTTCCTAAAAAATGCTACTGCGCAGCCTTCTGCGCGAAGTTTGGAACTGCCAAGAACGGCCGTATTGTACAAATAGTAACTACCAAAAATTCACGTGACAAATAGTAACTATCAAAAATTCAAAAGTACGGTACCTACGCGTAATAAACAAGATAAATGACCATCACACTAAACAGGAGACATTTCAACAAATTGTTGCGTATGCGTCACGCAGGAATAGACAATTAACGTTTATTAAAATGTTTCATACCACAACGGTTAACTTAAATCAGCTGGTACGTTGTCCCTTGGAGGAATGACGGGAATTTATTTATATATATATATAATATATATATAGAGGAATTTGTACATATTATGCGAATTTATCAATGATCTTTCTATGTTTTAGGTGTCACTGAAATATTCTTGAAAATTCTCTTTTTAATTTTTATGAGGACAGGCAATGCTTCTTTCTCGTTGTCTATCATTTTTCGCACAAACCGTCTCATAGTTTTTGTTACAAAAATATCAAATCATTTCTATCACGAAAATCAAAATGGCTGACCATAATACGGCGAAAGTCAAATCTTATTTTTATTTTATTTTACCAATAAATAGGAATGATGACAAATTTGATTATTAAAAAATATTGGACAAGTATTTTTTTCTTTTTTTATGTAATCTAAAGATGACGTCACGATTATGTAGATTTTATTCTTACTTGTGACGTAGGGACCTCCACTCCCCAACTCAAAATGCGTTTAAATCTAACAATTTTTTTATTATCTGACTGACTGACTACTTAATTAGTTTTTTTTTTTAACACAGGCTTCATCCCTATTAAATAAATAGGCTCGCCCCCTATTACATGGGACTTAAACATAACTGGCGAAATGTGGGTGTACTGTAGGTACACCTCTGCCTAACCTTTCGGGGAATACAAGCGTGATATTATGTTATGTTGTGTTGAACATACTTATTTTCCTTCAGTTTCCCTACAAGTTACAACTTGACCTAAATGTCTCGAGTCACATCACTCGTCATGTTTTTTAAATGCCGTTAGAATTCACGTTTATTATAAGACCTACAACGCTACAAAGTTCTTTTGGCGCGTGGCCACAATCGGAACTAATGCCGCCATCTTGTTTAGTCAATACAATTTCTCTGACAGTTCCACAAAATGTTAACCAACAACGCCCCCCTGTCAATGTCATTTAGGGGCCAAAGAAGTCTTTCAAATGACCAATGACAAAATCTTAATACCTTAGTAGTGCAGAGGTCGTACAAATGCCTGTTACTTAACTTTCGTGGAAGTAAATTATTTTCTGATATCTACTTGTATTGAATTGCAGGTATTTTTGTACATACTTAACCATGTATTTTGATTTACAATAGTGTCCGTGGAGTTTCTTGCCCGTTCTTCACCATAGGTACCTACTACGCTTTGGAATGGAAACTAGCTTCATATTTCTGACTGAATAACCCCTTGACAATTCAAAAGTGCCTGTAATTGGTTTATTTGAAATAAATGCATTGAGTTTTAGTAACTCTGCCCGTCTGTCTGTCCGTCTGCAAGCTTTACACAACTTAACGAATGATTTGAGGAGCTCGTGGCTAAGTAACAACAGCCGCACTGGTCGATCCATCAGGTTAAGCTACGCTTGCCGGGGTTGGTCAGTGGATGGGTGACCATCTTTACATACCGAGAATCCTCCGTGCTTCGGAAAGCACGTTAAGCCGTTGGTCCCGGCTGTCATTCGTGGATCTTTGACAGTCGTCGAGTCGTCAGAAGCCCGAAAGTCTGACACCAGTCTTACCAAGGGATATCGTATTACCCAGTTACTGAGTTGTGGAGGTCAGATAGGCAGTCGCTCCATGTAAAATACTGGTATTCAGCTGCATCCGGTTAGACTGGAAGCCGACCCCAACATAGTTAGAAAAAGGCTAGGCAGATTGATTTTGAACGAATGATTTGATACCGATGAAATTTTGCTCACGGGTAGATCACGACTGGGTTAGGATTTTTTCTTAGGTAGTGGGAACCACTTTCCATTCGTTTCTATCAGGTTGGCTGTTGTCAGCCCGTTGACCAACCTTTAACACATTTGTAGGTACATAAATGGAGAGCACTAAACTAACACACTAAAGAGCATTAAACTAGCCACTTATGCTACAGATAACTGATTTTCTACGCACATTGGAATGGCCTAGAATCCCTTTAAAGTAAAACAGCCCAGAAAGCTGCTTAAGTAGTTAATTCAAATGACCATACCATAAACATTTAACCAGCAAATAAATAGAGCGACTCGTAAAATCGTAATCTACATAGTGGAGTCGCCGAGCCGAGTCGAGACAACTGTTTATCGAATAATCGAGATAATCGAGTATTTCACGCCCGTGGGAAGGCATGGGATGTTTATCGATTTCATAGACATTGTTACGTTAGACAATTAAGTCGAGGTAATTGGCTCGTGGTATCAACCTTTCTTACATCAGAATTGTTATGAGCCTTTATCCAAAAAGTGGGAAACGTTGCAAATATCTGTAAAAAATTTACCTGTTTTGATTAATTTGGCAATATTACTGTATGGAAATAAGAATATGAATAATGAATTACAATTATAACATTGAATTTGATGTTGTACCCGTTTTAGGTGTATTTTTTTTTTACTTCTTAAGCTAAACATTCGGTGTTACGATAATAATTATTGCATTTCATAATCAATATTCTAGTTCGCTAGTTAGCCTCATTTCTTAATTCCATACCGTAATATTGCCAAATTAATCAAAACAGCGAAATATTTGACATCTATTTGTTTGTTACCCACTTTCAGAATAAAGCTCTTGAGGATTTGCGAAAAATGCATTGATAATCGTTTCTTGTCATTCATGAACCAGAGGAAATTGGTATGTGAAATCAAACACAGATTTATGTTTAAACATTTTAAATCAAAATTAATTGGAATTGCAGACAGAAGATCTTACACAAGGTTTAAGTTTCAAAACCAAATTCAAATTCAAATATTTTAATTTCTAGAACATAGGTAAAGAAAAAAAGTACAGATGTTAATAAAAGTACCTCGACCGAGCTCTGCTCGGGTGAAAATAGATAAACATATCGTCCAGGTATACTAACATTGTATCACATTCCCGAGGCTGTGAAAATTGAGAAAATAAATTTACCAAGATATGAGACCTAGCTAGATCGATTTTTCGCCCCCGCAACCCGTATATTGCAACTTTCATCTAAATAGTTAAAGCCGTTTTCGAGAACGTGATTTCAAATATATATACCTACAATACAAATATTGCTCATTTAATAGTATAATATGTCTTACCGTCAACGGAGCTCAAATATTCAAATTTTAATTTAAAATATAATGCAACAAAACATTTAAAATAATAAATAAAACTAAATTATAACAATACAAAATTATAATATGAAAAAAATAAAGTGTCAATGTCAAATGTCAAAGTGACTTTATCGGAAATACTGGTACTTAAACATCTTTACTTAGGTCACTTAGGTAACTTTAGACTTACTATCTCAAATTGCCAACACACAGTTATAAAGCATGATAATCTACCCCCATCTCTGCTCTGTACGATAAGAACTTACAGTGGAACAGTTACAGCTATAAGTAGTACTTTTTATTTCTGTTATTTTGCGATTTTGAGGTTGACCTTATCTACGTCCTGAACCGAAACTTGATTTAGACCTTCTATGACAACAATATTATCCAAACAATAGGGATATTTACAAAAAAAAAAATATCCGTCATGGACATTATTAAAAAATATTGGACATGTATTGTATTTTTTTCCTTTTTTTCCGTAATAAAATGATAGTAGGTAGTACCTACATTGAGTAGGTACCCCGGACGATTTTATACTGACTAGTGACGTAGCGAGCCACTCCTCATCTTTAATGCGTTTTATCTAAACCATTTTTTATTAATATGATAAAGCAAAAAATACGTGTCTAATATTTTTTTAATTATCTGATTGACGGAATAAATAGATTTTTTTCCCCTGCCAACATCTCTATTGTTTTTTGGTCAAAGATAAAAGTGTGAACAGTGGCCACAAGTAAATCATTTATGACTCATTCTTACCAACGCAAAAAAATCTATCATATTTCGCACCCTTATTTCAATATCTCAAGCCTATGAGAGAAACCATCGCACACGCATATTCCACAAGCTCCAAGTACACAATCTAGTTTCTTATTAGCCCTTTTAATAGTTTTATTACTAGTTACCATATAAGTGAACTAGTAGAATAACTAGTTGGGCGTCAAACTAGTTAGTCTTGATTGTTTTCATGCCTCGACGTGTAGCCTATTATGGCTTTGAAAGACAGGCTTTTTTTAAGTATGGGAGGAGAGTTATTATCCATTTTATAAGTCGATCCGTTGACTATGGTAGATTTTTGAATTTCGAACGGAGTTTGTTGCGCCACTTCTTCTTCCCAGCTAACGCACTAGGAAGTGGTGAAGGGTGGGCGTTTTGGGGGACTGTCTTATGTAATTTTGACGTTCGAAAAGTGCTGATTCTCAGCCTAGTTTGAATAAATGACTTTTGAATTTTGAATTTTGAACGGCGCGACGGGGACTGTTTTCGAAATATAAATTATGGGTTCTAAATAATTTGTGTATCACAGCTGCCTAGTGTAGACTATTTACTCTGTGGTCCTACCAGGGTTATGTAAAATGACTGTAATATACGAACGAATATGATACAATTACGAGGTGGACGACACGGTTGGCGCAGTGGCTGAGCGATCGACTGCTGCGCAACGTGTCGCGGGTTCGATCCCCGCACGGAACAAATATTTGTATGATCTGCAAGTAGTTGTTTCGGGTCTGGGTGTTAGTGTATGTGAGTTTCTATGTGTGTAAACGCACCCACGATACAAGAAGAAATTCCTAGTGTGGGGCAACGTTCTAAAAAAAAAAAAAAATATATAAGTGTTTCGTTTTTGACATTTGGCTTCGAGACTCAAAAATTCAAAATTCAATAGTCATTTATTCGAACTAGGCTGAGAATCAGCACTTTTCGAACGTCAAAATAACATAAGACAGTCCCCCAAAACGCCCACCCTTCACCACTTCCTAGTGCTTTAGCTGGGAAGAAGAAGTGGCGCAACAAACTCCCCAGCAGTACTCATAACTGTTCAGTTAGAGAACAAAAAAAACTTGATTCTATACAATAGTATGCAAAATAATTTACATTACTCAACACAAAACAGTAAATAAACTTATTTGCCGTAATGACAGCTAGCACACGCCAATATACCAGCAAAACAATCAAAAATGTTTACTCGAGCGAAAGTAAAAATTCAAAACATAAACAGAACTTAATACCGGAATAAAAGCTTCCAGAAAGGGCGTGCCCGCTTACATAAGCTAATAAAACTGTAACTCGAAGTCACATAGATGATTAACTAGGACCATCGAAGTAAAAATAAATAAACAGTAAGGCAAGAATAATAATAATGGCCCACGCACAATGGTCCACTGAAGGACTAAGTGCGGAAACCAAACCCCATAACATAGAACATAATAATAATGATCAATTGTCGAGGTCGCTAACTAACCATATATTGTAATACAACATTATTATTTTTTTGTAATGAGTAGATTACTTTAATAACAAATGAAAATAAAATAAAAACTAAATTGACAACAGTCAAATAAAATTAAAAAATTATGTAACTCTTACCAACTTATACAATATACTCAACTTCAAACATTGCCTATTCTCTGTACTTATCCATTAGATATCGTTTTCAAGGGTTAACCCACGCCATTTACTATAACGAATCACTTCTTGCAATTAAACAATCTCCTCTTTTGCAGTCGGTTAAAAAGTATGGCAAATCAATCACATCATGCATATTTTCTTAACTGAGGCTCTCTTAGTGCCATATTGGTTCACAAAAATGACGATAGTAATACCAAAATTAATCATCACATTTAAACCACTTATTTTACCCCTATTTGCTCACGAAACAAACGGGCGTGTACTTTCATAACTGTACTTTATTTCGGAGCCGACCTTTTTGCGTCATTTCCACCTTGCTCTTAAAAGTAAGATCAGAAGTTCTGCTGCAGACAGACCATTAAAATAAACAAGGCAGTTTCTTGAACGAAAATTACTTATCGCCAAATTAATGCAACAAATTGTCAACCGCGCGTAACCTGTTTCCATTGACTGTTAAAACTGTGTAACTTTACTTAATTTGAAGTCATGTTTTCTCCACGATTTTGACAAAAATCTTCTTATTCTACGAATCTTGTTTTTAAGTAATAAGTAGAGATTACCTTGTAGTTCTTGCTTGTTCTTCGATTTACAACATTGGCTGAAATTTACACAACTTGCTGTTAGAAGAACGTACATTCTGAAAGTGGGCAACGTAAGTAGAAGCACTAAACAGTGGCCTTTTTTTACTCATTTTAATTGGCAGTGGCCATTCATAAGTTGAAGCACTAAACAGTGTTCTTTGTTTCTTCAATTTTATTGTCAGTGGCAAACCATAAGTTGAAGTACTAAACAATGTCCTTTGTTTCTTGAATTTTATTGCCAGTGGAAAACCATAACTTGAAGCACTAAACAGTGTCCTTTGTTTCTTGAATTTTATTGCCAGTGGTAAACTATAAGTTGAGGCACTAAACAGTGTCCTTTGTTTCTTGAATTTTATTGACCGTGGCAAACCATAAGTTGAAGCACTAAACAGTGTCTTTTGTTTCTTCAATTTTATTGTCAGTGGCAAACCATAAGTTGAAGCACTAAACAGTGTCTTTTTTTCTTAAATTTTATTGCGAGGGGCAAACCATAAGTTGAAGCACTAAACAGTGTCTTTTGTTTCTTAAATTTTATTGCCAGTGACAAACCATAAGTTGAAACTCTAAACAGTGTCCTTTGTTTCTTCAATTTTATTGTCAGTGACAAACCATAAGTTGAAGCTCTAAACAGTGTCATTTGTTTCTTCAATTTTATTGTCAGTGACAAACCATAAGTTGAAGCAACTTGCAGCGTGTCAAACCTTCTTGTTACAGTCACGACGCAACGTACCGCTAGCGACTATTTCTTCTGTGTGCTCGTGAATAATCGTGATTATAGATCTGCCGATCTATTCTGTAAACATGTCACCCTGAAAACTTAGGTGAAGCAAGCTGTCAATATTGTCAATCCCTAGCATCTGGTGGAATGACAGCTCACTTCAAGGTTTTTAAGAGTGGTCCTTCTGTCATCAAATATTATCGTACATTTCTAGAGACCGGTTAAAAAGTCCACATGCACACACACCCACCATTTTTTGTTCACAATGTTCAAAAAATCCAGCGCTCATTTCCGGTGTGCCGGTTATTTCGTGCATACATAAGTTTTATCAAGCAAACACTTTTGATTGAACTATCAAATGTGTTTAGGTACTTTTTCGTCATTTTTGTTTTTTTTTGAAAAATTTTGAATTCAAAGTCAGTTGTGTGGACAGATAATTTGATGAGATGTAAAGGATGTCTCAGCACGAACTTGAATTTGGAATCGCGCGCCATTTTCGATTATCAATTTGTTGAGTCAGCCATATTTGGTATTTGTTTAATTTAAACATAGACATTTAAGAAAATGGTACGTTACAGTGGAAGAACGATTCCATTATAAAAAAAATCATCTTTAGTGACGAGCCTCATTTCCACCTTAACGGCTTCTTTAACAAGCAGAATTCTCGGATCTGGGGTGATGAAAATCCACATGCTTTTCAAGAATTTCCGTGACATCCTCAAAAATTTACAGTTTGTGCCATGTGGGCAAAATAAATAATCGGCTCGTAGTTTTTTGAAAATGATGGACATTTAACCGATGTTTTGTTTCATGTGTAAATGAAATTACTACCTCTGTATTAAGAAAAAAGAGGAAATATTTTTTTAATTATTTTATTAAGTTTTTAAAATTAAATTTCTTACTGAGGCATCATAAATAGAGATGTATAATTATTTTCCATCTTTGCTATTTGAAGTTTGATTTGGAAACGTTAAAGTCGAAGTAAAATAATTCAATTCGATTCATTACATTTATAAAGTATGGGTCGTTCTTTTTGACACATTCTAATTTCTATGGAATAGCGATAAAATAATAATTGAGGCGATTATGTCAATAATATTTAAAAATTATATCCTACTAGGTTTCGCCCGCGGCCAAGCCCGCTTGGAATTCGGAAATTATCCCACGAGAACGTACTACCGGGTATAAAAAGTATCCTATGTGTTAAGGGTTAATACTAAAAGTTGGCAACGTCACAAAAAACTGTCAAATATTTACCTGTTTTGATTCTTATAGCAATATTACTGAATAGAAATAAGAAATGTGGCTAACTAGCGAACTAGAATATTAATAATGAATTGCAATTATAACATTGAATTTGATGTTGCACCCATTTTAGGTGTAAAAAACGCATTTGGAAAGTTTCCAAATGGTTTTTTTACATCTAAAACTAAACATTCGGTTTTACGATATTAACTATTGCATTTCATAATCAACATTCTAGTTCGCTAGTTAGCCACATTTTTTATTTCCACACAGTAATATTGCTAAATTAATCAAAACAGTGAAATATTAGACATCTATTTGCGACGTTGCCCACCTTCAAAATAAACCCTCTTAATCCAGGTTAAAAAGTATCTGCGTGCTAAATTTCATCCAAATCCGTTGAGCCATTTTTGCGTGATTGAGTAACAAAAGTCCAAACGTACAAACTTTCACATTTACAATATAAGATGAAGGAAGATATAATATATATAATATTATATTATAAAGTAGGATTTATCAAAATAGTTTATATTCCTCAAATTGCCTATCACCTACTTCTACATACAATACTCAAAACACAAAACATTGCAGATAAGTAGGTACAATTCCCGCACTTAAATGTAAGTGACGCGAGAAAATTCGCTATTTTTTCGCTTAAAAAGCCTCGCTAGTCCCGCCAAAGTTATTTTGTATTGTTTGTACAAAAACAACGGGTGCGACCACGGTTTGTTATGCAATTTGCATAGATACGCGAAGTACTAGAGGTTCAAGAAAAACATTGGACTTATACGGTAGAATATTGTGGCGAGCGTGTTGGGTAATCTTCGGTTCTATTTATTTTATTTGAGTTTGCATTCTAAAGGCTTGCGCAGACCAGCGCGACTCGTCGCGCGACGCGACACCGGTTATTGTTATACTGTGAAGTTTTCTTAGAAATTGTATTGTTCGTGTCGCGTCGCGCGACAAGTCGCGCTGCTCTGCACAAGCCTTAAGGTTTTGTGTACTTTCTGGCAAAGAAACTCATATCTTTTTTCCTGGGTGTCATGTCAAGAGATTATAGTATAAGCTCAAGGGACAGACGTGTCGTTTGTATTTTAATAACAAAAATCTGCAATCATTCCGCGTGGTGTTAAAGTCTGATGATTATTGCAAATTCTAATTTATATTTACAATGAAACTCCGGCCGCCCAGAGAATGTGTTCCTGACACCTAGCTCAGTTGGATTAGGAACAAATAAAGTATACATTCTAAAATGGCAAATAATTTTATTTACTGTTTTGTGTTGAGTAATGTAAATTATTATGCATACTATTGTATACAGTGTGATTCTTTATAATGTGCACATATCGAAATGAGGGAATCTATGCTTAATTTTTGTAAATTTTGTTCGCTACTGTGTAAACAAAACGGTGTAACTTTTAAACTAAATGATCTATCACAATGAAACATACTCCATAATGATTGGAATTAAGTAGGCGTCCTCATATAACGAACAAAATTGTGGAATAAAACTGCCCGCAATTAAAAAGGTCATTTTTTCAATAAGATTGTTTATTTTTTCTTTGTTCTTTTTCTCGTTCTTATTTTCTAGAGGAGCTCGTGGCTAAGTAATAACAGCCGCATGGGTCGATCCATCAGGTCAAGCTACGCTCACCGGGGTCGGTCTGTGGATGGGTGACCATCTTTACATACCGAGACTCTTCCGTGCCTCGGAAAGCACGTTAAGCCGTTGGTCCCAGCTGTCATTCGTGGATCTTTGACAGTCGTTACGGGTCGTCAGAAGCCGGAAAGTCTAACAACAAGTCTTACCACGGGGTATCGTATTACCCAGTTACTGGGTTGTGGAGGTCAGATAAACAGTCGCTCCTTGTAAAATAATGGTATTCAGCTGCATTCGGTTAGACTGGAACCCGACCTCAATATAGTTGGGAAAAGGCTAGGCAGATTGATGGTTTCTTACCTTATCTTAATCTTCCAAAACAAGAAAGGTCGCCAACCAGTTTCTTCATGATGGCTTTTAAAGAAAATCAGCAGTGAAATTCAAATGCTAGGAAAAAATAAACACATTGCTCGTCGCACGGTGCGACACAACAAACCCGCGTCTGCGTCTTTTCAGAGTACACGACATGTTATTTGCTATTCTTATTCTTGTAGAACGTGTAAAATGCTGCCCACGTATATGGGACCGATATGTTTTACATAATGCACTGGCTTTCAATAAAAATCGGTGTGCTAACAGTTTCATCTATTAGTTTCTTGCGAATGACTCAATTCGAAATTATGCATTCTCTGTTCTTTTGTTTTGCATTCTCTCGAGTTTGTATTTCGAAGTGAGATTGTTTTTTGTTTCTTAGTTTTGTTTGAACTTTATATCGGCTTTCTTTTGTTTTAATAGATATGGTCAATCATATTATCAAAATGTCAATATTCTATGCAAACTGTAGCAATGATATTAGTGTGACCACCGGACTGCCAAGTCAGGTCTCGAGTTCGAACCCAAGGCACGCACCTAGGACTTTTCGGATTCATGTGCGTATTGTATAATTATCACTTGCTAAGCTAAGCTAAAACGGTGAAGGAAAATATCGGGAAGAAACCGGCATGCCTGAGAGATATTTCTCGACGGCATGTGAAGCCAATTCAGAGGCCGATGGCCGGGATAAAAACTCTGAGACCCATGGGCGGCATACAAACTTTGACACCAGGTTGGTCACTAACTACACAAAAAAGAAAGAAATATAAGTAAAACTACCGACCAGCCCCAGCTTCGCAAGGTTTTAACGACTTGACAAAAAGTTGAGATTTCTTTATTATGTGTATAATAAGGTTAAATGTATAATACATATAATATTAATATATTTATAGTAAATTTATATTATAAAACATTATATAAAAAAAATATTAAAAAAACCGAATCCTAATCAAAATCCGTTGCGTGGTTTAGAAGAACAACGCAGTCACACAAACAGACACGAAAAGCGAGTTTAATTTATAATATGTCTAAATAAAGGTAAATATTCTTGTTTTTTGGACATACCTTTTGGAATGGAACCATCCTTTTCAACCCTCTACATTCAACACCGGAATCCTGTACATGTTCGATAATAAGAGGATATCATCACTATTTGCAATAAAAAATTACAAGATGAGATTCAATCAAATATAACAAATATCTAAACTAGAATCTCTAGATAATCGTATTATAAAATAAAACTAAATTATACAGCATTTTCATAACTATGTTTAAACGTTACCTTCCACTCATTTACAAAGTAATAACTAGATACTTGTATGTAAACCATTTTCGAGTAATTTGACATTTTATATTTTTATTATAGATAATCATTTTAAATATATAATTACTCATAAATTGTTGACACTTGCATAGCGGTCATTTGGTTGCAAATTACCTCTCCTGCAGCCCCTTAATGGATTGCCGACATAATTACCAATTTACCTGCCCACCCTGGTTAGATGCATTTAGCATTCTTTCCACATTTTTTCTTCAAAACAAAACGTCTAGTTCCAATACAAATGCCAGTGTAATAGCTAGAATTAGATAAATAACCGACGTTGCGGGGCTTCAGTAATCAATATTTCTTTAAGTTTTAACTTTGCATGACTTCGGTACGTCTTCAAGTAACCGGTGTTAAGTTACTGGACTGACTCGACTTGTTTTTGTGAGGTAGTTGTATTTTCTTGGTTGGTTAGTTAAATAAAGATGTTGTTATGGTGTTTTGTTACGAGTTTATTAGCAACGAATAAAGGGAGATTCAGCCATTTTGCTGGGGAATGAAGAAACGATATTTCATTCGTGGAGTTTTGACAGTCGTTACGGATCGTCAAAAGCCCGAAAGTTTAACAACCATTCTTACCAAGGGGCATCGGATTACCTAGTAACTGTGTTGTGGAGGATGAATAGGCAGTCGCTCCATGTAAAATACAGACATTCAGCTGCATACGGTTAGAATGGAAGCCGACTTTGCGGAAATCCATTATAAAATACAAAATACGACGTATATTTAGTAACCTAATCCGCTTAACTGTTCTTAAAGAGTCATAAAAAACCGTGTAAGAAATCGACACGTGCTTCACCTCTCAACGAGGCATCCTCAGGATGACGATTGACTTGTTGTGAACCCTGACCCGATGTGTTGACACGTCAAGCGTCGAGAGCAGAGTGAAACAGTATTACTCTGCTATGTCTATTGTATTTTTTTAGTTGAGAAAAGGCTACTCAGATTTCAAACCACGGATAGACTATTAAGATAAGATAGTAGTGGTGTTTTTAAAGGGGATAAATTAATCAGTCGTCAGTTTTCAGCAGTCATTGAACCAGTTATCAGACGGTGTGCCATAAGTCGAAGTCAAAGATAAGGTGAAATAATTTCAAAATTAACAAATTACATCAAGGCTCCCTCAGAAATCCGTGACGCGACGGTGCGACGCGATTCTGGTAGAACAATTTCCATGAAGTTTTCATAGAAATTCATCATCTATCGAGCCTTTTCCCAACTATGTTGGGGTTGACTTCCAGTCTAACCAGATGCAGCTGAATACCAGTATTAACATGGAGCGACCGAATTGAACCGGCTAAATCGGTGTGATATCAAGTCAGAATCGGTGACAAATACGGATTTTGTCTAAAGTATTATTGTGTCACTCGTAAAGGTAGCATGGAATCGTCACTTAACACGTTCAGTGCCGGGAACCCTCGCAGAGGGGTCATTTTAAATGTAGGTTTTCCTAGGCATTATAAAATGTGAAAATAAAATCAGTTGTATATTTTAATAAGATTTCAAACCTAATGCCGGTGACACTCGAGGGTTAACTTTAGCGCAAATATAATACCGGTGACCCTCACTATGAAAAATTGTGGAGTCGAAAGTGTTAAAGAGATGACTCAAAAGTCAAAAGAACTTAAATACACATTAGAAATAGTATGAAGTAAGTATTCCTGATAGACAACATTTGCCTTTCCCAGCTGTCCATAAAAATATCATAAAAGAAACTATAGTACAGGGTAAACCGAGGGCTACTTGGAACATGTTCAAAATGTATCTATTAAAATAATTAGTGCCACCGAGTCATCGCCATTTTGCTGGCAAGTTTACCGCATATGATTGCCCTGCATTTAAAACTTGTTTTCGAACTTGCTACAGTATACAGCATGTTTCAGAAAACTGTCGTCATATTTAAGGTTGTGGTACAGACCATCAGTGTGAATAACTTTCGGCTAATCAGATGTCCCATACATTTGGGTCGAGTACTACCTTTGAAGTTTTTGATGGGACAGTTCATATTCATATCTTTATTGGCATTCCATAATGTAGGTATATATACAGGTGTTACAATGGCTTAGAGCTAAGGTAGAATTACGGGCCTACAGGGTCCGTAATTGTACAGGGCACAGCAAAAAGTATGCAATAAATTGTTAATAAAAAAAAAAGAAACAAATTAAGTAACAATCAACAATTTTTTAATATATTCTTAACATTAATTTGCGATCAAATATAGGTTGTGGTGCATAATAATTATTTGATAAAGTAAATTTTATTAAACATATATTATAATATTTATCTATGTATGTTTGAATTGTATCTATACGACTAACTGTTTAAGGTGTCTGTTTGAGTTTAAAAACAAAAATTGTCATGTGTGTATTCGTTTGATTTTGGTCCCATGGAGAAAATTATTCAGTTTGATCGTCTGTATCACACCTGTAAATATGACCATACCTTTTTGGAAGACGCTGTATAGTGTCCAGTAAATGCAGTAGTGATGGACTGAATGCCGAATGTTTGGTTATAAATGTATCGAAAACGAAGATTTCGGTTGATCTTAGGCTGAAATTCAGCTTAATTAATCCGATAGAATTACGTTTAACTATTGTCTTACATATTTAATTGACTCAGACGTGACTTTGCGGAAATACAATAGACAACGTATATTTAGTCATCTAATCCACTTAATTGTTCTTAAAGAGTCATAAAGAACACACTGCAGACACTGCTCTCGACGCTTGACGTGACAACATGTCGTGTCCGGGTTCGCAACAAGTCAATCGTCATTCTGAAGATGCCTCGTTGAGAGGTGAAACACGTGTCGATTTCTTACAGGGTTCTTTATGACTTTTTAAGAACAGTTAAGCGGATTAGGTTACTAAATATACGTCATCTATTGTAGTTTATTGTCTTACATAGTAGTAGGCAGGTATAGGCAAGATAGTAGGTATTATGATGCGGTTTACGACAGCTATTAGCCTAGCATGAAACAGACTCCAGCAGGAAATTTTCAATTCTGGTTGTTAGTGAATACTTCAGTTCAGGCTAATAAAGTTAGGTTACTAGTATAATTAATGAAGTGGGTTCTTCTTACTGCTTGTTATACGGCCGAATGCCAACGATTGATAAAAGCTGTCAAGCATCGATATTATCGAATGTGGATTGTGGATTGAGGTGCAACTCTAATTTTAAGTTTATTATCTGGGCGTCGCATAATACCGTTGTTTTCGATGTCAAACGTTATAGTTGAGAGATTTTTCAACATGTCTTTATTTAACAAGATATTATGACAATGTAACGCTTCACAAAATTCAAAAATATTTCAATTGCAAATAAAATTAATTCGGAAACACATGTCATTCAAAGCTTCGACAAAAACAATCTATCGCAAAAAATATATAAAATTACAACAATAAATAACAAAATCCTAATAAAAGATACAAAGCATACAATGCAATATTTCCCACCGATGTTAAGATAACCCATCTCACATCATTAGTAAATCGTTAAAACGGTAAAAGAAGAAAAAATTACGATCGACAAAGCATAAAACTATCATTATCGGTAATCTAAACCCGTGTTAACTCAACGAGACATGAGGATATCGATTGTATCGATAAAGTTGACAAATTCGATTTATTTTGTACTGACTTGTTTTTGTTCGTTTTGTAGAACCATATCGCCAGGTTCTGAACTGCAAACCAGACAGAAACGTTAATAAAAAGTATTTTTTTTAAAGTATTCGTAAGAAATTGTCTGGCGGGTCCAGTGGCTTCTGCTAAGCGTATGGTCCTGGTATCGATTCCCAGGTCGGGCATTGTTATTGGTTTTTCCCATTAGGATTTTTTTTGAAGTAGCCCGGAGTCTGTCTTTGTGCCCGGTTGATGGTAATAGGCTCGCCCCCTATTACATGGGACTTAAACATAACTGGCGAAATGAAGGTGTACTGTAGGTACACCTCTGCCTAACCTTTCGGGGAATACAGGCGTTATGTTATGTCTTTTTTTAAGGATTAGGATACGGAATCCTTTTAAGACGTTTTTCTGAAGGACTTCTCCGGGGAACTCTAACAAACTTTATTCTAAAGTCACACAACACACAGCATTGCTGTTTTTCGGCTAGCATCTTTGTTACTGAGGTTGGCAATATATTGACAGTCTTGACAGATCCTTTGCTGATTTATTTACTTCCATTTCCAAACAGGTGGCCAATAATAAAGGGTACACGCAACGATCAATTGGCATCAATTTCTATTGTAATAATATTGTCAATCGCTTCAGTTGCATTTGGTAGACGACCAATGTGTATCAATCGCGCAAAAATTTACTATTGCAATTGAATGTTTCAGGACCTTTAAGTTTAACTGTTTTAGTGACGAGTGTAGAGAATCAGTTGACAAAATAGCTCCTGAGAATTTCCTAGCCCAAACATTAATTGGAAAAGAGATTTAAAGCAAAACTCCTGTTACCGGATTCTTCATATGGATTAATCAATGTCTACTAATTTAATGATAATTCCTTGTATAATTTTTAACGACGAACATAATTTTTTATCGACATTTTTAATTATTAATTCACATTCTAGTGTTGGCATCTTAAGTTTTTTAACTGCCGCTAATTTACGACATGACCATACATGTATTTATGAGTTATTTATGGTAGAAAATAACATCTTAATTACTTCACAAATTTGTTGGCATGATGTAAATCTTATTGCTAATAAAATGAAACTTGATATAAGTTCTGATTAGTCAGTACCTAATCCTAATTAATATTATTAATGCGAAAGTGAGTTTGTTACGCTTGCACGCTAAAACGACTGACCGGTTTTGGATGAAATTTGGCACATGGGTAGACCATGACCTGGGTTGCAGCTGGTGATATACGAGTATTTCGGGTCTTTTTGCATTGCCATGTGATTTATAAGTTATAACTTATAAGTTTATAACAGAGGATTTATTGTTTTTTTTTCCCAGTAATTAAGAAAAATAAATAGTTGTTCAGGAAAGTAAAATATCGCAACTAATTTCTTTGGTCATCAAAAAATATGGTTTTATGACTTAGTAGATCAGAGTTTTGGAAGTCTACAGTAATCCGTCATGCGTAATTTAGATATCAATGGTATATCACATATTTGTAAGTCATGGTTTGAAGTTTTGGTTAAAGGGTCATGCGGACAGGCGCGACATGACGGTACGATGCGATTCTGGTAGAACAATTTCCATGATTGGCTGTCATAAGAAATCTAAGTCGTTATAGTACTGATATTTGGCTCTACTTATTAATGAGTTTGCCGACCACTGTACTAGAGTCGCGTCGCACTGTCGCGTCTCGTCTGTCTGCGGATAGACCGCTGGTAGATTTGTTACTTCAAGAATGAGTTGAGAAAATCAGTTTTCTTTTGTTTTTATCGCGTTTTGTTAACGATACAAATCACGTCTGTGAAGTTGACACAAACAAAAAAAATACGGATTTCATAAACTGATATTTCAAGTGACTAGACTGACTGCGGTCGATGAACCTACAAAAAGTCATCAAATTAATTTATTTTTTGTTGATCATGTTTAGATATCATTACCCATCACTTCTGTGGAATTTTAATGCTAATTTAATTTTACCCTGTATATTATTTCAGTCCAGTAGATGATCACGTAACCATAGGTGGAAGTTATGATCATAGAAACATAATGTTTGAAAATTATTATGCTACTAGCTGCGCCCCGCGGTTTCACCCGCATGTCTCGATCCCGTAAAAATATCGGGATAAAAAGTATCATATGTTCTAACCTAGGGCAACCTACCCATGTGCCGAATTTCATCCAAATCCGTTTAGCCGTTTTAGCGTGAAAGCGTAACAAATAAACTCACTTCCGCATTTGTAATATTAAAGTCAGGATATTTATGTATGATGAAAAACATGAATCTGTAAGCGCGTCGAATAAAAAACCATTTGCTTACAATATTCACAAAAAAAAATCATTATGTTTTCGAGTGTAGTGTTTTACACATACAAATCACGTCCACTTCACCCACCAGAGTCGGAACAAATATCTGTACACCATACAAATATCTGTGGCCATACAAATATTTGTATGGACGTGGGAAACGGACCACGGCCATGTTATAATTTGGAATGTCAAAGGGACTTATAGATTTTGAAACTACATTGTGACTTGTACTGAGTTATTGCATAGGAAAAACAGGTTGATTTTCTACAATGGATGGCCAAATCAATCTTGAAAAGTAGAGAGAAGGTCTCAAAGGAGACAAATGATAAGGAAAAGAGAATTGCATAATTATTTAAATAAAAAAGGCCTATTTAATTTAACTGACAAGGCTACATGTTTATTAAAAAAACCGGCCAAGTGCGTGTCGATGACCACGATAAACGGTTCCGTAGTTGGGATGAATAATATAATAATAGAAAATAAAAAGGAAATTTTCATAAATTTTCTTAAATACGTTTAAAAGTATTTATTTTAAAATTACAAAAAATACATATTTTAAAGCATCGCAACAAGCGAGCGTTGATATATTACAAGGAACAGTTTGCAAAACTTTAAAAAAAAATTATCTTATTAGCCCCCCAAAAGGGACACACATCGAAATTCATTTATTTACGTTACACTTCCGTGTTTGGGTCACAGAAATACATATGTGTACGAAATTTCAAATTAATCGGTCGATTAGATTCGGAGCAGATTGTCTGTGACAGACAGACAGACACATGAGTGATGCTATAAGGGTTCCGTTTTTTTTCTTTTTGAGGTACGGAACCCTATAAATAACAAAATTGATACATATTTTCTCGACAGGTGTTGTTAAGAAAGCAGAAAATGTGTGACAGTAATTTCTAAAATTGTTGGAATTGTTATTGGAAGGATTAAAAAAAAAAATAGGCCTCTAATATAACCCTTAATAAATCTTGTATAGCTTTTGAAAAAAGATATATTCTCTATCATAACTCATTTATCAAAGAGAGCAAATAGTTTAATTATCTATTCTGGAAACCACAAACGGTTTGACATGATCGTCACTAATCCCCAGTCAACTGCTGTTAACCAGACATCATCATCATCATTACCTATTAGCATAATGTTGCCACTGCTGGATCCTGTCCAACCGAACATACCAAAGATTAACTATAATTATCACTTGCTTAAAAAACGGGGAAGGAAAACATAGTGACGGAACCGGCATGCCTGAGAGATATTTCTTGACGGCATGTGAAGCCAAGTTAGAGGCCCATGGGCGGCTTTAAAACTCTGACACCAGGTTACTCACTAACCACACGAAAAGAAGAACTATAATCAGGTTTCTTAGTCACAAAATCCGTTAACTCCAGAACGACTGATAACATAACTAAAAATCATCATTCCGCTTATCTTGCGTCATTTAGTCGCGTCGTTTGTCCCAATTGACGCAATTTTCTAAATCATTACCTTCACAAATTGACGCCAATGTGCTGGTAAATTAGAGCCTTTTGTCAAATGTGTTGTGTGAAGAAATATTAGCATTACATTGTCTTTTGATGAGCTTGTTCTCATGGACTTTTTTAGTACACATATTTGTTGGAAGGGATAAATATCTATCTATCTATAAAAAAAACACGCGGTGCGGTGCGGTGTTACAGTCTCGCAAAATCTCTAAAATGGCTCGACAGATTGTGGTGAAACTTGGTAAGTTGTTGTGTGCGCGCCGGAGCAGGTTCTTACCAAAAAAGGAAAAGAAGAAGGCGTTGCAATGCATTAGATAGTTGTGGAGAAACTCTCTTGACAGCAGTAAAGAACAAAACCCTAACCCTATGTTCTAACCGAAACATATTCTCGCTCGAATAAGCGATTACGCGATCGTTTACATTTCATTTCATTTATTTATTCATTAACAAATAACATTGTGTTGAACATTACATATGAAATAAAATTATCACATGCAGAAACAATACATTTAAAAGGCTAATTAATTTCAATTAATTTCAAATTATGTCAACAAATAAATACAATGTCAAATTAATTGGTGGTCAAGTGGTATCGGCCTCAACTTAAGAGTTCTAGGTCGTGAGTTCGAACCTAACCAGGCACTTTACTTTGTGTATTTATTTTCATCACCACCGCTCTCAAAACGGTGAAGGAAAACATCGTGAGGAAACCGGCATGACCTACAATAAAAAATTTGAAGACATGTGAAATAACATTTTTGAATTAATTTTATGAAGTCCCTTAACCCTTGTATCAAACCCAAGGTGTGATAATTTACGTGAACTCCACCAATCTTGAGTAGACAAAGGGGTCTGTGGTCTATAACCACACGGTAGTTTTTTTCAGAATTATCGGAATTAACTGAATTTCGGGAATTTCAGTAGTAGAACTTACCAGAACATTTCCTGTCATGTTTGATGCCGTTTTGCATAAATATGGTGATCTTATGAACACTTGAAAAATTGTTAATTGACTCAATCGTGACTTCCATTATAAAATGCAATAGACGACGTATATTTAGTAACCTAATCCGCTTAACTGTTCTTAAAAAGGAATAAAGAACCCTGTAAGAAATTGAAACGTGTTTCACCTCTCAACGAGGCATCCTCAGGATGACGATTGACTTGTTGCGAACCCGGACGGGTTTTTATGACTCTTTCAGAACAGCTAAGTGGATTAGGTTACTAAATGTAAGTCGTACCACGCACTATAATAATATATCCTTTTATTATCAAGAACTAATATTAAAGATATTCAATGAAAATTGGGTCATGTGTTATTTTTATCTTGAAACCGGAAATATGTTCGCAAAACATTGTGATTTAGTTACGCTAATTCAAGGACAGCCATTTTGGGTATTAAGATAACAGAATTATTACACATGAATGGAACTACTAATAAAATTAACTATTTTATTATATAACATAGGTACATAATATCTTGCCTTTATTCTTTACCCCGGGGTTAGGCAGAGGTGTACCGATAATACAGCCACATTTCGCCAGTTATGTTTAAGTACCATATATAATAGAGACTATGACTCAGGCCGAGCTGTCACTGTCGCAGCAATAATAATATTTATTACATTTATTCATAAAAATAAATTAATATATTCTAACAATAAATTTAAAAAATCTGCTTTTTTGGCGCAGCCTGAGGCTTCTGCTTACGTCGCACTTTACACTTTTTTATTTGAATATTATGTTTTTTATTTGCTGTGTAATTATATTGTGTGTTTTAGTCTGTGCTAAATAAATATGTTTTCTTTCTTTCAATATTTTAAGAGTTCGATACCTTTTTTTTTTTTTTTTTGAGGTTGGGAAATCATCAAATGACTTCTCCCGCTCTGGGCGGAGCGAGAGGGCGTGTCATACTTTTACTGACTAAAACCCACCCGTGTTCATTCCGTTGCCTGTGTGCCGGGGCCGCGATATCCCTTTCGGACAAACTCGCAACCCTGCCAGGCATTGGCCCTTACGGACCCCGTCAGTTGGTGCTGACATCTCTTTGAGGCGCGCGTGGAACACAACGCGCCGTCGACCCGGGCCTGGTCTTAATCGGACGGCGAGCTACCCATTGCTCACCGTCCGCAAGCCCGCGCCTACGGTGGCCGGAAATCGGTTCACGACTCCCGACACCCGGGGCGTCTCCTGCGGCGACTAGGGGCGCGAGAGCGCAAATCTTGCCTCTCCCTCGCGCGCTCCGCCTCCTCCTTCGCGAGCATTACTGCTTCGCAGAAGGAAGTGACGGCCTCCCATGCACTCTCGCTCAGGACCATGGCCTGAACCAGGGCCGGACGCGAGAGATTGCTGCCGCCGATCGCCTCCGTGAGGCGGTGCTCCGCCCAAGCAGGGCAGACCTCCACCGTATGCTCCAACATGTATACTTTTCATGCCTACGGTACTCACCGCTTATTTAGGCGTTTTGACGACGTAGTATCTGGTATTATTACTCGGGCCAAGCTGTCGCTGACTCGAGCCTGTTGCCATCAACTGGGTACCAATCCAGACTCCGGACTGCTACTCAGAAATTCTTGATGGAAAAAACCAACAACACTTAGCCTGACCTAGGAATCGAACCCAAGGACCTCATAATCAGCTGTAGCGTTTGCAACCACTAGATGAACGTGCCAGTCGTATTTTATTACGTAATGTAATATCAATCCTGTATTTTCAATAGGGGTAGGCAGCGATCTACACCCTCATGTTTTCTTAATCCAATTAATATTATGGACTCTCTAAAGTTGGGTAAGCGAGAGGTCAATAGTTTGAACTCTTAACTTGCACTATAGAGCGAGCTTAGTTCGAAGGTTTAATTAACAGGAATAGGTACTAGTAATGTGTGACCCACTTAACTAAGTAGTAATCTGACCTTTTAATTAAACTAAACTGATAAAAAACTGATTTACATCCGTAAGACGTCCTCGTAACAGAAGGTCCAGTTGAAAACCAGGGTCAGACACTAGTAATTGTCTGGCATTTATGCTGAACTGGGCCTATTTGGCGCATCCGTGAGGCACATAATATTATTTTAAGTTATCTTTACTTTTTCTGTTTTTATGTGAAAATTATGTGCCTTAACCTGAGTCAAATAAATTTATTTTCTGTCTTTCTTTCTTTTCTTTAATTTAACTTGGACAGCTTTGTACCAACAAAGAAGTTCATAAAATATGTAACCAGTTTCAAAACAAAATCCCGTGAGCTCGATGACCACATCTGTTACCGGCCCGGTGTTGTAGCCGTCGAGCGCTGCAAGCAAGAATAGTCCTTACAGTGGTTAGATATATGAACTTCTTTGATGGTACATCATCATCTGCCCACTCTTTTTCCAACTATGGTGGGGTCAGCTTAAAGTTAAAATGTAATGTTAAGGTGAATCCGCAGTTGTACTCCGCGAAATTAAATTTTTCTTACGTTTTTTTGCAATTTACAGGGCAGTGTCATGTTGTATCTTGATCAAATATGATTAGCGACTTTAACAGATATCTATTTACTGAATTATAATAATTGGAATCATTAAAACATCTCTTTAAGTTCCATCCAGTCCATTGATCAACATACAACCTGACACTGACCTGCAAATTGCAAAAAAAAAAAAAGAATTTGGTGGACTGCAATTGCGGATCCTAAAACAATTGTTTAATTTTTTTTGAGGGTGGGAAATTTTCAAATAATTCTCGCGCTCTGGGCGGAGCTAGGGCGTGTCAGACTTTTACTGACTAAAACCCACCCGTGTTCCTTCCGTTGCCTGTGCGCCGGGGCCGCGATATCCCTTTCGGACAAACTCGCAACCGTAGCAGGATCCTAAAGAAATAAGCTTTATTTGAAACACAATTTACAATGTTCATTACCTTAAAACAAAATGCTTATTAGTGCTTCTTTAGGAGCAGTCATGGCCCAGTGGTAACCGCCCCGACTTACGACTTACTTTACTTACTAATCGAAGACATGTGACATCTACCAACCCGCACTGGGCCCGCGTGGTGGATTACGGCCCACTCCCTCTCGAAGAGAAGAGGCCTCCGTCCCAGCAGAGGGAACGTTACATACTCATTATGCGTGTGTATTTGATAGGAAAATTGTTCAATTTACCCATCCTTTCAAAAAAGTCCCTATTGATTTCCAGTAAGTAAGTAAGTAAGTAAGTATTTATTTGCATAAAACATGGTATACATGGTGTTACAATAATTTACAATAAAGATCTTACATGTTTTGCCAGAATTGTACTTAGCATGCATATGTTCACTTAATACTAACATGAGAATTTTTTATCCATAAATATCCAGATCCATTGAATATTATTTATTCATACTCAAATTCCAATATACCTACCGCATTTAATTGACATATGATACACAAACACTATTCAATACGAAATCATTAAAATCGTAAACCGTGATGAAAGCATTTTATACCAATTTAATTAATTTATATGAAACGGCTTTCAATGGATCAAAAACAATAAATATATGCCGCAAATATCAAAAAGCGGCCAAGTGCCAGTCGGACTCGCACAGGAAGGCACCATGTTCCGTACAATATTTTTAAACTACATATGAAAAAAACAACTAAAAAAAAAACTACTACTACAAACTACTACTAGGTACTACTAAAAAGTAACTAGTTATTTTTTCAAATTCTATTCGGTGATTCAACATGGTGATTCTATCGAAGTATCACACTTGCGAAACAAAAATATAAATGATTACCTACTTAATACGTTACATATCACAAGCTTGAAGTTTTTGGAACGAATAATTTTTTGTAGCTACATAATAATATATAGTTACATCATTAACGTAATACTAATACAAATAAACTTCCCTTCATACTTTATTTAGGCTTAGGACTGACTGCATCGAAATGTAACTACTTACAAAATAACGTGTTTACAGTTTGACTTGAAAGTAGCTGTTCGGCTACATGCACCGTAGCCAGTTATTGACGTTAACTAGTGACGTGAAATAACGCCCATACCTAGAGCCTTGTAAAGTAAGGCCCCATTGGCACCCTTTTCGTACGGAACCCTAAAAACAAAATGGAAAATATCATGATATATTATATTATTACCAACATATTATCCAGTGTTACCTGACCCGTGGCGGAATGGCGAACTAAATTCAAATTGTCTTGTATTTCATATAATTATTGACGTTTGCCTTGACTAGCAGCGCCACCACAAAATGTCAAGATTGACACTGGTCAGCCTGTAATAACTACTGCCGCTTATGACAGTAATAACAGACGAGGTGTAGTGCAAAATACTGATATGTTTACTGTCCTAAATTGTACTTTAATGCCATGTAATACAGGTCACAGAAGGTAGTAATTATATGTTTTGCAAGTGACAATCGACGGGCGATCCGTATGGTGTTTTTATTTTTTTCGTGTTGCGGTCTTTTTTACAGTGATTTAAGTAATAGGGGTGTAAATGTACACCTTTACACCTTTCAAATTGCAATGTGAATGTGGTTTTAAGTTGTTCTTGTTACCGATATTTCCTTAATTGTGTACATAATTAATTTTTCTTATTCTATTTTTATTAAGAGGGTTTATCCTAAAAGTTGGCGACGTCGCAAATAGCTGTTGATTAATTTGGCAATAATACTGTATGGAAATATTAAGTGTGGCTAACTAGGGAACTAAAATATTCATTATGAAATGCAATAATTAACATCGTAACACTGAATATTTCGTTTTAGATGTAAAAAAGTATTTGGAAACTTTCCAAATGCCTTTTTTACACATAAAACGGTTACACCATAAAATTCAGTGTTATAATACCAATTAATTATTAATATTCTAGTTCGCAAGTTAGCCATATTTCATATTTGCATACAGTAATATTGCCAAATTACCTAATCAAAACAGCGAAATATTTGACAGCAATTTGCGACGTTGCCCACTTTCAGAAAAAAACGTTCTCTAAGTTCAGTTTGGGTTCAGTTTTATACTCATGTGTCTTACCATTAACCGAACACAAATTCAGACTCTGAGCTGCTTTTCAGAAATTCCTACATAAATGATCAAAAACCCTCTGTGCGTTCACACGGCGCTGTACTGTGCGATATTTTTTTAATACAAAATTGGTATCACATGTCCACATCCCTCTGTTCACACGGTTTTAAACCAACACAACATGAAACTGCCATGTGATCCCAAATGTATACAGTAAAATAACTGTAGTATGATCTAGCCCAGCACGCGTAGCTATGACCACCGTAGAAACGGGTTTTGCCGACGGAAGAATAGACAAAATGACAGATTGTGATTGTTTACCAGTCATTTTGTCCATTCTTCCGTCGACAAAATTATAAGTTATCAAAGCACGCGTAGCATGACCACCGTAGAAACAAATTTTGTCGAAGGAAGAATAGACAAAATGACAGAATGTGATAATTTAACTGTCAATTTATCTATTCTTCCGTCGACAAAACTCGTTTCGACGTTGGTCATGCTACGCTGGACACAGAATAGTACAGAAGGCGCACTCTGCATTTTAGGTATGAACATAGATATAAGAAAGAAGGAGATATGCCCGGTAGTTGAAAATGTATCGAAACCCAATGTCTTCTATCTATCCCTACTCTCTAGCCTGCGATCACACATGCGATCAGTAAACCCAATAAATACGAGGCCCCGCTCACACTTGCAATTTACAAATCAGAACGTACTACATAATCAATTATAAACCTTATCCCATCAAACACAGCGTGCATTTACCATGCACCGTACAACTCACCCACACGAAAACATCGTTCGCTATCGTTGTGCTGTGCAAAAGCCATTTATTTTACATATACGCTAGTGATTGACTAAATCGGAAACTTATCGATTCTCCCATTTATATTTGTATTAAAATTTTTGGAAGTTGCTGAAAATATTATAAATAAAAAACGATATACATATAATAAGATGATATAAATAAACAATAAGTAAGTAAAAAAAAGAAATATTAAGTAAACCAAAAAAATAACAACATTATGAGAAAATCTAAATGAGTATAAAACAAGATTTCACATCGGTCTTCCAATCAGGCTATAACTGTTGACAAATTGAAGAATAAACTTTAATAGTAATATAAATTCATACGACAATCGACATTATTGTCGATAGCCTACGTTAGTGGATCTGCACAACCACATCACTAATCCGTCACAAGACGCTGCGGCCGTACTAACGATGCAACCGCTTAAAGTAAATATCGTTTTGTAATTTTTACATTGCTTGTCCAGTTACTTAGCGACATACTTTGGTAGTGGTAAAGAAGCAATGTATTTACTACAATAAAAGTACAGTCGCTGTGATATATGAAAACAAAAATAACGTAGTAAAGGCAAGAAATATTTTACGATTTGTTGTTTTTCATGATTTTCAACACAAATATAGCAAAATACTTGTGCTGATTTATGAAAAGTGGTTCTACGATTTATAAAGTTTATAGTTTAGCTTCGATTTTTACAAGAAACCACTGAAGAACACGGTATTCTTAAATGTTATCACGATCGCGCTCGAAAGCGCACTAGTTAGCGGAGACGGCC
This sequence comes from Agrochola macilenta, assembly GCA_916701695.1. NCBI lineage: Eukaryota > Metazoa > Arthropoda > Insecta > Lepidoptera > Noctuidae > Agrochola > Agrochola macilenta. The sequence goes on from OU753578.1 coordinate 7,730,333, forward strand.
ATTTGCCTGAGGCATGAGCATTGTGATCAAGACGCGCGGACACAGACACGCCCCCATACCACTTCTCCTGTTATTTATATTTCTATGGGTATGAAGCTACAAGTACGCGGCGGGCTCGTCTTGTCGGGCCAATTCAGTGAGCGTAGCGTAGTCAGAAGATATAAGAGTTACGCGACATAAAGATAGGCAACTTCTAGGTGAATATAATTGTAGGTAATTAGTGCTGTGCGACCTGAATTGCACTTAAGAGGGTTTTTCCTAAAAGTTGGCAACGTCGCAAATAACTGTCAAATATTTACGTGTTTTGATTCGTAAAGCAATATTAATGAATAGAAATAAGAAATGTGGTTATCTAGCGAACTAGAATATTAAAAATGAATTGCAATTATAACATTGAAGTTGATGTTGTACCCATTTTAGGTGTAAAAAACGCATTTGGAAAGTTTCCAAATAGTTTTTTTACATCTGAATCTAAACATTCGGTGTTACGATATTAATTATTGAATTACATAATCAATATTCGCCAGTTAGCCACATTTTTTATTTCCACACAGTAATATATTATTATAGTGTCGTGGTGGCCTAGTGGTTAAGGCCTCGCCTCTCATGCACGAGGTTGTGGGTTCAAATCCGGGCAAGTACCAATGTGACTTTTTCAATTCATATGTACTTTCTGAGTTTATCTTGGACATTACTGACATCGGTGAAGGAAAACATCGTGAGGAAACACCTGGACTTGTAGTTAATATAAGTCTGAAATCACCAATCCGTCTTGAGCAAGCGTGGTGATCAATGCTCGTGCCTTCTCTGTATGAGAAGAGGCCTTTGCCCTGCGGAGGGACAGTAACAGGCTGGTATTATTATTATTACAGTAATATTACTAAATTAATCAAAACAGTGAAATATTTGACATCTATTTGCGACGTTGCCCACCTTCAGAATAAACGCTCTTAATTGTATCGAGGTAAGAGTCGCTTTTTATTTAAATGATTTTGCGGAGTAAACCATCTGCACTAATCTGTGCCCTAGATTTAAGTCGACAACACGCCCAATCATCTTTTAAGACCAAAACTATAATAAATAACAAGAGCCCAAGAGTTAGGGCGTCAGACAGTCGAGCCAAAGGACATGATGTGATGAGTTCTAACCCCGCCCTATGCAATACAGTTGACGTGAACCCACTCCTATACGATGTTAATTTTATTATGATTGATTGATATGACACATTCGTGCTACGTACAAGTAATCCTCTACGCGCCCAAGGGATCGGCAGAGGTAAACAGTACACCCAAATTTTGCAAGTTATGTTTGAGTCCAATGTAATCAGGAAATCTACATATTTCCGGCAGTACAGATAGTAAAAATCCGGGGGACAATTGCCGTATTTTTATTAAGAACGTCCACATTATCATAAAGGTGAAAGAAATCATCGTAAGAAAACCGGTGCGTTCTAGAACCAAAAATTCGAAGACATGTGGGTGGTATCTACCAACCCGCACTGGGCCTGCGTGGTATATTATAGCCCACTCTCTCTCGAAGAGAGGAGACCCAGAGGTATCCCAGCAGTGGGATCATTATAGGATGATTACGTTTTTTTTTTTTTTTTTTAAGCTTTGAAATTATCAAATAACTTCTCCCACTCTGCGTGGAGCGAGTGGATGTGTCAGACTTTTACTGACTAAAACTCACCCGTGTTCCTTCCGTTGCCTGTGTGACGCGGCCGCGATATTCCTTTCGGACAGACTCGCAACCCTGCCAGGAGGCCGATTATGGCTATGCTCACATTCTAATAAGTCTCAATCAATCAAAAATATCTCTAATTTACCTAAATTTTTAACCTGTTTTTGACATAGATCCTTGCTGAGATGAGATGCAACTAAATTTTGAATGCTTTTAATTACGAGATTTGGCCTTCAGGACTCCGTGCTGGGACATCGCGGCCCCAGCACATAGGCAACGGAAGGAACACGGGTGGGTTTTGGTCAGTAAAAGTCTGACACTCCCTCTCGCTCTGCCCAGAGCGGGAGGAGTCATTTGATGATTTCCCACCCAAAAAAAAGGCCTCCGTACTGCTACTAAGAATGTCCTTACTGTCCTTTTCCCTATACTGTGATCGATACCTAGGGCCTAACGTTCACCGACCGTTTGCCAGCACTAGACTTAAGTCCGGGGGCGACTGCATGAGACGGGGGAGAGCCATTGACAAAATTGGCAGACTGGGTTAGCTTGGCCTTTGTCTACCTCCCTCGTCTCACCGCGTCATACCTCAGGCGGTGACTAGCAGTCGCGCATGAACTATACTAGACTAACGAAGTGATTTCTGTCCATAAAAATAAAAAATTATATTTTTAAACAAACCTATCCCAACGACCACCCATTACAAGGAATCATGGTTTAACAGGAATCCATCTTTGTTTGTGACGTCACCGGAACTTGGATTTTTGATGGGAAGTGATCATTACTTTGAAGATTGTTTTTATAGCCATGTCATTTCCGTAACGGGAATATCACTTTTATTTAAGTGACAGCAATATCGTTAAAAATGTCGGGAGTTTTTTTTTCAAAATTGGACTTTTTTGTACTTTTAATGTTAGAGATGATGAATCTGTTTCAGTTTTACGGATTAATTGATTGCCGATCTTCTGGTTTCATTTAGTTAGTAGATTGAAGGCTACGATTATTTACATTGGTATATTATTTTCTTTTGTTTTTACGAGTATTAATATGTGGGAACTGAACTGCACGCTTAGCATGACAACCATACGGTTTTCTACGGGTTTTGTCGACGGAAGAATAGATAAAATCACAGATTGTGATTGTTTAACTGTCATTTTGTCTATTCTTTCGTCGACAAAACCCGTTTCTATTGTGGTCATGCTACGTGTGCAGGTACATACAACATGATTTAAAAAAAACACGTTTTTTTATAAAAAAGAAGCCACTGATCACCACCAATCAACTGAATCATCACAAGTTCATTGATCCACCACGCTTGCTCAAGGCGGATTGGTGATTTCAGACTTCCATTGAACGTTAGTCTTTCTTTCTTTCTTTCTTTCTTTCACTGCTGGACATAGGCCTCTCCCAGGCTGCGCCACAGCACCGTGTCCTTCGCCTTCCGCATCCAGTCTCAGCCATCTTTTTAGGGTCGTCGGTCCATCTAGTTAGGTCCATACTACGCTTGCTACGCGATACGCTTGATACGCGGTCTTCACTCCAGCACGCGTAACATGACAGTCAGTGGCCACGAAAACTCCAAGAGGAAAACTTTCCGGCCGGTTACACTGTGCAAGGGCCGAGAATTACGAGTTGTATAACCTGCACTAGTGCGAACCCAGGCCACCAATTTATTTTTCACCTCACAACCTCGGAAAGATTCTGTTTGTCATTCGAAATCTGAGTGCAAAAGTGCATTTTTTCCGCGTGGTAACAGTTTTTAAAATTCGAACCTTTATATTCAATAGTTTTCGATACCACTAGTGAAACTGAATATGTATTAAAACTTCCATAATTTTGGTTTGTTTTTTGATATATTTTTTTTAATATATAATATGAAATTAAAAAATATGAGCGAGTCCAGCAGCGACGAAGATGTTTTCACCTCACAACCTCGGAAAGATTCTGTTTGTCATTCGAAATCTGAGTGCAAAAGTGCATTTTTTCCGCTAGCATGGTAACAGTTTTTAAAATTCGAACCTTTATATTCAATAGTTTTCGATACCACTAGTGAAACTGAATATGTATTAAAACTTCCATCATTTTGGTTTGTTTTTTGATAAAGTCGTATGAAATTATAAAATATGAGCGACTTCAGCAGCGACGAAGATATAAATTGAACACCTGCAGAGTTGTGCAAGCGGTATATATTGCCGAATTGAGTTTTCTTCCGGATAAATCGTGCGAAAACTACATAAAAGCGTACAATTTGTTCAATGCATAGAGAAATTCTAAAGGCGCAAAAACGTTTTCGGAGACTATAATGCGATCAGACTTCATTGAAGTACCTATATAAAACCAGGAAATCAAGCACACTTTGGAGCATTTATTCGATGCTTGCATAATTATCACTTGCTTCACAAACGGTGAAGGAAAACATCGTGAGGAAACCGGCATGCCTAAGAGATATTCCTCGACGGCATGTGAAGCCATGTCAGAGGCCCATGGGTGGCTTTAAAACTCTGACACCAGGTTAGTCACTAACCACACGAAAAAAAGAAGAAGATGCTAAAAGCAACGACCAAAACAGAAAATTATATACACATAAAAATATTCAAAAGTATTGGCGTTTTTAAAGAAAAAGTCAAGCAGCCACAAAACGAAAAAATCTAAGATTTTCCTCAATATTAACATTGAGCAGTTTCTCATCGAAGCGCCCGACTCCGAATTTCTTGCTACAAAAGTCAGTATTTCGCTTTTTAACCAACTTCCAGAAGGGATGAGGTTCTATGTTCGTAGCGTATATGTTTTTTTTTTTTCCTTCGATTTGTCCGTCATTTGTGGAACGTCTTTGAATGATTATTTTTTGTTTTTAAGGGATGGTCTCGAGGTGGTCCCGTATACATTACATATCTTTGTTCAAAGTGAAGTGAAAAATGTAATAACCATATAAATAATTACGTTAAAAAAAAAAACAGACTACCATTTTGTCAGAAAGATTATTAGGTCGAAAGCTTGGCATATTGTGGAGGTATGTATGATATTGTAGGTTTATGTAAGACATGTCATTGATCAAATGGCTTGTCCCATTGGGAATAATAACTTCACATTTTTTATGATAAAAGAAAAAACAACTTTATTTATACTTACGTACATAAAGTTCGGTCGGTTGGTTCGGTCGGTTGGCCTAAACCAGTGGTCGGCAAACTCATTAGTCAGTAGAGCCAAATATCAATACTATAACGACTAAGATTTCTTACAAGAGCCAAGCCTTTCTGCATGTCCAAACTGTTTCAATACACTTTTCTTAATCCTTAAAACTCCCATCCTCTTTCACTCCACAACGCTTCCTAAAATGAACTTGCTAAGAAGTAAGATGCCTTCATCATCATCATAATATCGGCTGATAATAATATGATGAAAGCATCTTACTTATTAACAAGTTAACCTTGGAAAACTTTGGAAAATTTTCGTTGTCCTGTTAATTTTACTACTTTGGAAATAAATCTTTGAATATAGTTTGAATTTTGAACAAAACTTGATATCTTGCATAGTGACTGAAATCCCGATCCCCGGGCGTATCTACGCTCGCACTCAACGACGTTTGTACAGAGGCGTACTCCATAGGGCAAAGAGCCGCACTCCATAGGGCAAAGAGCCGCACTCCATAGAGCAAAGAGCCGCACTCCATAGGGCAAAGAGCCGCAGTTTGCCAACCACTGTCCTAAACAGTAAATACTCAGACTGACATACATTTACATCAATGCAGTATTCAGCGATCAATTATATTAATCTGGATTACATTCAGGATGCACACTAACCGTGTCAGTTAATTGATAGATTACGAGGATATCTGTAATTGTAGAATTACAGATATCCTCGGGTATAGAAAATTATGGGTTGGCTGTGTTTAATAGGTATGCAGATAATCTGTTTACTACCTACATTGCAAGAATGTAAACATTGTGCTTATTGCTTGATGAATTGGCTTAGGGATATTTCCGACGTTACAACACAAGTTCCTTGTTAAAAGTCCATAATTCCATACTAATGTTAAAAATGCGAAAGTTACTTTGTCTGATGGTCTGTCTGTCTGTTGTTTTTTCGTGTCCGATTGAGGAGCCATGTTTTATAATTACATAGTTTTTTCATTTTATTTTTATACTACAAATTAGAACATATTACTACTAAATTATACAAAAAATCTGTTGCGATTGGTTGATTACTTTCCGAGAAACAGCGCGGTGAAATTTATGGATTTTTATAAAAATCAAAGCATTGTAGCTATCTCAAATTCAGCTCTACAAAACCCATTTTTTTTGTATAGACTACGCATAAGTACTACTAAATCCTACCAAATTTTCAAAAATTTCCGTCGGCTAGTTTTCGAGTAACTTATTAAGGGTTTTAATACAAGTTCCAGGATTGGGCCTACAAAATCGGCTAATTTACTACTAAATATTGGTAGTACCCGCGTTTAAATATGAAACATGGCTCCATAATCCATACGGATACGCCTTTTAGGCCTTAACGGCTAAACATATTTCAACGAAATTCGGCACATGACCTGGGTTGGGATTAGGATATTATGTAGTTCCCCAGTGAAAGATTTATACACTCGAATACTTTTACTAATTGTTTTATTGGTACTTAACACCTTAATTATAATTGTGCCTTTTTCAGGTTTTACTCCATCTGTCAAAATGGGTTGCCACAACGAAAAAAATCATAATGTTTTTAAAAATAACAAAGTTGCAACTCACAAGTAATATAAGTTAAATAGTCGATTATTTTGTATACCAACACCAGGGATCATTTCCACTCTTCACCCGCGTGGAGCCGTGGACAAAATAGTGAGAATATAACTATTATTTCACTAAACTCATAATTACAGGACAATTTGCCCAGATTTGCCCAACGCGACGTCAAAGGCTACACTGTATTCACCGTCTGATAATTGTCTCTTACGTCACTCTTATCAATGATAATGTCCATTTAATCACAGATTTCATAATCAATATCGTCTTACACTACCTTCCAATTAAACTCACCGATTGCAATAATTGTAATACCATAATTACCTACATTACTCTCCTCTCTTATGATACTAATTAATATAATTGATGGAAACACTACAGTCTCTATCTCTTTCTCCCTCTAACTATATATATTCCGTCTCGTTTTATCGCTACTGTCTGATCCGTCTTGTGTAGTGCGTAATGTACCAAACGATACATTGCGTCTTGTTGCGAATTCCGTTGTGCGTTTAGACTATCTAGTTGGCGTGTTAGTTACTGGAATGTGAGAGATGCGTTTAGTACTTGTCTTGATGACTTTAGACTGTTGTTTTGTCAAGCGTTATTATTTATAGTTTTTGTCTGAATTCTTACAATTTTTTTTTTTTTTTTAGAGTATCGGAAATCATCAAATGACTTCTCCCGCTCTGGGCGGAGCGAGAGGGCGTGTCAGACTTTTACTGACAAAAACCCACCCGTGTTCCTTCTCTTGCCTGTGTGCCGGGGCCGCGATATCCCTTTCGGATGGGTTCTTACCCTTATGCTACAATATTACCTTATTTTGTTTCTTTTTATAGTCTAACTATTCTGAGAATATTTAAATTATTTATTTAATAAATTCAATTTCAACTAGATCTGACAAGTTTAGATAGAAGCTTTAACATAAAGTCATAATTCAAACGAAAAGACAATTTAATATAAAAGTTTTATTGTAGAGCTAAAAATAAAAAGATACAATAGACTAAAAAGCTAAAATTATTATACGAGTATCTTTCTTGGAACGCGATATAGATCGCACAAAACGACGATGTCTCGATATCATTTTCACTCGACTTAAACCCATTATTAAAATGCTATAAAGGCAAGCAAAAGATATTTTAATAGTTGTCATTCACTTGAAATACTTGACAGGTTTTCAATCCAGTCTTCTCAATATTTATTTTCTCAGAACTGTTGTAAATGTAAAATAATTTGAGTCATTAATAAACATGCAAGTCAGTGGCAAAAATATTACCATTCATTCTGTTAACTTCTCATTTGAATATGTCTATATTAATTCTGAATCGACTGCGATAAATAAGAATCGATATTGCTTGTAACTAGTCTAAAGTCGATTTAGTATCATGTCAATTATGCAAAATCGTGATAATACCTTAAGCTGCTACTGCTAACATGGAGAGGACTGTTATTTAAGGAAAAAAAATCATCGTGTGAAGTCTACTAATCATAAAATCTATTATTACGGCTAAAATGTCAGCCAAGTCAAGTTTTAATAAAAATATTTTATTATTCAAAATGTACAAAACATAAAAGGAGCTGATTTAAAGGTTTTGAATTAATAAAATGTATATCAGTCATTAAGTTTTGACAATATACTGGTAATAAAATAGTGATTTTGCTTCTTTATTACTTACTTGTCGAGCATAAAACCAATTTAGAAACATGTTATGCCGGTTGTTTCAGCAAGTTTGAGATAGATGGCGCTAAGTTGGCATTTCTATTTATATCGAATGAGAATTCCAGTTGGAACATATTATTATTTTACTAAGCTTGACAACTTAAGCCTTCGTCATATCATCAGTCGGTTTTAGAGCTAAGTAAGGGAATGATTGGATAAATATTAGTGAGACTTAAAAGCGTAGAATGTGTGACTGTGTTGAAAATTTTCCCGTTCATTCATTTATTGAGAACTAGCTTTCGCCCGCGGCTTCGCATGTTAATCCAGGTTATAAACTATCTGTGTGCCATATTTTATCCAAATCTGTTCAGCCGTTTTTGTGTGATTGAGTAACAAACACATAAACATAAAAACTTTCACACAGTAGGTTATATAACCTACTGTTCTACTATAAAATGTATATAAATGAAAACTTACTACTACTACTCTACTTATTACTTGATACTTAAAATTAAAACTTCTACTTCAGTAAATATTTACTGAAGTAGAAGTTTTAATTTTAAGTCATTAAGATCATGCTTTACGACATAAATCAGAATTAGAAAAGGAAATGACTGGTTGTATTTACAATTTATGTCAATATTTCATAAATATTACACAAACGTTAATTAGCAATAAACACTCATTCAAGAACATGAATTATTCAAAACATAAAACGTAATAACTAAACATAAATAATAATAAAATCTAATGAAACAGCACTCGCCCGTAAGTAATTTCTTCTGAGAGCAAGTAAGGTGTCAGTTGAAACGGTCCTCGAGATGCATATGTAGGCATACCTCAGACGAATCTCGGCAATTAGGCAAATGCTTTTAACACGAATTTGAATAGGGGTGTCACTTAGGACCTAGTATGTTTCTCCTTAGTTTCGGTTGGTGGTTAGTCCTTGTCGCAGGCTATAGTGCTAATCTTCTTAATATATATCCTCAAACTAAACAAACAATCGGAGTCGGCTTCCAGTCTAACCGGATGCAGCTAAATACCAGTATTTTACATGGAGCGACTGCCTATCTGACCTCCACAACCCAGTAACTGGGTAATACGATACTCCTTGGTAAGACTGGTGTCAGACTTTCGGGCTTCTGACGACCCGTAACGACTGTCAAAGATCCACGAATGACAGCCGGGACCAACGGCTTAACGTGCTTTCTGAGGCACAGAGGATTCTCGGTTTGTAAAGATAGTCACCCATCCACTGACCAACCCCGGCAAACGAGGCTTAACCTGATGGATCGACCAGTGCAGCTGTTGTTACTTAGCCACGAGCTCCTCAAATTAAACACAAATGTAAAAATTCAGCGACTACATATTTGAAAACTAGACTATCAGATAAAGGAGAATTTGATGATCCCCCGCAGATAGAATAGCTCTACTGCTATTCACCCCCACTGCTGCTTGTACATACATACCATCATCCATACTCGCACCGCACTCACTCAAGCAACCTCTCACATACACACTCAGTTCTTTTTTTACACTTCCTCTAGTTACTCACACACACTGTGGTGTTTCCACAAACTCTTTTTGTGTTTTTATTTTTTGTATTCTAATTTTAATTTATTTTATGTTTGGTATTCAATGTTAGTTAAGTTAAGCTAAAATATATTGTAATTATGGTCCAAATCACAGGCATCTAGCCGCGGGAGGTGGATTGGCCGGACGTGATTGGCCATCGATATAGAATGGGATTATCTGTCGTTGCTTCATTTTTAATTCTTTTGAAATATTGTGGTATAGTAGTTTTATTCTAGGTGCATTTTCTTCACATATAATTATATAACTAATGTACCTACGCATACAAAATATTGTAAAACATTTTAAAAGAGTGACGGTGGAGTTTCTTGCCCATTCTTCTCCATACGAAAACTACCTTTTGGAAGGGGCGATCAGAATCAATTCAATTTTGTTGTATTTTTTGACGTTCAACCCTTGTCACATGAAATTACATCAGTTTAAAAAATAAGATTTTTTTGTGTAACCTTCACAAACTTGATGCAGATTGAGGTATACAGGGTCAAATCAAATTAGCTAGCGAAACTCCGCAGACTTAATGGGTAGCGAAATCAAAACGCGTTAAAACAAAAAAAAAAGTGATTTTGGCATCTCATACTTGAAGTTACATCATAACAAGCGGTCGATGGGCCCCAAAAAATCAACCAGTTTTACCAAAGGGGTAACATTCGTAGATCTTTGATAGTCGTTAAGGGTCGTCGGAAGCCCGAAAGTCTGACAACCAGTCTTACCAAGGCGTATCATGTTACCCAGTAACTGGGTTGTGGAGGTCAGATAGGCAGTCGCTCCATGTAAAATACTGGTATTCAGCTGCATCCGGTTAGACTGGAAGCCGACCCCAATTTTGTTGGAAAAAGAATAGACAGATTTGAGTATCTGTGAATGGTTGTTGCTATGTAATTTATTTAGTAAAGAGGATAAAAATATATACACTGGTTTTGTGAAATTAACTAACAAACTATTAAAATAACCTAATCTAACTATAATCAAACTGAAATATGGCGTCGAATCGAATCCTCCGCATCGCTGTCGACTGGTAATGTGTCCAAGGAACTAGTGGCATTGCCACGTTGTATGGCAATGCTTAGCCACTGGCCAAAGTAAAAGGCCCCTATGGGTCTTATAATCGTAGGTGACAGCCCTACCACTATGCGTTTACACCTACCGTACATTACTCGCCGTCTCTCTCGTTGCGTTTAACCAAATTGCTTGCTTTGTATATTATACCGCGTCGTTATTTATACGCGTATTTAATTGTATTTATACTGTGTGTACTGTGCCTTATGGGAGGGAACAATGGGTTGTCAGAAATGGGAGGGAAAGTAAGGAAGGACTGAGAAATGCGTTCTTCATTGGTGGCTTGATTTTGTTTTTTTAAATAGATGTCATGTGCGGTGAAAATACATTACGTCTTGGAAAAGGAACACTTTTACAAAACACGGATTGAAAACAAAATGTGCTGATAATTTTAATTGAAAAAGGATATTGACATCCCACGTCAATTTGCCGTGGTAAGGCTGGAGCAGACCGATGCGTGTACTCATTGGTTGTAATATATAAAATCTCTAAGAAAGATGTCAGACCTGATGCTACGCATCTTCCTCAGAGTGTCATACATTACAACATGTGCGAGCATGCACACGTAACACGCACGTATCCGATCTGCTCTGGCCTTTATAGCCATTTCATACAACTCTCAAAGAATGACAGTTGTATTTTGTTTTTTTTTTATATACGTATAATTTGTGGCGTCATCTACATCGCCTCATGTGAACTACGCATCAATAATCTGACGTCACATAACATCCTGACGTCACACAAATCCTGCATCGCGCAATTAGAGTTTACCGCGCGATCGACATTTATACAAGCTCCCGACTTCAACATTTGGGCAGTTGCCCGCCAGACTCGACACCTGTCTGGTCGGAGGGTCCTCCCTTTTCTATTGAGGATGAGAGAACTTTACACCTCATACGTCTAAATTGAACTTATCGATTTGCTTTAACAATAAATTTCCCTGGCTCAACGTCTGGCGCACTCTGGCCGATCGGTTAAAAAGGAATAGTCACTCCGAATGGGTTTTTTGAAATAGTTATTTTAATTCTTCAAAAAACCAAAGGAAAAAATAAAAATCACACATAACCTCCACTGTCAGTTTCGTGGATGTCGGATCGAACCGTTATCCAATACGAGTACTCAATCGATATAATTTTATGACATCCTTTTTATAAGAAAATGGCTTCTCAATAATAATTAAACTCTAAACAAACCGGCATGTAATCCAGAAGTTGTACAGTCTCATGTTTGATTTGTATATTAATTAATTAATCAGAGCAGGGTGTGGACTTAGTGCTTAAGCGGTAGCGGTGTTGAAAAACTTGCTTGGCTTCCAAAAGTGTTATTTATTGTAAATGTGACCTTTTTATAAATAAACGTTATTATTATTCATTTCTTTACGAATATTGCTGGGACAAATAATCCTGAGATCCGAAATACTCATCTCGGATCTCAGGATTCTTGATAGTTTAGTCGTATTTTCCTCAATAAAACGGCGCAGGAAAAAAAAAAACGCTCAAATTTTACGTCATCACTGCTGGCTTAAGTTGTCTAAAATAATAGGAATAAAAACCCTTGCTGGCATCACGGTATAAAGCTAAGGTTTGCTGCTTTCTTTTACGAACCTTGTGCCCGCTTATCGCTCCGCTTATTAGGTTATCCTGAGCCTAAAATCTTGAGGATCGTAAAAATGGTATATATATTGTAACCGGTCGGCTCACCAATTAGTTTTAATTACGGAAGAGTGTTATAGCCTTATCAATACGTAGGAATCCAAGTATCGGGTTACCATCCAAATTTCCAATGCACAGTGGGCAAGATTCGGGACAAAATTCTTGATACAGGAAAAAAAAAGATTTAATCAGGCCAAAATTCAAATTTTTCGGTACACAGTAGACCGAAGATTCTGGATAAAGAAAAAATATTCGAAGCACAGTGGTTCGAGATTGAATCTGGACAAAATAACGTCATCTGTATTTAAAAAACATTAATTTTGTAGGAAGTTTTAATTGTCGATTGATACGTATGTTAATGAAGTTACTGTATTTTGTTAACTCTTTAGTTTTGGGAGTAACGGGAGGTAATTTAGCTTATTACTTACTCTGCGGGTATGTAGATTGAGGACAGAGAAAATTAATTAAACAACAGCTGTTTAATTATCTTTAACAAAATAAACATAGAACTGTCTCGTTGGCTTAGTGGTCGCAGTGATAGCTTAGTGGTGTGACGGTCGGACTGCCAAAACATAGATCTCGAGTTCGAACCCAAGGCACGCACCTCTGACTTTTCGGATTTATGTGCGTATTGTATAATTATCACTTGCTTCAAAAACGGTGAAGGAAAACATCGTGTGGAAACCGGCATGTCTGAGAGATATTTCTTGACGGCATGTGAAGCCAAGTCAGAGGCCCATGGGCGGCTTTAAAACTCTGACACCAGGTTAGTTACTAACCTCACGAAAAGAAGAAGTGGTCGCTAGAGCTACTACTAATGATGAGGTCTTTGGCTCGATTCTCAGGTTCAGCAAAGTGTTTTTGGGTTTTTCTATCTGGAATTTCTCACTAGCGAGTCTGGCTTTGTGCCTGGTTGATGGCAATTAATAGGTTCGCACTCTATTGCATGGAATCCTATCCTACTAATATTATAAATGTGATAGTTTGTATGTTTGAAAGAAAGAAAGAAAAAGTATTTATTGAGACTCGCACAGGAAATCACAAATTAAACTAAAAACACACTAAACATAAATAAATAAAAAAAAACAAAGTAAAATTAAAAATTCATGCAGTCCTGTACGAGGCCAAAAGGCTCCTATCTCAGCACAATGCTGCGCGCTGCGACATTTAAAAAATAAATGTCGCAGCGCTGGTATTTTTCTGATAGGGCCCGATTCGGTTTGGGTGTTTGTTACTCAATCACGCAAAAACGGCCGAACGGATTTGGATGAATACTGCACACAGATAGTTTATAACCTAGATTAACACATTGGATAGTTTTTTTACCGGTATTACGTTCCCGTGGGATAATAAATTTCTGACCTCCACGCGGGCGAAGCCGGTGGCGAAAGCTAGTTTAAACATAACTGGCAAAATGTTGGTGTACTATAGGTACACTTCTGCCTAATCCCTCCGGGGATACAAGCGTGATGTTATAAGTAAAATGAAAATATAGAAAGATTTTTCTTCCCAAATATACAAGGGCTTGTAGCCCTTGTATATTCGGGAAGAAAAAACACAAATGAATGCGTAAATATTTAATACGAAACTAGCTCTATTGAAAAGCCAGTAAACAGGTTATTTGAATAATTAACAGTACCTACTTAATTCAAGTAGGCAGTACAAGTTTATCTAGTGACAAAACATACTAATTACCATGCAAGGCTCGAAACCGTTATTTAAAATAACGTTTTTAAAACGTTTCTAACAGTCAATAAAATGAAAACGTTTTCGTTTTCAGATACTCAGCCACCTACGGAAACCCGTACTTGAGGAATAATATCATGGGTAAGTTCAATTAATTCTTTAACTCAAAGTTTTTTTTTATTTATTTTTATCGTTATTTGACATATTCTTGATCTTCTTATTCTTGTCAGGTCTCGAAAAAACGTTTCTAACAGTTCTAGTACTTCTTTGTACAACATTTTGTTCGGAACGAAAACGAAATGAGAATGTTTTCAAAAACTGGTTTATTCCGCAGGACGCAGCCGTGCACGGTGCGTGCGCCGACAAGCATGAAATTGTTTAGTTAAATTGTATCTTATAATCATTTCATTACATCATTAATTACAAGCTTACGTATTGATTAGGGTTGTGTTGCGAGTTTCCTATCGATCAACCCAAAAATGGTTAAAAACGTTTTAGATTACAATTTTGTTCTTCTTCAAAAACGTTTTAATAACGTTCCGTTCGAACGTAACCGAAACAAATCGTTGCTAAGGTTTTTAAGACGCAACCGTTTCGAAAATATACCGCTATCCGAGCCCTGTTACCATGTAATTTTAAGAAGAAAGTACCGACATAACCAAATAACTTTACACAACCTTTACAATCTTCATACATGCAGTCATAAAAAGTAACTACAAACAGAGATCTCCATAAAACTTTACTATAGTTGTTGCATTTTAGCGTGGCTATAGCGGTCATTGACCCACCCACGTTTTGCAGCATTTTTTATTTTAAAACTGAAATAAAATCCGTTAAAACGTCCTGAATCATCATCTATCGAGATCTTCAACATGTTCCAATAAATATATTTTTTAGAGATACTAGGGGGAGGGCAATGAACGCTTTTGCCGTGCTTAAACGCAACAACTATAGTTAAAACTGGGGCACACACAACGCCATAATTTGTAATTTGTTTATGTCAGTGCGTAATGTTTTAATTAGAGAAATTATGTTTAGAATAATGTCCTTATCCGTTTATAGAAACGTGGAGGAATGAGGAAACCCCGCGTGTTAGGACACGGCCTATTAATTTCGATGGCTATAAGATAGACATGGGTGTTTTTGGATTTTTACGCAGAAAACGTTTTCAAAATCCGTTTCTAAAAATCGGTATCAGAAGCGGCACTGGCACCTCTGACGTATGTTTTTATGAGTAGGGGAAGACCCAAGAAACGATGGATGGACTGTGTGAAAGATGATAAGGATAGAAAGGGGGGGACTACCAAGGTGAGAACTAATAGAGAAGTATGGGAGAAAGGGAGATGTTGCGCCGACGCCGAATAAATTGGTTTAAGGCTTCAGAAGAATGCCGATCTTTATTTAGAAAAACAAAGTAAGTAACTGATGCCCGCGGTTTCGCATGGACCCTAAAATAAAGGTGCATCAGCTATCTGCTGGTGAAAGTCCCGACAAAATCGGTTCCGAGATTAGCCGGGACAAACAGACGGAAAGACAGTTTTTTTTTTTTTAATCCAACCAATATTATAAATGCGAAAGTGAGTTAGTTTGTTTATTTTTTGTTTGTTTGTTACGCTTTTACGGAAAAACGACTGAACAGATTTGGATGAAATTTGGCACATGCGTAGACCATGATCTGGGTTAGGACATAGGATACTTTTTATTCCGATATTCCCACGGGATCGAGACTTATGCGGTGAAACCGAGGAGCGCTGCTAGTAAGTATTTAGTAAAAAACTGTTATTTTTACATTACAAACAGAGACTTCATCATTTTTCTGCCTTTCTCCCAATTTATTTGAGGCCGGCGCAACATGTCCCTTTCATCCATACACTTCAATTTTATTTATTTGTATAGATAAATCTTGCGCAGTAAATTCGGTTGTCTTGACTGTCAAGTACTCAGTACAGACCTAAATCTCAGGTCTTCTGTTAATCGATTCATAAATAACTTTCTTCCAAACGGCGCTAAATTTATTCCTGTGCTTGCATTTGACGAGACATATGGACGCAGTTGAAGGAACTAAATCAAAAAAGTCGTCTCGTTTATTAATACCACGCACACTGCTACAAATACGGGCAATTTGTAGCCAAAAATAAAAATAAACTTTATTTTCACGCCGGTCTTACTATCAGGCAAATGCTATAAAATAGAGCATTACAAAAGCTCTGACACATACCTCATAAACCTTAGAATGAAACGCTTAACAAAATCGTATCAAAAGGGATACTTAAACTAAAAAAATACATGCATCAGATATTCAGCTATCCTTAATTTTAAACAAAGAAATAAATTCGACTTTACACCATGCAAATACGGATCAGAATGTTTTAAAACTCTGACGTTAATTCAAATTTAGAACATATCCCCGAAATTTTAAAGTGACTTTTCGTTTGCATTACACAGTGGTGCATTCTGTCGAGACTCGGGAAAAAAAGAAGCCGCGCTCTGCGGACAAATTTAGCGAGAGACGACGAAAAGCGGGCAAAAAGTATACTCAGACGTTCGCACCCCTTTTTCAAGGTAAATTTCCCGAGCACATCAGGAATTAAAGTAGGTATGAAGGTATTTTTTCGCGAGTATTTTACTGGAAATGTTTTTTTTTTTTGCGATGTATGGAAGTGGAGCATCGCTGTGTGTTTACTGATTGTTGTAAATATTTTGTTAAATAAAGTAGGGTATATAGTTTACTGAAATAATCCGAACTAATATAGCCAAGACCTATTCCACTAGTTACCAATTTTTCGTAACAAAAATCTTTTATGCCAGTGTACTCGTAAGATTATAGAAATGTAAAAAAACCCTGTCCGATCCGAAAGGGGCACATAGGTACTGCAATAACATTGCCAAAAAGTAATAAGATATCTTATTATTAATGAAAATAAAAAAGTTATTGCTGTTTAAAATTCACATATTTAGTACCAAAAGTTTTCTTTACATGTTGTATAAGTACTATCCATAATCAGTAGGTACCCTAATTGCGTAACACACTTTCAATCACAATCTGAATGATTTTGAAGGACATTGCTATTCCATTGCTTCTATGTTCGAAAAATTTGTCAACTCAACAACGTTAATAACGCAGTAAATGTTGTTGAACTGTCAAAATGGAAGCCATGGGTACTGTTTGTAACCCCGCAGCACGCGTCGTGTCTGAACCATAGAAACGGTTCTCTAAGGGTTTTGTCGACGGAAGAATAGACAAAATTACAGAATATGTTTATCTGACATTTTGTCTATTCCTCCGTCGACAAAACCCGTCTGTCGTGGTCATGCTAAGCGTGCAGTTCTCATAAAAACAAGGAAAGTTTTATGAAATAATTTATACCTTTATTCACATAAACCATTTCATAGTAAGTAGCTATGTAGCGTAATTTTAATTAAATATCTACAGGAATAATATTATGCTCCGTCTTAAACAAAGATAAAGTTGCATCTAATTAGGCCGGATACCGAGCACAACATAGTTAGAAAAATTGCTAGCTTTTATTTTTCTTGGAGCTCCTTCCTTTTACGCCAATTTTACCTCGTTTTAAGGTGCATATATACTATATGATTTTAGTGACTTTTAAATCTGTTATTACTAGAGATGCTGCAAATATTTGTTATAGCGAATAGTCGAATACCGATTAATCGTCATTCCCTATGGCGAATAGTCGAATACTCGACATAAAAAAAGTTCATTTATTCTCAAATAATAATGTAGTTAATTTATTTTCTGACGCAGGTTTGATTTATTTAAAAAAAATGTGGACTTTAAAATTATTAATTTAAAAAGCCTAACATGACTGATTTTTGGCAAACTTTTTATATTAATGATAATAATACTAAGTGTGTTTTGTTTTTAAAGATTAGTAAAAGTATAATTATTTTTAAATCTATTCTGTTCATTAAAAGTTTATTTTTATTTAGACAACTATTCGCCGAAAGTCGAATAATGGGCACTATTATTAGTATTCGACGAATAACAAAAAAAACCGAGTAATGCCGAATACCGAATAATAGCGAGTATTCGAGGCATCTCTAGTTATTACGCTTTCAAATAATGCAAGTAAGTTATGCAAAAAATGTATGATAAACTAGAACGCATACAAATCCATTCTTTATGTGAATATTTGAATATTGTAGTTAAATACTTTATGAAATAAATTCCAAAAGTTTAATGTTTATCCAAAGCATAAAAAACGATATTACTTTCAAACTACTTAAGATTTATTCATGTTTTTTTAATGAAAAAAATTATCAATGATTATAATATCTGTGTTTTTTTTTCGAATATTCATGTTTTCGTTACTAAAAATAAATATTCCCTATGAAACCGAACGGCGCGGCGGGCTGCGCGCGGCGCGGCGAGAGCGCCACGCGCATTTGTATGGCCAAGGTCAACGGCGTTTACCCGACCCTTTTTTTTTTTTTTTTTTTTTTTTTTGGGTGGGAAATCATCAAATGACTCCTCCCGCTCTGGGCGGAGCGAGAGGGAGTGTCAGACTTTTACTGACTAAAACCCACCCGTGTTCCTTCCGTTGCCTGTGTGCCGGGGCCGCGATATCCCTTTCGGACCAACTCGCAACCCTGGCAGGCATTGGCCCTTACGGACCCCGTCAGTTGGTGCTGACATCTCTTTGAGGCGCGCGTGGAACACAACGCGCCGTCGACCCGGGCCTGGTCCTAATCGGACGGCGAGCTACCCATTGCCCACCGTCCGCAAGCCCGCGCCTACGGTGGCCGGAAGTCGGCTCGCGACTCCCGACGCCCGGGGCGTCTCCTGCGGCGACTAGGGGCGCGAGGGCGCGCATCTTGCATTTCCCTCACGCGCTCCGCCTCCTCCTTTGCGAGCATTACTGCTTCGCAGAAGGAAGTGACGGCTTCCCATGCACTCTCGCTCCGGACCATGGCCTGAACCAGGGCCGGACGCGAGAGATCGCCAGAGGACTGGCCCGCGAGGAGTCGCTGGAGACTCTGAACAGAGACCCGTGGGGACGCCCATATAAATGGGTGCGAGACAAGCTCCGCCCATGGGCTCCCCCGCTGACGCAGAGTCTCCGGCCCCAGCTCGTGGAGGACGTGGTGAGCGCTCTGTTCCCTTCGCGAGGGGAACATACTCCCCCGCCCATGGCTCCGCCTCCTGCGGTGCCCGATGCGGACCACACAGGAAACGACGACGACGACGAATCTCCGGAGGTGACCGGGGTAGATTTGAGAGCGGCGGTACGTAGGCTGAATGCCAAAAATACCGCCCCAGGACCCGACGGCTTACCTGGAAAAGCCTGGGTTCTGGCCTTAGAGGCTCTCGGGCCTCGACTTCGGGGGCTCTTTAGCGCATGCTTGGAGAGGGGCCAGTTCCCACTTCGTTGGAAGACGGGGAAACTGGTCCTCATCAAGAAACCGGGGCGCCCGGCGGACTCTCCGTCCGCTTACCGGCCCATCGTGCTGCTCGACGAGGTGGGCAAGCTCTTTGAAAGAGTAATTGCAGACCGCCTTGTCGGGCAGCTGGTGCGAGTGGGGCCGGATTTGGCGGACAGCCAGTTTGGTTTCCGCAAGGGGCGCTCTACGGTGGATGCCGTCATGCGCGTTCGAGCCCTCACGACGGGGGATGCTGTTGCCCGGGGTGGGGTGGTCTTGGCGGTGTCTCTTGACATCGCCAATGCGTTCAATACCCTGCCCTGGAGTTGCATTAGGGAGGCACTCCGGTATCACCGGATGCCGACCTACCTCTGTCGAGTGGTCGAGGCCTATTTGACGGACAGGGCCGTCATCTACCCCGGTCACCACGGAGAGTGGAACCGGCGAGAGATGTCGTGCGGTGTCCCGCAGGGATCGGTCCTGGGGCCGCATCTGTGGGACATCGGCTACGACTGGGTGCTGCGCGCCGACCTCCCTAGCGGCGTCAGCGTAGTCTGCTACGCTGACGACACGCTGGTCCTGGTGCAGGGGAGGTCGCATGAGGCGGCGGCCGAACTAGCGACACGTTGGGTTGCGACAATCGTCGATAGGATCCGGCAACTGGGACTCGAGGTGGCCTTGCACAAGTCCGAGGCCATGTGTTTCTATGGTCCTCGGAACGCGCCGCTGTCGGGTTCCCAGATAACGGCGGGAGGGGTTCACATCGGTGTCGAGTCGACGATGAAGTACCTGGGACTCGTCCTCGACAGCCGGTGGAACTTCGTGGAGCACTTCCGACGTTTGGCTCCCAAACTGCAGAGGGCTGGGGCTGCTTTGAAGCGTTTACCCGACCCTTAAGCCAATATTGTCTAGCCTTGTCTTGTTTTCCGACACAATAGTGTCATTGACCCAACTTGCTTTATTTACCTCATCATCCACAGCTGGGCCTCTCTTTTCTTGTGCCAATCGCCACGCTTCTGTGCCAGCTTCATCCAGTTTCTGCCCGGCATGACATTATGTCATTTACGGATCACAGAAGCACAAGACGGGTCGATGTGGCGACGCTTGGGGGAGGCCTATGTCCAGCTGTGGAAGTGTTTCGGCCGATGATGCTATTTAGGTACTTAGCTACACCAATACGCAATTCTCCATCATAAATTTAATAACGATTTCAAAGTCAAATCACAAATTCAAATTCAAAAGTCATTTATTCAAACTAGGCTGAGAATCAGCACTTTTGACAGGGGTCCAAAATTGACGAGTTGACAGTCAAGAGGAGTCATAATATGACAGAGTATTAGTATAGGTAAATAAATGATTTAATATTATTATATAAAATAAATAAATAATAATCATCATTCATTGTCATTATCATTAATAAATTATGTAATATTATTATAACATTTATTTTGCTATACCAATTCCGAATTCTCCATACAAAATAAAACAGTTCTTAGAAAAACAAATAAATAAACAATTTGTCCGTTGCACACGGATTTCAGTCCACCATATTGATTCGTCATTCGATTGTTTTTGTAACTGAACTTGCTAATTTTAAACGTTTATTTATCCATCACCATTCGGCACAGGATGCTTTTTGGGAAAACAAATAAACAAAACATCAATACTAGTGATGCATTCGGGCTTGCTCGGGGATTTTCGAGAATAATAATTGATGTTAGTTTTAAATTAAGAATAAAAAATTTAAACAGCTTTTGTAACAAATGTACCAAAAGATCTAGGTATATTTCTGAATAAAAATACTATGCCTACTCATCAGTACCTAGGTAGGTAATTGTGCAAACAGAAAAACTACTCAAACAGAAAAGGAATGAGCATTGATGAGTATTCCAAACCATTTAGTTCAATTACCTTATTCGAAGGTCAGTGATATCCAAGATAATCAAAGAAAGAATATACATTATAGAGGTCTTATTTTTGACGTAGACATGCTTCCATCTCTATCTTGCACTTGCAGTTTGACAGTTGTGCGACAGTGACAGCACGCGTAGCATGTTAACTGTCATTTTGTCCATGGTCCAATAAAACAAGGTCTGACATTCCGGGACGAACACATGCTGACGTCACTATCCAGTTGCCACTCTATTGCAAAAAAACACGATTAAGGATAGATTTTCAGAAACCAAAGCTTTTAAATTGTCGTTTCGTGTGTCTTATCAAACGAAACAATTCAATTTAAACATAAACCAACGTAATTGTTAATTAAAACCAAATTGGCGTACCAGCGGTATTAGAACCAAACGGCTTGGTACGTGACGATGGGAAGAGACCAGACGGTATGACGTTGTTGCCTTGGAAGGTGGGTAGGCCTCTGGTGTGGGACGCAACCTGTGTCGACACCCTTGCACCATCTCATGTTCCTAGCACGGCGGGCTGTGCTGGCGCCGCCGCAGCGGCTGCTGAGACCCTCAAGCGGCGCAAATACTGTAACCTTATGGGTAACTACAGTTTTGAGCTGTTTGGGGTCGAAACGCTCGGGTCGTGGGGTCCGAGTGCGCGTCTTATTTTTAAGGAAATTTCTCGCCGACTGGTCGACACTTCACTTGACCAGAGGGCTGGCTCGTTCTTTGGCCAAAGAATTAGCATTGCCATTCAACGTGGCAATGCTGCCAGTCTTCTGGGCACGTTTCCGGATGACAGCGATGCGGACGAATACTTCGACGCCTAAGTGTCCCTTTGTTTTTTGTATCTATTTGTGTAGTTAGTTATTGTATTTAGTACCTAGTGTAAATAGTTAGTAAGTTATCGTAAATTATAAATATATATGGCAAAAACAAAAAAAAAATTAAAACCTAATTTTTTTATCGTATTCGCACAGGTAATAAAGGTGGTTGGGGAGTTATTATTACAAACTTCTGGTAACACAGATGTGTTGACGTAGACTTGTGTTGCCCACGTGACCACTGTGTTTCGAAATGCCATACCTGCATTATTATACCATGATTTTGTCTATTCTTCCGTCGACAAAACTCGTTTTTACGATGTTCATGCTACGTGTGCAGGAATATAAATGGTGTAGTTAAGTAAATCATCATCATTCAATCGAAAGACGTCCACTGCTGGATGGCCTCCCCCAATTACCGCCACTTCGACCAGTGTTGTGCTTCTGTCCGTAAATGACATAATGCTTGACCAAAGCACGGGCTAAGTAACGTTTATCAATCTCGTCCTAAGATTTTGTTCAAGACTAACACATGGACCAACCTTCTGCTGTTAGTATATTCCAGACTCCTAAATCATGAAAATTATTGTACAAGCGGATTACTTACCGATTCATATAGAGTTAGATATGGCTTCAAACAAACAAATATTTCTAAAATATATGAAATCGGATTCTAAAATAATGTATTTGTAGGCCCGCGGTCGTTTGCCATTATTTATGTATTTCGAACAAAGGATTTTGCCGATAACTCTTAGCTTATGTTATGTTAGGCATTTTGTCTGAAAAAAATTGGAGAGATCCAATATTAATATTCTTCAGAATTTAGACAGACTTTTAAATGACTTATGGGCGATAAATGACAGATAAATGGGACAGAATTTGTACGAAACTATTTGCCAGATAAGTTAGCCAGAACTTATCAGGAAATGGTGAAACAAGTGATTCAAAATCATTATATTTTATTCCATATAAACCTACATAGGCACTTATGAAACGTCAGAAGCTACCGGCCGTTTCATATGGAGAAGAGACGGCAAGATACTCCACGGTTCCACTTTTAAAAAACATTTTGCTTTAAAGACAGTTTACTTTTGTCGCATTTTTACCTCCAAAATACCTGTCAATCTAATTGGCCTCATGTATCTAAAAATATACATTTTAAATTATAATATTACAAACAGTATTTTCCAATTACCAGCCTTCTAACTTTTAATGTAGCAGGAATAACTAAAATGGAATTTATAATCGCTAATCATTATTTCAAGAGGATTGTTGTTCAGACGATAGAGATTAATTATTCAAATTATTCTACACGCTACTGTGAGCTTTAATTATTAGTAGTTAAAAGCTAAATTCCTTTTGTAGTTTCAATATTATTTTTGGCTAATTAGGTACATGCAGTAGTGGAAAAGTAGATTAGAAGAAATGTAAAAACAATTGAATACTTACAGTTTTTTCATTTTAAAATAGAAGAGAATAGAAGTGGTCTCTGTCGCTTGAAGCGAAAGATTTATTAGTTGGAATGAGACGGAAATAGGTAATCGTTTCTGAAAATCGTTCTTGTTTTTAAATGGGATAGCGGAAAGGAAATAATAAACTGTTTCTAGTAGAATTATAGTCAAGCTTTCCACACTGTAGTTATGCCAAAATTACATTCCAAAATTAGTGACATGATGACATAAAATTTGTGACTTTTTCGTTGGTGACAGTCCCATGGTATAAGCGGGTCCGAAAGGGATATCGTTGCCCTGGCAACGTTACTCAGGCAACGGAAGGAACACGGGTGGGTTTTAGTCAGTAAAAATCTGACCCACCCTAGCGGGAGAAGTTAGCCTATCAAATAACTTCTCCCGCTCCGCCCAGAGCGGGAGAAGTTATTTGATAATTTCACACCCAAAAAAAAAATATGGTAAAAGCGGGTAAGCGACTAAGGCTAAGAACTCACGGAGCGGTTTTCAACTGCGCTCGCCGCGGTGGCGGGTACTGCAAATAATCGCGCAAGCCGCGGGCATAAACCGCGTGGTGAAATTTACTATCTACATTTCCATGTATTATGTGTTCATTATACGAGCGATTTCCTCAACTTATACTTCAAGGAAAAAACATCGAATCTTTTTTTTTTTCGTGTAATAGTTAAGCAAAGAGTAGGGATATTGTTTTACAGCATTAGAAATCTATATGATACAACTTGAAAGACACTAGGCGATCTTACCTTAAATATCGCAGAAGAAGAAAAATGTTTGGTCTAAATCAAACGTCGACGACAAATTACGGAAAGGGTGCCAGAATTTTGCTGGTGATTTCTATAATAACGACGTTTGGCAGACTATTGTTGTAGTCATTAACGAATTGTTTGAGGGCTCCAATAGGGTAGACAATATGGGTCAAATTAAATTAACTAGAGAAACTTGATCTGATTTTATTTAGACCAAACATTTCCCTTCTTCTGCGATCTTTAAGGTAGGATCGCCTCGCGTCTTTTAAGAAATTTAAAAGTCAATTATTCAAACTAGGCTGAGAATCAACACTTTTCGAACGTCAAGATTACAAAAGACAGTCCCCCAAAACGCCCACCCTTCACCACTTCCTAGTGCGTTAGCTGGGAAGAAGAAGTGGCGCAACAAACTCCCCAGTAGCTCCCCAGCTGTCTGTTCAGTTAGAAAAAAAAACTTGAGAGGTGTCAAAGGACACCCGGATGGAACGAAGTTCCTCTTTTTATGAGAGAGAGAGAGAGACAGACAGAGAAACACGCGCACGCCGCACGGCTTACAACTATAGCAAAAAGTGTCGTTACAACTTTTGGTCTTAATTTTTTCCGTCTAGCCCCCTTTCGTAACTTCGTTCCAAAAAATATTATATTTATTAGTATGCAAAATAATTTAAATTACGCAACACAAAACATACCTAATTTAAATTATTAGCCATATGTCAGCTAGCATACGCCAATATACCAACCAAAATCATCGAGAACTATACTCAGGCAGAAATAAAAACTAAACGTAAACAGAACTTAATATCTAAATAAAAGCCTCCAGGCATAAAGGGCGTGTCCGCTTACACTTAGAAGTTGTATCATAGATTTCTGCGGAAGTAAAACAATATTCATATTTTTTGCTTATTTTGAAACTCACCTTAACTTTAGTTTTAGAGCACATTATCATATTCTTGTTGAGATTTTATACGTCTGCTTTCCCTAAACCGATGTGTTTCATGCTCCACTTTAGTGATATCAAACACACTGTACGATGTTACCGCTGTGTGCGCTATGCTGCCCACGCGCATCTCAAAGCTGATGATTAATATGTAAGAAATAGTGCGATGTGTAAACTGTGAGAACGTTACGTAAGAAGGCCAGGTAAGATTGTGAAATTATTTATATTCTGGAATAAGTACCTACCTGCTGTTAAGTTCTGTTTCATCTGCCAGGTAAATTGTTAAAGGAATTGTCTGTAAATTCAGAGATTTGGTAGGTTGGGACGCGCAAAGCTGCGTAGATCACTTTTGAGTTACATTTTCACTTCCTTTCAACTTATTACTTCTTACACCAAGGTGTTAGAAGTGGGTATAGGTTGTTACTTAAAGTTATAATTCCGTAGCCGACCGCAGGTGGCAGCAGCAGGCGAAGTGTCGACACGACTGGTTTCTATGTATTTCTATGAAATACCTTCCGCAACTACCGACACCTCGGTTTCATAGAAATACATAGAAACCAGTCGTGTCGCAGCTACACGTCGCTTGCTGCTGCTGCCTGCAATCGGCTACGGAATTGTATACAAACGTATATAATTCCTAGTATGGCCAGCAAGAAATTAACAGGTGTAAAGATACCTGTTAGTTCCTTGCTGGTCATATTAGCTCGTTACTGCAAAGCCCGTGCTTTTGTGCTTAACTTCACATGCATCATCTTGGGTAAAAAAAAAGAAATTCTAATTAGTCCGTCAGTCAGATAATAAAAAAATATTAGACACGTATTTTTTGCTTTATCACATTAATGAAAAATTACTTAGATAAAACGCATTTTAAGTTGGGGAGTGGGGGTCGCTACGTCACTCGTATGTATAAAATCTACATACTCGTGACGTCATGGCACATTTTACCTGAATATATCGCTGTAATCTTTAGATTACGTAAAAAAAGAAAAAATACGTGTCCAATATTTTTTTATAATCTCAAAGACGGACTAAAAAAAATTTTTTAGTCGTCATCCCTATTGTGGAGTTATGACAATTATCTTGCTCTCGCTCATAAGATGGCCTTTACCAACACATGTTATATTGGACATTTACATCCGTTCTCAGTGTCTTTACACATTCTGATTCAGAGCTTCCTGTGGCCAATTTTGTCTCACCATTGCGTTATGGATGTCCGGATGCAAACGGAAGCATGTCTGAAATCGAGTATATACGACATCAAACAAGCAAAACACAATCAGCCTATAATTCTCCCACTGCTGGGACCCAGGCCTCCTCTCTGTGAGAGGGAGTGGGCTGTAATCCACCACGCGGGCCCAGTGCGGGTTGGTAGATGTCACATGTCTTCGATTTTTTGGTTCTAGGACATGCCGGTTTCCTCACGATGTTTTTCAGCAAACAAATAATGGGTAGTAATTATGTTATAATCTTTCGTTCATAAAGCTTTTAGCTGCTTTTATGGATTAACTGCGCCTGCGACTCCGCCTTCGTGAATTTTTAAAAATCTTTTTGTATCTATGTCTCGATCACACGTACCACAACCACACCTCATCGCAGCGACAAAATGTGGGCAAAGCAATGGTTACGTGTGAACAGTGTCGCTGCAGCTTCTGCAGTTGCGTTGTCGCTTATAGTTGCGATGTGGTTGCGTTGTGGCTGTTTGCAGACAGGTCGACTCCAGCTGTGACAGTGTCTTCGCGTCGAAGCAACGTTGTGGTTGCGTTGTGGCTTTAACGTCGCTTTGATGTGGTCGGTATCGCCCACACGAATGACGCCCGTCCACGTGGTGTAGTTGTGGTTGTGGTAGGTACGTGTGATCGGACCCAAACTGTCTCTGTGTAACATTATCGCACTAAACACAAGTAAAATAAAATAATTCTCTGAGCTTTTGAGCTTGATTTATTACCATCAGTGATAGCAAAGAAAATAATTACCTACCAATATAATAATTAACGATTTCCCTTCATGAAGTTTTATTGCACCCAATAATAGATTCACAATAATCAACCATTTGCATACCATCTGGTAAAGGCCAACGTCCACGACACCAAAATAAATCTAATTATAACCGTGAATAATTTAATGTGGTAACAATTGGTTAAGATCACCACGTGGGCTATAACAATCGTGACTCAATGGGAACTGAATATTATCAGCCATATGGACTGTTTTGACAGACATTGCTAAATAAATTATGTCTATGACGCTAGACGTTTTTCGTCCGTCGTTTCAAGTTTGTGCTTGTTTCAGTTGGACGAGATACACGCTTTCGCGCACACATTTACAATCAAACTACACCTCACTAACACATATTTATGAAACCGGCCTCGCGTCACTGTTGACAGCACTATGTCAATTTTTATTTGGTTTTAGGATATTGAGTATGATTCTTTTAGTAATGAATACTGATAAATATTTTTTTTGATCCGTGGGTCTCTTACGCCTCTCTCCCGTTTTAATCGTGCGACAATAACGCAAGCGTT
The DNA here is from genome assembly GCA_916701695.1 of Agrochola macilenta. NCBI lineage: Eukaryota > Metazoa > Arthropoda > Insecta > Lepidoptera > Noctuidae > Agrochola > Agrochola macilenta. The sequence continues at coordinate 7,758,168 of OU753578.1, forward strand.
ATTGCGATATCTGGTATCTGAATTTGTGTGAGGTACGTACCACAACCAAAAATGAAAAATAAAAACTTATTTACAAAAAAAAACAACCGACTTCCAAAAAAAAACAGTACAATGTGTAAAATAACTTTAATTTCAGAAGCCGGTGGCAAAAAACGAAAATTCAAAACCATAGACACCTAGCCTCAGACTACCTACCTGTCTGCGAAGTCAGAAATTCTTTTCGATGACATTTCTTTACTCTCAAATCATTTACTATCATTTTTGTCGGTGCTATTGTGCTATATATTGTGTGCTGCCATTCATTTGTATTTCACACTTAATGTCAATTTACAAGTCTAAAAGTAAGAGTAACCTATTTTCCTAATTGAATTTTACGAGTTACGTAGGAGGTTGTAGGAAAAGCAACTTTAACAGCTGTTTAAGTTTTATCGTAACGTTAGTTCCTAGATTTAGTCAACTTTCCGTCAAAAAACCGACGATCTTTTGGATTTTTGTCGTCGTATCTTAGACAGTGGAGTCTCTCATCTCACATTCCCTTCATCATCATCAATATCTATGCGTTTTTATGTCTTCCACAAAAAAGTAAACCAGTTTTATTTTTTCTCCGAAAAAATCTGCCCTTTCTAGCTGAAGAACCTAACGGCAAAACAGTTAAATTTAACGGCATGTCAATACTCTAGAACAAACAAAATATCTGGAAACCCTTCGACCGGATACCGACCACGTGTTACCCTGCGCACACGCACATTTCTAACAAGGGGGCGTTTTCTAAAAATATAACACAGAATTATAAACGCAATACGTTCTCGGTTAGTCACTTCGCGTTCACCACGATACGCGGTCCCGAAATCCGTGGCTCGAGTCCCGAAAACAGCCCGATTCTATTGTTCGTCGACCATGGTCTTTTGAGTGTTTGAATTTCGAAAATCGAATATTAGTTTTTAGTGCTTGTGTGGATTTCTTTTTCGGGTGAAATTAAGGTGAGGTTTTTTTTTATGTTATCATTTTTAGATAAAGCATTCATGTGTGCGAAAAATTATATTATTCGTAATATTCATTGTACGCGTAACTGCGTGAAAAATATAAACAAACCTAATTTTTCCAACACGTAAAGTAATGTTATTTGTGTTGAAAAAACCGGGCTCCGACCTCTTTAATTTCTAAATACGCACAATAATAAACTATTTCCAGAGTTATGTGTAACAAATTCTCAGTAAAGATACTTTCACATTTTCAGTCTGACTTTAATATTTTTCTAGCAAAATACTAGTTTTTTCTTCTTTCAATAGAATTTTTGCGCTTTTATGCTTGTCTATAAAATATGAATCTCGGAAACTTAATGCTTATTTGGAGCCGTTTTAGCGTCTACGGGACGCATTTTTCTCATGAAAAACTGGTAATAAAAAACTGTAAGTTACTTTGAACAAAGAAAGGCTGAATATATGAACTTGGCTATAAGTTTGCTAAATGAAAACTTTTTGAAGATTTATTTTGAACGTGTATGAAAAATATTCATCTTAGAATTACGTTAATATTTTAGTGAATTTCAGGAGCCATTGTCCATCTCCATCCTCTCCTTTTGCGCCAAGACAGGATAACCTAGATTGATTACCTGGTCATTCTCTTAAGGTGTCATCACACTGTAATTACCATTTCAAGCCAAACGTAGTGATTGTGACAATATTTGGCTTCTTTATTACACGCTTCAAAGTGGTGATAATATGCGTCTGGCGTACTATACTTTATAATTCTCTAATAGGGACATAATTATGATCATTATAATTACAGTTCTATTTCATAATAATCTCTTTTGACCCGATTACGGCGAAGCAACAAGGAGGGTTCTGATTTTGACCGGTATATATGTATGTTCATCTGTTCCCTCATAACTTCTAAGCATTCTTCATAATTTGACAAATGAGGTCTCGTTGGAAGCGTCTTGTTCGTCCGCTGGTTAAAGGCTATGTGACGTCACATTATGTATATCAAACACAGTGCCCTCTAGAGGATATCAAGACATAAACTAAAAAAAAAAACTCGTCTTCTCTCTTCCCTTCATCAAGTGTTTCATTTCTTCTCAGAGATTTCACATTGAGACTCTTTGTTTTTCAAATGTAAATTTGTCTGTATGATTAAAATCGAGATGAATGCAAGTATCGCTCCAGAATACGGCCATCAAACTATTGTTTCCATTCTCTGCTTGTCAGTCTGAGAAAGACAGATTTCATAACAATGATTGTTCAATAGATTTTTGCTTATGATTTTAAATTTCAAGTATAAAATTAGATCATAACGGATGTAGGTCTTCCTGTACTCTCAGACTAAGATTATGGGATGATTTCATGATCTCTGCTTATTTTTATTTTTTTCATTTAGATTTTATTTTTATTTTTTTCGCTCGGTAATTCGGCGCTCACTAATCCGACACGTCCAATAGTCCGACGTTTTCTAACTTAGCTCTCCTGCCATAGATATCTATCTCCTAGTCTGTAAGGAGGTTTGATACAAAAGTGCCGGATTACTAAGCGCGCGCGCTGAATGATCGTTGTCATTCTGCAGTCCACTCGAGTAGGTATTATTACGTAAACTAACAAAGATTTTTTACCTACTTTGCAAATCTGTGTTAAAATTATTTTTTTATAATTGAACCCTATTATATGATAAGTTGAACATATCAGTGTCCGAACCAATAGGGTTCTATTAGTTCACTCAGTAAACAGGGGTTTACTGAGTGAACTAATTGAACCTATGACTCCTTAATCATAGGGTTCGGTTAGGACACTGATAGGTTCAACTTGTCCTATACGTTTTTCTAAAGACGTGGTGCCAATAAATATAGCTATAACATAACATCACGCTTGTATTCCTCGAAGGGTGAGGCAGAAGTGTACCTATAGTACACCCACAGTTCACTACTTATGTTTAAGTACCATGTAAAAGGGGGCCTATTGCCATCAACCGGGCACAAATCCAGACTCCGGGATGCTACTGAGAAATTCCTCATGGAAAAACCCAATAACACTTTGCGACCTGGGAATTGAACCCAGGACCTGCGGTTGCCAACGAGGTAGTTTAAATTAAGCCATGTGGCTTTCATCCAGAGATCTGCTTATTTCACAAATGCGCATGAGCAATGCTGGTTTCACAATTATAACGTCATATTAACACAATGTTATGAAATAATTACACCATCCTAATTATCTAGGCAGCCATCTTTTACTATTGTGGGTACCGACAGTATGGAGTGTTGTACCTATTGGCATTTTTGTATACAGGATGCTAACAGACAGAGCATTTGAGTCGGGGGTGCGGGTGCAAATATGTATAAAGCTGCTTATCATAATCACCTTGTACTTATACGGGTACCAAGGATTCAGTACATGATTCTGAACCCCACTGCGTTGAAATTCTTTTTTTTATAGAAAAGTGCAATGCCTGCGCGGTCAAAATATATGGAACAGCAGATTTATTTTTTAATAACCGACGAAAAATTTCAACGCAGTGGGGTTCAGAATCATGTACTGAATCAATTGTATCACTTTTCGCGTCGATGTCCCTGCCACCCTGTATTAATCAAAATTAAAATAAAACAACTAGAAAGTATTATGAGTTTTTATTTCTGGACCTTGATAATAATTTTCAACAGTATCCGGACCCCACTTAAAATTACTTGCCGACCCCCCTCTAAAGGCTATCTTTTTGTGGAAATCATATCAGAATCGGCCAGATAGTTTCGTCGTCAAAACTGTCTGACAAGTAGAGGGAGTCACTTTCGCTTTAAAAAGAAAGAAAGAAAATACGTTTATTTGCGGTAAACATGACGCAAAGAAAGAACACAAAACAAAAAAGAACAAGTTGGGGGAAAATGAGCGTCACATCCACGCAAAACGGCCATCGCTCAGCATAATGCTGCGACCCTATGCGAGACAGAGCCCCAGCGCTGGTTTTCAGCGACAGCCGGCGTTAGGGCGTTGACGTTATGACGTCGACCGGTGTAGCATACAATGAGATATAAAAATAAAATAAATATACAGTAAAATTAATCTACATGTTTAATTATTTTTTGTAATATGGTGCCTTAGGTGCAAATGGTTTTTAGGCTAATAAAACCTGACTTCAGCTTTAGACTGCGTCTAAGTACAAAGAGGTTTTGCCCATTTACAATATTCTATGTGCAAAGACGGTTAAGATGCAGTTATAGGCCAGTGACCTTGAGTGGTTAGCTTGCGTGTTTTGTACTGAGCTCACGCAACGCGTCATACGTCCAGCCAGTATTTGGACACGCCCATCAAGGAGCGCAGTCCCAATTTAGACGTGTTATTAATTTATTATACATAAAACAAAAGGTATTTTAATAAAACACGTATACCAAAAGATCAATAATTAAAATATCTTTACAATGGTGAAGGTTTCAGAAAATACGCTTGATAGATTTTGCGTAATTCTCAGTTTTTTATCCGTGTTATACATCTAACACGGATAAAAAACTGAGAATTACAAATTAATTAAAAACTTTACAAATTAATTTCACTATGTAATATAAATATCATCTAAAATATTCATAAGCTAAGTTATAAAAAAATGCACTAATTTAACAAATATTTTTTCCAAATTACTAGCACTACTCGTTTAGACGTGATCTTCAGTATAAAATCATTAAAAGTCGGTTATCGTCGTCTTAATATAAAATCACACTTATACCGTTTACGATACGTTATCGCATCGATATAATTTGTATGGAATTACTAATTAGGAGCAATGCGGCTCATGATTCTCTTGATTCTACGCTTTTCAGAGACAATAACATATGATAATTCTATACCGGAGCAGTACCTACCTATTGATGCTAGAGATATCTTTTTTATTCTGAATAGAATTTTGTTAAGTACCAAAGTATAAGTAGTCAAAGATTATATGAAAAAAAAAACCACAGGGAAAAATATGGTTCACTTTTCTATAAATATAAAACTTGTTATTTGTCGCAAAACTACTGCAAAATTAGTAGAAATAATAAAAAACAAAACTATCCAACTATAAAAAAAATATTTTATGTGACAATACGTAAAATAAAACGTATGGGCGTTTCCGCTAGCAAATGTTCAATTAAAAATCGTTGACGGTTTTATTGTTATTTTCCGGTTTCAACCAGGGTTAGGAACAATAATTTTTTGTTTGTTATTTTTTCTGTCAAATTCAGCCTAATTTATTCCCACTGCGGGGACGAAGGCCTCCTCTCAGTGAGAGGGAGTGGGCCGTAATCCACCACGCGGGCCCAGTGCGGGTTGGTAGATGACACATGTCTTCAGATTTTTGGTTGTAGGACATGCCGGTTTCCTCACGATGTTTTCCTTCACCGTTTTTGAGAGCAGTGGTGATGAAATCATTTACACAAAGTAAAGCGCCTGTCTAGGTACGACCTACAACTCGTAAGTCGAAGCCGTTACCGCTAGGCCACCACTGCTCTCATTTTTTCTGTGCTTTGTTATTCCATTGAACGCAATGGGTAGCTCGACGTCCGCTATGGACCAGGCCCGGTTCGCGGTGCGTTGTGTTCCACGCGCGCCTCATAAAACTGTCAGCACAACTGACGGGGTCCCCTAAGACCGATGCCTCCCGGGGTTGCGGGAAAGTCGAAAAGGCAACTGAAGGAACACGGTTGGGTCGGGAGAACTTATTTGATAATATCTCAACCAAAAAAAAAAAGGTGTTCTAAAATTGCATTTGTTTTTTTCTGGTATAGTTTTTCAAGCGACAAAATAATGTTTTTTTTTATATTTATGATTAAATGCCATTTTTTTCAGGCTATACGACAATGCTTAACGTCTCATTATAATTATAATTTCATTGGATAGTTTGTAAATACAGTAATAAAAAGGCCTTAATAAACCTGACAAATATTATAAATGCGAAAGTGAGTTTGTTTGTTTGTTTCGCTTTCACGCTAAAACGACTCAACGGATTCGGATGAAATTTGGCACATGGGTAAATAATGACCTGGAAAAGGATATAGGCTAGTTTTTATCCTGGATCGTAGACGAAGTCGCGGGCAACAGCTAGTTATTATCTATCTTGTTTTGTCTACAACCTGTAGCTATAAATACATGACATAGGTATACAGGATGGAGTCACGAGCCGACTTCCGGCCACTGTAGGCGCGGGCCTGCGGACGGTGAGCGATGGGCAGCTCGCCGTCCGATAGGGACCAGGCCCGGGTCGATGGCGCGTTGTGTTCCACGCGCGCCTCAAAGAGATGTCAGCACCAACTGGACCCCGTGGTCCATAAGGGCCAATGCCTGCCAGGGTTGCGAGTTTGTCCGAAAGGGATATCGCGGCCCCGGCACACAGGCAACGGAAGGAACACGGGTGGGTTTTAGTCAGTAAAAGTCTGACACTCCCTCTCGCTCCGCCCAGATCGGGAGGAGTCATTTGATAATTTCCCAATCAAAAAAAAAAAAAAAAGGTATGCAGGATGTCACTTGTGTAGCTGTAGATTTTTTTTTCAACAGCTTTAGCATTTACGTACAAAAAACAACAAAAAAAAAAATGATTTGTTGCCTATAAATATTCCTACAATTACTTTTTATTATAGATGTCAAACTCCTAAGTCAGAAACTTAAACACTATGCAAGAAGGCGCTCTTATATTTATTTAATTTGCCCATTAAAAACATAAAACGATCAATGATTTTAAATAAACGTGTGTAGATAATCTGAAACTAGTTCAGTTTGTGATATCGTGTCGTTTTATCTTATTTAAAAGCCGTATTTCCTTTGCTAACTGATTTCGTGATACAGATCTTAAAATACATACCTTAGTTGGTCAATCTGTTTTTATATAGATAAGAATAATATGTAAGTATTTAGTTTACATTCAAATTCTTATATACAATTATTACACGTCTATTTACACTAGAAACTCAATTAAATGATTAATAATTTAATTTAGTTTCTAATGTAAAAAGTCAAATAGGTGCCGCGGGAGCGTTCGCCGAGCGCTACTTCCAAGTTGCTCGCAGAAATGTTTTCACCATTGTCTAATTATCCGTGTTTTCCCAATATCCCTGGGGTTTTCACGAAAATTCGAATGATCAATTCATCATACGACATAACTGTACAAATAAATACAAAAACAAAAGAACAATCGGTACTCGTCCGCATCCGAAAACGTGTCCAGAAGACTGGCAGCATTGCCACGTTGAATGGCAATGCTAATTCTTTGGCCAAGTCCTTTTCAGTCCTTTTGGTCACGGGAAGTGTCGACCAGGCGACGAGAAATTTCCTTAAAAAGGAGTCGCGCTCTCGGGACATGCCCCGCGCGTTTCGACTCCAAACGGCTCAAAACTGTAGTTACCCATAAGGTTACAGTATAATAATGGAGGTATCCATGTTGATATAAGTTGCATGTTAGGTATACTGGCTGTTGATTAAGTCATACATTATGGCATGAGAATGATTTTACTCGTCTTATTGAACAGCTTTCCTTTTGAAACCAGTAACCGATTCGTTAAAAAAATACTGTTCAATTTTAAGCAAAGTTGCTGTATGGCCACATATTTTTATACAAATTTATACAGAATTTTATACACGTACTAGTATCGGTAAAAAAAACCGGCCAAGTGCGAGTCGGACTCGCAGACTAAGGGTTCCGTAGTACTGTATTAAGATCGAGAAAAAAACGCCAAAAAAAATACAGTTATTCCATGGAGACTAACTTTAATAAAAAAAAAATATTATTCGTTTTTATTTAGGCAATATAAATGCACAATGTGTAAAAATTTCAACAGTCCTATTACGGTTCATGAGATACAGCCTGCTGACAGACAGATGGACGGACGGATGGACAGCGGAGGTTTAGTAATAGGGTTCCATTTGGCAGCCTTCGCTACATACATTTTACTTTTGTTCCTTGTAGGTACGTACGAAGGTCCACACTTAACCTACATACAAAAAACTTCAGCACTAAATAATTCTAGCACATAAACTTAGATACAGCAGTAAAGAATTCACTGTTTACTTCACTGTCTTGTTAGATAAACTTCAGGCTTATTCTGGAATACAGTTGCTTTCAGAATGGCATGGCAATTCAGCTAGGGTTCACTTTCCGATAGTCAACGCCGAGTCATATTTTGTTCGATTTTTGGAACGAAGTTCTTTAACGCGGCTTGCAGTAGGAGTTGACTCGTAGAAATCGTCACGTAAGGAAAAAGCGTTATGCGTGCCACTTTCTCTCTCTCTCTCTGTCTCTTTCTATTATATACGAGTGTGCGTGAGACATGCTCACCAACAACTTTGTGCTTGACGATGGTTCCCCGATCACATTTTTTTTAAACGTTCCCTTTTATTTAATTACCGTAATAACGTAACACAATGTGATTGACAATATCTTTCATTTAGTCGATTCAACAATATTCGTTATTTTTCCTCTGAATTACAATCTCGATCATTTAATTAATTATTTAACAATGCTGTTATGATTTTGTAGAACAGACGAAATATAAAAAAATTGTGACAATGGATTTTGTTGAATTGTAAATTCCGAATTTTTTGCTCTATCGGTCATGAACCAGAAATCACTCGCCTTCGGAAGGAATTTGAATGACATTCCGAACAAAACTGTGTTACAGAATAAGCTTGTTGGACTGGACAGAGTAGGACATGTTACTATCACAGACTTAAATTAATAGCATGGGGTAGTACGCTCTAGCGAGTTATGTGCTCATTTAAATGTAAAGGCTTAGTTGTATGTAAGGGCTTTGTAGTTTTGATGTTAAAGTGTTTTGTGACGCTTTCTCTTGAGCTTTTAAAGCATAGCGACATACCGTGCCGAATTTACGAGACCTGATTATCCCTACAGTATTCTTCAAGTAATCTAACTAATATTATAAATGCGAAAGTAAGTATGTTTGTTTATTACGCTTTCACGTTAAAACGGCTAAACAGATTTGGAAGAAATTTGGCACATTGGTAGACCATGACCTGGATTCAGACATAAGGTACTTTTTATCCTAACATTCTTACGTGATCGAGACTTATGCGGGTAAAACCGCGGGGCGCAGCTAATTTACAATAAATCAGGCTAAAATTACTTCGCATGTAACGCAGTATTTTATCGGCAATTGACATAAGTCATACGCGTTCCGGCACCTAATTTAAACTGAAGCTAAAATTCAGCCACCGAATTTGAGTGACATAATTTCGGCAACTAAGTGTCAAAGTTCCAAATTATCAGAGTTTGAAAACAGAGAGTTCCCAGATATTAAATATAAAACGTAGCACTCTAATCTGAAGTATCCAAAAATCACGAAACGTATCCAAAAGTTTCGGCAACTCGTGTTAAAACCCAAAATAATTTATTAAATTAAATTGAAAAGATAGGTTCCATCAAAAAGCTGTGGAGCAAAGTTTGTGTAACATTGTTTCAGCTGAAACCTGAAAGTTGGCCATTTGTTTACCTTTCCTCCAACTTTTAGGTGATGCTAATGAGGGCTGTTCGGCTAAATGGCTAAGTTGGTTCGCTTCATTTACGCTTTTTTTCCGCTTCCGAATATGTCGATTTTTGTTAACAAAAAGTTGTCTACCCCGGAGTGTTATGCAGGGGTGTGGAACTGTAGGTAGGAATAAAATCCTACTAATATAATATAAATACTAATAATATGAAAGTTTGAATGTTTGGATCTCAATCATGCAAAATCGGTTGAACGGATTTTGTTGAAATTTGCCACACAGATAGTTTGTACCCTGTAACATGGATTAACACATAGGATAATATTTTAATCTTGGTAGTACGTTTCCGTGGGATATTTTGCGACATTCACGAGGACGAAGCCGCGGGCAATATCATCATAATTTTTGGCAAAATATCAACAAATTAATAATTCCTTTAACAGATCATGCTTGCACTCTTTGGGCGCTTTTATAATTGTGAACGTGATCACTTTTGTAAACGTGACGACATTATCGTGGACGTCCATATTATAACGGGTTATTCCACTAATCCCCATTCATAATCTCCATCAATGGGGATTAGTGAACTTACTTGTCCACAAATCCCCATCGGTTTAAAAATAAAATAAAAAAAACAGCTGCTCCATACATTTTGACTGCGTAGGTATTGCAGTTTTCTATGAAACAGCAGATTTTTTTTTTAATAACCGACGAAAAATTTCAACGCAGTAGGGTTCAAAAACATGTACTGAATCCATGGTAGCCGGCTTCGCGTCGATGTCCCTGCCACCCTGTATATTTATATATAATATACATTTTACGCAGCCCCGGATCTAGATTTTTTTTGAGGCGGGGCAAAAGCTGCCGTCTGCTGCCCCCCGCCAATCCTTTATGGAGGATGCGTAAAAGCCCGCGAAATTCAAATTTTCTCGAAATGAAAGTTTTGGCAGCAACATATGTATTAATCAAATTTTATCGATCGATAATGCACCAATCCAACAGGGGCGCCAAAACTGTTGTAATAAAGAAAGAAACAGAAATATTTTATTATATAACTAACTACTATTAGTAACTGATGTTACGCCGGATACAGACACGCGGACTACATATATTTTACTTTTTATTATATTTCACACTCCAATTTCTTTACTTTTTATTTGATTTAATATAATATTTCTGTATCTATCTTTCCGTGACATCACTGCGGGCCCTATCAGAATACCAGCGCTGCGACATTTAATTTTTAAATGTCGCAGCTTTATGCTGAGATAGGAGCCTTTTGGCCTCGTACAGGACTGCATTAATTTTTAAGTTTACTTTGTTTTTTATTTATTTTTATTTATGTTTAGTGTGTTTTTAGTTTAACTTGTGATTTCCTGTGCGAGTCTCAATAAATACTTTCTTTCTTTCTTTATGTGCTGCGCGTCTCATTTATTGCAAAGTTGCGGTGTGCTGGATGGTGCACTTGTCAGCCGCGCTTGAATTTGTCGCCCGAGTCACGGGCTCCAGTTTGCCCCCCTCTATATCCTGGGCTAATTTTACGTCCCTGTGATATCATGTTGCCGTAACATGGTATCTACGATAATATCGTTAAGAAATGTTAAAAACGCAAATTAACTTCAATACTTCCATACTTCGTTAAGTTGAAGTGCACAAAGCTTTCTTAGACCATCATTAGAAGCTGTTACGTCCATCCGTCTGTCTGTCTGCTTTTGTTTTAACATTCCTATCTATATCGGGCCGATCATTGAACTTTAAGTCCCTTGTTGTCTTGGCTTGACTTATAAATAATTATCTGCTGCATCCTCACTGATTTTGCTAGAGGATTTTGACATACTTTTGCTTTTCCATTGGTTTCAATTGGACAAAGGTTAGCTCTGGTACCCCAGAGTGAAAGTTGTTTTTTTCTGAATCTTCAGGGCGTAGAAAAGTGAGCGTCTGGGCAGCCCACGAAATTCTAATTGTCTTACAAGTCATCATCAGGTATCATGTATGTTGATATAAATAAGATTAGCGGCCGTATCAAATATTTGACACGGCCGTGAATCTTACAGGTTTGTTGGCGATCGCAGTATGGTGTCAAAATGCATAGAGAACGCTGCTGCCCATTCTCTATTCTCTCTGCCACCCTATTTCATGAAATCGTGACATTAAAGGATTATTCTAACTTAAGGAGTTGTATTGCTGATTCTAATGTTTATAATTCTGTAAAGCCATATTTGTTACGGTCGCGAATCATATTTTAATCAACATACATCCTGACACTGACCTGTAAATTGCAAATAACGTAAGATAATTTGAATTTCGCGGGGTACCTTAGCTTATAGCGTTCTGTATATCCACTAGACGGGAATGACATAAGCTTTTTGGTAGCTTATATCATTGTCATATCACTGATACAGTGTCATGTTGTAAAGGCCCTCAAGGCCCATGAACTGTTGTTATCTATCATTGTTCAAATGCGAGAGAACTATTATACTTATTACTACCTCCTGTCATCCACGACTTCGGCTGAAATTCAGGATGACGAGTAGTCTATGTCCTTTTCCAGATGTCAGGCAACCTATCTGTCAAGTTTCATAACGATCGGTCTAGTGGTGTAGGCGGAAAAAGCTAACAGACAGACCGAGGGTTAGAGTACAGTCGCATTTAGGTATAACATTAAGAATGGCAACGAGAAACAAAAGTTCCAGATTTCCTGGGTTCCTTGTTTGCTATATTCTTGGCTGATCCAACGGATGCTATGCTGTGTATGCGGAGCTGGTCGGCCGCCGCACGCACCGCCATACATCGCTCGGCCAATTGTTTGGTGGGCGCGGTAAGACAATGGTAAGACAAAAACCTTAAATAAAAGGTGGCAGTCCTGCCACACACCGATTACATAAATCAATGTGCGTGTGTAATGTGAATCTTATATTTATGTTATTGTATATTTAATAAGTTATCTATGTGTGAATATGTATTATTGAAACTTGTAGTTAGGTATGTGGATTTTATATCTGGTAATAAAAGATTTCATTTCATTTTCATTTTCATTTAATTTAATTTTCATTTAATTTCATTTTCATTTCATTTAATTTTCATTTCATTTCAGTTTCATTTCATTTCATTTCATTATGCTGCACAATCTGCATCTACACTTCTTCTTTTCGTGTGCATGCTATATTTTTACCAGGATGATCATAACGACTCCCTCTGTTTATTTAGCAGTTGTGTCCATATGTCAGACATTCTAAATCCAGCCGTATCCGTGGCGCCACATACGTAACACAATAGCTTATAGCTGAGCATTACGTTTTTATTTATTTTTAAATGTACAGTACAACTATTTTCTTAATGTCTCGGCAAACTTCGTGTTTCCTCAGTCGTCGGATTTCTGTCAGTTGCCCTTTGCACTTGGTGCTTGTACGTATTGATTCCTACCGCTGCACCCGCGTTGCCGTCAACCATAATTACGAAGTGCAAAGGGCAACTGATAGAAATACGACGACTGACGAAACACGAAGTTTGCCGAGGGACATTGACAAAAACGTTGTACTTGTACTGTGTATTTGTTTTCGTCATTCAACCGATTTTCCAGTGTATAAGCGGTTTACTTCACGGAAAATTATTGTTTTGTGTGACTATTAGTATGCAGTATTATAAAAAGCTGACGTTGGTGTAGTGGTCGCAAGATCTACTGCTGAGCATGAAGTCCTGAGTTCAATTCCAAGGTCGGGCAAAGTGTTATTGGATTTTTCCATCTGGAATTTCTCAGTAGCAGCCCGGTTGATGGCAATAGGCTCGCCCCCTATTACATGGGACTTAAACATAACTGGCGAAATGTCGGTGTACTGTAGGAACACCTCTGCGTAGCCCTTCGGGCAATACTGGCGTGATGTTATGTTATATTTATTATTAAATGTCGCGGCATTATGCTGAGATAGGAGCCTTTTGGCCTCGTACAGGACTTCCTTCTTTAAATTTTAATGTAAATTTGTTTTTGATTCTTTTTTATTTATGTTTAATGTGTTTTTAGTTTTGTGATTTCCTGTGCAAGTCTCAATAATTTAGTAGGTATTACTACCATACATAATTCTGCCACCAAGTGTTACTGTGTTCCGGTAAATGCTAGTGTAATATGAGAGACAGACACATGAGAGATTTCGATCGTAGCAGACTAGTCTTCGCCCGCGACTTTGTCCGCGTAAACTTTGTAGGTTTTTTTTAGGAGAGTCTTTGTTTAAGGAGTATGAGGAACAGGGTGTAAAGTTCACTCATTGGCCATAGAAAAGGGAGGATCTTCCGACCACACGGGTGTCGTGTCTGGCGGGCAACTGCCCAGAGGTTGAAGTCGGGAGCTTGAATATATGTCCATCGCGCGGTCAACTCTAATTGCGCGATCCAGGATTTATGTGACGTCAGGATGTCGTGTGACGTCAGGTCTTTGATGCGTAGTTCGCATGTGGCGATTGTAGATGCCGCCACACTTTGTTACTTTTCGTGTGGTTAGTGACTAACCTGGTGTCCGAGTTTTTATGCCGCCCGTGTTCCTCTGACTTCGCGTCACATGCCGTCGAGAAATATCTCTCAGGCCTGCCGGTTTCCTCACGATGTTTTCTTCAAATTCAAATTGTTTATTTGCAAGAAAATACATGGTTTACAAGGGAAGATCTTACAGCCTTAAAGTTATTGTGTTCTGCCTGCAAGCAAGCCTGCAAATTATTAATGTTTAAATTTCATAATTAATAATATGCAGATCTATTATTAGTTTTTGAAGCAACTGATAATTATACAATACGCACATGAATCTAAAAAGTGTTGGAGATGGAGAGGTGTGTGCCTTGGGTTCTAAATCAAACTCAAAGCATTTATTTCAAATAAACCAATTACAGGCACTTTTGAATTGTCAAGGGGTCGGTCAGTCAGAAAGATGAAGCTAGTTGCCCATTCCAAAGCGTAATAGGTACCTATGGAGAAGAACGGGCAAGAAACTCCACGGACACTCTTTTAAATCATAATATGGTTCGAACTTGAGACCTGAGTCGGGGCGATACCAGGCTGCACTGAAATTCCTTAATATAGTTTACAATACAACAGACACTCTTCCATTTAGTAAATCAGTTTGTATATTCAATCTGCTATCTGTTTAGAGGATCGGCAGACCACCCACGACGCCCACACGCATAATAAGATGAAGGATATATCATTACAATAATTTTAAATTTATTTAAATAATGAATATACAGTAGTAAGATCAGTCGTTGCACTTACGAGTTGTAGGCCATAGGCATAGGTTCGAAGCCTTTTTTTTTTACTGTGGGAAATTATCAAATACCTTCTCCCGCTCTGTGCGGAGCGTAAGGGCGTGTCACACTTTTACTAACTAAAACCCACCCGTGTTCCTTCCGTTACCTGTGTTCCGGGGCCGCGATATCCCTTTCGGACAACTCGCAACCCCGGCAGGCATTGGCCCTAAAGGACCCCGTCGGTTGGTGCTGACATCTCTTAAGGCATCACTAAGGCGGAGGACATCGTGGAGTACGCGCGCCAAAAGACGAGGTACACGCCGAGGGTGCAGATACTAGAATCGCACCGGAACGTCAATTTCAAGGCGTTACCGAACTGCTATCTGCCCCTCGTCATGGAAGAAGACTTTTGGCCTCAGGACGTAGTGTTCCGTCGCTTCCACGGACAAGTTCCGCACGACAGCACTAATTCAAGATAGTGCAAAGTGAAGTGCTACTAACATAGTCTAAGCTTTATTTATTAACACAAGTTTTTTGCTTATATTAAAATATGTATGTTTAGGTTAAGGTATTTTTCTATGGGCCTGTGTCGCCTGAAATAAATGGTATTATTATTATTAACCTGACAGGCACTTTACTTTGTGTCAATTATTTCATCACCAGTCCTCACTAAACGGTGAAAGAAAACATCGTGAGGAAACCGGCATGTCCTAGAACCAAAACTTCGAAGACATGTGACATCTACCAACCCGCACTGGGCCCGCGTGGTGGATTACGGCCCACTCCCTCTCACTGAGAGGAGGCCTGAGTCCCAGCAGTGGGAACGGTATAGACTGATTAATGAATATCCAGATTCGGAGCTGATTATTATCCGAATATGTTTGAGAGCTGAACCTGAAATAATAATAATAATAAAATTTATTCAAGTATAAAGTAAAATTATGATTTAGATTAATTAAATTCAACTGTAATGTAGACCTGCCTGATCTAGGTTTATGAAAAACCTGTGTTTCAGGCCATCAATTTACATCAAACATTTAAAAAGAAGACAACAATAGGTTAGCTAAACTAAACTAAATTAAAAAGAAGACATAGAAGACAAGAAGACATAAGAGATTTTCAATGACTTAAAGAGTAACTATTTATTTAGGTATATTATTTTAAAACTAGATTATTTAAAATATGTTATGTTTAAATAAATTAACAAATAATATTAAAGTAGATAAAGTGGACACTGTTATTAATTAGGTAAAGGAAGAGACTTATTATAGAGTAGATAGAGAGAGCTATTATTTTAAAATTTCTAGTAGTTTTTCCGTGTCTGCGTAATTGAGTTTTGACAAGTATGCCTGTACTAGTATAACTTTAACTATAAATCTTTAGCACTCTGTTAAACTGGAAAGGAAAGGAGAAAGGAAATGAATTGTTATGACAGAAATTGCAGTTTATAGAAAGTTTAGCTGTCCGTGGTCACATGATTATTGGTCATTCTTTTTCTTTTTCTAAAATAAATAAGTACAGGAAGTTACTCCTTATAACACCAGGTATCTACCAGTAAAAGTCTCATCAAAACTGGTCCAGCCGTTTCGAAGATTAGCCGGAACTAACAGACAGTCAGACAAAAATTTGTAAAATTGTTTTTTTTTTGGATATTTACCGTAATTATACTTTCCTATGCATTTAGTAAAAAGCTGTTATTTTGACATTACAAACAGACGCTTCAATTTTATTTATTTGTATGTATAGATATTAGATAAATACATATTTAATAAAACAATTAAAAATTTGTCAAAAATTCCAAATGTTGGACAAATATCTAATTATTTAAATAATATTACTGGAGTGACGAAATATAATTTATTTGGCACCAACATTGCTGACTGGTTTATCCTATCACCATAACATAAGCATTTCTTGTATCGGGCCGACGTGACAGAAGTCCTCAAAAGCATATAGAGGTATGAGGAACTGGGTGTAAAGTTCACTCATCCTCTATAGAATAGGGAGGACCCTCAGATCAGATGGGTGTCATATCTTGTGGGCTACTGCCCATATATGCAAATTGCGCGGGAAACTCTGCTTGCGCGATGTAGGATTTTGCGTGACGTCAATGTGATACGTAGCTGTCATGAGGCGTTATAGATGCCGCCACAAGCTTAGAATGTTAGAACTCAATTACTTAACCAAAGTACACAAGAACGTGGTTATTCCTTACTGACACATAAAGATCCAACATCATCCCTTTACGTACAAAATAACACTTATGCCGTTTGTCCACCGGCACCGTCACCGAGACGTCAACGTGAACGAGTTGACGGCGCCGGTAAGTACATAAATTCACTAAGACCGGGTGTCCACCGCACACTGCCACCACCGCGCCGGGGTGTAACGTTCGGTTTGAATATTCTTGCTACTCGATGAAGTCCCGTTGATGTTGGCGGTGGACTAACAGTGTAACACTAAACCCCATCCAGTAAAAGTAAAACAAATGAAAGAAATAAAAGATGGCGGACATAAAAACAAACGTCAAAAATTCATGAGAGCTTCTCGTGGGAGATGTTAATTAAGTAAAGTACACATAATTATAGAAAAGAGGCGTTGAAATAATATTTGTAAGGACCATGTGGTTGGAAGATGTCACGCTAATGGAACTGACAAGGGTGGTACTTTTGAGGGGAGCGGAGCGTAGTTTGTTGGTCGTAAAAGTGTTATGATCAAAGGGTGTGTGTTATGAGTTATTTGTGTTAGGAGTTTAATGTTTTGTATTAATTACACTTGTTGAGTTGGGGTTGTTAGGATGATTAAAGGAAACCAGAAACCAAGTATTTTCGAATTAGCTGTTTTTTTTGGGGCATGGTTATAGAATAAGTTTAGAGAATGAGAATCAAAAATCCTAAAGTAATAGATAGGTCGTTTGTGTCCAAATACACCACGAATACGCTGATTTTTAGGGTTCTGTAGTAAACATGGAACCCTTATAGTTTCGTCAGGTCCGTCTGTCTGTCTGTCCGTCTGTCTGTCCGCGGCTTAGCTCAGAGACGGTTAGTATTAGAAAGCTGTAATTTGGCATATGTATACATATTAATCATGCCTAAATTCATCCTAACGACGGAACTCTTCATTGTGCGTGGTCCGACAAGCACTTGGCCGGTTTTTTTCATTATCTTCTTTTTAAAAATGATTTGTCATAACAACACATGAGTTTAACTCAGGGGGCCTACCACTACCTCTAAACTAGTATTATTTTAATCTTACTTCAGTGGGGGAAAGAGATGATGCTATACATCCTGTAGAGCTTCATCTCTTTCCCACACTAAAATAATATTAAAATAATACTGCTTTAGAGGTGGTAGTAGGCTCCCTGAGCACTTTATGATCCTCATATAGCACTGATTTACAAAATTATATTATTATTGCCCACATTGCATCACTTTCAAACAATTATTAAAACAAACCTAAAAAATTACAATCAACCGCAACGTATTTCCAAATCGTCACCTGATCGTACACTCATACTAAAAACTGTCACATCCAGATAGCGTCATATCAATGTAACTGACACTGACACAGATGGCCGATTCAGACCATGTGTCTCGATATTGTCGCTCTATAATGTTATGTTTTTTTTGTACTTGAATGTACTGGCATTTGATGAATGAAGGGAGTACTTTAAGATAGGTTAATGAACTTCTCAATGATATAAATTATAAAATACAATAGACGACGTATATTTAGTAACCTAATCCGCTTAACTGTTCATAAAGAACCCTGTAGGAAATCGACACGTGTTTCACCTCTCAACGAGACGATCCTCAGGATGACGATGGACTTGTTGCGAGCCCGGACACGACGTGTTGCCACGTCAAGCGTCGAGAGCAGTGGTCTTTTGTATTATATAATGGATTTCCTCGAAGTCACGCCTGAGTCAATTGACTATGATAAAAATTATAATTACTTTAAAAGTATGGACTTATTTTATTTTTCTTGACTACGTAACCTGGTATTAGAGTTTTTTTTTATGCCGCCCATGGGTCTCTGACTTGGCTTCACATGCCGTCGAGAAATATCTCTCAGGCATGCGGCGGCTTTCTCACGATGTTTTCCTTCACCGTTGAAAACGGTGAAAAGTATGTTTAATAGAACTACTAGCAATATTTAGTATTTGTAAGGTTAGTATTAATGTATTTTACATGTCGTAGGATCTTGTGATCATTCGAATTTGCGCGTAAATGGTGAAAACTATTCTGCGAGCAACTTGGTTGAAATAGGTTAGGTTAGAACTGTGACCAAACGTGCGCGAGCCGAGCGAGCGTTACTTCCAAGTTGTTCGAAGTAATGTTTCCACCATTTTCTAAATATCCGCGTTTTCGTAAAGTCTTAAAGATTTATTTACGTCAAAACAATTGCCAACACTGTCTATAGACAGATAATTGGTCTACGAAAACCATAATGGAGCGTACTTTGTCAACAAAACTACATTTATTTGATCCACAACAGACATTACTGCTTTGCGATCAAGTGTGCGCACTCATTTCCTAGCCTTTTCCCAACCATGTTGGGGTCAGCTTCCAGTCTCAGGATGCAGCTGAATACCAGTTACTGGGTAACACGCCCATGGCAAGACTAGCTGTCAGACTTTCGGCCTTCTCACTATCCGTAACGACTATCACAGAACTACAAATGACAGCCGGGAACAACATCTTAACGTGCTTTCCGAGGCACGGAGGGGTCTTGGTATGTAATAGATGGTCACCCATCTACGGAGTCACCTCGGCAAGCATTGCTTAACCTTGAACATCGACCCATGCGGCTGTTAGTATTTAGTAATGAGATCTAGACTTAGGCACATAAGTAAAGAATTATCTAACCACCTAATTAAATTCTAATACGCAAGCTAATGCGCAATGCTAATGCTAAGCTAACCTAATTTAGTATTTACTATAGAATCGTAAAAGTGCTTTTAAGGCAAATATATGAGTTTTTAAACAAGTTTATTATGATCATCTAATCTACTTTTAGGTTTCATAACATAATTTTTGATAAGCAGATCCACCACAATATTTATAAGGATTAGATGTAATCCTTAATTATGCCCATACATTTGAACGTAAACCATAAATTTGCTTTTATGACATTAACGAATATAAGGAATATTGTAAAAATCCTAGATGACATGGACTTAATTTTGACATTTTATAGTAACGATTACGTCATTATAAACATATTAATTCATTGGACACCATATAAATACCAATAGAACCACATATACACCACACATAAAGACCATATTATAAATCACAAATCTTAAAATTAATATTGTACTTAGTTAAGAACGATAATTGAATATTTGTACACCATATACTTTGTGTTAGAATGTATGTTAGAGCGGTAGGGCTCGGGGATCTCAAATGATAACGATCAGACATCTTGTAAATACTTTTTATCACTCACAACCAACAATGATTCACACAACTTCATTTTACATCGAGATGCACACAGTACAAAATACAATTCAATACTGATCGCTTTGCCACTAGAGCAACGCTATTTATACTTTCAAACAACTGTCAACGTCAAACAGCAACGACTTCCGGTGATATTTGTTTTACAATAAAGTTTAGATTTAATTTAGTAAACAATATGAAATAGCGCACAATATTTTGATTTGTAATTAATAACACTTTTTAAATACTTAAATTGTAAATTTAGTTAGGTAACAATTATTTTATTTAAACGGACTGTATTCCAATTTCCATTTTAGAGTTT
Source organism: Agrochola macilenta (assembly GCA_916701695.1). Lineage (NCBI taxonomy): Eukaryota > Metazoa > Arthropoda > Insecta > Lepidoptera > Noctuidae > Agrochola > Agrochola macilenta. Next base: position 7,778,605 of record OU753578.1, read on the forward strand.
TAAATTAAAACGGATATGAAAAGGAACCTTAAAATTAACAATACTTAATTTAATATGATTTTATAATGTAATGCAAAATCACTTTTTATATTTAAATGCTCTGATTCGTGTTTCCGTTACGTCATCATCCGTTATGACGTTTATTTTAGTCTGTGGTACTGTTTTTGTTTGCCAGCGCTATCATGTATAGCACTAACAAAAATTCTAACAAGATGCTGTGTAAAACTACATTCTTCTTCTGATTCTGATTCTGAACGATGTCTAAAAATAATGTTAGCTGAATATTAACCTGACCTATCATTCTTCTGGTTTATCATATTCCTGGCAAATCATCCTTCTGATTTATCAGTTTCCTCTTCCTTTACTTAGGTCGTCAACACAACTATGATTAATAATATACTTTTTAAACATTTTGACATCACAGGCATCCTATTTTGTCATACTTTGTCAATATCAAACTACATAATTATGCAGAATCGTGGTTTTGTGCAAGGCACTATTTTTCATCATTACACTAGTTAATTGATACAGGCGTGACTTTGCGGAAATCCATTATAAAATACAACAGACGACATACATTTAGTAACCTAATCCGCTTAACTGTTCTTAAAGAGTCATAAAGAACCTTGTAAGAAATCGACACGAGTTTCACCTCTCAACGAAGCATCCTCAGGATGGCGATTGACTTGTTGCAAACCCGGCCCCGGACAAGCTAATCGCCATCCTGAGGATGCCTCGTTGCAGAAATGTGGGTGTACTATAAAGAGTATACCCACATTTCGCGAGTTATGTTTAAGTCCCATATAATAGGGGGCGAGCCTCTTGCCATAAACCGGGCACAAATTAACCATTAACCGGGCACAAATTTAGTCTCCGGGCTGTTACTCTTCTTCTTTTCGTGTGGTTAGTGACTAACCTGATGTCAGAGTTTTAAAGCCGCCCATGGGCCTCTGATTTGGCTTCACATGCCGTCGAGAAATATCTCTCAGGCATGCTGGTTTCCTCACGATGTTTTCCTTCACCGTTTTGGAAGCTAGTGATAATTATACAATACGCACATGAATCCGAAAAGTCAGAGATGTGTGCCTTGGGTTCAAACTCGAGACCTATGACTTGGCAGTCTGACGGTCACACCAGTAGGCTATCACTGTACTTTGCCCGACCTGGGTAATAAACCCAGAACCTTATGCTCAGCAGTAACGCTTGCAACCACTAGACCAATGAGCCTATCGTATGATCTGCAAGTAGTTGTTCCGGGTCTGGGTGTTAGTGTATGTGAGTTTCTATGTTTGTAAACGCACCCACGATACAGGAAGAAATTCTTAGAGTGGGGCAACGTTCTAAAAAAAAAAAAAAAAGTAGTAGTGGTAATAGTATTAATAATTTTATCTACAGAGCACAGAACTAAAAGAAGAGGCCCGTTGCTAAGTAATAACAGCCGCACGGGTTGATCGATCAGGTTAAGCTACGCTTGCCGCGGTCGGTCCGTGGATGGGTGGCCATATTTACATACCGAGGTATGTAAATATGAAACGCACCCCTCCGTGCTTTGGTAAGCACGTTAAGCCGTCGATCCCGGCTGTCATTCTTGGATCTTTGACAGTCGTTACGGGTCGTCAGAATCCCGAAAGTCTGACACCAGTCTTACCAAGGGGTATCGTATTACCCAGTAACTGGGTTGTGAAGGTCAGAATGGCAGTCGCTCCATGTTAAATACCGGTATTCAGCTGCATCCGGTAAGACTAGTGGACCCCAACATAGATGAGATGATGAGTACAGAAATAAAAGGTAACCACTAGAAATGAAGAAAAATATGGTTCAAAGTTGTTTACTGTTTAATAAAAAAACGCCACAAAAAACACGTTTTTTGCTTAAGTTGTTTTTTTTTTTACTTGTTGCGCCCCGTAGTTTCACCCGAATATCCGGATAAAATGTATCGTATGTCCTTTTCCAGGTCTATATCTGCCCAGGTGCCAAAGTTCATCTAAATCCGTTCAGCCGTTTTAGCGTGAAAGCGTAACAAACAAACTCACTTTCGTATTTATAATATTCGTTAGAAAGTTAGGATTATATTTTTTGATATAGCGGTTAAAGTCGTACACACTGAAAATAACAAGTGTCTACCTACCTACGAGTATTGCGGTTCAAAAGATACAGCCCTGTGACATACGAACGGACAGAGGAGATTACGGAACCCTAAATAGCATTATCTTTATTAATGAAAATATGAAGCGCCAGTAAAGGCAAGATTTAAAAAAAAAAAAAAAAAACTGTACGTCGTATTATAGGATTAGTAGTTAAGTTTAAAGGTTTATATAATTTATAAATATATTATAATAACTGTAAGGATAACATAAATAAAGGTGATTTATTATTGAGACAGGCTTTAATTATAGAAGATTTCTTGATTGGAATGTTGTTTTGTACCGTTCCTCTACACTGATATAATATAATATAATAATATTATAACAGATAAAATTTGTATTTTTGTTTATAATGAATAAACTTAAAAACTACTTTATTATATTATTTATTTATTATTATTTAGATTTAAGAAATTCTTTCACCAGCAGAATGCTATACCTATATCACTGAGTAACATAAACCATAATATTTATAATGATATCCCACGGGCGAAGCCACTGGCGGCAGCTAGTCTAAATCTAATGTAAATTAATCAATCAATCTGCCTAGCTTTTTCCCAACTACGTTGGGGTCGGCTTCCAGTCTAACCGGATGCAGCTGAATACCAGTATTTTACATGGAGCGACTGCCTATCTGACCTCCACAACCCAGTAACTGGGTAATACGATACCCCTTGGTAAAACTGGTGTCAGACTTTCGGACTTCTGACGACTCGTAACGACTGTCAAAGATCCACGAATGACAGCCGGGACCAACGGCTTAACGTGCTCTCCGAGGCACGGATGATTCTCGGTATGTAAAGATGGTCACCCATCCACTGCCCAACCCCGGCAAGCGTAGCTTAACCTGATGGATCGACGAGTGCGGCTGTTGTAACTTAGCCACGAGCTCCTCTAATGTAAATTAATAATATATTTAAATATATTAGAATAAAGAGAAAATATTTGATCTTTTGTATGTTTGTTTGTTATGCTTTAACGCTAAAGCGGCTGAACAGACTTGGATTATTTTTGGCATATGGATAGACCATGACCTAGGTTATTACATAGGATACTTTTTATTCCGATATTCCCACGGGTAAAACCGCGAGGCGCACCTTGTTGATAATAAACAAGGTATTTTAGATGGACAAAAAATTTGTGTGTCATTATGGACGCAGATATAACGATAAATATTTACCTATGACATTGATGGCATGTAGGTATGTCTTAAAAATACAAAAAAAAAATAGAATTGACAGCAATAATAAAGTACGTACAAAATGGTCGATTAAATGTCGATAACTTATTAGAAATAGTCTTGTACGTTATAAAACACTGCAGGGGCTCGACTAAATGACACTTAACTTTACTTATATATGACATGAAGAGTGGCCAGTTTTTAAGAGGGCCTTGACTATCATGAAAGCGTCGCTTGTAAAGTTTATTGTCAGATTAAAATTATTTATAAAAAAAAAACTGTAATTATCGAATGTCAACATAATTCTACTGGTTTTAAAGTATTTGTTTTAGAAATATTTTGTAGTAATGTCGATGGAACAGCTGTAGTAATGGCCGTGACTTAAGAGTTGTAGGTCGTAGTTGAGAACCCAGACAGGCGCTTGACTTTGTGTAAATTACTTCATCACCACTGCTCTCAAAACGGTGAAGGAAAACTTCGTGAGGAAACCGGCATGTCCTAGAACCAAAACTTCGAAGACATATGACATCTACCAACCCGCACTGGGCCCGCGTGGTGGATTACGGCCCACTCGACTCTGTTCTCCAAATATCTCCTATTAATTAACTACATTGCCTTAACATAAAATACATACTTGGATCATGTTAATTTATGAGATACTTATGCAAATTAACCTGAAGATGGGTATAATTATATGAATGTAAAAATAATTAGTGATTATACATATTAAATTTTACATAGTTTTACGATGCTAACCATTATGAGGTCTTTATACGTTTTAGACAAAATACTGGAATATGAAAAGAAATTCTTAGTTTATTTTTATTTTTTAGTATACCGTTCACTTAACGATTATTCTTTGTATTTTACCAAGGATTGCTTATCTAAACGTATCGATACTATCCTAACAAAAATAATATTATAAATGCGAAAGTGTGTTTCTTTGTTACGCTTACACGCTAAAACGGCTGAACGGATTTGGATATACTTAATATAATATAATATAATTGCATAGCACATGTGTGAGCACTATGTACCTACTTTAAAGCTACCATTTACTGGGTACGTCTTTCATTGACCTGAATGTGCCCTTGCGGCTGAGAGTATCCCTTCAAAATGGTTGAGCTAAATGGTGCTGATCCATGCGTCATGTTCGTGAACGGGCGCCGTCAGTGGGGACTGGTCATCTCTTAGCTGCCAAGGCTTATTTCGAATTTATTTAATTTTTGAATTGTTTTTGCTTTATTACGGACGCTTTTAACGTGCACGTCTCTCTACATTGTTCTCACATGTATAATTACAACATGAATGATGTAACCAATATTTTGTAACAATATTCTGATTTAAAAGAGTGTCCGTGGAGTTTCTTGCCCGTTCTTCTCCATAGGAACCTACTACGCGTTGGAATGGGCAACTAGCTTCATATTTCTGACTGACCGACCTCTTGACAAGTCAAAAGTGCCTGTAATTGGTTTATTTGAAATAAATGCTTTGAGTTTTGAGTTGATGAAATTTGGCACCTGGACAGACCATGACTTGGAAAAGGACATAAGTTACCTTTTTTTTCTTCCCGATATTTCCACGGGATCGAGACTTATGCGGGTGAAAACGCGGGGTGCACCTAGTAATAATATAATAAAGCTGAAGTTTCTTTGTTTTAATACGCTAATCTCTGGAATCCGTCGGATTTGTTTTTTTTTTATTCATTTTATTTTGTTATTTCACTATATGCTGCACCGGTTGACGTCATCTCTGTCTCGCAGGGTCGCAGCATTATGCTGAGCGATGGCCGTTTTGCGTGGAAGTGACGCATATTTTCCCCCAAATTGTTTATTTTCGTGTTTTGTTCTTACCTTGCGACATGTGTACCGCAATTAAACGTATTTTCTTTTTTTTGCATTTAATAGCCCGATTCTTGAGGAATGTTTGAGACTATTTCGCATTACGCTACGCCCCTTAGGAGCCGAGCAAAATGAAAAAAGCTAAGCGAAAACGAAGAAACAAATAGCGCGGGCGGGCGAAGTTCTCAAAATTATTTATAAATGATCCGATTTCAAATCAATTAAACTGCTGGTGAAGACGCGGGGCACAGCCAGTTTTTAAAAAACCCCATAAAAATTTAAAACATTTTATTCCTTTTAACATTATTGAATTAGCATTCAAATCACGTCAAGGTTAAAGTCAAGGTCACAGGAAGGTCATGAACTTAGGCTAAGATACATCCAGAAATACCAACAAAAATACCCTTTGATTTTTTTTTACGTTTTACTGACTTTATTTTCATTTTGTTACAGATACAATGTTCACAAAGAATTCCTGAAAATCAACACAAATGTACCAAAAAACGAACATCAGTCATCAATATGCTTCACACATATAAACTATGGCGGCACAACACAAAGAGACATTTGAAAATGGAACGCCATTTATAGGGCTGCGCGGGCGCAGGGCTGATTCCGAATTCAAATATAGAACGGAAAGGCGCCGGAAATGGGCTCGGCCGGATGTCGGCGTTCGCTTCCTGTCGTTCTTCGTCTTGATTGTCGGTTGCCATGGTTACCAAGAACAGAGGTTTGCCATGGAACCACAGGATCAGGTATGTTTTCAATTGTCGATAAACAAATAAATGGTGCTATAAACAAATGTTTCTTAGCAGGGTTTTGTGTGCTGTAAACAAATCTTTTTAGGGCTAAATTCGATGAAGAACGAGTATAGAGAACGGATTTCGCAATAAAAAAAAATCCGGCATGTATGTAATGTTTTTACCCGACTACCCCAGAAGGAGGGTAATGTTTTTCGAGAGTAAATACTCGTATGTTCTTTGATACACTCTGTAGCTTGAACGACTTCATGGATTTTAACTGAAATATTTTGTATCTTTTGTTTGTCCCGCGCCTGCAATACCAAAATTCTATACATTGTAATGCTTGTTTTACTCTTCAGTTATTTGTTTTTGCAGTCGAGTTTTGCGTTTTTTACTAGCTTCTGCCCACGACTTGTTAAATAATAAATAAGTCAGTGTGTGAGGAATAAAACATCCGTACTACGTACGTTTGTAGTTTTGTTCTCATCAGCCAAAATATACAGAGAGTCAGGACTGGTAACGCGGGAGCAAGCGACGTACAGTTGTTGCAGTGACTAAGAAGAGAAGGAGGTACTTTAGGATTTTGCATCATTATCTTGCCTTTACCCCTATTTATTTGTGATCGGCCCAGCATTCCATCTTCTTCAATAGGTATTTTTCTGTTAGTTGACATCTCAGTAGTTACCCCCTTTCTAACCATTTCATCTTTCTCACATTTAGTCTTTTTGTATGAAGATATACTAGGTAATTTTCCAATTTACTAAATAATTTAAATGTATCAATCACGTCTTGTATATAAAAAAAAAAGCTATTACATAACTGTTAAATATACAGTTCATCAATAATCATTAAAAAGTTCAATAAAACAGCTTTTAAGTTAAATGTATAACGCCATTAAAAATTAATTAAAAGTTAACATTGCTGACAGATATCTTAGGTTAATTAATTTTATGACTAGCCGTGCTAATCTCAAAGTGAAAGATAAAATAGCCAGGTTTGAAAGTATCGCGTGGGGTTCTAAGATTTTTACTTAATTACGGAAAATCAAAAGGAGGGATATTTATAAGGAGAAGCGTAAACGAGGGTCCATGGAGTTTCTTGCCCGTTCTTCTTCATAGGAACCTACTGCGCTTTGGAATGGGCAACTGACCGGCTGGTCAGTCAGAACGATGAAGCTAGTTGTCCATCTCAGACTCCTTGACAGTTCAAAAGTGCTTGTAAATGTTTTAATTGAAATAAATGCTTTGAGAGTTTGATCATGACTACTGAAGTAATTATTAAAAGATGTTAATTGGTCAGTAGCTGCGCCCCGTGGATTCACCCGCGTAAGTTTCAACCCTGTGAGAATATCGGAATAAAAAGTACCCTATGTCCTAATCCAGGTAATGGGGTACCCATGCGCCAAATTTCATCCAAATCTGTTCAGCCGTTTTAGCGTAAAAGCGTTACAAACAAACACTACTTCACTTTCGAATTTATAATCTAAAATCAGGATTGTAAATCATTGAAGTCTGCGGGATCCTACAAAAGCAATATGAATCCCCATCAGAAAATTTACACTGAAATTGGGAGAAACATCATAACTTAAAAAAATGGGTAGACAAGTAAACGCTTAGTTACAATACTAAGCGTTTACTTGTCTACCCATTTTTTTACATGCCTACATAAATTGCCTGCAAATTTTCGTACATTCTTGTGCAGATTGACAAAAGTAAAATTGCAAATACGCGTACTTACAATGTTATTTTAACTGCGTTCGGCGCTTGACGTGGCAACACGTCGTGTCCGGGTTCGCAACAAATCAATCATCATCCTGAGGATGCCTCGTTGAGAGGTGAAACACGTGTCGATTTCTTACAGGGTTCTTTATGACTCTTTAAGAATAGTTAAGCGGATTAGGTTACTAAATATTATGTCGTCTATTGTATTTTATAATGGATTTCCGCAAAGTCACGCCTGTGTCAATGAACTGATAAACTAGTTTAATAGGATACGTGTATCTTATTTTGATTGCCTCGTTGGTCCAGTGGTCGCAAGCGCTACTGCTGAGCATGAGGTCCTAAGTTCGATTCCCAGGTCGGGGTAAGTGTTATTGGGCTTTTCTATCAGGAATTTCTCAGTAGCAGCTCGAAGTCTGGATTTGTGCCCGGTTGATGACCATAGGCTCGTCCCCTATTACATGGGACTTAAACATAACTGGTGAACTGCTCAACCTTTCGGGGAAATACGTCGTGATGTTATGTTACATTTATGTTTTTGATTTTTATTGTAGGTATAGCAAAGATTCTGAAAAGTCAGAATATACCTACCAATGCCGCCCATGCGCATGTGACCGCCCGTATTTTTCTGTATATTCATGAATAATTATCTAAAATTATCTTTAAGGATCAAGGGGGGTCAAGTTGTTTTTTTGGTTTTTCTTATATTTTTTTTTTTTTTTTCAAAAATCCCCTATTCATTTATAGACTTATGTACACATGTATTTTGTAAATAAATACACATTGTTTTTTGAAAAAAATGTCTTCACCTTCGGTTTTTTTTCAGTTTTTTTTTCAAAAATCCCCTATTAATTTATGGACTTACACTTGTATTTCGTAAATAAATACAGATTGTTTTTTTGAAAAAACCTCTCTTACGTCAACGTCAACGTCTTAACCTTCGGTTTGTTTTCATAGTCAACAAATTTTAATAAAAAAATAAAAAAAAGCCGATAAAATAACTCATAAGCTTTTAGAAATAATAAACGGAATCCAAATCGAGCCAATAACATCGGAGATATGGCAAACACTACTCAAATGAAAAATTTAATAACATGAAATATATTAAAGATTTTTAATGTTATTCAGAAAAATGCGGTATGCTCATAGGCGACATTGTATGTAACTTAGCACGCGACATTTCTTAAAAACCTTGCTGACCCCATTAAACAGCGAGTAAAGATAACTTTAATTTAATTAATAGCTAAAACAACACAGCGACACATTAACGAGAGTTTTACGGCAGTTTTACGACTTTTCGTTTATCAATTCTATTTTTATGATGGTCATAGGGTTATTGATCTAAATGGTATTTGCCGTAAGATATTCTTTTTAATTTACATATTACGCAAACCCAGTTGTGGCAAAAATAGTAATAAAAGCATTCGAATAATAAACAATGCAAGTATAATTATTAAGCAAAAAAAAAAAATTTCGTTATTAAAAATATACGTATATATATAATTCCATGTATGGATATTTTTAGTATCTCTGTATATTAAAAAAAAACAATATTTAAATACAATAAACATATTTCAACTTTCAAAACTTAAGAAAAATCTAAATAATAAATTGCTCTCACGTGCCATTTAATCAGACCACAGATAAAGTAAATCAGTATACCATAAATTATAAAAAAGATAATAATCTGTCAGATATTTTATTATAATTATGTAGACGCCTATCCTTAAATCAATGTTTCATGAATATTGATACAGTAGATTAGCAGAATCTTGATACACGAACTTACATCCATAATGTAGATACGATTATGGTGTGACCAGATACAATAAACATGGAGAGGCGACAGTTTTTAAATAGTTTGAATGTGTAAACAAGGTATTCTGGTTATTTATTTAAGCTATACGAGGAAAGCGATTTATAAGCTGGATAAATGATTATTTTTGTATTCAAACTCAAAACATATATTTCAAGTACCTAAACCATTAACATTTATTTGTTCCGTGTAATGCCGGACGTAAAGAATAGTACCACCCCATTTCTTCCCGTGGGTGACGTAAAAGGCGACTAAGGGACTCACTAGAGAATGGGCAGCAGCGTTCTCTGTGCATTTTAACGCCATACTGCGATCGCCAACCCGCCTGCCAAGCGTGGCGATTATGGCAAACCATTTGGGGGAGGCCTATTAGATGTTCAGCAGTGACACATTTAAATTGCCAAGGAGTTGGTCAGTCAGTCAGTCTGCTGGATGCGGGAAGCACAGAATCGGTCGAAGTGGCGGTGCTTGGGGTAGCCCTATATTCAGCAGTGGACGTCTTTTGGCTGAATTGATGATGATGATGGTAAGTCGGACGGTTAATGATGTTCATTCTAAAGTGTAGGTTTTATGGAGAAGAACGGGTAAAGAAACTCCATTTTGAGTGCTTGATGCCACCCACCACTCTGTAACTATTTGAAACCATGGTAACTGATAATTATGATTAATATCTTTTCTTAAATAAAATCTGCACGAATGGTTGTTTAGATACATTAAGTTTTAGGGTAAATACTCTCACATTACATCACGCCTTATTAACGCGGAGGGTTGGGCAGAGGTGTACCTATAGTACACCCACATTTCGCCAGTTATGTTTAAGTCCCATGTAATAGGGGGCGAGCCTATTGCCATCAACCGGGCATAAATCCAGATTCCAGGCTGCCACTGAGAAATTCCAGATAGAAAAACCTAATAACACTTTGTTCGACCTGGGAATCGAACCCAGAACCTTATGCTCAGCAGTAGCGCTTGCGACCACTGAACGATCGAGGCAGTTGGTTAAATACTCTCAAGTTCTAACAATCCTCGTAGTACGTGGAAACACTTTGTCTAAAGAGTAGAAATCTAACTACCACATAAGATTTGTATCGTAATCACTGAGCTTCACCATTATATGGTAGTTACTCGCTTGATTGGAGAGAAAGTGAGCAGATAGTACCTAAGTACTACTTGAGTACCTCTCTTCTCTTCCAATCATGAGTGAAAACGTCTATGTACTTATTACCAATTTCACCAATGATACTGAACGCGATTAGTAAATCTAAACCGCGCTCAGTGTCATTACTCTATTACAATAATGACAGTGACAGCTCTTAAGCGCGGTTTAAGCGCCTGTCACACTGGGAACGAAGCTAATTCGTTTAGCTTCGCTCATGTAGCTACTGCCTGTTTGAATACTTCGCACTATGAACCGAAGTCTTATTCATCTCTTCTTATCTTGTGGTTAGTGGTGACTAACCTGGTGTCAGACTTTAATGCCACCTTTGGGCCTCTGACTTGGCTTCACATGCCGTCGAGAAATATCTCTTGGCAGTTGCCTCACGATGTTTTCCTTCGCCGTTTTTAAAGCAAATGATAATTATACAATACGCACATAAATCCTAAAAGACAGAGGTGCGTGCTTTGGGTTCGAACTCGAGACCTATGGTGATGTGGCAGTCTTAGCAATAGTTATCACTGCTCTAAACCGAAGTAAGAAAATACTACCTAAGTTATATGCTGATCGCGTTTAGTTTCATTGGTGAAAGTCGATCTGAAATCCGAATGAAATTGAACGCGTTCAGCACATCTAAACGCATTCAAGAGTTGTTAGTGAACAATAATCCATAACAATTTTGACAGCTCTTGAACGCGTTTTAGAAATGCTGATCGCGTTCAGTTTCATTGGTGAAATTCGCTCTTTATCATTTATCTAAGCCAGATAAGGTAGGAAGAAGCAGCCGCATTTAAAAATAGATGGCTACGAAAATAGCACGCGTGACTTGGGTAGCATAAAACGTAGGGTGACTTTTACGGGGGATTGTGGTGTCTTAAAATAATACATTAAGTGTAGACCCTGATCTTTCTGCAACGTTCACGAAACAAAAATAAATGGCTGCCCAAAATATGTACACTACACTCAAGGAAAAAAACCGCCCAAGTGCGTGTCGTGTCGGACCACGCACAATGAAGGGTTCCGGAGTTGGGATGAGTTTTGATGCTTTGTAGTTGAAAAACATGCTCTCGTACACGATATACGTTATGGTCAAGTCTCCAACTGCAAATATAAGTTTATAATCGCATAAAAATATTTTTTATGTGATAAAACTACAGTTTAACAATTTTCGGACTTTTTCCTTTACTTGTGCTGTGAGACCTTGGTTTCTGCTCAATTTCATGATTCTAGGTCAACGGGAAGTACCCTGTAGGTTTTGATTTTGTTTGCGAGTATCAAAATATGTCCGATGACCGTATTTTTTTATTGTGTTGACTTAGAAGCTTGATTTTTTTAGAACTTCAACTGACCCTAGCATGTACGTATTTGATATTAATTTTAGCTTGATACCTTCACGCGTTCCTGAAAAAATCGGTCTTAACAGACTGACAGACAGACAAACGGACAACGAAGTCATCATATAAAGGTTTAATTTTTTCCTTTTAAGGTACGGAACCATAAAAAGAGAATAAATATAGGTCTAAATTACCATAACTTGCACTTAAAGTTATTAAAACTCGGTAACACTAAAATTATGTCCACAAATTATAAACTCAAGACCATATACCGGTTTTATGGGGTTTTCTTTGTCCCACTTTTCCCTTTTAGCTCGGATTGTACAACAGAATAAATTTAAATTTATAATTGTCATACTGATTTACATTGGCATTTTGTTAGTCTGTGGACGCAGCTCATATCTTTCTATTAGCATCGGATGCCGAAATTCAGTATTTAAGGAATCTATATCTTTGTATATAGTTCGTTCGACATACATAGTAATCGGTAAATGAATACAAATTGCTGGTTTACTGATTCTCTAATCTTTTCATCTGTTTATCTGTTAATTTCTTGAATGCTTAGCGTCTTCCTCGTGTTTTGTCGGCAACGTTCGGGTATTCAATATAGGCGCCTGTATACATTTTTTATGTTGAGATAAATATTTAAAAAATGTGTTGTTTATACTTTATTAGAAAACCGCCCCTCTTCGCACGGTTTTTACGACTTGACAAAAAAACATCGTGATTTATTTATTAACCGACTTCCAAAAAGGAGGTGGTTCTATGTTCAACTGTACTAATATGTTAATGTTTGTAAATATGTGAGAACCATGTATCTAACACTTAAGTACCTAATTCATTTATCTGTTGTTGCTTTTTTCTTTTTAATTCTTTTTACCTATTTAATTGTGTATAGTAATTTTATTTTTTTATTTTAGATTCATCGTCTTACATATAATTATATAACTAATGTACTTACATATCAAAATCAATCTGCCTAGCCTTTTCCCAACTATGTTGGGGTGGGCTTCCAGTCTGGAGCGACTGCCTATCTGACCTCCACAACCCAGTAACTGGGTAATACGATACCCCTTGGTAAGACTGGTTGTCAGACTTTCGGGCTTCTGACGACCCGTAACGACTGTCACAGATCCACGAATGACAGCCGAATGACCAACGGCTTAACGTGCTTTCCGAGGCACGGAGGAGTCTCGGTATGTAAAGATGGTCACCCATCCACAGACCAACCCCGGCAAGCGTAGCTTAACCTGATTGATCGACCCGTGCAGCAGTTATTACTTAGCCACGAGGTCCTCATAAACTAATGTACTTACATATATAAACAAAATATCGTAAAACATTTTAAAAGAGTAACGGTGGAGTTTCTTGCCCATTCTTCTCCATACGAAAACTACCTTTTGGAAGGGGTGACTAGAAACATTTTTTTTTGTTGTAATTTTTGACGTTCAAAAGTGCCTTGCATGGGCCTATTTGAAATAAATGATTTGACTTTGACTTTGATTTTGACAACTTTATGTATATTTATAAATAAAAGTGCTATGTAAATAACAGGGATATGAACTTATGATCATATCATCCACATAGACTAAGTGGGAAAAATACGTATTCATTATTGAAGCTAAAAAACTATCCAAGCAAAGTTAATAAAATTAATATATGACCACCTCGAGAGCATACCCTTTTAACAAATTAAACATTTTCAAAATCGGTCCACAATAAAATTGACGGAGAAATCGGTGAACATACATGTATAAACAACAACTATGTACTGTGTATTTGTTACAAAAGTAGTTAACTCTGCAATTAGCATTTTGCTTTTGTTATATTTTTGTTGTTATTTGCCAATGTCACAAGAGTGCTAAGAGTAATTACGTAATATAGTCTTTGGTCCGAGGCCTTGACATCAACCAATGAACAACATTATTTTAATTTTATTTATTGATTGAATAACAGGGCCTTTGGCTACTTTTTTTACTTTTTTTGCTTTTTTACGTGCGTTTTGTTTGTGCAGTAAGTAAACAATTTTTCGTTCTTTTTTCATTCTTTTATAAAAAAAAGAGTAAGTGTATGTGTGAGTTTAATAATAATGTATTTTACACATGAACCTGCCAGAATAAATGTTCTAAATTATGGTGAAAACCGTTTCAAAATCCGTTCTACTCAAAGGATTTTGATGCGGTTTTCACCATAATTTAGGAGAACAAAGTGGTCACACAAACATACACTAAAAGCGACTTTCATTTATAAATAACTTGTATAGATCCAGCTGCTCTAACTTACTTAGTAGGGTCAGCAAGTTCGGTAAATAATTCGACTGGTAAGAGTGGAACGATATTTACGACATCGAAAGAAAGAAGGAAAGAAAGAATAATGTTTATTTGGACACAGTTCGTAAAACACAAAATACAAAATAAATAAAGTGAAAATAATATTTTAACAATAATACTAGTAGTGTGTCCGTGTTGTGTGTGTGTGTGTCTTTCAAGTCTCGGTATACTGTATTTGTGTTACTCTGTGGCACTATTAGAACTATAGTGACAGAGGCATATAAAACGTAGCACTTTGTTTAAAACTATGACGCTAACGAGTTAAGTTTTCAGGAAGAAAATACAAACAATTTCTGTTCCATTTTTATTTCTGGTTGATAGTGCTTATACTGTTAAACACGCATATTAAAAAACCGGCCAGGTGCGTGTCGGACCACGCACAATGAAGTGTTCCGTAGTTGGGATGAATTTATCTCAAGAAAAAACTTAACATTTAGTTGAAAAACATGTTCATACTTTGTTCATAGTTTAACTTACATTTGCAGTTGGAATCTGCAAATATAAGTTTGTATGCACAATATTGAGTAATTTACCATGTTATTTTAAGACCATGGACTTCTATAGGTTTTCCTGTAATCTATAAGCATAGAACCATTCTCTGTATATTTTTCACGATTTTAGGCTCAGTACTTTCGGAGATAATCATCTACATATTTTCTTAAATATCTTTAAAGGTATTTATTTTAAAATTGAAAAAAAAAACTTTTAGATCCTTGCAATATTACACGTCCATGTCGGGGTCACAGAAAGACATATGTGTACCAAATTTCAACTCAATCGGTCCATTCGATTTGGAGCAAATTGGCTGTGTCAGACGGACAGACAGACAGAGACACACGAGTGATCCTATAAAGGTTCCGTTTTTTCCTTTTGAGGTACGGAATCCTACAAGGTTGTCAAAACCATGGTATAATAATATACTTCGCCAGGTATAGCATTCCGAGACTCAGTGGTCATGTGGGTAAGACATAAGTCTACGTCATCACATCATCTGTGTTACCAGAAGTTTGTAGTCATATCTCCCCAACCACCTTTGTTACCTGTGCGAATCCGAAAAAACAATGAGGTTTTAATTAACAATTACGTTGGTTTATGTTTAAATTGAATTCTTTCGTTTGATTAGACACACGAAACGACAATTTGAAAGATTTGTACATATTTTTTAACAGAATGGTGGTTGAAAATCTTTCCTTAATCGTGTTAACATCGTAGTGGCAACTGGATAGTGACGTAAGCATGTGTTAGTTCCGGAATGCCAGACCTTCTTTTTTAAACCATGGTCAAAACTACCGTACAGTAAAGAAACCGTGCTGTTTACAATGGGCTTTACGAACCCGCGCTGCACGAATACTGACAAATGCGTACACTGACTGGACAGGTCCACTCAATGTGTGCTGTTCTTTCCTCAAAAGACCATTTCAGACACCAATCTACATGTTCCTCATATGTCCTGACCAAGATTATGTCTGGACTTTAAAAGAGACTGCGACCTCTGAGTTTGTTTCGGCCTTTCTTCTCAGAGTAGTCAGATAGGAAACGTCAACCTCATCTAGTTTAAAAAAAATATGATTGACGTTTAAAAATGGTTGTACAAAAAAAACATTAATTATTTAACCTAAAATCCATTTAATTTAAACTAAATATGGAAGGTCCCTAGCATAGTTGAAGAAACATTTTAACGAAAAACTATTCAATACCAAAAAACCACGCTTGGATTCAAAGTCCCGCTGCGTTCAGATAAAAACCGGGCTCGTTACAGTCTCTTTAGAAAACCGCACTTAACATGGTGCTTTCACAAGATTGCATTTGTGTACTAAGTAATGACATACGACGTCTGAAATAACAGTGAGGGTTCTTGTGTTGTAAGAGATATTATTCAGACAATTGTACACTGAGGTCTTAGAAAGGAAAGATGTAACAATTTAACAAAGCTGTTTATTTAAAACGACTTGCGCTCCGCGGTTTTACCAGCATAAGTCTCGATTCCGTGTGAATATCAGGATATAAGATATTCTATGTCCTTCTCCAGGTCATGGTCTACCCATGTGCCAAATTTCATCGAAATCGGTTCAGCCGTTTTAGCGTGAAAGCGTTACAAACAAAACAAACAATCAAAAAAATAAACAAACTCACATTCGCATTTATAATATTAGTTAAAAAAGAAAAATTGTTTATTGTGCACAAACAAAACGCACATTTAAAGACAAAAATACACACATACAAAAGTACCCAAAAGCCTCGTATTCAACCAATAAATAAAAAATTGACAATGTTTATTTGTGTTCATTGGTTGATGTCAAGGCCACGGACCAATGATAATATTGCGTAATTACTCTTGCGACATTGGCAAATGACAAAAAAATCATAAAAACTAAATGCCGATTGCAGAGTTAACTACTTTAGGTTATTCGGATAGCTCATGATCTTAAAGAGGTGCGATAAAGAATATGAAATAAAATGTTAATCAAATGATTAACATTACCATAATATTGACAGTAGCATAGTAAATACTATATTATTGTAATCTTTCTAGCTTTAACCCGCGAAATTTCGCGAAATTATTTTTTTTTTTTTTAGTTTCATTGTTATATTCTTTCATTAACCGACTTCCAAAAAGGGTTTATGGTTATAATTATGTTCGGCGCGTAAGTATTTTTTTTTTTTGTTATGTCCGCCGATTTATCCCTCAATTATGGACCGATTTTGAAAATTATTTTTTGGATGAAAGTGTATGCTTCCCGAATTGGTCCCATATAAATTTTATTAACTTTGCTTGGATAGTTTTTGAGTAAGCTCCAATAATACGATTTTTTCCCATTTAGTATATGTGGATGCTATGATGATAACTTCCTGTGACGGTTATTTACATAGCAGGTACTGGTATTCAAATTTGTTTGGGATGGTACCACAACTAAAAAGAGAAAAATAAAAACTTTTTACAAATAAAAAAACAACCGACTTCCGAAAAAAAGCACTACAAAGTGAAAAATTACTTTAATTTCGGAAGCCGGTGGCAAAAAACGAAAATTCAAAACCAAAGACACCGACTTCCGAAATTAAAGTTATTTTTCACTTTGTAGTGTTTTTTTTTTTTAGCTGCATCTCGGTAGTCACCCCCTTTCTAACCATATCATCTTTCACATAGTCCATCCATCGTTTCCCGATATATAATATAGTCTTTATATAGTAGAAATAGGGTTCAATTTGACTCATCATCTTGCTGTGTGATGAGTAAAATGACGAGTACAAATATCCATCTACTAACCATACACGTATTTTCTAGATGATTTAGTTGCAACTGCATTTTACAAAAGGCCACACAGAATTCTTAAAAAAACAAAAGACAAACGATTCGTCATAATTCCTTTTTTAAATTTAATGTTCATTGTTCAGTAATCGATTTTCACCCACCATTACGAAATAAATCGGAACAACGGTTGCAATACATTGAAACATATCAAAACTCATAGGTTAATCAATTTGATTATAACATTATCCACAAATTGCATGTGATTTTGCAATAATAATGCCACTATTACACACAAATTTTGAACCGACAATAATTAATTTTAATCCCATAATGGAGCAGTGAATGCAATTTTGTAAATTTTCTTAATGACTACATTTATTTTAATACGATCAGTTTCGATAAGGCCTTGGGTTGAACGATGGTTATTTTTAAAACTTGAATTCGGTACGTACCTCTCGATTTTAAAATCGATTACGTATGTTTAATCTTATTAACAGATGATCCAATTATCGTGTTCGTATCGAATGTAACTGGATTTATAACTTGGTTTTCGCCGAGGTACAAGAAATAAGTTCTATTACGAGTATATTTTTTGAGTGTAATCGATAAACTTCAAGAAACGAATAGGAGATTATGTAAGGATAAATTAATGAAAACCATTACATTACCCGAGACGTAACCGGTCTTCTTCTTTTCGTGTGGTTAGTGAGTTGAGAACCTGGTGTTTTATAGCCGCCCATGGGCCTCTGACTTGGCTTCACATGCCATCGTGAAATTTCTCTCAGGCATGCCGGTTTCCTCACGATGTTTTCCTTCACCGTTTTTGAAGCAAGTGATAATTATACAATACGCACATGAATCCGAAAAGTCAGAGATCCGTACCTTGGGTTTGAACTCGAGACTTATGACTTGGCAGTCTGATGGTCACACCTTCACGCTATCACTGATAGTAACCAGTTCAAAATATGTACAATAATAAATTTCTTGTGAAAAACGAAAAAAAAGAGGGTTTGTACTTATGACCAAGGGATAGAAGTTATGACTTTAGCCTACGCGAGCGTCACCGGCCCGAAGGTGACGTTTCAGTTTCGTTCACTGTTCAGAAAAAGCGCAAAGTGCGCCTAAAACAGTTTACATTTTACTTTAAAAAAAACCGGTCAAGTGCGAGTCGAATTCGAGTAAGTCACTAATAAATTCGTACTCGGAGGGTTCGGTACCACCCATAGAAATATAAATAACAGGAGAAGTGGTATGGGGGCGTGTCTGTGTCCGCGCGTCTTGATCACAATGCTCATGCCTCAGGCAAATGGCCGTCTCCGCTAACTAGTGCGCTTTCGAGCGCGATCGTGATAACATTTAAGAATACCGTGTTGTTCAGTGGTTTCTTGTAAAAATCGAAGCTAAACTATAAACTTTATAAATCGTAGAACCACTTTTCATAAATCAGCACAAGTATTTTGCTATATTTGTGTTGAAAATCATGAAAAACAACAAATCGTAAAATATTTCTTGCCTTTACTACGTTATTTTTGTTTTCATATATCACAGCGACTGTACTTTTATTGTAGTAAATACATTGCTTCTTTACCACTACCAAAGTATGTCGCTAAGTAACTGGACAAGCAATGTAAAAATTATAAAACGATATTTACTTTAAGCGGTTGCATCGTTAGTACGGCCGCAGCGTCTTGTGACGGATTAGTGATGTGGTTGTGCAGATCCACTAACGTAGGCTATCGACAATAATGTCGATTGTCGTATGAATTTATATTACTATTAAAGTTTATTCTTCAATTTGTCAACAGTTATAGCCTGATTGGAAGACCGATGTGAAATCTTGTTTTATACTCATTTAGATTTTCTCATAATGTTGTTATTTTTTTGGTTTACTTAATATTTCTTTTTTTTACTTACTTATTGTTTATTTATATCATCTTATTATATGTATATCGTTTTTTATTTATAATTTTTTCAGCAACTTCCAATAATTTTAATACAATAATAAATGGGAGAATCGATAAGTTTCCGATTTAGTCAATCACTAGCGTATATGTAAAATAAATGGCTTTTGCACAGCACAACGATAGCGAACGATGTTTTCGTGTGGGTGAGTTGTACGGTGCATGGTAAATGCACGCTGTGTTTGATGAGATAAGGTTTATAATTGATTATGTAGTACGTTCTGATTTGTAAATTGCAAGTGTGAGCGGGGCCTCGTATTTATTGGGTTTACTGATCGCATGTGTGATCGCAGGCTAGAGAGTAGGGATAGATAGAAGACATTGGGTTTCGATACATTTTCAACTACCGGGCATATCTCCTTCTTTCTTATATCTATGGTACCACCGTACAATATTTAGCAAAAAAAAAAAACGCCGAAAACAACAAGTTTCTTGTATGAGGACCCTCATACAAGAAACGTGTTGTTTTCGGCGTTTTTTCCCTCTAATTTATAACTTTATTTAATTTTTATCAAAAGTCATTTATTCAAACTAGGCCGAGAATCAGCACTTTTCGAACGGCAAAATTACATAAGACAGTCCCCCTAAACGCCCGCCCTTCACCACCTTCTAATGCGTTAGCTGGGAAGAAGTGGCGCAACAAACTCCCCAGCAGCACAGCTGTCTGTTCAGTTAGAAAAAAAATGATTCTATAATAGTATGCAAAATAATTTCCATTACGCAACACAAAACATAATTTAAATTATTAGCCATATGTCAGCTAGCATTATTTGTTGTTATAATAGCAATCTGTAAAAATTTCAACTGTCTACCTATTACGGTTCATGTGACGCTGACAGACAGACAAACAGACAGCGGAGGCTTAGTAATAGGGTTCCGTTTCGCACCCTTCGGGTACGGACCCTAAAAACAGGGTTAGTAAAACAATACGAACCCTAATTGACATCTGTTAATTATTACAGACTATCTTCTACCTCATTTTCAAGCTACTTCAATTTTCTCCAACTTTAACTCTTCGTTTCCTTCCACAGAGTGCCATAGTCGGGTCGCGAGTGACTCTGCCATGCCGTGTCGAGAACAAAGTGGGGAACCTCCAGTGGACGAAGGACGACTTCGGCCTCGGCATGAACCGAAACCTCAGCGGATACGACCGATACGTTATGATTGGGAGCGACGAAGAAGGTATTTATTACTTTTTAACCGGTTTCCAAAAAGGAGGAGCTGCTATGTTCGTAGCGTATGTTTTATTTTTTTATGTATATACAATAGACGACGTGTATTTAGTAATCTAATCCGCTGAACTGTTCTTAAAGAGTCATATAGAACCCTGTAAGAAATCGACACGTTATTCACTTCTCAACGTGGCATCCTCAGGATGACAATTGACTTATTGCGAACCTAGACCCGACGTGTTGATACGTCAAATGTCGAGAGCAGTGTATTATATAATGTAATGGATTTCAGCAAAGTCACGCCTGAGTCGATTAACTATTTTTTATGTATATCCACCGATTTTTCCGTCAATTGTGGACAGATTTTGAAAATTCTTTTTTTGTTTGAAAGGGTAGGTATGCTCTCGAAGTGGTCCCATATAAATTTTGTTAACTTTGCTTTGATACTTTTTGAGTTAGCTTCAATAATACGTATTTTTCACACTTAGTCTATATGGATGGTAAGATAAGTTCCTGCCACTGTTATTTACATATCAGATAGTGGTATTCGAATTTGTGTGGGGTATGTACAACTAAAAAGAGAAAAATAAAATCTTTTTACAAAAAAACTTCACTATGTAGTGTTTTTTTTTTTGGAAGACATTTGTTTTTTTTTTGTTAAAGGTTTTTTAGTTTCTATAGCCGATATCAGAGGCACTTCCCTCGAGTAAATGTTCATATACATTTGTTTTATTCCACGTTCATACGACACAGACACAATTAAATGAAAGATCATTTGCTCCTTTCATTACATTTTTCGATCATTTTTTAGCGGTACGCCTACGAATGAAAGATGCCTAGTGCCGAAATACAACATGATATATATACAATATATAATACGCATGAAAGACAAAAGTGGACACAAAGTGAACCGTCTGATATCTGCTTTTAGGACTGTTCAGACTGAGGCGATTACCGAGAGAATCCTGCGCAAATGTTTTCAATGAGTAGGAAGGAGGTCATGCATCTATTCGCGCTAGATTGAGCAATCAACTACCAGCAGAAAAATGGAGCAATTGTCCTTCTCTGGATATTTTTTTTTTGTTCAAGTAACTTGAAGGTTTTCAGGTTTTCCCCAAAATATTCATAAAACTGAAATATTTAGCACAAAATGTTTCATAATGCAATAAAAGAAAACATTCGCTTTGGTCATCGCTACGCATTTCGTCTATGACTCACATGTAAATAAAAACGCACTTTTAAAACATAGCAACGTGTTTATACAACGTTTTATAAGCTTTATTGTGAGTTGAATAGAGTTGGAAGTTGAGTAATAGAGTAAAAACATTGTATATTCACAAGAACAATTTTATCTTTTAGGGTTCGGTTGTGGGAAAGATGAAAATAGTTTCTGTTTTAGTGCATTTATGTACTATCGAAAAAATACAATGGCTAGTAGTAATGGATTTTTTTGTAAACATTTAAATAAAAAAATAGAACAGTCAGAATCTGATCCTTTTTGAAGTCGGTAACAAATGGAAATGACTTTATTCAAATAACAAAAAAATTACCTGGAGATTATTTAGAAAGTGTTTTCTGTAGGTGCACTATCCCACTGCAAAATTAAAAAAAGAAAAAAAAAAATTACCAACTCTTTTATCTAAATATTTTATAAACTTTCCAAACTGCGCAACAGTTTGTCGACAGGATTAGCGCTCGTTTTAAAACATTTGGTATAAAATATCCAATTGAACATCTAAGTAGGTAGATACAGATAATTTAAATGGACGTTAAGAATATTTTAGTTCAGTGTCCCAGTGTTCAGTATCTGTAGAATTTGCGTATTTCATTTTAATCTTCTCCAACAGTTTTTCCCAACCGAAACCGAAGCAAATAATTCTAAGCAACAGTTTTTATTCCTCACCTCACCCACCTTTTCAAAATAAATTCAGTCATACAGAACCCACTCCCAAATTCACGTCTCCCTACACACCATTAAAAAAAAACGTGATTATTTGGCACAACAGTTCTCGCCCAGAAAAATATAACTCACCGAGATATTTAGGTAAATTGCTAGGCAAGCTGTATATTTGGTCTAGAAAAAGGTTAGACTCGCACCTGTTATCTAGATAAATGCTGGTATTTGGCACAGGGTCGAGGGTAAGTGCTAAGATACTGTAATAGCTGGGATACAGAAAAATAATCGGTTTTGAAATCTAAGTCAGAAAATAGTACAAACAAAAATAGTCAAAAAAAAAAATTGTATGTTTATTTGTAACGCTTTCACGCTGAGACGGCTTAACGGATTTGGATGAAATTTGGTAAACAGGTAAACATGACGTGGATTAGGGCATAGGATACTTTTTATGCCGGCAGTATGTTCCCGTGATAAATTGATAAATACCAACCTGCATTGCACAATATACGGGTGATTTTAAATTCTCTAAAAGTTAGGTAAGTAGTATACTTGAGAAAAAATTTTGTCACAATATGTTTGATCTATAAATTGTTAGAGCGATGCCACACGGGCGTTGCCAATGCGTTGCGTCGTCGCAGAGCAGTGATTTCGACGCAGTGAGTACCACACGAGCGCTGCGCTCCATTGTCGCTCCGTCGTCTCACCGCAGCAAATTCTCTTGTACAGTCCAGAAGACTTCATTAATGAGTGCAGGTACTCAAAACACTCAAAATCAGCCTATAATATTCCCATTCCTGGGACACAGGCCTCCTCTCTGTGGGAGGGAGTGGGCCGTAATCCACCAGGCGGGCTCAGGCGCGGGTTGGTGGATGTCACATGCCTTTGAAGTTTTTGGTTCTCGGACATTCCGGTTTCCTCACGATGTTTTCCTTCTCCGTTTTGGGAGGAGTGGTGATGAAATAATTTACAAACAAGTTACTAAAAAAAATAAAAAACCCGACTGCAAAAAAACATAACTGAAAAGAGAAAAACAAGCATTATACTCGTAATTTATAGAATTTTGGTATCGCAGGAAACCATGCAATAACTTGAATTAATTTGGTGTAATTTTTGTTTGCCTGCTTGTGATGCCAAAATTATATTGACTACAACTCGAAAGTGACGGCTGTTACCACTGGCACAGGCAGCTAACCTCAGCTGTACGAGTATAGCCTGAGTAGTTAAGTTTTTGAAATCGTTCGTCTGAACGTGTCTTTAAAAAAATTACACAAGCAGTTTATCTCAAATAATAATACCAACGTTTTACAGAGAAAGTTTATTAGTTGTGTGTATACAACAATAGTGCAACATCAAGATTGTAAGTGCTTCAGAATAGGTTATCTGAAAGCTCATCTAGTTACAAGCAGCATCTTACATCTACGTCGACCTTTGTAATAAAGCGAGGAAGTATGAAATCAATATCTTTTGTTATCTTTTCCTTTCTAATTATAGAATCCTATTTCTCTTTCTAGAGAGGGGTCACTTTTTTAACCGACTTCCATAAAGGAGGAGGTTATATGTTCGACACGTATGTATGTTTTTTTAAAAAAATTTTATGTGTGTCCGCCGATTTCTCCGTCAATTGTAAACCGATTTTGAAAATTCTTTTATTGTATTAAAGGGTATGCTTTCGGATTGGTCCCATATAAATTATATTAACTTTGCTTGGATAGTTTTTGAGTAAGCTTCAATAATAGGTACGTATTTTTCCCATTTCGTATATGTGCATGATATGATAATAACTTCCTGTGACTGTTATTTACATAGCAGGTACAGGTATCGAATTTGTGTGGGGTAGGTACCATAACTAATAATATTTTAAGTTTAGAATCTCGGCGATTACTTTTGGTGGCCATGATGCTACATGGTTTGTGTAACAATAGATTTGACTGTATTGAAATCACAAATAAGTTGCGCTATACAGTGCCTAGAACTGTTATCAGACGGGCAGCGCGCGTGCCCCAGCTGTTCCACGTAGATTCATGCAGGACTAACGCCGGGGCACGAGTGCCTCTTCGTCAACTTGTTGAAACCTATAACACGCACTTCATGGACATAGATGTCTTCTCTCTTTCAAGTAAAAAATTTAAAACACTAGCTATAAATACTCCTTCACCACAATCTTAACCTATCAATAATTTTTAAATTCAGTTAAACAAAATAAGATAATGTTGTAAATACATTTCCGTTCCTGATTTATCCATCTATTAACTCGTGGACAATGGTGTGGGTTATATGTTTACCTATTTGTGTTACGACTCATAATTTTTAACCTTAACATGTAACTGTTTTTTTGTCCCTAATAAATAAAATAAAATAAAATAAAATAACTAAAAAGTGAAAAATAAAAACTTTTTACAAAAAAAAACAACCGCCTTCCGAAAGTCCTTCCGGCGGTTGTTTTTTTTTGATAAAAAGTTTTTATTAAGCTTACTCACTCTAATACTCTACATCTATGGTCGCATCGATGGTTGCGTGGCGCCTGTCTCGAACTATATTCCTTGGAAACTGCTGAACCACTAATGCGATGACCACTTCTGGTAAAGGCTATCCTGTGCCGAGAAGTATTTATGAGAACAATCATATTTGATGACTAATAGGTTTACATTTTGATCGTTCGATGCTTTAATGTTAAAACTCATCGATTTATTGAATGATCGATCTTTTGATGTTTCGTTGTTTCAAGAACTGTATATTTTTAGCATTCAAATTAATAAACATTTTATCATTTGCTATATTTAACGTTTTACATTCTTATCTACACTAATAGTAGGTTTGTACGTAGGGTGTAATCTTCAGAACTACTGATTTGAAGCTACAGTATTGCAGAGTCACAGGATATATTTTATGTTAAAACAAGAGTTTTCCCTTGGGCGGCTTGTATTTAAATAAAATAGCAAGCAATGTGGGAAATGTTTCGAAAAAAAAACAACATTATTTATCACCCCCATTTTAAGTCTATGAAACACCTACATACCTATAAAATACCAATTTAATTGCACACACGTAAATAGTACCTACCTATACATTATTAGCTAATAACCTTCCCTAAAAACATTGAAACATTGGTCCGTTAACAGACAATATCAATACAGAAAAGAAACTGAGCGAGCAACTAAAAATAAAATGGTATCCATTTTGCTAATAAAAAAGTTTATCCAACATTTAGCGAAAGACTCAAACAGGCTTTATTGGACTTTGACTAAATCTTTTCGAATTAAGATCATACGCCTACGCTTAAATTCGCTAAAGAGATATTATTGAACTATGGGCGACACGTTTATGAGATTTTGAGAAGGAAAAATTGACTTGACTTTTTATCGTGGTAGCAAGGAAGTTATGGAACCAGCTCTTTAAAATATGAGTTTGTGGGTGTTTGGACCTGCTCCTTTAGTATCTGGTTGTGGGTTTAAAACCGAATAGAATACCCAAAATACAAGCCCTGGCTTAATTTGGGTTTCAATTCCAATACTTAAAGCAAAAATAAATAAATAAATAACTGCATCTATGTACCAAATTCTTGAATGCTCTCATTTATGTCAATAAACTTTTTTATTTATTTGTTATTACTTTTTTTTTATATAGTTATATCAGTGTAACATTAAATAATATACCAAGTTTTGTAGTTAAACCTTTAACGAACTTTCGGTGGACAGCAAAATCGTAACGAAACCTGGGCCTAATGGTTTGTAGGTTGTCGTTAACACGCAGTGACAATGCTTGTTTCTTCTGTTTATGAGAAGAGCCATCTGTCCCGAGGTAGAAAAATAGCAGCATTATGCAATAATATGTACTTCTAAATATTTCACAAAGCATCAGTAGAACTGAAAAATGCTGAAAAATAGATACCTATCTTTCAGCAGTTTTGTTTGATAGTTCACCTCTAATATTCTTGGAAAGGACAACTTTATACAGCTGTAAAGTTGTCCTTTTCAAGATTATTACATATTTTTTCACTTTTTCTCCAGTCATATTCCCGCGAACCTGCCCGAATCATATTTACCTATATGAAAAACATTCACTTTTCATTTCAAATCTTTGCATAAAGACGTATTATTAGAACTTTTACGCAACAAAAGTCATCGACCGTTGAAATCTTGGCTAGCAATAGCAATAATGATTTAACGGACGCGGAATATAGATTCAAGGTTATCCAGAATTTATTTGGCAGGAAGAAAACAATAGTAAAATAGGAAAGACACTTCTTCATTTGGAAACACCCGTGATGTAAGAAGAAAAAACATACAGATATAAGTGGGGCAGCTTTTGCTAAAAATAAAATGAGACAACTTTGGCGAAAAATTAGGAAATATTGAAAGATATCCAAATATATTTGGCACTAAGTGTTTTATTTTTGTCATCATTGTTCTTCGTTTCGTTACGTTTATTTTTTGGCCAAATTTAGAAACTACAGAAGTAGTATTTAAAATAGATAGCAAACGTCCAACTTACTTTTCCAATTAGTATACGTCTGTATGAAATGTCGCATTATTCTGTTTCCTATCATACATAAGCACTAGGTATTTTAGGAAACAGGATATTGATGAAAGAGCGTCGCCTATAAATTGAAACATAGGCGTATTAAAGACAATGAATAAAGCATGTACTAGTAAATATTTGCACGGCTGATAAGTCAAATATAGTGAGACTTAAATTATTGTACGATGTTATTATGTAAGTACCTACATTCTGGCAAATAAATAAATTTCATTTCATTTCAGCAAAAAGTTGTTGTTGAAACTAAAATTGACCAACATTTGTGACCAAAAGTGAGTAGCTGTGAGTTCAAACGCTCGTGTGTGTGTGTCGCTGACATTATACAAGAGAGTAGGCTGCGATAGTATGGTTACTTGAAAAAGAGGCCGTCTGAATACGTAGGGAACTTGGCGCTAGAACTGTCCATGCCCAGTCCAAGACCCAGAGGCAGATCCAAAACAAGGTGGAAAGCTGTAGTGCTAAAGGACATGAAAGAATAGAGTGAAGTGTGGACGAGAAAGACCAGGAAGGCTGACCCCACCACCATGTGGGATACATAGCTAGGAAGAGAGAGAATGTGGCCGTGGTGGTGAGGGTATGGTGTATTGTAGTGGTGTCTTACGATGGAAGAAGTAAGGAAAATGGTCTGAAATCGGCAAAATGCATTGAGCAAGCGCTGATAATTGTGTGAATGTTTTCGTCTTTGTGTTGTTACAATTACATCAACCTCAATTATCAATTCCGCAATACTTTAATTTTAATGGAATGTGTAAAAAATATAATCTACATCACTAGTCAACACTCCACCCATATCTAGCATCTAGCATGACGGGCAATTCCCACGTTCATCGAGATTGCCCCAAAAACAATACCCAGATGTATAGCCCAGATTACCTCTATGCCTTTTACCGTGGCGATGAAAAATGTATTTTTAACATTTTAGAGACACGTTGAAAGATCTTCTTAAGTGGGCTTCTCAACCAGAGCGCTTTTCACGGAGTTAAATACGGAATTTACCGTATTTTTTCATTCCGTGGACACGTAATATTTATATTGCTGTCTAGGACGGGTGAGATGGAAAAAGATGTTTCATTTTTCTATGTACTTTTGTGCAAACTTAAATTTTTATTGCTGTGTTCATTTTTATGTAGGTCATTCCGTGTTGGAGCTACTGTTTAAATCTTAACTCAGTTTGATTGGTTGAACAATATGTACCTATTTGCAGTTCTTTATATTAAATTCTGTTCTTCTTGAACGTAATGCTATATGAATAGGGATGATGTTTTTTTTTTTTTAATCCGTCTTTGAAATTATACAAAAATAGTCGATACGTATTTTTTCTTTTTTTACGTAATCTACAGATTACGGCGATACATTGAGGTTAAATGTGCCATGACGTCAAGAGTATGTAGATTTTATACGTACTAGTGACGTAGTGACCCCCACTCCCCAACTTAAAATGCGCTTTATCTAAGTATTTTTTAATTAATATGATAAAGCAAAAAATACGTGACTAATATTTTTTTATTATCTGACTGGCGGACTAATTAGAATTTCATTTTTTTTACCCAGGCATCATCCCTATTGTCAAGAGCAGCAGTTTCTACCTACTCACGTTTCTATAATTATGTGTAGGCAAGTACTAATCAGGGATAGCTGGATGCCGTCAGGTTAGGAGAAGCGACTATCCTTACAGGGTAGCTGGTGTCAGCTGAGTAAGAGTGGCGGAGGATAGAGTTAAATGGGGTGCAATTGAGAGAAAGAATAAGTGTTTATTAAGACTCAAAGAACAAAATCAATCAATCTGCCTAGCCTTTTCCCAACTACGTTGAGGTCGGCTTCCAGTCTAACCAGATGCAGCTGAATAGCAGTATTTTACATGGAGCGACTGCCTATCTGACCTCCACAACCCAGTAACTGGGTAATACGATACCCCTTGGTAAGACTGGTGTCAGACTTTCGGGCTTCTGACGACTCGTAACGACTGTCAAAGATCCACGAATGACAGCCGGGACCAACGGCTTAACGTGCTCTCCGAGGCACGGAGGATTCTCGGTATGTAAAGATGGTCACCCATCCACTAACCAACCCCGGCAAGCGTAGCTTAACCTGATGGATCGACCAGTGCGGCTTTTGTTACTTAGCCACGAGCTCCTCAGACTCAAAGAAGTCCTTAAGACTCAAAGAACACCAACTAAAAAGAATGACACAATAATAGTGTGGCGGCTCTACATCGCCTTAAGCGAACTACGCATCAAAGACCTGATGTCACCCAAAATTCTGACAGTCACACAAATCCTGCATCGCGCAATTAGAGTTTACCGCGCGAATGACATTAAGACTATCCGACATCAACCATCGGGCAGGTGCCCGCCAGACACAACACCCGTGAACTTTACACCCTGTTCCTCCACCTCTAAAATCCGTTGTCTAAAAATAACAGAAGTTCCTGTACGAGGCCAAAGGCTCTCAGCATGATGCTGTGACAATTAAAAATAAATGTCGCAGCGCTGTTAGTCTGGTAGGGCCTGATTGTAGATATCTATGTCCAGATATGCACTGCTACAAGCTGATAATGATGAAGAATTAATCTAAGATACAGTTTATAAAGTAATCTGGGCTGGGTTTTACCTACATAAGCCGGAAGCTTAGTATTACTATACAATACGGCAATGCCAGCAGTCTTTGGGCACGTTACCAGTCCACAGCGATGTGGAGGAATTTTTCGACGCCATTTTTTTGTTTATTGTTAGGTTTAGTTAAGTTAGGATAATATTTTTAACTGTTTATTATTTAACGTGTATAGTAGTTATAGTTAGTTAGTTAAATATAAGTTGTTACCAATATTTTTCTTAATATATTTTCATCTGTAGATACGGTATGTGAACATAGTTATTGAACAATCGCTGTTAATCTTCCAAGTTACTCAAAAAGCTCAAAAATACAAGTTAGACAACAATTACACTCTGCGACTTCAGGGAACAAAAAAAAAATAAGTTGTCTTTTTGATTGAAATATTCATAGAACACGGAATCTCTGCGCTGCCAGCATCTAAAGATGCTAGTACTAACAAAGTTCGTGGCTCCGATAGTGCGGTGAGCGCAGAACTATCACGAACCGCCTTCAAAGCTGTCAGTTTCTATAAGACATTAGTATCGTAGTGCAAGTAAACGGTGAAAAAGTTAACAGTGCAGCCTCTAGCAGCGGCCGCCGAGGCTTATCCGTGCTCTGTGGAAATACTTCTAACTTTAATTCAAAGCTGTCAGTTTCTATGACATTAGTGTCGTAGTGCGAGTAAACGGTGACACGCTTGGTTAGTATGGAAAGTGTTGACAATACCGTCTCTAGTAACAGCCACAGAGGCGTCTCCATGCTCTGTGGAAATACTTATAGATTAATTCAAAGCTGTCTGTTTCAATATGACATTAGTGTCATATGCGAATAAACGGTGACACCATAGTAGGTTGCATGGAAAGTATTGACAATGCCGTCTCTAGTAGCGGCCACCGAGGCGGGTTCGTGCTCTGTGGAAAAACTTCTAACTTGAATTCAAAGCTGTCAGTTTCTATGACATTAGTGTCGTAGTGCGAGTAAACGGTGACACGCTTGGTTTGTATGGAAAGTGTTGACAATACCGTCTCTAGTAGCGGCCACAGAGGCGTCTCCATGCTCTGTGGAAATACTTATAGATTAATTCAAAGCTGTCTGTTTCAATATGACATTAGTGTCATAGTGCGAATAAACGGTGACACCATAGTAGGTTGCATGGAAAGTATTGACAATGCCGTCTCTAGTAGCGGCCACCGAGGCGGGTTCGTGCTCTGTGGAAAAACTTCTAACTTTAATTCAAAGCTGTCAGTTTCTATGACATTAGTGTTGTAGTGCGAGTAAACGGTAATACGCCAGGTTATGTGAAAAGTGTTGACGCTGCCGCCTCTAGTAACGGCCACAGAGGCGTCTCCGTGCTCTGTGGAAATACTTCTAAGTTTAATTGGCCGTGAAGTATTTGTTAGTTTGTTCTTATTAATTATTTCTTTGTTTTAATTATAGAGTAAGTTCTAAAGTTTATTTGTTTAAGATGAAAGTTTTTTGTTAGGAAATTGGAGCTTTAATTTTGAGTGGATGTTCCATATAATTTGGTCGTGGACATTGTTTATTTGTTAAAGCTGTAAATAAAAGATTCTGGAGTTCTTTTTTAACAATGCAAAAATTATAATTTTTGACAAAAATGAAGTAATTATAGAAGCATGTGGAACAGGGTGGAAAGGACTTTATCCGCCATTTTCTGTCCTCAAACCGGATGGTTGTAGTGTCTGGTGGGCTACTGCCCGATTGCTGACGGGACGTTGTATATAAATGCTAGTCGCGATGTAAACTTTGCTTGCGCGATGCAAGATTGTTGGGAAAATTGGGCCACATAATTATGAAGAGTGAAGGTATAGGAGTATTATGAAAAATACTGTCAAAAATATTGAAAAAAGTTCAGATTGGCCTGGCCACCAAAAAAAACATTCTTTAGGTTGGTCATAGGGCTAATTGCCAAGGTATAGCACCGCGCCTTAGGTATGTGCGCGGCGAGAGGGGGCAGTGCAGGTCGCTCATTCCTCAACGCTCACGTAGCTCATTCGTCAACGCTGCCCCCCGCCTCGCCGCGCATTCCTAAGGCGCTGTACAGCGGTCTCGGTCAAACTATAGGCTTAAGTATCAGGTTCAGGGTTTTCCTTCTAACATTTCTCTGTAAAAATTCTCGATTTCAATTCTCGAAACACAAATTTTATCGAAATGAATATTTTGAATTTATTGAAATTTTGGCAGTAACATAATCATAGGCCTTTGCCCAGGAGTGGGACAGAGTAGGCTAGTAAAACAAAAAAAAAAAAAACATAATTAATCAAATTTCATCCATCTATAATGCTCTAATCCAACAGGGGTGCCAAAACTGAAGTAAAAAAGAAAGAAATAGAAAGATTATTATGGCCTTCGCGTCTCATTTATAGCAAAGTTGCGGTGTGCTGGGTAGTGCACTAGTCTACTACGCGGCACTGGCCCAGGTGTCCCCCCCCTGTATCCGGGGCTGAGCCTACCGTTGGATCGCGGGAAAGTCCGAAATATACCGTGGCCCCTGGCAATGTACAGACAACTGAAACACGGGTTATTTGATAATTTAAAACCAGAAAAAAAAAAAAAAAATTGGTAATCAAAGTTTCACTGCTCAAGTGGTGTTTCGTTTTAAATAGTGAGCTATATTTGCACTCCAATTTATTGCGACTCGACTCAGCTCTAGTCTGTCCATTGGGTTTGCAATTCATCTTCGACAGTTATGAAAATTCTATGTTTAGATCCGAAAATAATTAATGAAGAAGCTGGTTTGGGTTTTAATGTTTTGACACGTGTCGGTTTTGCAAAGAAATCTAAAGTTAGAGGGAACTTTTACACCGAATTTAGTTTCTTTTGACTGGGTCGTTGGTTCAGTGATCGCAAACGCTACTATTGAGCATTACGTCCTGGGTTCAATTCTCGAGTCGGCCAAAGTGTTATTGGGTTTTTCTATCTGGAATTTCTCAGTAGCAGCCCGGAGTCTGGATTTGTGCGCGGTTGATGGCAATAGGCTCGCCCCCTATTACATGGGACTAAAAAATAACTGGCGAAATGTGGGCGTACTATAGGTACACCTCTGCCTAACCTTTCGGGGAAACAAGGCGTGGTGTTATTGTAAAGTAGTTTCTTTTTACGGTGAGTCTTTTGTTGTAAACATTTTAGAATCAAAGACTTCATTATTGTTATTCAAAGTTTGGGAGTGTCTTAAAAAGACCTTTAATTATTTTAATTTATAAATAACTCGTCCAGTGGTGGCCTAGTGGTAACGACCACCGCACCTTACTAGTTGTAGGTCATAGGTTCGAACCCTTACATGTGCTTTAATTTGTGCAAATTATTTCATCACCCCTGCTCTCGAAACGGTGAAGGAAAACATCGTGAGGAACCAAAAATTCACAAATAAACTGATTGATTGATTGATTGACTGACACTTCAGCTGAAAGACATTCCCATCTTTTTAAAAACTAACTGAATAATCCACCTATTATAGGTAGTTAATTATTTGAGCTGAAGTAGTCCCGCTGCTCCATCCATTATTATCGGACGCGGAACAAAACGGGTACTGTCAGCTTATTAATATTAGAAATCCCTTGTTGAAATGGTTTCGCTGCATCGCCTTTTAGAGGATAATTTTATTCGTTTTATATTGTTCAGACGGGGAAATGTTAATGAGGATATTGGGACTAATTAGTCCGCTTTGCGCGGAAATTGAGACCTAGATTTTTTAAGTGAAAGCTTATGTTGGTTAGACCGTTCTTTTTGATGCCGAGTTCTTGGCGTATAGAGGTGTTGGTGCGAAACTTCGCCCACGATACCCCAAGCATTCTTCTCCAGCACCACATTTCCAGAACGTTTATCTTCTTCTTCTTGATGTCACGGAGCGTCCACATCTCAGCAACGTAGGAAAAACCAGTCTTTGAACAAGCCAGATATAAATAGGATTCCTTAATATTCAAAGTATTGTTGCTTTTAAGAGCGTTAATCCTAGAATTTCGCAACGTCGCAAATAGCTGTCAAATATTTACCTGTTTTGATTCATTTGGCAATATTACTGTATGGGGAATATGAAATGTGGCCAACTAGTGAACTAAAAGATTGATTATGAAATGCAATAATAAATATCGTAACACCGAATATTTAGTTTTAGATGTAAAAAAGTATTTGGAAACTTTCCAAATGCCCTTTTTACACCTAAAACGGTTACAACATCAAATTCAATGTTATAATTGCAATTCATTATTAATAATCTACTTCGGTAGTTAGCCAAATTTCTTATTTCCACACAGTAATATTTCCAAATTAATCAAAACAGTGAAATATTTGACATCTATTTGCGACGTTGCCCACTTTCAGAACAAACGTTCAGGTATGTACAAAAAAAAAAGCCATTATATGTAGGTGAGTCTTAAATATGTTTAAAATATACCTAGGTCTAGTTTTCTAAACTTAGTTGAGGGATTGATTTTTATGATATGTTTTGGTACAGCGTAGAAACATGATAGGGTTGATAGTGTTTGGTGATCCCTGCACGCGTAGAATGACCACAATAGAAACGGGTTTTGTCGACGGAAGAATAGACAAAATGACAGATTCTGATTTTGAATCTGTCAGTTTGTCTATTCTTCCGTCGACAAAACCGACCGCAGATATCTGCAGAATTGTGCTGGTACATACATGGTGGCGCGTGGCGCCCCGCTAATTCTAGCTTGCTGACATTTTCACACCGCTAACATTTTTTCTACGACATAATATTGCCGATGCAAGAGAATAAATCAATTTTTCTTCTAAGCGTGTCGATTGCAATCTAAATAGAGGCGACCCAGTATTTGGCTACGAGTTTCGCACCTAAAAACAATATAAACAGCTGATTAACCATATTGTTTTGTTTCAGGGGACTACTCTCTCGACATCAAGGACGTGACTCTAGAAGATGACGGACTGTATCAGTGCCAAGTCAGCTCTGGTTATAACAGTAAGTTTAACTCTTCATAATAGGTCAAGAGCTTTGCGTATACGTACCGTACCGTGTCTTAGGCTGTTTTGCGCTTTGCTGTGCTTCACTTTGATGTGCTAAGGTACAAACAACTTTGAACAGTGGGCCTAGGACAAACGTGCAGAGTAAACTTAACGTTAATTGGAACGATTTTTAAACGTTAAATCGCGTTTCGCGCATTTTATATTTATTTTGTTTTAAGACGTTATTCATATGCATCTATGGCTGATACTAATTGTGCTGGCCGCATTTTGAACCAAAGAAAATATTGAGTTGCCTGCCTGGGTTGTGCGAGACAGCACGAACCGCTGTATCTTGAATGAAGCGTAGCCACTTACAACGCAGCACAGTACGTTTTGTTTGTCTCCTTATTACATTTTATGTGGAGCCAATTTGCTAAATGGAGCGCAGCACAGCACAGCGTAGCATAGCTTAATGCTGATTAGTCACCCAAACTGTATCCATAGAATTAAATTTTTTATTGATCCACGTAACATTATAGTAACCTGATCCTCAATTTCTAGTCCCATATATTTACCAAAAACAAAACATATTTAGCGTTATTTCAGTCTGTAAAAAAAACTATTGTTGCTCTAATGACGCTGTTATCGACATAATAACAGTGATTATTTATTATCTCAACGTCAAATACCCAATTCTGTGAAGATCAGAATCCCTTATTATCTAATGAAACTCTTCGAATATCTACCAATATATAAGCACATTGTATCGCGTTATTTTATTCTTATTCCAATAAAATATTATGGAAGAACAAAACTATCTGACAAGACAATAATTATTGTTTCATCGAGTAGGTACGATACACGTCAAGCTATAACCACCTGTCTCACCGCCAGCGATTAAAGGTTACCACACACAGGCGCGAGGCGACGGCGGGACGCGACTCTTGTGGAACAATTTCTATGAAAACTTCACGGATATTGTTCTACCGGTGTCACGTAGCGCCTGTCAGCGGGAGATTTTGCAACTAAAAAGGTGAAAGCGAGCAACGAGCAGTGAGTGCGAGACCGGTTCCTCGCTGGCATGCGTATGTACCAAGCGTGAGTCACTCAGCGAGTGTTCTGCCCGCAAAGCGAGCGTCGCTGAGCGAGTCCTCTCTTTTATAGGTCTTGTCGCTGCAACAAACGAGTACTCGCCGGCGATATTAACAGTCAGCGATGAACTATTCAATGTATCTCTTTTACTTACTAGAGATCTACAATCTTTTGAAAGTTTCTTGAGCGAAGAAAACGTTGATAGCTAGTTGCTTCCTCGTCAGCGAGCGGTGGGACTGGTGCCTTACGGACATGTCCAGTGTAACCTGATCTCTCATTGTATCTCTAAGCATATACAATGCGAAGTCAACGTAAACTGGATATCCATACCTTGATATGTCATCGGGCGTACGTAAAAGTATGAAGATTATTATAGTCATTTATGAGTAATAATGAGAAATTTTTCGAAGACATTATGTGTATTGTAGCACATTAATATGAAGTAAATAGGGAGAATAAACTTGTCTCTTATATATTGGAAGGGACATCATCAATTCTTATATAAGTGTCGTTATGAGAATCAATTGGTTATTGAAAGACAATGGAATGTCTGTTTGTCTAATTCATAGTTTGTTGTTTTATTTTATTTATACTTGTATACAACATGCGAAAAAAACCCTGTGCCTTTTGTACTGAGAGTCTATTTATGTGGTAAAGTTCACGCGAAAAAAGACAAAAAAAATCGCCACGTTTTTTTTTCAATGGGGCATATTATCAGGCTAATTCATGGGAAGCGGGCGGCCATTCTTTAGCGGGAGTCTACAGGTCATAACCCCTGTTGAAAATTTCAATTTTTTTATGGGGAAATTTTGGTACTCAAAATGTGAATTTTATAGAGCAATAACTTTTTTATTTTCAATAATAATAAGATTTTTTGTTACTTTTTGGCAATGTTATTCGAGTACCTATGTGCCCCTTTCAGATCGGACAGCATTTTTTTTACATATTGTATAATGATCTACCTAGGTACCTATTAATATACCTACAATCGCAACACTTTTCAACCTATTAACACAACCCAACGTATTTAAGCCAATTGCACAATATTAACCGATGGATAGACAACAGCATGCAAAAACACTAACATATCAAAGAAAAAAAAACAAGCCCGTTCGTGGCCGTCTAGTGACCCCCCCCCCCACACAAACATTTCCTCATTTCTCTTTCCTACTCCATCACCAGACCCTGTTCATCTACCTATCTATAACCTATTCATTGAGACCATTCCAATGAGCCCAAACACGGTACTTGTGCTGTAAGTTGGTAAGGGATTTGGGTATCCTGCAAATTCCAGGTGATGCTGCAGCATCAGTTCAAGGTGTCACATAATTATAACACCTACCAACTAGGACCAGCGTGACCAGGGTCCTACTAAAATTGGTGTTTCTTCCCGATTCCAAGTCGACTAAATCAAATCATTCATCTGAAGGCCGGCCGACGTATGAAATGATAAAATCCTTTTAAAGATTTTCTAAGCATGTGACAAACTTAACCTCACGCCATTTCCGGAACTATTGCTTTCTTCCTATTCTATTTTACTATTCCTTTAGTATAATAGCATTGAAAATTATTTGAAAAAATTTGAAAAGGACTTTAATATCGTGAAAACTATAATATTAAAGTCTTTACCACTCCATACAAACCGGGATTGCGCGATAAATCTTTTATAGTTATACCTTTTAAGTTAAATTGGTTTTCCCAAGGGAAAAAGCAGTTTGGTATACCTGAGTTTTATTGTTAGGTGCGATGCAAACTGAGGCGTCGGGATATGGACAATAGACAAAGACCACGCTCTTTTGCTCGTCAATTTTATTGCATCTACGTCCAGTTCCCTAGTCGCCAGTATGCATCATGCCTTAAATAGCGATGTCACAGGGGGCCGACCGCCACCTCTTATAGCAGTATTGTTTCACAGTTGGAAAGAGATAGAGCTATATGACCTGCATAACTCCATCTCTTTCTAACACGGAAGAAATATTGAAATAATACTGCTATAAAAGGTGGTAGGAAGAAAAAGTCACCCAGCCTTTGATTAGGTGTTCTAGAAACTCATCGATGAACTGGTAAACGGTTTATTCTTGTTAGGTTTGGTAAAAAAAAAAAATTACGAACTGAAGAAAGAGACAAAGTGACATTATATCAGCGACAACAAAAAATTTTGGAAAAGTCAAAAATGTATGGGACTGACGTAAGCTAGCGAAAACCTTACGTCAATAGGGATGATGACTAAAAAATGTTTTTTAGTCCGTCTTTGAGATTATAAAAAAATATTGGACACGTATTTTTTCGTTTTTTACGTAATCTAAAGATGACGGCGATACATTGAGGTAAAATGTGCCATGACGTCACGAGTATGTAAATTTTATACATACTAGTGACGTAGCGACCCCCACTCCCCAACCTAAAATGCGTTTTATTTAAGTATTTTTTTATTAATATGATACAGCAAAAAATACGTGTCTATTATTTTTTTATTATCTGACTGACGGACTAATTAGAATTTCATTTTTTTTTACCCAGGCATCATCCCTATTCTGTTAAAAAAAGTCGTTGTAGAAATACGAAACGCTTTGAAAGCGATTGTCACTCGTCTGGTCCTTTATCATTGTAAAGGACGAGACAAGACAAATAACAATCGCAAGACAGATGATGATCGACCATTGTTCATCATCATATTCCTGTCTTTGTTCCATGTTACTTGTGGTCGGTGCAACACGTTTACTTCGTCCATACGCCCCTGTCAATCGTCACGCTATCATTCACTCTTTTCTTTCACTGGTAGTAGCCGAACAAAAAATAAAGGTTATATTACTCAAGCCCCGCGGTTTGATGTTGACGTGCGCTTTACGTCAATTTCGACATTTTTCAGAATTTTCTGGTGTTACCTGTAATTTTTTGATTATTTTAGGTCTATTTGACGACCGTCAAGCCATAGAGTGTAACTTCCCACAGACCATATTAGCCCTTATTTTTATAATAAAAATAGAGATTTAATCCGCGTGTACCGCCGCGCCGTTTACCTGAAGGATACACTCGGGCTTGAGGGACAATGGTGTTTGGTTTACCTATAGGTAACTCGCGGCGCCTACCGGTTCATATCATTCCTCGGACAATTCGTCCATCTTTTCTTTGGTCTTACTTTCCCTCTCCATCCATCCTTCAGAATGGTTCACTAGACCAAAACAGTCAAAATTATTCAATTGTCGACCAAAATTGATCTAACCTAAGAAAAAATTACAAATCAGGAAAGTCGGGGGCAATAGCTAGTATTTAAAACATTTTGTATGATTAGGAAGACGGGCGATTTATCACGTTGGTTCCTGAAGTAGAATTCAACTTGATTTTAATGGGCGTATGAATTATATATTATTTGACATTATTTTGTACTTCATGTATCTCTAAATAGATTTGATGTTCAGTAATAGGTATTACCTACATAAATTGTTAGTCACAAAAAAAAACAACTTGGTCGACGAGTCTTATATCTGAAAATCTTAACTATAAACTCATTAACACAATTTTTTTTAAGGTAACCTTACGATATATTAACAAAGAATTCTCTTTCTAGATGAGCCAGCGATCCGCTCCCGCTACGCTCAACTGACGGTGCTGGTTGCTCCCGAAGCACCCAGAATACTGAGGGGGGCGTTCATTGACGCGACAGAAGACCAGCCCGTTGAGATTGAGTGCGTGTCTTCAGGGGGGAAACCTGCCGCTGAGGTATGTGTCAATTTTGTAACCTAATCTCTACGTTATTCATTATAATTATTTTAATCCTGGAAATGGAAATTGGATCTCGAAATCGCTAGCAAAATGATTGCGGCATCTACATCGTCACATGCGAACTACGCATCAAAGACCTGACGTCAGACGAAATCCTGACGTCACACAAATCCTGCATCGCACAAGTAGAGTTTATCGCGCGAACACCATATATATTACTTCTCCGACAACAATCGTTGGGCAGTTGCCCGCCAGACACGACACCCATCTGGTCAGAGCATCCTCCCTTTTCTTTATAGGATTAGTGAACTTTACACTCTGCTCCTCACGCCTAGTTCCAATCCTTCTGAACGAGCTAACATTTACCGGGTAATACGTCTTTTATTGACTTGAATGTGCCCTGGCGGTTGTGAGTATGTCATGCTCACTCAGATGTCTCGCTTATGGTGGCGCGTGTGTTGGATCATTTAGCTCCCTTCAAAATGGTTGAGCTGAATGGTGCTAATCCATGCGTCATGTTCGTGAACGGGCGCCGTCAGTTGGGACTGGTCAACTCTTAGCTGCCTTGGTTGATTTAAATTTTTGAATTGTTATTTGTTTTATCTTTTTATTACGGACGCTACTAACGTGCACGTCTTTCTACATTGTTCTCAAATGTTTAATTTCAACATGAAAGATGTACGAGTAACCGATATTTTGTAACAATTTATTTAAAAGAGTGTCCGTGGAGTTTCTTGCCCGTTCTTCTCCATAGGTACCTACTACGCTTTGGAATGGGCAACTAGCTTCATATTTCTGACTGACCGATTCCTTGACAATTCAAAAGTGCCTGTAAATGGTTTAATTTAAATAAATGCTTTGAGTTTGATTTTCTGGGATTGGAAATTGCAATTATTCAAAAATTGCACGTTGAAAGACGCTTCTCCTTGTTGAAAAATCCCGTGACCGTGTTTTATTGCACTAAAATCGAGTGTCAAGACCAAGTCGGAATATACCTAACAATGTGTAGACTGATGCTCAATGCTGCAACGTTGTAAATGAATAATAATTCTTCTTTTGTTCAGATTACTTGGCTGGATGGCAGTCAATCAGTAATCAAGAAGCCTGTCAAAAGTACAGTGGAACTGTTACCTGATGGCCAGAGATATAAGACGAGGTACGTATTCATTTATAATTATTATCATGAAAAATTACTGAATATCAGCCCGGAGTCTGGACTTTTGTCCGGTTAGTGGGAAAAGACTCGCCCCTTGTTACATGGGACTTAAACATAACTGGTGAAATGTGGGTGTATTATAGGTGCATCTCTGCTCAATCCTTCGGGGAATACAGGCGTGATGATATGATAATTATGTTATAATTAATGATTTACCATCAGTCACGTAACATTTACCGCTAAGCATCCTTACTGTAAATAAACAAATAAACAGACACCTAACCATATACTAATTATTAATTGTCAATGACAGATCGGTGTTGCGGCTGACCCCAACTAAGGGTCATCACAACCAGACAATAACATGCCAGGCGCAAAATACGGCGGATAGGGCTCCCAGGATGGCAACTGTACATATTGAGGTATGTTGTTATGATATTAGAAAAGAAGAAAGAAAGAAAAAGTATTTATTGAGACTCGCACAGGAAATCACAAAACTAAAAACACATTAAACATAAATAAAAAACAATCAAAAACAAAGTTACATTAAAATGAAGACACAGAAGGAAGTCCTGTACGAGGCCAAAAGGCTCCTATCTCAGCATAATGCCGCGACATTTAGACACCTTACGAAGATGGTAAAGTGAAGTGAAATTTGGGTGAAAATCTAATTGCGTAACGTTATCGCGGAACACACGATCAATCATATTCTGAATCATTTTGAA
Organism: Agrochola macilenta; assembly: GCA_916701695.1. Taxonomy (NCBI): domain Eukaryota; kingdom Metazoa; phylum Arthropoda; class Insecta; order Lepidoptera; family Noctuidae; genus Agrochola; species Agrochola macilenta. Next base: position 7,819,912 of record OU753578.1, read on the forward strand.
GGATATTGCTAATCCATTGCTTCATATGTTCGAAAAAATTGTCTGTTCAACGACGTAAATAACGCAATTAATGTTTTAGAAACTGTCATAATGAAACAAATTTTGATTGATCGTGAGTTACGCAATTAGGGTTGCAGTTTTGGCTATAGAGATTTGTCAGCTAATTTTGGACTCGCTACGTTACACGTCAGTATAAAATCTACCGGAGAGTGACGTCATGCCACATTTTAAGTCAATGTATTTACGTAATCTTTAGATTACGTAAAAAGTGAAAAAAATATTTGTCCAATCTTTTTTATAAGTGATCAATTAAGTAGGTAGTAGTTTTTTTGTTAGTAAGTATTTTTTTGTAAACAATCAAAAAATAAATTTGTGACAATCGCTTCAATTGCATTTGGTAGACGACCAATTTGCGCATCAATGTTTACCAATCACATAAAAATTGACAATTGCAATTGCGGGACCGTTTCCCATTGACGCTTCAAAATATTATCTGTATCAGAATTATAACATTAATCTTTTTCCCAGGTGAAATACGTGCCAAAAGTGAACATAACGATCAGCTCCGGTCAGGCTGGGGGCAAGATCCCCGAGGGGTCCGAGTTAAGGGTCCGGTGTGACGTGGACGCGAACCCCGCGGCGCAGATCTACCGGTGGTATGTGAACAACAACCCGGTGGTTGGGGACTATGCTGACGAGATGGTGAGGATAATTTTTTAGATTTATCTTAGATTCTTTATTTAAGACTAGCTGCTGCCCGCGGCTTCGCCGGCGTGGACCCTTACTGTCTTAGTTACTCCATATAACATCAGCTATCTGCCAGTGAAAGTTTCGTCAAAATCGGTCCAGCCGTTTTGGAGATTAATCGAAACAGACATACAGAAAGACAAAAATAAGTACCGTATAGGTTTATTTAATATGCATTTAGTAAAAAGCTGTTATTTTGAAATTACAAACAGACACATCAATTTGTATATACGTATGTATTCACAGTATAGAAGATCAACGTGGCCACCTTCTGGGCCAAAGTAATCTAGTTAAGAGCGCATTTCCTAAAAGTTGGCAACGTCGCAAATAACTGTCAAATATTTAGCTGTTTTGAATAATTTGGCAATATTACTGTATGGAAATATGAAATGTGGCTAACTAGTGAACTAAAATATTTATGCAATAATCAATATCGTCACATCGAATATTTTGTTTTAGATGTAAAAAAAGTATTTGGAAACTTTTCTAAAGCCTTTTTTACACCTAAACTGGTTAGCTAGTTAACTACATTTCATATTTCCATACAGTAATATTGCCAAATTAATCGAAACAGCGAAATTTTGACATCTATTTGCTACGTTGCCCATTTTTAGAATAAACGTTGTTAACTAGATAAATGTTGTATAATTGATTTGAAAAGAAGAAGAATCGTGGTGAAAAGTAGCAGTTTTAGTTAACATTGTATTAGTGTTTTTAGCTTTTATCTTTCATGACAGTAAGGTTCGGGAACAAATTAAGTTTCTGATCAGTTCAGTTCAGTTTTTACTGCCATATAAATATTATGAAATATATATATAATACAAATGAGGTTTTGTATCTACAGAAAAGAAATCTACTGTTCGCTACATTTGTGTTCGCATAGCTCGTCAAAATGTGGGGGAGCAGTGATATTTTTTTCGCAATTTCAGGGTTGGTCCCAAAGTGAAAGTTTTTCATAATGATGAGTACAACCCCTTAAATGGTGTCGCATGAATTAAATTTCACCCTGTATAACCTTAGAAACTGGTTCGCTACTGCTGAGCATGAGGTTCGATTCCCGGGTCGTGCAGTGTTATTGAGTTTTTTCATCTGGAATTTCTCAGTAGCAGCCCGGAGTCTGGATTCGTGCCCGATTGATGGCAATAGACTCGCCCCCTATTACATGGGACTTAAATATAACTGGCGAAATGTGCGATGGGTATACTATAGGTACATCTCTGCCTAACCTTTCAGGGAAACAAGGCATGATGTTATGTTATACTCGTATTATTTATTAATTTATTTATTAACTGTGGATGACTTAAAGCTGAATGAATAAAAAATAGTATGTGAGAAGAGTGACCGCCAATTAAAAGTCTTCACTTCTAAAAACATATTGGAAAGAAAGAGTGTGAACACAGCTACCAAAAAAAAGAGACAAAAAAACAGTATAACATTCAAGCTTAAACTAAATTCACATTTCTTATTCAATACAAAAATAAAAACCTGAACATACAAAATCTTAATAAAAAATTATGTTATAACCTTAGATTCTGATTACACCTCATCTTTTACTATGCATTCTAAATGGAACAACAAATAATAATTTCAGTATCCTTATCTCAAGATTAACATAGAGGTTTATTTAAGCTAGCACTCTACGAGACAAATTGCGACATTAATGTCTGACAGCGCAAAGTGTACGCTTCACAGTTGAGGAGATTTCGCAATAAATGTCCGACACACACGTAGTGGAATAGCATATAATCTTCAATGTACAGAGTTTGTGTACTATGTCTATATTGGACCTAGTTTTGTCAATCTGACTATTAAAACGTCCTCTGATGAATACAAGAGTCTGGATACAGAACGCAGAGCAAAAAGGCTTATAGGTGACGAAACGTTGGTGGCTAGGCTTCACAGCCTGGTTCATCGGCGTAATGTTTCTTACCTGTCGGTCTTCTGCAGACTGTACTTCGGAGAGTATGCGCTGGAGCTCCACGACATGAATCCACCATCGCCCTTTTATTACCGAACTTCCAGGCGTACTGCAGGGTACCATCCTTAGTTGATATCCCGTCCAGTGTCTCAGCGCTTCTCCTCTACATTTATTATGCGCACAGCCAAAGTGTGGAACTCTCTGCCAGCGTCTGTATTCCCTTCCACATATAACTCGTCTGCCTTCAAAGCAAGAGTGAACAGGTATCTTCTGGGCACACTCGATCCATCATAGACGTCATCCTTAAAGTCATGAGCTCCTTAAGTTCTGAGTTGAGCTCCACGATTACTTACAAATGCTTGCACTGACTGGACAGGTCCACTCAAATCTGTGTGGTTCTTTCCTCAAAAGACCATTTCAGACATTACTCTACATGGTCCTCACATGACTTTACCAAGATTATGTCTGGACTTTAAAAGAGACTGCGACCTCTGAGTTTGTTTCGGCCTTTCTTCTCAGAGTAGTCGGAAACACCGATCTCATCTAGCTTATTTTTAATATTTTTTATATGACGTGTAAAAGAGATTCCGATATCCTATTTACTGAATAAACAATTTCATTTCATTTCATCTATCGCTTTACATCAGGCTAGATCGAGGTCCCATTCAGCAATAAAAAACGTCGTCATTAAAGATTATAATAATACCAGCTCTTCTGATAGAGAGAAGGTACGAGCATTAATTACCGAGTTTGTTTAATTAATATAAAACTAATCCAATTCACTAAGCGGATTGACGATTTTAGAGTTATGCTAGCTGCGCCCCGCGGTTTTTCCCGCATAAGTCTCGATCCCGTTGAAATATCGGGATAAAAAGTATGTCCTAACCCAGGTCATGGTCTACCCATGTGCCAAATATCATCTAAATCCGTTCAGTCGTTTTAGCGTGAAAGCGTAACAAATAAACAAACAAACATCCAAAAAATCAAATCCTTTCTCTTAAGTCCTGTCGGTATATTCTGGCAAAATCTTACCGTGAAAATTTTGGTGAAGTGAGTCAAAAGTGTTATAGCGGCATCTACATCGCCACATGCGAACTACGCATCTCACTGACGTCACGCGAAATCCTGCATCGCGCAAGCAGGATTTACCGCGTGACCCAGCATATACACAACGACCCGACATCAATCACCGAGCAGTTGTTCGCCAGACACAACACCCGTATTGTTGGAGGATCCTCCCTTTTCTATGGAGGATGAGTGAACTTTACACCCTGTTTATCATACCTCTATAGTGTCAATCCCTAAGATCGGTTTAATTACGGTGATATAAACTTACAACGGTGATATCGGTGAAGTAAAAACATTAAAGACACATCTTCAAATTTGTGATAACTGGAGACCAAGAGGTACAGTCAGCGTCAAAAGTTGATGACCACATTTAGATTTTCAAAATCGCTGTACACCGTATTCACTATTAGCACTTCACTATACAGCGATTTTGAAAATCTAAATGTGGTCAACAACTTTTGATGCTGACTGTACCTATCGTGTTACCCAGTAACTGGGTAGTGAAGGTGAGCTAGGCAGTCCCTCCATGTAAAGTCCTGGTGTGCAGCTGCACCTGGTTAGACTAGAAGCTGACCCCAACCTAGTTGAAAATACCGGCCAAGTGCGTGTCGGATCACGCACAATGAAGGGTTCCGTAGTTGGGATGAATTTACACATTTTGTACCAAGAACAAACTTAACATTGTAGTTGAAAAACACGTTCTCCCACGTACCGTACGTACCAACTGCATATGTACCTAAGTAGGTCGATTCAAAAAACAAAATTCTGCTGTTTCATAGAAAAGTGCCATATCTACGCGGTCTAAATGTATGGAACAGCAAATTTAAAATTTATTGCACAGCAGATAAAAAAAAAAACTACGTTTTTTTTTAAAGCAGGAGTTTTTAGAATCATGTACTGCCTGCCACCCTGTATATACTACTACCATGATTTTTTTCAGATATTCAAAAACAACCATTTAGCTGTGCACCCCATACGAGCTCTAACAAACATTAGCACTTGTTTCGCAAACGGATCCCTGTATCGAAAAATTATTTTTACACACCCAAAATTTTTGAACGATCTTTTTAACGACACACATAATCAATGGGAGAGACGAGAAACAAAAAAGCATTCCCACTTTACGTGTAAGGGAGGAGGCGCTGAATATTTTTTTTTTTTACCACTTTGTCGGCGTGATTAATATGTATACCCATCCATGCCAAATTACATCTTTCTAGTACAGTCTCTGAGCTAAGCCGCAGACAGACAGACAGACATGGCGAAACTATAAGGGTTCCTTGTTGACTACGGACCCCTAAAAAGGCAAGGTAGATGATGATCACAAAGTAACACAGTCTGTTACCACATGTCAACTTTCAACCAACAAAGTAAACCTCCGTTCACACAAACATAACGCAACAACAACAAAGCAATAGTAAACTCGTTAATAAAGCAGCAGAGAGCAATTCACGTTAAGTTAGCAATTCAACTGAATCCCACGGTGTGCGCAACTCATTCATGCATTAACTATATTATGCGATGTACTGAAAAATTTAATGTTTGCTGCAGTCATAAGCGAAAATGGACGGTTGTGTGGGAAATTCACAAATTAAATATTACATTTTGTAGGCAGTTTAAAGTTCAACAGGCGTGGTTTCTAAAGAATTTGCACTTGACTTTTCGTAAGCTTATGAAAATGCCCTTTTATGAAACGTTGTTTTACGAGTCTTGTTTGAGAATAATAAAGTAATAAATAACAAAAACAAGAATCTTTTCACCATGTGTGATTATCAGATCGTGATTTTCACATTTCGTCTAATATTCATTTCATTTATTATAAATGCGAAAATGAGTTTGTTTGTTACGCTTTCACGCTTAAACGGCTGAACGGATTTGGATGAAATTTGGCACTGGATTTTTGATTAATTTATATTCTCGTAGGAATATCGGGATAAAAGTATCATATGTTAGAGCCCAGGTCATGGTTTACCCATGTACCAAATTTCATCCCAATCCGTTTTGCTGTTTTAGCGTGAAAGCGTAACAAACAAACATACAAAAAATGTAATCTTTTCTCTTTATAATATTTGTTTAGATTAGTGTGTCTCCAAACAACCAACGTTGTCTGAAAGAGATCGCAGAAAGCGATAAAGCCACCCATTGTATGTTTTGTAGTGTTACATTTATTATTTGCTATGTATTTTCTGATGTACAATAAAGTATATATAAATAAATAAAATGAAACCATTATTAAAATGTTGCTTAATATGGTGCTTTACTTTGTTTTAGATAATCTTCAACGTGACTCGGAAACATCACAACGCCGTTGTGAGATGTGAAGTAAGCAACTCCGTCGGGAAAAGCGATGGAAATACCACTTTAGATGTTACTTGTAAGTATATCCTTAGTCAATTTCGGGCGAATCTAGAATTGTTTCTGTTTCTGGAAAAATTCTTGATTGCCAAAAAGGCAAGCTCTATTTTTTTAATAAGTACAGTATCCGAACGTTAATTTAAGGCACACTCGAGTTTTGAAAAAAAAATCTCGGCGATGTTGAGCATCATGTCTGTCAATCATACCGATCAACCATGTACCATCGAAGAAGTTCATATCGATACACCGTAAGAACTATTTCTGCTTGCAGCGCTCGGCCGCTATAGCACCGGGCCAGTAACAGATGTGGTCATCGTGTTCACGGGATTTTTTTTGTTTTCAAACTGCTTAGATATGAAGTTCTTCGATAGTACATACTTAGTCATCCACAGACTGGTACCTATCCTATACTATTAAATGAGCAATATTTGTATAGATATTTGTAATCCCGTTCTCGAAAACGGCTCTAACGATTTCGATGAAAGTTGCATTATAGGGGTGCGAAAAATCGATCTAGCTAGGTCTCATATCTGGGAAAATTCGTTTTCTCCGTATTTTCACCCGAGCAGAGCTCGGTCGCCCAAAGTTTAGAACAAGAGACTTTAGAATAATGACATGGCAGCATGGAGTTAGTAAGTACCTCCTATCATAGCAGCATGGAATTTGTATGTACTATCCTATACTTTTAAATGAGCATTCTCTATTTTCACCAGAGCAGAGCTACTGACTTAAGCAATATTTTTTTTAATCCAAGATTCTGAAAAATCTGAGGTTAATTCTATAGATTCGATAGGTAACAGATATCTAACCAAATCTAACAAAAATACGCGAACCGACCAATTTTTTTGACATTTTATGTACGCAAACGCGTCATACCCCGGTTTCCTAGTGGGCAAAATAGCCGCGATGTTTATACCGATGATACAACAACCATAACACAGTGCGCGGGCGCACAGCCTGTGACGTCACTGCGTACTAAAGACTGATTTGTTGGACAGAAAAATGTATTGGAAGATCAGGAAAGTCAAACAAACGAGTAACGAGTTTTTCTGAAAATGTTGCTTTATAGTAGGATTTTGATTGTTTCGTGAGTTAGTGCGTATATAGACATTAATCAGTTACACAAACATTCTGATGAAAACTATATTACTTATTTCGTGCGGCAGTCGAAACAATCTAAAAGTAGCGCAGTAGAAAATCGTTACTACTCCGGTTTTGACTTTTTCAATAGACCGAATATAAATCATCCTGGAATAGTTAAAAAACACAGAACATAACATTCCCAAGTTGAAGAGTGTAGGTGCCGACAAAATTACAGACACATGAAACTGTACTTCTAATCTTGGCAATACGTCAGCACGGTTTCATAAGCCTTCGCCAGGCCTTGTCCAATCCTTAGGAGGGATCTCATAGAATAGAAGAAGTCTTGCTTATATTTAACTAGGACCCAGACAGCAAGTAAAAATAGTTATTTTAACAGTCTACTGTTACAGGTTAGGCGTGTGACCGTCAGACTGCCAAGTCATAGGTCTAGAGTTCGAACCCACGGCACGCACCTCTGACTTTTCGGATTCATGTGCGGTTTGTATAATTATCACTTCCTTCAAAAACGGTGAAGGAAAACATCGTGAGGAAACCGGCATGCCTGAGAGATGTTTCTCGACGGTATGTGAAGCCAAGTCAGAGGCCCATGGGCGGCTTTAAAACTCTGACACCAGGTTATTCACTAACCACACGAAAAAGAAAGGAAGACAATCTATTCACGTATCATTTCGTTCTCAGATCCACCAACATTCAGAACGCGGCCTCAGAACGTAGAAACTGACATCGGTTCGAGCGTAGTCCTCAGCTGTGATGTCGACGGTCAGCCACAGCCGGAGATCAGGTGGCTGTTCCACGAACCGGGACGGATAGGGGTAAGTGAATACCATGGTGGAATACTCGTACTAGATATAAGATTACTCAAAGCCAAGATTGGATCGGTTTGCAATGCGAGTGGACAATGAGAAGCAGTGAGCGGTAAAACGCTGATTATACCCTAGAGAAAGCCCATAATATAAGAACCATTTTCTATGAATCTAGGAAAGATCGAACATCCTAGGATAGAAGATCCTGGGTGATCCACTGGGAGATCCTAGGGTGCCCCCAGCGCCCTAGGATCTCCCAGTGGAACGTACACACGGTTACACATCAAGCTATACATTTCCAGTTTATGCTGATCTCGCATTGTATAGAATTTCTGTACAATGCGAGGTCAGATTATATTTGAAATTTATAGCTTGATGTGAAGCCGTGTGTAAAATATAAATTGCACTCGACAGATTTTACCGTAGGATGCACGTTTTGGTAGATACACTTAAGTCAAAAACTGGAAGAAGCCCGAAAATTTCGAGGTTTTTCGAGCACCACGTAGTTAGCACAAGTCTTTCGAAAGACACACTATTGGTATCTATCCTAACAACATCCCAAAAAATTAGAACAGTGCCATATTATGCGACCTAACGCGATTTTCGTGTCTACGGTGACTGGCCTATTAAACGACTTTACCTTTGCAACGTCCTTTATAGGCACGAGGAACACAAAACTCCGCCTACGCGATGCAGGATTTGTGTTACATCAGGATTTTGTGGGACCGAAGGTCTTTGATGCGTAGTTTCCATGTGGCCGATGTAGATGCCGCCAAAGTCCTTCGAGAAACGAAATCATTACCCTAAATACTTTTGTGGTGCAATATTTCTGTTTACCTACTATCAAGAAAATTACCAACTGTTCTATAAGTGATCTGTTTGAGGGTAAACTAATAGAATAAATAATCTTTCCAGTTTTTAGTACATTTGTAGATGAATAAGTATATTCCATTTCTTTTCAAAACATTACGTCAATTCTGTAAGTATTCGCCCCGATGACTAACATTGGATCAAACCGCAAAAACATGTGGTAAAATTAGATTACTCATAATTATTATTCTGAAACTATAGTATTACTAAGATAAGTACTGTCTGTGTGGTCCAGATGGTCAGAAATGTTCAAGAAGTCTAGACCGAAATAAGATACTGAAATACCCAAGGTAAAGGTTATCCACTCTGAAATGACGCGGATATCTGTGGGTAATTCGATAGTGTGGCGCGTCATTTCAGAGTGGACAAGCTGTAGCAAGATTGCAAACTTTAACTGTTTACTAAAACAATTGACGACACGGTTGGCGCAGTGGCTGAGTGATCGACTGCTACGCAACGTGTCGCGGGTTCGATCCCCGCACGGAACAAATATTTGTATGATCTGCAAGTAGTTGTTCCGGGTCTGGGTGTTAGTGTATGTGAGTTTCTATGTTTGTAAACGCACCCACGATACAAGAAGAAATTCTTAGTGTGGGGCAACGTTTTTATTAAAAAAAAAAAAAATAATAATAATAATAAAATAAAAAAAATTGTCGAGATTAATTATTGTTACGGCATAGAAAGTTATTGGTATAAGTGATCGTCGCAAAACGAGCATTAGATACTGGAAAAACGTCTTTCTTGTAAATAAGAAGAAATAATAAAATACTAGTGTTGTAATGTCTGCTGGGGAGTTTGTTGCGCCACTTCTTCTTCCCAGCTAAAGCACTAGGAAGTGGTTAAGGGTGGGCGTTTAGGGGGAATGTCTTATGTAATTTTGACGTTCGAAAAGTGCTAATTCTCAGCCTAGTTTGATTAATGACTTTCGAATATTGTTTTTTTTTAAATCGATAAAAATTTATTGATTGAGAAAAGCTTACAAGAACTTCGCAACCCGGAGTTTGGAAGTTAGCGGGGATATCCACGTGCCTCAGAAACCACGTTAAGCCGTTGGCCCTGCGCCTGATCTCTCTCCGGTCGTATCAGATTGCTGTCCTATCGGACTATGAAAGTGAGGGAAGAGAGAGTGCATCTGTGTCTACGCACACACTACTTGTGCACTATAATATCTCCCGCGCCGAAGGCTGGTCTCCGCTGAGATTGGTCGCTAGACCGAAATTCGGTTTAGAGGACAATTATTATAAATATTAATTGTACCTAGTTCATGCGCTAACACTGCACAAAAAGTAGCTGAGCGATATCTTTTGTCGTCGTTGTTCCTAATAATTGAACTATAGTCATTGCCAATCATGAAAGCGCATGAAATCATGTGGCTTATGTCATTGACCCTCTATGGTTGTATTTGCTAATATTGACGGGCGCTCGTGAAATGCAACAACTATATTTAGAGAGACAGTGTTACGTGAACGTGTGCTATTTCCAGCAGGTCAAAGGAAAGGCTCCGAACTTGAAGGTCCACGTGAATCGGGAGACAGCTGGACGGTACATCTGCAAGGTCATCGAGGATGGGTACCCTGAGATCGAGAGTGAAGCCACCATTTTTATTAAGAGTAAGTTTTAGTTTATGATGGATGGATTGGTGAAAATCTGGAAAGCAGTAGGGAGGGATTACGAGATGGGAGCGTGTGGAAGAAATGGAGGAAGCTTTTGACCAGCTCGCGTAGCATGACAACCATAAAAACGGGTTTTGTCGACAGAAGAATAGACAAAATGACAGATTGTGATTGTTTATCTGTCATTTTGTCTATTATTCCGTCGACAAAACCTGTTTCTATTTTGGTTATGTTAAGCGTGCTGGAGTGAACGTTCACAGATTTAGTCCATGTTTATTACGCAAAAATAAGTTTATGTTTTTCTGTTATGTTTATGTTAACTACCTCAATGTTGTAGTGGTTGCAAGGGCTACTGCTGACCTAGGTCCTGGTTTCGATTCCCGGGTTATGCAGTGTTAATCGGTTTTTCGATCTGGAATTTCAAAGTAGCAGCCCGGAGTCTGGATTTGTGCCCCGTTGATGGCAATAGGCTCGCCCCCTATTACATGGGACTTAAACATAACTGGCGAAATGTGGGTGTGCTATAGGTACACCTATGCCCACCCTTCGGAGAATGCTGTCGTGATGTTATAACTTGTTTATTATATTCCAACTACGTAATCAAAGTGGTATATATAGTTCATCCTAGTATTTTATGTATAAGTTGGAAAATCTTTATTGTCGTAAAAATGTACAACGACAAAAAAATAATCAATATTATTGTCATGACAAGGCTGCATTACGCTTAAATAAAATAGACTTTCTCATGTATCTATTTCAAAGTAACATGCAACAGTAACTGTCTTTGACTTTTTTAAATTACTTAATTTATTGTATGCCACAGAAAATAAAAATATATTTTTCAAGTAAACTTAATCATCTCATATCATGAAAGTTCCCAAAGAGCATTAACCCTGCTTACTTTGAAAGGCAGCTTTATTGACCTTAAAATAATTGTAATTTTGAGCTCTTCAATAGAACGAATGAAAAAAAAACAAAAAATTACTGCCAAATATTTTAAAAACACCTGGGTTTTGTTCCTCGTTTTACTTGAATGCTGATTTGTATCATCATTATTTTATATTGACTTAACTATGCTTCTGTTCCTTAAGCACTACTGACATGAAGTCGCTGTGCCACAAGGTTAAAGGTTAGGGTCAGCTTCCAATCTAATCGGATGCAGCTGAACACCAGTATTTTAGACATGGAGTGACCTTGTGAAGGCCGCAGGAATCTGCTGGATGCGGAAAGCACAGAACCGGTTGAAGTAGCGGTGTTTGGGGGAGGCCTATGTTCAGCAGTGGACGTCTTCTCCCTATCTGACCTTCACACCTCAGTTACTGGATTACACGATACTCTTTGATAAAACTGGTAGTCAGATATTATTAACTCCTCATCTTTTCTTCCTACGTAGGTGCACCAAAGATCCTTTCAAACAGGACTCAGTTCGGCATGGAGGGAGAAAGCGTTAGAATAGAATGTGCTGCTCGGTCGGTGCCTAAACCTGATGACATCAGGTGGTACTTCGAGGGTCGGGAGATCAGTGTGATTCAAGATCCGGTAAGCTTGTTTTACAATCAACTGTAGCTTGTTTAGAAGTTCATACTTTTTCGACAAATTGGTTGTGCTTGTCGTTTTGTTTTTGTATTTATTTGTAAGGTATTTATATTAGACTATCGAACTAAATAACTATGGGACCAACTTTAAAATCGCGATTAGACCATCGAACTTAATAAGTTTTATTAAGGCACCAACTTTGAAATCGCGATTAGACCATCGACTTTAATTTTACAATGGCACCAATTTTGAAATCGCGATAAGACCATCGAATTTAATAAGTTTCACTATGGCACCAACTTTGAAATCGCGAAATAAAATTCAGTCGTCCCAACAGTAGGTTTCAAAGTTGCGATTTCAAAGTTGGTCCCATACTAAAATTTATTCAGTTCAATGGTCTAAAGCAAGTCTTAAAGTTTCTAAAGTATTTTTTTTAACACCATACATAAATTAGTACCTATACTCAAAACCACGTGACGAGACAGCTGTCCAGTAACCGACTAAACGTAATATCTGACATTTCAGTTGTCATGCTATGTCACAGTTGTACTCTTTAATTTAGCAACGTTATAATTCGTTGATGTTTAGAGTTTGGGCTCTTTACAGGTTACAAAATATTATATTATTATTAAAAATCTAACTAAAAAATTGTGCTCAAGCAGTTACATCTACGAAGAGCAGTTTATGAATAAATGATAAAGTTTAACATAAATTAATAAAAGAGGAATTGTAAAAATCTAAAATAAATTTAGTTTGGATTATCGTATTTTTAAATAAGAAAGTGTCATCTATAAAAACCCATTTTACGATTTGTTTACCTTTCTTTAACTACCTAAACCTATGGAGTATAGTGTAATATTCATTGCGTTATTTATGTTGTGTATGAATTTCTTAATCATTCTGCTACAAAAAATATGGAAACTTAGCAACAAGAAGATGCAGTAATTTACGGATTCGTGATCGCAGCTATCACTATCGCGGCTCTTGAGGGAAGGCCAAAAGTTCTAGGCTTTGCAGTACCTAAAGTAGTATTTTTTTACTGCAGAAGATAATAAATAGAAATACATATTGAATGCGATTTCGTGCTTAACATTAGGTAAGTTCATCAAATATCGTTCCTTCGTATGTCCTGTACTACTGGGTTTATAAAACTATAAGTAATAAGGTTTTTTTACTGTTGGTAGTTGTCTATGATGGTCATTATTCGATATAATACCAAGCAATTGATGAATATTTTAAATCATAGAAGTGACGAGGTTCTCTATTTGTGAGAAAAAAACGCCAATTTCATAGGTATACAGGGTGTTAAATAAATTGCAGGCCATAGCTTCAGGGGGAGTTCAGAGTCGATAAAGGAACCCGTAAAAAAAAAAAAAAATATACCTTTAAAAAAGTTTATATAAACCGATAATTATCATAAGATGAACCTAATGTAGCCAGTGCAAGTAGCAAGTGTACTAATTAAATAGCAATCGTTTAGAACTGATTAAAAAATTGGTTAAAATAAGTTTTTATTTTGTTTAAATGCTAATTAATAATTTCCTAGAGTTACCTACATAATATCGAGGTAACTAGTTACGTAAATTACAATTCCAAGTTAAATCTAATTAATCTAGTTATTCTAATTAGTTTGATCTTGCAATTTTTTTTTGTTTTTCTTTTTAAATAAGGGTTCGGTTATCGATACTGAACCTACCCCTAAGCTATGGCACGCACTTTCTTTAACACCCTGTATATATTTGTAATCCTGTTCTCGAAAACGGTTCTAACGATTTCGATGAAAGTTGCAAAAAGCAGGAAAATTCGTTATCTTCGTATTTTCACGATCCGGTCGCCTATTTATTTATTAGGTATTATTTCACAAAGGCAACATTTATGGATTCTATTCCCCATAGAATAACACTTAAAATCGCAAATTCTTTCCAGGATTACGCTACATTAGAAGAATCTTTGCCAGAAGGTGTAATAAAATCAAGCCTGGTGATCAGAGCCAGCCAGTCAAAACACTATGGACAGTACAACTGCAGTGTCACCAATGAATATGGAAACGCTAATGCTGCCATCATGTTGAAGCCTTTGAGTAAGTGTGAGAACAGTCTGTTTTTTAGTTGTTATTTGCAGGATTTTCTTTCTACCCCAATTGCGAACATACTTTCTATCAAAATTTGAAGAATTTTGGAGAAAATTCCTAGTCCATTGCTTCATTCGTTTAAAAAATTGTCTGCTCGGTACCGTTAATTACGCAATGTACGTTGTTGTGCTGTCAAAATGAATGGCTTTACCATTGTAAATGTGTTACACAAATACCCCACTGACTATATTTCGATCACAAGTTATATTATCTACATCATCATCATTCATTCATTCATTTATTCATTCACTCATTCATCGGATATCTATCAGGCTGGCATTAAAATTGGAATCGAAAATCAGCCCGTGTAAATAAATAAATCATTTATTTTGGACCAAACAATTCTTTTTTCATATTAAGTATGTACCTAATCCTTTTTTCTGGCGAAATACGGTTGCCAATTTATCGGGGGTCGTGAGATCCGAATGCAGAGATTAACTGCTTTGCAAGTGCTCTTCAAGAGACCTCTCGTTTAAGTGGGTTGGGACTTAGCTCAGTCTTTATCACACAGCAATTTACTGTGAATTTTTGGTTTATTTATCTTTGATTAGATAGTAATACTAAGCAGTAAGAAATAAATAGCCATCGGGCTTAAGGAATCTAGGTTTTCTAGTAAAGATAATTTCTGTTACTTATTTCGTAAGTAATTCTGAAGAAAAAACACAGTTTTTTATTATAATTTATTTATAGGCTCTCGTTTGACTTCCAGCCTATGGTAACCGATGATGACAGTTAATCTTCTTTCCAGAAACCCTACCCCTCTACATTATTCTAATCGGGGTGACCTCCGGCATCATAATCTTCTCTGCCTTCATCATTCTCGTGGTGGTGTGCCACAGAAGGAGACGGAAGAAGGGCCAGATGAATGAGAAACCTGACGTCACTGTGACCACAAGAGATGTTTATAACAAGGAGAGTGACAGGAGCTCTAATATCAGTGACTTGAAGCTGCAGCTGCCTCAAAGTGACGGTAGTTATGAGTTGGTGAGTTTTTACCGTGTTATTTCTAAAATAGAATTGTATTTGCAAAAACAAATAAGTAATGGTGTGGCACTGTTGATGACAGTATTTTTATCGAGGTAAATTTGTAAAGGTGTGTCCAAACATTGAGCGGCAATCGTGCGCGGCTGCCGCGCTGTGGTTGGACGACTGCCGCGCGCGAACGCTTCTGTATACCTGCCGCACGCAAACATTTGTAGGAAACATTCTTCACTAATTGTGTCTGGACGTATTTCTGCGGACGTAAAGGCTAAGCAGATTGATATCGCCAACTGAAGTGCGCGGCGTGTCTCGGATGTGCCGCGGAGTACTGCCGCGCAAGCATTCGTCCGTTTGGTCCTAATGTCCTAATTATAGCGCGTCAGAAATGCGTCCTGCAAACGCCACGTGTTGCTGCCGCGCTCTTGCCGCCCAATATTTGGACACACCTTAATACGAAAAGTTGTTACGAATTGCCGGAGCACCTAAAGCAACTCACAAATTGTAGCAATAGTAAGTTTAGAAAGTGTGACATGTACATATAGTGGTCTCTAAGATTCATTTCCTCATTAAAGCCATTGGATGCAGCTATGTGTTCGGTGGGCACCTTTGACCATGTTCCAATAGATGTGCCGTCCAACTATTTTCCAATCTACCAATATATCCTAAGAAAAAAACATGGGACCACATTGTTAAACATGATGTTTCTAAGCGTATCCAATATATTTTTTTGCACAAAAGGACCATTCTCTTCTTCTTTGTCGTTCTCTCAATGCTGAGGATCACGACCACATACGACGCGTTTCCAAGCTATGCGGTCTTCTGCAGTATGCACCGCTCGGTAAATGCTGCCTCCAACAGCCTTCTTGATCGCGTCCGACCATCATGCTGGTACTCTGCCTTGAGCTCGTTGAAAAGGACCATTAGTAAAAGAACCAAATGTTTCATAACCAATACACAAGACTTCAAAATCTGGTTTTATCCCCAGGACTACACAAGCTCCGACCGTTCAGACAGCAAGCTGCACGCAGGTCTACCTCTGGCTGGACCGGTGGCTCTGCCGAACATGCGCCATGATGACCCGCTGATGCAGTTCCGGTACAGCAACGATTACTCCGACCCAACGTATAGTGACCCTTATTTTAAGGTAAGTGACATTCATCCATACACTACGTATATTAATACTAATATTAATATCATAAATGCGGAACTAACTCTGTCTGTTTGATTTTGATGAAAGTTGAAAATTTACAATATTATGGCCCCTTAAAGGTATCGGTACCCAGTTACTGGGTTGTGGAGGTCAGATTTGCAGTCGCTCCATGTAAGATACTGGTATTCAGCTGCACCCGGTTAGACTGGAAGTCGACCCCAACATAGTTTGGAAAAGGCTAGGCAGATTGATTATGACCCCTTAAGAAAAAAACAAAAACACAAACAGAAAACAAAACAAAAACTAAGTTTGTATGAGCCTGCTACAAAACAAGACAGCAAAGAAAGATATAATCTTAAAAATAACATTCAGAAAAGGTTTTTTGTATGGGACCTTTATTTTGAAACAAATTGTGAGTAAAATAGCATAACTGTCCAATTTAGATTTATGCCCATATAAGATTTGAAAGAATACAATATTTATGAAAAAAAGCTGTTTTAGGTTCAAAGCTTACTTAATATGTAGATCAAAATCGAAAATTGGCACTCAAACGAGCACTTTACTAGACCATATTGTTTTCATTTTTACTTTTATTACAAAGAAAACCTCAGCTAATGTTACTTCAAATGAAAAACTTATTTTCACAAGCTCGAATTCAGATCAAACTACAAAAGCGAAAAAGAAACCAAGTCAGTCAGAAGACAGTCACAAGTTATCTGAAATAATTCCTTTTGTATGTAAATACTGCAAAATAGGTGCAGAAATTCCACTTTATCCAAAACACCGAATAATTTATTATAAGAATCTTTTGTTGGGAGAAATCTTTGTTAGTCACATCCTTACCTGCCTTAGATACCAAGTAAAGAAATCGTTTTAGCTAGTTTATTAATGTTCAGAACATCTTCTGCTGAACATTGCTTAAAAATCATCACACTTAACAAGGCAGATCAACATTTCAACCAAAACGGGATTCTTTTTGGTTGGCCTTGTAAGCGTGATGATTTTTAAGCAATGTTCAGCAGAGGATGTTCTGAACATTGCTAAACATTCCGTATCTCGGAAAGCACGTTAAGCCGTTGGTTCCGGTTGTCATTTGTTAATCTTTGACAGTCGTTACGGGCAGTCAAAAGCCCGAATGTGCTACAACCATTGTTATCAAGGGGTATCGTATTACCCATTAACTAGGTTGTGGAGGTCAGATAGGCGTTCGCTCCATGTAAAATACAGCTGTATCCAGTTAGACTGGAAGCCGACCCCGACATAGTTGGGAAGCTAGGATGATGATGATGTTCAGCAGAGGATGTGTAAATCTTTTTCACAAAAAAGAGGTTATCGTTGTGTGGCTAAAACCAAATTGTAAAATAGGCTAAGTGTTTTAGAAATAAATAAATAATAATAATATTCTTTAAATTCTACTTCTGTTCCGATTTTATTAAATATTTTTCTTCATAATATTTTTTTTTAAACTGACGTGTAAATCGTATCGGACCTTACCAACCAAAATAAACTATACAACGGTCTTTCTGAACTTATTTTGCAACATAACCTACTGCGGTAAAATAAAGGTGGTATTACATGTTTCATGGCAGAGCCCCGCGGGCTACGTGTACGACTATCCGCAGGGGTACGCCCCCCCGCCCCACCTCCGGGTACAGTCGCCCCCCCTCGAGCCTCCCAGTCGGTAAGTACATGATTATTTTATTTTTATTTTCTTTATTGTTGGAGTTAAGAGGGGATTTAGGGTCGTCACCCACTTAACGCCATGGTAACTGAGTAAAGTAGCCTAGTACGATCGCCTTTGATTTTTTCAAATGCTTCTTATGTTATGTTTTTTTTGTATTTGATGACTGGTTTTGTAGGTCAGTCACTAAAAGAGTTCACGCCTTGTTTCCCCGAAGGGTTAGGCAGAGGAGTACATATAGTACACCCACATTTCATCAGTTATGTTTAAGTCCCATGTAATAGGGGGCGAGCCTATTGCCATCAGCCGGGCACAAATCCAGACTCCGGGCTGCTACTGAGCAATTCCAGATGAAAAATCCCAATAAAATTTTGCTCGACCCGGGAATCGAACACAGGACCTCATGCTCAGCAGTAGCGTTTGCGACCGCTGGACCAACGCGGGTATTGGGGGTAGGTATTATTATACCCCGTGGAGTTTCTTGCCGGCTCTTCTCCATAGGAAACGATAAATTGGAACCGTGCACCTAGCTTCTGGCGTTTCATAAGTGCCCATGTAGGTTTATGTGAAATAAAATATTTTGACTTTGAAAGTTGAAAATTAAGTCTGTAAAATTTATGTAAAACCATAGATTAATTTATCTAAAGGCTTACGAGATCTATTGAGATGATAACTAATTACCTAGTTTATCTGACGTTTTTGTGTGACAGCCCTAATTCCTCATGAAAAATGTGTTTTTCTTTTGATTTTTCGTTTAGATAGTTTTTGTGAGATGTTGAAATTGTATTTTTTATGTGAGAATAAAATAAAATCCTATTCTAGTCGCGTTATTGTCAAGATGTGTCTGTGTAGCGAATGGGTTTAATCTCCATATTTTGCTACAATATATTGTATTGTCTGTTCTAAGTTCTAAGCTTTTGCGATACAAAAAAGAAATAAAAATATTTTTGTGTAGACAAATATTTTCCGATTTGGTCAAACACACACTTGTGGCGGCATCTTCATCGCCACATGCGAACTACGCATCAAAGACCTGACGTCACACTAATCCTGCATCGCGCAATTAGAGTTTACCACGCGAACGACTTAATATAAGACTATCCGACATCAATCGGTGTGCATTTGCCCACCAGTAACCAGACACAACACCCGTCTGGTCGGAGGATCCTCCCTTTTCAATAGATAATGAGTGAACTTAAAACCCTGTTCCTCATGCCTCTAAAAAGGCTTTACTATACGGTTTGAATTCATTTATTTCTAAAGATTACAAATCACATACACAGAAATAAATACTAAAAATTACTTGATTTATACATTTTTGTTGTCCAGGATTAATAAGAGCTTTTAGTGTTAACATTACGAATATAAGGAGGTAATTGTTAAAAGTTTTTTATTTGTTTACCGTCGTGCGGCGCATTGATTGGTCGATTTTTATGTTTGAAATCTAAAGACTCGTATGCACTAGAGGCAAATGAATTATATTACTTGAATTAGTTATATTTTAGTAGTTTTTTAAATAGTGTCACTATCAGTTTAGAGCAGTGTTGGCCCCGTGGTAGCCACATACGGTCGTGGGTTTGAACCCAGGCAAGTGCTTTACTTTGTGTAAATAATTTCATCACCACTGCTCTCATAACGGTGAAGGAAAACATCGTGAGGAAACCAGCGTATCCTATAGAATCAAAAATTCGAAGACATGTGACATCTTCCAACCCGCACTGGGCCCGCGTGGTGGATTATAGCCCACACCCTCTCGAAGAGAAGAGGCCTCTGTCCCAGCAGTGGGAACAATATAGGCTGATTATGCTATCAGTTTACTTTGTCTTTAAGGTCGGAAATACATTGGCAACCCTATATGGTAATGCTTATCATACAAAGACGCGGGTAACCATTTGCCATTGCTGACTGTCTATTTGCGCTTACTTAGGGTGAATTTCGTCCATGAAACGGAACTCGATCAGCACATCTAAACCGCGTTCAAGAGCTGTCAGTGTCATCATTGTTGTGGAAAATTGACGCTGACAGCTCTTGAACGTAGTTTCAACGTAGAGAGAACGTAGTTTGATTCGTGTGCTCGTGGTCAAGTTCACTGGTGAAATTCTTCCGTAAACCCTAATTAATATAAAAAATAAGGTCGAAATACTAAATGAAAAACAACACAAACATTTACTAGATTAACACAGTCCAGAAGCAACAAAATCATTTTACAAAACACGACAACTGAACCACATTCAAAATAAGCTCCAATTCTAAATACTAAACCCGATCTAAATCCTATGTTAATACTCGACAAAAGACCTCCCTACCACGTCGCTTCAAAACTAAACGATAATTCCACTCCCCAGGTCCTTGCAAGGTTCATTGACGCGCAGCATCGACACAGCATCAACACTCCCACTGTCAACCGGCAATGGATCACAAAACAATACTTTACAACGAACGACCAAGTCGCCAGATGAAACGGACGCTATTAATAATTTGGGGCTTCCCGTTGGTGACGGTAAGTGCAAGATCAAAGTAGAAGTTGATAACTTTAGTTTTGTTGGAAATTATGCTGTTTCTCGTAAGTAGTTGCAGTTGAATTATTGTTGAACATAATACAATACAGTTAATTCAGTTTAAGGTGTTATTACACCTGCACGATCGAAATTGCATCTATGTCTTGATCATCGTGAAACATGTAGGTTGGTATGGTAAGAAGTATGGAAGATTAGAGATTGATGCTTGTAAAAGACTTTGAAGGACAATCAATCATCCTAGAGCACGTGCAATGACAATAGGGATGTTGACAAAAAAAAAAAAAATTGATGGCCGTCAGATGGATTATTAAAAAATATTGGACACGTATTTTTTCTTTTTTTACGTAATCAAAAGATTATGGAAATACATTGAGTTAAAATGTAGCATGCCGTCACTCTCCGGTAAAGCAAAAAATACATGTCTAATGTTTTTTTTATTATCTGACTGATGGACTAAATAGTTTTTTTTTTCCCAGTCAACATCAGAACATTTTTACATAACTTCACGCCTACGCCCCCCCGAAGGGTTAGGCAGAGGTGTGCATTTTCGAGTCAATTGAAATTTTATATTTATATTCCGTTCATTATAAAATGTCAAATTACTCGAAAATGGTTGACATTAGCATAGGGGTAATTTGGTTGGAAATGATCTCTCCTACATCTCCTTAATGAATAGCCGACATACCACCAATAACCCTATCTCCAGCAGTTACAAAAAAAATATTATGTCAACAGCGTCTCCGACACCTATATACGCCCAGCCTAATGTCAAACCACAGCCGAATGTGGATCTACGATACTCAGCCACCTACGGCAACCCGTACTTGAGAAACAGTAACATGGGTAAGTTCACAGTAAAATACTTTTAATTTTTTATCGTTATTTGACGTTTTCTTGTTCTTGTCAGGGCTCGGTAACGTTATTTAAAATAACGTTTCTAACAGTTCTCGTTCTTCTTTGTACAACATTTTGTTCCGCAGGACGCAGCCGCGCACGGTGCGTGTGCCGACAAGCATGAACTTGTTTAGTTTAATTGTACCTTATCTTCATTTCTTTAAATCATAGATTCCAATGCACTCGCCGCTTACGTAGTAATTAGGGCTGTGTTACGAGTTTCCTATCGATCAACCCAGAAACGGTTAAAAACGTTTTATTAACCGAGAACGATTTAAATTTTGTTCTTCTTCAAAAACGTTTTAATAACGTTCCGTTCGAACCTAACCTAAATAAATCGTTCTTTAGGTTTTTAAGACGAAACCGTTAAAATAAATCGAAAAATATACCGTTACCCGAGCCCACGTTCCTGTTCCTATAAACCTCAAACAAACACAGCATTACACCAGTCTATCACTTAGGATATTATTTATAAACGTTTCTTAAAGTTAAGTAATGATAACCGATTCTTAGACCATACATTTTTGACGTTTGAACGTCACTTACTTTAAGCAACGTTCATAAATAAACCACAGAGTGTCGTGCTAAGCCACTGCACTGACTTAAGCTTCTCGAAGTACCAGCATACAAAATAAGCATACGTTGCTAAAATACAAATTATTACTCTTCAATTAATCTTAAATTACACACAAATTAAAGATAATTTAGTAATTAGAGTATGTTCGGGTAAGTTCGGCGCTGGGATAAGACCGTACGAAACAATTTCCCGGCTAAGACAAAAAAGAGTACCTACCAAATTGTGTTCTGTGCGTTTTTATTCTCCCCCAAACGGTCGAGGCAGAATAAAATGACCCAAAATTTGCTTCGTTCGGTCTTATTCCAACGCCGAACGTACCCCAACGGCCAACATACATTACCAATGTTGGCACACACTATTTTATTTTATTCTATTATGGAAGTCAGACCGAATAAAAAACCAAGACAGAGCGCTGCGAACAATAGCGTGAAGCATGCCAAAACTACACTCACCACTCACCGCTCTGTGCATACACGCTCACACGCACACATTTACAACCTTTTACAATGACACTACAATCAAACTACACCACACAAAGTGCTCACATGTTTTCGAAACCGGCTTTACTTCGCTGTTGTCAGCGCTCTGTCTTGGTTTTTTATTTGGTCTGAGTTCGGGAAACTTACAGCTAACTTATACAGTGTTCTACAATA
The DNA here is from genome assembly GCA_916701695.1 of Agrochola macilenta. Taxonomy (NCBI): domain Eukaryota; kingdom Metazoa; phylum Arthropoda; class Insecta; order Lepidoptera; family Noctuidae; genus Agrochola; species Agrochola macilenta. The sequence goes on from OU753578.1 coordinate 7,842,512, forward strand.
TGAAATTGAAGGCCATTTACAAGTTTCCACTGATATACACTTTATAATAAAAACGACAAAAAGGTCAGTACAAAATACCTATAACATTTTGAAAATACATACATAGTACGCGATCGATAAAAAATCAAAACCATGACTTTTCCGTTAAGAACCTTTTCACCAACAAATGCTTAACCCGAGAAACACTGATCACTTTGTAATGATTCACATTACTAAAGCAGTCGGTTGCCAGTCTGCCGCCTGAACCATTGGCATATATTAGGTTCCTCGTAACCTCGCAGTCTGTATTTACTTAACTTGAACACTTTTTTCTCCATGCAGGTTACAACAATCAAGTACACACAGCCAAGCCAACATCGACTCCTGCGCCGCCCCCCTACTCGGCGGTCAGAAACTCGGTCGTTTTACCAACAGGTAAATAGGCGTCAGGGTTAACGGGTAAGCAGTGTTCCTTATAGAGAATGCTTTACCTTTCAGTTTGAGAACATTACCTAAGTAAATATTTTGCATATTTTTTGTTTTATTTTGAGTTTTGAGAAACCTTGTTTTGAATATTTATCTTTAACCACTATAGTAGACGCAGTTGACAAAAACAAATGCATGCATTTCTTCTTTTAATACTTCATAGATACAATACCTTTTAAATTGGAAATATAATAAAAAATACTTAAGAAAACGTTAGTTTTAATATACACTGAAATACAGTACATAATAATATGTATTTGATATAATACAGTATCTGCCGATTACCAACTAAAACCGAAAAAAACTACCGAAAATAACATCACAAGAAAATCGCAAAATGTACATGTAACACTAATAAAAAAACACTACAACTCTAAAACAAATAAAAAATTCAACTCTACACTCGCAACGGAACCATGCAACAAAATACATAAATATATAAACACTAAACAATGCCCAGGCTGTCTGCAAAGTTATATTATCAAGTTAGACCATCGCGAGCTTAATTCAACTCAATTGTTTGTATTTAGAACTTGAATTACGATCGATCTTAGCCGCAATGTGTTCGCAAAGTCACATAAATCTAATGCATTCAAACTGGAAGTCTTGAATTATTTATTGGGCTAACTTAACTTGCTACTTGTAACTTAAGGTACTGGGTTTTTGTACTGAGGGGTCGAGTTCAGGGGTTCGGAAAGGTATAATTTGTGAATGTTTCTGGGAATTGGTTGTTTTGATGAATTACGAAAGGAAATAAATTAAATTTTTATTTTCTTGAGTTTAGGAGAAATCTTTACTGTGTTTTCGTCAACGGTTAATTTATTAGACTGTTTATTTTTTCAAAAACCGTTTGTAAACAACTGTTTCATTCGGGCATTTGGATATTGTTAAATGACTTTATTTTGAACACAACAATTTTAGTCATATAAGTAATTTATAATTATTAAGTATTACTAAATATACACACGAAACAGAAAAAAAACTACAACTTAACTTTTAAAACCAAGTAACTAACAATTCCATCACACGACTTTACAGAACATTATTATTAAAAGAGCGTGTCACGTCTTTTATTAAAATGAAATTTTACTTAACGCCGTGCCGGAACAGGCTAGTTACATAAAATATCTCGTCCAATTTGTATTCCGTATTAAAAATAATAAATGACCTCTCTGTTTTAAGTTGAACGGTTTTTTCTGAATATCACTTAAGTTAATTGTCTTCATTTTTCACAGGTAATGGCGGCCAGCCCTCCCAAGGCACCCACGTATAGCGAAGGCGTGATGTTTTGAGGCTTGTGTAAAAAATGGACATTTATTTCAAATACGGCTTGATAACGCTGTATGTGTAACATACTATGTTCCTAAATGTTAAATGACTGAGGTGTATATACGATAGGATAAGTCTGCAGACTTGTTTAATTTGTTAATAAAAATTTTCGAAGAATTTGTTAGCTTGACTGGAGAAAAGAGAAGGGTAAATTTTTTGAAAAAATATATATATATATATATTATATAAAGTTGTGTTACGAAAAAGAAAGCAATTACTTACTACTTGAATTTTATTCTATAGGTTTAAAAACCAAGTTATTTTTTTAACTTAGTGTTCGTAGAATCGTAGTATAACATTTTAAATTATCTTCTCTTTTGTAACCGGTCAAGTATTTCGAATTATATTGACTTGATATAATATAATAATTTATTGGATTTCGAAAATTACGAAAATGTCGACTTTGTCTGTCTTAATTATTTACGTCAAAGCGTTCTTTATTAATTGATTGAAAATGAACTGTAAAATTCTATTGACAAAACTTTTGCTTTGTGTTTTGTATAAAATAAAATATATTTTTGTAAATACAATGCATGAAAAACATAACTTTTCTAATTTTTATAATTAAAATATTTTTGTTACAATCTGTATATACAATTATATCCGCATTGTATGTGTGAATTTTATTTAGTTTACAGATTTTTTTATTTATCCAATCTGAATACTTAGCTCGTTACGATTGCTCAATAAATGAATCGATTAATTATCGATTTTTTTATAATTCCATTTATTTCCAATTTAGTATAATTCACTTGTTATGTAAACTATACAGACTGAAAGTAAAATATTTTATAAATTTTATTTAAAAAAATATATAGGTACTTGTAGCGATTTTTGTGCTGAATCGGAACGAAATAATTTCTAACACTCTGTTGCTGTCGCTTAGTTATTTTCAAACTTTTTACGACAGAAAACTTACTTAGATAGACTAAATATTTAACTAAAATGGTCAATGATGTAGGAAAATCATATTTTCTGTGATAATTGTATAGTGAAAAGAAATTAGGATCGCATCTTAATAGTTCCATATAATAGTTAAGATTCCGAACAATGTGTGACGACCTTTAAATCTATAGTTTTAAAATAATTTTAAATTTCGTGTGCCACTTTTAATTTTTACTCTCAATTAAAATGTAAATATAAAAAAATAAGTTACGGGACAAGCTTTACGCGAAAAATCAGCACCTCAATGTATGGGCATAATAATGGCAAAATAACTTTTTTTGTTGTTAAAAAAAAGAAACAAAATGTATAAAAATATTGCATGGTACAGTGTTTTTGTTCTTTGCATGCGAATATTATTTGTCATTATTTTTAAATGGATAATGATGCTATCACAATAAAACTTTTGATTTTATTATAACCCTGTTTTATTTATCCATTAAAACATCACGCATATTATATTCCCCATATTCCGCCAATAATTTTTAGGTGCCATGTAAAGGTGTTCTTATTAGAGCGCGGCAGCAAGACGCGGCGTTGGCAGGACACATTTCTGCCGCGCTCTACTTAGGACCAAACCATAGATATAAGAAAGAAGGAGATATGCCCGGTAGTTCAAAATGTATTGTATTGATGTATATGTATTTATAAACCTTATCCCATCAAAACACAGCGTGCATATACCATGCACCGTTCAACTCACACGAAAACATCGATCGCTATCGTTGTGCTGTGCAAAAGCCATTTATTTTACATATTATACGCTAGTGATTGACTAAATCGGAACGTTATCGATTCTCCCTTTTATTATTTTATTAAAATTTTTGGGAGTTCCTGAAAAAATAATAAATAAAAAACGATATACATATACTAAGATGTTAAAAATAAACAATAAGTAAGTAAAAAAATAATATATTAAGTAAATAAAAAAAAAAAAACAACATTGTGAGAAAGTCTAAATGAGTATAAAACAAGATTTCACATCGGTCTTCCAATCAGGCTATATATAACTGTTGACAAATTGAAGAATAAACTTTAATAGTAATATAAATTCATACGACAATCGACATTATTGTCGATAGCCTACGTTAGTGGATCTGCACAGCCACATCACTAACCCGTCGCAAGACGCTGCGGCCGTACTGCGCCATGCATCCGTAGGTCACAGTATCGTTATGTTATTTTTACATTGCTTATCCAGTCCCTTAGCAATATATTTAGGTAGTGGTTAACGAGCAATGTATTTTGTGCAAAAATAGTACAGTCGCTGTGATATTTGAAAATAAAAATAACGTAGTAAAAGCCAGAAATATTCTACGATTTGTTGTTTTTCATGATTTTAAAGACAATTATAGTAAAATACATGTGGTATGTGATTCCATGATTCACAAAGTTTTTGTTTTGGCTTCGGTTTTTACAAGAAACCACTGAACAACACGGCATTCTTATAATTTTTCCCGATCACGGCCGAAAGCACACTAGTTCGCGGAGACGGCCATTTGCCTATGCAATGAGCACTATGATCAAGATGCGCGGACACAGACACGCCCCCATGCCACTTCTCCTGTTATTTATATTTCTATGGACCAAACCGACGAATGTTCGGGTTCGGTTCGCGGAACATTTAAGACATGCCGCGCACTTCAGTTGGCAATATTAATCTGCCTAGTCTTTAATACGTCCAGACACAATTAGTGATGAATGTTTCCTAAAAATGTTTGTGCGGCAGGTCGAAAGAAGAAAAAGAAAAAACGCTGAAAAAATCACGTTTAATTTTTTATTATTTGTTGTTATAGTAGCAATAGAAATACACACTCTGTGATTTCAACTGTCTACCCGACTGCCTGTCTGTCTGTATCATGAGATACAGCCCGCTGACAGACATACGGACGAACAGCTGAGGTAGTAGTAGGTAGTAATCAGGGCTCAGAAACGTTATTTAAAATAACGTTTTTAAAACCTTTCTAACAGTTTTCGTTATTCTTTGTACAACATTTTGTTTGAAAACGAAATGAGAACGTTTTGAAAATCCGGTTTATTGCACCGACAAGTATGAACTTGTTTAGTTAAATTGTACCTTATGTTCATATCATTACATCATTGATTCCAATGTGCTTGCCGCTTACGTATTGATAAGGGTTGTGTTGCGAGTTTCCTATCGATCAACCCAAAAATGGTAAAAACGGTTAAAAACGTTGCAATAATTGAAAACAATTTCGGTTCTTCTTCAAAAATGTTTTAATAACGTTCGTTTTAATAGATTTTTAAGACGAAACCGTTTCCAAAAATATAACGTTATCCGAGCCCTGTTAGTAATAGGGTCCAGGATCCCGGTCCCCCTTTGGGGATGGAACCCTATAAAGTCAAAGTGACCTTACCAATTATTCATGAATTACTTTAACCACTATCTCAATCCATTAGCCCAGATATTAGTACCTACTAACACATAAGTACTAACTGCAATATTCTCATCTCACTTAGTTTTACCGTTTTTACTAACAGTCGCAGAGAGTTAGAAAAAATACAAAATGAGCTTTTGATGGCTCCAAGACTAATGATGGCGATGTGTCTTTGTGAAGATGTAAGTATAGAATATATATAAGGCTCAGCCCGTACTGCGAATTTTATTTACGCGGCTTCTATTCAGTGCACAGGATTGCAACGAGCGCGAATTTTAAATCGCCAGTGCGTATAGACATATACGATACCATGTGTTAAGGATTACGATAAAAAATTCGCGCGATTTTCAATCGCAGTGCGGACTAGGCCTTACTATTTGTGGCCCGCGACTTCGTCAGCGTGTATTTTGTGTTTCATCATTTTTAATGCAAATATACAGGATCAAAAGTAGCGTATCCTTCCCCAGGTTCCTAACTGTCAAATTTCATGACGAGGCTGTTTAGGGTGGATTTTACCAATGAAACTGAACGCGATCAGCTCATCTAAACCACGTTCAAGAGCTGTCACTGTCATAATTGTTATGGAATTTTGACACTGACAGCTCTTGAACGCAGTTTAGATGTGCTGATCGCATTCAGTTTCATTGGTGATGTTGGCACAGTAGTTTAGGCGTGAAAAGGTAGCAGATAGACAGACAGAGTTACTTTTACATTTATAATATTAGTATAGATTTATAATCCATACTAATATTCTAGTGGATTTCTTTAGGTTGTGAGAATGGAATTAAATGCGTTGCAAAAAGCATTTTAGAAGTGAAGATTAGATTTATGATTCTAGTAACTAGTAAAACCATTTTAGACAAGATAAAAATAATTTCTAACTTCGACGAAAAGAAAAGGGTACTTTTTATCAAAACCTGGGCGATTCACACCTGTATTCCCCGAAGGGTTAGGCAGAGTAGTACCCATCGTACACCTACATTTCGCCAGTTATGTTTAAGTCCTATATAATAGGGGCGAGCCTATTGCCAGCAACCGGGCACAAATCGAGACACCAGGCTGGTACTGAGAAATTCTAAAGTGATCACATATTTACCCTATGTTAACCTGTAACGACTGTTTAAAGAAGTGCTGTTGGTCATACTGTTAAGGTAAAATTCCGTAGCCGACCGCAGGCGACCTGTCGCCGCGGCACGACTGGTTTCTATGTATTTCTATGAATTCGAGTGACGTGTCGCTCGAACGTTGTGTGTGTGTGTGTGTATTTCTATGAAATACCTTCCGTAGCTAGCGACACGTCACTCGGTTTCATAGAAACCAGTCGTGCCGCGGCGACAGGTCGCCTGCGGTCGGCTACGGAATGGTCCCTTAAAGAAAGCTCTCATAGGGTAAATAAATCTGCGACGTTTAAAAAATCCGCTCCCATCTAGAATATGACTGATGTAAGCACGATTTGTACTGCTTATCTTCGCAGAAAAAACGAGAAATATAAGGAATCTTTTCTGTTAGAAACTCACCTCGAAAATGTAGGCGAAGTGAGCTTGAACGTGTCAGTCTAGCATCAGGTGGAAGACTACCTCGTTAGTGTAGTGGTCACACGCTGCTGCTGAACATGAGGTTCTGGGTTCGATTCCCAAGTCGGGCAAAGTTTAACGGTATCAGAAACAGGGTGTAAATTTTTGTCATCCTATAAAGAAAAGGGAGGATCCTCCGACCAGACAGGTGTCGTGTTTGGCGGGCAACTGCCCAACGATTGATGTCGTATATTTTTATATTTATGTCATTCGCGCGGTAAACTCTAATTGCGCGATGCAGGATTTGTGTGACGTCAGGTCTTTGATGCGTAGTTCGCATGTGGCGATGTAGATGCTGCCACAAAAGTGATACTGGGTTTTTCCATCCGGAATTTCTCAGTAGAAGCCCGGAGTCTGGATTTGTGCCCGGTTGATGGCAATAGGCTCGCCCCCTATTACATGGGACTTAAACATAACTGGCGAAATGTGGGTGAACTATAGGTACACCTCTACCCAACCCTTCCGGGCAAAAAGGCGTGATGTTATGTTATGTTTCAAGCTCACTTCACTTTAGTTTCTGCGGTGAGGTTCTTACAGAATTGATTGGCAGTACAATTAGGTAAGTGCAAACCATCCAACGCCAGCCTGCCTAGCCTTTTCCCAACTATATCGGGGTCGGCTTCCAGTCCAACTGGATGCTGCTGAATACCAGTATTTAACATGGAGCGACTACCTATCTGGGCTCCACAACCCTGGAACTGAGTAATACGATACCCCTTGGTAAGACTGGTTGTCAGACTTTCGGGCTTCAGACGACCCGTAACGACTGTCAAAGATCCACGAATGACAGCCGGGACCAACGGTTTAACGTGCTTTCCAAGGCAAGGAGGAGTTTCAGTATGTAAAGATGGTCACCCATCTAGAGACTAACCTTGGCAAGCGTAGCTTAACCTGATGGATCGAGCCGTGCGGCTGTTATTACAAAGCCACAATCTCCTGCAGTCCATATAAGTGCAAGCCTTACAAACAATAATTGTTCCATAGGAATCGAATCCGCATTACAGTCAATCGTGCAGCTGTGTTTACTAAAGCGCGGAATTCCTTTAACAAATCCATCCACAAGGAAACAAACCAAGGAATGTGACAACACCTAAAATAGACTATGTCTTGTGCAAAAGTATTAACTTTCAACTACACCGCAAGATGTCGCTGTGGTTGTTAGATATATAGAAATGCTGACTGACTGGTTTTATCTGCGGTGTAAATAACTGTTGGTTTAAGTTTACGGTGTGTGGATAAACAAGTAAACGGAGGTGGGTACTATCTTCGCTGGCCACACGTGGCTAGTACACAAGCCAGGATACATAGTAACATTGGTGGTGGGGGGCGCTACTAGCTCAAAAATAGAACCCTATCCTAATTAAAGATCCTAGCTTGAGACGCTAGCTTACTAGCCCTGAAATTAAGCTAGTTCTGAATACACGAAGCCAGAGTTACTAGCTTGCTAGCTTACTAACACTAGATTTCTATCCTACTCGTAGCTTCAAAACTAGCCTCGTGTATCCCGCTCATTAGGCTGCCTGTCCACTGGAGCGGAGAGGAGAGGAGCGGAGCGGCGCGCGGTGTGCCAATATTAACCAATGGAATTGCACAAAACCTCCGCTCGCTTCGCTTCAGTGGACAGGGATTTGCGAACTACTTTAAAAATTCATACAAAACCAGTAAGCGGAGCAGGGAGGCGGAGCGGAGAAGCGGAAAAGGGAAGTGGAGCGGGGAACCGGAGCGGGGAATTATTACTCGTCGTGTGAACTCGGTCTAGCTCCGCATAGTCCGCAACACCGCTCCGCTACCTCGCTCCGCACAGTCCGTAACTCCGTTCCGCTGCCTCGCTCCGCTTCAATGGACAGGCAGCCTTACAGCCACATATTCCAGACTAACACTTCAGCAGTCTAGCCATAAGAGAAACAAAGGACTAACGTAGCCATTAAGCCTGGTGATAATCAGAAGAAGGCAGTATAAGCAGAAAATAACCGTCAGTCTTAAGCGACAGTTCTCCTGGGAGTGACCGGAGGTAATGTGGTCTTTGTCTGGTGCATTGCACTGTTATGTTGGGCCGAAACTCTCTAAGCTTTTGTTTTTGAGATGTGTGTTGCCTGGAAGTGATTGAGGGTTGAGCGCAGTTTTAGGGTCAGTTTTGATAAGGTTTGTGTTGTCGTTGCTTCAGAGTGATTCAAATACTAATATATATAATACAATATGAATGATCATAGTACATGACACAGAATGCAGCTAGTTTAATTACGATTCGGGAAAAACTAATGCTGGTTGGTATCAAAATAGATAAGTATCAATCTCATTTAAATTAGTGAAGTATTTTATTTATTGGTTGAATATAAGGACTTTGGCTACTTTTTTATGTGTGTATTTTATGTCTTTTTGCTTTTTTATGTGCGTTTTGTTTGTGCAGAATAAACAATTTTTCTTTCTTTTAAGTAATGTGAGCAAAACATGTTTGACAGGAGGTTTGGTTATTGCTATAAGTTGTTATCAAAAAACTACAATAATACTGCTAGCGATGCTGTTTTATATTATATCTAATATATAAAAATAAATGATTGTTTGTTTGTTCGGATGTCATGCCATACCGTTAATCCGATGGCGATAAAACTGTCAATTTATTGCTTGCACTTACTTGCGCGAAGGTTATAGGCGTACGCCGGGTACCAGCTAGAATATTATCTACAGTAATGTTATAAAGAGAAAAGATTTATAATTTTGTTTGTAATGAATAAACTCGAAAACTACTGAACCGATTTAAAAAAATCTTTCACCAGTAGAATGCTATATTATCACTGAATGTATAAAGACATGGAATCCCGCTGGCGGAAGCTGGTAATATTCAAAAGAGAATTTGTGAGTTGTAAGTAGGCAGTAATCTTCGGAACTATTGATCCAATTCAGACATTTTTTCACTACTGGGATGCTACATTATCTCTACCATAGAATATATTTTGTCGCAGAAGCTAGTAAGCCCACGTACGCACGGACGTAAAATTATCGCGGCGGGATTTTATCAAGCACTGGATTTTCAACTCTCGGTTTAAAGCCGAGCGTTGAGAATCCAACGCGCTGGGACACACTCTCATCCCAGCGCGTTGAAAAAACACACTGTTAGATTTTCAACTCTCGCCAGTAAGCAGAGCGTTTAAAATCCAGTGCACGAAAAAAAATCGCCGTGGGAAAAAGCCGCCCGTGCGTACCTGGGCTTACATAATAAAATTGATTGGTACTCGAAATAGCGCAGGAATAAAATTACTTAAATGTCACATTATTAAGGCAACAATAATAACCTAAGACTTGAATGAAGCCCATAAGTACTAGGGGTAGATACAAAATAAAATATAATAACATAAAATTCTCTCGTCAAAGTAATTTTGAAAATAGTTTTGCTACCACATCCAGTCAATTACATCCACAACCATTTTATTACTCAAAGACTGTAGCAAAACGCTGTATCAACAAATATTTGTTCTTCATACGTTTTATGGTCTCCGTTATGGTATTACTTTAGTAGCCATGAAGTAACAACGTATCACATCAAATAGTCCGGATATTATGGCGTTGTAAACGGGAGAATTATTATTTTTTCATTCGTGTATGATTGTATTGGTTGTATGTATGTTTCTGGCTGGTTTATGGATGTTTAGGGGTGTTTAAGGTTTTATTGGTGTATATGAATTTTGAGTCATATCTATACATATATATATAAACCAATTGCTGTTCGTTTGTCTCGCTAAAACTCGAGAACGGCTGGGCCGATTTAGCTGATTTTCGTTTTGAAATGTTTGTCGTAGTCCAGGGAAAGTTTAAACGGTAGGTAGGGTAGGTAGGGTAGGTAGGGTAGGTAGGGTAGGTAGGGTAGGTAGGGTAGGTAGGGTAGGTAGGGTAGGTAGGGTAGGTAGGGTAGGTAGGGTAGGTAGGGTAGGTAGGGTAGGTAGGGTAGGTAGGGTAGGTAGGGTAGGTAGGGTAGGTAGGGTAGGTAGGGTAGGTAGGGTAGGTAGGGTAGGTAGGGTAGGTAGGATAGGTAGGGTAGGTAGGTTAGGTAGGGTAGGTAGTGTTTAAAGCTACCCGTGCGAAGTCGGGGCGGGTAAAGCTATTTATTTTATAAACAGAAATCGCAAGATAAAAGGCAGACTAGTGAAGTGATTCGTGACCCATCCTTTGCAATATTGATTTAAAATCACTTTTAATACAAATATTATTTAGCTTAGCATATTCAGCCTATACCTAATGTTCCCACAGCTGGCAGACAAGCCTTCTCTCGGTGAGAGGGAGTGGGCCGTAATCCACCACGCGGGCCCAGTGCGGGTTGGTAGATGTCACATGTCTTCCAATTTTTGGTTCTAGGACATGCCGGTTTCTTCACGATGTTTTCACTCACCGGTTTGAGAGCAGTGGTGATGAAATAATTTACACAAAGTAAAGCGCTTGTCGGGGTTCAAACCTACGACCTAGAACTCGTAAGTCGCGGGCGTTACCACTGGATCGCCACTGCGGAATACACAATGATAGATGGTACTGGGCCCATAATATAGCCGTAGTGCCGTTCTAGCGCAAGCCCGATCAAGGTCTTAGTAATATAATTACACTACACATGGTTCAAAATCGCTTGACAATTCGTATGACCCTCGGCTTTTTGACACTTTTTTTTTAGGAAGCTCTTGACCTGCATCTCACCTTATGGTAAGTGATGTTCAGGCCGAAGGTGGAAGCGAGCTTCACCCGGAATCCTCAACCACAGAGGAACGGGCTATCTTACCTCTAACTGCCGATTGTTTACATTGTTGTTATGGCGACAGATTTAGATAAGATGGTGGTAGCTAGCCAGGCGGACTTAGAACAAGCCTTAGCACCAACCAAATCAAGCAGAAAAATAAATTTATGTTAATATTGGGATGTTAAAGTGCAAAGTAACTCTTTAAAACTGACGAGCAGTCACCTAAGTGTTAGCTTAGCCTTTTTTAGAAACAATTTCATGACACAATTGCGTATTGTCGAAACGATTGACCATGTATGTAAGAAAATGCATAGGGTTTTGCAAATTTGGTATCATTTCTATTTGTCATACAATTCTAGAACCGTCTAGACATTAATATAATCAATCCACGAACATACGACAATACGCCATTGTGTCATGACATTGTGTCATGATGCTCCAAGGTAGCGTATGACAGGCAATGCGGCACGCCCTCGGTATACATTGACCACATTAATTTGTCACCGGAACGTTAATTGAGATAGTGTTATGTAGGATGGAACTATGTTGGGAATAAATTAATTTATCGCTGACATTATCGACAAAGTAGACACAAGGTTTTCTGGCACAGGTATCAGTACCTACTAAGCATTTGTCTGGACTAAGTCGCACCTAGTAATTTTTTGATAATTTCTATAATTTTTTGAACATTCGTAGCGCAAACGAAAGATGCCGAATGCCAAAATTTAACATCGTTGGATCGGTTTACTTATGTTTTTTTATTTTTTTATTCATATTGCAGCGTCTGTTTAATCAGCCATGCTAATAATTACATTGATAACGGGCATTTCTTTCACAACTTACAATACTGGAATCTATACAGGGTGTCCGGGACATCGACTCGAAGCCGGTTACCATGGATTCAGTTCATGATTCTGAAATCACCGACATACATGAACGAGAAATACATGAATAACCGACGAAAAATTTCAACGCAGGGGGGTTCAGAATCATGAACTGAATCCATGGTAACCGGCTTCGAGTCGATGTCCCGGACACCCTGTATATATATATTATAAAACAAAGTCGCTTTTGGCGTTTGTCTGTATGTCCGCGTCGGTCTTCTAAAATACGCAACGGATTTTGATGAGGTTTTGAACACAATTTAGAGAATGTATTCCGGAAGGTTTATGTGTAGGTATTAATCAATCTGCCTAGCCTTTTCCCAACTATGTTGGGGTCGGCTTCCAGTCTAACCGGATGCAGCTGAATACCAGTATTTTACATGGAGCGACTGCCTATCTGACCTCCACAACCCAGTAACCGGATAATACTATACTACTTGGTAAGACTGGTTGTTAGACTTTGAGGCTTCTGACGACTCTTAACGACTGTCAAAGATCCACGAATGACAGCCGGGACCAACGGCTTAACGTGCTTTTCGAAGCACTGAGGAGTCTTGGTATGTAAAGATGGTCACCCATCCAGGGGCCAACCCCGGCAAGCGTAGCTTAATCTGATGGATCGACCCGTGCGACTGGTACTACTTAGCTACGAGCTCCACTCGGAAGGTTTATGAGTATAATACATTAATATGAAACTTATAGATAATTAAGAGATCTCGATGTTTTGTCAAGTCATAAAAACCTTGTGAAGTCGGGGCGGGTCGCAAGTTAGATAAAATCTAATTTATTATGCCTTTGGTTCAAAAATAGAAGCCTAATGTCATTAAATTCACCATGATATCAAAATAATATAGCAGGCAGCTGCCCTCAAATTGTTCAAAATATGACAGCCAACTCGTCCAGTTTAACTCAAAATCCGACTGCAAAATCCTATGACCCAATAACTTTTGTCGAATAACCTCTATAGTTCCGTTCGATATCAGTGTTGCCATGTTGCATAAAGCCGTCCTTTGTCTAGTGTTAATTGAAGTTATGTCGGGACGGACAGACCGGCCATTTTCTTGTAAATATTTCAAATGCGGCTATTCAATGTATCCATGGACGTTTCAGCGGGATTAGAATTGTTTATTGTTTATTCATTTAGATAAATTGGTTAATTTGCTTTCCTGCGTAACACACATACAATGGCAATCGATGGCAATGCCTTTCATTTTGACAGTTCAGCCACGTTATTTACGTGATTGAGCAGACGATTTTTTTTAACTTATATGCAATGGATTATTTCCTTAAAAACTCTCGGATTATGATTGAAGAAAGTATCAAAGGCAAAGTCAAACTCATATAATTTATTTCACCCATAAAAGGCACTTTAGAACAATAAAATTTACAAAGAAATTCTAGATTCTAGTCGCCTCTTCTAAAAGGTGTTTTCGTATGGAGAAGAATGGGCAAGAAACTCAACCGTTACTCTTTTAAAATGTTTTACAATATCTTGTATACATTAATTATATAATAACGTATATGAGAAGACGATGCACCTAGAATAAAATTATTATACCACAATAGGCAAAAATAATTACAAATGAAGCAATGACAGATAAAAAGTAAGTTACGTAATTAATGAGCTGGATTATCGTCTTAAGTTATTCATATTTATTTATTTTATTATATTTATGTACACACAGTAAAATAGATACAGATACTACATAATCATAATTATGAGTACAAAGGTACTGCTTATTTCTTAAGAAATTTCTTCCAGCTGACCTGCGAAAGGAGAAATGAGAAAGAAATGTAGACAATAGTGTGTGAGAACAAGAAGAGACAAATATAAATATCTGAAGTCTTAAAATATTGAAATAAAAACCATTGTTATTATTATATTAACTATTGTTACACGTGTAACGTGACCAATTAACACCACCATATAGTTTGGATGGGGTACGATAAGAGAGGCCTATATCCAGCAGAAGACTGCTGGCTATAGATTAATGATGACGATGATGAACTACAGCACATGGGCTTCCATAACATAACATAACAGCCTATAACGTTCCCATTGCTGAGGTACCATCAAAAAAGTTCATAATTATCTAACCAGTTTCAAAAACAAAATCCCGTGAACACGATGACCACATCTGTTACCGGCTCGGTGCCATAGCCGCCGAGCGCTGCAAGCAAGAATAGTCCTTACGGTGGTTAGTTAAGGACTTCGTCGATGGTACAGGATTCCTCTTTGTAAGGAAGAGCGGGCTATAATTTACTTTAGTGCTTTATTTAATTTAGTGCGGGTTGGTGAAAGTCACATGTCTTCCAATTCTGGGTTCTAGGACATTCTGGTTTCCTCAAGAAGTTTTCCTTCACCGTTTTGAAAGCAGTGATGATGAAATAATTACGCAAAGTAAAATACTTGCTTGGGTTCGAACTCAGGACTTATGACACGTAAGTCATCATCATTTCAGCCGGAAGACGTCCACTACTGGACATAGGCCTCCCCCAAATGGGGGGGTTCGCATAATCGCCACGCTTGGCAGGCGGGTTGGCGATCGCAGTATGGTGTTAAAATACATAGAGCTGCTGCCCATTCTCTAGTAAGTCCCTTAGTCGCCTTTTACGACACCGACGGGAAGAAATGGCTTGATACTATCCTTTACGTCTGGCACCACACGGAAAACTAGGCTACCACTGCATATTCTAAATGCACGGTTAGTAATTACCGATTAGCGATCGCAGTTTGCTGGTTATAGTTCGCTGCCCATTAAGCAAATGAAGCGTCATCGTTGACATCAGTTGAGATAATGGTCAAACGTAGCCGTGGTAGAGTAGTATTTCTTGAACCCTAGAAACAGAAATCAGTGCTGATTTTTTTGTCAAAACATTTAAAGGAACTGATTTCCTTGTTGACTGATATCAGTAAACAACGAAATGAGTCCCAATTTACTTCCATCAGTTTTTTACAAACGAACGGGCATAACGAATCATTACTACTATATATAAGAACGTTTGCCAAGTACGGAGGCCTATAAGAGTAAATCTCTTGAAATAATCTCGTATAGCTACAAAGTATAGTAGAGGAGCTCGTGGCTAAGTAACAACAGCCGCACTGGTCGATCCATCAGGTTAAGCTACGCTTGCCGGGGTTGGTCAGTGGATGGGTGACCATCTTTACATACCGAGAATCCTCCGTGCCTCGGAAAGCACGTTAAGCCGTTGGTCCCGGCTGTCATTCGTGGATCTTTGACAGTCGTTACGAGTCGTCAGAAGCCCGAAAGTCTGACACCAGTCTTACCAAGGGGTATCATATTACCCAGTTACTGGGTTGTGGAGGTCAGATAACCAATCAGAGGCCAACATAGTTGGGAAAAGGCTAGGCAGAGGCAGCTACAAAGTATATCCCGAGAGTTTTGAAGTGACGAGTAAAAGTTACTTTAAGGCAAGCTTGCACCATTATTAAAATCAAGAATTAGACAGCAGTCTCTTTCATAGCCTTTTCTCAGCTATGTTGGGGTCGGCTTCCAGTCTAACCGGATGCAGCTAAATACCAGTATTTTACAAGGAACGACTGCCTATCTGACCTCCACAACCCAGCACACTATAGAGAGATAAATAGTCGACTAGATAGGCAAGTTTGCACCATCGTCGTCTGCGCCATCACATGAAGTGAAATAGTGGTAAAAAGTGCTTTCCAATTTAAAGTATGAACCACATGTAGGTCAAGCGGTATCTCTTCTGCTTATTTCATTGAGTTAGTTTTATTCAGCTGTTGTCATTGCTGGGTTTCCGTCAAAACATTTAAAGCTGCATCAGTAAACAACAAAATCAGTCCCAATTTCCTGCCGCCAACCAATTTGAAAAGCCCCCAACAGGCAGTACAATTGAACGGGCATAACAAATCAATACTACTATAAATAAGAACGTTTGCCAACTACGGAGGCCTATAACAGTAAATCTCTTGTAATTAATCTCGTAGCCACCTCTCCACGACACTTGGCCTCCCGCCAGCGCCAAATCTATGCAATTAGAATTACCTGGATATGTAGATTGTGTAGGTTTGAGTGTGTTAAGGCTTTTGTTGGTTGCTGTCGCAGCTTGATTTTGAAGTGGACAATCAAAATTTTAAAGTCATTTGAGAATTAGTACTTTTCGAACGTCAAAATTACATAAGACAGTCTCCTAAAAACGCGCGCCTTTCACCACTTCCTAATGCTTTAGCTGGGAAGAAGAGGCGCAAAAAAAAAACATCAATAGACGAGGTATATTAAAATTTAGTAACCTAATCCGCTTAACTGTTCTTAAAGAGTCATAAAGAACCCTGTAAGAAATCGACCCGTGTTTCACCACTCAACGAGGCATACTCCTGATGACGGTTGATTTGTTGCAAACTAGGACACGACGTGTTGCCTCGTCAAGCGCCGAAGTCATTGTGCCCCACCCCAACCGCAATTATATAGGATTGCTGCTCAATTAACTATCTTAAGAAGTGGCGCAACAAACTCGCCAGCAGAGTGGTGGTAAAAATATTTGTCTTCAGTTCCTAATACTCGGGATAAAGATTCAGTTGACGATATTATGGTCCCACTTTTACCCACGAAAAGGTCTCTAGTCTCCTTCCACGTCTTTAATATAATAGTGTCCTCATGGCACCTACTCTGTAAATTAAAGCTTAGTAAATTAACACTATACTAATATTAAAATATTTGCGAATTATAAATTAGTGTAAGTATTAGTCTGTTTGAGATGTTAGGATTCAAATTTTTTATCAACAAATAATCCCAAATTCAATCAACTCAAAGTAACACGTGTAATACGAAACTAACGAGCAATTTGACTTGGTCGGGTTATATTTTAGCGATATAAAGCGCTGTCGTCTAATGTTTTGTGGTACTGAACGCGTTTGAGTTCCAGTATCACAAACCCGACCAAGTGAAATTGCTTGTTAGTTTCGTATTACACGTATGTTACTTTGAGTTGATGGAATTGGGGATTATTTGTTTCGCTACGTAACTTAGTAGAAGTTCTTTGTTTACAAAATTTATAGCTTCTCGTGACGAGGACTTTAATAATTTTGGCTTTGAGTAGTCAGCTACGTCACGCTACGCTACCAGCAACGATCATATAGACGACATAGGTACCAGCCTTGTTGACCATTTCATTGACCAGAATAGAAAAGACTAGTCTTTTCTGATACTTAATCAATCTGCTTAGCCTTTTCCCAACTATGTTGACGTCGGCTTCCAGTCTAACAGGATGCAGCTGAATACCAGTATTTTACATGGAGTGACTGCTCGTGGCTAAGTAACAACAGCCGCACTGGTCGATCCATCAGGTTAAGCTACGCTTGCCGGGGTTGGTCAGTGGATGGGTGACCATCTTTACATACCGAGAATCCTCCGTGCCTCGGAAAGCACGTTAAGCCGTTGGTCCCGGCTGTCATTCATGGATCTTTGACAGTCGTTACGAGTCGTCAGAAGCCCGAAAGTCTGACACCAGTCTTACCAAGGGATATCGTATTACCCAGTTACTGGGTTGTGGAGGTCTGATAGGCAGTCACTCCATGTAAAATACTGGTATTCAGCTGCATCCGGTTAGACTGGAAGCCGACCCCAACATAGTTGGGAAAAGGCTAGGCAGATTGATTGACATGGAGTGACTGCTTATCTGACCTTCACAACCCAGTAACTGGGTTATACCTCTTTTATAATACTGAAGACTGAAAATAATCCTAAAACTTGGATAAATTACCAGCGCTAGTTAAAAGTATGAGACAAAAGAAATGCTGATTTTCAACTGCATGAGACTGTAACCTAAACCCTAAATGCTAGGAAAACGCTAGTCTGATGGTATTACCGGTGCAGCAAGCTGATGACAGTTGGAATCTAGCCAGACTGGAATCTAAGCAATTAGGTCTACCTGCCGACGTGTTGTGGTTACTATGCTCTGCGCATAATTTGGGATAAGTGTTATTATGCCTTGATATTTAGACTAATGGATAAAGTTATGTGGAGAGTAATGTTTTTATTGTAAACAGTAAGCTACGATGCCAATACATAATTAAAAAAGTTAAAGTTAAAAACTAAAACCGTCACAACAAAAACGACAACTAAAAAGGTATAAAAAAAACCACAGACAGACAAATAAAAATTTTGGAGCCAAACGTCATGTAATTAAAGGCATAAATCGAACAGGTTACGTGTGACAGGAGTTTTCGTTGGGTTTTACTTTAAGAGGGTTTATCCTGAAAGTTGGCAACGTCTGCATTTCATTATTATTATTCTAGTTCGCTAGTTAGCCACATTTCTTATTTCCTACTGTATGGACATTGCCAAATTAATCAAAACAGCGAAATATTTGACATCTATTTGCGACGTTGCCTACTTTCAGAATAAACGCTCTTAAAACTTTTATTTCTATTTCAATTATTTTGGGGTTTGGGATCATTGAGGGTAGGCACCTACCCACTTCTTCGGTTTGGGATTTTTTTTTGTTTATGTATGACCTAACATTTTTTTTTTTTTGTTCGGCATCGCTTTTCATCCGCTATACCTAAGCCATTTTGCATTTTGCAACCCTCGGAACAACATGACGCTTCCAACGATACCGTTTGTCGTACCGATATCGATTGTTAACATACAAGGAGTAGATTAGGAGTTATGAGGGTACATACATAGCCAGTTAAAATAATAACTCTCCTTTGGCTTTTCAGTAGTCGGGTACAGTCCGTGCAGACTGGCGCGACGCGACACCGGTAATTTGTTCTACCGTGAAGTTTTCTTAGAAATTGTTTTGTTAGAGTCGCGCCAGTCTGCACAAGGCTTAATAACGCATCAGCTAGAATTTAACTTCACGTTCTGTCTCTTATAGGGTTGCACTCTCTTATAGATAAAAGAAAGTTATATTTCTATGAGGTCGCAGCATTATGCTGAGCGATGACCTTTTGCATGGATTGGACGGATATTTTCCCCCAACTTGTTATTTTATTGTTTTTGTTCGTTATTTGCGTCATGTTTAAAGGTATTTTCTATTTTTCTTTTTTACAGATAGGTCAATCTATTCTGTAAAAACCTCACCTTGAATACTTAGGTGGAATGAGATTGAAGGGAGCTGTCATTCCGCCTGATGATAGGGATGGGTTCCCTCAATCTGGCAGAACATTGATGCTCCGAAATTTATTTGGCATAATCTTCTTTAAATGAATATTTTAAAGGCATAAAAATTATTTAATATAATTATTGTTTGGCCGAATCTTTATATGTCCGACTTTACAATGGCATACTTTTAAGATGGCAGAATATTATTTGGAATAAAAAAAGATTTATTACTTATTCCAATATTATTATTATTACTCTTTTTTTTAGAAATTACATTTTAACCTTAAATTAAAATTAAAATATTGTCTTAAAAGTCAATATTTTGTGCTACAAAAATTAGTGACAGAAACGAATCGCTGCAAAACCGACTCTGATTTTTGCAAAATAGATCGAAAGTTCCACATTTACTTTCTTATGAACTCACTCAGTAACCGATAGATAACTAAGAATTTTGGTTACAGGAAACCTTTCGAGCCCTGACAGGCGCATTACTTTGTGTAAATTATTTCATCACAACTACTCTCAAAACGGCGAAGGAAAACATCGTGAGGAAACCGGCATGTCCTAGAACCAAAAATTCGAAGACATGTGACATCTACCAACCCGCACTGGGCCCGCGTGGTAGATTACGGCCCACTCCCTCTCGGAGAGAGTGGGCCTGGGTCCTAGCAGTGGGATCATTAGAGACTGATCATGCTTATGCTACAGGTTTCAGTAACAATCATATAAAGCTCGCTAATAAGGTATCCAGATTTACCCAATCGTTTATTGTGTATTTAATGTCCTCATTGATTAAAATACCTGAATAATTAACAAACGAGGAACAACAAACGACCTTCCAAATACAATCGAAGGTCAAAAGACTGGTCAAGGTCAGCAATGTATTGAATCTAACCCAGTCATTAATTTTGTTAATGTGTTGACTGTGAGAGCGCTGGAGGGTTATTATTGTGGACTTATTTGTAAAGGGTTAAGTAAGGTAGAAAGTAGTATGTAAACATAATAATCAATGGTTGATGGGAGGAAAATTTTGTAAGGCATTTTACAAGTTGAAAAAACGATATTATGGACAAATATAGGTATTCGAACAAAATCTATTTAGTATACCTACTGGAAAACATAGGTAGGTATTCACCTTTCAACCTCACTGTAATGCGTGCTTAATAACTTTTTAATTCTATGGCTTAATTAGGAGAGTTTGAGCAGTGGTAGCCTAGTGGTGTGACCGTCTGACTGCCAAGTCATAGGTCTCGAGTTCGAAACCAAAGCACGCACCTCTGACTTTTCGGATTCATGTGATGTGTGTATTGTATAATGTAATGTCCTTTCTTTGGTATTGTTCGTCGAGTTGAGCTCCTTATGTTCTGAGTTGAGCTCCACGATTACTGACAAATGCTTGCACTGACTGGACAGGTCCACTCAAATCTGTGTGGTCCTTTTCTCAAATGACCATTAATTTCAGACACTAATCTACATGGTCCTCATATGGCTTGACTAAGATTATGTCTGGATTTTAAAAGAGACTGTGACCTCTGAGTTTGTTTCGGCCTTTCTTCTCAAAGTAGTCGGATAGGAAACGCCGAACTCATCTAGCAAAATTCAAATTTTTATTTAATATGACGTGTAAAAGTGATTCCTATATCCTATTTATAGAATAAACAATTTCATTTCATTTCATTATAATTATCACTTGGTCCAAAAACGGTGAAGGAAAACATCGTGACGAAATCGGCATGCCTGAGAGATATTTTTCGACAGCATGTGATGCCAAGCCAGTGCCATGGGCGGCATAAAAACTCTGACACGTTTAGATGTAAAAAAAGTAATTGGAAACTTTCCAAATGCCTTTTTACACCTAAAACGGTTACAACATTAAATTCAATGTTATAATTGCAATTAATTATTATTATCGTATATCGCTAGTTAGCCACATTTCTTATTTCTGTACAGTAATATAGCCAAATTAATCAAAACAGTGAAGTATTTGACATCTATTTGCGAAGTTGCTGACTTTTAGGATAAACCCTCTTTACTATCGACAGAGAAATCTGCAGCTGAAACAATGAAATTTTAACACTGATATTTTACTTCAATAGTAACCTCAAGATACATAAATATAGACAGTTACATCTATTAGAAATACAAAATATACTTATGTTATAATAACATACGTGCTACAAACAGCAGTGTATCTGAGTTACAAGACCTAAACCAGAATGTATTGAAATGGATATTGTATAGATTTGTGTTAGAATTCCTGAATATAGATTTTCATTTAAGAGGGTTTATCCTAAAAGTTAGCAACGTCGCAAATAACTGTCAAATATTTACCTGTTTTGATTCTTATTATAGCGATATTACTGAATAGAATTATGAAATGTGGCTAAATAGCGAACTAGAATATTAAAAAAATAATTGCAATTATAACATTGAATTTGATGTTGTACTTATTTTACGAGTAGGTGTAAAAAACGCATTTTCAAAGTTTCCAAATAGTTTTTTTACATCTAAAACTAAATATTCGGTGTTACGATATTAATTATTGCATTTCATAATCAATATTCTAGTTCGCTTGTTAGCCACATTTTTTATTTCCACACAGAAATATTAATCAAAACAGTGAAATATTTGACATCTATTTAATTTGTAACGTTGCCCACCTTCAGAATAAACGCTCTTAAATTTATTTCTAGGCACAAATCTCACATGACAAAAAAACCAGAAGCTGATTCACTACCCGCTCTTAGGAATACAAAATAGTACCACTTTCGGAGGCGATGATAACCGACTTTTAATTATTTTATACTGAGGATCACGTCTAAACCAGTAGTGTTAATAATTTTTAAATATTATATGTTAATTAAGAGCATTTTTTTATCTGTAAATATTTTAGATTATTTTCATAATACATAGTGTAATTCGTTTGTAAAGTTATGTCTAAAACGGATAAAAAAATTCAGAATCACGTTAAAACTTTCAAGCTTATTTTTCTGAAACCTTCAACATTTTAAAGATAATTTAATTATTTATCTTTTATTATACGTGGTTTATGAAAATACCTTTTGTTTTATGTATAATAAATTAATAATGCGTCTAATTTGGAACAGCGCTCCTTGATGGGCGAGTCCTATTACTGGCTGGACGTACGGTGCGTTGCCTGAACTCAGAACAGAACACGCAAGCTAAGCACTCAATGCCACTGGCATTTAGTAGCGTCTCAACAGATACATCGTCGATCGCTTAGCCATTGTAAGTCATCTACCAAAATGATTTTGATAACCTAAAAGTCGTGGTGGCTTAGTGTTTAAGTCCTTGCCTCTCATGCAAGAGGTTGTGGATTCAAATCCGGGCAAGTACCCATGCGACCTTTTCAATTTATAATATGTACTTTCTGAGTTTGTCTTGGAAATTACTGACATCAGTGAAGGAAAAACATCGTAAGGAAACCTGGACTTAGGTATAATCAGTATACTCGTAAGTCTGAAATCGCCAACCCGTCTTGAGCAACCGTGGTGATCAATGCTCGTGCCTTCTCTGTTGCACTTGGTAGTTATGGTTGACGGCAACGCGGGCGCAGCGGTAGGAATCAATACGTACATCGTACAAGCACCAAGTGCAAAGGGCAACTGATAGAAATCCGATGACTGACGAAACACGAAGTTTGCCGAGGGACAATAATAAAATACTGTACTGTACCTACTGATGGCATAACGCATCCATTTGCTTTTAAAAATACTATTAATACTGTCAAAATAAAACAATTTTCTTGCTTACCCATCTTCATAAAACAAAACAACTGTCATTTACACCTTAACACTTCTTAAAAGACTCAGAAATGTATTTAAAAATCAACCCTTCACCGCTGCAGTAATACACACCCGGCGATTCGTTTCAAAGCTTAACGTTTTAATTTATTTTAACCCTCGTACAAGATCTTCGCTCATTTTCTCAGTAGGTACCCGATTAAATTAATAGGGATGCTACTTAACTTATTAGGTAGTTCAATCTATTTTTAAAGGTAGGAAGGAAATGCTTACAAGTTTAAAAAGAAAAGAGATTTTCCTCTATGGGTTGGGTTGTAGAAGGACTTTAAGTAACGTCTAATGAATGCAGTGAAAGTCAAGTACACAGTTCCTATAACTTACGGACCGTTATTGGTTAAAATTAAGACCCATACTCTTTACCAATAATGAAGCAAATATCTCATAGCTTTGCATAGTAGACCCTCCCATATGGAAGTAGCTATCACAAGTAAAATTAGCTTACGAATCTATTTATTTACCCAGTTTGGCAGTAAAAAAAGGTAGCATTGGTAAGGAACACGATTCGTTTTGTTATAGGAGCCGAACGAAAACGTCTATAAGGAACTCAGGAGATATGGTCGCTACTTACCTACCTACCTGCTAATTTGATTGACATGCCTATATTTTTGATATAATTAATTCCCCATAACAAAAGAATTTTAAGGTACCATTCCGTACCCGACCGCAGGCAACTGCAGACGACGACGTGTTGCCGCGTCGTGTCGCTGCAGTCATGATTCCGAACCCGACCGCAGGCGGCAGCAGCCCCTCTGTCGAGTGGTCAAGGCCTATTTGACGGACAGGGCCGTCATCTACCCCGGTCACCACGGAGAGTGGAACCGGCGAGAGATGTCGTGCGGTGTACCGCAGGGATCGGTCCTGGAGCCGCATCTGTGGGACATCGGTTACGACTGGGTGCAGCGCGCCGACCTCCCTAGCGGCGTCAGTGTAGTCTGCTACGCTGACGCCACGCTGGTCCTGGTGCAGGGGAGGTCGTATGAGGCGGCGGCCGAACTAGCGACACGTTGGGTTGCGACAATCGTCGATAGGATCCGGCAACTGGGACTCGAGGTGGCTTTGCACAAGTCCGAGGCCATGTATTTTTATGGTCCTCGGAACGCGCCTCTGTCGGGTTCCCAGATAATGGTGGGAGGGGTTCACATTGGTGTCGAGTCGACGATGAAGTACCTGGGACTCGTCCTCGACAGCCGGTGGAACTTCGTGGAGCACTTCCGACGTTTAGCACCCAAACTGCAGGGGGCTGGGGCTACTTTGAAGCGGCTTCTGCCCAAACTAGGGGGTCCAAACGCCTCCTGCCGGAGGCTCTACGCGGGGATCGTGCGGTCCATGGCCCTTCACGGGGCACCGGTGTGGGCGCGTTCATTAAAGCTGCGACCAGCCCAGCGATTGAACGCGTCCCAAAGGGTCATGGCCATTAGGCTGGTCAGAGGATACCGCACGGTCTCCCGTGAGGCGGCGAGCCTCCTTGCCGGACTACCGCCATGGGATCTGGAGGCAAAAGTCCTCGCGCACATGTGGGAGTTGCGCGAGGAGGCGAAACGCCGGGGTGTAACTCCGCTGCCGCGAGAAATCACGGCACAGCGGACAGAGCTCCGGCGGGATCTCATGGCGGCATGGAGAGTGCGATTGTCGCAACCCAGCGCTGGGCACGCCACAATTGCGGTGATAAGTCCCCTCTTTGAGGAGTGGCTAGGGAGGCGTCACGGCGTCCTCACCTTCCGCTTGACGCAGGTCCTCACAGGACACGGTTGTTTCGGGAGGTTCCTGTTCAGGATAAAGCGGGAGGAAACGCCCGGGTGTTACCATTGTGTGGATCGCCCGGAGGACACGGTGGAGCATACGGTGGAGGTCTGCCCGGCTTGGGCGAGGCACCGCCGTGTCCTCACGGAGGCGATCGGCAGCGGCGATCTCTCGCGTCCGGCCCTGGTTCAGGCCATGGTCCGGAGCGAGAGGACATGGGAGGCCGTCACCTCCTTCTGCGAAGCAGTTATGCTCGCGAAGGAGGAGGCGGAGCGCGCGAGGGAGATGCAAGCTGCACGCCATCGCATCGCAGGAGACGCCCCGGGCGACGGGAGTCACGAGCCCACTTCCGGCCACCGTAAGCGCGGGCCTGCGGACGGTGAGCGATGGGCAGCTCGCCGTCCGATAGGGACCAGGCCCGGGTCGACGGCGCGTTGTGTTCCACGCGCGCCTCAAAGACATGTCAGCACCAACTGACGGGGTCCGTAAGGACCAATGCCTGCTGGGGTTGCAGGTTTGTCCGAAAGGGATATCGCGGCCCCGGCACACAGGCAACGGAAGGAACACGGGTGGGTTTTAGTCAGTAAAAATTTGACACTCCCTCTCGCTCCGCCCAGAGCGGGAGGAGTCATTTGATGATTTCCCACCCAAAAAAAAGCGGCAGCAGCCCGTATTCCAGTCGGTAGATAGAAGATAGAAAAACGTGTTATAGCTCGAGAGTTGGCGGCACTGCTGGCCTGCAGTCGGGCTACACGTGTCGCCTGTCGCTCGCCAACGACGTGTCGCTAGCTACGAAAGGTATTTCACAGAAATTCATAGAAAACAGTCGTGTCGCGGCGACACATCACTTGCAGTTGCCTCCTGCGGTCGGGCACGGAATGGTACCTTTACTTGTCACTTTATATGTCAATAATAAATTGGTTTAAAAAGTTGTTGATAGCGTAAAAATGGGCCATGTTTGTGTCGGACCAGTTTTTGTTCATAAGAGTGAGCCGGGACCCAAAATCACATAACTGAAAAGAGAAAAACAAGCGTTATAATCTATAGAATTTTAACGTGTAGCGTTGTGAGGGAACTTAGGTGCAAGTAGTCGAGTGATAAAATATCTAAATTAGTAAGTTCTTAGTCACATCACTAAAAACGGGGAACAACACTACCCTTCCGGAGACGCTCTGTCATTTCGTTCCGGCTTGCAAGGCTGTGAACAGTTGTTCCCTGACCCTCAGAATTCTATGTGCCCCGACCTAGGGTGAGTTCCACATTAGCTTGGTAATTATACCTGATCCTCTGCGCTGGATAATCTATATTGATTTTATAACCTATAAAGTATCTAATTCCGTGTGTCAATGTCGGACACGCGGCTACGATTCATCCAGCGCACAGGAGATTGTAATATGTATGTATTGCTACTGCATCAAGATGGTGTAGTGCCTCACTATGTTATTCTAAGTGATTTGTGAACCATCATACTTTGTGTTTATGCATGCGTGTTCACCTACTTAACCTAAGTAGCATCCGCTTATGTGCCACGCTATGCCCATTCTCTCTCTGCCTGTAAACCGCTGCGATGTGCTGAGCTTTCACCTACCCTACTCCCCATACCGTTCCTTGATTGCTGAATGGGGGAAGAAGCTGGCACATCGCATGCGGCCTGCCGCTATCCGCACCGCATCTAACATGCGCTCTCTAACGCGCCTTCCAGGGTTCTCCGTACGGGCTGAGGGCAGGACCCCCTTACTTGATCCTGCACCCTACCTACGCACGCTAACAATGGCCTGCCCTACCTGCGGCCTACCGCCGCAAGCTACCTGCGGCCTACCACCGCGTGCTACCGACGACACTACCTGTCGGTCTTAGGAAGGCCGTCCAGCCTACCACTAAGCCTGTGCTGACAGGCCTCCACGTCTGCCACGTGCTACCAAGGACGGTACCCTTCCTATACTAAGTGTGCGAGTGCTCAAGACTCAGTGTGTAGGACCTTACCCACGACTTAGCCGTGTTACTTAATCTCTAACTACCTATCTACCAATATATATATGTTTACCTATATTGCTGTTTTAATTATTCTACTTCTACCTACCTATCCGTTAACGGCCTGCGCAGCCTACCCTGCGCAGCCCCAGCCGTTACAGTGGCGCCCAACTCTATTCTAGCCTACCAAACCTAACACTGACCACTGAGCCCTCGCATACACTTCTCGCTACACATCGTAGCGGTATAGATTTAAGTTTATTCTATTGTGTTAACTATCTACTTTACTACTATTTATCTGACAACTACATATGATATCTAATACTGACTATGTACATAATGGGAACTCACCTGATGTGTAACAAAACTAAATTTATAAACTTTAACACTGTGCTGGCAGCGGTGAAATGCATATTTTACAAAATATTAACTAGTAACTTCTACACTACTTAAAAACTACTTTAAACTACTACTTTTACTACTTTGCTAACTACTACTGTTTATCTAATCACAATTTGAAAAATAATTACTACTACTAATATTAATAACACTATCTACCTAATTGCTAATGAAAATCAAAAAACGAAACTACCTATTTATCATCCTAAAAAATAAAACTAAAATTGTATTCTTGCCTAGTCAATATAAAAAAACAAATAAACAACTTTCTATTTAATTGATTGATAAACTAAAACAATACTGAATATTGTAATACTACTATTACATGCAAACAATCAATTAACTAATAACATAATTGGCACTACTAAATAATAAATAAAAACTACCTACTTGTAACCTAAAAATTTTACTTATGCCTTAACAAGTATGAACAATAACACAACTATACCTTCTACTATGTCCTATCCATATACACACATGCATACATACAAATCAAAACTAAACTAAATTCTAACATTCTAATAATGAATTGTTGTCAAAACACTAAACAACAACTACTTTCTAATAAAACTAAACTAAATTCAATCATCAACTAAACATATGATGACATACTCGTACAAACAACTGGCTACCAGTAAATTAAACAACAGATCATCCACACTAATCTACCACTGCTAAACTAACCTAATCCAACCTACCCTCACTAACCAAATCTATCCTACCCTACAAACTACAACTAATTGCACACACCCACTACAACTACCTACCTACTGTGACTACTTATCCAACAATTATCATAATTATCTACACTCCGACTATTTGGAAAATCCAAACAGGTACTATAGGATGATGGCCTACCCCATTCATCTTATACTTCTACCTTCCATGACTATTGGCTCTACAGCCATAGTTGATATTGATAATGGCCCTACCCCATTTATCACCTACCTTCTATAACTATCGGCCTAACAGCCTAGTTGTAATGGTCATGATGGTCTACCCCATCGATCAGTAGTTTGCTTTATCAATTGGCCCTACACCATTGGTAACCTAAGCAACCTAATATTTCTACATATATGTACTATCTATCACATTCTAAAGAGCGGTGTAACTCTATAAACAAGCCTTTACAGCAGCGGACGGTTACTGCCTAAATAAGCCTAAACCAAATTATCTATCTACTACTTATGTATGTCTATTCTAAGGAGCGAATGGTTACTCCCTAAATAAATCTAAACCAATACTATCTATTTATGTAAACTATCTATCTATTACATAAATCTATTCAAAGGAGCGAATGGTTACTCCCTAAATAAGTCTAAACCAAACGTATCTATCTGTGTAAACTGTCTATCTATGTAATTGTTGGTATTCCTATGCAGTTAGGGAATTATATACTAAATAAAACCTACATACTGGTTACTTTGTCATATGGACTAAACCCAGATTTCTATTCTTGTGTGTGCATTATACTATTGGGACTTGGGTTGAAACTACAACAGTAATCTACTTACTAAACACTGATCTGTTGCTAGCTAATCTATTCTATTATCTATGATAATATCTAAAGATATTATGAATACACTAATGACTATTAAAAATAATAATAAAATAAATCAATTACATATAAATAAAACTAAAATCATTATCAACAACTTAAAAATACAATAAAACTACTACTTTGTACTATGGACTATACACTACTCACAGAAATCTGATCTGTTGCTGGCATAACTATTCTATCATCTGTGATATTATATAATGATATTGTGGGAATGCTAATGACTATTAAATCAATGAATAAAATAAAACTATTATCTATAACTACAACTAAACTATATCTAATACCTAAAACTATCCTTAACATATGCTGCACTGGCGCTATTTTAGGGAATGCTGTTGATCCCAAGGGATGATTATTTATTATTGCATAGCAGGTCACTATTATAACTACCCTTAGCTTTTGTGTTGTCTATCTATTAACTAAATGCCCTAGTACATGCTTAAATTAAATCTAAAAATAACTGGCAAACTAACTACACGTCTATATGAGTACATACCTACCTATCCGTTAACGGCCTGTGCAGTCTACCCTGCGCAGCCCTAGCCGTTGGCGTGCCTAACCTACATAACTACACCTACAAGTACTGAACTCACTTACCTATACTTACCTAAAGCCAGTTAAATACCTACATACCTAATACACTACATGTAGGAAAACTACTAAACACACTGGCACCAGCTACTAATAGAACACTACTGAATGAGATATACTTGCTCTCACACTTTGTGTATTTCTTTGCTTGCTGTCTGTAAATCTTGAGTGATCTAGGACCAACTAGTTTCACTCATGGCTGCTGAGTATGGTTCCAGTCTTTGCTACTATAGGACTGGATACAGACTTGTGCTAAGGATTAGACAGCAAGTGGAAAGTGGTAGTTCTAGCGGATTTTGTATAGGTAAAATCCTCTCTCTGCAGCCGGGGTACTGTAGCGTTGTGAGGGAACTTAGGTGCAAGTAGTCGAGTGATAAAATATCTAAATTAGTAAGTTCTTAGTCACATCACTAAAAACGGGGAACAACACTACCCTTCCGGAGACGCTCTGTCATTTCGTTCCGGCTTGCAAGGCTGTGAACAGTTGTTCCCTGACCCTCAGAATTCTATGTGCCCCGACCTAGGGTGAGTTCCACATTAGCTTGGTAATTATACCTGATCCTCTGCGCTGGATAATCTATATTGATTTTATAACCTATAAAGTATCTAATTCCGTGTGTCAATGTCGGACACGCGGCTACGATTCATCCAGCGCACAGGAGATTGTAATATGTATGTATTGCTACTGCATCAAGATGGTGTAGTGCCTCACTATGTTATTCTAAGTGATTTGTGAACCATCATACTTTGTGTTTATGCATGCGTGTTCACCTACTTAACCTAAGTAGCATCCGCTTATGTGCCACGCTATGCCCATTCTCTCTCTGCCTGTAAACCGCTGCGATGTGCTGAGCTTTCACCTACCCTACTCCCCATACCGTTCCTTGATTGCTGAATGGGGGAAGAAGCTGGCACATCGCATGCGGCCTGCCGCTATCCGCACCGCATCTAACATGCGCTCTCTAACGCGCCTTCCAGGGTTCTCCGTACGGGCTGAGGGCAGGACCCCCTTACTTGATCCTGCACCCTACCTACGCACGCTAACAATGGCCTGCCCTACCTGCGGCCTACCGCCGCAAGCTACCTGCGGCCTACCACCGCGTGCTACCGACGACACTACCTGTCGGTCTTAGGAAGGCCGTCCAGCCTACCACTAAGCCTGTGCTGACAGGCCTCCACGTCTGCCACGTGCTACCAAGGACGGTACCCTTCCTATACTAAGTGTGCGAGTGCTCAAGACTCAGTGTGTAGGACCGTACCCACGACTTAGCCGTGTTACTTAATCTCTAACTACCTATCTACCAATATATATATGTTTACCTATATTGCTGTTTTAATTATTCTACTTCTACCTACCTATCCGTTAACGGCCTGCGCAGCCTACCCTGCGCAGCCCCAGCCGTTACAGTATTACAGGCCGACAAACAAAAGTTACACCATATTTTCAGGTCATTGGTTTGTCCTTCCGCCTGCAATACCTACCATAAAATTCTATAGAATAGAATGCTTGTTTTTCTCTTTTCAGTTAAGTGATTTTAAAGTCGGGT
The DNA here is from genome assembly GCA_916701695.1 of Agrochola macilenta. Classification (NCBI taxonomy): domain Eukaryota; kingdom Metazoa; phylum Arthropoda; class Insecta; order Lepidoptera; family Noctuidae; genus Agrochola; species Agrochola macilenta. The sequence goes on from OU753578.1 coordinate 7,873,546, forward strand.
ATTTGATTTTTATAATTATTTATTTTTTATTTTAGACAAGTTATTGCATAGCAATATTTTTACTGTCAAAGTCCCATTGACCACTGCGTCATTTATTTTTATTTTTATTTAACAGTTTATGTACACACATATAAATAGATAAGAAGAAAGGAACAGAAAAATACGTACAAAGGTGATGCTTATTTCTAAAGAAATCTCTTCCAGCATACCTGCGATAGGAAAGTAGTTAAAGAGATGTAGACAACGTGTGTAAGATTAGAAGAGAAAATAATATACATAAAATAAAAACTCTTAATTATTCACTAATTTAACCATAAACATACAATATGAGAATAAACTTACATAAATACTTCTAAACTAAATATCACTAAAATAAATATACTTAAATATAATGTAGCATAAAATAATAAATACAAAATATGCAACTATGACGAAGTGGACAGATAGTGTTCTTTCACTCTTCTTTTAAAAATTGCAACAGTTCGGCAGTCCCTAATGTCAGGCGGAAGTGAATTCCACAACCGAACCGCGTGCACGCTGAAGGAGTAGGAGTAGAAGTCGGTTGAGTGGGGAGGAGATTTAAGGAGATTTCTAAGATGCGACCTGCAAGGAGCATCAGAAGGACGGGCGTAGGAAAAGCGTTCCCGCAGATAGGATGGTGTTTTAGGGTTGTGAAGGATATTAAATAGCAGACACAATATCCGAGAGTTCCTGCGAAGTCGAATAGGGAGCCACTTGAGTATTTTGCGAAAGTTAGAAACGTGGTCATACTTTTTAAGGTTAAAAACAAAACGAATACAGATGTTTTGCAAACGTTCAAGTTTATTTAAAAGCTCCTCGGTGGCATCCAAATAACAGGCATCAGCGTAGTCAATGATGGGCTGTATGAGAGTTTGAGCAAGGGAGATTTTGGTACTAAAGGGCAAGAAGCACTGGAGGCATTTCAGCGAATGGAATGTGTAGTGCACTTTACGACTGACTTGACCAACATGGGCAGTCCACGAAAGGTAAGAGTCCATGGTAACCCCCAGGTTTTTAACGGTGTTTGCGTATTCAATCTGAACTCCATTCAGACAGAGTGGAGACAGCGACGCAACATCGAGCCTATTCCGCATATACCTGCCGCCGATAATGATGGCCTGGGATTTCTTAGGATTGATTTGCAGTCCAAAGGACCGTGACCACTCGCTAATCAAATCCAGGTCACTGTTCATGGCAGACACTGCTGCTTCCGCATCTTGCCTTAAAAAGCGAGTGTAAAGCTGCAGGTCGTCCGCGTAGAGATGGAAGTGGGAAGAGATGACTCTGGTGACAGAGTTAATGAAAATAGAAAAGAGAAGAGGAGAGAGAACGCCACCCTGAGGCACACCCGCGGTAAGAGAACACCAGTCAGAAGAAGACTCCTCGAGACGAACCCGCTGCGAGCGGCCTTTAAGATAGGACTCGAACCAATCAACAGTAGAAGAAGAGAAATGGAAAGATTTAAGGATTCCTAGAAGTATCTCGAAATCGACAGAGTTAAAGGCACTGCTAAAGTCCAGCAGCACAAGCAAGGTGAGAGATTTGTGGTCCATAGCCCAGCGTATTTCATCAGTAACCTTCAAAAGAGCCGTTACTGTGCTATGACCAGGACGAAAACCAGATTGAAAAGGACTAAGAAGGTCATTCGAAGATAGAAAGGCAGAGAGTTGCCGATGAACAATGTGCTCAAGAACTTTAGAGAGATATGGGAGGATAGAAATGGGTCGGAAATCGGTCAGAGAGACCGGGTTAGGAATTTTGGGTAAGGGGATGATATGGGCTTGTTTCCAGGCCTCGGGAACAGAACTAGAAAACAAGGAGAAGTTAAAAATGTGGGTCAAGATAGGAAGTAATGTGGGGAGGATAAGGGAAACCATTCTTGAGCAAAGATTGTCATTACCAACTGCAGAGGAGGAGATAGCACAAATAGATTTTTTGACATCACTTTCACATACAGGGCTAAGTTCAAAAGAAGGACACTGAAGCACAGGCAAACAGGAAAGTTTATTTAAAGTAGCAGATTTGACGTGCGGATCCAACGTAACAGGGGGATGTGAGAAATGCTTGTTAAGAGCACACACGTCAGTGTCATTAATAGAAGCAACTGGAGACTTACCAATGCCGACAGTTTTTAGAAACTTCCAGACTTCTGAAGAGTTACGGTTGTCGAGAGAATTATGGAAGTAGCGTCGCTTTGCATCTCTGCACATACGACTGCAGCGATTACGCAGCACCTTAAACGCATTCAAGTTGCGATCGGAAGGGCAGCGTTTTAACCTCCTTTTGGCTCTGTCCCTACTTGCCATCACGTCCCTAATGGCCGGAGTAAGCCAGGGAGCCGGAACAAACTTGACTTTGACTCTTCGCATAGGGGCATGACGATCGTATAAGCTGAGAATCGAGCTGTTGAAAATGTGAACCATATCGTTAATACAAGAGCTCTCCAAGACATCCGTCCAGTCGATGCTACCAGCATCACGCAACAATGCCTCCAGGTCTATGCCCTTGTAGTTTCTAAGGAAAATATATTGAGGCTTACGCTTGGGAGGGCGAATCCTGTAGGACATAAAGATGAGGTCGTGGTAAGAAAAACAAGCAGTAAGCTGACCGTGGACAGATACATTATTAGAATTAGAGACAATCATCAGGTCCAAAAGAGAAGGGGTGCAGTTAGGAAAATGATGAGTAGCAGAAAGAGGCAGAATACTAAGGTTAAGTGAAGATAAGATAGACTGAAGTTTGTGAGTACGACTGTCATTTTTAAGAAGGCAAGTATTAAAATCTCCCATCAAGACTACGTGGTCATAAGAGGGACAGAAATCATTTAAGAGAGAATCAAAAGAGTCAAAATAATCAATAGTAAGGTTAGGGCTGTACATCACTCCAAGAAGCATTTTAACGTGATGCAAGGAAATTTCTAAAAATAGATGCTCCGCGGACCCTGAGTAGGAAGATGGTGAAGTGCTGATAACCTTGTAGGGAATATCAGTACGCAAGTAAATGGCAACACCACCACCTCCCTTCCCAGTTCTATCATTACGAATAAGAACAAAACCAGGAAGGGCGAAGTGTATAGATGAAAGAGAGGGTTTAAGGAAAGACTCTGAGATTAGCAAAGCATCTAGTTGAGCACTGTTAATGGAAGCCAGAAGATCAGAGTAATGGCATGGAACACTCTGGGCATTGATATGGGCTATGTTGAGGTTGTTGGGGAGGTGGGAAAGCAAAGAGGAAATCTGATCGCCGAGAGTGAGAGGAGAGGAAGAACCACTCGCCGCACTAAGGAAACTGCTAGAAGAGGAAGAACACGAGAAAAAATTATCAACAATGTTAGCATCGATCATAGTATGCAAAAATAATAATATATATATGAATAAAATATAATATACAATATATAAAATAAAATATAAAACTACTTAACTACTTATTAAACTACTTTAGCGCATAAAAACAAACAAATATAATAATCAAATACGCTCAACTAATAAAAGCACCTATTCGCTGTAGTTGGGAGAGATTTAACAAACCATTTATGAACTAGGTACGAGTAGATAAATAAAAAATGTTAAGGAAATAAATGGAAACACAAGACATTACAAAAATATCCTCAACAACGGGTACAAACTATGACGAACGCAGGCAAAGTGTAACGAAACGTAACGTCATAAAAAACAAAAAATGACACTGATAGACGTCACGTCAATACATCGTATAAATATCAAAAAAAAAACATCTACCGGCAAGTTATTAAAGTGAGAAAGTTGTGAAAAGTAAATGCTAAGGGTAGAATAAAAACAAGGGAAAACAATTTATAAAGTGTACCGACACTACACAAATGGATCACAAAGCGGTTAATGCAAAACAAGTATACTAAAGGAGAAACTTATAACTTAGCGACGAGCCTTCCTCACAATCTTTCGTTTGGGGGTTGCTGTTACAGGCGATGTAGATGCAACGGCTGGCGAGGTAGAAGCGGTAGATACGGGATCATTAGGTGCAGCAGCACTGGCGGAAGCGGGGAATAGCGCGATTAACGTTTCAAGCTCACCCATGGTCGCTATCTTCCGGCGTGACTTGTCAGGCGTCAAGACAATAACCTTTCCCTCTGCAGACCAGCAACTGTTGATACTAAAGTGTTTGCGAGCAGCCATGAATACCTGGTGCCTTGACTTAGTCAGAAACTCAGATATAGTGATGCCGCTGCCCTTCAGAGAAGTTTTACCGTCCCAAACCAACCGACGATGCTCCATTTCTTTAAATCGTACCAGCACAGGTCTGGATTTACCCTGGGGAGCTCCTAATCTGTGGCAAACATCTAAATGATCCAATTTTATGTCATCAATCAACAGCTGTTTGGATGAAATCTGAAGAATCGAATCGCACAGCTTTTCATTCGGTTTCTCAGGAATACCGTGAAACAATAAGATTTTTCTACGCATCGCGGTCTCATGTGTGTCGAGGCTCAACGACAGGAGTTCGATCTGAGTTTTGAAGTGAGAGAATGTTTTGCAAACAAAGGATTTAAACTCTGAGAAGTCCAGGGACAGCGCAGCAAGATCCGAGTGTGCAGGGTCAGCTCCAGCTGTAGCTCTCTGCAGCTTATCTTCGTACTCACTCATGCGAGAGCTAAACAGCTTTTCCAGTTCCTCCATACTGTGCACAAGCTTGCTGTCCATGCTTAGTTGGTAAATTTCAAATGTTGTGGTTGTAGAAGAGTGAAAGTGAAAGGACAGTTCCGAGCGAAGGTGGGTTTATCAGTTAATTAGCACATAAATACAGTGAAAAAGAACAATTAACTATTTAAATATAATTATTAATTAAGGAAGCTACAAAATTATGTACATATGTCACGCCTACCCACGTAGGAAAAAAAAGTCATATATTTTTTTAAACATGTTCCCCTCGTCTGTGTACCAAACCATAATGGTACGATGTCAAAACGTACCGCGTCTGCGTAGCGTACCATTTCGGGTCGCCTGTCACTTTCTCGCTTGGCCTTCAGCTTTAATGTAATTGTGCTTGTAATACTGTATCGAACTCTATGTAACTTGCACAGAGACTAGAAAACAAAATAGGAACGATATAATGTCACTGTCAAGTCTTTAAATGTTATTTGTTTAAAAAACGGGTGAAGACACTGATTCCTGTAACACAGGTACTTCCTAGTTCAGGAGTCAGGGCGTCAAATTAAAATGTTACAACTTTTTTATGTCAATAAAACATTTTATTATTATTATTATTTATTTTAAAGTGAACAGATCACTCGTTATAAAGCATTTAAGTCAGTTGTTACAATATCAAATTAAATTTTCTTTTCCCGACAGCCCTATGAACCACTAGCTACCCTTTGGCGCGGCGTGTAAATAGCACAACCCTGTTACAGACACCTTTGATATTAAAACTTCATCTCGGTTCATTCGTAAACAATTAATTTAACGCTAACCTTTTAGTTTTTAGTGGTTTTGTTACATCTAAACCACACAACAGATTTTGATGAGGTTTTCACCATCGTTTAGAGAATTTATTCCGGAAGGTTTATGTGTATAATAATAATTAGTTTATTTCATAATCCACAGGTATTTAACAAATAAGTTATAGAGGCCTTCTTTTAAGTATGGAGATACCTGTACCAGAAGACCTCCCTCATCCATAACTATGTGTACAACATACAAAGCCTGAATTTAAAAAACTAGGTACAATTATATAAAAAAAACTAAAACTAGAGAATTTTAAAATAATTATAATTAATTTGATACTTGAATTCGTAATCTCAGATAATTTATATTTCATCCCCACTTACTCAACTGTTTATTTCAGTATTAGTTATTCTAAGTTGGTTTTGAAGTGACCGGGTTGTGTGTATAATACGTTAATATTAAAGTTACATAAAACTAAGAAATCTCGATGTTATAAATCAAGTGGTAAAAATCTCGATGTTATAAATGAAGTGGTAAAAATCTCGATGTTATAAATTAAGTGGTAAAAACCGTGCGAAGCAGGAGCACTCGCTAGTAATGAATACATGTTTTTTTATCGAACCATACTACGCCAATCACAGATGGGCTGGCTAGTTAATAGTTATGTATGTGTCAGGTGGTATCACCCAGCTCAAAATAGCGGAATAATAATCATACGGGATCTTACACGAAATATCGGGCTGTACAGTTCGCGTCAAATAACTGCCGGTCTGAAGTTAGGTTGCGCATGCACGCTGGCATGCGTGCTGGCATGCGCGCCACTGTTTCATAACTAAGATTGAGTACTGCGCAGTCATTTGTAGCCTACTTCAGAGCGGCAAAGTTATTTGACGCGAACTGTACATCATTTATTTCATTTAAAGATCGTTGTTGTTGTTTAGACTCGCAAATGCTTTACAGCATTGTCACGATACAAAGAAATGTTTATATTACTTCCACTATTCAAATAAAATGTAATTCATTCCTGGCTGCAGACTTTTTTTTATCCCAAATCGCCTAACAAAATGGGTGATCTCCTTTATTATAATTTCAGATTAAGAATTTATATAATTGTGAATTGTAATTGACACTGTCTTGATGTTGGTGTTGTATTTTTTTTCATTCATAACAATTTTCATAGCAAAACAGGAGGCTGCTAAAATTGACCCAGTGAAAAAACAAAAAACAACATAACAACAATATTTTTGTTCGTCACCCTAACCCGTCACTCGCCTCTGCCACAAGATTTAGGTACCTCTAAACCCAACTTACCATCTTGTTTTGAAAATAACTTATGTAATAAAATGAATGAATGGCACATGCCACAAAGTTTTCTGTTGTTTCCTAGTAAATAAGTAGGCGATTGGCTGAAATAAATCAATACTAACAGTTAGGAGTGACTTGTCAAACTCCTAATTGAAATGTTTGGGGCGTGGAATTCATAAATCATGGTTGTACGTGGATATAGAGAAGAATGTATGTTATTGCATTTATTTTTATTTTTTGGCATAACCCAGTACATTCCCTTGCGAATGTTTAGCTAAAAAAGACAGTTCAGCTTCCTGTATGGTGTTAAAAATTTACAAATAATTTTATATAATATCTCTTCTCTTCTAGGAGCTCGTGGGTAAGTAATGACTGCCGCACATGTCGATCCATCAGGTTAAGCTACAATTGCCGGGGTTGGTCTGTGGATGGGATACCATCTTTACATACCGAGACTCCTCCGTGCCTCGGAAAGCACGTTAAGCCGTTGGTCCCGGCTGTCATTCGTGGATCTTTGACAGCCGTTACGGGCCGTCAGAAGCCCGAAAGTCTTACAACCAGTCTTACCAAGGGGTATCCTGTTACCCAGTTACTGGGTTGTGGAGGTCAGATAGGCAGTCGCTCCATGTAAAATACTGGTATTCAGCTGCATCCGGTTAGACTGGAAGCGGACCCCAATATAGTTGAGAAAAGGCAGATTGCTTGATCTCTTCTACTACCTACTGCATCGCGCAAGCGCTACTATTATTGGGTTTTTCCATCTGGAATTTCTCAATATCAGAATTCCGTCTGGATTTATGCCCAATTTATGTAGTAGGTATGGGAATTCGAATAGCATGTAAAAGGTGCCCCCTTTTACATGCCATTCGGATTCCCATACTCATTTAAAGATGTAAGGTCGACAACGCAGCAATTCAAGAACGCAATCTGTGCAAAATTCTTGCCCTCAGTGACTTTACAACCCGTTCCTCGAGACCTCTTATCACACCCAATCATAATCAGAGTACCCCATTCTGAACCACAATAAATCTGGCCCCCAAAATCCGCGGCCCCCATCAATCTTGGGCCCCATCCAGTACTCTAACTCATGTTTACCTCGCGAATTTCCTACAGCGAAAGGTGAAAAATGCTTCCATTCGATAATAATTTTTCATGTCACAAAGAGCTTTGCCCTGCAATATCATAATACGGGGTCGTTTATACGTATTTTGTGTTGTGTGTGTTTTTTCAAATAGGGCTGTTTTTGGGGGATTAATGTTTTTTAAGGGGGAAATTATTGTTTTGGGGCGAATAATTAAATATTGACGGTGACAGTGACGATAATTGCCATAAGCAAGCCTCTGGACGGGGCAGGTGTGTTTTATGTAGTTAATTTTTGTCAGTCATTCATAAAATTTTGATGTCAAGTATAATTTCGAATTTTAACACAGACTGTACATTGCCTTCACATACTGCCCTGCGATTGTTTAGCTATTCATAAGTCTTTCACAAAAGTAGTGCCATTTGTGTCATGATCAAGATACTTTTTTCCACATCTAAGTCACACCTCACCTCGAAAACCAAATGTAAACGTCACCGTTCTACCAGATATTCCTAACGGGACCATGACCACACAAATGAAGCTCACTTTTATAGTATTTATTCAAAAAATCATTACTTAACCCTTTTACCGCCGCAGGGTTACGTGTTACGGCCGGCGTGTCATTAGTGTGACATGAAGGTGTCACAAACCGGTAATTTCCGGATAAATCAGCTTTGTGTCCCAAATGTACGTTTGTTGCGTTACAGGGTTATAAATGATGGCGTTTTTTTGGTAGCGTATTATTATTTCGGGGTCGAAATTATGATATAGGTTATATGAAAATAAGCTTTTAGTGGGGTATTTTTCGGTGAAAAAATAAATAACCCCTAACCCCCAACATCCCTGCGGTGATTACAGGCCTGATGAAATGTACGTTATGTAAAATAAATAAAATTACTTGTTTATTTTTTACATGCTTCAAACCTTACCATAATCTATGTGACTTTTTACCGACGGTGCTTTTTTTTGTTATTTTATTTACAAGAGTGTCTCTCGTCATAATATGTAATTACGAATTAAATAAAAGCTAATCCAATTCATTTGACATAACAATTTTCACCTCAAACCAAATTATTTACAAGAATTCATTAACAAGTACCTCAACAAAGAGGTGGCATACATTATTATGAAAGACACACTTAGCTTACATAATTATACTCTTCATACAACATTAACAGGGTGTTTCTCGAAGCAATAATCAGATCGTTTGGCGCGAATAATTATTACTTAGCATTCGGAAAGGGCCGCAAAGTGCTTGGCACTGCAATTTGCGAATTGTAGGGTGGCAAGAGGTTAAGTAAAGTAAGACGTACAGAAACTTAAGTTCATTTTACTGCGGAATTTGTTTTTGGGTTTTTGTTGACATACTGCAGCAGTGAAAGGGTTATATTAGGTACAGTCAGTTTAAAAAAGATGAATACATCGACAGGAATTCATTTGATTTTCTACAATTTGTGTTTCATAATACTGTATCAATGAGAACCTAGCTACAATTAAGTACACAATGTGTACATGATAGGTTTTGTGCCTTCACATTTGAACAATATTATAGAGCAAAATTGTAGACAATTGTATGAATTCTTGTCATCTTTTTTTAGGCTGACTGTACAAGTGTCAACTATTTATTGACATTTCATTCATCTTCTCTATTCAACTTAAATATATTTTTCAAAATTCAAAAGTCAATTACTCAAACTAGGCTGAGAGTCAGCACTTTTCGAACGTCAAAATTACATAAGTAAGTCCCCACAAAAACGCCCACCCTTCACCACTTCCTAGTGCTTAAGCTGGGAAGAAGAAGTGGCACAACAAACTCCCCAGCGGCACAGCTGTCTGTTGAGTTAGAAAAACTTGATTATAAATTGTACTTATATAAAAATAATTTCCATTACCACAAATTGCAATACAATTCATAAAATAAAAACATTGTAATAAGTAGATTATGTCAATAATAAATAAAAATAAATTGACTTATAGAGTCAAATAAAATAAACTAAAAAAATTATAGAACTTCTCGTAACTGGGTTAGAAAAGTGAAAAAGTGATTGGTTTTCAATGAATGGAGAAGTAGTCGAGGAAGTCGATGACATCACTGCTGGTCCGTTTAAGAGAAACTTTTAATCCACTTAAAAACATTACTTAATTCGTGCCAAGTACCTTATAGCCAAAATGCGACAAACAATTGCCACTACAATCAATCTGCCTAGCCTTTTCCCAACTATGTTGGGGTCGGCTTCCAGTCTAACCGGATGCAGTTGAATTTCAGTATTTTACATGGAGCGACTGCCTATCTGACCTACACAACCCAGTTACTAGGTAACACGGTAACCGATGGCTTCTGATTACCAGAAAAGACTGTCCAAGATCTACGAATGAGAGCCTTGACCAATGGGTTAGTAGGGAACCGGGCCTGCGATTCTCCATACAAATGTGTTCCCGTTTTTTCTTCCTGAATAATGCCTCTAGAGCAATCTTTTCTTTTCATAAAATCAAGGTCTGCTGTAGACACGTCCCTGTTATGTCCTTTTTTTCAGCGACTTATTGGTAAAGAAAAAAGTCCCTCTAAAAATTACAAAAATGCTCGATTTTTACCGCCGGGATTAGAGGACAAACACACAAATTTTAAAAGATTTTAAGATAAAAGAAAATGATAGGAATTTAGACTTACTCTTTCTTAAAAGTTTAATGTAAAAAATAATTGAATCGGCTCAGTTTTCGAGGAGAAAAAAGGCGAATACGAAACGATCAGTTTCTTCGGTCAATTTGTTTGTGTTATAATCGGTCTGAGCTGCAGCTGTCCCTAACACACTCGACACACACCTACGGAGATAGACTTGAGGTAAGACGACGGATCGTGGAGGACGCGGTGAGCGCTCTGTTCCCTTCGCGAGGGGAACATACTCCCCCGCCCATGGCTCCGCCTCCTGCGGTGCCCGATGCGGACCACACAGGAAACGACGACGACGACGAATCTCCGGAGGTGACCGGGGTAGATTTGAGAGTGGCGGTACGTAGGCTGAATGCCAAAAATACCGCCCCAGGACCCGACGGCTTACCTGGAAAAGCTTGGGTTCTGGCCTTAGAGGCTCTCGGGCCTCGACTTCGGGGCTCTTTAGCGCATGCTTGGAGAGGGGCCAGTTCCCACTTCGTTGGAAGACGGGGAAACTGGTCCTCATCAAGAAGCCGGGGCGCCAGGCGGACTCTCCGTCCGCTTACCGGCCCATCGTGCTGCTCGACGAGGTGGGCAAGCTCTTTGAAAGAGTAATTGCAGACCGCCTTGTCGGGCAGCTGGTGCGAGTGGGGCCGGATTTGGCGGACAGCCAGTTTGGTTTCCGCAAGGGGCGCTCTACGGTGGATGCCATCATGCGCGTTCGAGCCCTCACGACGGAGGATGCTGTTGCCCGGGGTGGGGTGGTCTTGGCGGTGTCTCTTGACATCGCCAATGCGTTCAATACCCTGCCCTGGAGTTGCATTAGGGAGGCACTCCGGTATCACCGGATGCCGACCTACCTCTGTCGAGTGGTCGAGGCCTATTTGACGGACAGGGCCGTCATCTACCCCGGTCACCACGGAGAGTGGAACCGGCGAGAGATGTCGTGCGGTGTCCCGCAGGGATCAGTCCTGGGGCCGCATCTGTGGGACATCGGCTACGACTGGGTGCTGCGCGCCGACCTCCCTAGCGGCGTCAGCGTAGTCTGCTACGCTGACGACACGCTGGTCCTGGTGCAGGGGAGGTCGCATAAGGCGGCGGCCGAACTAGCGACACGTTGGGTTGCGAAAATCGTCGATAGGATCCGGCAACTGGGACTCGAGGTGGCCTTGCACAAGTCCGAGGCCATGTGTTTCTATGGTCCTCGGAACGCGCCGCTGTTGGGTTCCCAGATAACGGCGAGAGGGGTTCACATCGGTGTCGAGTCGACGATGAAGTACCTGGGACTCGTCCTCGACAGCCGGTGGAACTTCGTGGAGCACTTCCGACGTTTGGCTCCCAAACTGCAGAGGGCTGGGGCTGCTTTGAAGCGGCTTCTGCCCAATCTAGGGGGTCCAAACGCCTCCTGCCGGAGGCTCTACGCGGGGATCGTGCGGTCCATGGCCCTTTACGGGGCACCGGTGTGGGCGCGTTCATTAAAGCTGCGACCAGCCCAGCGATTGAACGCGTCCCAAAGGGTCATGGCCATTAGGCTGGTCAGAGGATACCGCACGGTCTCCCGTGAGGCGGCGAGCCTCCTTGCCGGACTACCGCCATGGGATCTGGAGGCAAAAGTCCTCGCGCACATGTGGGAGTTGCGCGAGGAGGCGAAACGCCGGGGTGTAACTCCGCTGCCGCGAGAAATCACGGCACAGCGGACAGAGCTCCGGCGGGATCTCATGGCGGCATGGAGAGTGCGATTGTCGCAACCCAGCGCTGGGCACGCCACAATTGCGGCGGTAAGGCCCCTCTTTGAGGAGTGGCTAGAGAGGCGCCACGGCGTCCTCACCTTCCGCCTGACGCAGGTCCTCACCGGACACGGTTGTTTCGGGAGGTTCCTGTTCAGGATAAAGCGGGAGGAAACGCCCGGGTGTTACCATTGTGTGGATCGCCCGGAGGACACGGTGGAGCATACGGTGGAGGTCTGCCCGGCTTGGGCGGGGCACCGCCGTGTCCTCACGGAGGCGATCGGCAGCGGCGATCTCTCGCGTCCGGCCCTGGTTAAGGCCATGGTCCGGAGCGAGAGTGCATGGGAAGCCGTCACTTCCTTCTGCGAAGCAGTAATGCTCGCGAAGGAGGAGGCGGAGCGCGCGAGGGAAATGCAAGATGCGCGCCCTCGCGCCCCTAGTCACCGCAGGAGACGCCCCGGGCGTCGGGAGTCGCGAGCCGACTTCCAGCCACCGTAGGCGCGGGCTTGCGGACGGTGGGCAATGGGTAGCTCGCCGTCCGATTAGGACCAGGCCCGGGTCGACGGCGCGTTGTGTTCCACGCGCGCCTCAAAGAGATGTCAGCACCAACTGACGGGGTCCGTAAGGGCCAATGCCTGCCAGGGTTGCGAGTTGGTCCGAAAGGGATATCGCGGCCCCGGCACACAGGCAACGGAAGGAACACGGGTGGGTTTTAGTCAGTAAAAGTCTGACACTCCCTCTCGCTCCGCCCAGAGCGGGAGGAGTCATTTGATGATTTCCCACCCAAAAAAAAAAAAAAAAAAAAAAGGTAAGACGACGGAAATAGTTTCTTCAAATTCCTCGCAGGCTCTTTTCCCTCTTCCCGAGGCACGGAGGGGTATCGATATGTAATGAATGGTCACCCATCCATGAACTGACCGCAGCAATCGTAGCTTAACCTTCGATCAATCCGTGCGGATGTTATTATTTAACCAAAACAGTAGCCATTAATTTTAAAATCTTTTCATAATTGAAAAACACATAATCATAGAATACCTTAAATCACACACTTAACTTAAAACTCATTCTCCCAATCATCATTCCCCCAATCATCTTTATCACCAAACAATAAAATACCCCAATCTCAGTGTGCGCTTACCCCAACACGATTCCGTTTTAATGCGCTCGTTTGCTAAGCTCACCTCCCACGGCGCTAATGTTGGGTCGACTACGTCATATTGTACGGTCGATGGTTTTACTGAAATAATGGGAATGTTAGGAAGTGATGGCGTTTGTGGCCAAATTGTGGTAGGTTGGACGGTTCAGTTGCGTAAAACTACCTTTTATAAGGGGTTATTTATAAACGTTGCACACTGATATGAGATGCGAAGCGTCAAAAATGTATGTTTACACATTCAGTTATCATTAATTCACTTTAAGCAAATGTTATAACTAAAGGGGTTATGCCTGCTCTTAAGCAGACAGAGAGTAGTGGTGGCCTGGTGGTAACGACCCCGACTTACAAGTAGGTAGGTCGTGAGTTCGAACCCAGGCAGGCGCTTTACTTTCTGTAAATTATTTCATCACCCCTGCTCTCAAAACGGTGAAGGAAAACATCGTGAGGAAACCGGCATGTGCTAGAACCAAAAAAATCGGAGACATGGGACATCTACCAACCCGCACTGGGCCCGCGTGGTAGATTACAACCCACTCCCTCTCACAGAGAGGAGGCTTGTGCCTCAGCAGTGGGAACGTTATAGGCTGATTATGTATGCTATGCCCGCTCTTGACCTCGATTTTGTCTGATGGAAAGTGATAGATGAGGTCTACAATGGAACGAGCGTGCCCAGAAGATGCCTGTTCAGTCTTGCTTTGAAGGCTGATGGGTTTATAGGTGGAATTTTTACTCGTTTTTGTCTACTGGAATCCACGCTTCTGATTTCTACTTGATTGGCCAATACCTTGTTAAAAAGCAATGTGTAAATATGTGGCGGCATCTACATCGCCACATGCGAACTACGCGTCAAAGACCTGATGACGTCACACAAATCCTGCATCGCGCAATGAGAGTTTTCCGCGCGAACGACTTAATATATATAGGCAGTTGCCCGCCAGACATAACACCCGTCTGGTTGGAGGATCCTCCCTTTTCTATGGATGATGAGTGAACTTTACACCCTGTTCCTCATGCCTCTAAAAAATTTTTAAATTTTCGTTTCACCTCCTACGGTGCTAATGTTGGGGCGACTACGTCATACTGTACGATCGATGGGTCGTCTGAAATAGTATTAATATGGTGTTGGTGAACGGTAGACCTTCTAAATGGTCATATAAAAAAGTGACATAGAGCTCTGTTCCTTCCCTTTTTGGAACAGGCAGCTGAAAAATCTGACAAAGTGACGAACTCCTTGACAGTTGAAATGTACCTGTTAGAAAATCAATCTGCCTAGCCTTCTCTCAACTATGTGGGGGTCGGCTTCCAGTCTAACCAGATGCAGCTGAATACCGGTATTTTACAAGGAACGACTGCCTATCTGACCTCTACAACCCAGTCACTGGGTAACACGATAGCCCTTGGAGGACTGGTTCTCAGACTTTCGAGCTTCTGACGATCCGTAACGACAGTCAAAGATCCACGAATGACAGCCGGGACCAACGATTTAATGTACTTTTCGAGGCACGGACGGTTCTCGGTATGTTTAGATGGACACCCATCCAGGGACTGACCGCAGCAAGGGTAGCTTAACCTGATCGATTGACCCGTGAAGCTGTTATTATTTAAAACATATTACACACAACATTATTGGTTTACTAATATTTGCCATAATTTAAAATGCAATCATTTTATATACCATACTTGTATTTGCCATAATTTCATTAGAAATAACGCTTCAGTTGCCATAATCGTGAAATTACATAAAATCATTTTCACTAATTTCATTGGTCATAATCGATCAAATTTCATAATAATTTGAATCCATAAATTTATTTGCTATATTTTTCATTTTCAATCATTTTGTTTTCCATTACATTTATTCACCATAATATTAATTTGCCCATACTAGCACAACAATGCTAGTTCAGTTGATATATGATTATACCAAACAGATTTTTTTATTAGCAAGGAAACCTAAAAATAAACCTAATCTACCATGCATGCTAGCTTTGCAAAAGAGAAAATCTAGCACTCGGCGGCCGCTGCCGCGGCACGCTCGCTCGCCTTCGCGCGTTGTTTGGTCACAGTTCTAACCTAACCTAACCTAACCGTTTCGAATTTGACAAACTGTTTATTATCTAAAGATTGTTTGCTGTAATAAGTCATTTGATTACAGACAATAAACGTTTCTAAATTATATTAAATGTTGGTTATGTCAAGTATCAATTATGTAATGTGTTACATAAAGAAACTAATGATTATAACACATGTTATTATGGAAACTTATTTTATGGCAAATAAAAGTTATGATTAATAAGTTGATATGACAAGCGTTATTAGCATATATGATAATAGTGCAAGTAAATATTATGAGGGGGGACAATTATGGAAAACAATAATAGTACAAATAATTTTATGTCAAACAAGACAATACCGAATTTTGAAAAAGTACCTGTTAATATGTACTACCTATTCTGACTTGCTTTTGAGCATGATTTGTGTTGTATCATGCGTCATGCATAAAGATGTTCTCTAGGATCTCAGAATAAGGATATCTTCGACACATGATAGTAAGGTGTGAGAAACTGTATAAACCTTAAGAGGGTTTATCCTAAAAGTTGGCAACATCGCAAATAACTGTCAAATATTTACCTTTTTTTATTCATATAGCAATATTACTGAATAGAAGAAATGTGGCTAGCTAGTGAACTAGAATATTAATAATGAATTGCAATTATAACATTGAATTTGATGTTGTACCCATTTTAGGTGTAAAAACGCATTTGGAAAGTTTCCAAATAGTTTTTTTACATCTAAAACTAAACATTCGGTGTTACGATATTAATTATTGCATTTCATAATCAATATTCTAGTTCGCTAGTTAGCCACATTTTTTATTTCCACACAGTAATATTGCCAAATTGTAATAGTGAAATATTTGACATCTATTTGCGACGTTGCCCACCTTCAGAATAAACGCTCTTAAAGACGGTCTTTAAATAGACTTGAAAAATGTTTCAATTGTGGGTGTCGAAATAGATACCCACAAAAATTAAAATGCTCGCTAGGTTAGTTTACTCACATAGTATCTGGTCTACCGAGCTCTGCTCGTATGAAAATGGGTAAACATATCGTCCAGGTATTTCAACGTTGCATCACATTCCCGAGGCTGTCAAAATAGAAACTAAATTTTCCAGTTATGAGACCTAGCTAGATCGATTTTAGCCCCCGTAAACCCTTATATTGCAACTTTCATCGAAATCGTTATGTATAATGTATATACAAAAAAGCATACTGTACACAGGCTCATTCAAGGCAAGGCTCAAGGCATTCTTGATAGAAAAATGCCTCTATTCATTAGATGATTTATAGTCTTATTCTCATGTGTCATTATTTGTCTATGGGTTATATTGTGTTATTTTATTTTTTCATTATTGTTTGCGTTTATTTTGCTTCCGATTTTTTATTTTGTTTGACATACTCGTAGGCATGGTTTTATAATTTATGTTTGAATGGTATTTTTTTTTATCCATATAATATTTCGTAATTTAAATTGATTTGCGTGTTTTTTAATAATATTTGTACATCGACTTTTGTAATATTTGTGTATAATTATGTTTCATGTCAGATTATTTGAAATGAAATGAAATTGTTTATTCTGTAAATATTATATAGGAATCACTTTTACACGTCATATAAAAAAATAAAAAATAAAATTTGCTAGATGAGTTCGGCGTTTCTTATCCGACTACTCTGAGAAGAAAGGCCGAAACAAACTCAGAGGTCACAGTCTCTTTTAAAGTCCAGACATAATCTTGGTCAAGCCATATGAGGACCATGTAGAATAGTGTCTGAAATGATCTTTTGAGAAAAGAACCACACAGATTTGAGTGGACCTGTCCAGTCAGTGCAAGCATTTGTCAGTAAACGTGGAGCTCAACTCAGAACATAAGGAGCTCAACTCGACGAACAATACCAAAGAAAGGACATTTGGGTAGGCCGCATATACTACTCAAACCACCAGACCATTATTAAAACTATCTGAGAAAGGAAATAAAAAAATAAAAACAATAGAAATATCCAAATAGTCCTCACATTCTACACATTCACATTCTACACAATAGGTAATTGGTTTTATTTCGAACACAATGTAGATTGTTACTGAATAAATTGAATTTAAAAATATTGGTCATTTACTACTAGCTGCGCCCCGCGGTTATACCCCCATAAGTCTCGATCCCGTGGGAATATCGAGATAAAAAGTATCCCATGTCCTAAACTCAAGCCATGGTCTACCTATGTGACAATTTCATCCAAATCCGTTCAGTCGTTTTAGCGTGAAATCGTAAAAAACAAACAAACTCTCTTTCGCATTTATGATATCAGTTAGGATTACGTACATAACTTACCTTTATAGATTATTAGACTGTAAGCTTCCTGAAGAATATTTTTTTTTTCTCTTTGTCAACATTTCCTCACAATTGTAAAACAGCTAATAGGACTGTGCCTCATAGTAACAGGAATATACATAATTGGACGACATGAGATCGTTAAGTATATAAAAGCCTTTAGTTAAGGGCCAATAAGAATAATATCCTGAATTGAACTCTGTTCGAACTGTTACAGAGTATTGAGAGAGTTTTGTGAAAATAAAATGTTAATTATGGCTTCCGCATTAGGCAAGCTCCTGTTATGGCATGTTATGTTTTTTATGTACTGAACTTGAAATATAAAAAGAGGGTAAATAGATGTTCAGCTATTATAAGTGACATAATTATTCATTATCTTTTCTATCTTCAAGGCGGAACTTAGGTTATAGAAATACAGGATGGCGATTAAGAGCGCTTATCCTAAAAGTTGGCAACATCGCACATACCTGTCAAATATTTACCTGTTTTGATTCATTTGGCAATATTACTGTTTGGAAATATGAAATGTGGCTAACTAGTGAACTAAAATATTGATTTATGAATTGACTTCTCGATTTGATCATTTTTATGAAACGTAAACGGCTCTTTTGTACGTTGCTGGCCTACAAGTGAACAGTCCCAGAAGAGATTTCCGTCACCGTTCTTTACTTATCAGATGGATTTTTATCAGTAGCAGATACGAATTATTACAATTTTTAGGGTTCCGTAGTCAACAAGGAACCCTTATTGTTTCGCCATGTCCGTCTGTGTGTATGTCTGTCTGCCTGTTTGTCTGTCTGTCCGCGGCTTAGCTCAGACTCTTAGTACTAGAAAGCTATGATTTGGCATGGGTATACATATTAATCACGCTGCCAAAGCGGTAAAATAAAATCATGTTTTTTTTTTTTTAAATCCTCCTTACTTTACGTGTAGGGAGGTGGTACCTATCCCCTACGCGTAAAGTAAGGATGATTTTTTTTTCGTCGTTGAAAAGGTCGTTTAAAAACATTGTGAGTTTGTGAAAACCTTTTCTGGATTCAGGGATCCGTTTGCGAAATATTTAGCTTTAAAGTGCTAATTTTAGTGTCAAGTGTCCCCCCCTGCCAGCTAAATGGATGGTGGTTTTGGCTATGTGAAAAAATTCACGGCAGTAGTATGTAAAACGAAATTAAAAGGAAAACTATCACAGCTTTGTAGGCTCTAACAAAAAAAAAAAAAACAATAGACGACGTATATTTAGTAACCTAATCCGCTTAACTGTTTTAAAATAGGTTTTTTTCTATACATTTTAGCCATTGCAAATTGTTACTGATCTTAATTATAAACTTACTAGCTTCTGCCCGCGACTTCGTTTGCG
This sequence comes from Agrochola macilenta, assembly GCA_916701695.1. Taxonomy (NCBI): domain Eukaryota; kingdom Metazoa; phylum Arthropoda; class Insecta; order Lepidoptera; family Noctuidae; genus Agrochola; species Agrochola macilenta. The sequence goes on from OU753578.1 coordinate 7,892,648, forward strand.
TGAATTTTCTTGTTCTCCGGAGCCACCCGTCGCATCACATCGCCTGCGCGGAGTAATACTGCGTTTTTGCTAAGCGTTCTTTCTGACTTTTTTTCTTTTTGCCCGGCACCTAAAGATCCTAGCGAGTTATTAAATAACCTATAAATAAAAAACCTAAAACCTTCCTTAAGAGGGTTTATCCTAAAAGTTGGCAACGTCGCATATAACTGTCAAATATTTACCTGTTTTGATTCTTATAGCAATATTACTGAATGGAAAAAAGAAATGTGGCTAACTAGCGAACTAGAATATTAATAATGAATTGCAATAATAACATTGTATTTGATGTTATACCTATTTTAGGTGTAATTTTACATCTAAAACTAAACATTCGGTGTTACGATATTAATTATGCATTTCATAATCAATATTCTAGTTCGCTAGTTAGCCACATTTTTTATTTCCACACAGTAATATTGCTAAATTAATCAAAACAGTGAAATATTTGACATCTATTTGCGACGTTGCCCACCTTCAGAATAAACGCTCTTAAGATTTAGGCTATTAAATGCAAAAAGGTTTTTCAAATCTAACTGTTAGTTGCAGAGATTAGCGCGTTCAAAGAAAAAAAAAAAAATCTTCAGGTTTATCATCAGTATATAGGTGAAAGCTATCAAGTGAGTGGAGATCTAAAATCAAATCAAAGAAGGTATTTGGGGAGTATCATATTTGGGGTACCACACCCACATGAAGTTATCTTCATTTGGGTGTAATTGCCCGAAATACCTTCTTTCACTAGTAACCCTTAACAAAGGCACAACAGTCCCTATTTTTGCCACCACGCACAAATTCAATGATACCGAATTATAACAATAGCTTATTTGTATAAAATTCTTGACATCAAACGGTACAATTCTGTAACGTTATATGTAATTTACACATCAAAGGATAACTGCCTGCTTGTGCCAGATTCGTTTTGTTAAGATCTGTATGTAATTACTGTGTAATTATATTGTATTCATTGACCTTTTATATTGAGTCTGTGTGTTGTGAATGAGGTTGTAAGTATACTCGTGTCGAAAATGTGCTTATTGCCTTAATTAGTATGACAGTTTGGGGGTTACTTTTGAGTTTTCCTGGATTCTGAATTGATAATTATAACACGTGTAAGCTCCACGAGATTTTATCATTGTCTTTTTGAGAATGTTAAATGATTGAAAGGACAATGTTTATTCGATAACTGTTTTTGGTCGAAAGCACTACTGCTGAGCACTAGGTCCTGGGTTCAATTACTAGGTTGGGTAAAGTGATATTGGATTTTTTTATCAGGATTGTCTCAGTAGCTGCCGCGAGTCTGGATTTGTACCCGGAGGGACTATAGGCTCGCCCCCTATAACATGGGACTTAAACATAACTGGCGAAATGTGGGTGTATATACTAAGGTTCACCTATGCCTAACCTTTGGAGGAATTACAGGTCTGATGTTAATTATGTTATTTATGATTTCGTCGAAGCTCGGTTCTCCGAACACGATCCAGTTGAGATCTTGTATAATAATTATTCTGTACTTTATATCAGAGCATATTATAATCTTGGCTCTCATAGACGGCAATTCAATTAACAGCCATCACTTTGATATTATGAATCATATAATCACGCCCGTTTGCAGCGAAGAGGGAGGCAGAGGTGTTTATACTTTACACAAATTATAGGGGGCGAAATCGGGCTGTGTATGGTAGTGAATATGATGATCGTCAGGGGCCATTCTATGCCATTAGTCAGGTGAAAGTTTTGACTCTGGCCTTCTCCTTTGAAAATATTTGTATCGCATCTTAAGAGGCTGTGCACGAAATCGACAGATTTGATCATTAGTTGTGAGAAAGGGAAAATTAATTTAAACAAATCTATTTCTGATTTGAAAAGTCGAATTCTTTGTTTTGCATGTGGCTGAAAGGAATTTTTCAAATAAAATAAGTATTTGCGGAAAATCACAAATATTCGCAATACGTTTTCCGCAAAATGACGTGAAACTGACGTTTGGTCACATTTTTACAAGAAACAACTTTTGATTTTGAATATTTAAAAATATCATCAACATCGCTACTTGCAGGTGGCTAAACCACTTTTTTTAAATTTATATACAAAATATACCAGAAAAAAGATGTTAAAAAAACTTATTTTTTTAAATACCCTTTATTAGGTATTTAGCAAAGCATATAAAAAAAAAAAAATAAGATAGCTCAAGACTAATGTGTGCATTAGTCTTGAGCTATCTTTGAAATAAAATCAAAATTTTATTTTATGATTATACAATATCTGCATTAAGTACCTAAATCAAAGGTGAAATAAACCATATTTTCGAGAGCGCAAAAGTGATGCACCTATTAACACGAATGGATTAGCACCACGAAATTTGTACTTTTATACTTACACAGACTTAATGTTTCAATTGTTTCAAGCTTTCTTAGAATTAAATAAGGTATTGACGAAAAAGGGTTATTTTCGTGCACGGTGCCTTAACACGTATTAGTTACGTAAAAATAAAAGCCAAAAAACCCTCAAGATAACAAAAAAACTGGCACACAAGACAAAAACGAAAGAGTTTTAACAATCCTTTTTCCACTTCCACTACTGTAACGGTACGGACCGTTACAGTACCCGCTTAAAAAACTATTGGATCGGAAAAAGGGACGAAAATTCACATTGTAGGACCTTGTAGAGCATCCTGACTATTATTCGGCCCACTATCGATTACCAATGTGAAATATAGTCTCGTCCTTATGACAGGAAAACCTTTGTAGTACAAAGTGTATGTTAGAATTATGGCTGGAGTCATCTGGGTGAAGATGTGTGGTGATATTGATGGGGTTTCGTGACGGGATGAATAGACTAACTTGTCAGTGGTTATCAGCGATAAAAAGGTGCCATGAGTGACGATGTAAAGGATATTGGGTACTCTCTGGGAAATAGGGTTAGCTAGGGTTAGAGGTGATCTCATTAAAACTTTCTGTGACGTCGTTAGACTAGATTTCTGTCAATTCTAACGGTCCTAGTGTTAGGATGGATATGCTTGTATTTGATCACTATATCACCTGATGGTAAGGAGCTCGTGGCTAAGTAACAACAGCCGCACTGGTCGATCCATCAGGTTAAGCTACGCTTGCCGGGGTTGGTCAGTGGATGGGTGACCATCTTTACATACCGAGAATCCTCCGTGCCTCGGAAAGCACGTTAAGCCGTTGGTCCCGGCTGTCATTCATGGATCTTTGACAGTCGTTACGAGTCGTCAGAAGCCCGAAAGTCTGACACCAGTCTTACCAAGGGGTATCGTATTACCCAGTTACTGGGTTGTGGAGGTCAGATAGGCAGTCGCTCCATGTAAAATACTGGTATTCAGCTGCATCCGGTTAGACTGGAAGCCGACCCCAACATAGTTGGGAAAAGGCTAGGCAGATTGATTGATCACCTGATGGTAAGTGATGATACGGGCGAAGATGGTGCTCGCTTGCTTAACAGTAGCACAAAGCAGTGATCACCTAGTGATGTGACCGTCGGACTGCCAAGTCATAGGTCTCGGGTCTCGACCTCAGACTTTTCAGATTCATGCGCGTATTGTATGATTATCACTTGCGTCAAAAACCGGTGAAGGAAAACATTGTGAGGAAACCGGGATGCCTGAAAGATATTTCTCGACGGCAGGTGAAGCCAAGTCAGAGGGTGGCATAAAAACTTTGACACCAGGCTAGTTAACCTCACGAAAAAGTAAGTTCCTACTGGGGTACTTACCCCAGTAGGTACTTAAGGCTCCCATGCAGACATTCTTAATCAGTTGAGTAGTGACAGTAACGAGTAACAATCAATTGTAGAATCTATACAAAAGGAGAAGTCTCATTGTCCCACGGACAATTACCCCGCGGGGTAATTTTCTATAGGAAATGAGACTGATACTTCCGGTTTTGTGTAATACATACTTCCGGTTTTAATCCTTACTGGCTAACATACTAAAAAAATACTCTGAATATTTGTTCAGGGGTACTATATAATTTAGTAAAATCTGCAGATTTTAGTTTTATAACGACTAGAAATGCAATAAAAACATGCTTTAAGTTTTAATCATACATACATAACATCACGCCTGTATTTCCAGAAGGGTTAGGCAGAGATGTACCTATAGTACACCCACATTTTGCCAGTTATGTTTAAGTCCCATGTAATAGGGGGCGAGCCTATTGCCATCAACCGGGCACAAATCCAGACTCCGGGCTGCTATTGAGAAATTCCTGATGGAAAAACCCGATTACACTTTGTCCGACCTGGGAATCGAACCCAGTACCGCATGCTCAGCAGTAACGCTTCCACCCACTATACCAACGAGGCAATCGTTCTAAAACTAAAATCTCCAGATTTTACAAAATTTTACTGAATTAATATTCAGAGCAATTTTTTCGTATTTCCCCAGTAAGGATTAAAACCGGAAGATTTTGGTGGATAAAACCGGAGGATTAACCGGGACCGATATTTTTTTACCCAGTTTTTGCGATAATTTGAGATATTTATTTTTGTTGTCAGACGATTTTTTTTGAGCCTTCTCCTTTAATTCTTCTTCAATGTATTGCTATGGTCGAGTAAAAGTATTAATTACATAACATCACGCCTGCTTCCCCCAAGGTTTCGGCAGGGATGACCTATAGTACACACGGGTACGTATCGAGCTATAAGTTACCAGTATGCGCTGACCTCGCATTGTACGGAAATCCCATACGATGCGACGTCAGCTTATAATGGAAATGTATAACTTGATATTATACGTACTTCAAATAATTCCGTAATTTATCCAATTATGTTTAAGTCCCATATAATAGGGGGCGAGCCTATTGCCATCAATCAGGAAAAAATCCTGACTCCGAGCTGCTACTGAGAAATAGCTGATGGAGAAACACTTTGCCCGAGCTGCCCAGGACCTCATACTCAGCAGTAGCGCTTGTGACTGCATTAGACCAACTAGGAAACCTACGTATGACGTAAGTATTAATAATAGGTAGTGTAAATACAATAATACATAGTAAACTAGCGGCGCCCCACGGTTTCACCCGCATAAGTCTCGATCCCGTGGGATTATCGGGATAACAAGTATCCTATGTCCTAACCCAGGTCACGGTCTACCCTTATGCCAAATTTTATCGAAATCTGTTCAGCTGTTTTAGCGTAAAAGCGTAACAAACAACCTCACTTTCTCATTTATAATATTAGTTCAGATTATAGTTAGGAAGCACGACTGCAATAATAACTGGCAATGCGAAATTACGTGGACTTTCCAATTCGCATATTACGCACATCATATTATCAAAGTTATTTACAATGACAAAATGGTATATCGCTAGACTTTGACAGCTCCTAGCATTGTTTGAAATATGAAACATTCTGTGCGACCATTTTGGTGTACGATCGGTTGAATTTGCACGAGGAAACTATTGTACTCGTAAAGGCTTATGTGTTCTATTGATTATAATGTTAACCAATGTACATGACATTTACGAGTATTGTAGAGATTATTGTAGGAAGTGATATTTTTTTACAAAAATCGGTATATAACTAACCAACTCTATACTGTGTGTATTTGCAGATTTGGGGGAGTCCCCCATGCTGCAGAGATGGATGCGGCTTCATGTCTCATTTTAATTTGTGTTGTGATGAGTACTAAAATTAGTTTTTAAGTATATTGTTACTAACAAGAATATGGATCTGGTCTGAAATAAATGTTTATGAAATAAATAATAATTATTATTATAATTATAACAAGGACTTCTGTCATCAGACTTTCACAAAGCATTGTATATCGCAGCCATCTGGTTAAATTAGCCAGCTAATTGAACGCATAGGCCGTTCATTAAATCCAATTAAATAGCTGATGGACAACTAGCCAAGTCATTGAGCGCGTTTAACCAGATGGCTGAATGTCTTGTAGTCATTAAGTTAAACTGGGTGAAATAGGTTAGGTTAGGTTAGAAGTGTGACCAACCGCGCGCGAGCTGAACGAGCGCTATTTCCAAGTTCCTAGCAGATTTTTTTTCGCCATTTCAATCACTTAGTTGAGTCTTGGTCAGTCATCTTCAAAGGGCTGACTTTCAATACGCAAAGTTGTTAAACGTTGGATGATTCTAGTTCAATTAATTATTGGCCTAGGCATCCAAATGGATGTCGGCGTTTAATGAACGGTCTAGGCTTCCAATTAGCTTTCAACCAGAAGGCCAAGACATATACAACCTTAGTTTTTGTTTACCCTAAACCTCTTAAAGGGTCATTGTACTCATCATTATGAACAACTTTCACTGTGGAACCAACGCTGAAATCGCGAAAAAAATCAGGTGTTCCCTACATTTATGTTCGCATACCTCGTCGAAATGTAGGGAACAGCTGATTTCGCGGTTCGGTTGTATATCACGACCAGATCGATCGTATAGGGCAATACCGTGACATTTTAGTGGTCTTACAAAGTGCCACTCAATGTACCCGACATAAAATATCTCTTAACACAATGACAAAATTTTTACAATTTTTTTTTTTTTTTTTGTTAGAATGAAAATTATTTACTCGTACTTATCAATGAAACATAGATACACACATCGAAAGTCTAGAGGTAAGTCATCTTAAAAAAAATGGAAAAATAATTTATATGCCAGTTGATTCTTTGGCATGGTCTCATCAACCCTAGAGTTATGAGATATCAAAATGAACACAATGTATAATCAGGATTCAGGACTATGGTCCTGAATTACGTGTTCTACTTAATAAAAACTAAAACTCAGGGACAAACCCCACCTGAAAACGTCGAGTCCACAAAATATATAGCAAAAACGTGTCTAAAAGTGTCCGTGTGTGATTAAACCCCCACTCGGCTCACACGTCGTTAACTGTTCGGTGATTAAGGTTATCAGCCGACCGTTTTAACCTTTTTCCGACCCGTATGTTTGTATTTGTTTTTTTTTTTTTTTGTGTTATTTATTTTGAACGCTCTAGCTCCGTATCTGAGTCTGCTTGGGCGAATTATAAATTATAGTCGGAAAAAGGTTTTTTTTTTGTGATAAATTTTCATGTGTGTTACCGGGATCACTAATTTGTTTAATTGGAGGTCTGCTTTTAAAAATAATATGACTGTTGCAGTTTGTGTGGTAGACAATTACTAGCAACCAGGATTAAAAATATTAATTTAGAAAATATTTTCTACTTACAAATTACGATTTCAGATCAATTATATACCTACATGTCCATACGTATATTTGCCGACATCAATCCGTTGTCAATTTCCGATAAGAAAGCGATGGAAGCTACATTTTATTTATTATTCTCTATAAATTTTACTGTTCATTTAAGGTCCGCAGAAAACAAGTCGGCGGTCCGCCATTTGTCTAGCGGTTGAGTTGACCTGAAATATGGCTATTCGAACAAGAGCTAAATTTAACGTAAGCAAAGAACACTCACATGGATACCCAGGATAATCCAACCTTGCTGAACAGAATCTGAATCAGCTGAACTTAACACTCTCACATGACAGTCCGCAAAGCAGACACAGTAGTTACCTAAGCAATCCTCGTGAACCCAATGTGGTACAGTAGATTTGGGAAGAGCTATGTCATCATGAACTTAATTCAGTCCAAAAACAGAAATACACTTGACAAAAATATACATAATTAATAGCAGCGCCACACGGTTTCACCCTCATAAGTCTCGATCCCGTGAGAATATCGGGATAAAAAGTATCCTATACTACAGTATTAAATCAGGTTTTCATTTGAATCCGTTCAAAAGTTTTTTCGTGAAAGAGTAACAAAGATCTATCCATCCATCCTCACAAACTTTCGCGTTTGTAATGGTATTAGGATAGTAGTATTATTCCGTGTGGCCATCGACGAGGAAACTATCGTGAGGAAAGTTTTGAGCATGAATGTCGATGGCTATATGAGTATGAAAAGACCAAAGGAGAGTGCTGATGATGAAAGAAGGAGTGGTCATCAAGGCTGGTTTCTTCTCTGTATAGAAAGGGGCCTTGCAGTGAGATAATCAAAATATTTTCATTCACGTAAACCTACATGGGCACTTATGAAACGTCAGTAGCTAGGTGCACGGTTCCAATTGGTCGTTTCCTATGGAGAGGAGCTGGCAAGAAACTCCACGGTTACTCTTTGAAAAAGACTTGGCTTTTATAATTCTTTTATTTATTTCAAATAACAGTGTTAATAGGTATGGGAGGATAGTGTAGGCCTTTCAACAATGGAAACGGTGGAGCATACGGCCGAGGTTTGCCCGGCTTGGGTGGGGCACCGCCGTGTCCTCGTGGAGGCGTGGTGGCAGTGACCTCTCGCATCCTGGGCGTCGGGAATCCCAGGCCAATTCTCGGCCACCGTGGGTGCAGGCTTGCGGACAGTGAGCAATGGGTAGCTTGCCGTCCGATATTGATCAGGCCAGGGTCGACGCAACGGCGCGTTCTCTTCCACGCGCGCCTCAAAGAGATGTCAGTGAAACTGACGGGGTCCGTTAGGGCCGATACCTGCCAGGGTTGCGGGAAAGTCCGAAAGGGATACCGTGGCCCCTGGTAACACACAGGCAACTGAAGGAGTACGGGTGGGTTTTAGTCATTAAGAGTCTGACACACCCTCCCGCTCCGCCCAGAGCGGGAGAAGTTATTTGATACATAATTTCCCAATCAAAATAATAAAAAAGTAAAAGGCCTTTCAACAAGTACCAGGTACTTAACTAAATAGAAGTTTATAGTCCACTAGACCTAAAAAGTTCTCAAATTCACAAAATAGACAATAATATAATCTATACGGGGTGTCAGGGACATCTACGCGAAGCCGGTTACCATGGATTCAGTACATAATTCTGAACTCCACTGCGTTGAAATTATTCGTCGGTTATTAAAAAAAAAAACAGCTGCTCCATACATTTTGACCGCGTAGGTGTTGCACTTTTCTATGAAACAACAGTTTTTTTTTTTTAAATAACCGACGGAAAATTCCATCGCAGTGGGGTTCAGAATCATGTACTGAATCTATGGTAGCCGGCTTCGCGACGATGCCCCTGCCACCCTGTATATAAAATATATAAATAAAATAATCACAAGCAAGGCTATTTCAATACTAATAACTGCCTTCTACCTAGTTCAAATATTTACAATCGAGAGTTTATAGTAAGACGAACATTTTGATTGAACAAGTCTGCCAAGTACAGTAGTATGTACCTACTTTTATGTATACGTAAGATCAAGCTTTGATCTCAGGGATAGGTAAATAAGATTATTGCCAAAGGATTTGATAACTATGAGTGTGTTCAGAGTATTATGTAGTTCAGTTGGTTTAGTTTTGAGACTGATACTGAAGCTTTGGTAGCGTCATCATGTCTTAGATGAATATTATGTTACAACAGTACCTTAGTACCAGTAATTTAGTGTTTATAGTGTTTATTTGGTATTGGCGGGGTTCTAAAACTCAAAATAATACATATTATTAGCTAACAGTCCTGATCGAACGAGCTCTGCTTGGGTGAAAATAGATAAACATATCATCCAGGTATACCAACATTGTATCAAATTCCCGAGGCTGCGAAAATAGAGAAAACGAATTTTCCCAGATATGAGACCTGGGTAGATTGATTTAACGCCCCCGTTATTCCTTTTATTGCAACATTCATCGAAATCGCTATAGCCATTTTCGACGGCGCGTTGTGTTCCACGCGCGCCTTAAAGAGATGTCAGCACCAACTGACGGGGTCCGTAAGGACCAATGCCTGCTGGGATTGCGGGTTTGTCCGAAAGGGATATCGCGGCCCCGGCACACAGGCAACGGAAGGAACACGGGTGGGTTTTAGTCAGTAAAAGTCTGACACACAAGAGCGGGAGAAGTTATTTGATAATTTCCCACACTCAAAAAAATAAAATATATATAAAAACGAGTATATAATTTATACAAATATCAGCTCATTTAATAGTATAGAATTACATTGCTCGATTTCGAAAAAGTTTACGCATTGGGCCAAAAAAAAATTCGTGATTCTCCACGTCGCGTCGGGGAGTATTATTGGTTTTTCATTAGATTTTTTTATGCACCTTGGATTCGAGGAGTTGCTCACGGAAATAGGATCATATTAAAGGACTCGTAACATGTTATATAACTGGAAAAGTAATGGTGTAGCCTGCCTTCCTCGTCAAGATTACAGGTGATTTTATTTGTAAATAACTTCCCTTTTGATATAAAAATATTGAATATCGATATTTTTCATATCAATAACACACAGACATTCCAATATCCAACCACGGTATTGACGAAAATTAGCATCCAAACGAGAAGTTATGAAATTTTTAAATGGAAAGTGTTTTTTCATGAGGCAATCAGCATTTCGTATGATGCGAGAACCGAGGCTGGCAATATTTATATTTGACGAGCCAATGAACATTATTTGGAACTCAAATAAATTATATTGGTAGGTTTCTAATTTTATGATTGTTGATATGAAAAATAAAAACTACACCGCCGTTCGGTGCATACACGCTCACACGCACATAGGTTGAACCTTTTTCAATGACAATACATTCAAACTACACCACACAAAGTGCACACATGTTTACGAAACCGGTTTCACTTCGCTGTAGACAGCGTTCTGTCTTGGTTTTTTATTTGGTCTGAGTTATAGGTACAGAATGTGTTTTGGCATGTCAGTAATGTTAGGGAAATAAAATTTAGGAATACACAAAATGGGCAACGTCGCAAATAGCTGTAAAATATTTAGCTGTTGTTGAATAATTTGGCAATATCACTTTATGGAAATAAAAAATGTGGCTAACTAGCGAACTAGAATATTAAAAATGAATTGTAATTATAAAACTGAATTTGATGTTGTAACCGTTTTAGCTGTAAAAAGGGCAAGGCATTTCAAATATTCGGTGTTACGATATTAATTATTGCATTTCATAATTCTTATTTTAGTTCACTAGTTAGCCACATTTTAAATTTCGATACAGTAATATTGCCAAATCAAAACAGGTTAATATTTGACAGCCATTTGCGACGTTGCCAACTTTTAGGATAAGCGCTAGCGTTTTTTTATACCTAGTACCCACGTATAAGCTTCTCATACATTGAGAGGTCAGCTTATAATGGAAATGTATCTTGATGTGTCGCAGTAAACAGGAACTAAACCCAAGCAGGGTTCCTGTGTCCGGGGTTGAACGGTATATAAGACAAAGAATAATTTATTGGTCCATTGTTACAAAATAAATTCCAATAAGTAATGATATTGTATGCTTACTGTAACTACAATATTTAACATAGTATTGTTCATGTTATAGGGTTGGTTTCCGCACTTAGTCCGTCAGCTGGACCATTGTGCGTGGGCCATGGCGGCCGTTTGGTGGTTATTCCTACCAGCCCACCTCCCTCCAGAAGCTAATTAATGCTCCTGGTTTGTTTAGAACTTCTGTGAAGGATCTGGGTGACCCGAGGGTTTCTGTTCTACTCTGGGTGACGCGTGTGCATTCAAAGAGCACGTGCGCGACGGTTTCCTCAGTCTCCATGCACGCCCTGCACAGAGAACTGTCCGTTATGCCTATTGTGTGAAAGTGTTTGTTTAGAGAGCAGTGTCCCGTGATGGTCCCCGTCACCAGGCACAGGCCGTTCCTGTCCAGGCGTAATAAACGCTTGGTCAGCCCACTATCCAAAGATGGCATAGCTTCCTTGGACTGCCTGCAGCCCGGTGTCGAGGTCCACCAGTTCCCCGCTTGTGTGTGGGTGAACTCCTGTAGCCACCTGCGTATTTGGTTGAAGGACATATTATAGGTTGGCTGTTGGTTAACATAGTATTAAAACAGTGGTCCCCAAACTAGGCAGCGCCTGTATCTTGGGGGCCTGAGTTGCGTGATCTTAAATTATTATTCGAAACATTTTTGCGTTAGCTTAAATTTTATTTCAGGATGTTTGAAAATGGACAGAATAGTCAATTAAATAAGGGTAGCAAATTACCAAATAAAAATAAATTTAACAACATAAAATAAATCTAAATAATATTATATAGGAGCCAGTGTAATTAAATATGTCATGTACAAGCACATGACATATTTTACTACCCGACTGCACCTTAAGGAAGATACTGATTTTCGAGGGTATGTGTATATTATGTATTTCTATTTCTTTGGGACGCGTACGCTCTTTAGCCTTAACTGCTTGATGGATTTTAACATAAAATGAGGTGTCGTTAAATTCGTCCTATTTGTGGGAGTGACAGTGAAGTTCAGTGAAGTTCTAACAGTGCGAAGTCATTTTATGAGTGTCTTACTGGCAACACTGCGAAATTCACCAAAATCAATGAAAAAGATTATTGGGATTTTCACGGGTTCAAATCATCATTTGTATTAATAATTGAACACGTTAGGCCTTAAGCGTAAGTTACAGTCATTTAATCCATTTTTTTCACTCTCCTGTAAAGTAGCAATTTTAGACTTACGTACTGTTAGAACTTCATTGACGATAGGCTATCCTAATCCTTACTAATATTATAAATGCGAAAGTGAGTTTGTTTGTTTGTTACGCTTTCACGCTAAAACGGCTAAACGGATTTGGATGAAATTTAACACATTATCCCGATATTCTTACGGGATCGAGACTTATGCGTTTGAAACTGCGGGGTGCATTTGAAAATACAAAAAAAGGGAGGTTTGTTTTTAAATATATTACAATAATATTGGTATCAAATATAAGGTATTAATGAGTCAATTCCAAATATTATTATATACTGATAAAATTAAAAGGCTTGCTCTGGGAAGGCAACGCATCGGTTTTTATATCTCTAGTATTGGAGATGTCGATAAGCGGCGACAACACTTTTTTTTTTTTTTTTTGTGGATGGGAAATCTTCAAATGACTTCTCCCGCTCTCGGCGGAGCGAGAGGGCGTGTCAGACTTTTACTGACTAAAACCCACCCGTGTTCTTTCCGTTGCCTGCGTGCCGGGGTCGCGATATCCCTTTCGGACAAACCCGCAACCCCAGCAGGCATTGGTCCTTACGGACCCCGTCAGTTGGTGCTGACATCCCATTGAGGCGCGCGTGGAACACAACGCGCCGTCGACCCGGGCCTGGTTCTTATCGGACGGCGAGCTACCCATTGCTCACCGTCCGCAAGCCCGCGCCTACGGTGGCCGGAAGTCGGCTCGCGACTTCAGGTACCATTCCGTACCCGACCGCAGGACGCAACTGCAGGCTACGTGTCGCCGCGACATGACTGGTTTCTATGAATGTCTATGAAATTCCTTTCGTACCTAGCGACACTTCATTGGCAGCTACGGGAGAGTGACAGGCGGCACGTGCAGCCCGACCGCAGACCAGTAGTGCCGCCAACGATAACACGTTTTTCTATCTTCTATCTAGCGACTGCAATATGAATCATGACTGCAGCGACATGACGCCGCAACACGTGGCGTGCTTTTGCTGTCTGCGGTCGGGTACGGAATGGTAAAAACCTTTAATAGTAAAGTGGACTATCACCTTGTTTGTGATCCAACTAAATAAACTCAAGCTCAAAGCATTTATTTCAATTACACCGTTTACAGACACTTTTAAATTGTCAAAGAGACGGTTAGTTAGTCAGAAAGTTGATGCTAGTCGGCCATTCCAAAACGTAGATCTCTATGGAGTAGAACGGGCAAGGAACTTCTAGGACACTCTTTTAAATCACGATATAATTACAAAATCCTAGTAAACAATGAGAAAGGTACGTAGGAAAGAAAACACGGAAATAAATTAATAGTTTAAAAAACACTAGAAAAACACGCTTTTATAAATGCACGTAAAAACAAAAATACGATTTTTCATCATGAAGTTCCAGTTCATATCTTCCGGCTCCATCATCAGATCAGTTCGACAGTACCATATTATTGTATTGTCATCAGAACTACATACAGCTGCCAATTTTCATTACGCTACGACCCTTGGAAGATGGTTAAATTAGTTACCTTAGATTCCATTACATACAGGTCGACCTAAGACCTAAGCGTGTTAAAAACAGACGTCTTAAAAAAATACCGGCTAAGTGCGTTTCGGACCACGCACAATAAAGCGTTCCGTAGTTGGGTGATCAATGATGATCCCAAAAACAAGCATTATAGTAGCAAAATATGTCAAAATATGTGATGGGAAAAAGTAAAAAAAATCGTTAATTTGTAGTTTTATAAATTCTTTTTTTTTGCGATTACGAAAATTACGAAAAGGGAGGCCTTATATCATATACGTCACGGTCAATTTTCCAACTGCAAATGAATTTTCGTAATCGCAAAAAAAAAGAATTTATAAAACTACAAATTAACGATTTTTTTTACTTTTTCCTTTACTTGTGCTGTGAGAAATTTCATGATTCTAGGTTAACGGGAAGTACCCGGTAGGTAAGTAGTTTTTGATTTATTTGCGAGTATCACAAAATGACCGTATTTTTTATTTTGTTTACTTAGATTAAGCTTCATTTTTTTAGAGCTCCAAGGGACTTTAGACCTATGTATTTGATATTAAATTCAACTTGATACCTCCACGCGTTTCTGAAAAAAAGGGTCATGGCAGACTGACCTATCTACTATCCTATAAGGGTTCAGTTTTTTCTTTCTGAGGTACGGAACCCTAAAAACAGCATAAATACTCGTATACATAATATACACTTTATTACAAAAATACATTATCTTACATAACAGAAATGTAAATTTAGGGAAAATTTTAACACTGAAATAACAAACTCTCTAGGTACTTTTAATTAAATAAATCATAACTTCGTATGGCTTTAAAAAATTAATACTAACATACATTTCATTAGCTAAAAGCTTCAGTTTATAACGGCGGAGAGAATTTTATGTATTTTTTACGTTTATTAAATTAACTTAGGTATATTGCAAAGGTTGTTTAATTTTCTTTAATAATAAAATTATTTTAGGAGTCGGTTGATATTTGTGTGGTTACTGGATATATGAAATTATGGAGGCGACAAATAAAGCTCTAGGTACAGTCAGCATCAAAAGTTGATCGCCACATTTAGATTTTCAAAATCGCTGTACACCGTATTCACTATTAGCGCTTCACTATAGAGCGATGTTGAAAATCTAAATGTGGTCAACAACTTGCTGACTGTACCTATGTCATTGTAGCCCTTTTATTTTTTTTTTGTTTGTGGGAAATCATCAAATGACTTCTCCCGCTCTGGGCAGAGCGAGAGGGCGTGTCAGACTTTTACTGACTAAAACCCCCCCGTGTTCCTTCCGTTGCCTGTGTGCCGGGGCCGCGATATCCCTTTCGGACAAACCCGCAACCCCAGCAGGCGTTGGTCCTTACGGACTCCGTCAGTTGGTGCTGACATCCTTTTGAGACGCGCGTGGAACACAACGCGCCGTCGACCCGGGCCTGGTTCTTATCGGACGGCGAACTGCCCATTGCTCACCGTCCGCAAGCCCGCGCCTACGGTGGCCGGAAGTCGGCTCGCGACTTCCGACGCCCGGGGCGACTCTTGCGGCGACTAGGGGCGCGAGGGCGCGAATCTTGCCTCTCCCTCGCGCGCTCCGCCTCCTCCTTCGCGAGTATTATTGCTTCTTCGCAAAAGGAAGTGACGGCCTCCCATGCACTCTCACTCCGGACCATGGCCTGAACCAGAGGCGGAAGCGAGAGATCGCCGCCGCCGATCGCCTCCGTGAGGACACGGCGGTGTTCCGCCCAAGCAGGGCAAACCTCCACCGTATGCTCCACCGTGTCCTCCGGGCGATCCACACAGTGGTGACACCCGGGCGTTTCCTCCCGCCTTATACGGAACAGGAACCTCCCGAAACAGCCGTGTCCGGTGAGGACCTGCGTCAGGCGGAAGGTGAGGACGCCGTGGCGCCTCTCTAGGGACTTATCGCCGCAATTGTGGCGTGCCCAGCGCTGGGTTGCGACAATCGTACTCTCCATGCCGCCATGAGATCCCGCGGAAGCTCTGTCCGCTGAGCCGTGATTTCTCGCGGCAGCGGAATTACGCCCCGGCGTTTCGCCTCCTCGCGCAACTCCCACATGTGCGCGAGGACTTTTGCCTCCAGATCCCATGGCGGTAGTCCGGCAAGGAGGCTCGCCGCCTCACGGGAGACCGTGCGTATCCTCGGACCAGCCTAATGGCCATGACCCTTTGGGAAACGTTCAACCGCTGGGCCGGTCGCAGCTTCAATGAACGCGCCCACACCGGTGCCCCGTAAAGGGCCATGGACCGCACGATCCCCGCGTAGCCTCCGGCAGTTCATTGTAGCCCTGTACCCTAATTTACGTAATACACGATCAATCACAATTTGAATAGTTTTGAAACATATTGCTAATCCATTGCTTCATAAGTTCGATAAAATAATCTGCTCGACAATGTAAATAACGCAATGAATGTTGTTGAACTGTCAAAATGAAACAGATTAGTCTTAATCGTTGACGAAAATGAGTTACGCAATTAGATAGCTGATCTAGGCTAACAAAATTTAAATTGCTTTTAAAGACATGAAAAACTTTTTACAAAAAAAAACAACTGACTTCCAACAAAAAACACTACAAAGTGAAAAACGGAAGTCGGTGTCTTTGGTATTGAATTTTCGTTTTTAGCCACCGACTTCCGAAATTAAAGTTATTTTTCACTTTTTAGTTGTGGTACCTACCCCAGACAAATTCGAATACCACTACCTGCTATGTAAATAATAGAGACAGGAAGTTATCATCATATCATCCACTTAAACTAAGTGGTAAAAATACGTTTTATTGAAGCTTAATTAAAAAACTATCCAAGCAAAATTAATAAAATTTATATTGGACCAATTCGGGAGCAAATCCTTTCATACAAAAAAAGAATTTTCAAAATCGGTCCACAATTGACGGAGAAATCGGCGGATATACATTAAAAAAAAAAAAACCTTTTTGGAAGTCGGTTAAAAATACTAGTTCTTAGGACTCGAAGTTGCAAGCAAGTTTATTCAACGTGGGGGCCTGAGTTCGAACCCAGGTTGGGCGGTGTTATTGTGTTTTTCCATTGAGATTATTTCAGCAAGTTGATAGTGATGGCAATAGTCTCTAACCTAACCTAACCGAACGCAACTGAATACTAGTATTTTACATTAGCGATTACATAACTGACCTCCACAACCGTGCAACTGGTTAACACGTTACCCCTTGGTAAGACTATTGTCAGACTTTTGGGCTTCTCACGACCCGTAACGACAGGCTTTCCGAAGAACGGAGGTACATAATGGATGGTCACCCTTCTATTGACCGAGCGCGGCAAGCGTAGCTTAACTTTCGATCGACATTACATGAAACTTAAATATTGTTGGTGAAAATATGTGAGTGTAAATTGCTGCTTTTAATATGCGTGTCGTGTAGTGATAAAGAAGAAAAAACTCTCTAAATTTCTTTTACTTAATTTATCAAACACAATATATCGTATTTACAAAATGAGACATATAAACTCCAAAGCCTGATAAGCAAAACAAATTCACATAAAAAAAACGACTTCAAAGTTCGCACATTAAAAAGAAAAAAACACATTTCTGTTGAAGGTCTGTCGGACCCTACAATTAGGCCACACGCAACAGTGCGTATTTATATGGAGCTGGTAATACCAGGGAATTTATTTCATGTGTTAACTTTGTTACCTTAGTTTTTAACATTATTTTGCATGCTGTGGTCTCCTATAATTGAAGGAGTACACTTACTTAATACCCGATATTGCCCTTTAATTATGTGTCATGTGTTGTGTACATCTTTTGTTGGAGATACTAAATAAATAAATAGTGGTAAATAAAGGGAATTATTATCCATGATTTTTGGCTTTTTCTATATATTTTTTCGTATTAATATGGCCTTGTTAGACACTTATAGACCTAGGTCTATCGTTGTGTCATAAATGGGAACTAAAGAATGATGTTGTAAACGCAAGTCGGGAATTGATCCCCATTCATGGATGTGAACCTATTCGCGAACATTTACGAATACTATAGTTTGACCGAAACCGCTGTGCCTTAGGTATGTGCGCGGCCAGACGCGGGGGCAGTGCAGGCCCCTCATTCGTCAACGCTCACGGCGTCCCGCCACTCATTCGGCCACTCTACCCCCGTGTCGTCGCGTATTTCGAAGGTGCAGCGGTCCCGGTCAAACTGTAGTAACGTATAATAAATTGCTAGAAACAAAAAAAAAAGTCGAGAAGTGTCGTGCAACACCCGGTTGAAAGGAAGTTCCTTTTGCTTTTGCACACTTAGCGAATGCGAATGCTACACCGAAAAAAGTGTAACATTTTGACACTTTGACACATTTTGTTACCTAACCAAAGTGTCTTGACGGTCAAAATGTTATTTTCTCTTCTCATTCGCCAAGTGTGCAGAGTGCGATAAAGAACTTTGTTTCAAAAGGACGCAAGAACTTGTATCTGTCGACCTTGATCTATCCGTCAACTGAATGTTACAAACACAACTTTGCCTCTCAAATCGGTTGATACACAGGGTATGTTTTGTAGAACATTTTGTTTCGCACTTGTATCGATATTTTTTTGCCTATGACCTATGGACTGAACTAGGTCAAACATACGTACCTACTTACGAAGCTAACTAGTAAATACGTCGTAATAATTCCCGCCTTGTTGAACTTTTTGAGTGTTTCGAATGCCTAATAACTGTGGATTGGATAAAGTGTGCTTATGATTTTGTTGAAGAATGATGGCGCTGAATACAAAACCAGGTGTGGTGGTAAGGGTTTTGACAAGTAATTATGCTGGTTAACTAGCTTTGTAATTTGATTATGATGTGGTTATTGAGGAGGATCTCTCGCGTCCGGCCCTGGTTCAGGCCATGGTTCACAGCGAGAGGGCGTGGGAGGCCGTCATTTCCTTCTGCGAAGCAGTAATGCTCGCGAAGGAGGAGACGGAGCGCGTGAGGGACAGGCAAATGTCGCGCCCTCACGCGCCTAGCCGCCGCAGGAGACTCCCTGGGCGTCGGGAATTACAGGCCGATTCCCGGCCACCGTAGGCGCGGGCTTGCGGACGATGAGCAATGGGTAGCTCACCGTCCGATAAGGATGCGCGTTGTGTTCCACGCGAGCCTCAAAGAGATGTCAGCACAACGGAAGGGGTCACGGGAAAGTCTGAAAGGGATACCGTGGCCCCTGGCAACGTACAGGCAACTGAAGGAACACGGGTGGGTTTTATTCAGTAAGAGTCTGACACGCCCTCCCGCTCCGCCCAGAGCGGGAGAAGTTATTTGATAATATCCCACGCTCAAGAAAAATAAAAGGTGTGGTGGTACGGGTTTTGAAAAGTAATTTTGCTGGTTAACAAGCTTTGTAATTTGATTTTAATCTTCATAATTAGGTGCTAAAACTAAAAATTTATAAAATCTTTTATTTATTTTCAGTTGTGTAACATGTTTTAGGGGTATGAGGAACAGGGTGTAAAGTTCACTCATCCCCCATAGAAAAGGGAGGATCCTCCAACCAGACGGGTGTCGTGTCTGGCGGGCAACTGCCCAGAGGTTTGAAGATGGGAGATTCTATATATGTTTATCGCGCGGTAAACTCTAATTGCGCGATGCAGGATTTGTGACGTCAGGTCTTTGATGCGTAGTTCGCATGTAGCGATGTAGATGCCGCTACAGTGTCATGGTGGTAGATAAACTCACAAGGAACTTCAACAATGCCGGACAAACCACTCTATAAAAATACAAGAGGGTCAAAAATTCGTGTCTCAATTACAAATTTTAGACACACAGATGGTGGACGTCGAAATAATTTAATACTGGGCGACCTTCGACACGGGGGGCTACAGACACCCCGGTTCACTGATTATTTAACACCCCCAGATTTATACGTACCCCTTTTCAATGAAACCGACATTTATTGAATGAATTAGACAAATTATTGAGGTGCTACACTGTCGCTTCTCGGTTCGTCGAAAAGCCTGTATTTTAAGGATGTATTTTAGAAGGAGGATATAAAAGGATATCAACGCGTTCAGCGCTTGATTTGCTGGATTTATGATTGCTAATTGACAAGTATAGATAGGATTATTATTTAGTGGGATTGCTGATCATTTGTGATACCTGTAAATTTGGGTTTTTAGACGTCAGCTCCGGGCACCTGTCAAAATTGCCCAAATTTTCCTTAACCGTGACTGAATGATGAATGAAACGAATGATGAACGTCATCATATATTTTATGTTCACTGTCGAAATGGAAGACCTCTTGTGAAAATTGATAATGATAAATTAATGATGATTAATGTTAAATTGTTAATGATTTATTTGAAATAAAATGTAATAATTAAATAACTAATGTTTATCAAAATGTAACGTATTGTAATAATTAGAATTAATATTATATTATATAATTTAATCAATTGATATGAAACATTTGCAGTGCCCTTACAGGGTGCATGTCTTAATACTGTGTCATGAAATTTGAATGCATGCCTACTTACCAGTGTTTTACATGTTAGCAAATAAATAAATAAATAAATAAAATGGCGTGAATTGGAAACTCATGAAAACCCTAATTGGTAAGGTAAGTAGCTTCGATAAGAAAGTATTTTGCAGCGATGAAAGGTCTTCGAACTTTTCCTTTGTGGCGACATCTATATCGCCACATACACTGACGTTTCCTACATCGCAATATCAGAGTTATCCACGCGAATAACATTATAATTATACACACAAACCTGAAAACAACTGTCGGGCAGTAGCCCGCCAGACATAACACTCGTCTGTTCGGAGGATCCTCCCTTTTTAATGAAGGATGAGGAACTTTCCAACCTATTCCTCATACCTCTAAGCCTTAGTAATTAAAGAAAGAAGAACAAAGTAACGTTTATTTGGACACAGTTCGTGACACAAAGTACAAAATAAAAAAGTGAAAATAATGTTAATGTTGTTGTTGTTTTGTGTTATATTGTTGTTGTTAATTACTAGTGTCTACGTATTTTTGTAGTTAACTATGTTGTAATTTTGTTCACAGAAAGATGTTGTTCGCTAACCCCGGCTCATCAACCCTTATCTATCAATTTTTACAGAACCATATGATGCGAAAAAAAGCATATTCAATGGAGTTTTGATCAAATAAAATTATGTCAAAGTATAATAATACCTAGATCCCAAAATCAAAGGGTTGTCAGTTCATATTAGTGAGTTTTAGCACCTTTTTCACAGACACCCTTTTCTGTAGAATGGTGACATTTATTAAATGAATGAAAGAACGAATGAAATGAATTATTCAGGTACGATTTTCATGTAATTTTAGAATGTTACATAGCCTATGTTACAATGTAAATTGGGTGGAAGAAATATGTACGAATTTTGTATCTCATATACCTGAATGAATTTGATTAGTAAGCATTTTCAGTGATTTGTTTCTGTTTTCTTTTAAACCAATTTGTCATTGTCAATCTGCAGAAAAAATACCTTTTCATTCTACATAAAAGAATGATTGTCGCTCTGTATAATATTGACTGTTTGTTGTTTCGCCTGTTTCAATGTATCTGCATTTTAATGAATTTGAAAATGAATATTATTAAATAGTATTACAAAAGAGTAGTTATCAAATTCTTCTATGCGTTTATACAAATAAAAACCCGCCAAGTACGTGCCGAACCACGCACAATGAAGGGTTACGTAGTTGGGAGGAATTTATCCCAAAAACAAACTTAATATTTTAGTTGAAAAACATATGTTCTCCCATAAGGAATGTATGGGAGAACATGTTTTTGCAACTGCAAATGAAAGTTGGTCGATTATTACTCGTTAACTTGTAGAGTCTTCTGAGTTGTGATAGTTTTCCTTTTAATTTCGTTATATATACTACTGCCGTAATTTTTGCCACTAATTCTAAGCCAACCACTTAGCTGGCCCCGGGTCACTTGACTCTAACAAAAATTAGCACTTTAAAGCTTAATATTTCCCAAACGCATCCCTAAACTGAAAAATGGCTTTCACACACCCACGATATTTTTGAACGACCTTTCCAACGACACCCCACACCATAGGAAAGACGAGAAAAAATCATCCCCACTTTACTGTTTATTGTACTTTATTTTTTATTTTATTTAATTCGAACACACGTGATTAATATTTTTGTTAGTAATACTTATAAAACTATGTTAGTAACACTTCTAATTAAAATAAATAAAACAAACTAAAATAAAACAGAAACAAAAATAAAACTAGTTTAAAAAACCTATAACTATATCCGCTTCCCGCTGCACCAGACCTGCAACTGTGCATACGGGTCCAGTGCCCCAGGAACGGGCAATCAGGCTTATTCACTATCACTTTTAGTTATGTATACCCATGCCAAATAACAGCTTTCTAGTACCAACAGTCTCTGAGCTAAGCCGCGGACAGACAGACAGACGGACATGGCGAAACCTAAGGTTCCTTGTTTACTACGTAACCCTAAATATGAAATGCTATTTGTAGGTAAGCGCATAGCTTGAGAACGGCTGGACCGATTTGGTTATATTTTGTTTTAAAATGTTCGTAATAGAATCAGATTTCCGAATCAGGTTTTAATGAAAATAATTTTTTTTTAAATGTCCCGGAAAATCTTCAAATAGGCAAAAACTGAAAGTCCTTGTTTCTATGGGATGTTTGTATGAACTCATTACCACCATTAAACTCACGAGTCCAGGACAGGTCCGTCTTGAACTTTGAACATCCGTCTTGTCCTGTCGTTGAATCGCGCTAATCGTCCGGCTATAATCATTCATTTAGGTACCTATTTATAATCATTCTCACACACAGAATAAAATCCGGAAATTCATAAAACACAAAAAACTCCAAAGTGTGCAAGTTCATAAAACCAAATACGTATGTATTATGTCCTCAAAACCTTAACTCAGCACCCACTCTGATTAAGTAGTCCTGAAAAATCCTGAAAAAGGACCAGAAAGACGCATTTTTCGGCTGAAAATTACACGGCGTATACGACTCTTTGTCCGCCTTTCATTAGGGGCCCGTTTCTTTTTTTAAAAACTTTTGTTTATTGGGTTAGTACAGATGTTTCGTTGTTAGGGGAATGGGGGGGACTGAAAATCGATATTTGAATTTCAAAGTTTCAAAGGATTGGAATATTTCGTACGAGTGAAGCCAGACCTTAATTTATCCTCTCTTGGTCGAAAATACATGGATGGAGCTTTTCGCAATTAGGAAAAAGAAGAAAGATTGGTTATTCTGCACAAACTAAACGCAATTACAAAAAAATTACATAAAATGCACATTGACAAATTAGCCAAAAGCCTCGTTTTCAATAGACAAAATGAACAAAAAAAAACAAAAAGATAAATAAATAACTGCCAGTGATGCGCAGAACACAATATGGCAATGACAAAGTATGGAATATCTTGGAAGCTACTTGAAAATCGTCTTAATAGAGCTACATTTTAATTAATATCGGAATTATTTCTGTCTAAATTGACGAATAATGTTTTTCTATTTTACCATCTCCGGAACATTAACAAACTGCGACAATCAATCTGCCTAGCCTTTTCCCAATAATTTTGGGGTCAGCTATCAGTCTAAGCTGCAGCTGAATATCAGTATTTTACGCGGATCGATGCCTATGGAGAAGAGCCGGTATGAAACTCCACGGTTACTCTTTTGAAAATAATTGGCTTTTACAATATTTTCAAATAAAAGTGTAGATTATTGTTAAGGGAGGACAGTGTAGGCCTTTGAACAAGACTACGTAAGACTGGACGTCAGACTTTAGGGCTCCCGACTATCCGTAACGACTGTCAAAGATCTACGAATGACAGCTGTGACCAACGGCTTAATTGCTTTCCGAGGCACGAGCCGGGTCTCGATATGTAATGGATGGTCACCCATCCACGAGCCGACCGCGGCAAGAATTGCTTAACAAAGGTTTTACAAACTTCGACAAAGACATAATACAAAAACATTCGATTAAAAAACGCTTTTTTGCCTAAAAAGAACCTCGACAGAACCCTTAAAAACGCCGCCAAACTTCTCAACGATTACTAATGGAAAACGATTTTTGTACCTTTTGTCCTGTTTTCAAGGCGCCCCAGTAAATTGGGGGCAGTCTGCCATCCATCATAATCGTGGCGTAATGACTGTCGTTCGGCCCTTTGTTTCATTCATTTTGCATTAATTACGATTGTTTTCCCTTAATTTTGTCGTTTAACCTTTAATTTTGACGTGTTTTTTTGGTGTGCGTGAACTCCATGGTGATATGGGCCAGAGATTTTGGAACTGAGTTTTAAGTAGTGTACCAGATGGTCTAACCCAGGGATCACCAATTAGTTTCAGTGGGGGTCCGTTTAAAATAATAACATGATTGTCGCGGTTCTCTTCTGACGCAGGGTCAGCCAATCAAAACTCGTTGTGATTTGACGTAGTCCTTAATAGATTCGCATAATTGGTGCATCCCGTCACGACACAACATGACATAGTAATGTGTCGGTGGCTAAAGTTAAATTTTATAATGATTAGGCCGTAGTGCCGTGACTTTGAACGAATTTTCGTAAGAATATTACTTGTGCGAACATATACGAACACGCACGAACGATGCCGACCTTCCAAGTACTAATGGTTGACTAAGTACGAGTTAGTCGTACGTATAGTTCCGACGTCCGCAAACAATCAGAATTTGTTAGGATTTTTCGTGCGTTCAATGCGGTATCACCGGAAAATTACGGAGAAAAACGTATTCAGTGTGCGCACTCAATTCGTAAGACCACTATCATCATCGTTTACTTACGATTCAAATTCGTGTCCAAAGTCCAGATTTATTAAATTTTTCAGCTTATTATTAATAGACACCTCTGTTCATACTGTTTTAAACAGTCTTGAGGCTTCTCGCTAGTATTTTTTTCAGTCCACAACAAAATTGCTTAGTTCATTTATAAATTGTGATATTGCTAGCAAAACAGATGGCCCATGGGGCCGAAAGGTTTAGGAGTGGCGACCGCGTACCGGAAGACGTTACGTTGGAAGGCGTCCCACAAGGTGGATCGATGACCTTGTAAAGACCGCACGAATCCGCTGGATGCGAGAAGCAAATAACCAGTCGAAGTGGCGATGCTTGGGGTTATATGCAGCAGTGGACATCTTTCGGCTGTAATTGCGATGATCATGATGAAACTGTGACTTCCGACTCAAAAGACTTCAAACCCTCTGAAATTCTAAAAACCGTTTCTAAATTCAAACAAAACACGCCCATCTTGTTTCCATCCGAGCCTCTAAGTAAGGGAACTCATTTTAACATGCAAATACGCGCTAGGATCCAAACGAGGTATAGCAGGCTGATGGAGTACAAATTGAATATCTTTGGCAAAGAACTCGAGCGATGTGCCTTGTAGCGTGTAGATAGAAACTATTTGAAGTTATCACTTAATACGATGGATATTTTTGCAATGTTTTTGGATAATTGTGCAGATTATGATAGTGTTATTGGGTTTTCCATCTGGAATTTCTAAGTAGCAACCTGGAATCTAGAATTGTTCCCGGTTGATGAGTGAGTTCCCGCAACTCCACGTCTAAGCACGTATTTTGCGTACGGGTGGGAAAATCGGTTATTCGATCCACCCCAGCTCCTCAAAGAAGGCCAGCAACGCCTTGGTGTCACTGACAATCTCACGTAGGGTACCTGGGTTACCGAAGAACTTTGCCCTGTATGCGGCGACCGCGGCGGCAAGGCACATGAGCTGCGGTCTCGTCGTCCTCCATGCAGGCTCTGCACAGCGGATTGTCTGTGACTCCTATAACAAAGAGGTGTTTATTAAATGACCCATGGCCAGTTACAGCTGCTGTGATTATACGCAGCTGTTGTTTCGTTAGTCGGAGAACCTATTTCGTGAGGCGGCATTGGTAAGCTGGAACATTTTTTTCGATTCAAAAACATCCCACAGTGCCTAAAAACCCGCCTTTTCAACCAATGTGTCCTGCCAACAATGACTTACGGTGCCGAAACATGGACGTTCATAAAGGAAACTGTCCACCGCATACGAGTAGCACAAAGGGCCATGGAGCGAGCCATGCTTGGCATAACCCTACTAGATCGTGTGCGTAACACTGAAATCCGTCGTCGGTCGAAAGTCTATGATGTTGGAGACCGGGCGATGTGGTTCAAGTGGAGTTGGGCAGGATATTTAGTTAGACGAGGAGATGGCCGATGGAGTAAAGCTGCGACCGCATGGTGGCCAAGGTTAGGCCAAAGAAACCTGGGCCGTCCAAAAGCGCCTTGGGTTGATGATATCGACAAAGTCGTGGGAAACACCTGGATAAGAGACGCACGGAACCGGGAAGTAAGAAAAAAGGGGAGGCCTATACCCAGCAGTTGGTGATTCCGGGCTGAAATGACGATGATGAATATAATAACCTCAGCCCTTACTTTCCTTTTCAGAATTCAAAAACTTGAAGCAGGTATATCGGGCTTTCCCAAAACTACCAGAATTAAAGGAGAAAATATGATTTTGGAAAAGTTACTCGATGTTACTCAATGAATAATTCCGCTACTTTTATAGATTCACTAGCTGCGCCCGCGGCTTCTCTCATGTGGCTGTGTGTTCTTTGGCATGAAGTATATGTCTGCTGTCCATTCCAAGGTTGCCTGGAAGAGATCGCAGTAAGCGACGGCCCATTGTATGTTTTGTAGTGTATTACTTTTACTTTACGTAATGTATAATCTGGTGTACAATAAAGTATATATTATAAATAAATAAATATATGCCAATGGAAACGTGAAGTCCTAAATAAGACCCCTCTAACTCGAGCAATTCGCACCATCAATTATATTCAAGTCGAAATTGATTTATTTACATGTCAGTGGGGTGAATTCTCGCGGGAAAGTCCGCAAGGGATACCGTGGCCCCTGGCAACGTACAGGCAACTGAAGGAACACGGGTGGGTTTTAGTCAGTAAGAGTCTGACACGCCCTCCCACTCCGCCCAGAGCGGGAGAAGTTAATAGATAATTACCCACTCTCAAAAAAAAAAAAAAAAAACTGGTGTGAATTCGCAAAAGTACTATTGCTTTCATTATGTTATAAACAATAATAAACTTTATAACCTTAAGGTTTTTGTGCTTTACTTTTAATTTGGTGTGTTTGACTTGGTTATCGCATTAGGCTAAGACCTGTAATGGTAGTTTTAAAGCATTTAAATAAATTAATGATATATACGCAAGTAAAGACGATTGATCTTTTGGAAATAAGCTCAATTTCAATGTCATCACAATCCGCCTACGTACAGTGGGCTCCAGAAAAACCTCACCCTCGAGCAATGTAAAAAAAAAACGCAAGTGGGTGAGGTTTCTCTGGAGCCCATTGTAATGGTCTGAAAGTTGTGTTATTAGGTTTTTCCATTGGTTATAGATTTATTACCTCATAAATTATAGGTAACAGTTGCAGCGGTGACAAAATGCCCTATGTGGTCGGTTTTAGATGCGCTTCTAAAACCCACAACCCAACATAATGTATCGCCAAAATCCAATAACGTCTCATTTACACCGCTAGCCAATAAAAACCAGCCACAATTAGCGTTACGTACCGACAGACAGTTAATTCAACCGAGTCGCAGGTAACGTACGGTTATTGTGCCAATAACAATAAAACCGCTCCACGTATTTATTGTGCTCAAATATATTTTATGTTCTACGGGACCTGCGTGGCAAAGGTATATATTATTTTCGCTGAGTTTTTCGTTTTTTTTTTTCGTATATCGTGGTTTGGCTTTTATTTTAAGTGCTGGCTGGGCTAAAATAAAATAAATTTTCAGTCACATAGGACTTGTCGTATCTCTAAAAATATTAAATTATCTTGACGTTGCATTACATTACTTTTTATCACGGTTCCCTTGAGCCTGAGAAAAATCAAAATAAAGTAACAGTAAATTGGACTAAGCATCTTATCTTAGAGAAGACAATTTGAGTCATATAATATCCAAGCCAGCAATCTCCACTTGTCCTAAATTTGAGTTATCAACAAAAAACGTTTTTGGTTCATATTACATAGTTTTTTTTTTTAAATTGATGATTTCTAGTTTAGTTACAGTTTGTAATAACATTTATCGATTAAATGTGGCAGTTCCTTAATATTTTCTAATAAATTTATTTAAAACCGAAATAGAGATTGCCGAAATGAATTTGTGGAAATCTGTGAGAGGGAGTGGCCCATATTCCACCACGAGGGCCCAGTGCGGGTCGGTGGATATCACATGTCTTCGAATTTTCGGTTCTAGGATAGCTGGTTTTGCTCACGATGTTTTCCTTCACCATTTTGAGAGCAGTAGTGATGAAAATAAATACTCATAGTAATGTGCCTGCCTGGTCTCAAAATCATCACGACTCGTAAGTCGGGGCCCGATACCACTGAGCCAGCACGAGTGTAAACTCAGATAAAACAGATTAGCTACCATAAAGTTATTGCTGCTGTCACAGCAACTCTTAACAACCCAGATCCATAAACAAACGCACTTAATGTACAATCCGTGATAAGAAATAAAACCACTTCTATTCGACCCACTCAGCGAAATCTATGGGACTTCACAATTTTATAGCAAATAGGGTGAATTCGTTAAAGGTACGATTCCGAAACCAACGCCAGACTGCAAACGGCAGCGATGACGGTGCAGTTTTTTGACAATAATAAACGCAGGCAATAGTATCGCAATTTTAATTCCGAACGTGACGTCACACATACGGCGCCAGCGACACTTCTCCTATATTTTGCGAAACTCATTTTTCAAACCATAAAATACGTCTTGTCGCTCTGTTAGTGACAGCCTCTGACAGCAATACTGGTATGCCGTGTGTTGTCGCCGCTCGACCGCAGCAGCAAACGGCACTGTCGTTATCTAAGAAAGCGTTTTCATTGAAATACAGCGGTCTGTTATTGTGGTTGGGCAGCAACGCCTTTGTCGTAAGCAGTCTGCCGTCGCCTACGGAAAAGTACCTTTAATGCGAAAACCAAAGCACGTAGTATTTTGACATACGGCCATTTGCACGACTGTATAAGCAGACATTCAGACAAGCATGTTTACATTGCCACATAAAAACGAGGGTAGGCGGAACATAAATTGAATGAATTGTTGCCAGAAAAATAATGTTCGTTTTTTTTGCGGCTGGTAACATTTTGTATTTATTTGAGAGGTTTGTGTTTTTGGTGAATTATAATTCATATATTATGAGCTTGTGTCCTATGCTGGACATTAATAAATGAGGTATTTTACATCACCTCGATTGGCGAAAAACGATTATTACAGTGTTTTATAAAGCTGAAAGGTAGAAACCTTTTTTCTAACAAAGACTTTGTCTCTGGTTATCGTTACAAAACCACGCAGTTTGAAAGCAAAGGAAAGCACGGAGAAGCCTTCGTCTAGCAGCGAAAATTCTACTAATATTATAAACGCGAAAGTTTGTGAGTATGGATGGATGTATGGATGTTTGTTACTCTTTCACGCAAAACCGACTAAACGGATGGATGAAATTTGGCAAACAGATAGTTTTTACCCTGGATTAACACATGGGATTTTTTTTATCCCGATATTCCCACGGGATAGAGACTTATGCGGGTAAAACCGTGAGGCACTGCTAGTTGTAATATAAGAGAAACATTAATTTATTTGAGAAGACGTTATGGAACTGGGGAAATGTGGGTGTACGAGTACCTGCTACAGGTACACCTCTGCCCAACCCTTAGCCTTGCTGCTGGTAGATAGATATACATTTTATTCATAACTTAAATACACACAAACAACATCACGCCTTGTCTCCCCGAAGGGTTGGGCAGTCCATAACGTCTTCTCAAATAAATTAATGTTTCTCTTATATTACAACTAGCAGCGCCTCACAGTTTCACCCGCATAAGTCTCTATCCTGTGGGAATATCGAGATAAAAAGTATTATTTGTGTTCATCCAGGTTATACACTATCTGTGTGCCAAATTTCATCCAAATCCGTTCAGTAGTTTTTCCGTGAAAGAGTAACAAACATCCATCCGTCCATCCTCACAAACTTATTATACAGGTTGGCATCCCCATCGTCGCGAAAACTGACACCATGGATTCAGTACATGATTCTGAACCCATCTTCACAAAAAATCTGCTGTTTCATAGAAAAGTGCAATACCTAAGCGGTCAAAATGTAGGGAACAGCTGTTATTTTTAAATAACCGACGAAAAATTTCAACGCAGGGTGTTCAGAATCATGTACTGAATCCATAGTATCAGTTTTCGCGTCGATGTCCCTGCCACCCTGTATATCAATAGGAAGTAGGATTTTGAAAACACCCGAGAATGAAAGAGTTTTACTTACTTTTCTACAAAATACCGCCTCGTTGGTCCTAGTGATCGCAAGCGATATTGCTGAGGATGAGGTCCTTTATTTTTTTTTTGGTTGGGAAATCCTCAAATGACTTTTCCCGCTCTGGACAGAGCGAGAGGGAGTGTCAGACTTTTACTGACTAAAACCCACCCGTGTTCCTTCCGTTGCCTATGTGCTGGGGCCGCGATATCCCTTTCAGACAAACCCGCAACCCCAGCAGGAGGATGAGGTCCTGGGTTCAATTCCCAGGTCAAGCAAAGTGTTATTGCGTTTTTCCATCAGGAATTTCTCAGTAGCAGCCCGGAGTCTGGATTTGTGCCCGGTTGATGGCAATAGGCTCGCTCCCTATTACATGGGACTTGGTGTACCCTAATATAATTACACCTCTGCCAAACCTTTCGGGGATTACAGGCGTGATGTTATGATATGTTTTTACAAGATATATGTGTATTTCTATTTTATTATTTATTTATTTATTTAACAGTTTATGTACACACATATAAATAGACAAGAAGAAAGGAACAGAAAAATACGTACAAAGGTGATGCTTATTTCTAAAGAAATCTCTTCCAGCATACCTGCGATAGGAAAGTAGTTAAAGAGATGTAGACAACGTGTGTAAGATTAGAAGAGAAAATAATATACATAAAATAAAAACACTTAATTATTCACTAATTTAACCATAAACATACAATATGAGAATAAACTTACATACATACTTCTAAACTAAATATCACTAAAATAAATATACTTAAATATAATGTAGCATAAAATAATAAATACAAAATATGCAACTATGACGAAGTGGACAGATAGTATTCTTTCACTCTTCTTTTAAAAACTGCAACAGTTAGGCAGTCCCTAATTTCTATCTATCACTCTATTTTTATATATTATCACCCTACAGGCCTTTTTTTTTTTTTTTTGGTTGGGAAATCATCAAATGACTCCTCCCGCTCTGGGCGGAGCGAGAGGGAGTGTCAGACTTTTACTGACTAAAACCCACCCGTGTTCCTTCCGTTGCCTGTGTGCCGGGGCCGCAATATCCCTTTCGGACAAACTCGCAACCCTGGCAGGCATTGGCCCTTACGGACCCCGTCAGTTGGTGCTGACATCTCTTTGAGGCGCGCGTGGAACACAACGCGCCGTCGACCCGGGCCTGGTCCTAATCGGACGGCGAGCTACCTATTGCCCACCGTCCGCAAGCCCGCGCCTACGGTGGCCGGCAGTTGGCTCGCGACTCCCGACGCCCGGGGCGTCTCCTGCGTCGACTAGGGGCGCGAGGGCGCGCATCTTGCATTTCCCTCGCGCGCTCCGCCTCCTCCTTCGCGAGCATTACTGCTTCGCAGAAGGAAGTGACGGCTTCCCATGCACTCTCGCTCCGGGCCATGGCCTGAACCAGGGCCGGACGCGAGAGATCGCCGCTGCCGATCGCCTCACCGCGGCCCTACAGGCCTACGGGTATGTTCTTTTCAATTTGACCAGCTTTATTTTAATACCACAGGGTATTAAAATAAAGCTAGAAATCAACAATAGATTAATAATATTCTATTCTATAGTTGCCTTCAGTTTTCAGCACGATATTCCTTTACCCAAAAACTATTCAAACTTAACACCCCTTTTTTTTTATCTTTTTTTTTTTGGGTGGGAAATCATCAAATGACTTCTCCCGCTCTGGGCAGAGCGAGAGGGAGTGTCAGACTTTTACTGACTAAAACCCACCCGTGTTTCTTCCGTTGCCTATGTGCTGGGGCCGCGATATCCCTTTCGGACAGACCCGCAACCCCAGCAGGAAACTTAACACCCCTCAAACGGACAGACAAAGAAATCCGCAGAATTTCATATCTCCTATCATAAATTTCTCCCGCAAAAATCATTCGAAAACAATACACGAACTCGGAGAGTTGGAACGTTTAAAACCACACACTGGCCTCCTGCAAAATTCAATAGACAACTCACTCTATCGCACAGAAAACTAAAACAATACCCTCTATGCTCTCTGGACGTATCAAAATGGACCATAGACAAGCTAAACTAAAACCGGCTCGAAACCAGCACGAAACGGCACAGGAAATTAAAAACTTTGTGCGCCAAGCATTGAATCGGTCGTTGGAGAACATTGTGTGTGTTACTGAGAATGCGTGGTGTGACTCGAAGAGCGTGGAATATGACATATCTAAAGAGAATTTTCGAGGAATAATAGACAGAGTTGTACTTTGAAGTTGAAACTTTGAAGTAAGACTAGTGTTCCAATTTCTGGATAACTGTGTGCGTTACGTCACCAAGAAAACTTGAATTCTGATGTATGTAATTTGAGATTTTTCTTTTACTAAGAAAGAGGAAATACTCTCAATCTGCCTAGCCTTTTCCCAACTATGTTAGGGTCGGCTTCCAGTCTAACCGGATGCAGCTGAATACCAGTATTTTACATGGAGCGAATGCCTATCTGACCTCCACAACCCAGTAACTAGGTAATACGATACCCCTTGGTAACACTGGTTGTCAGACTTTCGGGCTTCTGACGACCCGTAACGACTGTCAAAGATCCACGAATGACAGCCGGGACCAACGGCTTAACGTGCTTTCCGAAGCACGGAGGAGTCTCGGTATGGTAAAGATGGTCACCCATCCACAGACCAACCCTGGCAAGCGTAGCTTAACCTGATGGATCGACCCGTGCGGCTGTTATTACTTAGCCCCCGCAAATGAAAGAGAAAATGCACTAAAAACATTTAATTATGACACATTTCTGTAAGCAGGATGTTAATCTTTCGCCCGGCTATTATAATTCTCTTTGTGGTTCCCAGCAAAGTAACTGAGGGACTCTGTGAATCCATTTTTAGACTCATAAAAGTCTGTTAAAGAAATGATTAAGTACCAGCGTCTTTTTTATAAAATTTAAGTTACAAATTATTGCGATCATGAATCGTCAATCAGCCTTGGTAATTGTTAAAATGTTGCGGTCATTCTTCCTCGTCGTGTTGATGGCACGACAGTGAAAGATAGTTGCGATGGAATGATGGATGACGGTGGATGGTGATCGTGGTGATGGTGGGTGGTGCCCAAAACTTCGACACGTTCACGTCATTGTCGGTGGCAGCGCGGAAGTAAACTCCATTGAATAAGTCATAAGCGTTACGCCTTGATATTCAAAAAAACATAAAAATGCATAGAACTTTGCAAATGTTTTGTATCGAGATTTCATTCACAGATAGTGCTATCCACGAAGACTCGTTTATTAATTGTATCTACTCTCATATCGTAATATTCGAATTATAAACTTCAAAACGAGTTTATATTGACGTACATTATAAACACAATACCGAAATTTGAAAATAGAATCATATTATACTTAACACTTTTTCTCTATCAAAATAATGTTCTATGTAAAACAATTTTTTTTCTATTACGATACAATGCAAATCCAAGAAGTTAATATCACCAAGGAGTTTCCATACACTTTTGTAATCGCACTAACGGGGGACAGGAGCACCGCTCTAGCGCATGCGCGGTGATGTGCTGGGTGCAGGCGCCATTCATACGTTTTGTTGAACTGAATTTCGTGGGATTTTTTCGTTCTTGATCTTTAACTTTGATCTTTTATTTAGTAGGTACAATCCCAATGTATGATAGTAGATAACGTAGTGTATAAAACTGCACATAACTAGGTATTATAACACTCGTGTGATACTATTAAAAAAAAATAACACACTCGTATTTTAATACCTAGCCTATGCAACAGTTTCATAAATATACTAACTATTCCCTGATGCGAGGCCATAATAGTAAAAAATATACACCAAACTGTTAAACCCCTATTTCATATCTTAAAACGGTACACTACAAAGAACAAGCACATTTTTTTCAATATATCTCTGATAAGAAGTCAAAGATCAACAGAAGGTAATTATTAACAAAATTGATTTATGACGATGAAAATCAATAGAATGTTATAGTAGAATGCTCATAATTCGCATAGAATGTCGGGGTCGGCTTCCAATAACCGGATACAGCTGAATACTATTATTTTACGTGGAGCGACTGCCTATCGGGCCTCCACAACCCAGTTACTGGGTAACACGATACCCCTTAGTAAGACTGGTTTTAGATTTTGGGGCTTCTCTCTACACGTAACGACTATCAAAGATTGGGAATGAATATCTTAATGTTTTTTTTTTTTTTTACTGTCTTTATTATATACGAAATTGTAACTAAATACTGCCTATGTTTTATGTGCCGTCTTAATTTATTGACATTTTATTATTATTATTATAAAACACTTATAAATTACATGTTTAAATAGTAGAATACAAAAAAATATTATAACATTTAAAAATATAAAAAATAGTAGCCCACCGGTATCGGGAACAGGGTCCAAGCTACCGGCGGTCAGGGCTCCAGAGAGAGGAACCTCCTGACAGACTGACTTTCTGAATCAAGCCCTTGATCCAGCTGCCCAACGAGAGCCTCATTAGGTGTTGGTCGAGGCTCTTGGCAACTAATCCATTGGCTGATACGACTATCGGCACAATGATCGCTGAGTCCACATCCCACATGTTGACAACCTCGCGAGCCAAGTCAAGATACTTGATTTGTTTATTATTAACTACATATTAATTAATTAGTGTTTGGCATGAAATTGTGACATGTACCTACTTACCTTGATTTTATATCTTTATTTTTGTTAATGATTATCTCAACAATTTTGTATGCCTTCTGGCGGGAAGTTTGGAACAATATTTCTTTGTAAGACATCTGTTTAATAAAACATTTTTAAGCTATGTTCAACAAAAAAATATCTAGAAATGACAGCCGGGACCAACTTCCGAGGCTCGGAGTGATCTCGGTATGTAATGGATGGTCACCTATCTTTACTTAACCTTCAAGATCGACCCCTGTGGCTGTTATTATTTAGCTACGAGGTAGAATGCTACTTACATTTAAAATTTCAATAAATGCTCTTTCAAACGCCGAGAATATTCGAATAACGAAGATTAGTCTTCATAAACTTAGGAAAGCTTCATCAATATCCCTTACCATTAATAACATATTAAACTAAATGTACCTAGATATTGCAGCTGTATTTCATATTCAACGTGACGTGGGAGTATTTAGAGCCATTTCAAGATGTTGCAGAACTACGAGTATATACCTACAGTTAAACGGGAAAAGGTATGCGCTTCGGCAATTTTCGCCTATCTTGGGAAAAACGATCGCGCGATGTCGAGATCAAATGTAGCGCTGTTACAAACATGACAGTAGTTACCTATATTGGATAACGAATGGTTACAAAATTAGAAATTAACAACTATACGAAATAAAAAAACAAGGCTTTTGGATGACAAGCTACGACCAGATTAGGGGTAACCCAACAGAGAGAAAGTTATATGCAAACGCGCAATGATGTGGTTTCAGGATGCTGTTGGGTCTACTACGCTTTTGTAGCGCTTCCGTGGTGTTCACCGAGGCCAGGGTTGATGGTTTTCATGCCATTATACGGAAACGGTGCGCTTCCATTCTCGGTAGAATACGTGCTAGCTCCTACAGCATCCTGAGTATCATGTGTGATAGGTGGAACAGCCTCACGCTGGCTCACTGGACATGGACTGGTTTCAATTTTGTATATAGAGTGTGGTTTTTACTAACATTAGGTTAAGACCTGTAATAACTACTTATGGATCATGATCTAAAATAAAAAATTATAATATGTATACTACACCAAAGCACCTCTCTTTAACTCAGTGGGGGATTTCTCTGTGGCGCGACGTTCGTAATAATTAGGAAACACGAAGATTATCGAAGCGCATACCTTTACTATTTGAACTGTATAGTCTATCTATCTTCTTGGTAACTATCTTGGTTCGCAGAATTGAAGACCGCAACATGCACCCTAATTGCGTTGCGTAACTCAATCTGCAACGCAATAGTTTTCAACTTGTCAATTCAACAATATCGATTGCCGTGTATGTTGGGAGATCTGTCTTTTGATATTTAGGGAAAACGCAATGGATCAAAATAAAGTGTCAAAATAAAAATTTGGATAGCAATTTTACGATACTATATGAAAGAAAGAAAGAAAGAAAAATAAGTTTATTTGCCACAGAAACACGTGCAAAAAAAATTAAAAATAAACTCGAGTAGATAACAAAACAATAACAAGCACAAAACTGAAGTAGTCGGCAGCTGCTGGCATGTCATGACTGTGACAAGAAGGCTTATACTCAGCATGATGCTGTGCTATGGAGACCCACAGCACAGCGCTGATTTTCAGTGGTCACCCGTGATTTTCAGTGGTCACCCGCATATGTGTGCTAGTGATTGCGTTTTTATATCGAAAGTAGAACAGTATTAATGTTGAAATAAATATATGGTAAAGTTGAGGATTAATGTTAAGTACATAGGCGTGACGAAAACACAATTCTATGGAATTTTCTGAAAACTTACCGGCAAACCGTACAATGAACCGCTGGTATTTAAAAAATACTTCAAATTATATTGTGAAACTTTGAATAATAACTGAACTAACTATAAAACATATACTATGTGTTTTTTTTAATTAACATTATTTTCACCGTAAAAAGAAATTACCTAAATTATTGGCGCCTAGGAGTCTTCTCCCCACCGCTCAATCTCGCTCTCACTCAGTCCGCAAGCGAGCGAAATAAGGAGTGAATATGAGCTGAGGTATTATGGACTCTTGAGTAACTGCTCTTAAACCAGACTCTTGAACCGGACTCTTGAACCGGGCTCTTGAAAAGAGGGCTCTCGAACCGGGCTGTTGAACCGGGCTCTTGAACCGGGCTCTTGAACCAGGCTCTTGAATCGTGCTCTTAAACCGGGCTCTTGAACCGGACTGTTGAACCGGTCTCTTAAACCGGGCTCCTGAACCGGACTCCTGAACCGGTCTTCTGAACCGGACTCCTGAACTGGAACCCTGAACTGGACTTACAGCATAACATAATGATTAAATACTATCGCGAATTCATGCAATCCTAGTACTTTTTGTTAGGTTACTGCTCAGAAATTGTGCACAGCATCTATTACGATTGAAATACTATATCGTGAATTCATGATCTGACTTTGACTTTGACTTTGAACAGCATTTCGCTACTAGAGATTGTTTTATGTCTTTACCAACAAGTACCTTATTTCGTAGACCACCAAGATGCAACAATTAAGAGTTCAGGTACTCTTTTTGCGTACGTAAATAATGCATAGTCTTCTTCATTAAAATTCAGAAATTAAATGAAATTACACTTATAATCATAGGTCTGTAGTTACATTATAATTGCAATCGGAAGCGCTTTGGCAGCTTAATTGCGTAACATACTCAGAATTGATGCCCGATAATATTCATTGCGCTACCGCAAAGTGTAAGCTCCAACTAGCGTATAAGTTTTACATAGCTTACTCGTAACATCACGGCTGTATCCCATGAAAGGTTAAGCAGAGAAGTATACAGCAGTAGGCACACGTACTGCAGGATACCATCCGCACTTGGTTGATATCCCGTCCAGTCATACTCTGCACCGTTTGTTTTCGTGAAAACATTTGGTCACAGTTGTAACCTAACCTAACCTAGTGAGAGGAGTTACGTGAACAATCCTTAGTCGGTACTAGACTTTGCCAGCTGCTACCACGCCAAGTTTGTTCTATCCCGGTCACATTCACATCAAGTTAAGCACACTTAAGATAAAATTCCCTAACTCAGCCATATGTAGCGAGCACAGTTTCGTGACGAGCGAGGAAGTGTGCTCACAGACGAAATAACTAAACAGAGTGTGAGCGAAGCGAGCCCCCCCACAAGACAAACGTGTGTAACACACAAACCACACTAGGCGAGCTCACCTACGCCACAAGTCAGCTTTCACATGAGAAATTGGAGCGAAGCGAGTGGAGGAAGACAACTATCGAGACGAGCAAGCGAAGCGACCCCAGCTGTGCCAGGAGTGAGAGTAACGCGTTTACTAACGAGCGTAGTAGGTGGCGCTTACCAGCATCGAAAGTGTGCTCGCTTCGTTCGCTCGTTATTGAAGTAATAAGCTAGGCTTGCTAAACTCGCTTTTCTTATGCTCGCTTCGATCGCTCTACACATGTAAAAGTACGTTTGGCTCACTCGAGAGTAGATAATCTCGCTCTGCTTGCTTGTTGTGATAGTGAGTTTGGTCCACGTACTAATCTAATGGGGGGCTTGCTTCGCTCGCTTGTTTTGAGAGTAAGCCCACTCTCAAGCATCACGTGCTGGTCTTGTGGAAAGGCCCGCTTCGCTCGTTCATTGCTTGAGTAAGCGCGCTCTGCTCGGTCGTGGCGTCATGATGTTTTTGTCGGTCAGAAATATTGAACTTACCACCAGTACACCGAACGAAGAGAAAACATTAGGACTCGTGAAGGTGATCCTATTGCCATCACAGAGTAAGAATAGAGACTCGCGAGCTGCTGCTGAGAATATCCTAATCATCATCATCATCATCATTTCAGCCAAAAGACGTCCACTGCTGAACATAGGCCTCCCCCAAACACCGCCACTTCGACCGATTCTGTGCTTTCCTCATCCAACGGATTCCTGCGGCCTTCACAAGGTCATCGGTCCATCTTGTGGGAGCGATAATATCCTAAAAGCAAAAACGCAATTGGACTTTGTAAAACGCGGGGGTCGAACCTAGGACCTCACGCTCTCTAGTCGCTTCTTAACATTATACCATCGAAGCACTAAGATCTCAAGCAAATAATTTCGACAGAGATCATGTTACTAATCTTGGGCGTATACAATGTGAGTACCTTATTTCCAAAGTGTTAAGTACCTTTGCCCTTTTACTTCACTCAATTATATGAAAAAAAACCTACCCATTAACCCGGCTATAACCTAAAATTACATTTTAATTCAATTACCTCGCCTATCATACGTCATACATAATACGCTCGTTTCATTGAACATTAAATCTATGTTTTGGCGAGCTTAATCTTATCTAAACTAAATAATGGAGGGCCGTAACTGGTTTGAGCCACGCGAACTGTGCTACCAAATTATTCTGTACGTGGATTTTGAATCATGTTATACTTTTGGATGAAAATAAAAATGTCATCTACTAAAAACAACCGACTTCCAAAAGAAACACTACAAAGTGAAAAATAACTTGAATTTCGGAAGTCGGTGTAATCGGATCTGTTGTTTAGTTATTTTTGTCACCAACTTCCGAAATTAAAGTTTTTATTCAGATTGTAGTACTTTTTATAGAATTTTCAAAATCGGTCCACAGTTACATCACACACGGTCCACGAACATATATTTATAACCACCTCCTTTTTAGAAGTCGGTTAAAAAATGTCTACACTCAAAATTCAAAAGTCATTTATTGAAACTAGGCTGAGAATCAGCAATTTTCGAACGTCAAAATTACATAAGACAGTTCACCAAAAACGCCCACCCTTCACCACTTCCTAGTGCTTAAGCTGGGAAGAAGACCTGTCGCAACAAACTCTCCAGCAGCACAGCTGTTTTTTCAGTTGGAAAAACTTGATTCTATAGAATAGTACTTTTGCAAAAAATATTTACATTATCACAAATTGCAGTACAACTCATAAAATACTAGTGTCTTAAAGGAGTCAAGATACAGTAGGATCAAACGAAGATAGATATCACGCAGATACTGAAATCACCCATCTGATTGCCAAGTGATGATGGAAAAATTCTCAATTTCCAAACATTGAAGCAGTACGTAATTTAGAGAGGGTTGTACACGATGAAAATAAGCCGTTTTAGGGTTCCGTACTTCAAAAGGAAAAAAAGGTACCCTTATAAGATCACTCGTGTGTCTGTCTGTCCGTCTGTCACAGCTAATTTGCTCCGAATCTAATGGACCGATTATGTTGAAATTTGGTACACATATGCATTTCTGTGACCCAAACATGGACGTGTAATGTAAATAAATAAATTTAGAATATGGGGGTCACTTTTGGGGGGCAAATAAGAAACTCTCACTCATCCTCTATAGAAAAGGGAGGATCCTACGACCAGACGTATCGTCGTATCTGGTGGGCAACTGCCCGAGGATTGATGTTGGGAGGTCGTATACTCTTCGCGTGGTAAACTTTGCTTGCGCGATGCAGGATTTGTGTGAGGTCAGATCTTTGATGCGTAGTTCGCATGTGGCGTTTTAGATGCTGCCACGGTACTATCTAGAGATTTGTTTATTGTTCCATACGTATAGTAATAGTGTGATAAGTACTATCGAAGAGTTTAATATTTAAGCAGTCTGAAAACAAAATCCGGTGATCACGATAACCACATCTGTTTAACGACTCTTTTTGCATCGACCAATGAAACAAAAATATATAATAAACTTTGTCGTTTTTGTTTTTTTGTTGTTCGTGTGTTTTGTTACAATGATCACAGATATCAGGAGACCAA
This sequence comes from Agrochola macilenta, assembly GCA_916701695.1. NCBI lineage: Eukaryota > Metazoa > Arthropoda > Insecta > Lepidoptera > Noctuidae > Agrochola > Agrochola macilenta. The sequence continues at coordinate 7,933,370 of OU753578.1, forward strand.
TGCTCGTACTTAAAAAACGTTCACATTCAAGTCGCAATCTGTCAAACTTGTCAAAAATGTTGGTAAATTGATTGTATTTTTGACAGATTGCGAATGAGATGCGAATGCGAACGTTCTTAAAAATTACTGGAATTGCCCCTCTGATACTTTTTCGACCATTAAGAATAGAACAAAAGAAACAAAGATGAACAGTTTTTTTTTAAAGTTGCAAAGCGCTGCAAGCATACATCGTCCTTACGGTGTATAGATATGAAATTCTTTGATAGTACCTAATTAGCAACCAGATCTTGTAGTGATTATCCAACCTAAAGTCGTCTTCAACAGCAAGGGTTCTCCGAATTATTAAGTCAAACCTATTGTGATTGTAAGTAGATTACGCAATAAGACCCCAGGTTTCTCATCCATTTACTACTTAAGATAAACCCATTAAAACTCGTTATCCCCTTATAGATAATAGCGTGAAGCCTGAACAGTTTAATAATGGGCTGGCAGAGTTCGCAGTTGATTATGTATCTAAGACCCATAGCCTGGGCAAGTAGCGAACTAAGCGGTATAAGCACCTTATAACGGGCGTGTGTCACACCGTTGTGTAATGTGTCAGATACACACACAGTTCTAAAACCCACATCATCATCATTATTTCAGCGGAAAAACGTCCACTGCTGAATATAGGCCTCCCCCAACCACCGCCACTTAGATTGGTTCTGTGCTTCTCACATCCAGCGGAGTCCTGCGGCCGTCACCAGGTCATTACTCCACCTTGTGAGGGGCCTTTCAACGCTACGTCTTTCGGTACGCGGTCGCTACTCCAGAACCTTGCGGCCCCATCGGCCACAAAAAAGCACATAGTTCCACACTTCTTAAAAGGTTTTTAATGAAGTTTAACTCTTTCTCTCTTTCTCTTTTTTTAAAAAACGTTGCCCCACACTAAGAATTTCTTCTCGTATTGTGGGTGCGTTTACAAAAATAGAAACTCACATACACTAACACCCAGACCCGAAACAACTACTTGCAGATCATACAAATATTTGTTCCGTGCGGGGATCGAACCCGCGACACGTTGCGCAGCAGTCGATCGCTCAACCACTGCGCCAACCGTGTCGTCGACTCAAACTCATACTCAAAGCATTTATTTCCATTAAACTATTTACGCACTTTTGAATAGTTAAATAGTCGGTCAGTTAGTCAGAAAGTTGAAGCTAGTAATTGCCCATTCTAAAACGTAGATCTCTATGGAGAGGAACGGGCCAGAAACTCCAAGGATACTCTTTTAAATATAGATATTACAAAATCCAGGGTACAATCTTGTTGCTTCTATATGCGAGAACAATGTGCAAAAATAGTCAAAACAATTCAAAACAATAAGATTAAAAATAAGCCCTGGCAGATAAGAGATGACCAGTCTTAAGTGACGGCGCCCGTTCACGAACAAGACGCGTGGATAAGCACCATCCAGCTCAACCATTTTGTAGGAAACCGAATGATCTAACACACTCGCCACCATCAGCGAGACATTTAAGTGAGCATGACATGCTCTCAACTGCAATGCAAAGAGCATTGCAGTTGAGAGCATGTCATGCTCACTGCTCACAAGTCAACATACATCCTAATAACATAAAAAACGGCTCCATGGTACTCACATTTACAAATTCCTGTGAATCAAAAGTCAAAGTCTGTCAAAGCTTATTATTACAATTGATATGGAATTGGAACAACTTTTAAGCGACTTCAGTTCTTGTTAATTTATCCAGTAACAAAATGTCAAGTTATTCTATTCCATTTTGGCTTGCATGACAAGGCTCAAAATCAAGAGCGACTGCAGCGATCTTGTAAACTTACGTATTATACTCTAATGTAACATAGTTAATTAAGTCATCATAAAATAATGATTTTGCATATAACGGGTGATTCATTTGGAGGTACTTTTTTCAAAACTAATACAAATATGTTTTTTTACAAATTTAGCGAGTTATCTTTATTATCATACAAAACGACCATTCTTTACATTTATTTTTTAAAGATTATTTCTTTCAAATGTTGTCCGTAACTGTGGTTAACATGGCCATTCTGCAGTTCCAATTTTCAATGACGCGTCCGAACATTTCAAGTTGTATTTGGCGTATAACGCGAGTAATGTTGGCTTCCAGTTGCTCAATCGTACCGGGCTTATCCATATAGACTCTAACTCTAGACTTTTTCCTCTGGAGCGATGTAAAGTCTAAACTTTACATCGCTCCAGAGGAAAAAGTCTAGGGGTGTTATGTCAAAAAAGTACCTATAAATGAATCACCCATTAGTTATCACTTAAAATTTCTGTTGTTACAGCCGATGTTGTGCGGAGTAATTTTTAAAACTGGCCCGTGGGGTGAAATGTTTTATTTAAAAACACTGATTACTCAAATTACCTATTACATAATATTCAATCTACCAGATAAAAAGACCCGAATCGTATCAGCAGATAGATAGAAGATAGATAGAATATTCTTTATTATGCACACGATACAAATTACAGAAATAAATTTAGAAATGTTACATAGGCAGACGCAAAACAGACATCAAACGGCACACACCCGAGCTCTCAACGGTGTAACATACGGCCACATTTGCAAATGAAACTCGCAGTGTAGATTAGAAACTTGGGCGGCCATGCACTGAACTACGTTCAATACAGGGTACAATATTTTGCAGAACAGAGCGCATGAACTGCTCCTGTTTTAGACTAATCTACCTGGTATACAGGGTGGATATGATATACAGCTTAGAGATTTTTTATTTTTTGAGGGTGGGAAATTATCATATAACTTCTCCCGCTCTGGGTGGAGCGGGACGACGTGTCAGACTTTTACTGACTAAAACCCACCCGTGTTCCTTCCATTGCCTGTGTGCCGGGGCCGCGATATCCCTTTCGGACAGACTCGCAACCCTGGCGGGCCAATGCCCGTAAGGGCCAATGCCCTTACGGACCCCGTCAGTCGGTGCTGACATCCCTTTGAGGCGCGCGTGGAACACAACGCGCCGTCGACCCGGGTCTGGTCCTTATCGGACGGCGAGCTACCCATTGCTCACCGTCCGCAAGCCCGCGCCTACGGTGGCCGGAAGTCGGCTCGCGATTCCCGACGCCCGGGGCGTCTCCTGCGGCGACTAGGGGCGCGAGGGCGCGAATCTTGCCTCTCCCTCGCGCGCTCCGCCTCCTCCTTCACGAGCATTACTGCTTTGCAGAAGGAAGTGACGGCCTCCCATGCACTTGTGACAATACCTGAAATACCCTAGGCTGATAAAATTTTCGTTTTTCCTAATTGTGTTAATATTAGTGTTTGGATCGGTTCCCCGTAGGGGGAAGAACTGTGCCCCTCCTTTCCGCACAGTTCTGTAGGGCTCGTCTCGGACTGGTCACCCTCCCACCGATATAAGAAAGAGAAGCATTCCCATAAACTAAACTACCATGTTCCGCCTCGGAAGGTTAAGGAACAATGATTGGACCAGGAAGTTAATATTGGTTAAACACAAGTATTATAATATGAAGCTAAGAAGACAAGAGGGTATGCAAAAGTATATAATATAATATTATGTTTTAGTATTATAAATGTTGGAACGCCAACGTCTCCTCCTCTCGCAGTTGAGCACCAATATCTGCAATACAGACTTGGTAAGGTAGAAGGGGTAAAGGGATCGTTACGCTTGTACTTCAAATACGATTACGTAATACTACGTTAATTTGTCTGATTACAATATACCCATTTCAGTGAGACCGGGAACCGTATAACAACGTTTGCCTCATTGTACGTGTCCTGCTAGACCTAACGCATAGAACCTCTGAGGAACTAATACGATTCTAACGGAACACGCACCCTAAGCACTAAATAAATGTTTTACTCAATCCTAAGACAGAGTACTGCAAAGTCCAACTGTCATTGAGGAAAACAAGTTTAATATTGAATAGTTCTAATCGCGTACTAATATGAAAGACCCTTACGACAGCCTAGCCCATTTTTACAAAGTTAACACAAAACTAGCACAAGCGCACCGTAGACTCAGTCTCTAGCAGAATACACTACGATCGTACCTGGTGAACACCGAAGTGGCAGCTCGTCACTTCATATTTCCTTAATCTGCCCCATTTAGAGGATGCGGTGCGGCTATTAGCCAACTGCTAGTGACAATAATCTGCCAAGGTATGGATTAGGATAAGGACACGTAATACACGAGAATGTAACATTAGTTATAAAACCCGATACTAAATAAGTGTGGAGTTACAAGAACTTATGATACCTGAATTATATTACCAGCCTAGGATAATTATTATAATGAAATACTCACTCAGTCACACCAACAAGCACACACTCACCCAATCGCACGAACACACACACACGTATACTCGTACTTCGTTAAATACTACATTAGTCTAATCTGGGCTTCAACCCAACTATATTTAACTTAATAAATAATACTCGCTATCTTGCGACAGCCCACTTGGACAATCATGGCCTCTGGTATTCAACAAGTCTGCTAATATAACTAGCCTAATATTACGTCCACACCCTACCGTGGTCTAAAACCAACCTCCTTCAACTTAACTACCCTGGCTACGGACTCTGATGTCTCACATGTCTGTCCCCTTTCGCGACTCAAAACCAACTTCCCTTCCCCACCTTGGACTCCCGCGTCCGTCGTCTTTCGTGATCTCGAACCAACCCCCGGACTTCATTCCTCAGTCCCCTAAATTCCTAAAAAATACCACGTTGACTGGTTGGTGCCACAGTTTCGCAGAATAGCTTTATGACTCTTTTTGTGCACAACTTCTTAATTGTTTTAAAAAGGTCGGTATGAATTGCCTTACTAGATCTTTAACAGATGTTCGCTGCATTCTCAGGGATGGTGAATCTTTTGAGACCGTCGACGAGTTATTATTTATATACATTTTATTATAAACCATACAAATATTTTAGCACAGAATATATTAAGTTTCGGTCGGTCCGGGTACGTTAACAGTACGAGAGCGGTTAAAGCATTCTAGCTAGGTGCTAGCTAGAATAATAAAATAATTAATCCAATAATATACGTGCAGTTATTGGATAATTGATAGTTACATCGATGGAAGCATCGGCTTTGCATGACTTTTGAAAGTTTGGTTAGATCCATCTTCATAACTTGTTGTTTAAAGTTTCAAGCATGAAAATCAAGAGCTGTAAGTTTACATTGAAAGAACTGCATGTTGACACCCCTGCTCTCAGAATATTTGTACAAAGTGGACACGGGTTGCAGCCCATAAAATATAAATGGAATGGGTTTGTAAGAGGTTCAACATTGTTTTAACATTTTAAAGAAATAGGATATTTTGTTATTAATTAGGGTAACGTGTCGAGCTGTCAACCCATAAAATTGAGATTTAATGTGTTCTTAAGAACCTCGAATCGGCCCTTAAGTGACGGTTTTAAAATAAATATAATAATATATTGTTATTAAATTAGAGTAAATGGCACACAGTCACACACTCTCGCACCGGACCATGGCCTGAACCAAGGCCGGACGCGAGAGATAACTTAGAGATGAGGTAGGTAGTGTTCATTTGTAACGCTTTTGGATTTGGATTAAATTTGGCACATGGGTAGACCATGACATGGGTGAATAGAATAAATAAAATAAATGAATATATAGAATACTTTTTATCCCGGTACGTTTCCGTGGGATAATTATTTCTGACCTCCAAGCAGGCGAAGCTGCAGCGAAAAGCTAGTAAGGTTAATAACTTGTCCTTATCGTCCATGAGTGTCTATTAATATTCTTTTCTTACCAATCACTATGGCCAACACAAAACAGATCAGCAACGGGTAATCTACACTAATATTTTTTAGAGAAAATATTTGTAGACAGACAAAGTCAACCTGGTTGCTAATTTAATTATATAATTTGTAATTTTTTCATAACACTGATTTTACATTCTGTGATTTCGTGAATTCACACACTGACTTATTAGTATTACTTGTTAAAATGTTAGGAATATCGTATAATTTTGCAATGTTTGTAAATATGTGAGCACCATATGTATCTATCACATAATTAATTTATCTGTCATTGCTTCATTTTTCATTCTTTTTTACGTATCGTGGTATAGTAATCTTATTCTAGACTTATTCTAATGTATACAAAATATTGTAAAACATTTTAAAAGAGTAACAATGGTGGAGTTTCTTGCTCATTCTTCTCCATACGAAAACTACCTTTTGGAAGGGACGACTAGATCAATAAATTCAATTTTTTGTAAAATTGACGTTCATAAGTGCCCTTTTTTATGTGTCTAATTGAAATAAATTGTTTGATTTTGTATTTTTTTTTGTAATCAACAAAATCAAAAACTACTGGACAAATGGTTATTTTTATTCGCCAGTAGTATGCTTTATTATCACTGAGTAATATAGGCTATAGTTTATAAAGAAATCACGCGGGAGCAGTCGCTGACGTAAGCTAGTCTGTAATATTTCTCAGATCACCCTGTATAATGATTCTTGCAGTATGAATGCGTCTTTAATGAAGCTGTAGCTATCTCCAGTATTCTCTCGTAGTTCGAAGATTAGTAGTGAACTAATGCATTTACTGGATTCGCGCGAGGATTTAGTATGTTCAGAGTAAGAACTGTTAATAAATTTATACGTAGATATTGTTTTTGAGTTGATTTGAAGTTGTATCGGGCTAACGCGTTATAGGAAATTGCTATACAGGTGAACTTGTGAAAACGAATTAATTTAAAATTAATAAAATAATTTACATAACTTAACATTACGCCTGTAATCCCAAAAGGGTAAGACAGAGGTGTACCTATGGTAGGTAACTATGGAAATCACCAACACGTGGTGATTGAGTAGGTATCTGTTGAATGATTAAAAACAATGATTGTGTTCCTTAAAGCCGCGACGGCGCGACCCGACACACCGGTAGAACAATTTCCGTGAAGTTTTCATAGAAATTGTTTCACCAGAGTCGCGTCGAGTCGTCACGTCGCAACTGTCTGCACGAGGCTAAATAAAAAAAAAAGGAAAATTAATAAATCTGATTACCCGACGTTCGTAAAAAGTGAAGACGGAAACAAAATATTTTACACTTTTTTTTGTATTTACAGGCGCAATATATCTTAAACTAGCAATATTTGTATAAATATATTTGTAATCACGTTCTCGAAAACGGCTCTAACGATTTCGATGAAAGTTGCAATATAGAGGGTATACCTCTCTATTGTAACTTTGGAGTTTGCTTTTAATACACTTTTGTGGTTTTGAAGGCTAAATTGGGATGACATTCTACAGAGGGTGTCGTACGGGTAAAGTCTTATATATCCTATACTATAAAATGCGGAATATTTCTATATACATTACACGTTCTCGAAAACGGCTTTAACGATTTCGATGAAAGTTGAAATATAGAAGTATACCGGGACAAAAAATCGATCTACCTAGGTCTCATATCTGGGATAATTTCATATGGTAATAATAATAATAACCACAGTTCCTTACAACAGGCGTTACCCACCTGCTCCATAAGTCAGGTAGTCCCGCGGAACCCAAGAATTATAGACCGGTCACATGTTTGTCGACGGTTTATAAACTTCTTACATCCATTTTGAGAGCGAAAATTAACACACACATTGACAATAACTCGGTTATGTCTGCCTCTCAAAATGGATGTAGGAATGGGTCCCGCGGAACTAAGGAGCTACTCCTCATTGACATGGCCATAAGCCAACAGGCTCGTCGATCCCGCAAGGATCTGTCGATATGCTGGATAGACTATAAGAAGGCCTACGACTCGGTGCCACATACATGGCTCATGAGGGTGCTGGAGTTGTACAAGATAGATGCAACTCTGCGCACCTTCCTGATGTCGTGTATGGGGCAATGGAGGACGGTCCTTCGCTACCCAGGATGTCAACAGATCCAGGGGAATGATGAGCCTGTATGGATTAAACGGGGAATATTTCAGGGCGACAGTTTGAGTCCACTTTGGTTCTGCTTAGCCCTGAATCCTCTAAGCACACTGCTGGAGGATTCAGGTCTGGGCTATCGGTTGAGGAGAGGTGGTCAGGTCATATCTCACCTCCTCTACATGGATGACTTGAAACTCTTTGCCCCCAACAAATCGCGACTGATGGAGCTACTGAAGGTAACTGAAACATTCAGTAGCGCCATCAGGATGGAATTTGGTGTGGACAAATGTGCAGTCATGCATGTAAAGCGAGGGGAGATTATGGAATCCGAGGGAACTCAACTCTCGGACTCCATACACCTTAGATCCCTCTCCTCAGCCGAAAGCTATAAGTACTTGGGTATGTCGGAAGCGTTAGGCATCAACGTTGCTGACATGAAGCAATCGTTGAAGGAGCGCTTCTTTGGTCGCCTGAAGAAGGTTTTAATTAGTCTTCTTTCGGGCGGAAACAAGGTGCGCGCCTACAACGGTTGGGTCATGCCGGTTTTGATGTACTCTTTCGGCATACTCAAATGGACTCAGACCGAACTCGACGCCCTGGACAGAAGGGTCCGTACACTCCTGACCGCAAATAGGATGCATCACCCACGTTCATCGGTGATGAGACTGTACATCCCGCGGAAGTGCGGGGGTCGAGGCTTTTTAAACGCTAAGACCCTCCACAACCGCGAGGTGTGCAGCCTCAGGGATTATTTTTTTAAAGCCGAAGTGGGTATGCACCGGGATGTGGTCGCAGTGGACAAGGGACTCACCCCGCTCTCCATGGCTAATGAGAACTGGCGCAAACCTGTAATACTTACTACAGATGACCGCAAGGAGGTATGGCAGAGCAAGGAGCTTCACGGGCGCTACTATCGGGCTCTTCATGAGCCTGGTGTAGATTTCTTAGCGTCCGTATCCTGGTTACGTTTCGGTGACCTTTTCGGGGAAACTGAAGGTTTTGTCTGTGCAATTATGGATGAAGTTATCTTGACGAATAACTACCGGAGACATATTATGAAGGACGGGACGGTTGACGTGTGTCGGGCATGCCATCGTCCGGGTGAGTCCATCAGACATATTATCTCTGGTTGTTCGCGTCTGGCTAACGGCGAGTACTTACACAGGCATAACCAAGTGGCCAGGATTATTCACCAGCAACTTGCTTTGAAATATAAACTTGTTGACTCTGAGGTACCGTACTACAAGTATGTGCCCGACCCAGTTCTCGAAAATGACCATGTCACGTTGTACTGGGATCGGTCTATCATTACTGACAGGACTATTGTTGCCAATAAGCCTGATATAGTGGTGATAGACCGATTAGCGCGCCGCGCAATGATAGTCGATGTTACCATCCCACATGACGGGAACCTCGTGAAAGCTGAGAAAGAGAAACAAATAAAATATCTCGACTTAGCACACGAGGTTGTTGACATGTGGAATGTGAGCTCGGCTATCATTGTACCGATTGTCGTAACGGCCAATGGCCTGATGGCCGAAAGCCTCGACCAACATCTTTCGAGGCTCTCGTTAGGCGGTTGGATCAAGCGCCTGATTCAGAAGGCAGTACTCCTGGATACGGCTCGCATTGTGAGGAGGTTCCTGTCTCTGCAGCCCTAACCACCGGTAGCTTGGACCTTGCTCCCGACACCGGCGGAATACTATTATTTATATTTTTAAATGTTTTTTATATAGTTTTTAAGAAATATTTAAAAATGTATTTTATATGTTAAAATGTTAATAAAGGAAATAATAATAATAATAATAAAGTTTATTATTCAAAAAGTAACAATACAATGTGACATATTCGGTGAGCCACAAACTAAGCGTCGCTTGTATCTTGTGGCTCTGGAGTGCGAATTTTTCAAAGTTATAAAAGTTACATTACAATTATAGAATGGTAGATAATTATTACACATTTTCCATATACAAAAGATGTGAATGTGAAGTGAAAATAAAATAAAATAAAATAGAACATTCGTGCGAATCTGAACACAAAATAAAATTGCAAGTGTTATCGTTTGACTTGCACTGTGGTGTGTGTTTGTGTGTGCATGCATGTATATGGGTTTGTGTGTGTGCTTGTGTGTGTGTATGTGTATGTGTGTGTAGGTACTATATCAAGGCTTCGGTGTCGTCGTATGATAATTTTAAAAGAGCTGAAGTTAGGGTTTTTTTACAGGTCATGGTTGAGCAGTCTTTTAGGTCGCAGATTTTCAAAACTTTGTTGTAAGTGTTGGGATGGGAAAAATAGGTACAGCGTCTAGCTAGTTCGGATTTGGCATTTGGTATGGGTACTCTGAAGATACGCTTGTTTATTATGTCGCTATAGTCGGGCCGTTTTTTTATTGTATCGTGATATTTAAGCGTAGCTTGGAGTACAAATATTTGTCGTACCCTGAGAACTTGAAACTCATGGTAAACAAGGTCTGTGGGGAATCTGTAAGGTTTTTTAAGTGCAACCTTGATCAGTGCCCGTTGTGCCCTCTCTAATGTTATAAATGTGCTTTTACCAGCACGTCCCCAGATGCAGATACAGTACTGCATGATTGACTGGCAGAATGCGAAGTAGACCATTCTCAAAATATCGATAGGAGTACAGTCGCGGAGTTTTTTCAAGACGTGTATTAGTTTACGTACTCTGGAAGAAAGGGCATAAATGTGGGCTTTGTACGTTAAGTTGCTGTCTATGGTTACCCCGAGATATTTAATCGTGTCAGTACGTTCAAGGACTATGCATGCGCAGGGATGCTGTGTCAGGTGTGAGGCAATATTGTGTTTCTGTGGGCAGGTGTGTATTTTTAAGGACTTAGTCTGAGAGGCACTAGAGGAGCTTGTTTTGGAGAAAGCAATATATTTACTTTTACTAGCGTTTAGTGTCAGTAGGTTAGTGTCTAGGGATTGCGCTATCTGAGTTAGGCCTTGTTCCGCCAGTTGATAAACTCGGTCCCATGACGTGTCGTGGAAAACGATGGCTGTGTCGTCAGCGTAGGATATCACTGTAGCGTTTCTAAGAGGGAGATTTACTACGTCATTAATATACAGCGTAAACAACGTTGGGCCTAGGGTACTGCCCTGCGGAACGCCAAACGTGATAGGAAGTGACCTGCTTTGGTATAATGAACAGTTTATATAATGCACATTTGAAATAATATTCAATTAATATAATATTCAGTTGCTATAATATTCAAAATCTATAAGTAACGTTTAATATAATTTCTACGATTCTACGATACGATTGATATGATACGATTTTCTTCATTTCTACGATACGGCGACAACATAATTATACACCGACTTGTAGTTAATAGTTTGAATCTGTTCCAAAACCGAATCGGGGCACCTCGACTTTACGTAGTCTTTTGGCTCCTACCCTAGAGTGTATATAAAAACGGGAGGCGCGGAGCGCATGCTCACCTCCGCAGCTTCGGCTTGCTGGTCGCCTCCGGCGACCAGCAAAGCCGCTACGGCTTGCACGGGTGCCTATCCTTTTTTACGTAAGGGCGAAGGGGTTGCACTTCCCGCAGCGCCGGAGACGATGCAGAAGCAACTTTAATGTTTTGAGGTTAGGTTACAATATAATTTGCTTTTCTCAAGAACGATGATGACAATTAGTTAATATGAAAGTTAGGTCAAATGAACATTATATAAAAAGAGCATTATACAATTTGAAAATTATATGAAATTACTATATTACGTTATACTAAATGAAATTAGAGAAAATAAAAATTATATCAAATATAACGTTAGATCATATGAAATTAGGTTAAATGTTTTTTGTAGCATATGAGAATTATATCATGTGAAAGTTATTTCAAAAGAAATTAGACTATCTGTTATTATACCAAACATTACACACCCCAAAGAATTAGATATACATACATACTCTCGAAAAACATTACCCTCCATCTGGGGCAGTCGGGTAAAAAGGCCAGGGCATAATATAGACTGGAATTATTTACAGCCCTACATACTTTATAGTAACAATTCAAAACCCTGAAAATGATCCAAATAAAATAAATCCTATTATTTCACTCCAGAACAAAATCTACCAACTCCTAGCTAATCAAATAAAGTACCCAGGCACACCCACATTAATTATAATTACCTACCTTTGTAACATCATAACAATCTCTTTAAAAATTACAGCTTACACACGGCTCCTGCCCAAAATCCCCTAGTTAGAATAAATTAATTTCAACTTCACCTTAATTGAGAGGGAACACAGAATTCTTGTGATCCTACAGACATAAAATGGATATGTACAGAAGGACGGGTTCATACAAAGAGAGAAAACGCACGCATTCATAGACACGCTTCAGTACACTTTTTTTTTTTTTTTTGAGCATTCAATCAATAACAATAATTATTAAATAACTTCTCTCGCTCTGGGCGGAGCGGGACGGCGTGTCAGACTTTTACTGACTAAAACCCACCCGTGTTCCTGCCGTTGCCTGAGTGCCGGGCTCGCGATATCCCTTTCGGACAAACTCGCAACCCTTGCAGGCATTGGCCCTTACGGACCCCGTCAGTCGGTGCTGACATCTTATTGAGGCGCGCGTGGAACACGCCGCGCCGTCGACCCGGGCCTGGTCCTAATAGGATGACGAGCTACCCAGTGCTCATCGTCCGCAAGCCCGCGCCTACGGTGGCCGGAAGTCGGCTCGCGACTCCCGACGCCCGGGGCGTCTCCTGCGGCGACTAGGGGCGCGAGGGCGCGAATCCTGCCTCTCCCTCGCGCGCTCTGTCTCCTCTTTCGCGTATGTGTCTATTCCAAATGTATCTGATGAAAATATAACAAATAGTTCAGAAAACATACCTCTGGATGCTAATTTGTAATGCCACTTCTAAATTGAATTTTTAATACATAAACCCGAAATTCTAAGATGTTTTTAATTTTTTATTGAGGTTAATTTTATAACCTCAATTTTCGTCGATGATTTTTCAAGTAATACTAATATTATTGGAAAAAGTGGTGAACTTTAAATTTCACTTTGTTTATATTTTTGTCAGATACTTTTGGAACATACTATGCGCATCTTTGTGCGCGTGCGCCTGATTTCGCTCGTTGTACTGAATCGACCTTCTGTACCTACCTATTTTGTGCTACACAGTCTAACTCATTATTTATTCTTATAATGCCCCTTAACCCGACAGCTTTTGGGTTAATTTGCTAAAGGTCTTGTGACTAAAAATTCGTGTTTTGAATATTTAATTTAACATCTAAAACCTATTTGGATTCCTCCATCTTTAATCGTAATGTATGTGCGTTAATTGTGTACCTTGATGTTTAGGTAATATGAATTATGTGGCGGATGGAGGTAGAATATTCTATGAATTTGTGAAAGAGGTAAAATTTGTGAGTTTGTCAAAACCAATCTGCCTAGCCTTTTCCCAACTATGTTAGAGTCGGCTTCCAGGCTAACAGGGTGCCAGCTGAATACTAGTATTCAGCTGGCACCCTGTTAGACTTTAGGGGTATGAGGAACAGGGTGTGAAGTGCACTCATCCACCATAGAAAAGGGAGGATCCTCCGACCAGACGGGTGTCGTGTCTGGCGGGCAACTGCCCCGAGGTTGAAGTCGGGAGCTTGTATATATATGTCCATCGCGCGGTAAACTCTAATTGCACGATGCAGGATTTGTGTGACGTCAGGATGTTGTGTGACGTTAGGTCTTTGATGCATAGTTCGCATGTAGCGATGTAGATACCACACTAGCATTTTACAAGGAGCGACTGCCTATTTCACCTGTACAAACCAGTAGCTGGGTAAAACGATACCCCTTGGTAAGACTGGTTGTCAGACTTTCGGGCTTCTGAGTACCTGTAACGACTGTCAAAGATCCACGAATGACTGCCAGGACGTGCTTTCCGAGGCATCTACGGAGCTGACCACGGCTAGCCAGGACCACTTTTACTGATAGATTAGTCTATATAGAAATACTAAGCCGTAAGCCCCACCTAACCCAAAAAAAAACATTTATTAGCATTACCGTCCTAACATCAAACGAGAAAAGTACTCAATTTTTTCCATTTGATCTCGAAATCTGTTCTGATAAGAGCAGCAAGAAGTACCGTGTTATTATGGGTTCAGTAAATGTTTGGTTAATAATTTAACGATTAAATAGCGTGGCTAAAGCGGGTTACTTTAAAGGCAGCACTCTCGGTACGGCAATTATTAATGAGTCGATATTGGTTAGCGTACGGAGCTGCGAATCGATTTGGAGTACGCTTTTGTGGTTTTGAAGGGTATGTTGGGCTGACCTCCTACCGGGTAAAGTCTTATATACTACACTAAGGGCCACTTGTGCGTTAATAGCTAACTCAGGATTAATCCAATAATTCTCTTTGGATTAACCCTGAGTTAGCTGTTAACTACGAGTAATTAGCTAACCCATGAACACGGAAGTGGGCTTGAAAGTAGTAATAAAAACCATAAACGAAGGCAAATGATAAGCGACTATTCTCTTATTAATATAAAAAAAAATATCCAGCCTGTTATTGTCCCACTGCTGGGCAAAGGCCTCTTCTCATATAGAGAAGGCACGAGCATTGATCACCACGCTTGCTCAAGACGGATTGGCGAATTCAGACTTCTCGCAAACGAAAATCAAAATATTGTTGCTACTGTTTGATGTCGTTGTAATATTCAAAATATTGCAGATGGTTCTTATAGTTCTAGGCGTGGTTTCAGGGTTAAATGTCAAATAATCTTAATATCAACCCCAAAGAAACTTGGTGATATGGAACGCTTTATAAGTTTCTAAAGCCGACTAAGACTAATGGCTAGTCTACACAGTGCGAGCTAGCGTGCGAGTCGGCATACCGAGTGGCTGCAGTACAGCAACTCGCACTGGGTGGACGTATCATACGAGTTACTTGCACAAAAAAGATATTCGTTTCATTCGGAATGACACCATTTCAACTATCTTGCTGGCTACTGGTCATTGACTTACTAGTATTCGTCAGATGATTATCTCCATACATTAACATGATATTGTTAAATATTCAAACAAAAAGGGAATTTATTATAAGGTATAACAAAACTACCCGAACGTGGGAGTACTATGTACTTAAAGAAGAAACTCCATGGACACTCTCCATGGAGTTTCTTGTCCATTCTTCTCGTTAAAACGTGGATCTCTATTCCACGTTTTGAAAAGAGCAACTAGCTTTAAATTTCATATAAGAAAGTAACTGACCGACTCCATCCATGAGAATTCAAAAGTACCTGTAAATGGTTTCATTTAAAGTACCTGGTCGACCGAGCTCTGCTCGGGTGAAAATAGAGAATGCTCATTTAATATTATAGGATAGTTCGTACTAATTGCATGTACTTATAGTATATACAAATTCCATGCTATATTGATTCTAAGGTAGCCTGGTATCTTGTTCTAAACTTTGGGCGACTGAGCTCTGATTGGGACGGAGATAACGAATCTTCCCAGATATGAGACCTAGCTAGATCGATTTTTCGCCCTCGTAAACCTGCATTGCAACTTTCATCGAAATCGTTAGAGCCGTTTTCGAGAACGTGATTACAAATATTGCTCATTTAATAATATAGGATAAATGATTTGACTTTAACACCTTTGCCATACCCCATCGATGAATTCAAGCGAATTAATACTGTTTATTTTAAATTACAGACACTCCGTTTAAATTCCTAGCTCTTCGTTACCCACGACCTGTAATGGATGCCTCGTGATGAGCGATTTAGCCTTTATTGATTGAATCCCGAGCAAAATCTATTGTTTTGGGTATCATATTCACTGTATATCACTAATTTGTCATGACAACGCAAAGGTGTTAATAATATTATTATCTGAATAACATAATTTGAGTACCTACATATCATCACCCCTTTTTCTCCGAAGGGTTAAGCAGAGCTGTACCTATAGTACACCCATATTTCACCAGTTATGTTTAAGTCCCATGTAGGTAATAGGGGGTGAGCCTATTGCCATCAACCGGGTACAAATCCAGACTCCGGGCTGCTACTAAGAAATTAATATACACTTGAATAAATTTGGTTTCCATTATATGGTGAAGAAATAATTAAAAGGAAATATAGTAGGTACCCAGAAATTGGCCAAAAGCAATACCAACACAAATATCACTCAAAAATATACTTCCCTTAAGACATTAAATCCTCGGCTACAATCAGTAGGCTGTCATCCAAATCACGGTAGGTATTCAGCCAACCTGCCTATCAGCGAGGATATTAATTTGGTAGTTACACAGCATAGAAACGTACAGAAGGTCAACTCCCACAGAACGCGGAATCGCTGCCTCGCCAGCGTTTAGAGACGGCAGTTCTATGAAATTCGTGTCACTTAAAGTCACAAATCACCATAAAATCGTCAGTAGCTTTAATTGATTATGTTATTCAAAGTCAAGGTCAAACAAAACATTAGACGCATAAAAAGCAGAGTAAAGCTTTTAAATGTTGACAATTTTGTCATTCAAAAGTGCTTTTTATGCGTCTAGTGCGTCTAATATGCAAGAAAATAGAACTAATTCTAGTTGCCCCTTCCAAAAGGTAGCTTCGTTTCGGTGATACGCTTGGTTTGTATGGAAACAGTTGACAGTGCCGCTTCTAGCAACGGCCACCGAGGCGTCTTCGTGTTCTTTATCGGCTCCATAAAACGATCGAAAACACACTTCATGGAGGACTTACAAAGTACGAGTTGCTGCCCTAAAAGTAGATAGCTACTGCTGCTGTGTTCTCTAATGGCAGTCGTTTGGCTCGTCCCAGCCAATCACACGATGAGAGTATCTGCCATGAAGGACACTGGCAAGTAGATACTGAGAGAGAGACAAGAGTCTTAAGGTAAGTTTACACAGTAGGAGGTAGCGTACGAGTTGGTCTAGTCTAGATATTCACACCGTGTGCATCATTCTAGTTACATTAAAATTTGCGAGTCGGTCAGTGCCTTGTATCTTTTGTTTTTACTCGCCAATCGCCTTCCCGCAACGTGTATTGCCGCTTCCCGTAGTGTCATGGCAGTATTTCTCTTTGTGTGAGCGGTCGAAGCGAGCTGATCTACAGCTTATGCAAGTATACAGTGCCAGAAACTGTCTGCTCTTAGGTCAGCAGCTCGTGCTGATTTATGACATAGTGGGAGAAGGCGAGTAGCGAGTAAAAACAAAACAGGATGCGAGCTACTGACCGACTCTCACATGACATGGCAGTAACTCGAATAAAACGGTGACATGATGCAAGTAGCTGCACTGTAGTAACTGACAAAGCCAGCTCTCACGCAAGTGTGTGTGCACAAGCACAAGTCTCGACTTTAATTTTGAAAGGTGGCAACGTTGCAAATTGCTGTCAAATATTTCACTGCCTTGATCAATGAAATATCGGTCTGCGTTGTACTAAAATATTGATTGTGAATTACAATAACTCGTGACACTGATAATTTAGTTTTAAGTGTACAAAAAGCACTTGGAAACTTTTTTTTTAACCTAAAACTGTTGCAACACCTAATCTAGTGTTATAATTGTTCGCGGTAGAAAAAAAGATTTGTAAGAACAATAAAATACTGAGAATGATGATATGGCTTTACTTTTATTTGGACAAGGCTTACTTAGGTTTGTTGAAAATGCTGAAACTTTGTAAATCGTAGACTGCTTGTTTAGTTGACTGAAATTGAAGTGAAGTATTTTTCGTCGTAATATTGCCGAGCCGACGTTAGAGCGGCCTGCGCGCTAGAGATGTGCTTTGTTACGGTTGGGTTTAGTCGATTTTCTGAGTGGGGCGCGATGTTGATAGTTTCAGATCTCCGTACATCCGCGTCTATGTGTGCATGCGCCTGTTTCCACTCCTTGTATGGAGCTCACCTTCTTTACTTATTTATTTTGTGGTGATAGCGTGGGCTTTGAAAAGGGTTCCGTAGTGATAAGGCATCAGGTGGCATTCTAGCCAAGGTTGGTAAGGGTTTAGACACGTTTTAAGTTGTCATAGTGGATCTATCGTGTGTTTAGTTTAAATGGTATATTTGAATTGTTTATAAAACGTAGTACATTACAAGTAAAATTCTGAATAATTCGGAGTTTTAAGGTGACCCTCAAGCATTAAAATTATGTTCTTCACTAAGATCTTTAGATAAATATAGGTACTATCACGGACACGCATGTATGAACAGCGTAAGGACTATTCCTGCTTGCAGCGCTTGGCCGCTAAAGTAACGCTTACATACCAAAAAAGGGGCGTTAAGCAGATTTTGTCATCATGTGTACGAGATTTTGTTTTCAAAGTGGATGTTGATGTGAGGAGTTAGATACGCGTGACCGCGATGGTACGTACATTTTCAAAAAATCGTATACTTATCAATCGTCGCGTGAAGAACTGGACTAGAAGTGCAATTGCTTTTCGCTCATAATTTGCTTCTCAATTTTTGCTCATAACATTTTTTTTTTTATCTTCTACACCAACGGTGAATCTCTTGACCTGCATTTTACTTGATGGTAAGTGATGATCAGGCCGAAGGTGGAAGCGAGCATCACTCGGAAAAATCAACCACAGAGGAACTGGCTATCTTACCTCTTAAGTGCCGAAACATAACAATGCTGTTAAAATGTTTGTTATGGCGACAGACTTAGATAAGATGGTGGTAGCTAGCCAGTCGGACTTTGAACAAGTCCTACCACCTATCAAACCGAGCAGAAAATTTTGTAAAACGTTTACAAAGAAGCGATATTGACATTGATATTGTAAAACGTTTGTTAAGAAGCGATATTGACATTGAAGTTGTGAATTAATCGTACTTTGCCTATTAAAAATCTATCACGTTCCAATTACTAATGAATTTCAAAGAAAAAACTTTACTATTACGCAGATGGATACAAGAATAATATTTTTTAAAGTATTCGTGAAAGCACTCGATTAGAAAGGATCAACCGTCTGAAAATTTGATGTCACCTTTAAACACAGGGTGACCTTTAGTAAAAGTATTTACTTGTAATCCTGACACTTGCTGATGGAAAATTTAATCTTAAAAGATTACTTTTGTATCTTGATTCAGTGCCCACATGTTATCTGAATTTCAGTAATATTAAGAAAAAAACGTAAAAATCGACATGCTGTTTTTTTAGTTCAGTATAGTCAGGAGCATACATATACTCGTATAACTATGGACAGCTCGGAAATAATATCTGATTTCATGATTCATCACATAATCTCTGTCGTCAAGATAGCGGCTAATATACAGATCACTTGTGGAAGACATACAAGTGGCAGCACAAATATGTGACATTGAAGGAACACCAAAACTATCTGACACATCAATCTGCCTAGCGTTTTCTCAACTTATATTGGGGTCGACTTCCAGTCTAACCAGATGCATCTGAATACCGGTATATTACTATTTATTTTATTTAACTATCTGACGAGACATGCGACGCCAAAATATAGGAAGCTGTGTTGGCTTCAAAAATATTTGTCATCTCTTAAGAGAGGTCTCTAAGAAGTAACAATTTGTCACCTCTTAAGAGAGGTGGTCTCTAAGAAGTGACAAATATAAATAGTATAATTTAAGGCCCTATTTCAGCATGGAAAAGGACACAGCATAATCAACCTATAATGTTCCTTCCTGGGACACAGGCCTCCTCTCTGTGAGAGGGAGTGGGCCGGTACGGGTTGGTAGGTGGTACCATCGAAGAAGTTCATATCTATACACCGTAAGGACTATTTCTGTTTGCAACGCTCGGCCGCTATAGAACCGTGGCGATAATAGATGTGGTCATCGTGTTCACGGGACTTTGTTTTCAAACTGCTTAGATATGAAGTTCTTCGATAGTACATGTCTTCGAATTTTTGGTTCTAAATGTTTTCCTACACCGTTTTGAGAGCGGTGGTGATGAAATAATTTAAACAAAGAAAAGCGCCTGTCTGGGTTCGAACCTACGACCTACAACACGTGAGTCGCAGCCGCTACCACTCGGCCACCACTGCTCTAGAAAAGGACACATGTTAATTCAGGAGTAAAGAGACAAATAATATGCTATCACATCCAATTGCTACATACCTACAGGAATTATTACCAAACGCTCTAAAATTCCAATTCCAGTACATCTTAATCGAAAAATCGATAAAATAAAACAAGAAAGTACCGGGAATACCTTTCCATCCCACAATTTGTTAATTGCAGTGTTAAATTGAACCAATTTGGTTCATTTTGTACCAACACTCGGTCCAAATGATTCATTATAGAATGCTGCACCATGATTTATGTGCAGGGAAATTAAACCAATTATTAGGCCCCGTTTTTTGTCGATCAACTTAGTTTAGGAGCTGGGAAGTAGATTTTTATATCATCATTTTTAATTATTGTTTATTTAAAGAAAGAAAGAAAGAAAAATGGTTGATTCTTCACATATAAGACGACCAATATAGACCAGATCAGATTACCAGATTATTAAATTCAGACAGTTTCCCTCACAACTTTCCGCCCAACAACAGACAAAAAACTTACAATTATAATATGCATAACCAATTACTTTAACACAGTAAATAAACTTATTGATCTGTTTGGCTTTAACGTATTTAATTATGGTGTAGACAGATAAGTATCAAACTTATATTAAGTTTATCTATGGCATGAAGTAAACTAACAGGAAAAATTTTTAAATGGAATTTCACAAGCTTCGTCAAAATTTGTTTGTAAAGGTTGCTTCAACATCATTTGACAGTTTAAATTAATTTGTAAATGATTAAAAGTAACATTATTTTGTGTGTAAGTAATTGACGTTTAGACTTATACCGATTTTTTTTTTTAAATCAATATATTTGCTTGATGTGGACCTCGGTCTAAGCTGGTGAAAAGATATTGATGAGGTCTACGATGGAAGAAGTGTACAGAGTACGGAGTCACCTCGGTGGCCGCTGCTAAAGGCGACATTGTCAACACTTTCCATATATGTAAACCAAACGTGTCATCGCTTACTCAAATTTCGACACAAATGCCGTACGAAACTAACGGCTTTGAATGGTGGTGCGTGACAGAAGTAGTTCGCTCGACGCATTTTCGTGCCATGAATTATATTAGTACAGCTGTCAGTGGAACGTATTCAAATACCTGACACTCTTGTTTTGAAAGTTGACAGATAATGCCTTTGACTAATACTAGTGCATTTTTAACCATCCTAGTCTCTTCTGTTACTGTCTTCTATTGACAGATGGATACCTAAACCACTTGGTAGGTACCTACATAATATAGTAACATTACGCCTTGTTCTCTGATGGGTTTGTCAGTCTACATTTCACCAGTTTTGTTTTAGTAACATGTAATAGGGGGCGAGCCTTTTGCCATTAACCGGACACAAATCCAGACTCCGAGCTGCTACTTAGAAATTCCAGAGAGAAAAACCGAATAATATTTTGTCTGACCTGGGAATCGAACCCAGGACCTCATGCTCAGCAGTAGCTCTTGCGACTACTAGGCCAACGAGGCTGTCATCACCACTTGGTACCTATTTAATTAATGTTGCCAAAGTCTTTGAGAAATCCAGTTCACCAAAATAGATAATAATTTTAGCACTGCAACTCTCAATACCTCGCTGTCTTGTTATTTAATATGACATCGGATTTCGAATTTCGAGCACGATGTTATATTCAGAAACTCATTACTGCTTACTTCGTGAATGCTTTGGATGATATTATTTAATGTTCAATTTCAATACTGTTTTTATGCTAGATTAGTTGAATGTAATTGTTGATGTTGTCGTGTCGTGTAAGCTAACTCTCAATTGAAACTTTGCTGGGGTATCATGGCATCTTTCATTGATGTCTCGTGTTGATTTACTTGGAATTTTGTTAAAGGCACTAGCAATTCCGCAACTTAAATATTATCATTTATTTACTTTGCAAACATGGGTAGTAGATTCTAGCATAGATGTTTTCATAAAAGTCATAGTTCGTCATGTTCTGCACATAAGCATACAAGATGTTCTGTGCATAAGCATACAAGATGTTCTGCACGTATGCATACAAGATGTTCTGCACATAAGCATACAAGATTGTGACGTTCTACCTGCTTTTATTAATTCATGTTTGCATGCATGTTTCATAATTTGTCAACGAATTTAAAAAGCAGTCATTATATATGAAAAAAAAAAAACTTTTTTTTTAGAATACAATTTGAAATGTGAGCCCAGTTTTACCCTCGGTCTTGGCTGGTGAACCCCAATAAACGATAAAATAAATATTTATGTCGGCACAAAATCAAAATGAGAGAAAAACAAAAAAGAATGGAACGCAAACTTCAATTAATTTGAATAACGAAATATTCAGATGGTGTGCGCTCCTGGAGCCGAGCTCCTAGACTAACTAATGGCCTATTTACCGTTAAATGATCGTGAATATCAATGTTACGTTAATATTAATCTTTTTGATGGCTCTCGCAGTAAACTATTTAAATAAATCTTTATTCGTTTTCGGTCTCACTGGAACAAACGTCACAATATTTTTAAATTGTAAAGTACTTTTGTGTTTGTATTGCAGACTGTGCTAGCTCCGTGAAACAGATTTTTGTTATAGTTGGTAGAAATCCAATACCAAACGTTCATCTTCCCCTAGATAAAAGAAAAGTTGTAGATGTCAAAATTAAGCAATCAATCTACCTAGCCTTTTCCCAACTATGTTCGGGTCGGCTTCCAGTCTAACCGGATGCACCAGTATTTTACATGGAGCGACTGCCTATCTGACTTCTACAATCCAGTAACTGGATAATACGATACCCCTTGGTAAGACTGGCTGTCAGACTTTGACTTTGACTTTGTAATGACTGTCAAAGATCAGGAATGACAGCCGGGACCAACGGCTTAACGTGCTTTCCGAGGTACGGAGGAGTCTCGGTATGTAACTCAACTGCCAAAATTGCAGATGTCAAAATTAAGCAAGGACAGGTAATTTCACAGCTCAGCTGGATGTTATTCTAAACATCATGCGCCTCAAACTAGAAGGACAATTTACATAGATAGTTTGCGACAAAATTTTGAACGTTTTTAGAAACGTTCAAAATTTTGTCGCAATCTCATCTCAGCTATAACCAATCTCAAAAACTTGTCAAAAATGTAGATACATTTTCTAATTAATCTACATTTTCGACAAGTATCTTAGAAAAATAAAAATTGGTAAATAAAAAAAAAAAACTACTTTTCGAAAAGTATCATAGAAAAAAAAAGGTTAATTTTCTTTAAGCTACATTTGTGACAAGTTTTTTGACAGAGTGGATAAAGGTGTTGGGGTGTTTTTGCTGAGGTAGGTACTTGAAATGTTTCATTTTACAAGTTCCGTGTTAATTAATCACACATACTTGATGTTTATTCGTGAATACTGTGTCGAATAGATGATTTCGGAGATGCTGATTTTATGAGCAATATTGTGTTTCTGAACATTATTATGTTCATTTACTCCTGAGGGGCCCCCCTATTTTAAAACGCGACTAAATGCCAGTGACCTTGAGTGGTTAGCTTGTGTGTTCCGTGCTGAGCTCACGCAACGCGCCGTAAGTCCAGCCAGTAATAGGACTCGCCCATCAAGGAGCGCTGACCCAAATGAGACGCATTATTATAATTGATTAAACGTAAAACAAAAGATTTTTTTTTAATAAAACACGAACGTATATTAAATGATAAATACTTAAAATATCTTTAAAATGGTCAAGGTTTCAGAAAAATACGCTTGTTATTTTTTGCGTGATTCTTAGTTTTGTATCCGTGTTAGACATAACTTTACAAATTAATTACACTATGTAATAAAAACACAATCCAAAATATTCACATATTAAGTTATAAAAAAATGCTTTAATTTAACATATTTTTTTTCAAAATCATTAACACTACTCGTTTAGACTTGGAGGCCAATTCTCGCGTTTACACTCGTACTTTTCAAATTCGTCATTGCCGCTCGTCTTCCTATGTCGCTCATAAAATGGTGACATTAACCAGATTCTGGTCATTCGTACGAGTACGAGTCGAAGGAAATTAACTGGCCAAGTGCGTGTCGGACTACGCACAATGAAGGGTTCCGTAGTTGGGATGAATTTATCTATATTTTTTTTATGTTTCATCATTTTAGGCACAGTAGTTTCGGAGATTCTGGGAAGAATGGTCAATTTTCATCTATATTTTTTATTTTTTTAATATGCATATATAAAAGAATATTTAGATTCACACAACAAGCCCTTTTATTTGATCTGTCACACGGTACAGTTTACAAAACGGTTTTTTTTTTCCTATTTGCCCCCGAAAAGTGACCCCATATTCAAATTTCATTTATTTACTTAACACGTCCGTGTTTGGGTCACAAAAATTCATATGAGTACCAAATTTCAACTAAATTGGTCTATTAGATTCGAAGCAAATCGGCTGTGACAGACGGACTGACAGATACATGAGTGATCCCATAATATTTCCGTTTTTCCTTTTCTTGTGCGGAACACTAAAAATGTTGTCATTATACGTCGCGTGAAGCGATCCATTCCACAAAATTATGCTACTTTTAAACGCTACCATTGATGTACTTCATAAAGTATATAAATTAAAAATGACTGTTATGCGTATTACAAGGTTTTGAGCAACATTTTATACGTATTCCATAAACATTTATGAATACCACCATCATTATTGATTTCGGTACTCAATTTTTATTTTATTATTAACATTAAAATAAGTTCTCTTACAACGAACTAAATGGCTGATGCCTTGCTGATGCTTATACTCGTACGTATGTCAACGATATTTGTAACGTCAAGGTCACAATTTCTGTTTATTAACATTGATTATCTCTACTTAAATTAAGTAATTAAATAAAAACAGGATGACTGCCAATGATTATTATAAGTGAACTGATGACTACTACAATAATATCAAGACTTATCAAGATGGAGAAGAAGAAGAGGAAGTGTGGTTGTCGTATACGTAAAGTCTCCAACGACGCTGCTGTACCTACGTGTCCCGGTTATGTTACTTTTTATAGGCCCAAAGTTGGGAAATCCTAGCGAAAACAAATATGGCGTCGTCACAACACGAATTCAAATTTATTTGTGGTCAAAGCACCGCACAAACATCTTTCGAAATACATGAAGACTTGGGTCAAGAAGAGAGGGACATGGTCTAGCGATTCCTAAGCTCACGGACAGCACGCGATAAAGGACGCCGACTATTCATGTAAACTTGTGATAGTTAAAATGTATTGTTTACTAGTATTTTTGTTAGATATATAAGCTTGCATTGAAAAAAATATAATAAAACAGTAGTGATCTATATTATTTGAAATGTTTTTGAAATACTGCATCATGATGGTGGTACAAAATAAAAGGTGCGTAGGTATATCATTTAATTCTATTGACAAAATAACCTTTACATAAATACCTTACAGACTGTAAATTCAGTATACACCCAAGTACATATTATTATCACACCACATTATGGAAGTTTAGTTTTGGACATGCTTCTCTATAACATCTATACATAACCCCTGCAGGCCAAAATTCTGAGCAGCGCGGGAACCTAGAGGATGTCGGATGTCTTGTTCGATTGCATCGTCCTTCCTTCGGCACTAAATAGACCTTAGCTCCTTTTCTCTCGATGTCTGAGGATGCAACCGGGAAATGTACAGGAGCAAGGTGGCACTGCGGCTCGAAAATCCTCGCTTCCAGGAGCAGTACCGCCTTTGTTGCGGCTGCGTCACGATCGAACCTTCTTGCCCTCAACCAGAGTAAAACCCTCCTAGTCCACTTGACTGGTTAAGGAGTCGACAATTTTGAAAAAATATTTCAAAGTCAAAAATAAATTTCGAGTTCCATTTTATACGTATCTCTTAAATATTAATAAAAAAATAATTCATTATTGATTCCGTAACTCAATTTCTATTTCATTACTAGCTTCTGCCCGCGACTTCTCGTAAAATTGCTTGTGTTAACATAAAATATTATATCCTTTAGCTGTGCCTCCCGTTACTTCGTTTTCGCTTAGCCTTCTTTCTGCCTTTTTCTTTTTTCTTGGCTCCTAAGGGTCGAAGCGTGATGTTAATGATGTTCTTCCTCAATGTTAGACTATGAAATGCAAAAAGTATTTTCTCAAATCGTCTGATTTGTAAAAATACTTTTTAGTAGTTTTAGAGATTAGCGCGTTCAAACAAAAAAGAAACAACTGTTCAGCTTTATTTTATTAGTATAGTTATAGATAAATATTTAATAAGCTCTCCTTTGTATTCGCTAGAACGGAATGCATGGCTGATGCTGATTTGTCAATTTCAACGATTGTTGTCACGTCATTTAAGTAACCAAACAAAAAAACAGAATTTCTGCCAATGATTAAACTGAGTAAACTGATGAATACCGAAATAACATCAAGGTTTATTAAGATGGAGAAGAGGATGTCGGAGTACAACCTCAATCGATATTGTCTATGCGAATTGTCGATTGACAATAACGATGTTCTTTTGTATCACAACGTGTCAAATTGAAGAAAACTATGTATGTTGAATATTATTAAAGCTTTATGTAAATCAAGTTATCTAATATTAATTACCCTGTTACCTGCCCCAACATAAGCTTATGGGCCACCAATAAAAGGAGTAGGTAAGCAGAAGAAATAAAGGTACCTACATATATAAAAATATGATGAACACAAATATGAATTTTTTGCCAATATTTGAAGGGCGAAAATTATTCAAATTGGAAATTTAGAGCAAAATCGATATTAGAAGAAAAACAAGTAGGTACTAAAAATATTAGATTATGATGACAAACAAATTTTCAAAGATGAAAAATTAAGAGTCGATAATTCAAAAGCAAAAGCGATTATTATTCAATGTATAACAGACAAGCATTTATCTATAATACAAGAATGTTCGAATGCAAAAGAAATGTTTATGAAGTTAGACAGCGTATTTCAACGCAAAAGTGTTTTTACAAAAATAACACTGAAAAACAAATATTACTAAGTCTAAAACTACAAAGAAATGTTGAAACGTTAGACGAACATTTTCAAAAATTTGAAAATATTCTATTTGAAATAGAAAATATAGATAAAAAGTTAGACGATTCAGACAAAATCTGTCATTTATTATTGTCTCTAAATGAAGATTACGAACACGTAATTACAGCAATTGAAACTATCAGCACGGATATAACATTAGAGTTCGTAAAATCACGATTACTTGATTAAGAAATAAAACTAAAAAATAAGCATTCTACATGTGAGTCTCACTCACAACAAATATTTAAAGCGTCAGGCTCAAGAATGAACTTTAATAACAACACAAGATACAGACGTCCTTTTCCAGGAAGAGGAAGTAGAAATAGAGGATATTACAGAAGAGGTATGAAAGAAAATTTTAATGGGTTTATAGCTTTGACTGCAACAGCTATTAATCAAAACAAATTCATACTAGACAGCGGAGCTAGTAACCATATGGTTACCGAAAAAGTAGAGAAATACATGACAAATATACAAAAATTAGATGAACCAATAACTGTTACTATAGCAGATGGTAATCGATTAACAGCAAATAAAAAAGGAAAAATAACAGGATATTGTAATAACATAAAAATAGAATTTGAAGCACTCATTGTGGAAAATATAACACATAACTTATTGTCAGTTGATAAAATAACAAATAATGGCTACACAGTACTATTCAAAAATAATGCAGTAAGCACTTATGCTTTACTTATGCTTTTGTGTTAAAAAGTTAATTTCTAACGTGTACAGATTTAAAAAATATTTTTTCTATTTAAGAACAGAAAAAATATTTTTTTATGGTACAAAATACCAAAATCTGTACACGTTAGAAATTAACTTTTTAACACAAAAACAAGAATCGGCAAATGTTACAAAAAATAAAGAAGATGATTTATGGCACAAACGTCTAGGTCATCTAAATCGTAAAGGTCTTAAAATACTCGGGTTACCATTCTCGGACAAAATATGTGAGAGTTGTGTAGAAGGCAAAAGTACACGAAGACCATTTACATCTATTAAAAGAGAAATCAAAGAGATAGGAGATATTCTACACTCAGATTTGTGTGGACCTATCCATCCAATGTCTATAAAGGGCGAATATTATTTTCTGATAGATTTCTAGATGATTATTCACATTTTGTTATGATTTATCTATTGAAAAATAAAAATGAAGCAGAACATAATATTTTGAAACATATACAGCTTATTAAAGCTCAATTCGGATTAAAAACAAAAAGATTGAGACTAGATAATGGTGGAGAATTTACATCAAAAAGATTTAAAGAATCGTGTATTCAAAAAGGCATAATAATAGAATATACAAGCCCGTACACGCCACAACAAAATGGCACATCCGAAAGGATGAACAGAACATTATTAGACAAAGTTAGAGTCAAGTTTGCAGAAACAAAGTTACCTAAGGAATTATGGGGTGAATTAATTTGCGCATCAGCTTATGAGCTCAACCGTAGTCCTACTAAAGTATTGAACGGTCAAACACCAGCTTCAATATGGTACGGTTATAATGACTTATCAAAACTGAAAGTTTATGGTTCCAAAGCATGGATTGTAACAATACCAAAGCCAAGCAAGCTACAACCTAGAGCCAAACCAATGATTATGGTCGGCTACACTGGTTCAGGTTATAAATTATGGGATCATAAAAGTAATAAAATATTAATTTCAACAGATGTCATATTTGACAAATCAAAGATTATTTACCAACCTGAAAAGCAGGCGGAGGTAGTAAACTATCCCTATGAAAATGTAGCAATATTCAATGACGAAGACGAAGACAAACTTAAAAATATACAAGAAAGTAGACAAATAAGAAGTAGTTTAAATGAACAAGATGATTCGGATGATTTGAATGAATCTAACTACATCACAGATGACGATGATGATATTATACAAGATGGCGATGATAATAAAATAACTACAAGATCAGGTAGAACTGTAAATCAACCTAAACACATGAATGATTATCAACTTTATAGTGCATTTTGTTTGATTACAACTGAAAATAAAGATCCAACTTCGTATATAGAAGCTGCGAAAGATAATGAATGGTTAGAAGCTATAAGTAAAGAACTAAATTCATTAAAAACTCAATACGTGGACAGAATCAATAGATTTACCCAGAGGAAAGAAGGCTATAGACACAAAATGGATATTTAAGATAAAAGAAAATGGTTTAAAGAAAGCTCGACTAGTTGCTAGAGGATTTCAAGTAAAAGAAGAAGACTATTTTAACACAAACTATTCACCTGTAGCGAGAATGAGCACAGTAAGAACTTATTTAGCACAAGCAGTGTAACAAGATTACAAAATCTATCAAATGGATGTACCAACAGCATTTTTAAATGGTTATTTAAAAGATGAAGTTTATATTAAAGTTGGAGTTAATGCAAATAGAAATAAAGTATTGAAATTAAATAGAAGTTTATATGGATTAAGACAAAGTCCTAGATGCTGGAATGAAAGGCTAACAGATTTTTTGGTTACGTGTGGACTACAAAGATAAAAAAATGATTTTTGCCTATTCTTTAATAAAAATGTTTGGATATTGATTTTTGTTGATGACATTTTGGTCATGGGAAATAATGAAGAAACTGACAGAATAATGAAGCTATTACAGAAAGAATTTGATACCAAAAACTTAGGAGAGGTAAAGAAATTTCTTGGAATGGAGATAGAAAGAAAAGATGGAATATTAAAAATAACACAGTCAAAACAAATAGAGAAAACGTTAACAAAATGTATGACTGAATGCAAGGAAAAAGATACACCGATGGAGAAGGGATTACACATAGACATAACGGAAAAACTATAGAAGTTCCTTATAGAGAGCTAATAGGAAGTTTAATGTTTGTGAGTACAGTCTCAAGACCAGATATATGCTATTCTGTATCTTATCTTAGTCAATTTTTGGACAAACCAAATGAGGAATGTTGGAAACATGGCAAGCGCATACTACGCTACCTTAATTCAACTAAAGATTACGCACTTCAATATAAAAAGTGTGAACAGATAAGTTTAAGAGTTTATTCGGATGCAGATTGGGCAAATAGTAAAAGAGACAGAAAGAGTATAAGCGGATGTATAGTTAAATACAATGAGAATGTTGTAGCATGGTTTTCAAGAAAACAAAACTGTGTTGCATTATCAACTGCAGACGCAGAATATGTAGCAGCATCATTAGCATCATGCGAAGGAATAAAATTAAACGGAATATTAAAAGATTTTGGAATAAATCTAACGCCAATATTGTATGTCGATAACAAAGGAGCAATTTTTATTTCAAAGGATTATGAAAATAGTAATATTGATATTCGCTATCATCACATAAAAGATTTGATTTTTACAAAAAAGATGTCAATATCGTACATGCAAACTGAGAACAATTTGGCTGATATGTTAACTAAAATCACTAGCGACTGCAAGACATAAGATGCTCAGAGAACAATGAAAAGTATTGATCTAATTCACATAGTTGTGTGATCTAGGAGAAGTGAATGTTGATAATTCATTTTATCCAACGATTTTTATGTTCCAATGATTTTCACATAAAATCGAGGAGGAGTGTCGGAGTACAACCTCAATCGATATTGCCTATGCGAATTGTCGATTGACAATAATGATGTTCTTTTGTATCACAACGTGTCAAATTGAAGAAAACTATGTATGTTGAATATTATTAAAGCTTTATGTAAATCAAGTTATCTAATATTAATTACCCTGATAACTGCCCCAACAGAGGAAACGTGACTGCCGTAAAGACCGGACCGAATCATGGGCTCTCAGAATGCTCCAGGGCCGCGCCGACACTCGGCAGCGCCTGTGCGCGAAATCGCGGGACGCAAAGAGAGAGAGAGAGGGAAGTAAGAGAAAGAGAGAGATAGAAAAAGAGAGAGAGAGGGAGACAGAGAGAGAGAAAGAGAGATAGAGAAAGAGATAGAGAAAGAGATAGAGAAAGAGATAGAGAAAGAGATAGAGAAAGAGATGGAGAAAGAGATAGAGATAGAGAAAGAGATAGAGATAGAGAAAGAGATAGAGAAAGAGATAGAGAAAGAGATAGAGATAGAGAAAGAGATAGAGAAAGAGATAGAGATAGAGAAAGAGATAGAGAAAGAGATAGAGAAAGAGATAGAGATAGAGAAAGAGATAGAGAAAGAGATAGAGAAAGAGATAGAGAAAGAGATAGAGATAGAGAAAGAGATAGAGAAAGAGATAGAGAAAGAGATAGAGAAAGAGATAGAGATAGAGATAGAGAAAGAGATGGAGAAAGAGATAGAGAAAGAGATAGAGAAAGAGATGGAGAAAGAGATAGAGAAAGAGATGGAGAAAGAGATAGAGAAAGAGATAGAGATAGAGAAAGAGATAGAGAAAGAGATAGAGAGAGAGATATAGAAAGAGAGACCGAAAGAGAGAGAGAAAGATTACGAGAGAGAGAGACAGATTTTTTGCTATGGGTGTCGTTATTAAACCCGCGGACGAAGTGGTGGGCTGAAGCTAGTCATCATCATCATCATTTCGGCCACATGACGTCCACTGCTGAACATAGGCCTACCCCAAGCACCGCCACTTCGACCGATTCTGTGCTTCTCGAATCCGGCGGATTCCTAAAGCATCATAGCAGTTCTTTTGATTTTAACGCAGAGCTCATAATTAATGAAAACTAAAACCCGAGACCTAAACATAGTAAACATTCCACGAACCACAGACGTAAATATTGTCTTGGAGATTAAATTTGTGCTCACTTATCGATACTCGACTATGATGATTCATGAAAGAAATAGGGTAAAAAGTTGCACACTTCGCACATATAGGCGGCACAGCCCAGGAGTATTAAGTTGGCTACTAAACAGCGCGCCATACATGACGCCGACTAATCGTGTAAACTAGTGATTCTTATAATGTATAAGCATAGTATTTTTGTTAGTTTAAATTGTAAAACAATTACATGTGTACATTGTTAAAGATATGAAATTAAATGACTCGAGATAATTTCGGTTACAATATAATTTAAAATAGATCGCACGGTACGTCCGTCGATGACCGTATCTGTGGACGAGTAGTGGGGGCGCGGCTGAAGCTCGATCAGCTGTGTGACCCCTCCACCCGCGCGTCCCCCGCTGTCGCTGGTGCACGCGTATGATGCGTGAACATCCTTCGGCGCGTTGAAAGTCTTAGCTTTCAAGACGTAGACGAGGTAGGGAACCCGGAGGCAGCCCTCTCTGCTTTGTTGTCATCTTTGGATTCTGAAGTTGGCAAAAGACATAGCTTATTGATAGCCCTTCGTATAACGCCTCTTGAAGTAGTGACGTCAGCTACCCTACTGACGCCGTCGGCCCGTGGGTAGAGGCGACACACGCGCCCTAGCCGCCATTGTAATGGCGGTAAGTTGTCTTCCTTCAGTACAACCACGTCCCCGCTAGTGAGTGCTTGTTGTCCAATGCGCCATTTGGTGCGCTGCTGCAGCTCAGATATATACTCCCGGCTCCATCTCTCCCAGAAGTGCTGCCTTATCTTCTCTAGGAGCTCGTGTCTGTTAGGTCTGGTAGCGGTGATGGGCTTCGTTGGAATAGACATAAGTTGTCTCCCAATTAGGAAATGGCCTGGGGTCAGAGGAGAAGGATCAGAACAATTGGACGAGAGAGGAGTCAGCGGGCGTGAATTTAGAATAGCTTCAATCTGTGTGAACAGCGTTGCTAGCTCCTCAAACGTCAAAGCAGCCTTTCCAGCTACACGTTTTAGATGAAATTTAACTGATTTAATTCCAGCCTCAAATATTCCGCCGAAGTGGGGAGAGTAAGCGGGACAAAAAAAAAAATTTGATGCCTTCAGAAGTGGCGTAATCATTGACAGACTGACGGCTGGATCTAAGCAGCTTACCTAATTCATTGTTGGCACCTACAAAATTCCTGCCATTGTCGCAAAAGATCTCATGACATTTTCCTCTGCGTGACACGAATCGTCTTAAGCATAAAATAAAGGCTTGCGTACTCAGTTCACTCACAAGTTCCAAGTGTATTGCCTTTGTACTAAGGCAAACAAATAAACATAGGCAACATTTACTAATTCG
The DNA here is from genome assembly GCA_916701695.1 of Agrochola macilenta. Lineage (NCBI taxonomy): Eukaryota > Metazoa > Arthropoda > Insecta > Lepidoptera > Noctuidae > Agrochola > Agrochola macilenta. Next base: position 7,966,383 of record OU753578.1, read on the forward strand.
GTTACCACGACCTTTACTGCTACTTAGAAAATTTTAAATCTTTGTTGTTTGAAATGCTTTTTACATCACAGACTAATTAGACTTGGGTATAAACCACAAAAACATTATTATTATTATCACACCACACTTGGGTTTGGTCATGCTTCCCTGTAACATCTACATGCAACTTCCGCCTGGCAAAATTATGGGCCACGGGCGACAGCCTTTTGCAACGCGGGAACCTCGAGGATGATGGACTTAAAATTTGAACTACAGCTCCACTTCATCCGTGACAACTTCAGCAAAGCCCTTGCTGCTGCACTGATTAGACCTTGGCTCCTTCTCTTTCAATGTGGGTACGACCGGGAAATATGCATGAGGATGGTGAGCACTGCAGCTCAAAAATCTTCGCTTGCAAGAGTGGTGGTACGGTGTTTGTTGGGGCTGCCCCGCGATCGCTTTTTCTTGCCGTCAACCACAGTAAAGCCGTCTTTGTCCATTTTACTGGTTTTAGAAGCCTTCCGCTTCTATATCTCAGATGTGTGTCTTATTAATCGACGCCGCACAAGCAATGGATAGTTGACAAATTTGGCGGAGGCTTGCAATTATCTTCGTGTGTTTTTCCTTTTTGTGGCGATCGCAGCGTTTTCTAAGATGTTTATGAACTCGTGTAAAACATTTTGTAAAAAAAAACATTTATTATTTTCTTCCGCATTGACTAATCATGAATGACACAAGAACTGTTTGACGTTGGTCCGACAGTCGACATGACGTCATGAACGTGTCGACTGGTCCCGACCACTCTTTGCATGACGCATGTAAATGATGGCATGTCGCGTGCCTTCCTGCGAGAAATGCTCGAATCGACATGGCGAGAATAGCTCCAGTCGATTTTTACGAGGGAAAACATGATTTTTACGAGGGAAAAGTACGAGTCGAGTAACAATAACGAATGCGAGATGCGCGAGAATTGCCTTAGTGATCTTCAGTGTAAAATCCTTATAAACGTTGCCATTCTAGTCTCAAACTCAATCTGTCAAAAATACTTTTGGAAATAATCAAATAGGTGTGATTAATTAACGCGGACATTCTAAAACCAATCATTTCAAGTAGGTTACTCAGCAAAAACACCCCAACACCTTTTATTAACTCTGTCATAACAAATGAAAACCAAATAGAACGAGTTACATTTTCAATGCCTTTTTTCCCAGAAAATACATTCATGATTTTACCGCGAGCTGTGGCAACTGGCAATGTAATATTTTTTGCACCCTTCACCTCAGTGCGGCCCTGAACACGACATGAATTATTTAGTCCGGCCCTGTGCTCAGTATTAACATATCATTGTATTACATTGAATGTTTTGAAGAAAAGATTGAATAGGATTGTAGGATGAAATAGTTTAGGTCTTTTTGGATAGAGTTTTTATTGAAAACTATCTATTGCCAGCAAATTCGTCTGGGATCCAGGATAAAAAGTACCCTATGTCCTTTTCCAGGTCATGGTCTACCGTTTAGTCGTTTTAGCGTGAAAGCGTAACAAACAAACTCACTTTTGCATTTATAATATTATATTTGCTTTTGCCCGCGGCTTCGCCAGCATGGATGTCGGATATCGTCCCACGGGAACGTACTTCCGGGATAAAAGTATACTATATCCTATGTCCTATCCGTATAAATTAAATGCCTTTCATCTAAATCCGTTCAGCTGTTAAGGAGTGAAAAAAATATTACATTGAGGAGCTCGTGGCTAAGTAACAACAGCCGCACTGGTCGATCCATCAGGTTAAGCTACGCTTGCCGGGGTTGGTCAGTGGATGGGTGATCATCTTTACATACCGAGACTCCTCCGTGCCTCGGAAAGCACGTTAAGCCGTTTGTCTCGGCTGTCATTCGTGGATCTTTGACAGTCGTTACGAGTAGTCAGAAGTCCGAAAGTCTGACACCAGTCTTACCAAGGGGTATCGTATTACCCAGTTACTGGGTTGTGGAGGTCAGATAGGCAGTCGCTCCATGTAAAATACTGGTATTCAGCTGCATCCGGTTAGACTGGAAGCCGACCCCAACATAGTTGGGAAAAGGCTAGGCAGATTGATTGTTAAGGAGTGAAAAGGTAACAGACCGACAGATAATAAAATGTAATAACTTTTATTATACAAAGTTGATACGACAGAGGGGCTTTCCTTTAAACTGCCTATACTAGGTACCATTTTCAAGCTCTGTACCAAAAATCAATTAAATAGGAGCAGTAGTTTAGTCGCAAATGATTTTTTAAGTTTTTGCCCCGTTTGAACACGATGTATCTTTCCTAACAGCTGATTATGTCTATACGCATAGGTCATGCACCTTAAAACGATAAATCTGAGTATAACCTATGCGTGGTTGCCGCTGTGACGCAAATCACAAGTACAACCAAATATTCTCGCTAAAAAGATGACAATGCAAACAAGGAAGCAATAAATACACACACACTTGCATTTTCATTACGAGTGTGAAAATCATAGCAAACGCCCCGTGGGTAAAAGAAATAGAAATAGGTCAGTGTGTTGCTATTGCATCCTAGCGACGAGGGGCAGGGGTTGCGATCGGTAAGTGAGTGGGGCTTCTAAAAACTGTTTTTTACAGTGCGGCGACGCAGTTCTTTCGGAACGTACTTATGTTACGTAACACGGAAGTACCTGCGCCGCCTTCGTATTGTCGAACTCGCGCGCTGACAATTGGGATTTAGTTTTATTATTGTGATAGGACACTAAACAAGTTTAAGACAGTATTTCTTTTTTTATTGTGACAGGACACGTAACTTGGGATTATTATTATTTAGTGTTAGTGTTTTTTTTTGTGATCGACTGCTTTTATTGTGATACGACACGTAATTAAACTTTGGTTTTGTGTGTGTGTGTGTGTGTGTGTAATTAAAGTGTTCAACAATGCCTCGTGTAACTTACACGGCGTTAGAATACACTGACATGATTTTTAATTAGAAAAATAAGTAACAATATTCTCCGTCGGTATAATTTGTGCATTCATGTGAATGAAGGACACATCGAGAATTTAAAATTTTAGTGTTTTTGTTGTTGCGCGCGTACTTCAAAACCATACCTAAAAGCCGCGAGTGAAGGCCTAAGCCGCCGCCCGCGCCACCGCCGCCGGCCGCCCGCTTTGAAATGAGATACACGCCGCGCGGCGCGGGCGCGACGTTGCCACTGTTACCTAGGTATCTTCTAAGGTCAGTTAAATTTATTTACAAAGGGTGGTTGCGTTTTACTCTGATTCATAAGCTATTTAGTTTGTTTGAAAAAAAAAAAAACTCATTTTTGATGCTTTTTATTTTTATACCGTATCGAATTAATACTAAACACGTATAGTATACGTAGTGTAATTTAATGCCCCTCTGTCATATCAACTCTGTATACTGTTTCCATACTCCGGTTTACCTAGCCCCCATTTTTAAAAAGATCGCGGTGACCACTCATCTCGACACGGCACCCGCAACTGACAGCACCGCGACAATCGCTTATGGTCTCGTCGATGAGCGCGTCTGTGAGAGTGTGCCGTTACGAACGTTTACTACGTAGTTTTTGTACTGTCCATATATAAACTGTGGTATGGATAAGCAAGTATGATACAAGCATACTCGATATCCACCTGTTGCTAGCTAAGTGATCTGTTTATAAAATATCAAGACTTGTTGGTCGTGAATTAAAATGTTAGACAAGGAGAAAATGTATACCAGTTTCTTTCTATTTATGTGCGGCGAAGTAGAAAGATGTTTTTGACTAGTTGTAGCCGTGTCTCTCGCATATTATTTGTTTAGGTAGTTTTTAGGGTTCCGTACCTCAAAAAGAAAAAAACGGAATCGGATCAGCGCATTGTCCGTCTGTCAAGACCCTTTTTCTCAAGAACGCGTGGAAGCATCAAGTTAAGCATAATATAAAGTACGTAGTTCTATGGTCCCTTGGAGTTCTAAATAAATTAAGCTTCTAAATGCTATAAAAAATACCGCTATTTATGTGACATATTTTGATACTCGCAAATAAATCAATAGGGTTTTCCCATAGACCTAGAATCATGAAATTTGGCGAGAACGTACTGACAAGTTATATGAGTTTATATAATTGTTTATTTTATTTGACTTTTTAAGTCAAGTAATTTTAATTTATTGTTGACATAATCTACTCATCACAATGTTTTTTTATGAGTTGTATTGCAATATGTGGTTAGCTAGTGACCTTGAAAATTTTATTGATCATGTTAGTTATTCTTATTAGTAATTAACTGTTTGTTTATTTATTTTACATCGATGGTCCTAGTTTATAATTTATAACTTCCAGTTACAACTATATGTAAGCGGGCACGCCCTTTATGCCTGGAGACTTTTTATTTAGATATTAAGTTCTGTTTACGTTTAGTTTTTTATTTCGGCCTGAGTATAGTTCTCGATGATTTTGTTTGGTATATTGGCGTGTGCTAGCTAACATATGGCTAATAATTTAAATTATGTTTTGGGTTGCTTAATGTAAATTATTTTGAATACTATTATAATTATAGAATCTTTTTTTTGTTCTTCTAACTGAACAGACAGCTGTGCAGCTGGGGAGTTTGTTGCGCCACTTCTTCTTCCCAGCTAACGCACTAGGAAGTGGTGAAGGTGTTTTGGGGGACTGTCTTATGTAATTTTAGACGTTCGAAAAGTGCTGATTCTCAGCCTAGTTTGAATAAATGACTTTTTAATTTGAATTTTTGAATAGAAGTAAGGTAAGTAAAAAGATTGGAAATTGTTAATTCGTAGTATGATTACATGGAATTTTCGTATATCGATGTATGGGAGACTTCATCCCAACTACGGAACCCTTCATTGTGCCTGGTCCGACCCGCACTTGGCCGGTTTTTTTTATACAAAAATTCCATCTAACACAGTAATATTTTCCACTATCGTAATTTTTGGCGAATTTTGCAAGCATCCAATAAAAAAACATACCATCTATCTTAAAGAGCTATCTATATCTAACTATAAAGGTGTGTCTAAACATTGAGCGGCAATCGTGCGCGGCTGCCGCGCGCGAACGCTTCTGTCTACCTGACGCGCACAAACATTTTTAGGAAACATTCGTCACTAATTGTGTCTGGAAGTATTTCTGCGGACGTATTAAAGGCTAGGCAGACTGATATTGCCAACTGAAGAGCGCGGCGTGTCTCGGATGTGCCGCGCAGTACAGCCGCGCAAGCATTCGTCGGTTTGGTCCTATCTAGAGAGCGGCAGAAATGTGTCCTGCAAACGCTGCGCATTGCTGCTGCGCTCTTGCCGCTCAATGTTTAGACACACCTTAAGAATATAGAACATAGAATAACAAGGAGAACTATAAGAATATTATATAAGAACAGCTCGTGTCGAACTTTGTGCCGTTGTGCCGCGTTGTGTTGTGTTATCAGCTTGTCAGTATGGGAGTAGTGGAAATGACCTAAAAGCTATCGTGACCCTGAACACAGCAATACTGCTAGGTAGGAGAAATGCCTACCTCTACTTTCCTAATAAGTTAGTGTAGCCGTACATTTTAAAACACTATAAAGGATAGCTATACCTATGATGGCGGCATTTACATCGCCACATGCGAACTTACGCATCAAAGACCTGACGTCACACAAATCCTGCATCGCGCAATTAGAGTTTACCGCGCGTACGACATAATATAAGACTATTCAACATCAATCGTTGGGCAGTTGCCCGCCAGACAAAACCCTCCATCTGGACGGAGGATCCTCCCTTTTTTTATAGAGGATGAGTGAACTTTACACCATGTTCTTCAAGCCTCTAAACCTACAGTTAAGGTAAAACAGCACTGAAGGGCACTGCACTGCAGCGGATTGATGCGGCCAATTATTATAAATTCATATAAGAAGAAAAGTCCTGACTCACTCACTCACAACTTACTCACTGACCGAATCATCAACGTCCAGCCCAACCCTTGAACCTAAAAAGCAGAAAAGCATAAAGATATTTCTCTTTTGCGTGCAGACAAGAAATTAGGCTAGATTTCTCCAAATTCCCACGCGTTTATAGAGCGGACTAAGTTGCTGGCTGGTAAAATAAAAAACTAACACTTTGTTCGTTTTTTATCTGAAATTGTATGAGATAGTCCTACGCCACAGAAAGCACGTTATGCCGTTGGTCCCGGCTGTCTTTCGTGGATTTTTGACAGTCATTACGAGTCGTCAGAAGTCCGAAAGTCTGACACCAGACTTACCAAGGGGTATCGTATTACCCAGTTACTGGGTTGTGGAGGTCAGATAGGCAGTAGCTCCATGTAAAATACTGGTATTCAGCTGCATCCGGTTAGACTGGAAGCCGACCCCAATATATTTGGGAAAAGGCTAGGCAGATTGATTGAGACTTACGCCACAGTGTAAAGTCTCCGTCACGAGAAGCTATAAATTTTGTAAATGAAGCACTTCTACTAAGTTACGTAGCGACAATTCAATCAACAACAAATAATCCCAAATTCAATCAACTCAAAGTAACATACGTGTATTACGCAACTAAGGAGGAATTTCACTTGGTCGGGTTATATTTCAGCGATATAAAGCGCTGTCGTCTTATGTTCAGTGTTACTGAACGTGTCTGAGTACCAGTACCACAAAACATTAGACGACAGCGCTTTGAGTTGATTGAATTTGGGATTATTTGTTTCGCTACGTAACTTAGTAGAAGTTCTTTGTTTACAAAATTTATAGCTTCTCGTGACGAGGACTTTAGTGCAGTGCTGCCCAATTCAACCCTACCTTAAAAAGGAGACATTTACACTTCTATCCAATAAAAACAACCCACACTTTTAACCCCATAAAAGCTAACAAATAAACCCAATTCCCCACGCTTCAAGAAGCAATTTTAAAGCCAGTTATCATTAGATCTAAGTCCAGAAACTTTACGGTTTCTAATTACAAGCCGACGCCGGTTAGTTCCGCCTTATCTACGCAGGCGGGCTTAAATACTGAGGTAATGGAAGGCTGTACCTACCTGTGTTTAGTTTTAGTTTTAACTGTTTTTAGTTTAATGGTGTTTTTGGTTTAGTGGCGATGGAGAAATAAATGTAGTGCTGGAATGGGTAGATTTTTCGGTAATGATTTGTATGCTTGTTAGGTTGGTAGGGGTAAATAGTACAGTGGGGGTGTTATATGTGAAGCATGGGATCAATTTAAAAAAACAATATAATGCACAAATCTTCTGCCTAGCCTTTTCCCAATTATGTTGGGGTCCGCTTCAAGTCGAAGCAGATGAAAACCAGTACTTATTTTACATTGAGGAACTGCCTATCTGATCCCCACAACTAAGTAACTGGTTGATACGATATCCCTTGCTTAGACTGGTTGTCAGACGTAACGATTGTTAAAAATTTCACCCCCTCTCAAAATAATGTTATACACAACATTACGCCTGTATTCCCGAAAGGTTGTGCAGAAGTACACCTACATTTCGCCAGTTATATTTTTTAAGTCCTATGTAATAGAGGGCGACCCTATTGCCATCAACCGGGCACAAATCCAGGCCCCATGCTGTTACTGAGAAATTACATAACCCAAAAAGCTTCTAAAACAAAACACCAGTACCGAATCACCTGCATGACTCTAAAATCCTTGCGTATAACAAATAACGAAGTTTTTTGACTCTATTACTTCGTGGGGCGTAGGGGGTATATAGGGGGTGAAAGGGGGGAAGGGGGTAATAAGAACTTTTAAATTAATGCGACTTGTTTGTTGGCGGTGCTCTTTGCTTTTAATAATTGCACCTCGTGGGGTGTAGGTACTATTTTCAGTAAATTATCGAGTCGGTGAAGTTTATGATTTTTGTGAGGTCAATGAGAAAACTGATGATAATTATAAACTTCTGCTGGAAACCCGTGGGAATAGTTTATGCCTGCCGTCATATTTCATACAATTCATACAGATCCTTGATGCGTAGTTCGCATGTGGCGTTGTAGATGGCGTTACACATAGTTTCTTCTCCAATTTCTAAAGCTTTAATACTTAAAAAAAAACTCAGGACATGTGCCTCTTTGGTACATCGTAGGTGTATGACCAGGATGTATAAACGTAAACGAAGCAAAGGTAGTATGTCAGAATTATATAATATGTATGTGCCTGATTATTCTGCAACACATGCATCTTGACATCCAATTAATATACAAATTTTCGGTAAAGAGTCGGTTAATATGGTACATAAGTCAATGGTAACCTAACCTGTATAAGCTCAAAGCTGGCCTCTTATTAGCGGCTTCGCCAGTGTAAAAACTTTGACCATGAACTGCTCAAGGTCAAAGTTTTACCACTGACGTCTGTCCTACCAGTCAAAGTTAAATCAACTCAGCCTATCGCAGTCCACTGCTGGACATAGGCCTCTCCGCAGGCTGGGCCAGAACACCCTGACCCTCGCCTTCCGCACCCAGTCCCTCCCAGCCACTTTTACTGGCCTACTGTACCTATGGTTAAATTTTAACCGTCAATCTGCATTGCCTTTTCCCAACTATGTTGGGTTCTTCGGCTTCCAGTCTAACCGGATGGAGCTGAATACCAGTATTTTACATGGAGTGAATGCCTAAACCACCACAACCCAGTTACTGGGTAACTCAATACTCCTTGGTAAGACTAACACTAAATGTGATAAAATTTCCTGCATACGCTTATACAGTAGTAAAAGTTCGTCGGAAATTCATTCAGCATTTTACGAGAGTCGTAAATCTATTTATTTTATGGCTTGTATTTCATACCTCTCTTTATGATATACTCGTATTATATCTAAACGGTGTAATATTTAATGTGACGATAAACCTCTTTATTGATGTTGAATTGAAAATGAAAATAGGTACAGGAAGTAAAATTATTTCCACTTTAGTTCCTATTCTGTGGGTTAAACCTTCATATTTTTGCTACTCATCATTTGGCTTTTTCCCAACTATGTTGGGGTTACTGCGGAAATATCGTGAGGAAACCGACATGCCTGAGAGATATTTCTCGATGGCATGTGTAGCCAAGTCAGAGGCCCATGGGCGGCTTTAAAACTCTGAGACCAGGTTAGTCACTAACCACACGAAAAGAAGAAGACTGTGGCACAAAACAAATGTTCTTCTCTTGATCTCTAAGCTTCTTTGCATGTTCTAAGAATGGCTGACTACAATGGTGGTATTTGCCAGTAGGAATACGGCATAACCATTCTCCCTTGGTACAGTGTAAAAGAAATCGGGTTAGAAAGCATCTCTTAAAAGAAGTTCTGTTTCCAGCAGACAGATTGTCAGTCTATTGATGATAATTTTATGGCTTTTCTTCAACATCATAATCATCATGCCTAGCTTTTTTCTCAACTATGTTGAGGTCAGCTTCTACTGTATCCGGATGCAGCTGAACCATTTTACATGGAGTGACTGCATATCTGGCCTCCACAACCCAGTTACTGAGTAAGGCGTGCCTCAAAGAGATGTCAGCACAACTGACGGGGTCTGCTAGGACCGATGCCTGCCCGGTGTTGGGAAAGTCCGAAAGGGATACCGTGGCCCCTGGCAACGTACAGGCAACTGAAGGAACACGGGTGGGTTTTAGTCAGTAAGAGTCTGACACGCCCTTCCGCTCCGCCCAGAGCGGGAGAAGTTGTTTGATAATTTCCCTACCAAAAAAAAAAGGCCCTAGTTATAACAGGCGTCTGAGGCGCGCGTCTTCTAAGCTGCGTTTTGCGCTAACTAGTAGCACAACACTATACCCCTAGGGCTGGTTGTCAGACTTTCGGTCTTCTGACTACCCGTTGCGACTGCCAAAGATCTACGAATGACAGCCGGGATCTACTGCTTAACGTGGTTTCCGAGGCACTGAGGGGTATCGAACTCTAAATATATTATGGTCAGTTACCCGTCTACGTGCCTACGCTAGCATAGCTTGACCTGAATCGATCAAACTGTGCTTCAACTTAGGCACAAGCAGCAAATATACTCCACTTAATAAATTCATTCATTCATTCTCTGAAATGTCGTGATGACCACCGGGTCATCTCATGCACGACGTTGTGGGTTCAAATTCGGGAAAGTACCAAAATGACTTTTACAATTCATATTATGAACTTTCTGAGTTTATTTTGGACATTACTGACATCGGTGAAGGAAAAAAATCGTGAGGAAACCTGGACTTGTAGCCAATTAACCGCCTCTGTGGCCTAGTTAGACCACTTGTCTCAGACTCAGAGGTCGCCGGGGTTCGATTCCCAGTGGGGGCTAAATTTTCTGCTCGGTTTGGTGGGTGGTAGGGCTTGTTCTAAGTCTGTCGCCATAACAACAATGTTAACAGCATTGTTTTGTTTCGGCAGTTAGAGGTAAGATAGCCATTTCCTCTGTCGTTGAGGATTCCGGGTGAAGCTCGCTTTCACCTTCGGCCTGATCATCACTTACCATCAGGAGAGATGAAGGCCAAGCGCTTCAAAGTTTTGGTTAAAAAAAAAAAGTCTGAAATCGCCAACCCGTATGAGCAAGCGTAGTGATCAATGCTCGTGTCTTATCTGTATAAGAAGAGGCCTTTGCCCTGCAGTGGGACAAGAACAGTCTGGTATTATATTCATTCATTCCGCGAATGTGCAAAATCCTAAACAGCTGTAGTGACCTGATCGATGTACACCACGATAGCATAGGGAAATTTTGTAAATTAATTATTAAATACTACTCGCACAACCAAGGCATACTCTGAATTGGAAATTTATTAAGTTTACTAATTTAACGATATTTAATATAATTTTTAATTTGTAAACCAAATATTTAATTTTAATTTAATTTAATTTACTATTAATTTGGTACTTCTTACCAATTTATGTGTTATTTTTATTTTATCTTAGGCTCTTTTTTTCGTTTTTTTTTACATTAATTTAATTAGAATTTTGATTGGTGTTATATTGCTAGACTAGATTAGCTAAGCTTAAAAAAAATGTGTAATTAAATATATAGTGCATGTGGTGTTAGCCTGTTAATAATTGTTGCACTTATAAATGTTTAACGTGTACTTTTAAATGAAATGTTATGTGTAAACAGTTGTAGGCCAACCTATTAATAAATAAATAAATTCAATGACAGACAAAGCATAGTCTAAACCACGGGGTCTAGAGAAGAAATTTTGCACAAGAGTTCCTTTTGTACCGAATGTGAATAATAAACAAGGATTTTTGAAAATTCATCTCGTAGGGATTTAAATACAACATGATATTTGTATGGAAGTTCTTCATTACAAGATTTTTTTTAGCTTGCTTCTTTCATATATGTAGTTATAGTACGCGTCAAACTTTATGGCCGCTCTGAAGTTAGCCACACGCTGCGCAGTACCGCATCCCTCACCCCCGCTGTCACATGAATTTGTTACTCGCCTCATGTTCCGAGTCGCCATAAAGTTTGAATCATGCTGTACTCTCATTGCCATCCATTTTTTTGCTACCCTGATGAAAAACCCTAGTCAATTGTGTAAATTGAAGATACTTTAAATAATTTCATGTTTAGTAATTATTTTCAACTGTAGGTTATTTATGCACAAATAAATGACTTTGATCTATTGAGCTTGTATGCTAATAAATTAACAAAAATACTTACTTTTAACATTTATTTCTTAATAATTAACAGACACTAAACATAACACTTAATCCTTAAAAGTAAAACATTAACCCCAAATCGTTTACAAGAAAACCCCAAAAACGCGTAGTTATTAACCACTTAATCCTTACAAAGGGGTTAATATTAAACAGAGGGAAAAAGATTAAAAACCACGTTTATAGCTAAATAAAAGGGTCTATAGGGAATACAATTTGCGGGTTATTGTTTTAATTGCTTCGCAGATTAAGAATGAGTATATTTTCAAGAAATTGCGCTGGAAATTTTTGGGTTTTGGTTCGTTTACAACGGAGATAAGCTATATAGTTGAAACGTAACTGGCGAAATATGGGTGTACTAAGTATAGGTCAGTACACCTCTACCTTACCCTTCGGGGAATACAGGCCTGATGTTATGTAGATGAGCAATAATCTATTTCTTACAATATACTGACTCAACGTCATCTTGGATTCTTTGTTATAAAAGACCTGCACGCGTAAAGGCTTGTGCAGACCAGCGCGACTTGTCGCGCGACGCGACACCGGTTATTGTTATACTGTGAAGTTTTCTTAGAAATTGTATTGTTCGTGTCGCGTCGCGCGACAAGTCGCGTTGGTCTGCACAAGCCTTAACATGAGGTCATGTTACGCGTGCATAGAAACTGGTTTTGTCAACGTCTTAATAGACAAAATTACAGATTGTGATTGTAAATCTGTCATTTTGTCTATCCGTCTTGTCTGTCTTGACTTTAAGGCTGTTTTCACAGCTGTCCGGGAGACCCGTTGTACCCGCTGTAGACACACGTGAGGTGCTCGAACATTGTTTGACAGCGAGTGGATCGGTCCGTACGCGACCCGCTCCGGGTAGAGCCCGTACAGCGTATCAAACACACTCCCTCGTTTCAGAGCGGGCGCTACCCGTACGGGTGTCCCGTGTGCGGACGGCCCGTATAGGTCTCCTGTACAGCTGTGAAACCAGCCTAAAGAATAAATTCATAAATAATTCTAAGAAATTTGGCGAAATGGCGATGATCTATTGTGCGGACCTTAAGTAAATACCTAATACAATTTATAACTAATTAAATGAAGCCCTCGCTTTGTATTTTCTGCAATGCGGGCCGCGAGCCGCACGAATTGGCAATTTTTTTCAGTAGTAAAAGAGCTGCTCTACAAAATAATCGATTTCCAAGGAAAAACAAAAATACGAAATATTTTTCCAAGAATTTTGGATAAAATTTGTTTTTTTTTGACCTTAACTTCGACGAACATCTTTTAATATTGGTTACTAGTAATTGTCTTCCAAGCGGACTGCAACAGTCATAATTATTTTTTATAAACCCCCAAATAAACTAATAATTGGTCATCTATCATATACCATTGTATTTAGTCACAATTGAAAATAACTAACTAGCTAGCTGCGCCCCGCGGTTTCACCCGCATAATTCTATATCCCGTGGGAATATCGGGATAAAAAGTATCTTATGTCATAACCCAGGTCATGGTCTACCCATGTTCCAAATTTCATCGAAATCCGTTCAATCCTTTTAGCGTGAACGCAAAACAAACAAACAAATAAACAGTCACTTTCGCATTTATAATAATATATATACAGGGTGTCCAGTAAATAGCACGACATACTGCAGGGGGTGATAGCTTGGGTCACTACCTATCAATACAACACAATATATGTTCAGCAAAATCTTACGGATTTACAGTTTTACAAAATTTTCCGAAATATCGAAAAGAAAATAGTTCTAATAAACATTCTTGTCTTTGATAGAAAAAAGACTTATCAATGAGTAAAGTAACTATTCACGAATAATTTGATGTAAAAAAAAGTACTAGAAAAGGATTTTTTCATTACGAGATGCTTAAAAATCTGTTTCAAGGTAGAGATTTTTCGGTATTTCGGAAAATTTTGTAAAACTGTAAATCCGTAAGATTTTGCTGAACATATATTGTGTTGTATTGATAGGTAGTGACCCTAGCTATTACCCCCTGCAGTATGTCGTGCTATTTACTGGACACCCTGTATAATTAGGATAGTGAATCCTCGTGCAGACCAGCGCGACGCAACGGTGCGACGCGACTCGAACAATACAATTTCTAAGAAAACTTCACGGTAAAACAATACCAGTGTCGCGTCGCGCTAGTTTGCACAAATTCAAATACAAAAGTCATTTATTCAAAATAGGCTGAGAATCAGCACTTTTCAAACGTCAAAATTACTTAAGACAGTCCCCCAAAAACGCCCACCCTTCACCACTTCCTAGTGCTTACGAAGTGTACTAGTGCACGAAGCTTAATACCAGCCTATTCTAGTCCCACTACATATACCTACAGGGCAATGACCTCTTCTCATACCGATAATAACATTAATATTGTATAGTACCTATTGAAGGTCTACAGTATATTGTTAGAGTGGTCTAAACGATGACACTTTCTACTTTTAAAATAGATAGATTCTCGTTAAAATGAGATTGGGACTTACTTACAATACACTGACGTCGATACAGCTCGGTTAGTCTATTTTAGTTATTTTTATAGCGTTATGTCCTACGGTCTTCTGCTATGGGGCAAAGCTGCTGATATTCAAAATATATTTGTTCTTCAAAAACGAGCTATTCGAGCTATTTACCAGCTTGGTGCTAGAGTTTCTCTGAGAGATTTTTTCAAAGATATCTCTCTCTGAGAGATTGGTATCCTCACGGTGGCATCTCAATTCATCTTCGCCAATCACACTAAAAACAGGGATTTTCACAATGTTAACACTAGAAATAAGGACAAACTACGAGCTCCCTTTCACCGGCTTCATAAGGTTCATAACTCATTTGTTGGGCTTGGTATAACCTTTTATAACAAGCTACCCTCTTCTTTGCTAGATTTGCCTTTTAATGCGTTTAAAACGAAAGTAAAATCCAATATTTTTTCAAAGGCATACTATTCTATCAACGACTACTTATATGATAAGAATAGTTGGTCGCTGTGATTAACTCAAGACAATGTTTATGTTCTTTCTCCAGCTTACGTACTGACAAGTTATATGAGTTTATATAATTGATTATTTTATTTGACTTTTCAAGTCAAGTTATTTTAATTTAACTTAAATTTATTGTTGACAAAATCTACTCATCACAATGTTTTTTTTTTATGAGTTGTATTGCAATATGTGATTAGCTAGTGACCTCGACAATTGATCATATTATTTATTGTTATTAGTAATTAACTCTTTGTTTATTTATTTTACATCGATGGTCCTAGTTTATCATTTATAACTTCCAGTTACAACTATATGTAAGCGGGCACGCCCTTTATGCCTGGAGGCTTTTTTATTTAGATATTAAATTCTGTTTACGTTTAGTTTTTTTATTTCGGCCTGAGTAGTTCTCGATGATTTTGTTTGGTATATTGGCGTGTGCTAGCTAACATATGGCTAATAATTTGAATTATGTTTTGTGTTGCGTAATGTAAATTATTTTGAATACTATTATATAGAATCTTTTTTTTGTTCTTCTAACTGAACAGACAGCTGTGCTGCTGGGGAGTTTGTTGCGCCACTTCTTCTTCCCAGCTAAGGAAGTGGTGAAGGGTGGGCGTTTTGGGGAATGTCTTATGTAATTTTGACGTTCGAAAAGTGCTGATTCTCAGCCTAGTTTTAATAAATGACTTTTGTTTTTTTTTTTACTAAGAATGTGTAAGAGCAAGTGCAAGTAAGGAGGTCATCGGTTCGAACCCAGACAGGCACTTTACTTTGTGTAAATTATTTCATCAACACTGCTCTCAAAGGAAAACATCGTATCCTAGAACCAAAAATTCGAAGACACGTGACAGCCATTTGACGACACGGTTGGCGCAGTGGCGTTTTCAATCGAGCGCGGGTTCGATCCCCGCACGGAACAAATATTTGTATGATCTGCAAGTAGTTGTTCCGGGTCTGGGTGTTAGTGAATGTGAGTTTCTATGTTTGTAAACGCACCCACGATACAGGAAGAAATTCTTAGTGTGGGGCAACATTAAAAAAAAAAAAAAACCACTAAACCCGAGCTGGGTCTGCGTGGTGGATTACGGCCCAATCCCTCTCACAGAGAAGAGGCCTATTTCCCAACAGTGGGAAAATTAATGCTAAGAATGTCATCTAAACATTTTAATGAGAATAACACACGGCAAACACCAAATTATAGCATTAATTACCCTCACACAAACAATAATAACATTTTAAATTAAACAAAATTATCACTAAACGCTCCTGCGAGGTGACGTGAGTTTCCCGACGCGATAAAACGGAATTAGCATACAAATAAGAGAAATATTATTCTCCGTGTATTTATTACCTAGAGGAGTGCTTGTTTTACAAAAGTATGCTTTTTTAACCTGTGTATTTTTTGGGGTACAAGTCACGTTTGAGTATTTTTGTGTAGAGCATTTTTACCCAAATAGTACTATTAATTACCTGTAACATAAACCTGATTTGAAATAAAATTGTAAAATAGAAATACGGATGATGACTGTAGAAAAAAAATAAAAAGCTATTTAGTCCGGCAGTCAGTTAATAAAAAAATATTAAACACGTATTTTTTGCTTTATCATATTAATAAAAAAATATTAAGATAAAACACTTTAAAGTTGGGGAGTGGGGGCTCGATACGTCACAAGTCAGTATAAAATCTACCGGAGAGTGACGTCATGCTAAATTTTAACTCAATGTACCTACTGCCGTAATCTTTTGATTACGTAAAAAAAGAAAAAATACGTGTCCAATATTTTTTTATAATCTATAAGTTCGTCAACATCCTTAATGGTGTGATCATATCATTTTATTTTTCAAAAAGGTCAGGTGCGTAGTACTTGCAACCGGCACGCGTCTTTGACCAGACGTATATTATATATTAATAGTAAGCGAGGGAAAAGGAGTATGTAAGAATCGTAACAGGCGGTCTGTAGTTTCTGCCTACCTCCATAAGAAGGCATGAGTTAATGTATGTATGTATATCGTTTAAAAGATGAATCGTTGTGAGCCAGTTTTGAGTACGAATGTCGATGAATGACGTCTGCCGACTCATTGAGACGTGTTCAGAGTCGAATTTGATGTTATATGCCTTTCCTGTTCTTTTCCCTACAAACTGCTATAGTTAGAGCAGCGTAGGTATACTTTAGACAGGCATTATTTTGCATGGGCCCAGGCCCCTATGCGGTTCCCGCGACGGTTAAGAGGTTAAGGCGAAAGCGTCAAGGTAGCCTGCGAAATTCAATTTTTCTTACGTTTTTTGCAATTTGCAGGTCAGTATCATGTTGTATGTTAGTCTAAATTTGATTTGCGGCCGTATCAAATGTTTATGTATAGAATAATAATCATAAAAATGATCAATACAACTCTCTAAGTTCATATAATCGCATTGAATGACTATTTCATGAAATCATGACATTTGGCGATTGTGCTTACTTATGGAGTTGTATTGCTGATTGTAATGATTATAATTATGTAAAACCATATTGGTTACGGTCGCGAATCATATTTTAATCAACATAAAACCTCACACTGACCTGGAAAATGTAAAAAACTAAAGAGAATTTGAATTTCGCGGGCTACCTTAGCGAAAGCCCCTTAAGAGTAGGGGAAGACCAAAGAAACGATGGATGGACTGTATGACAGATGATATGGTTAGAAAGGGGGGGACTGCCGAGATGACCACTAATAGAGAAGTATGGGGGAAAGGGAGATGTTGCGCCAACCACTAATAAATTGGGATAAGGGTAGGATGTTCCGTGTGGTGCCGGACGTAAAGAACTATACCATCCCATTTCTTCCCGTAGGTGTCGTAAAAGGCGACTAAGGGACTCACTTGAGAATGGGCAGCAGCGTTCTCTATGCATTTTAACACCATACTGCGATCGCCAAACCACATGCCAAGCGTGGCGATTATGGCAAACCCCCCCATTTGGGGGAGGCCTAGGTCCAGCAGTGGACGTCTTTCGGCTGAAATGATGGCAGGATAATGACGTATTTATAACAGCCAGTGTCCGTGATGGTATCTACTCTTATTGTTGACAAACATAGGAACGCCACTGACTTGGAACGCTTATGCTTTTGGCCGCCTTTTTGTTCTGATATCTGTAGCAGAGGAAAAGCTACTGTTTTCATTTTATCCTGATTCTTGGATTATGTCCTGAATTTTAAGATTGTTTAAAAGACGACAAGCCATTAGGCAATACATAACGAGATCCTTCCGTGCCTCGGAATTAAGCCATGGTCCTGGCTGTCATTCGTAGATCTTTATTGACAGTCCTTACCGGTTGTGGAGGTAAGATAGGCAGTCGGTTCATGTAAAATATATTTTCAAAATGCAAAATAAAAATTTCACATGGGCACTTATTAAACTTCAGTAGCTAGGTGCACGGTTCCAGTTGGTCTTTTCCTATGGAGAATAGCCGGCAAGAAACTCCACGGTCCACGGTTACTCTTTTATTGGTATTCAGCTGCATCCGGTTAGACTGGAAGTCAACCCGAACCCAATAGTTGAAAAATGGCTAGATAGATTGAAGTCATTAATCAGGCAATACTGTGTCTACTTCCGTAAGGGAATAAAAATCGGTACCCACAGTGCACCAATTAACTGCTGCGTCAACGAATCCATTCTTCACTTCCAACTTCTAACATAGTCTACAAGATCGCATGAACAGTCTCAAGAAAATTGCTTTATATTTTTAGTAAAGAAAACTCAATATATAAAGAGGGCGCGAGCAAACAAGGATAAATCAAATATATGACGGCACTTGACGGATGATCCACGTTGCGGCACAGGTATTGGGTTCCGGATTTGAATATCGTTATAGCATCATCATCCTTTTGTTTCGGAAATGTTTGCGGAACCCTGAAATAAAGTGAAGGAGATTGTTGCTTTATTTTTTGGTGATGCAATAAGAAAAGTTTCAGTAGTCACACACAACCAGTCTTAGCAAGGGGTATCGTGTTACCCAGTAACTGGGCTGTGGAGGTCAGATAGGCAGTCACTCCATATAAACTACTGGTTTTCAGCTGCATTCGGTTAGACTGGAGGCCGACCCCAACAAAGTTGGGAAAAGTCTAGGCAGATTGATTGCAGGAATGGCAGACAATAACGAAAACATTTCAGACTATTCTTCATAAAATAAAATGACCTGCTGTTTCCTATATGAGTAGTAAAAAAGGCGAATGGAGAATGTTAAATAAAAGATTGGTTATCTTGTTTGATATTTATTTAATTGTATACTGCGTTCGGTCAGAAAGCTATCTACAGGATTGTGCGAGTGATCTTTTTTTGCTGTACTTAAAAACATTTCATTATTTTCAAATACCTAGGTAGGTACTATTTTTCTAAAAAAAATATTATTTAATTTTAGCTTACTTGTTAGTCGAAACTAGTCATCTCCTTGCATGAAAACCGCGGAACCAGGCGCTCAGAAAACCGAGGAGCTATTACGTACCCACACTATCTCGAAGGTACTAGAACAAACTATGTATTATTGAGCTAGACACTAGAACAAAGCATACATCTCTAAGCGTGAAAACCGCGGTACCAGGCGCTCAGAAAAGCGAAGAGCTATTACCACGTACCTATATTGAAGGAGTATTGTGGGACTCGATCCTCACAATATTTAAACAGCAAACATCGCAGAGTACTGGCGTGAGGAAATTACAGTGAGGAGTGTTTTAAACAGTGTTTATAGGGCTTTAATAGTTAGTTTTGTAAGGGAGGGTATTGCAGTTTTCTGTAGCTCTAGTAAAAATAACATCAATCGGAGTTTTTTTTGAGTAGAATTGTTTTGTTGGTCTTGTGGTCACCGTGGCCCCTGGCAACGTACAGGCAACTGAAGGAACACGGGTGGGTTTTATTTTGGTCTTGTGGTCACAAGCTCTACTGTTGAACATGAGGTCCTGGGTTCGATTCCTAGGTCGGGCATAGTGTTATTGGGTATTTCCACCAGGAATTTTTCAGTAGCAGCCCGTAGTCTGGATTTGTGCCCGGTCGATGGCAATAGGCTCGCCTCCTATTACATGGGACTTAAACATAACTGGTGAAATGTGGGTGTACTATAGGTACTCCTCTGCCCAACCCTTCAGGGATCAAAGCGTGATGTTATGTTATGTTAAAGTGTACTGGAGCATAATTATTCACACTAAGGTAGTATCGACAGAAAGCACTCCCAAAATCATGGAAGACATAAATTCTTTCAGTGTCAATTTTAATTGTGTCCGATTGGCACTTCTTCGAAATATTATCCACTAGGTTTTGTCCACAGATTCACCCGCGTCAACATCATTTTAGCTGAAACACGTTCACTGCTGGACATCGGCCTCGCCCGAGCGCCTACTTCGTCCAGTTCCATGCTTTCCGCATCCAGCCGATTTCTGCGGCCTTCACAAGGTCATCGATCCACTTTGTGGGAGGCCTTCCAAAGTCTTCTTATACGTATGTAGTCTCCACTTCAGAACCTTTCAGCCCCATCGGCCATCTGTTCTGCGAGCAATGTGCCCTGCCCACTGCCACTTAACTTTGGCAATTCTTCGCGCTGTCGGTTACCTTGGTTTTCCTTCGCCCGCGTGGACTTCAGAAATTAACCCACGGGTACGCACTAGCCATAGCTGAATAAAAAATATTTTATGTTCTAATCCAGACTACCTGTGTGCTAAATTTCATCGAAATTCATTCAGCAGTTACGTCGTGAAAGAGCAAAGACAGACTTACCTAGATAATTTCGAATTTATCTATACTTTTTAAAATAATATAAAAATAAACTGCCATGTGTTTGTCTCGAAAATGGCTAGACTGATTGTGATGAAACTTTGGTAAATTATTGTGTGCGCGTCGGTGATGGTTTCAAACAAAAAATAATGACAATGTTTTCAGGATGCTGTTGGGTCTACCACGCTTTTGTAGCGCTTCCGGGATGTTCACCGAGGCCAGGGTTGATGGTTTTTTGCCATTATATGGAAATGGTGCGCTTCCATTCTCGGTAGAATACGTGATAGCTCCCACAGCATCCTGAGTATAATGTGTGATAGGTGGGACAGCCCCACGCTGGCTTACTGGATACGGCTGCACACGTAGGTGTCAATCGTTTCAATTATGTATATATTGTGGTTTTTATTAACATTAGGTTAAGATCTGTAATAACAACTTATGGATCTTGAAACGAAAAAATAAATAATTGCTAGTGTATAATTATACGAGTAGTTAGTATAGGTATTACTAATAAATACTATAAATATTACTTATTAGTATGGGGTATGGATAAAAGTTTTATTCGCTATTATGCAAACTCAGGTTAGGTACCGAAAACGCTATTATTTACTTAAATCCTCAATTTTTAGAAGTTTATTACAAATAAACCAGAGTTCCTAGCTTTAACAAAGTTAGAGGAAAATCTCCATCAACCACATCGCTATGGAAATTCGTTTTCCGCCAATCCTGGTACGGCCAATTGGAACCTAATATTATTTTGGCTGGATTCTACGAAATTGGCCGGAGGTCGACGGAAATAATACGATCTTCGTCAGTTTTGAAGAGATTTAAACTTGTTTATACAGAGTGGCAGGAACATCGACGCACAACATGTTACCATGGATTCAGTATATGATTCTGGCACATGGTCCAATATAAAAAAACCTAAATAATTACCGTATAAACTTTCATATTACTATGCATTTAAAACTGTTATTTTGACATTACAAACAAACACTTTAATTTTATTTATTTGTATTTAAAGATTAAACGTCAAATCTTTAAATGGTTCACCACTGGATACTGGACATTATTGCAGGACGAGCAAGACCAGTGTAAAAAATAAAGATTTTATGTGTAGACTAGTTACTTGCTGATTAATAAACGTGCATAGTTAATCCAAATAAATAAAAAATACACAAATAAAATTGACAATAAGGGTGTGAGGTATACAAAAATAGGATACATTGCAACATTTTGAAAGAATTCTAATTACATATGAAACGCGTGGTAAGTATATCTATACCTATTATTTTATTTTATGCCCTTGTTAACATAAAATCGAACCAAATAAAAAAATTAAAGATTATTCTGAAGTCAGAATAAACAAAATTCGTATTTTTATAACAACCACAAAAACTACAAAGTCCTTAAAAAAATACAAACCAACTTTTGTTACACTCTTGTAAAAATAACAAACACTTTAGTTTGTGGCAGTACCATCACATTGTGCTATAGTCAGTGCAAGCTATTGTCAACAACTGTACCTATAGTTCTCTATACCTCTATTTTATGTCAGATACATTCATTATTTATATGTTTACATAACATAACATAACATATCATCACGCCTTGATTCCCCGAAGGGATAGGTAGAGGTGGACCCATAGTTACGTACACCCAAATTTTGCCAGCTATGTTTAAGTCCCATGTAATCTGGCGCGATCCTATTGTCATCAATCGGTGATAAATCCAGACTCCCTGCTACTGAGAAATTCCTAATGATAAAACTCAATAATACTTTGCCCAACCTGGGTATCGAACCCAGGACCTCATGCTCAGCAGTAGCGCTTGCGACCACTGGACCAAAGAGGCAGTTTGTGTGTTTATGTTATTAAAATGATCTGTTACTAAATCGTGGTTTTGACTTAGAAATATTATCATCAAAATAGTGAATTATAAATAGCCGCAGTTTCGCTCGAATAAATTTCATAAAAATTATAAAATGCAAACAAAAAAAAAATATCCTTTGATTGAAAAGTGAAACAGATTTTTTTTTTTTTTTTTTTTTTTTTTATCACAAAATTTATGTAATGTGAGTCAAAAATAATAAAAAAAAACATCAAAGCACATGCATGTTTGTATTGTAGTAATAACTCTAAACTTATAAAAAAAAAAAAACAAAATAATAAACAACTGCTTCCACTTTTTAGTCTAATTCACTACACTTTTCATAACTGCAAATAAGTATTTCTTTGGTTCAAAATATCAGTCATCGTGACGAAAATATGAAGACAAAAGAAAAAAAAACAACTACTAACAGTTTTCAGTCTAATTCCACTTTTCCACCCCACAGTACAATCACCATTCTATTCAACGCACAGCTATGTCTGCAACCCTCTTTACATTTACCAAGTACAGACATAGCACCTAAGTATGCACCACTACTAAATGTAGGTGCAGCGACTACGTGTGTCTACAAATCTTGTGCGTATCGGCTGTAAACATACTTGCAACGATTGCTCTGACATTAAGGACGTTTCAAATGTATGTGTAGTACGTGTCGAGGATGTTACAGATACAGGTCGTCTCTTGTATCAGCATTTAAGGCGACGATAACCGACTTTTAATGATTTTATACTGAAGATTACGTCTAAACGAGTAGTGTTAATGGTTTGGAAAAAAATTTAAAAAAAATTATTTAATAACTTAATATATGAATATTTTAGATTATGTTTATATTACAATTAAATTGTCGTGATGGCCCAGTGGTTAAGGCCTCGCCTCTCATGCACGAGGTTGTGGGTTCAAATCCGGGCAAGTACCAATGTGACTTTTTCAATTCATATGTACTTTCTGAGTTTATCTTGGACATTACTGACATCGGTGAAGGAAAACATCGTGAGGAAACCTGGACTTGTAGTTAATATAAGTCTGAAATCACCAACCCGTTTTGAGCAAGCGTGGTGATCAATGCTCGTGCCTTCTCTGTGTGAGAAGAGGCCTTTGCCCTGCAGTGGGACAGTAACAGGCTGATATTATTATTATATTACATAGTGAAATTAATTTGAAAAGTTATCTCGAACGCGGATAAATAACTGAGAATCACGCAAAATCTATCAAGCTTTTTTTTTTTAAACCTTCACCATTTTAAAGATAATTTAATTATTGATCTAGTAGTATATTTACTATAATTTAGTATACGTCTTTTTTTAAACTACTTTTTGTTTTATGTCAATCTGCCTAGCCTTTTCCCAACTATGTTGGGGTCGGCTTCCAGCCTAACCGGATGCAGCTGAATACCAGTATTTTACATGGAGCGACTGCCTATCTGACCTCCACAATCCAGTAACTGGGTAATACGATACCCCTTGGTAAGACTGGTGTCAGACTTTCGGGCTTCTGACGACTCGTAACGACTGTCAAAGATCCACGAATGACAGCCGGGACCAACGGCTTAACGTGCTTTCCGAGGCACGGAGGAGTCTCGGTATGTAAAGATGGTCACCCATCCACTGACCAACCCCGGCAAGCGTAGCTTAACCTGATGGATCGACCAGTGCGGCTGTTGTTACTTAGCCACGAGCTCCTCGGTTTTATGTATTTTTAATAAATTAATAATGCGTTTAATTTGGGACAGCGCTCCTTGACGGGCGATTCCTATTACTGGCTGGACGTACGACGCGTTGCGTGAGCTCAGTAGGACAGAACACGCAAACTAACCACTCAAGGTCACTGGCATATATCTGCGTCTTAAGTCATGAGAATAGCTCGTGCTGTGATAACAATAAGTACGAGTATATTAGCTGGTCAGTAAGTAGGTACCAGCCGGTCGGGTCATTTTTCAAGGACGAGCAACCCTTGCCGAGGTCGGTTCGTGGATGGGTGACCATGTTATACCGAGATCCCTTCGTGTCTCGGAAAACATCTTTCACACTCGTTACGGGCGTCAGAAGCCCGAAAGTCTGACAACCAGTCTGATACCATGAGGTATCGTGTTACCCAGTAACTGGGTTGTGGAGGTCAGATAGGTGCGGACCTATCTGACCTCCGACTGCGGAGTCGCTCCATGTAAAATACTGGTATTTAGCTGCATCCGGTTAGACTGGAAGCCGACCCCAACATAGTTGTCTTAGGAATGACAACTACTAGCTAAAAGCCCTTTGAACATATAAATAACACTAATCTACCAGAAAAATATAAACTTATTTCAGGGCTCATCAGTATAACACCTGTTTGTAATGTCGGCTAGTAAAATACATAATTATTATCTGCCTGCCTTTACTCAACTATGTTAGGGTCAGCTTCCAATCTAACCGGATGCTGCTGTATAAAATAATTTAACACAGATCGACAGTTACCTGTAGGTATAAATATGTTATAAATTTTCATGTAAAAAAATCGTTTTTTAATTTGTTTCATGATTTTATCGTACCATAATATTGTCGGCTTGATTATGTATACCCATGCCAAATTACAGCTTTCTAGTAAAGAAGGAAAGAAAAAAGATATATTTAATTAACACAGACTAATAAGCACACAATTTAGCAGATAAATAAAAAATAAAAAAATAATGAAAAGTGTTAAGTGTAAGAAATTTGTCGAGGAGTGTGCCTCACGGCTGCGCAAAAAACGCCTATTTCAGCAAAAATGCCTGACGCTGGTTTTCAACTGGACCTGAGACTGTGTTGTGACGGATGTAAATCAGTTCAGTCAGTACTAAGAGTCTCTGAGCTAAGCCTCGGACAGACAGACATGGCGAAACTTTAAGGGTTCCTTGTTGACTACAGAACCCTTTTTTTTATGGTGGGATATTATCAAATAACTTCTCCCGCTCTGGCCGGAGCGGGAGGGCGTGTCAGACTCTTACTGACTAAAACCCACCCGTGTTCCTTCCGTTGCCTGTACGTTGCCAGGGGCCACGGTATCCCTTTCGGACTTTCCCGCGACCCCGGCAGGCATTGGTCCTAGCGGACCCCGTTAGTTATGCTGACATCTCTATGACGCGTGCGTGGGACACAACGCGCCGTCGACCCGGGCCTGGTCCTTATCGGATGGCGAGCTACCCATTGCTCACCGTCCGCAAGCCCGCGCCTACGGTGGCCGGGAATCGGCCTGCGATTCCCGACTCCCAGGTTGTCTCCTGCGGCAGCTAGGGGCGTGAGGGCGCGAAATTTGCCTCTCCCTCACGCGTTGTGCCTCCTCCTTCGCGAGCATTACTGCTTCGCAGAAGGAGGTGACGGCTTCCCACGCCCGTCGACTACGGAACCCTAAGAAACGTATCTTCACTAAAACTTCGTGCAGACTAGCGCGACGCGACACCGGTTATTTTATACCGTTAAGTTTTCTTAGAAATTGTATTGTTCGAGTCGCGTCTCGCCGTCGCGTCGCGCTGGTTTGCACGAGCCTTAAAGCAACAAGTACCTACATATAGTATTCAGAACATTTTTATTCTGGCGTCGCTAGTCAGTGCACGCAACAACACCGCATGCACCGCCCCGACCCGACACAGAATACGTAATGCAGGTGTAAGCCCACGTTCGCACGGACGTAAAAATAATGCGGCGGGATTTTATTGCGCACAGGATTTTCAACTCTCAGTGTTGAGTGTTGAGAATCCAAAAGAGTGCAACCTAGCGCGTCGAAAAAATACACTGTTTGGTTATCATCTCTTGGTGCTAAGAAGAGCGTTGAAAATCTAGTGTGCGAAAAACAATCGCCGCGGGAAAAAATCACCCATGCGATCGGGCTCAGTGTCGGCCAGCGTCTGTTCTAAAAGTATCGAATGAAAGTGTAAACAAACGCTGTTTAAGTTAAATTCTTTCGCAATCACTCACTATAAATGGAATTAGTAACACATTCATCTGGATTTAGAAAGCTTCAATTTTATTTATTAATTCACCACTTTATAACTACAAAATTGTAATTGAATAATTTTCTACGAAAATGAGGGCACAAAATTAATCTCATTATCGTCAAATAAAAAATTACTTTATGGTGATTTACTACAATTATAATTTCGGATTTATGTATTAAAATAATCGAATCACAGCACTTAATTTGTAAGTGGCCCTACAAATTGGCACCCACAGGCTCGTTTTCCGATCGATTTGTTGTCATTTTGCTCAGATGCTTTTGGAACAGACTTTAGTGCACTCTGCTTCTTTCAAAGTTAACTATTAACAATGTTATCATACAGGGTCAGAATTATAAACAAAACTACACAGACGTTAAATAAAAATGATTATCGATTTTAGAGTAGAAAATATTTTATGTGTCACGATTAAATATTGATCATGTTATAAAAATCCATAAAAATAGTTGTAGTAGTACCTAGTCGTTTTTTCCATAAAAAAATTGTAGGTAAACAAAAATAATAAAAGTTTAACATAAATGCACCTAGTAACAGCAATGTTATACGCGTAGGTGCAATAACAATATCCAAAATTGTCAACAAACAAAATTTCACACACCATTCTAAAAGAAAAACAATAAAAAATAAAAAAAACTTTTCTCTCAAAAACAAAATGCAAAAATAAAGCTTTTATTCGGCGTCGGCTACACGCAACAAGAGTGCACCAACTCAGAATGTATAATGCAGCCGTCGCTTTCGACTAGTGTGGCTACACCTTTATGCCGACGACAATACTGAGTAGGGTCTTAAGTGAATAATCGCTTTGTAGAAAATGGTTTTTGAGAGAAAATGGTAGAATGAGATGTAATTACGAGACGTGGTACGAATTTGATGGTTCATTTTGTAGGAATTTAGCTTTTTTGTTTTTTTTTGCCTGAGAGCTTGGATTTTTTGATAATAATTATTTAGCAACTTTAAAGCATTCATGTTTT
Source organism: Agrochola macilenta (assembly GCA_916701695.1). NCBI lineage: Eukaryota > Metazoa > Arthropoda > Insecta > Lepidoptera > Noctuidae > Agrochola > Agrochola macilenta. The sequence goes on from OU753578.1 coordinate 7,993,502, forward strand.
GAGATCTTCCCAATTTGCGTTAATAATAATAATAATAATAACCTTGTAGCCAGGATTATCCATCAGCAACTTGCTCTGAAATACAATCTTGTGGAATCGGAAGTGCCGTATTACAGGTATGTGCCCAACCCAGTTCTCGAAAATGGAAATATCACATTGTACTGGGATCGATCCATCATCACTGACAGGACTATTGTTGCGAATAAACCTGATATAGTGGTGGTGGATCGAGTAGAGCGGCGCACAATGATTATTGACATAACGGTCCCGCATGACGGGAACCTCGTGAAAGCTGAGAAAGATAAACAAATCAAATATCTTGACTTGGCTCACGAGGTTGTCGACATGTGGGATGTGGACTCAGCGATCATTGTGCCGATAGTCGTATCAGCCAATGGCTTAGTTGCCAAGAGCCTCGACCAACACCTAACGAGGCTCTCGTTGGGCAGCTGGATCAAGGGCTTGATTCAGAAAGCGGTACTGCTGGACACGGCTCGCATTGTCAGGAGGTTCCTCTCTCTGGAGCCCTGACCGCCGGTAGCTTGGACCCTGTTCCCGATACCGGTGGGCTACTATTTTTTATATTTTTAAATGTTTTTTTTAATGAATTTTATAAAAATATTTAAAAATGTACTTAATAAGTTTATAAATGAATAAATGAAAAAAATAATAATAATATTTATTGACATAAAAGTATGTTACATTTATATATGGAAACCCTGACTCCTGCGCTAGGTTGTGACCTGTGTTACAGGAATCAGTGTCTTCTCCCAGTAGTTTTACTTATATAATATGCAATAAAATTTAAACAATTTTAAATTATACAATATCTGCTTGAGGCGTGTGTGTGAGGGTGGGTGTGTGTACATGTGTGTGTATGTGTGAGCGTATGTGAGTGAGTGTGTGTGTGTATGTGGGGGTTTATGTTATTAATTTTTCAGTCTGTATGTAGTCTAATGCTTGTAGCCAGGTGTTTATTTTCTTTTTAATTTCATTTTTAGAGAATGGGTTAATCAGTAAGGCCTTGTTTATCTTATTATAGATATGCGTAGCAAGAAATAGATGTTGCCGTCTAGCTGAGGCAGTCCTACATTTGACGTATTTACAAACATTAGTGATTGTGCGTTTACTTTTGTAACTGTTGTTTATGGGTGTTATTAGGTGCTGCTTCAATGTGATATTGAGAAGATATAGCTGTCTCACTGTGAGCAATTTACAGTTTTGGTACAGAGTTATGGTCGGGAACCGATAAGGTTTGAAGGTCAGGACTTTGAGCAATGATCTTTGAGCTCTTTCGAGCTGGATCATAATTGTTTTACAGGCTCCTCCCCACACCGTGATACAGTAACCAATTATCGACTGGGCTAGAGAAAAATATATTGTGCGAAGAAGATTAACATCAGCTACATGTCGAAGTTTCTTAAAAATCCAAATAAGTTTCCTAACTCTAGAGGCAGTTAGTTCGACTTGGGCCCGCCAACTTAGTTTTTCATCCAATAATACACCTAAGTATTTTATATTTGTTTTTTGGGATATTGTAAGACATGAGCACTGGAGCCTATTTTCAGGGAAATTGCAAGAGTGTACCTTAAGGGTTACTGCTATAGGTTTGGTTTTGGCGAACCTGAACTGCAAGTATGAAGTTTTTGCAATGTTAAGGGTAAGTAAATTTTCTTCCAGCCAGTTACTGACTTTACAAAGTCCCAGCTCAGCCATATGCTGCGCCTCTTCCCAAGTCTCTCCATGAAATATAAGCGCGGTGTCATCAGCGTAGCTAAATATTCTACCCTTAATATGTTGTTGCTGACACAAATCATTTACATATATCAGGAAGAGGCTCGGGGATAGGGCACTACCTTGCGGCACACCACAGGTGACGTTGGCTTCGCTACTGATGATTCCACCTATCTTTACCCTTTGTGTCCGATCACTCAAAAAATCACTAAATATACTGAGAGCTTCTCCCCGAATTCCTATGTGGTCTAGTTTCGTCACAAGAGTGGAAATAGAGACGGTGTCAAATGCCTTCGCGAGGTCGAGAAACACTCCTATACATTTCTGTTTAGCATCAACCTTCTCAGCAACGTGATCAACGAGTTGATCAACTGCCTCTTCTGTGCTTTTCCCAGACCGAAAACCGAATTGACATTCAGATAGGATTTAGTTTTTTTCTAAATAACTAATGAGTCTAGTATTCAAAAGCTTTTCTAGTATTTTTGACAGCGCCGGTAAAACTGATATTGGTCTGTAGTTTTTAACTTCATCCCGATTCCCGCTCTTGTGAACTGGCGTGATAAGAGATTTTTTAAAGACTCGGGGAAAAACTCCCTGATCAAAACAAATCCCAATGAGTTTTGTGATCGGGGGAATAAAAATTGCCTTGCCAGTTTTAAGTAGTTTTGCCGAGATAGTGTCCCATCCTGTGGCGCAGTCTGTTTTTAGATTGTTAACTACAGCTTCGACTTCTGTCTCATCAGGGGATAGTAGAACAATAGAATTTAGTGCTGGCGGTGAGTTAAAATTATATGATCCAGGTTGGGATCTTCGGTTTTGTCTAATAGTATCTGCAAGTTGTTTGCCTATATCAGCAAAATACTCATTTATGGTCTCAATTTCTTTCGATGCACCCTTTGTAGCAGGTAATAGCTCCATCGCGACTGTTTTTTTTTCCACTTGGTTAGTAATGGATTTCACTATGCTCCATGTTTCTTTGCTGTTTTGTGAGGATTTTAGAGCAGATTTTTCATGATTTATTCTTAACTTTCTAAAGTAGTAAATTGCAGTAGTTGCGGTATCTTTTATAAGAAATCTCCATAATGGTATTTTTTGGGTTTTTTAAAACGTCTTTATGAAGATTATCCCTGTGTCTAATGCACCGTAATAGGCCTGGAGTTAGCCACGGTTTTATAATTAACTTACGGTTGGTCACAGTGATAACTTTTGTGTTTAGTGAGATTGCATTCATCAAACAATCTAATTAATTCCAGTTCAACATAATATTTATGCCACAAAATAAGTTCTCAGTACAGTACCTACTAACACTGCACCGAGAATCGCTACGGGTTTATTATTTTGACGCGAATAGTGAATAACGAGCTAAAAATTCAAATAAAACATTATGTATCAGCATTGGCGCATAACAAAATCGAATTTCTGTAAAAAATTGCACAGATTCCGATTCCTTTTACTCATCCTTCTGATGTTCCCTAATCGCCTGTTATGATACCAACATAAAAAAGATGAAATCGTTTATTCAGTATTCAATTCGCATAAACGATACGGTGATCCCCTGCCGCTTCCATTTCCAACTGAATGATAATCAACTTCACCTTTCTTCATTTTTTTCAGATCCACCATTAAACGTTCTACATTCAAATAACCGTAACTCATTTTCCTGGTAACCTCCTTACCTTTTAATATTTTTGAATACAGAATATACGCGTACAGCATTATTCATGTAATCCGTCAGGGTATCGTACAATCGGACAGTCGGCGAGAGTGGTACGGACAAAGACGCTACGAAATGGAATTTTCAAGTAGAAGCACTTGTGAGCGCGAATGTACCGCAGCAGATGGATTACTGTGAAATTGTTGTAAGATGTTACAACAAAAATTGTTAAATAGTCGGTTTAAAGTAGGGTTATGATGTAGGATGAGTGGATGATTTGAGTGTAGGATAGGACATTTTAGGTAGATAGATGAGTCATTTATTTACAACAGACAAAAGCACAGTCATAACAAATTAAGCACATCAATACAAATAAATCGATTTGAAGTGTCTGTTTGTGTTGTCAAAATAACAATTTTTACTAAATGCAGTTTAAACAGTAATTATAAAAAAAAATTGAAGTGAAAACTTCTTTAGTTTGGGTGAACAAAAATCATGGAACTCGCCTCATCGTCACCGAACGCTTTCCGTGCTCGTAAATGTATACTGTGTATATATGTACATAGATATACAATTCACAAGTTACTTAGTTTTCACTTCTATCGGCAGTCCCCAAAGCTTTTTAACTTTTTGTCTGTTTTTCTGTCAGTTTGTTCCGGTTAATCTCCGAATCGACGGGACTTTCATTGGCAGATAACTGATGCTATAAGGAGTAACTCAGGCTACTTTTATTTTAGAATAAGATACATGGCAACGCGGACAAAGCCACGGGCAGCAGCTAGTATAGACATGATGAATATAAAGAAAATACAGAAAATACAAAATGGATATTTACAAATAAGTGAAATTATATTAAAATTTAAAAAACCCCCAACAATAACGTTTCCTTATTTCTCTTTCCTACTCCATCACCAGACCCTGTTCATCATCTATATATAACCTGTTCATTGAGACCATTCCAATGAGCCCAAACACGATACCTGTGCTGTAAGTTGGTAAGCAAGTTGGGTATACTGCAAATTCCAGGTGATGCTGCAGCATCAGTTCAAGGTAACTATGTTCTTCTAATATCATTGAAGTAACAGAATACCAAATTTCAAATCGATCAGACCTGTGGAAGATGCTCACATCCATTCATCAACTAGAAAATACAGTCAACGCTTGAGATTTGCATGCCTCAAGGCGTAATATGGTTGAACTATGCCTTTTTTGTAATTACCCATAGTAGCAAATAAATTATTTTGAATTTGAATTTGAATTAAAAGATCTGATAATCTTCAAACGGTTGAATCGATTTTAATAAAACATGTCTTAGAACCATCGCTAGAAAACCTGCTTTCAAATAAAAAAAAACGCATTCAAATCTGTGCTACAGTGCCACAGACATACGCACACACATAGCGGTCAAACTTATAACACCCCTCTTTTTGCGTAGTGGGTTAAAAAAACTTGATTCGCTATTAATATCGATATTATTATATTTATTCATTCCTTTGATGCTATAAAAAAATGTCCTTGTTTCAGATAAAAGTTTTCTTGAATCTGCGTCATTTGATGTTATTCCAACGATGTATCCTAGTATAAAACCATCTTCGACTCGTGTGTAAGTTAAAAGGCTCAGCTGGTGCGGAAATCTATTTCTGCACAAACTCTTTCAAAACGGTGTTTAAAGTAGAGTTTTGTATAAATTGTTAACAGTAACAAATCGTAGGGGGCAAAACAGCAAAGCTTGTGGTGCGATAATTTCATTTTGCGAATGATTGTTCTACTTGCGGGGGTGTTGGGGTACTAAATTAGCGTTTTCTATTTAATCGTCGCTGGAATTCACGTAGTTCGAACTTTTTTTTCGGTGAACTTGAACGAGTGGTCGCGCCGACAGAGCATGCCGATTTTTCGAAAAAAAAGTGACATATGCACGCCACCGATCGCATATTCTTTTGACGATCGCCTTTATAAAGGACGCGGCCTAAGACAGTGACTAAAAATAAAACCATGTCAATCTACTGAAATTATTTATTTATTTAAGGATTACCAACGAGATATAAACATTACAATTTTATCTTCCACAATATTAATACTTGTAAAGTATACATTATCCCGTAATGCACACTCAATTACCAAAGCTACACGTTATCGAATACACATGTCATGTTCTGAATACATAAACTCCGGCCGCCGAAAGAATGCGTTCCTGACACCTCTCAGTTGAACTTGATTAGGAACAAATAAAGTATAAATTCGTAAAATACGTGTTCTTCTAAACTCAACTGACAGGTGTCAGGAACGAATTCTCTCGGCCCCCGAATATAATTAAATAAGGAACACATAAAAATAAACACATGCTATTATAATCCTTTATTATTAAATGAGCAATATTTGTTTAAATATATATTTGTAATCTCGTTCTCGAAAACGGCTCCAACGATTTCGATGAAAGTATATAATATAAGAATTTACCGAGGTGAAAAATCGATCTAGCTAGGTCTTATAACTGGGAAAATTCATTTTCTCTGTATTTTTACCCGAACAGAGCTCGGTCGCCTAAAGTTTACAGCAAGATAGCTACCTTAGATAGAACAATGTCATGGCAGCATGGACTTAGTAAGTACATACTATCACGGCAGCATGGAATTAGTATGAACTATCCTATTCTATTAAATGAGCATTCTCCTTTACACCGGAGCAGAGCTCGGTCGACCAGGTACTAAAATATTAAACGGACATGAATACAATACAATACTTGTGAGATTAGGTTGATATTGGCCTCTGGCTGAATATCACTGCGTTCCGTACACTCATTCTCAGTCACTCACAATAATGACATTCAATTCTGATAGTCAATCGAAAAGTTTGCCCGCCGTTCTTATCCGGGTTTTATGATTAGATGTCAATCGTTTCATATCAAATTAAAAGATTGATTCTCAAATTATTTTGTAGTAGAGGGTATTTATATACCTGTGCAGGATGAAAACAGTCTTAAACAAAACCACATATCGAAGCATTTCCTTTAATGAAAACTAGGTAGGTATGTTAAATGATATCGCATGTCAAGTCTAAGGACCAACTTAAAAGAGTTCTCTAAAACATTATCTATATTTGTGTCCATAGCTTTGTCTGCAACAAACATCACGTTTGCTCTAATGCCTTTTTGTATAATGTGAGATTACTTATCTCGACTGTAGGTATACTCGTATTATTTTATTGTTTACTTTGCTTATTTAAGTTTTTACAAAATATTTTTTGAAATAAAAAAATTGTGATTCATTGCTAGACGACAACAACTGCCAAAAAACTGTTAAACAGTTTGGCAGACTTTATGTATGATATTGTTAATACAAATTTTGAATAAATAAAAATAAATTTACCGCCATGTAAAGAGATACTATTGTTTGTTTGTAATTCCACTCCCAACTCCCAACTCACTCCCACTCAACTCTCTGATGGATGAAGGACTGAATGTAAATCAAAGTTTAACTGCAAACCCCTTTTTTACTAAACCAAGGGGCGGGTAAGCTAGTTTCTCATATTTATTACGATGTTTTATATGAGTAGGGTTGTTTAGCGTGATAGTTTGTAAACTATGATTTATTAAGAGAGAATTAGAAGTAAAAACACCAATTAATTGTATGGTTGTAAACAAACAGTGGTATGTAGATACGAGTTTAGACCTGCAACTAATTCCACAATAAAAATCATTGAAATTATTTCATTAGGTACAATTTCAGTATCGCAATAAATAAACAAATAAATAAAAATAATAAAATGTCGGTGTCGTATGATATCCGGTCGGAACGAAGTTCAAAGATACACAACACTGTTTTAGTAACACAGTATATAAATAATAAGCAATGTCTCATACTTATCTTATATCTAATCATTTAGCAAGTGTTATTGACAATTCTGGAACTGGAAACTGTCGAAACCAAAAAAGTCGTTTTGAAGGCATAGCGTAAATGCAATCTTTACTTGTTTACTAACATTATACTCTATACCAGGGGTTGGCAAGTAATTTTAAGTGGGGTCCGGATACTGTTGAAATTCTTTATCGAAGTCCAGAAACAAAATACTGATAATACTTTCTAGTCTGTTGAATTTTTTGTTTTTATTTTGAATAATTTAAATACAAGATAATTATTATAAAACACAAAAGGCCAGTTTTTTATAGTTTGGTCCACGCGGGGAACAGCTACCTTATGCAACGAGTGTCTTCAAGGTGGCGCCCGTTAATCTCGAACGGTATTTGTTTTTCAAAAAATTCAATATTGTAAAAGGTGATTAGTTATTTAACAATATTTGGCGGTCCAAGTTCCTCCCTTTCGCCGTCCGGATATGGGCCGCAGTCCGCCTGTGGCCGACCGTTACATAGAGTAACGGTCGGCCACAGGCGGACTAATATTATACTCTATACTAATATAATACTCTATACTAATATTATACTCTATACTCATTGATATACTATATATCAATGTCTATACTAATATAATACTCTATACTAATATTATATTCTATACTAATATTATACTCTTTAGTAATATTATAAAGAGGTAATATTTGTGTGTTTGTTTGTATGTAATCTCCGGAACTACCAGACGGATTTGAAAAAATATTTTTGCATTGCATAGCCCAATTTTTGAGGAAGGTTATAGGCACGCGGATGAAGTAGCGGGCAGAAGCTAGTACGCTATAAACGTTATTATAGCCGCTTTTCTTATGGCCACACAAGTAGGCCCAGATAGCGTACGTTGCGTAATGCGACAGAGGAAATTAAAGCAACGCTACGTTGTTTACTTTTATTACTTCACGGGAATTTGAAGTAGGCGACGACGAGGGATGTGGATAAGATTTGTTTAAACCGTGCTCAAACCGCACAAGAGATTGGAGGACAAATATGGATACCTATCTTCCTTTTCATAAGCTTCTAGAAAAATTTGAAGCTACCTTTAATAAATATTTTTTCTTGTAGGTAATTATTATAAATACAGTATATAGCCTAGTGAGGCCCAGCCAGTGATAGCTTAGACTATGAGGGGCTTGTGGCTAAGTAATAACAGCCGCACGGGTCGATCGATCAGGTTAAGCTACGCTTGCCGCGGTTGGTCCGTGGATGGGTGACCCTTCCATGCCTCGGACAGCATGTTAAGCCGTTGGTCCCGGATGTCATATGTAGATCTTTGGCAGTCGTTACCGGTAGTTAGAAGCCCAAAAGTCTGACAACCAGTCTTACCAAGAGGTATCGTGTAACTGGTAACCTAGTAACCTAGTGTTACCTAGTAACTGGGTTGTGAAGGTCAGATAGGCAGTCGCTCCATGTAAAATTCTGATATTCAGCTGCATCCGGTTAGACTGGGAGCCGACCCCAACATAGTAGGGAAAAGGCTAGACAGATGATGACAGTGATAGCCTAGTGGTGTGACCGTCGGACTGCAGGTCTCGAGTTCGAACCCAAGGCAACCACTTCTGACTTTTCGGATTCATGTGCGTTTCGTGTCTGTCTGTATGACCGCGTTGCTCTTTTTAACTACGCAACGGATTTTTATGCAGTTTTATTTATTTATATATACTTTATTGTACACCAGATTATACATTACATAAAGAAAAAGTAACACACTACAAAATATACAATGGGCGGCCTTATCGCTTACTGCGATCTCTTCCAGGCAACCTTGGCAACCAGTTTTAACCATCATTTAGAAAATGTATTCCGTTTATGTGTATAATACATAAATATTAAACATATATACAATAAAGAAATATCGATGTTTTGTCAAGTCATAAAACTGGCCAAGTGGGAGTTGGAATCCATAACACCTCCGTAATACCGTACAAAATTTTGCAAAAAATTCTTAAAATAACACATTTCTTGAATGGGGAGTTTATTGAGAGAGATGGTTTTATTCTTATTTTTTGTTAGTATAGCGGCAATAGAAATACACAATCTGTGAAAATTTCAACTGTCCACCTTTTTTTACCGTTCATGAGATAGAGCCCGCTGACAGACAAACGGACAGCGGAGGCTTAGTAATAGGGTTCCGTTTGACACGTTTCGGGTACAAACCCTAAAAACTGTGCGAAACAGAGGGCGGGTCGTTTGTTCCGAAATAATTTGAAACTATACTAGATCATCATCTTACTTATTTGGCAGAACACTCTACCAGCCCCAGCTTATCTCGAAAATGTGTGACAAATGAGTCCATATAATCTCCTCACGTCTCGGTCTAAGCTTGTAGGCTGATCTCGCATCCGGTTATACCAATTTGTCATAGCACTCAACTACGGCGTAAAGTAATTATGTGTTACAACTGTTCAGGCTTTGGGCTCTGGACCTTTTCCTTGTAGCCGGGACTGCAAAGATGGGTTTAGTGATGGAACCTTTATATAAGTAGAACTAGCTGCGCCCCAAGTTTCACCCGCATATGTCTCGATCCCGTGGGAATATCGAGATGAAAGGTATCCTATATCCTTTTCCAGGTCATGGCCTATCCATGTGCAAAATTTCATCCAAATCCGTTCAGCCGTTTTAGCGTGAATGTAACACATTCATTACATAAATGCGCCATGTTAATTGTTAGGTAACCTGATGTCAATCAAAACGTCATATAGATAGATGGTTTACTGACAGCTGCGCGCATAGATTACTCTTAGCCGGCGTCGCGCGAGTCGATGTCATAACACAGATCAAATAATTATGCCCACCTCACCTCATATTACATACACAAAACGCACACTAAGTTATATTTAATCTAATCTAATCTAATTTTTAATATTGTAATTAATTATAAATAGTAAACAGTGGCATTTCTTGTGTACATTAAGTAAATTTAAGTTACGGAAGAGGGGAGTGTCCTAGTACAGGCATTTACTTGCTTAAAGGGACACTTCTATAACTAGTATGTAGTACAAGCTTGTTAAAGAAAATAAACTATTTGTATATTTAGGTACCATCGCGGACACTGGCGCCTGACCTCTTTTCGACCTTATTAATTAGGCAATAAGGTCGAAAAGTGGTCAGGCGTGCGATCGTACTTACTTACCTAAATGTAATAGGCTTTCTTGATAATTAAAACAAACATGATGTATAAGCATATATGGCTGTTGCCTATCCTCTTAAGGCACAGTCAGCCGTTCTGCTAACTTACACTTATGCATTAGCCAACAAAAAATAATAATTGCAGAATAAGCTAGAGCAGAAAAGAAGTGATCCTATAAACAAGTAGCATAAAAATCGTTTACATTTATTCAAAAAAAATGATGAGTAATGATTATATTTATTTATTCTCTCACACAAAATTAACCATCCATCCACGAGGCCCCAACAATGCCAGTTATTCTCTTTATTATTGGGATCACGGTATAAGATTCCAGAGATCTTTGACTACCCAGATTGTGGTCACAGGATAGCTTTATTAGCAGCCAGATGTTTCCAGAATGTAGACCCGGGTTCTATTGCTAAACCGCGGGCCTACGGTCGAAGGGGTGCGTTCGGAATTCTTATGAACCATTCTGAGATAATAGTCGGTTTTTTGGGGCATTTAAACGGTTTATTCAATGGTTTGTTGTTTTAGGTTTTATTGGTATTAAATACAGAGTATAGCCACATTGAATTGAGTTAAATTCGATTCAGAGGAAAATAATACCTACTTAATAAGAATTTTTTACAAAAAAATATTTAAAAAAATTATATTAAAAAGTTTTCTTCTACTGGATCATCAATCAATGTCATTCTAATACAAATTTTAAATTTAATCGCTTTTCGTGTCTTTCTGTGTAGTGGTCGCTTTGTCCTTCTAAATTACCCAACGGATTTTGTTGCCGTTTTTAACATCATTTAGAGAATGTATTCCAGAAGGTTTATACATAAATATTAAACTTACTATTATAAAAAATGTTGGATGTTTTTTCAAATCATAAAACACGTGCGAAGGCTGTCGCTAGTACATAATATTACTATAAAAAAGTCACTTCGTGGCAGTCTGTGCGACCGCTTAGGTCCTCTTAACTACACAAATGGATGGAGATGCGGTTTTCTGCGTCACAATAAAAATATAAAAACGCCTTCAGAGCGCTGATGGGGTTGCCGCGACACTGTAGTGCGTCGGGCATGTTTGCCGATGCTAACGACGACTGCTTCTGTGTAACGACGTGTAAGTGGAGCGCGTTTCTGGTGCGCAGGGTACGTGGCAGCCTCAACAGCGTGCTGATGATGATAGCTGAGAGGCTCGATTGTCCATACATACGACGCTGCAGTAGCTTACACGTGCTGTTGGGCAGTAGAGACCCCACGGACCCTATCTCCCGGGAGAAGTCTTGTTCCTCATTTTTGGCTTGCCTCTATTGGCCAGCTGGAGTGGAGATTCGCAAGAGCAAACGTGGTCGGAGGAAGGAAGTATTCCAGTACGATGCTGGTAGATATCTTTACCATACTTCCAGGATTGTCCTAATAGCCTTGGCCTTGGCCTTGGAATACCTCTCCACTCCTCAACCACCTTAGGACATGTTGCCTCCTTGTCGCTACGTCACTAGGTGCTATCAACCGTTTCCAGCCCATTATTGAGTGTGCAAGTCACCCCTGCCATTTTATCCGTTCATATTATATTTCATTGGTCAGGCAGGGGGTTTACTATAGTCCAATATGTTTTGTTTCCGTGTTCTGCAATAGTCCTGCACCAACCGGGGGTTGTCCTTGGGTGCACTTGTGCATACAGGGATAATCGTCGGTTGGTGCCTCTTCATCACTTTAAATTGTCTAAGGGGCCTCTGCGAGTTGGTTTCGGCCCCTTGTACGCCTTTTAAAAGTCCGGGACTCCAGGGTTCCGAGACATGTCAAAGATAAAAAAAATAAAAAAAATAAACATTTATTCCGAAAGGTTCTGTGTATAATCATCATCATGTTCATTATTTCAGCCGAAAGACGTCCACTGCTGGACAAAAGCCTCCCCTATCACATCGCTACTTCAACTGGTTCTGTGCTTCCTAGATCCAGCGGATTCCTCCGGCCTTCACAAAGTCATCGGTACACTTTGTGAGAGGCCTTCCAACGCTACGTCTTCCTGTACGCGGTCGCCACTCCAGAACCTTTCGGCCCCATCGGCCATCTGTTCTGCGAGCAATGTGCCCTGTCCACTGCCACATAAGTATGGCTGTGTATGTGTCAAAAAAATCATTTTGCCTGGCTTTTTCCCAACTGTGTTGGGGTCGGCTTCCAGTCTAACTGGATGCAGCCGAATACCGTATTTTATATGGAGCGACTGCCTCTCTGACTCCATAACCCAGTAACTGGGTAATACGATACCCCTTGGTAAGACTGGTTGTCAGATTTTCGGGCTTCTGACGACCCGTAATGACTGTGAAAATTTCACGAATGACAGCCGGTACCAACGGCTTAACGTGCTTTCCGAGGCACGGAGGAGTCTCGGTATGTTAAGATGGTCACCCATCCACAGACCAACTCCGGCAAGCGTAGCTTAACCTGATGGATCGAACCGTGTGACTGTTATTACTTAGCCACGAACTCCTCCTCCTCTGACTGTGAATAAAAAGACAAATGCACCCCAAAAGAATCGAAAAAGATATGAACATTGTTGATACCCCTATCCAACCCTTTGCGGATTGGAAGCGTAATGTTATTTAAAACACAAACCGTCCCAGATATAGCTCTATTTACATAACAAAGTAACAAAAGTCAACGTTTAAACTTTAAATGTAACCATTACAGTTAACAGAAGCTCTAACGTTAACGATAGTTACAATGTCCTGGCATAGTTCACTTTATTATTGCTTAATTGCTGTGTTGTTACTTAGATATAACTTGGGTTTCTTTGTAGTTTAGTTTTGGGTATACTGGGTAAGTTTTAACTGTGTCAGGAAAAGTAATTAGTAGAATTCTAGACTGTCATAATGGTAAGTTTAAGTAATTGCTATTTGTTTTGGAAAAGTCTACTGGTACTTTTTTTTTCACCACAACGTTGAAGCTCTTGGCCTTCATCTCATCAGGCCAAATGTGGAAGCTAACTCTTGTGCAAAATATCTTCTTCTAGACCCCGCGATTTAGACTATGCTTTGTCTGTCATTGAATTAATATAATACCATCCTTATACTATCTCACTGCAGGGCAAAGGCCTCTTCTCATACAGAGAAGGCACCAGCATTGATCACCACGCTTGCTCATACGGGTTGGTGATTTCAGACTTATATTTTTTTCACATAATGGTAAGTGATGATCAGGCCGAAAGTGAAAGCGAGCTTCACCCGGAATCGTCAACCACAGAGGAGCTGGCTACCTTACCTCTAATCGCCGAAACACAACAATGCTGTTAACATTGTTGTTATGGCGACAGACTTAGATAAGATGGTGGTAGCTAGCCAGGCGGACTAAGAACAAGCCGTATCATATCGTGGATATCGCTAAATAAATTCCAATATTTCAATACAACATTCCATTAAAACAACACTTCAATGTTTTCAAACAAGGTTTTTTTTCAAACTACCCAAGCTTTTGCCAAACAAAATCGCATAAAAATCTGGCCTAAACCCTAACATATTTCAGCCAGTCAATCATTCCGGCAATATGAATATTGTCGCCAGTGTGTAGACCGCTTTAGGCATTTGTCCCACCTGACGAGGAAGCGACTAGCTATCAACAATATTCTCGCTCAAGAAACGTACAAAAGATTGTAAATCCTGTGTAAGTATAACAAATACATGTATTAATAGTTAATCGCTGACAGTTCACACCGCGAGTAATCGTTTGTTACAGCGACAAATAGCTATCAAAAGTGCTCAGCGACACTTGCTTGACGGGCGGTACAATACGTGCTACTAAATATGAGACTTGACATACCACTTTGTTTGACTTGCGCAGTAGACAATTTATCTCTCTGTCTTTAGCGGTATAAGGTCTAAAGAGCCCGGGAGGCGCGATCAAGTCTCATCTTTCGTGGCGTGTATTTTACACTCGCTGAGAGTCTTACACTTGGTACAGTCACGAACAATAATATGTTTACACTTAGCAACTTTCAAAAGTGATTTTCTCCTACTGTTTTCATTGTAATTGTATGTTGTAACGAACATAGTATTTTGGAACCCACACTATTATGAAATAGGTCTTATCTCAAAGTTGTAGTCGTTATTCCATGTGAAATTCCGCTTTTCAATTTTGCTAAGTGGATACATATTAGCGCTCGTGATGCATACCAGTGAATATCGTTAGCCTACAGCACTCCAATGCTGGACATAGGCCTCTCAGCACGCCATTCATCTCTATTCTCGGCAACTCTCACCCAGCTGCTACCAGCCACCCTGCGGAGATCATCGCTCGACGTAGCCTGAGGGCGTCCTATCTTAGTTCTACTCTCTTCTAGTTTATCGCCGGCGGTGGGACTGGTGCCTTATGTTATGTTTTTAAAACATTTTCATAGGCGTTAGGGCCTCTACACCCGGCCGATAGGCCTCCGACACGACATCCGAAACAAATGTTATGCGCATACATTATTATGTACTGATAGGCTTGAGGGCGGTAAAATGGCGCTATGAATATGTTGTTGGGTTATATTAGGTTAAAAGTGAAGTGTTGTTGTGGCTACTGATACTGTTCGGTTTTATTTAGGGACGTTTTAATTAATACTTCAGTGTTGCTTGTTGAATATTATTTAATGTTCTTGTTATCATTGTTTATGAGCCTTTTCGTCGGCAAATATAAAGTGTAGTCTTCAGTCTCGTATTTGACGTTTTGTTTATATTTTGTAAGTCCGGTTTACAGTCGACAAAGGCCTCTTCCAACCTTGTCCATTCTTGTCTCTGTCGGTCACTCTGCCCTATATTGTTCCTGCGACCTATGTGATATCATCATCCTACCATTTATGTGGGTGGTATCTCCACTTTAAATGCTGTTGTACATAATAAATTATCCGTTTTTCCTGCACTTTTTGTTTCTATTTAATAGCCTTATGGTAACGGCCCAAATCAAAGAAAAACAAAGGTCTATATAAACTACATACATTTTAAGAAAACGTCTTCCGTACTCACTTATTAATCATCACTTCTGCACACAAAATAACCTCCTCCTCTTCTTATTCTCCTAGCGGATCTTCTGCAGTATTTTACCGCCGACAAACCCATGTCAATAGGCCTCCAATCATGACTACGGTGGTAACAACAAAACTTCGTTGCGGCTATCGTCGGTCAGTCGCGCGTTGCGGGTGTATCGCCGGCTTTATTGCGGTAAACAGATACGCACCTGCTGTATGGTGTGTCGAGTATGTTGTGGTGAAGAGGGGTTAACAATAATAAAAATACTGTAAACACTAATTAAAGTTTAACTGTAAACTTGACCATCCTACAGTCATCATCTTCCTGTCATTGTTGCTACGTGGGGTTAGCGCAACCCCAAGTAGCTCTCCCAGGTCAACCGTCACGCTTGGGCACGCCACAATTGCGGCGGTAATTCCCCTCTTTGAGGAGTGGCTAGAGAGGCGCCACGGCGTCCTCACCTTCCGCCTGACGCAGGTCCTCACCGGACACGGTTGTTTTGGGAGGTTCCTGTTCAGGATAAAGCGGGAGGAAACGCCCGGGTGTTACCATTGTGTGGATCGCCCGGAGGACACGGTGGAGCATACGGTGGAGGTCTGCCCGGCTTGGGTGGGGCACCGCCGTGTCCTCACGGAGGCGATCGGCAGCGGCGATCTCTCGCGGCCGGCCCTGGTTCAGGCCATGGTCCGGAGCGAGAGTGCATGGGAAGCCGTCACTTCCTTCTGCGAAGCAGTAATGCTCGCGAAGGAGGAGGCGGAGCGCGTGAGGGAATTGCAAGATGCGCGCCCTCGCGCCCCTAGTCGCCGCAGGAGACGCCCCGGGCGTCGGCAGTCGCGAGCCGACTTCCAGCCACCGTAGGCGCGGGCTTGCGGACGGTGGGCAATGGGTAGCTCGCCGTCCGATTAGGACCAGGCCCGGGTCGACGGCGCGTTGTGTTCCACGCGCGCCTCAAAGAGATGTCAGCACCAACAGACGGGGTCCGTAAGGGCCAATGCCTGCCAGGGTTGTCCGAAAGGGATATCGCGGCCCCGGCACACAGGCAACGGAAGGAACACGGGTGGGTTTTAAAAGTCTGACACTCCCTCTCGCTCCGCCCAGAGCGGGAGGAGTCATTTGATGATTTCCCACCCAAAAAAAAAAAAAAAAGGTCAACCGTCACGCTCATTCCTCACACAATCCATCTTCCAGATCACCATCCACCACACATCCACAGACCATCCTACAGAGTGCGACGAAAAAGAAAAGAAATAACATAATATCACTAAAATATTTTAATGTGAACGCCACGAGAAACGAGATTTTTGTAGAAGTATTTGCTTTCGATTATTTAAAAGTTCAATGAGTACATGAGTTACAGGTTTCAGACGAGACTAGAGTACTTATATCTGTTGTAGAGTACTAGTTACCTCACAACAATCAAACAACAACAACAATCTGTCTAGCCTTTTCCCAACAATGTTGGGGACAACTTCTAGTCTAACCGGATGGAGCTGATACCAGTATTTTACATGGAGCGACTACCTATCTGACCTCCACTACTGTGTAACACGATACCCCTTGGTAAGACTAGTTTTCAGACTTTCGGGCTTCTGACGACCCGTAAAAACTGTCACAGATCATGAATAACAGCCGGGACCAACGGCTTAACGTGCTTTCCGAGGCACAGAGGAGTTTCGGTATGTAAAGATGGTCACCCATCCACGGAACAACCCTGGCAAGCGTAGCTTAACCTGATTGATCGACCTGTACGACAGTTATTACTTAGCCACGAGCTCCTGAAGAATAGAAAAGAATAGATTTGTTATTTGTAACAAAATAATAAAAAATAATATAGAATGTTTTACCTCATGCATGAAAAACATAAATATAAGCAAAGGCTTTAGATTTCCAATTAATGCAGGTCTCCGTACTAGACACGTACAGTCAGCATCAAAAGTTGATGTTCACATTTAGATTTTCAAAATCGCTGTACACCGTATTCACTATTAGCACTTCACTATACAGCGATTTTGAAAATCTAAATGTGATCAACAACTTTTGATGCTGACTGTACCTATCCCTCTGGTTAAAGGCTTGTGCAGACCAGCGCAACACGAACAATACAATTTCTAAGAAGAATACAATAACCGGTGTCGCGTCGCGCGACAAGTCGCGCTGGTCTGCACAAGCCTTAATACAGGCGTTATTATAAATTTCACGATACTACAGGTTTCGTAAATAACCTCAACTTCCATGCCGTAAAAAGAGTCGAGCATCGCGCATTGTGTTGCCAGCCTATTGTGTTTTTAATCTCAAAATATGCACGCAGACAAATAATTGAGGATTAATGGTAGATGAAGAGTTATGGGTTAAGGGGGTGAATCGGGGCGAGTCAGGGGGTAGTACAAAGGATGAGTGCGAATATAATGGGGCTTTGTGATAAGTGTGATGGTTTTAGACATTGTTTTAAAATTACCTGTTGGTTGGATTTTGATGATACACGAGCAGCAATTTGTTTGAGAAACTTAGTAACGATGTACAAGTTGGTTCTACGAGTGTTAATACATACAAATACATTTTTGTAAAAAATATTTAATAAAAATAACAAATTATTTTTCTAGTTTTTGTTGTGGTACCTACCCCACACAAAGTCGAATACCACTACCTGCTATGTAAATAACAGTGACAGGAAGTTATCATCTTATCATCCACATATACTAAGTGGGAAAAATACGTATTATTGAAGCTTACTCAAAAACTATTCAAGCAAAGTTAATAAAATTGATATGGAACCAACTTGGAAGCACACCCTTTCATACAATTTTTTTTTTTTATCAGTCCTCAATTGACGGAGAAACCGGCGGACATACGTAAAATAATAAAACATACGCAATGAACATAGAACCTCCTGCTTTTTGCAAGTCAGTTAAAAATAGATACGTCTGGGTACCTCTGGACAGCTAGCTCTGCTTCCGGAACTACTGACGGGCAATGACCGTTTTAAGAAGAAGCAAAATATATTACTAGCTGTTGGCCGCGACTTCGTCTCCGATCCAGAATGTAAAGTAGCCTATGTCCGTACCCAGGTCACGATCTATCTGTTCGCCACATTTCATCGAAATCCGTTCACCCGTTTTAGCGTGAAAGCGTAATAAACAGACTAACTGACTTTTGCATTTAAAATATTACCTAATTAGGAAGGTAGCATACTCAGTTTAAAAAAATTGGCACTCTAAGACCGTTGTCCTAATTGACTACGATCGTACGAGCAAACGATGCGATTTCGTCGCACGACGAGATTAAACACACACATTTCTTTAAAGTGTCCTAATTGAAGCCAGCAAGTCATCGCGTGAGCACAGGAAATGCTTAATAACAAATTGCACGATCCCACGATCAAACTCATCGTGCGATCGTGCAATCAAAGCACACAAAAATGTGTTTTGAGTGTCCTAATTGGTCACGCGTCATCGCGCGAGCACAGCAATGCGGCCCATCTTGCGATGGGCATCGCGCGAGCTATTAGGACACCTGTTGAACCATCGCACGATCATTTTCATCGTGCGACAAAATCGCATCGTTTACTCGTACGATCGTTAACCAATTAGGACGACGCCTTAAAATTACTTAGGTAAAAGTAAAAACAAACAATGATACAAGCACCGTGGTAATTTTACTTCGCTGTAATTCTCAAGTATAATATTATTAAACAGAGTAGTAATCTTTTCTCACATTTGAGACTATCGCGCGAAAAGAAACGTCAATAAAACTTCAGATAGCAGCTCATAAAATTAGAATCAAGACTTAACAGGTAAGCTCGTTTGATTCTCAATTAATAATAGGTCAAATTCAAAACTCAAACTCAAAGCATTTATTTTAAATAAACCAATTACAGGCACTTTTGAATTGTCAAGGGGTCGGTCAGTCAGAAAGATGAAGCTAGTTGCCCGTTCCAAAGCGTAGTAGATACCTATGGAGAAGAACGGGCAAGAAACTCCACGGACTTTTAAATCAAAATAAGGTTACAAAATATTGGTAACATCATTCATGTAAAAACGATGCAGAACATTAAAAGCGTCCGAAATAAAAGGATAAAACAAAAACAATTCAAAATTTAAATTATATTAAAATTCGGTCCTTTTTAGGGTTCCGTAGTAAACAAGGAACCCTTATAGTTTCGCCAAGTCCGTCTGTCTGTTTGTTTGTCTGTCCGTCTGTCTGTCCGCGGCTTAGCTCAGAGGCGGTTAGTACTAGAAAGCTGTAATTTGGCATATGTATTTATCACGCTGACAAAGTGGTAAAATAATATAAAGATTTTTTTTTTTTTTTTTAGGGTACCTCCCCTACACGTAAAGAGGGGATGTTTTTGTTTTTCCTCGTCTACCCCATGTTGTGGGGTATCGTTAGAAAGTTCGTTCAAAAATATTGTGAGTTTGTGAAAACCATTTTAGGATTCAGGGATCCGTTTGCGAAATATTAAGCTTTTAACTGAACCGGTTTTTAATGATCAGAGGCAATTATGCTGCAGCAAAACAATAACAAGGTACACATAATAATGATCTTACATCTCGGATCCAAACTAAAGGCTTCATAACCTAAATACACAAAGGAAGTCTGTTTACTAGCATTTTCGTAGGATGAAACTGTTAGAACATTTCATAATCCGTTAAAATTAATGTCTTGAACAATAACTAGATGATTATTACAGGGGTTTTGTACTGTAAGAAGGTTCAGATTTTGGGGACATTTGTTTGGATGCGATTGTTTCTGTCGAGATTAGAAGTTATTAATTAGCCGACTTCCAAAAAGGAGGAGGTTATATATTCGACGCGTATATATGTTTTTTTTTATGTTTGTCCACCGAATTCTCCGTCAAATGTGGACCGATTTTAAAATTCTTTTTTTGCATGAAAGGGTATGCTCCCGAATTGGTCCCTTAATTTTTTTATTACCTTTGCTTGGATAGATTTTGAGTAAGCTTCAATAATACGTATTTTTCCCACTTAGTTTATGTGGATGATATGTTGATAACTTCCTGTGACTGTTATTTACATAGCAGGTACTGTTATTCGAATTTGTGTGGGGTAGGCACCACAATTAAAAAGTGAAAAATAAAAACTTTTTACGAAAAAAAAAACAACCAACTTCCGATAAAAAACACTACAAGTGAAAAATTACTTTCATTTCGGAAGTCGGTGTCTTTGGTTTTGAATTTATGTTTTTTGCCACAGACTTCCGAAATGAAAGTAATTTTTCACTTTGTAGTGTTTTTTATCGGAAGTCGGTTGTTTTTTTTTTTGTAAGTAAAAAGTTTTTTTACATATTAAAAGTAAATGAGGAGCTCGTGGCTAAGTAACAACAGTCGCACTGGTCGATCCATCAGGTTAAGCTACGCTTGCCGGGGTTGGTCACTGGATGGGTGACCATCTTTACATACCGAGAATCCTCCGTGCCTCGGAAAGCACGTTAAGCCGTTGGTCCCGGCTGTCATTCGTGGATCTTTGACAGTCGTTACGAGTCGTCAGAAGCCCGAAAGTCTGACACCAGTCTTACCAAGGGGTATCGTATTACCCAGTTACTGGGTTGTGGAGGTCAGATAGGAAGTCGCTCCATGTAAAATACTGGTATTCAGCTGCATCCGGTTAGACTGGAAGCCGACCCCAACATAGTTGGGAAAAGGCTAGGCAGATTGAAAAGTAAATTCTGGGAAAATAATTGTTTACCGAATGAACTACCAACTGTTAATATTTAGCATAAGAATCAGCCTATAAAGTTATCATTGCTGGGACACCGGTCTTCTTTCAGTGATCGGGAGTGGGCTTTAGTCCACGATGCGGGCCCAGTGCGGGTTGGCAGAGGTCACAATGTCATTATTATTTTATGTCTGTTAGTTTTTAAATTATGTACCTATATATTATCTTATTCGTATATTGATATCACAACGGTTATTTATTGACAGTTGCTTAACACGGCAAATTGATGTGTGTCAATGTGATGAAAATTAATTTTCCTGAATGTACATTGAGGTTGAAGGACATTAGAGGGTTAGTTTTGAAGGAAGAAATCAATGATAAGTGTGACGAAATAAGATGCCAGAAGTAAGTCCAGTTAATAAAAGTATTTTTTGCACTGAAAATGCTTTTTCGATCACTTCAATGGTTCAGTGCTTTTTGGATCATTTGGTGGGGACCCGTTTTTAAGAAAAGTGCAATCGGGGCCTAGCGTCCTCAATTATTTAGGTAGAGAAATGAAAATGGTATCAAAAGGGCTACAATAATGCAAAAAAAAAATGTAAAATGTTTAAGTATATTTTATTAAATTAAAAAAAAAACGTCCATTATAATTATTGGGACGTTTTTCAAAGCAACTTAAACTTTTCAAAAAACGAAAAGAGATATCGCAAAAATAAAAATATTAAATCCTGGAAAATTTAAAGGCCTTCTAAATGATACTATTACAATGGGGCCCACACATAGAAAAATTGTCAGGAAGGCTTAGTTCGGCCGCCTATGCTGTTAAAAAAATTAGACAGATAACTGACGTAGATACAGCCAGAATTGTTTATTTTAGTTACTTTCATAGTCTTATGTCATATGGAATTCTTCTTTGGGGAACCGGTGCGGACATTAATACTATCTTTGTTCTACAGAAAAGGGCTGTTCGAGCCATTTACAACCTAGGTCCAAGAGATTCCCTTCGAGATAAATTCAGAGAAATAAATATTCTGACTGTAGCCTCACAATATATTTTTGAAAACCTATTGTATGTACACAAAAATATATCAAATTTTAAGAAAATGTCCGATATTCATAGTTTAAATACCAGGAATAAACACAACCTTGCTGTACATCGCACACGTCTCCACAGAGTAAGCAACTCGTTCATGGGTCAATGTATACGCTTTTACAACAAACTTCCCATTGACATTCGAAACTTACCCATTAAACGATTTAAAAGCTGTATTAAAACCAAACTTTGTAAAAAAGGGTACTATAAAATTTCAGATTATTTAGAAGATAAAAAAGCTTGGGATTGAGCTGCTCGCTCTGCTAAGCCTTGTGAAAACCATAAAACTTGACATTTTAATTATTCATCACAATAAACCAGTTTTATATACACATTGACATTGTTGAAAATTATGTTCAAAATGACACGATTACTTTGTAAAGTATTATATTATTTTAATTATTGTGAATGTGAGGACTATGTGGATATTTTTATTATCCCTTTTCATTTCTTTGTTTCTTTCTCAGTTTTAATGATGGTCTGGCAGTTTGAGTAGTTGATGCGGCCTACCCAAATATCCTTTCCTTGGTATTGTTCGTCGAGTTGAGCTCCTTAAGTTCTGAGTTGAGCTCCACGATTACTGACAAATGCTTGCACTGACTGGACAGGTCCACTCAAATCTGTGTGGTTCTTTCCTCAAAAGACCATTTCAGACACTAATCTACATGGTCCTCACATGACTTGACCAAGATTATGTCTGGACTTTAAAAGAGACTGTGACCTCTGAGTTTGTTTCGGCCTTTCTTCTCAGAGTAGTCAGATAGGAAACACCGACCTCACCAAGCTTATTTTTAATATTTTTTTATATGACGTGTAAAAGTGATTCCGATATCCTATTTACAGAATAAACAATTTCATTTCATTTCATTTCATTTCATTTCATTTCATTTCATTTCATTTCATTTCATTTCATACTATTCTGGTTTCGACAGGATTATAATTGAGGGTAGATGTGATGAGAGGTAAAAAGGTGCCTCCAAAGGGGGTAACCCTTTGGAGACACCTTTTTTGCCTCTCAGATTTTCATTTATTTATTTATTTAATACTTCAAGCATACAAATGTACGGAGGCGGACTTAATGCCATGGGCATTTTCTACCTGTAATTTTTAATTGCCTTAAGGCAATAAAGTCATTTTCAATGTGCCAGAAAGTCATGGGACCATGATTTCTGTTGATTTTGTTTTGGACGCCTTTCAAAGATACAAAAATGACAGCCGGGACCAAAGGCTTTACGTGCTTCCAAAGTTCATAATTTGATCCCAGATAGTAATTTGGGGATCCTGCCGTTTTATCGAAAAGATTTTGCCCAAATTTCACTGCCCAAACAAATTTTAGCAACCTTTTTTTATACCAATGCAATGTTTGGAATGATTTTAGTACGCACATTTTCATTTGGTAAAATTTTTACTTGGCAGAATACTATCAAGGATAATGTCATTTAACCATTTGGTCTTTATTCAAATGATTTATTACAGCAAACAATCTTTAGACAATAAACGTTTGGTCAGTTAGTTAAGGAACTAGTTAGAGTACGTAAATTATTTTTTTTAAATGGTAAGGTTAAAACTGTGACCTCCTACGCACGAGCCTAGCGAGCGGAGCGAGCGGTGCCGCGGCAGCGGCCGGCGGGTGCCAGAAACCACTAGATTATATATTTTTAAATATGAAAAAAACAGGCTACCCGAAACTGAACTAGTTAGACGAGATTAATAATTAATTTTAAAAAATCTACTAAATAAAAAAAATAAAAAAAAAATTATTATTACCTGTTTAGAATTTGTCCCAAGTGGAAAAAACACCCTTGTAATAAAATGTCTTTATTTTGTGTAAAATGAGTTATTCCAACTGAAATATTTGACTAAATAAAAATTGCTAAAAGTACTAGTTGATAAACAAGTTATTGTTTAAACGTTCACTTGCAAAACATTAGGTTTGCGTTACAATTATTTGGGAAGAGATTTTTTGCTAAGTAATAATTTGGCAAATGAAATTATGCGGAAAATTGTTTGGGAAGTGATAAATAGGCAATTTCTTTTCGATGAAACAAGGGAGACCCAGTAATTTGACAGGTGCCAATGTCAAACTCCAAATTGAAAAAACGAACAACAAAGATTTGAAGGGTGAAATTACTATCTGGGATTAAAAAACGAACTTTACCTGATTCGAACAGACATATTCCAAAAAATGGAAATACATCACACAAAAAAACCCGTATAAAATCAAACAGAAATAAACAATTAAAATTAATGATAGCTGAAACAAAACAGAGGGTCCCAATGTAGATGGCGGCGGCGGTCGCAGATGAATGAAAAAATAAACGAAACTCGAATTTATTTGAAAACAATAAAACAATGATAAATGCGTTGAACCTGCAGTCGACGCAATTTATGGAGTATTCCACCATAATCCTATGGATTAAATTAGGCTTTTTCGGTAGTATTTAAACGTAGGTGGGTTGTCAAATATTTAAATAGAATACTAACCATAATTTATTATTAATAATAGTGGTCGACCGCCACGCGATCTGCTCGGTTGAAAATAGATAAACATATCGTCCAGGTATACAAACGTTGTATCACATTCCCGAGGCTGCGAAAATAGAGAAAACGAATTTTCCCAGATATGAGACCTAGCTAGATCGATTTTTCGCCCCCTCTTTTCCTTTAAATGCAAATTTCATCGAAATCGTTAGAGCCGTTTTCGAGAACGTGATTACAAATATATAAATACAAATATTGCTCATTTAATAGTATTGGATAAGTGCGAAAGTAACTCTGTCTGTCCGCCTTATACCCTTTAACGCCCTTTAAAAAAAAACAGCTGCTCCATAAATTTTGACCGCGTAGGTATTGCACTTTTCTATGAAACAGCAGATTTTTTTTTTAATAACCGATGAAAAATTTCAACGCAGGGGGTTCAGAATTATGTACTGAATCCATTGTAACCGGCTTCGCGTCGATGTCCCGGACACCCCGTAGACGTAATGTAGTGAGTCAGATGCAGATGATTGAATGACTAGCTTGCCAAACATAGAGATTTCTAATCACTCAGCCTGGTTCGGACTATGTTAGTAATTTTAGTCAAGTGGCGAGTAATTTAGTAACTAAATATGTCTGAACAACCAAAATATATTCGAGTAGTTTAGTAAGGGATGTAGTCGAGTCAATCCATTTAGTTCTATTTTTTCGAGCGAGTAACGCCACCCAGTATGCGGCACTGCTCACTGGATGATCGGCTTAACAACTCTGAATCTGACAAAATAGAGTAAAGAGTTCATTAGCTGCCGCAAAAAAGTCGTTGAAGAAACAACTTATTTTTTTTTATAAATATCCATTACTCGTACCATTAGCCTATTAAGGTGACTTTTAAAAAACTATGGAATGAGAGAATGACTGACAGGATGGGGGAATGATTTGTATGACAATTTGATACTAAATGGGTAATAAAAAGCATTAGTTAATTTGTGAATATTATGTATTCAATCAGAAAGAAAGAACGAGAGAGAAAGATGGAGAGAAAGAGAGAGAGAAAGAGGGAGAGTAAGAGAGAGAGAAAGAGAAAGAAGGAGAGTAAGAGAGAGAGAAAGAAGGAGAGTAAGAGAGAGAGAAAGAGAAAGAGGGAGAGTAAGAGAGATAGAAAGAGGGAGAGTAAGAGAGATAGAAAGAGAAAGAGGGAGAGTAAGAGAGAAAAAGAGAAAGAGGGAGAGTAAGAGAGAGAGACAGAGGGAGAGTAAGAGAGAGAAAGAGAAAGAGGGAGAGTAAGAGAGAGAATACATTTTTTTATCAGCTTATTCACTCTATTGCGCTGCAGCAGTTCATCTTGCAAATTACCACTAAACTTATGTACTGTACTCGACCGTAGTGCGAACGATTTGCGGTGAGTTACTAAACGTTTAGTAACAAAATTACTCGCTACTTGACTAAATTACTAACAAAGTCCTAACCAAGCTTTAAAGATTTTATCTGATTGAATGTCGTTTTATTAATCCTACTAATATTATAAACGCGGAAGTTTGAGGATGGATGTTTGTTACTCTTTTACACAAAAACGACTGAACGCATTTGGATGAAATTTGGTATACAGATAGACCATGACCTGGCATAGGACAATTTTTTTTTTGTCCTGGTAGTACTTTCCCTTGGGATTATTTCCGACCTCCACGCGAGCGAAGCTACTGGCAAAAGCTAGTAATAATCGAAATCCCAACTAATCTAAAAAATACCATCAGATACTTACAAAAGAAGAAGTACTCGTATCTATATTTGTATTTACTTTTATCGATCACACAAACAAGGGATCTGCGATCAGAAAGGTAATCATTATTGACAAATGCCGTCATACGGGATGTTTAACGGCAATGAACTACAACATCAATATAGCACTCTGTTTAGTAAATGAAGTGTCAATCGAAGACCTAATTAGTAGGTCATTACTTAGCCCATTAGTGCCCAACAATTGATAAGGTCTAAAGACAAACAATACATACAAAATATACAATACATTACGATATGAAACAAGTCTAATGGACTAAGTAATGACCTACTAATTAGGTCTTCGATTGACACTTCATTGGACCGCACAATGATGGGTTCCGAAGTTGGGATGAATTTATCCCAAAAACAAACATAACATTGTAGTTGAAAAAGTTCTCCCATACATGCTTCACAGTTAATTCTCCAACTGCAAATATAAGTTTGTAATCGCATTTTTTTTTGTAGTAAAACTACATATGAACAATTTGTTAAGTGTTTCTTTTATATGTACTGTGAGACCTTGCTTCCTGCCAAATTTCATGATTCCAGGTAAACGGGAACGGTTTTGATTTGTTTGCGGGTATCAAAATATGTCGCATAAATGGCCGTATTTTTTATTGCGTTGGTTTAGATGCTTGAGCTCCAAGGGACCGTAGATCTACATCCTATTTGGTATTAATTTCAATTTGATACCTTCACGCATTCTTGAGAAAAAGGGTCTTGACAAACAGACGGACGGACAACGAAGTGACCCTATAGGCCTTATAGGATCACTTCGTTGTCCGTCCATCCGAAAAACTTGAACCCTTATAAAGGTTCCGTTTTTTCCTTTTGAGGTCCTAAAAATGAGGCCAAAAGGACATAAATAAATCCTAAAAATCTGGCGATGAAGTTAGTGTAGGTAATCAATAATTATAGTGATGACATAATACATGAGGAGGCTTGTGGCTAAGTAATAACAGACGCACGGGTCGATCGATCAGGGTAAGCTACGCTTGCTGCGGTAGGCCCGTGGATGGGTACTTCCCTGCCTCGGAAAGCACGTTAAGCCGTTGCTCCCGTCTGTCATTTGTAGATCTTTGACAGTCGTTACGGGTCGTCAGAAGCTCGAAAGTCTGACAACCAGTCTTACCAACGGGTATCGTGTTACCAAGTGTGTAGTGTTGTGGAGGTCAGATAGGCAGTCTTTCCATGTAAAATACTGGTATACAGCTGTATCCGGTTAGACTGTAAGCCGACCTCAACATAGTTGGGAAAAGGCAGATAATGAGTGGTGTCATAATAATAAATTGCCTCGTTGGTCTAGATTTCAAATCGCAAGAACTACTACCGAGTATGAGGTTCTCGGTTCGATTTCCGGGTCGGGCAAAGTGTTATTGGGGTTTTCCATCTGGAATTTCCCAGTAACAGCCCGGAGTCTGGATTTGTGCCAGGTTGCTGGCAATAGGCTCGCCCCCTATGACATGGGACTTAAACATAACTGGCGAAATGTGTGTACTATAGTTTCACCTCTGCCTTACTCTTTGGGGATTACAAGCGTGATGTTATTATAATAATAATGAAAATTTTGTTATTATAATAATTATGGATTTCGCATTTGTAATAACAATGATTTTCTAGCATACAAGCATAAAATTAAAACCCTTGACACAAACATTTCTACATTTCTCATTCCTACTCCTTCAGCATACCCTGTTCATCATCTATCTATAACCTATTCATTGAGACCATTCCAATGAGCCGAAACACGATACCTGTTCTGTAAGTTGGTAAGAGAGTCGGGTATCTTGCAAATTCCAGGCGATGCTGCAGCTTCAGTTCAAGGTTACTATGTTTTTCTAATATCATTAAAGTAACAACACCAAATTTCAAATCGATCAGATCTGTGGAAGATGCTAACCATTATCCATTTATCAACTAGAAAAGAGCTGATAATTTTCAAACGGTCGAACCGATTTTCTTGAATCATAGCTCACACTCTCGATCAAGTCACCTTAAAAACAAAAACACAATCGGTGCAGCCGTTTGGGAGCTACGATGACGCAGACAGACACATACACACGCTAAACTTATAACACCCCTATTTTTCCGTTGGGGTTAATTAAAGTTTGATTTGATTTGAATACTTATAGACATAAACCTCTAACAACACGGGTGGGTCTAACAACTCGGTGGTTTTTCTGGGCATAACAGTAGATGCCAAACTTCAGTGGGGCCCACATATATCGAGCCTAGCGGGAAGGCTCAGTTCGGCCGCCTACGCCGCGCCGTCAGGAAAGTAAGACAATACACTGACGTCGATACAGCTCGGTTAGTCTATTTTAGTTATTTTCATAGCGTTATGTCCTACGGTCTTCTGCTGTGGGGCAAAGCTGCTGATATTCAAAATATATTTGTTCTTCAAAAACGAGCTGTTCGAGCTATTTACCAGCTTGGGGCCAGAGTTTCTCTGAGAGATTTTTTCAAAGATATTGGTATCCTCACAGTGGCATCTCAATTCATCTTCGCCAATATCTTATATATTAGGCAAAATATACACATAAACACTAAAAACAGTGATTTTCACAATGTTAACACTAGAAATAAGGACAAACTACGAGCTCCCTTTCACCGGCTTCATAAGGTTCATAACTCATTTGTTGGGCTTGGTATAACCTTTTATAACAAGCTACCCTCTTCTTTGCTAGATTTGCCTTTTAATGCGTTTAAAACGAAAGTAAAATCCAATCTTTGTTCAAAGGCATACTATTCTATCAACGACTACTTAAATGATAAGAATAGTTGGTCGCTGTGATTAACTCAAGACAATGTTTATGTTCTTTCTCCAGCTTACGTACTGACAAGTTATATGAGTTTATATAATTGTTTATTTTATTTGACTTTTTAATTAAGTCAAGTTTTAATTTAACTTTAATTTATTGTTGACAAAAACTACTCATCACAATGTTTTTTTTTTATGAGTTGTATTGCAATATGTGGTTAGCTAGTGACCTCGACAATTGATCATATTATTTATTGTTATTAGTAATTAACTCTTTGTTTATTTATTTTACATCGAAGGTCCTAGTTTATCATTTATAACTTCCAGTTACAACTATATGTAAGCAGGCACGCACATTATGCCTGGAGGCTTTTTTATTTAGATAAAATTCTGTTTACGTTTAGTTTTTTTATTTCGGCCTGAGTATAGTTCTCGATGATTTTGTTTGGTATATTGGCGTGTGCTAGCTAACAAATGGCTTTTTTTTTTTTTTGGTGGGAAATCATCAAATGACTCCTCCCGCTTTGGGCAGAGCGAGAGGGAGTGTCAGACTTTTACTGACTAAAACCCACCCGTGTTCCTTCCGTTGCCTATGTGCTGGGGCCGCGATATCACTTTCAGACAAACCCGCGACCCCAGCAGCTAACATATGGCTAATAATTTGAATTATGTTTTGTGTTGCGTAATGTAAATTATTTTGAATACTATTATATATAATCTTTTTTTTTTGTTCTTCTAACTGAAACGATTCAGCAACCGTTCTTCTAAGACCGATTCGCCATTGGACTGTTCGTCGACAGGATGATTCATTTATTTCCGTTTCCCCAGCAGGGTCTTTCACCTATGGACATTTCGCCGACAGAACCTTTCAAATGCGTCACTTTCGACGACAGCCCTTTCTAGCTACTAAATGTTTCACCGACACGATGATAAACCTATAAATCTTTTAACTACAGACCTTTCCATCTACGACGGAGAATACGCAGTCAATCTTAAGACAAACAATATTACAAAAAATGCACATATCTATCTATAGCTTACTGTGTCTTTACTAAGAGATTAGGGCCAGCAATTTGCCCTAGAGAATTTAAACTTTGCTTACAACTCAAAAAACGTAATATTAAAAAAAGTTAGTCCTACCTATAAAAAAGCATTATCTAGGTACTTATATAAGTAGTTTTAATTTCTTACATCCTATTCTCGGAATTCTCCTTAAGTCGCCGAAAATGGAAAATATTTTTAACTATTAATGAATTGCCACACACCACACACATCACCGCCATGCGCTAAAGCGGTGCTGCTATCCCCCGCTAACGTTCCATTACAAAAGTTGATGGAAACTCCTTGGTGATATTAACTCCTTGGATTTGCATTGTATATTTAATAACTTTTAATTGTTTTTTAATGAATTCATAAAGGAACAAAATCACACGGAAAGCATTATTGAGAAAATCAAATCCTCGGAGCCAATGCTTAAGCGTTAGCGCAGTGAAACAGGGTATAAAGAAAGAATCGAGCGGCATTTATCTGATAAAAATGGGATGGAAATGAAAACCTATTTAAGTGTCTGGGCACATATTTGTCATTTAATCAAATAAGAAAGAGAGAAAAAGATCAAGAGAAGAAGAATGAGAAAAAATATTATGAAGAAGAACAATAATATGATCAGATTTTGGTTCAGTAAAATAAAAAATATGCTTTTTTGTAGTTTGTTTTATTGTATATGTTACCGGCCAAACCCTATTTTAGGATGAACTAGTTTCGCCTAGGCCAAACCAGTTCTCCCTACACGCGATAGGACAAACCAGTATAGCCTAGGCCAAACTCGTTCATCCTGTTACCGATAGGATAAACCAGTTTAGCCTAGGTCGAATCGGTTTATCCTAGTGAGAATATACATGCTTTAGGATAAACTGGTACGTCCTAGTCTGAACTAATTTCACTTAGTTTGTATCTTCTATAAGCTTTTCAAAGTAAACTGAATAAAGGAACACAAAGGTCACCTACTGATTTCGACGTCTGCATTCAGAAGTTTTTAGATGTGGGAGATATTAACCAGGATATCGAAATATCTTTAAGGACAAGGCTTCGTGAAATGCAGTTGCATGAACAACTGTACAACAAACAAATGCAATTGTAAGAAAAACAAAGTACGTTGCAATTATAAGTGCCACCAGAGAAAACCTTGAAAAAATAAGTAAATAAGCAAATTGTAGATAAGGTGATTTCAATAGATGAATATAAGTTGATCTAGTGATAGATGTGAAATTACTGATTAGTTAATAAATAACTTTAATAAATCATATTGACTATTTTAATTCTATTCCTTTATTCCTATCGTGTGTAGAGAGAACTGGTTTGGCCTAGGCGAAACTAGTTCATCCGAAAATCGGGTTTGGCCGGTAACATATATATTATGTTTTGTTTATCTATATGAAGGGGTCAAAACTGACTCCAAATGGTTCATGTAATATAACAAGGCTGCTACATCCTTTTCTTGGCTCAACTTTGGCGTGCCACGCGTCCGCGTGTCTAGATTCTCTAGGGCAAATACGGCCCTAATCTTTTACGGCCGAACCCAATAACCCATCTATCACATACTGGAGATAGCAAAACAAATGAAACAATATGAAAATTATATAGGTTTTCTGTTGTTTCATTTGTTTTTCTATCTCCAGTATGTGATAGACAGGTTATTGGGTTCGGCCGTTAGTAAAGACACAGTAAGCTATAGATAGATATGTGCATTTTTTTTGTAATATTGTTTGTCTTAAGATTGACTGCGAATTCTCCTTCGTAGATGGAAAGGTCTGTAGTTAAAAGATTTATAGGTTTATCGTCGTATCGGTGAAACATTTAGTAGCTAGAAAGGGCTGTCGTCGAAAGTGACGCATTTGAAAGGTTCTGTCAGCGAAATGTCCATAGGTGAAAGACCCTGCTGGGGAAACGGAAATAAATGAATCATCCTGTCGACGAACAGTCCAATGGCGAATCGGTCTTAGGAGAACGGTTGCTGAATCAAATAATTGACATCTATTTGCGACGTTGCCAACTTTCAGAATAAACGCTCTTAACGATCAAGAAAAGAAAGAAATCATCAAGTTTGTGTGGTTCTATAGTGTCTACCTACCCTCATAGCAAAAGGCGTGAGTTAATTTATGTGCGTGTGTGTGTATCCATAACAAAGTTCAAATTATTATTTCATTAGTCTAGTGTAACTTTAATATTGTCTGAATAACCGTTAAAACTTGAAGTTTTAACACAGCAATTTATAGTGTGATGACAGTAATATGAATAGTGGCGGTAATTCTCCGAAAAAGCCCTGTAAAATACAGCTTTATTGCAATTGTAATTATTTTACTGAGAATTTTCATTTCAAACACAAACGAGAATTTTCTTGAAAAAAATATCTATTATGAATGTTGACAAAAACAAATTGTCCTTCATTTGGACTATAAAAAAATATTCGACTCTTATTTTTGTTTTTTTACGTAATAAAAGATTACGGCAATACATTGAGTTAAAATGTGGCTTGACGTTACTTTCCGGTACGTTTTACACTAAATTGTGACGTAGCGAGTCGAGCCCCCACTTTCCCTTATTTAATGCGTTTTATCTAAATAATTTTTCATTAATATGAAAAAGCAAAAAATACCTGTCTAATATTTTTTTATTTTCTGACTGACGTACTAAATAGTAAATAGTTTTTACAATGCATTTGCTCGAAAAGAGCCTTTTCTAAGCAGTAAATTAGTGCGGAAAGTGTCACTTTGTTTCACTAGTGCTTTTTACTTTTCTGTTTTGTTTTTTATTTTTGTGGCCGCCGTTGCAAAGAGTTTTTATAATTTGAGAAAAGTTTTACAAATCAGATGATGATGATAACGATGACGATGGCTAAGGCGATGGCGATAGCGATGACGATGGCAATGGCGGAGTCAAAGTCAAATTCAAAGTCGAAGTCGAAGTCGAAGTCGAAGTCGAAGTCGAAGTCGAAGTCGAAGTCGAAGTCGAAGTCAAATTCAAAGTCGAAGTCGAAGTCGAAAGTCATGAATGTTGTTTTTTTCATTTATATACGTCGTCATTATGTTAGATATTACAAATCATCGTAAGGCTCTCGTTTTTTTTTTTCTCACACATTGCATAGTAAAACGTTGTATATATACACGTGCGTAAGATGATTTACAATGCATTTGCTCGAAAAGAGCCTTTTCCAAGCAGTAAATTAGTGCAGAAAGTGTCACTTTTTTTCACTAGTGCTTTTTACTTTTCTGTTTTTTTTAAATTTTTGTGGCCGTCGTCAGCCCGTTGCAAAGAGTTTTTATTATTTGAGAAAAGTTTTACAAATCAGATGATGATGATAACGATGACAATGGCGATGACGATGGCGATGACGATATCAATGACGATGGCGATGACGATGGCGATGGCAATGGCGGAGTCAAAGTCAAAGTCGAAGTCAAAGTCGAAGTCGTGTCGAATGTTGTTTTTATCATTTATATACGTCGTCAATATGTTAGATGTTACACATCATCGTGTAAGGCTCACTCGATTTTTTTTTTTCCTCTCACAATGTATTAGTAAAACGTGCACGTGCGTAAGATGATTTCCGCACATATAGCATAAATAACTATTCCGACTCGTGTTGACTTATACACTCATCGGAAATCACCTACCTTCCGCACTTATAGCATAAATAACTATTTTGCCCCTTGTCAATATCCCTAGTGTGTAACACACTTTCAATCACAATCTGAATGATTTTGCAGGATATTGCTAATCCATTGCTTCAGTTCAAATATCTGCTCAACAACGTAAATAACGCAATGAATGTTGTTGAACTATCAAAATGAAAGCCACAAAATTGGAAATTGCTACGTAAGTGTGTTACGCAAGTTCCAGCAATAATAAAGCTGCACTGTCTAAACAATATTTAAACGCTGCTTGTCATTTTGTTGCTTCAATTTTATTGTATGCCACAGGCAGGAACTCGCATCGTGTAAATGGAGCTTTAGTAGCAGACTTCTCATTAGGACTCACACTTATAGCAACCACAGTCCCAAAGAGTTAATTTCCGAAACTAATTCGAAAATTAAACTCTAAACCAGCTATCCAAATATTCTAGACTTGTTTGAGAGGCCAAATTCAGTTGCAGTCACCCAATACGATATAGAGCCTGGAACTCTGACCAAGAGTTATAATTCCAGCTCCTTGGATAACTGCCAAGTCCCTAATGTAAAAAGCGGCGTAATTGCCTTAAGGCAATGTTCTGTACATCTTTATTGAGTCGGAATTTAAGAGGAAATTAGTTTTATACGAAGCTAATGTAGGGTACGATTGTATGGTCGTGTTGGAATTGAAATTGTGTGTCTTTGTTTTTCCTCAATGTTTATTTGCCAGTTCGAACTTTATGCGGGTCCATCTTGTTGTATTAGGAACTGGGTGTTTTCAATTTGATTCAGTTATCAGCTACCTACCTATTACCTATTGTTATATGATTAATGTAATGACAAACAAACAAATGTTGACTGACGTTTTATTAATTATATTATTTTAATTTAATTATATTATTTTATTGGTCGACTCTCCACGTGACCAGAGGGCTGGCCAATTTTTAGGTCAAAGAATCAGCATTGCCATCCAACGTGGCAATGCTGCCAGCCTTTTGGGCACTTTTCCAACTGACAGCGATGTGATGAATTTTTTGATGCCCAATGAGCTCTTCCTTTATTTTTTTGCCTCTGCATACTTGTACATACATAATTCATAATTTATATATTTTAGTGTTAGATGTACGAGATATTATATTTAAGATTGTATTTAATTTTATAATTCAAATTTTATTTATATTATTTACTTAATTAATTATTTTTATATATCTTTATGGCGATTGAAATTTTGTCCCACATAATATGCTCTTAAATGGATTGAAATAAATGTTTTTTTATTTTTTTTATACACTGATTTAACAGGGATGCAACTTTTAGAGAAAACTAGTTTATTGTAATAAAGAAATATCATAATTCTCCTACCCTTACAACAACATGTCTTTTTCCTACATAGCTCTCTTTATGAGCTATACTAAAAGTGTGTATTTTCGACTGTATCGCTACCCACTGAACAGTTATACAAAGAAAATAAAGTCCTGACAGTGCTTCAACTGTTTATATTGCACATTCTGCTGAAACAGCATACTCTTTTGGTTTATAACCCAATGCTGTCCAAGGGGAAAAGATGATATGAACCAGTCGAGCGCCATCATCTACGTCAAAAAACTATTTTTGCAAGGCGTTTCTTTTTTAACTGGATGGCTACTTATACAATAAAACTCATAAGGGGTTACATTATCTTTCGTCTCCCAGAAAATAAATGCAAAAAGAGGCTAACTGACTGGCTACTAAAATTAAACTATAATGATACTGAAAACATCCTTTTATTGACCTAAACACACAATCATACACTCTCAAACAATCACCCATACTACACATCTACTAACATTCGTCTCGCATACTTAAGCTAGATTTTAATCATTATAAATAAAACTATAAAATGTCGTATGGTTCCTTACTACATACTGTCAGCACGCTTGGTACATAATTTATAAAATGAAAATGTAAAGGGGTGGGATCCTGCTGTCCTGAATCGCGATAAGCGGCTGTGAAAAATCACTAATACAAGTATTCCAAGGTCATCTTTGTTGCGATTGTTCGCAGCCCCTTATCGACCTGATAACGATCCTAGCCGAGGTGGGCCGAGCAGTAATCCTATATAAGTGGGGTTGTCGCACGAAGTGGCTCACAATGCTTTCGACGAGTCAACACGTCGGGTCCGGGTTCGCAACAAGTCAATCGTCATCCTGAGGATGCCTCGTTGAGAGGTGAAATACGTGTCAATTTCTTACAGGGTTCTTTATGACTCTTTAAGAACAGTTAAGCGGATTAGGGTACTAAATATACGTCGTTTATTGTATTTTATATTGTGTTGAGAAAATAAAATTAATTGATTGATTTATTGAATAGTCAAACGAACTTACCTGTAAGTGAAGTTCGACGGTAATTATACTCGTTGCTGTCTCGCTCGAAGATGATGAGAGAATACAATGGTAGTAGGCGTTTAGTCGAGTCTCTTGTCACATAATTTTGAAGAAATAACTAAAAAATGAACGCGCCCTTTCCTAAGGCGTGCTGCCATCTATCTACCTCTGCAAGCTATCTTCATTAAGTTCATAGCGATTTATTGGTTTTACAACACAGGGCCCATGCTCATTATACCTAGGTATATAGCATGGAATGTTTGGGTTGGGTGGGACTCATCATCTTCGAGCGAGACAGCAACGAGTATAATTACCGTCGAACTTCACTTACAGGTAAGTTCGTTTGACTATTCAATTATACTCGTTGCTGTCTCGCTCTCGATGATGAGAGAATACAATGGTAGATGTTCAAAGACTAGTTGTAAAAACAATAAATCTTAATAAAAGTAATAAATAACGAGGATTTGTTATTTTTAACACAGGTATGTACTTGTACCAGTATTAATCCTGTAACATTAATCATTACATATGAACAAAAAATATATAGGTAGGTACTTATTTCAAGTTGCACTAAATCATTTTAATTTGCAAATTAATAATCTTCAGAAAAGTTTATACTTATTGTTGATTATGATCAACAACAATATGAACTTTATAATTTTATTAGACAACAATATTAGTTGATAATTTATCAATAATAAACCTATTAAAGTCTTGTATCAAATCAAACTAAAGTTGAGTAGAGTTTGTAAGAGTAGTACTAATGTCAATAACATTCCACACTCTCCAACAGCTAATTCTAATTTAGCTCACAGATTTATTGGGTTTTTTTATTTTTTTTATATTTTTTATATTATAAGTAAGTTAGCACTGTCTCGCAAGCATTTAGGACTTCTAAAGAACTACAGCCTGCTGTAACTGCGTGCGTGCTCATATTATATTACCTTTAGTAAACTAATTAGTAAAAATATAATTAAATAAATAAGGTTGTTATTTTTCCCTAAAGTTTTCTAGTAGGTACATAACCCAATTTAACCTTAGTGTTATCTGTGTGTATTTATTGAAACTTTTATGTGGATGTTATATCTGGCAATAGAAAGATATAATCTCATTTAACTTATCAGATTTAATCATAATGCAGTGTACTTTGATCACTGTATTCTTAATATTTAATTTATGAGATCGTTAGCTCCCTTTTCACCTGTGGCTAATATTTATAGTCACAATTTTCAGGTAGCAATTATAAAAATAATTTTGGTGAAAATAGTTATTTTCAGTTCATATAATGTAAACAAGATATTTATATCCTATGTATTATAATTTATATAGGTTTTGAAGGTCTTTATTTATAGAAAACCTCTGAATAGTGTTTATAACTTCATCAGCTGGTAGGTAGCTGGTAGGTAGATAATTAAAGCCTGATTTGATTTATTGGAATGTAACTTCTATAGGAAATTCCTTCTTGAATTCTCTGAGTGAAAATATTGTCTAATCTTGGTAATGGTAGGTTTTGTAATTCTTCATTATATTTTGTAACTTACAGTATTTAGTCTATGCTACAAATGCAGGTGAGTACTGATTCATTGTAGGTACTTTTAGATACTGACTTTATCATAATTTCTACTGCTACATCAGTGATTCCTTTATAACAATTTTAATTTCTGGTGAAAAATGGTAGGTATACATAAGTACTGTTGCCCTGTCATCTTTTAAAGTTGCTTTGGTTGTGTATAGCTGATAGGGTTTTCTTGGTTTTGAGAACCATAGAGAATAGACGGGAAAAAACATAAAATAGATTATATGTATTATTCAGACCTACATTATGTACTTAAAGTAATCACTGCCACAGAATAGAACCTGGATCTGGGTTCCACATTGGCACTATGTACCTATTGTTTGTGATGTGAGTAAATAAATACATTTTAGTTACACCAATTTTAAAGAAATATCAAAACTTTTTGATAATGTGTATCATTCAGTTCTTATTCTGCATGGCTAAGTCTCATTTTTAGACTCACAAAGCCATAAATTTACCTTATTAGGTAGTTATACCTATATCATCATCATCTTGTCCATATCACAATGTATTTGGGGTTGGTGCTACAAACAGTTTCTTCCATACTTCTCTATAAGTCGTATATATTATTATAGATATTATGTAGGTATATAAGGGTACCTGAATTTAACAAATTTCATAAATCACACTTTTTCTGTATGGTAGATACTGCAGTATTAGCTAATAGATATTGTTTTTTTTTTTTTAAATTAAGATTTCACAATCTCATAAAAATCTGTCAGAACATATTTATCACAAGAAAGCAATTAATTAATGTGAAGCTGACCTTCATTCTTAATTAATTGCAGATATGCAGTCTGAGAGCTACATGATATTCCCCACCGTGTGAGGATCTGTAGATATCTCTTTTTTCTTAATGAATTTCCCAAATGTGGCTAAGTTTATAGACCACCGTTGGAGATCATGTGTATACAGGATCCAATAAACCTGGTTATGATAATTGTCATCATTAATTTCTTTACTTGTAATAATTAATAACTAGACCAAAAACGGATAAAAAATTCCAATAACCTGAGTATGAAATCTAAACTTAATTTGGTTTTAACCAATTGCAATAATGCAAAAAATATGCTTATTAACTTCAAGCTGTTATTTGTTTCTCTCATTACAATGTCAGAGTTATGTTGTGTTATTGGAAACAATTAGACCTAGAAAGTTTACAATACTGTTTTGGTATAAAATCTAACTCTTTCAGTATAGGTATCCAGTGTTGACTGTGCTTTCCAAACACTAGGTATGTGAATGTTTTCGATTCAAAGAAGACCATCTTATATTTACATATATCTGATAACAAAGCCTCTTTCTGTTAAGTAAGCTATAATAGGTTTCATGTTTCCGGAGCCAAACCAAAGGGCAAGCATTAAATTGATACCTAGTATTTTCTCTAGGTCCGCATCTTTTACATCTGAGGTTACCAGAAAGTAAATTTCTGTAGTTTTCTACTGTTTGGTAGTTTTTCCAACTTAATATGTATTATTTTAACAATACTAACATCTTCCAATTCAAAGTAAGAAGAAGTAATGTCCCATTGTGCTTTTAAACAAGAAATAATTGACAAACAAAACTTGTTATGTATAGTTATAAAAAATAACTAAATATAGTATTTAAAGAAAGGTCATGAATTAATTTCAGATGTTAACTGTAAGGAATCTAAAGAATTTGTCATTCAGTAGAGTTTAATCAAATTCTGCTGTGACTTATGTAGAAGGGGTTGTATACCCTACATATTGATCAAGAATACAAGATCTGTGCTGATTAGTTTCAAATCACAAAACTATGAGAAATAAATGTGCCCCCACCTGTGGGTTCACTTGCGATGTTGGTGGTTCCTTTTGTCTTCCAGTTCCCATCCACAGCTGGTACTCCAGGAGACGCCTCCCCCCCTCTTTTACGCTTCTGCGCGAGGAGGTCCCCGCCAGTTTAAAGCTTTATTTGAAAAATGTTTAATGTAAGCCTTGTATTGTAATGTAACCTTGCATTGCTTATTTTAGCAGAGATTTTCACTGAAAAGGTAAATTTCTGTCTCCGACTGTACCAGAAACAACTTGTATTCCTTTATAAATAACAGATAGTAGGAGATATGTCCTCTTGTACCAGGATTAAGTAACAACCACCGTAACTGTGAATAATCATTCAGTTTTTATATTTAAAAAGAAACATTTTCTGTCTTTAAATGTTCTTCAGACACAACTGAAGACCCGAGCCCGGGCATGATGGTGTTGTAGCAATTTGTTGCTTCTTTATTTGTATTAGCTAATCTCACTTTCTAGACATTTCCTGATCTGTCTTGCTAACATTTATTTGATTCATATTAGAACATTTGGTAATTGAAGTTTTCTTCTCTTTGCTAAGCTTTTTTGAAGTATCATATCCCACCTTTAGGCTTCTGTTAAGCAGATCTTCTCAGACTCTCTCTGTGTTTTCAATCTGGTTGAGTATTTTCTACCAACTCCGGATGGTCATTCTCATGACTATCATGTAGGTATGTCAGATGAGTTTCTTACTGTGGGATATTACAATATCTGGAAAAAATATACTTCACTTCTCTTCTTCTACTTTAAGGTTATAATGAAAAAAGTCAACCAAAGGTTGCTTAGCTCCCAAGCACAACACAGCCATTGTAAACCACGTGCGTCCCCACAGAACGCCCCAAGGTCAGGCAAATCGCTCACATTACTGCCATTTTTAACCACGTGCATTCCCGCAGAACGCCCCACAGGTCAGGCAGAGCTTCAGTTTCAGAATAAAGTCAACCACGTGTGTCCCTTAAGAACACCCCACAGGTTGTTTAGCTTACAACATAGCCATTTTTAACCACGCAACCAGGCAAGTCGTATTGAAGCCATTTTTAGGCTTAGTATGTTCATTCTTATTGCCATTTTAAACCACGTGCGCCCCCGCAGGACGCCCCACAGGCCAGGCAAGTCGTATTGAAGCCATTTTTAGGCTTAGTATGTTCATTCTTAATTTTATTGCAAAACGTGCAACCATATGCCCCATGACACAAAACACACACACTCGATGTTTTTTATCGATTAGGTAGCGATATCTTACACTCTTGAAGGTTCTTAGACCTTTGATGTATTTATATGTGAACACTAATGCCATAAAACAGTAAGCACATATGCAGGTACTAACAGGAAATATCACAACATGCGGTAAATTTTTTACCTTCGCCATTGAGAATATTGAAAATTACGTTTTTCGAGTTTTTTCATCTTTCACAATAAGGGAGATCCTTAGATTTCCCTTCTGACTTCCTATTTTTCATTTTTATGTGAATTTAAACACTTTTTACACAAAATATTATAAAATAAGCGGAAATATGTGACGCCGATACTTGACATAAAAACCGAATGAAGATAGCTTGCAGAGGTAGATAGATGGCAGCACGCCTTAGGAAAGGGCGCGTTCATTTTTTAGTTATTTCTTCAAAATTATGTGACAAGAGACTCGACTAAACGCCTACTACCATTGTATTCTCTCATCATCGAGAGCGAGACAGCAACGAGTATAATTAGTCGTCATCTCGGTAGTCACTCCTTTCTAGCCATAGTAACAAAGAAAATCGAAAGTGCCCTCATCACCACTTCGATTAGTGTTAAAAGTTATTCGTTATCTACTGATAAGAGAATGCGACGGATGAAGTAAATCTCTCCAAATTGGCCTTCCTAAGAATGATTAGTTGAGCCTTTTGCTCGTTGTCGGCTAAGTTCATGCGTCTCTGGAACTGGGTCCGCCATTCTGTTATAGCTAGCGTCGCAACTGAAATGTTAAATATTTTAGGCATCTTGAAGGTTTTATCTGTTAGACAAATCGACGGTCAACTTAAACCGTCCGTATATTCAAACCACAACTGTTATTCTTTGAAAGTTGTAAGAAATGCCTATAAAGGCGCTTGCTCACCGGAGCATCCGCCTATAATGATCAAAGGTCGTCGGTCGAGTCGTCACAGCTGCTCGAAATCCTCTTGACGATATTCGTTAGTAGATCTTAGCGTATCGATGGAAATATAAATAGAGTCGACCCAAAATTTGGCAACGAGTTTGGCATCTTCAGTTGCGTTTATAAGTTCTTGTAACGTGCAGACAACAGTACACGCTGCACACGACCCTTGGAAAGACAAGAAATTAAAATCTGTAAAACAATCAATCAATTATTTTTTATTTATTTTATTTTGTTTAGTTTTTCACATTAACCACAACACAACACAAACACTCATGTACTCGTATGTCACTACATTTTATTTGTATTTTTATTTATTTTTATGAGCTTTTTAGGGTTCCGTCGTAAACAAGGAACCCTTATAGTTTCACCATGTCCGTTTGTCTGTCTGTCCGCGGCTTAGCTCAGAGACGGTTAGCACTGGACAGCTAAAATTGGTATGGGTATACATATTAACCACGCCGACAAAGTGGTAAAATAAAATCAAGAACAAAAATATATTTTGGGGTACCTCCTCTACATGTAAAGTGGGATGGTTTTTTTTTCTCGTCTATCCCATAGTGTGGAGTGTTTTTAGAAAGGTCGTTCAAAAATATTGAGGGTGTGTAAAAATCATTTTTCAATTCAGGGATTCGTTTGCGAAATATTAAGCTTATAATTAGTAAAAAATATCACAGTAGTAGTACATATAACGAAGTTAAAAGGAAAACTATCACAGCTAAGTAGGCTTTACAGGTTATCGAGTAATAATTGACCAACTTAAATGAGCAGTTTGAAAAACATGATCTCCCATACGTTCCGTATGGGAGAAAATGTTTTTCAAGTACAATGTTAAGTTTGTTCTTGGGACAAATTCATCCCAACTACGGAAACCTTCATTGTGCGTGGTCCGACACGCGCTTGGCCGGTTTTTATATTATCCTACTATTAGGTAGGTACCTTTAATTTACTTTCTTAGTTACGGACACACCTTCCTTGTGTTTATTATTCAAGCGGTGGCACTATGTGTTGCCATCTGACATTATGCTGAGCTGAGGCCCTTTTGGCATTAAAATCATTGTTTTTATAGTTTCAAACTGTATTTTACTGCAGTAATGCCAATAAACACATGTTTCTTTCTTTCTTTCTTTCGAATCCACTATGAATCTGCCCAGCCTTTTCACAACTATGTTAGTTCGGCTTCCAGTCTAACCGGATGCAGGTGAATACCAGTATTTTACATAGAGCGACTGCCTATCCGACCTCCACAACCCAGTAACTAGGTAATACGATAAAACAATCCTATTTGTAACCAAAAACCTTTCTCAGGTATAATATCATGTGGTATCCTGTAACGAACTGTTAACCGATTTACCCATAGCAAATGGTTTGTTTCAAATTATATTAGCTTCTTGCTCATTAACTAGATATACGGTCTAATTACGCATCCACACGTAATTCCAGGTGTGTCCATTAGGAGTAAATTAAATTATTATTACCTACATTACTGTATCGCTTGTGAGTTTGGAAGGATACATTATAGGATAGTCTTATAACTTCAATAGTTGAATGGTTGAAAGAGCCAATAGAAAGAGTTTACTGCCGACTTAAATACTTCAAAACAAAGGCGATCGCCAATAAATTTTAGAGTTTTAGTGACCAAATTGTAAGTTGACTTCTTGTGAAAAGAATAATCACGGATTTTTGGACTACATGTAGCCAGCCAAGTCGACCCGTGATTATTTAGATATTTTATATAAAGCCCAATTGTTCAGGAAACTGTCCTGCTCTGATAAGCGCTGTGGTTCTGTATCGCTTATGGTCGCAGGATTATGCTGAGCGATGGCCGTTTTGCGTGGATGTGACGCATATTTTCCCCCAAATTGTTATTTTCATGTATTTATTCTTTCTTTGCGTCATGTGTAGCGGAAATAAACGTATTGTCTTTCTTTTCTTTTTCTCTTTTTGGTGCGTACCCGCTTAGAGTCATTTATTCAAACTAGGCTGAGAATCAGCAGTTTTCGCACGTCAAAATTACATAAGACAGTCCCCCAAAACGCCCACCCTTCACCACTTCCTAGTGCGTTAGCTGGGACTTGTTGAGCTGAGTTGTTGGCTTGGTCCTTAAATCACAATATCTTGGTAGATGGAGACAATCTGAGACCAAACGCTGGTGTAATGGTACCAGAATGTAAATCATTTACATGGTACAACTTGCTTGCCAGTTGCATACAATAAGATTGAAGCAATAAATTACTGGCATCGTCTGAACTACACGTAACATTCTTGCAAAATTGGGAGTTCCCAATCAAAACTGTTCTGAACTGCGTATTATCAAGGTCACCTCTAGAAGTGACGGTGGTTTTAACAAAGTCGGATTGCGTGGGCTTCCTCAATTATTTCTCCCAAAAATAGCCCGTTCCAACCCTTTTTATTTCGACTCTTTATATGTCAATTGAAAATGCGTATTTGGGGTAAACAAAATATAATAGAATCCATATTTTTACTAAGCCACAGTGCCACTTAAACACGTTGGGGGCTTGGGGGCCTTATGTACCCCAGGGATGGTGTTTAGAAACAAATTCACCCTTTGATTTTTTTTGCATATTTTATACTTTTTTCCCTCTACGGAGGCTTTCGGGCGGAATCTTTTGGCAATATTGTTTATTTTGTTTCTCTTTTATGCTTGAAATAAATTATTCTGTGTGTGTTTAGGGCCTTATTTTGAGTAGAATGTAAGTGTGAGTGAGATATTGGAATATTTTTAAGTAACCTTCTT
Source organism: Agrochola macilenta (assembly GCA_916701695.1). Classification (NCBI taxonomy): domain Eukaryota; kingdom Metazoa; phylum Arthropoda; class Insecta; order Lepidoptera; family Noctuidae; genus Agrochola; species Agrochola macilenta. The sequence continues at coordinate 8,038,003 of OU753578.1, forward strand.
CTTTTCGTGTGGTTAGTGACTAACCTAGTGTCAGAGTTTTAAAGCCGCCCATGGGCCTCTGACTTGGATTTCACATGCCGTCGAGAAATATCTCTTATCAGGCATGGTCTGCCAGGGTTGCGAGTCCTGCCAGGGTTGCGAGTTTGTCCGAAAGGGATATCGCGGCCCCGGCACACAGGCAACAGAAGGAACACGGGTGGGCTTAAGTCAGTAAAAGTCTGACATACCCTCACGCTCTGGAGAAGTTATTTGGCAATTTTGCTACACAAAAAAAAAAGGCATGGCCGGGTTTTTTTTTTTTTTTTAATATTTTGAAGTTATTGAGGATAACGTGGCTAAGTAAGTAACAGCCGCACTGGTCGATCCATCAGGTTAAACTATGCTTGCCGGGTTTGCTCTGTAGATGGGTGACCATCTTTACATACCGAGACTCCTCCGTGCTTCGGAAAGCCGCAGCCGCAGGCAGAACCACCGATAAGAAGCGCGTGGCGCGCGGCCGCTCGCGGCACCGCGGGCAGCCTCGAGACCTTTCAAGCTTTTCAAGCGATACTGGTCTTTTAAGTATGTAGATAAAGTTAAAAATTATTTCACACAGAAAGTGCTCGCCGCGTCGCTGCCGGCCGCTGCCATTTCGGTGTGACCCGACACTAAGTGATTATTTCTACAGTTTTATCACAGCAATCCGATGTTGGGATCTTATTTTAGTATTAAACCGCATCGGTGTTCTAGTGGTTAGACCACCAGTCTCAGACCCAGAGGTAGGGTTCGATTCCCAGTGGGTGCAAAATTTTCTGCTCGGTTTAGTTGGTGGTAGGGCTTGTTCTGAGTCCGCCTGGCTAGCTACCACCATCTTATCTAAGTCTGTCGACTTAACAGCATTGTTGTGTTTCGGCAGTTAGAGGTAAGATAGCCAATTCCTCTGTAGTTGAGGATTCCGGGTGAAGCTTGCTGCCACCTTCGGCCTGATTATCACTTACCATCAGGTGAGATGTAGGTCAAGAGCTTACCCGTAGTGAATAAAAAAAACGTTTTAAGAAAGCTTTTTGTGAATATGTTATATTAATACTAGGTATTCTTCTTGTCAAGCAACATTGCTGTATTCCACCAAATTGTGGGTTATGAAAGAAAGAAAATATGTTTTTTTGCGGTACACATGACGCAAGGAAAGAACAAAACACGAAAATAAACAATTTGGGGGAAAATATGCGTCACATCAACGCAAAACGGCCATCTCTCAGCATAATCATTTATCATTATCATTTATCATTTATCAAAATAAGACTAAAATAAAATGAATAAATACAACTGACAATATGACTGTTTTTAATATGGAATACAATTAGACATTTTAACTATTACAATTTAAACTTTACCTACGATGTATTTGAAGATACGTGATATCGCATTAAGGACGCGCACTGTCCCTCGAGGTGGACTAAGGCCCATTCCCTCTCCTAGAGAAGAGGCTTGTGTTCCAACAAAGGAACCAGTATTTAAGCTTTTGCTACGATTTATTCTAGTCGTAGTAGACAAAAGTTACCATCATAACAGATGTTAATACTAATTCCAGTCCAAAAAGGTTTCCTTTTAAACGTTTTATCTAAAAAACATATTCGCTCACCAGAGTTAATTAATTAAACACCCATTTTACTAACGAAGGCTTATTCAAAGTCCTCGTCATGTATTCTAATAATATAAGAATTATATTAATCCAAATACTTCTGGTCTCGAGAATTAGTAAATAAAATCTAATTTGTTAATTCGTAGATATTCAGCGGGGCGGATATTGGCACTGGGAAATCAAAGGAACAAAGTGAGAGTACCGTAATAATCTTACTATGGGGATTTTGGGAAGATTATCACGCCGAGTTTCGGTTGTTAGAAGGTATGGAATATTGCGATTTAAATTTCTTGTTTTAGCGTAGATTTTAAGTCTTTACGAGATTAATAAATGTTATTAGAACGTAGGTACTTTGGCTTACCTAGATGTCTTCCTGTAGTTATAGTTCGACATTTGTTAGAAAGTGACAGAAATAATGCTCAGCCAAGACACGTGCTATAAAGTAAATTAAATGTCCATACATGAGCGGCATGCGTCAACGGCAAAGACAACTGCGGCCGCCGCCCCTCGTGTGTCAGTAAAAAAAAAAATATCACCTGAAGAACCATTTTTGTTTGCTCCGTGCATGACATAATCTTTTTTACTGTTTCACCGACTCAGTATTGTTCAAATATCCATTTCACAGAATGAAACTGTGTTAAAAATGTGACACTGCAAATTTTTATAAAACAGATTACAGATAAGCTTTACAGGGCTTTTAAAGATTAACTTACGAAGTGAAGGTACGTGAGCATATATTATACGCAAGAAGTTGGCTGAAACATCCCTGCGGTGATTTGCTGGATTCGTTTTCTCCTCTATTTATCGTTATTTCTCCTCTACCGATCATTATTTCTCCTGACAAAGTTATTCTGTTTATACTATGTATGTATTTATTCTTGTATTTTATAGTTAATTTCGTTAAGGTTTCGTTAAGGAGGAGCTCGTGGCTACGTAACAACAGCCGCACTGGTCGATCCATCAGGTTAAGCTACGCTTGCCGGGGTTGGTCAGTGGATGGGTGACCATCTTTACATACCGAGAATCCTCCGTGCCTCGGAAAGCACGTTAAGCCGTTGGTCCCGGCTGTCATTCGTGGATCTTTGACAGTCGTTACGAGTCGTCAGAAGCCCGAAAGTCTGACACCAGTCTTACCATGGGGTATCATATTACCCAGTCACTGGGTTGTGGAGGTCAGATAGGCAGTCGCTCCATGTAAAATACTGGTATTCAGCTGCATCCGGTTAGACTGGAAGCCGACCCCAACATAGTTGGGAAAAGGCTAGGCAGATTGATTGATTTTATAGTTAATTTCGTGTTATCAATCTCTTATGTTGCACCTCCGATGTTTTCTCTCTGCATCACCCTAAGGTTGACTGGTAGAAAGTGCCTCAGGCATTAAGTCCGCCTTTATACGGTATTTTTTAACTTGTGCATAAAGTTTTAATAAATAAATAAATTAACAGATATACCTTATTTCGATTTTATAAGTATTAAATTCGGTTGATAAATTTAAAATCCTGTGCCATCCCGTCCACTAGTGCGCGCAGGCTCTAAAAGTTACGCACTCTGGGAAGTCAGCTCTCACTTCCATCTTTGCTGACTAGTTCGACATTAATTTCAAATTTTCAACATGACATAAGTTAGTCTGCGCTGATAACTTAGTAATAGTGTTACTAGTAAGTGCTTCCAATCAATGCACCGTTATCAAATGCAAACCAAAAAACAATCGGGGCAGTCTTTGGGGACTGCCGATAGATGTGAAAACTAAAGTAATTTGTGAATTGTATATCTATGTACATAAAATATATACACAGTATACATATAGCTCATGGGAAGCGTGCGGTGACGATGATGCGAGTTTCACGCTTTTTGTTCACCCAAAAAGTACACATATATATACACAGTATACATATAGCTCATGGAAAGCGTTCGGTGATGATGACGCGAGTTCCATGATTTTTGTTCACCCAAAAAGTGCTCAGCTCGCCTAAAGAAGTTTTCACTTCACCAAATTATATTTATTCTAACATTCCACGAAAATTCAGTAAACACACAGAACTAACGCATCTACAATACAATTACCCAAACTAAGTTTATGAACACATGCGCGAGGCACCCGAAAATTAAGCCACGCCTGATTCCAGAGAGGAATTTAATCATAAGATGTATGGGAACAACGGAATAGTTTCTGCCAGACATTAACTTTGTATATTGTGAGAATTTACGTAGTTTAGAGCGTAGATTTAGAAGTGTTATAGTCTTAATGGTAATTGATATAGGTAGTTCGGTTTTGGAGTTTCTATCAACTGTAGTTGGTCGTTTTAGTATCAATGGCAAAGATCATTTTCTATTGCGGAGCTGTTTGATAATTAACCGAATTGATTATGCGCTGCGGTATTTTTATTTTTTATATCAGCATAATGCGGCCATTTTGGCCTCGCACAGGACGTTATTATAGTATTATTTTGTTAGTTTGAAAACGGATTTTCTTTTTTTTTCCTGTGCTTGTCCAAAATAAAATATTTTTATTCCTTTCTTTGATTATGAATTATCGTCATAGCTACTTTATCAAGGCAGTGAATAATGATGGTTTAGGGTTGATTTCGAAGGCGGAGCGCCCGAGGGAGAGGCAAGATTCGCGCCCTCGCGCCCCTAGTCGCCGCAGGAGACGCCCGGGCGTCGGGAGTCGCGAGCCGACTTCCGGCCACCGTAGGCGCGGGCTTGCGGATGGTGAGCAATGGGTAGCTCGCCGTCCGATAAGGACCAGGCCCGGGTCGACGGCGCGTTATGTTCCACGCGCGCCTCGAAGGGATGTCAGCACCAACTGACGGGGTCCGTAAGGACCAACGCCTGCTGGGGTTGCGGGTTTATCCGAAACGGATATCGCGGCCCCGGCACACAGGCAATGGAAGGAACACGGGTGGGTTTTAGTCAGTAAAAGTCTGACACGCCCTCTCGCTCTGCCCAGAGCGGAAGAAGTCATTTGATGATTTCACACACTCAAAAAAAAAAAAAAGAAAAGGCTTGATTTCGAATTTATATAAAAAAATCTGACCCGGGTCACAGGAATCCGCCAGGTGAGAGTAGCAGAAGCCAGGTCGTTTGGTAATCCTTGGTGGAAGCTTATGTCTAGAATTGACGCCCTTCGACTGAAATGATGAACAAATAAATAAGAACTGATAAGAAAATTTAACTTTTGGGGTACTCGTTATTCACTCGCAATTTCAATAATTTCATTCATTTTGACAGCGGAATATCATCCAGTGCATTGAATTAGTTATTTCGTTACAGTACGACACAACTTAGATGTAGCATCGGCAAAATTCGTAAAACCGATCACCATCCGAACTGAGTGCGCCTTCGAAATCACCAACATTTATTACTGCTTTAGGTAAAAATTATCTTTACGCAAACGCAATAACTTGTGAAGTCATATAACCAAATACATTCGTAAAATAGAAATGAATGAATGCTTGTCGCTTGTGAGGAGCTCGTGGCTAAGTAACAACAGCCGCACTGGTCGATCCATCAGGTTAAGCTATGCTTGCCGGGGTTGGTCAGTGGATGGGTGACCATCTTTACATACCAAGAATCCTCCGAGCCTCGAAAATCACGTTAAGCCGTTGGTCCCGGCTGTCATTCATGGATCTTTGATAGTCGTTACAAGTCGTCATAAGCCCGAAAGTCTGACACCAGTCTTACCAAGGGGTATCGTATTACCCAGTTACTGGGTTGTGGAGGTCAGATAGGCAGTCGCTCCATGTAAAATACTGGTATTCAGCTGCATTCGGTTAGACTGGAAGCCGACCCCAACATAGTTGGGAAAAGGCAAGGCAGATTGAGAAATGAATGAATGCAAATTTTCAAATTTATGCTACATCTAAGTTGTGTCGTACTGTACTCTGTTTTAAACATACGACGTAGTGGATGACCTTGAATTGTATATAAATATAATAAATACATTTTGTTGTGATTGCGAGTGCATTACTCTATTAGAGTGCAGCTCACTACTGAATATCGACAATCCACCAGCCAAAACCGCCATAAATAGTACATACATAATTTAATCATAACATCAAGCCCGTATGGAAGTATTAGGCAGAGGTACACCTATTATAGTACACCCACATTTCGCCAGTTATGTTTAAGTCCCATGTCCCATGTGTGTGGAGGCGAGCCTATTGCCATCAACCGGGCACAAATCCAGACTCCAGGCTGCTACTGACACTGCAGGGGTCGCGGAAAAGTCCGAAAGGGATACCGTGGCCCCTGGCAATGTACAGGCAACTAAAGGAACACGGGTGGGTTTTAGTCAGTAAAAGTCTGACACGCCCTCTCGCTCTGCCCAGAGCGGAAGAAGTCATTTGATGATTTCACACACTCAAAAAAAAAAAAAAGAAAAGGCTTGATTTCGAATTTATATAAAAAAATCTAACCCGGGTCACAGGAATCCGCCAGGTGAGAGCAGCAGAAGCCAGGTCGTTTGGTAATCCTTGGTGGAAGCTTATGTCTAGAATTGACGCCCTTCGACTGAAATGATGAACAAATAAATAAGAACTGATAAGAAAATTCATGTAACTTTTGGGGTACTCGTTATTCACTCGCAATTTCAATAATTTCATTCATTTTGACAGCGGAATATCATCCAGTGCATTGAATTAGTTATTTCGTTACAGTACGACACAACTTAGATGTAGCATCGGCAAAATTCGTAAAACCGATCACCATCCGAACTGAGTGCGCCTTCGAAATCACCAATATTTATTACTGCTTTAGGTAAAAATTATCTTTACGCAAACGCAAACTTGTGAAGTCATATAACGAAATACATTCGTAAAATAGAAATGAATGAATGCTTGTCGCTTGTGAGGAGCTCGTGGCTAAGTAACAACAGCCGCACTGGTCGATCCATCAGGTTAAGCTACGCTTGCCGGGGTTGGTCAGTGGATGGGTGACCATCTTTACATACCAAGAATCCTCCGGGCCTCGGAAAGCACGTTAAGCCGTTGGTCCCGGCTGTCATTCATGGATCTTTGATAGTCGTTACAAGTCGTCATAAGCCCGAAAGTCTGACACCAGTCTTACCAAGGGGTATCGTATTACCCAGTTACTGGGTTGTGGAGGTCAGATAGGCAGTCGCTCCATGTAAAATACTGGTATTCAGCTGCATTCGGTTAGACTGGAAGCCGACCCCAACATAGTTGGGAAAAGGCTAGGCAGATTGAGAAATGAATGAATGCAAATTTTCAAATTTATGCTACATCTAAGTTGTGTCGTACTGTACTCTGTTTTAAACATACGACTTATTGAATGACCTTGAATTGTAAAAAAAAAAAAAAAAAATTAATAAATAAATTTTGTTGTGATTGCGAGTGCATTACTCTATTAGAGTGCAGCTCACTACTGAATATCTACAATCCACCAGCCAAAACCGCCATAAATAGAACATACATAATTTAATCATAACATCAAGCCCGTATGGAAGTATTAGGCAGAGGTACACCTATTATAGTACACCCACATTTCGCCAGTTATGTTTAAGTCCCATGTAATAGGAGGCGAGCCTATTGCCATCAACCAGGCACAAATCCAGACTCCAGGCTGCTACTGAGACTGCCGGGGTCGCGGAAAAGTCCGAAAGGGATACCGTGGCCCCTGGCAATGTACAGGCAACTAAAGGAACACGGGTGGGTTTTAGTCAGTAAGATTCTGACACGCTCTCCCGCTCTGCCCAGAGCGGGAGAAGTTAGAAAAAAAAAAAAAAAAAAGCTGCTACTGACAAATTCCAGATGTAAAATCCAATAACACTTTGCCCGACCCGGGAATCGAACCCAGGACCTCATGCTCAGCAGTAGCGCTTGCGACCACTATATAACTTACCAACGAGTCAGTAAGTGTATCTATAAATTTCCAAATGTATTTCGATACTCCTCATTGTCAATGCAGCTCAAGCAAATTTGTTGGACAACCCGTCCTAATGGACAGAACAACTCTAGTGTCGAGTTTACAATCTGCATTCGTTGGTACACTATAATGTAGATACATCTCTGTTGTTTTGTTGTTGGGACAATAGAAGTTACAACTAAGTCTATTTGTTAAGTCAGAACCTGAGCTAAACTACCTTTTAACAAGGTTAGATATCTAGTGATGGCCGATGGGGCCGAAAGGTTCTGGAATAGAATAGAATAGAATATATTTATTGTAAAACATGTGTATACATCAAATAAAATATGTGCGAGGTCTTAAAATAACAGGTAGATCTGCATGTTTTGCCATAAATGGCGTACAAACCAACATAGGTATTTTAGGTTTAGGATAAGCCATAAAAAAATTGAGTCTACACAACAAACTATGAGATTAATAACTTAGTTGGAGTGGCGACTGTACCGGAGGACGTAGCTTTGGAAGGGCTCTCACAGGGTGGACCGAAGATCTTGTGAAGGCCGCAGGAATCCGCTAGATGTGGGAATCACAGAACCGGTCGAAGTGGCGGTGCTTGGGGGAGGCCTATGTCTAGCAATGGACTTCTTTCGGCTGAATGATCTATGGCTGCAGCCAAATATCTTCTACTACAGTCATCAATCTGCCATCATGTCATAAATTTTCCCAACTTTATTGGGGTCGGCTTCCAGGGTATTGTCTTGTTTTCCACAAAAATATTTGTACTATTATTGTTTTCCATAATCGTCCCCACTCATAATATCATTTATACTAACAACGCTTGTCATATCAACTTATCAGTCATAACTGTTATTTGCCATAAAATAAGTTTCCATAATAACATGTGTTATAATCATTCGAATCGATACTTGACATAGCAACATTTAATATAATTTAAAACGTTTATTGTTTGTGCAAAAAATAATGTCGTTAAGGCATTTGGTCTGTAATCAAATGATTTATTACAGCAAACGATATTTAGATAATAAATAGTTTGTCAAATTCGAAACGGTTAAGTTAGGTTAGAACTGTGACCATACAACGTGCGAAGGCGAGCGAGCGGAGCGAGCGTGCCGCGGCAGCGGCCGCCGAGTGCTATATTTCCTCTTTTGCAAAGCAAGCATGCATGGTAGATTAGGTTTATTTTTAAATTTCCTTGTGAATAAAAAAATCAAAATCAAAAATCTTTCTTTCTTTTTTTTTTTAATCTTAGATTTTGATTTGTTGATTTAATAAATTATATTAATCAACTGAACTAGCATTGTTGTGCTAGTATGGGCAAATGAATATTGTGGTGAATAAATGTAATCGAAAACAACATTATTGAAAATGAAAAATATAGCAAATAAATTTATGGATTAAAATTATTATGACACTTGATCGATTATGACCAATGAAATTAGTGAAAATGATTTTATGTAATTTCACGATTATGGCAACTGAAGCGTTATTTCTAATGAAATTATGGCAAATTCAAGTATGGTATATATAAAATTATTGCATTTTAAATTATGGCAAACATTAGTAAACCGGCTTCCAGTCTATACGGATTCAGCTTACAATTATTTTACACTACAGTCTTATTGAAATGAAATGAAACTGTTTATTCTGTAAAAAATATATCGGAATCACTTTTACACATCATAAAAAAAAAATATGCTAGATGGAGTCGACAACATGTCTGACTACCCCTGAGATGACATGGCGAATTAAACTCAAGGGTTAGGCTGCCTGTCCATTGAAGCGGAGCGAGGCAGCGGAGAGGAGAATTGCAGCGGAGTGGAGCGGAATTGCGGACAGTGTCTGTTCATTGATGCGGAACGAGGCAGTTGAGCGGAGTTACGGACTGTGCGGAGTGAGGTAGCGGAGCAGTGTTGCGGACTGTGCGGAGCTAGACCAAGTTCACGGGACGAGTAATAATTCCCCGCTCGGGGTCCTCGCTCCACTTCTCCGCTCCGTTTCCCCGCTCCGCTTCCCCTCTCTGCTTCTCCACTCCGTTTCCCCGCTCCGCTTCCCCTTTCCGCTTCTCTGCTCCGTTTCCCCGCTCCGCTTCCCAGTTTTGTATGAATTTTTAAACTAGTTCGCAAATCCCTGTCCACTGAAGCGGAAGCGGAGGTTTTATGCAATTCCATTGGTTAATATTGGCATACCGCTACTCCGCTCCTCTCCTCTCCGCTCCATTGGACAGTCATCCTAAGAATGTTGGTCAAATCATGTGAGGACCATGTAGATAAGTGTCGGATATATTTCGGTAGATAAGTATACTGCGTATAATTTAGGTATTTCTTCTGCGAAAACTCTTTCGTCCTTTTTGTGGGCAAAATCTTAACTTAAAATAATACTCCTAATAAATGATGTAGAAACACCAATTCTTATCACACGCTCAAATTCAGGAAAACGGAAACGATTTTCCAGAAAATAAATTTTCTTAAATCCAAATTACAGTCAGTCACCCTCGTCTCTGTTTATTTACATTTCATCTGAGCGTGGAGTTAAACAAATATTGCTAAGTATGATATTATTTACTTTAGCTGATTTGTTTGCACATCACCCGTATGTATTATGAGCGATTGCTTTCGTAATATTTGTTTTGAAAAATTGATTTTGTTTTTGCGATTTTTTGGTTAGGTGGTAGTTATTTGCTGTTTTTTTTTTACGCTGCGTATATAAATTAGTTCTGCATTTTAAATAGACAGATACCTAGTTTTTATATTTTTATATTTCCATTTATATTTGGGGCGTTGTCATTATGTTTTGATTGCATTATTTATTTATTTATTTATGCATTAGCACTTGTCAGTTCATAAAAACAAATCTTTTTAAAACTCATGATTAAAAAACAATATGAAAAATAGTGACTAAGAAAGATACTGGCAGATACTGCATCAAAGCAACTCCTAGTCCGAATAATCCCGCACAACATTTAAAATACAAACCGAGAAATACAAACGAGATTTTCAAGCAAAATAAACTCGCACGAAATAATATTTTCATCTTAAAACGTCAGGTACAACATTTCAAAGCAGCATCACACACAAATTGACGTTGAATTTCAAGCGTGTTCAAAAACTTACGTCAACATGGGCTGACGGTGAAATGAAAAAGTTACAAAAGGGTTACGTATTGCAACGAGTTGCCGCCGCGTCAGTCAAACCTGACGACCGATTGTTGGTGTTCCTACCACGCGGCTACAAAAATAAGCGAGAACTTTTAATTTTAAGTTATTTTTGTAAGTAAAAACTTCTTTAAGCGCACTTTGCGCTCTTTCTGAACAGTGAAAGAATTTAAATAGTAGTAACAAAAGTAGTAGTAGTGTAGTAGTAGTGTAATAGTAGTAGTTAACTCTGCAATTAGCATTTTGCTATTGTTATGTTTTGTTGTCATTTGCAAATGTCACAAGAGTGCTAAGAGTAATTACGTACGAGTAATATAGTCTTTGTTCCGTGGCCTTCAAATCAGCCAATGAACAACATTTTTTTTTTTTTTATTTTTTTTTTATTGGTTGATTACAGGGCATTTGGCTACTTTTGTATTTTTTTAATTTAATGTCTTTTTGCTATTATATGTGCGTTTTGTTTGTGCAGAATAAACAAAATTTCATTCTTTCTTCTTGCTAAATCGTCACGCTCGGGTCGGTGACGCTTCTTATTTTCGGGTGGTTAGTGAGTTTTAAAGCCACCCATAGGCCTCTGACTCGGGTTCACATACCGTCGAGAAATATCTTTCAGGCATGCCTGTTTCCTCACGATTTTTTTTTCTTCACCGTTTTTGAAGCAAGTGATAATTATACAACACGCACATGAATCCGTAAAGTCAGAGGTGCGTGCCTTGGGTATAGAAATCATTGCAATAACCTCATAAAAAGATTGAAAAGGAAATATCAAAAGGAATTATTAGCCAACTCTTTAACAAACAATAAATTACTCTGGAAAAATATAAAAAATGTTACCTACTCTTATAAAACTAAGACCGAAAACACGGAATTGCTAAACTTGATGTCATCTCCCACCGAGTCAGTCAATCATGTCAACGATTTTTTCGTTAATATTGGTAAGCAACTGGCCCAGCTAATTCAACCTGACTTGGACTCTGACCCCCTTCACTTAATTGGAGATCAATCTCCCGTATGTCATTCATTTGTGCTCCAAGATACTGACTGTGATGAGGTGGATAGAATTTTAATGAGCTTAAAAACTGATAGTGCTTGGGATAAAGTAACGACAAAGTTTCTCAAATATGTAAAAATGATAGCTGTTCCAATCCTTACTCATCTGGCTAACCTGTGCTTTAATGAAGGCATCTTCCCGGAAGAACTAAAGAGATCAATTATCACACCTGTACACAAGGGAGGGAACAGAGACGATGTCAACCACTATAGACCAATATCGGTCTTACCAGCAATTTCCAAAATTGTAGAAAAACTGATAAATAATAGGCTTACAAATTATCTAATTAAATACGACTTGCTGTCGCCCACACAATTTGGGTTCAGGCAAGGTGTATCAACCGAGGATGCAGTAACCGCCCTAACATCTCTAATAGCTGATACTATAGATAGTGGCAGCAAATGTGTAACTGTCTTCTTAGACCTGAAAAAAGCGTTTGACACCGTCTCTGTTCCAACCCTGGTGAATAAATTAGAAAAATACGGAATAAGAGGAACTCCACTTTCTCTTATAAAAAGCTACTTATGTAACAGGAAGCAGAGCGTTAGGATTGGAAAGTATACCAGTGACTACGCGGATGTAATTTACGGCGTACCACAAGGAAGCGTATTGGGTCCGACTTTGTTTTTAATTTACATCAACGATCTCTAAGTTAAATATCAGAAACGCCAAAATTTTCTCTTATGCCGACGATACGGCTATTGTCTTTTCTGGTATCTCTTGGGAGGATGTTGAGAACACAGCTGAAATAGGCATGGCTGGGGTGGCCGGATGGTTAAGGAGGAATTTACTTACCTTGAATACAAGTAAAACTAATTTCGTGTGTTTCGGTATTAGTGCACGAACTGATCCAATGGATAATTTTAAAATTAAAATACACGATTGTGGAAACCTTATTAATAAAAATTGTAATTGCCCAAAACTAAATAAAATAAAGCAAACGAAATACTTAGGGGTAGTAGTAGACCAAAGATTATCCTGGTATCCCCATATCGAACAAGTTGCTAGCAGGGTGAGAAAACTGTGTTGGTTGTTTAGTACACTGAGACATATTGTGCCAAAAAATATAATGAGTCGTAATAACACTTCTAGAAATCTCCTTAATGAGATATACGTCGCTTTGGCTCAGTCTGTCTTAGTTTACTGTATACCTAACTGGGGAGGGTCTGCAAAAACTAAATTCATAGAAGTAGAGCGTGCACAACGTGCCCTGATAAAAACTATGTATTTTAAGAAAACTAGATATTCCACAGAAAGTCTCTATAACTTAAGCGAATTACTCTCAGTAAGAAAACTATACATAGTTCAAACTATATTAAAGAAGCATAAGACCCTACCTTACGATGCATCTAAACTGGCAAAACGAAGAAAGCATGCTGTTGCAGAAGTCCCCCAAACAAAAACTTTGGTTGCCTCCATGCAATTTAAAACACGGTCTGCTCGTTTATATAACAGAATAAATAAAGAATTATGTATATATAAAAATCTGTTTTATGAATGCAAAAAAAAAACCCTGAAGTGGATCAAACCACTCACCTATGAGGAAACGGAAGAGCTCTTGAAACCAACAGCATAACCTCTCACACAGGGACATAAACCCACACATACACACGCATACACAAAAACAGACGCACAAACACATACACATGCACACACACACATACCCAAGCACACACACACTCATCCACATAAACTATTCTTATGCTAACTTTGTCTTTCTTATACATGATAAATTTGTTATAAATATTTTTCTCTTTTTTGTTATGGAAGAGCGGAGTCTTCTAATACAGGCATTGTTTGCTTAAACTAATTTTGTAATTTGGTTAAAGAAATAAACAATTTTGTTTTTTTTTTTTTTTTTTTTGTTCTTTTTAATAATGGATCATTGATGTGACTCAGTACGCCAAAAATTTTTTTTTAAGAACCTAGTTCTTTTAAGTAAAGGATCGTTGATGTGACTCTTTATGCCAAAAATCCGATATTATGATTTGTCTTCTCGTCTACAAATGCAATGAAAATGTTTAGTGCTAGCGCAAGCTGTGTGTCTAGTCACTGCAGCCAGCGCAGAGATTCGTCGTATTTTAAGCGAACGTGTCAATGTTGAGATACGCAATACAAATACACGTGCACCTTCCTCAGTGCTCATAGCAAGACTGATGCTGACCTGTCGCATACGACTGTCGCCAGCTGTGCGAGCACCGTAGGTTTGTCAAAATATTTTAATTACAATTAAAACCATTGATTGATATCAACTTCCTCCTTTAGACCGATTTAACGCCACATCCACAAACATTCTACATGAATGAACGGAACTCTTTAGTAGACACGTCACGGATTCGAATTGGAGTTGCCAACACAAAAAATAGTGAATCGACGCGTTAGCGGGGAATGAATGAATTCACTGACGTCACAGCACTCAGCGGAGAGTAATATATCATTTTTAGGGTACCATAGTCAACAAGGGATCCTTATAGTTTCACCATGTCCATCTGTATATATGTCTGTCTGTTTGCGGCTTAGCTCAGAGACTCTAAGTACTAGAAAGCTGTAATTAGGCATGGGTATACATTTTTTTTAGGGTACCCGTAAAGTGAGAATGTTTTTCTCACCTTTCCCATGGTGAAAAGGAGTCGTTGGAAAGGCCGTTCAAAAATATTGTGAGTATCTGAAAAACATGTTTGGATTCAGGGATCCGTTTGCGAAATATTAAGCTTGCTCGAGTCAAGTATCCTGCCAGCTAAATGGTTGGTTTTTATGGTGAAAAAATTCACGGCAGTATTATGTTTATCGAAATTAAAATGAAAGTTAAGTAGGCTCTACAAGGTAACGAGCTATAATCGACCAAGTTACAATAGCAGTTGCAAAAACATGTTCTCCCATACATTTCGTATGGGAGAACATGTTTTTCAACTACAATGTTAAGTTTGTTCTTGAGATAAATTCATCCCAACTACGGAGCCCTTCATTGTGCGTGGTCCGACACGGAATGGGCCGGTTTTTAAAGCGTGTTTTAATATCGGGTTGGAGGGTTTAGGAGTAAATCTTCAGTTTTCACCGTAAAATTGTATCTTACCAGCCAAACAATCAGCCAAAATATGTTTTAGTTACAGGCCTCTCAGTGACCACTGCAATTAAATATGTAGAAAGTTATGTACCGATGTATGTTGGTTTAGCGGTCGCAAACTCTACTCCTGAGCATGAGGTTCGATTCCCAGGGTCGGGTAAAGTGTTATTGGGTTTTTTCATCAGAAATTTATCAGTAGTAGTCCGGAGTTTGAGATTTGTGCCCGATTGATGTCAAGAGGCTCGCCCCTTATTGCATGGGACTTAAACATTACTGGCGAAATGTGGGTGTACTATAGGTACACCTCTTCCTCACCCTTCACGAAATACAGGCGTGATGTTATGTTATGTTTCGTAATTGAGAATGTTTCTTGTATTGACACGACCTACATGAGGATAGAATGCCGTGCTAAAAATATTACCAAGGTACAGTCCAGCAGGGCTGACAGTCCAAGGGGCATTAGACTAGATAGGTACTGTGACTGTACGAGAATAATTAATGCTACTCATTTTTCATCATGAAGTGTAGCTAACACCTACAAACTAATCCTCTATTCTTTTCTATTTTTCTAAATACGAAATAGTGTTTATAGTTTGTCCGAGACCACTGGTCCACGCCTTTGTAGTGTTGATGATGATGTTGATGATGTTAGTATGTGTGTGGCGAGACGAGGGGCGCATTGCTGGCTACTCATTCATCAACGCTCACGTCCCGCCCGCCGCTGATTCGTCAACGCTGCCTTGCCGCACATTCCTAAGGTAACAGCGGTCTCGGTCAAACTATATCTCATTATACACGCCATCAACTTATAAAATATTCGAGGAGGCTATCAAAGCCAACTGGACAAAACCTCAATAGTACCTACCTACATTTAAATATCACTTCTTGTGGAGGTTAGATAATTGCCTTATCATAATCATCATGCCATATTATATGCTGCACACAGATTATAGATTCCCCCATAGATTTTAGGATGAAGAACGCACTTGCAGCCAATTAGCCAAACACGCATATTTATTTACTCATCAAATAAATAAATGAAAATCCATTCAAGTAACATTAATTAAAATATATTTTTAATTAATTTTAATGGATGGTTTGGCTTTTCATCTGTCATATTAATTTTACAAAACTCGCAGCCGCCATGTTGCTTTGTGACGTAATGAATGAACGAATGTTTCAGGTTATGATGTCATTTAATTCAAAATATTCCACAGAATTACGGTCAAAAATATTAACCTAGAAGCTTTCGCCCGCGGCTTCGCCCGCGTGGAAGCCGGAAATTATCCCATGGAAACGTACTACCAAGATAAAAAGTATCCTATGTGTTAATCCAGGTTGTAAGCTAGTGTGCGTAGTCGCAGCGGAAAATTTTCGAATTTCTTCATTTCAGTTTAAGCAGATATTTAGTGTATGACGTCGTGTAATAGTGTATCGTAAGTAAAAATTTGTGCATCCAACCATTGGGGAGCTATTCAACAAAAACTGTTCTGGCGGGCAACTGCCCAGAGGTTGAAGTTGGGAGATTGCATATATGTCCATCGCGCGGTAAACTCTAATTGCGCGATGCAGGATTTGTGTGACGTCAGGATGTTGTGTGACGTCAGGTCTTTGATGCGTAGTTCGCATGTGGCGATTATAGATGCCGTTACACTCGCAAATAAATCAAAACCTTAACCTAGAATCATGTTTGACAAGAAGCTAGGTCTCACAGCGCAAGTAAAGGAAAATGTCCGATAATTGTTAATTTGTAGTTTTATCACATTTTTTTAAACAACTAACTTACCTTCGCAGAGAATTAACCGTGGCGTACATCGGTGTATGGGAGAACATGTTTTTCAACTACAAAGTTAAGTTTTTTTTTGGAATATATTCATCCCACCCACGGAACCATTCTATATGGGTGGTCCGACACGCATGGCCGGTTTTGTCTCTACATATACATCTTCTTTTCAACCATAAAGTTGCCTTTACACTATTCCTCAGCCTTATATTCATAGTTACACCACACCACACATGCCTCGCAAGGAACTCATCCTAATAATCTCTTTATCATTTAATTTTTATCACACGCTCTAAACTTCCCTAGAAAGTAAAATAATACTCCTTTAGTCCACACTTTATTTAGTCCGAATTCCAAAATACAATTTCTGACAAAACTTGTAACTTAATTTGGCTAACTGAGAATTTCTCCCAGTACTTGTCTTTGGATATCGAAAATTCGGGATTCCTTTCAGACATTTACAGTTCTTGATGTAGTTATTTTAAAGTTCTTTCTAAAGTAAAGTTCGACAGTTTGGAATTAAATTGAAAGTCCCTAAAGTGTCTCCAAACGGAGGGATAAATACATTTTGTTTAGAATTATTTTTGGAGAAAATACAAACCCATTTATTGGCAATGTTTCAAATAATGTTTAAGGTGGAACGGAGATATATACAGGGTGGCAGGGACAACGACGCGAGATGGGTTCTGAATCCATGGTAAAAGTTTTCGCGTTAAGGTCCCTACCATCTTGTATATAGTAACTAAGGGCGAATTTCGACAAAGAAACTGAACGTGGTTTAGATGCGCTGATCGTGTGCAGTTTCATTGGTGAAATTCGCTCTTAGTTGTGGCGACACCTACAACGCCTTAAGCAAACTAAACCTCAAAGACGTGACGTCACACAAATCCTTCATCACGCAAGCAGAGGCTACCGTGCGACGAGTATATATACGACCTCCCAACATCAATCGTGGGGCAGTTGTCCGCCAGACACAACACCCGTTTGGTCGGAGGATCCTCCCTTTTCGATAGAGTATGAGTGAACTTTAGACCCTGTTCCTCAAACCTCTACCTCTTACATTCTTAAGTCCTATCTCGTTGGACTATTGGTCGCAAATATGAGCGCTAAGCATAGGGTTCTAGGTTTTATGCCCGAGTTAGGAAAAGTGTTACACTTTTTTAATATTATAAATGAGAAAGTAACTATGTATGTCTGTCTGTTTGCTTCATTTTCACGCCTTAACTGCTGAATGATTTAAGATATTTGGTACACGGGTAGACCATGACCTATGTCAAGACATAAGATAATTATAAATATATATAATTAGACATAGGATAATTTCCAACCTGCACTTGGACGAAGCCGCGAGCAAAAGTTAATGGGTCATAAATGGAGAAATATCATCGACACACTTCTGCGCAACCCTTTGAATACAGAAGTCATATAATATTACTGTTATAGTTCAAGATTGGTCATTACACCTCATTTCAAAGTCATGCGTAGTAATCAGTTCAGGCAGCATTTGATTCATCGTTTCAGTAGTGAATTAGTTATTCGACTTAGATAACTAGTTAGGTAATAAGCTGATCTGCAATCATGTTGGTAATCTAGATAGCTTTAGTTGTGGTTATTATGTCAGTTACAAATCTAGGGGTTTTATTTATTTATTCAGAACGAGACTGCATTCTCTAGTCCTATTATGAAAGACTGTCGCATAAGGAGATTTCAACATTGTAATTGGTTTTAAACCGTAAATGATAATTATATTAAGAATTAAAAAAACCCCCGACACAAACATTTCCTCATTTCTCTTTCCTACTCCATCACCAGACCCTGTTCATCATCTATCTATAACCTATTCATTGAGACCATTCCAATGAGCCCAAACACGATACCTGTGCTGTAAGTTGGAAAGGGAGTTGGGTATCTTGCGAACTCCAGGTGATGCTGCAGCATCAGTTCAAGGTGAAAGTAACAATATCATTGAAGTAACAGAATACCAAATTTCAAATCGATCAGACCTGTGGAAGACGCTCACATCCATTCATCAACTAGAAAAGAGCTGATACTTTTCAAACGGCTGAACCCATTTTGATAAAACATGCCTAGACTAGCCAATGCTGTGTCCATTGTAACATTTTTACTACTCCTGTGATTGGTAGGTAAATTGGTATAGCAATATTAATTTTTCAGATAATTCATAAACTGATGTGTGTTGTATTGTTACAGAAAAAGATGCTACGGGTACTACGCCGTAGCCGCCGTGAAGCCAATCTCTCGTAGCAGATATTCGTAACCCTCAAACTACGCGCCGATTAGTTTTTTTTTTTGTTATAAAATAAATGTACCTACAGACACTATAAAAAATGTTTGTTACATTAAGGCGTAGTTTTACCGACTTAGTATTTTTATAATATCAATGCCACTGAATGACACGCAGTTGTTAATAAAAATATGACACTGACAATAAATTAAAACAGATTTGGTGCTATGTTTAGTTGCTACATTTTAGTTTGTAAATAGTTTTAGTTAAGTTAGTATTTATAATTTTGCTACTTTTATTAATTAATTAATTATAGTACAATAAATATCAACAATACGTAGTTAAAATAAAATAAAACCCCCAAATAAAAAAATTGGTGGTAGATTCATTTATTAAAATGGCCAGTCCATTAAAAAAGTTTAAGATCAACTAGGCATTGGTCAAGGAGTTATGCTATTTTGACCTTTGTTTACAAGTGATTAAATATAGTTTTCCATACAGTAGTCAAGTTCGAAATATAATAATTTGAAAACTGAGGAAGGTTTCATCAACTCGACTGTACATGTCTACATCTACACTAACATTTTATAGAGAAAAGATTTCTATTTTTGTATGTTTGTATTTTATTTTCTAATGAATAATCTCAGAAACTACTGGACCGATTCAAACAATCTTTCACTAGTAGAATGCTCTAGTATCACTGAAAAACAAAGAGTATCCTAACTAATATTGTAAATACGAAAGTGAGTTTGTTACGCTTTCACGCTAAAACGGCTGAACGGATTAGGATGAAATTTGGTATACGGGTAGACCATACCCTGGTGTAGGACATAGGATACTTTTAATATCAGTAGTACGTTTCCGCCGCCGTATAATTTATAAAGATACGCGGGCGGGAGCTAGTTGTATACAGGGTGGCAGGGACATCGACGCGAAGCCGGCTACCATGGATTCACTACATGATTCTGAACCCCACTGCGTTGAAATTTTTCGTCGGTTATTAAAAAAAAAAAACTGCTGCTCCATACATTTTGACCGTGTAGGTATTGCACTTTTCT
This sequence comes from Agrochola macilenta, assembly GCA_916701695.1. Taxonomy (NCBI): domain Eukaryota; kingdom Metazoa; phylum Arthropoda; class Insecta; order Lepidoptera; family Noctuidae; genus Agrochola; species Agrochola macilenta. Next base: position 8,057,862 of record OU753578.1, read on the forward strand.
ATGAAACAGCAGTCTTTTTTTTTTTGTAACCGACGAATCATTTCAGTTGTCGGCGTTCAAAATAATGTACTGAATCCATGGTAACCGGCTTCGCGTCGATGTCCCTGACACCCCGTATATTTTAATAGTCGTTTTTGAAGGTTGACATTTATCATCAAATAACCCATTTCTCAAAAAATATTCGTCCTAGATTGTCCCCTTAAATAACAAAGCCTAAGCTGCTATTCAAATGACAATCCACACATTACCAAAACTAAATTACTTATCTGACATCTCTGACATGTAATAAGAAAAATGGATGGTCTCGTTCAATCTTACCAAGCCCAATACATTTAAAACATAGGGATGATAAATGTGCATCCATCAGAACTTTTTGAGTTGTCAATTGCGTACATTTGTTTCACCCCCCTTTTCATCCCTCTTCTTATAACTTTGTTACATTGTAGGGGTGCAATCTGCGGCGTAAATTACTAGGATTTGTCATCGGATGGGCTTTTGCATTATGTTGAAGTGATTTGAAGGGTTTTGAATATTATTCTACTATTTTTGGTATCAGAATTGTGTGGAAGTTCGGGATCGACGGATGAGTTTCGGACGATAAAAAAAAAAAAACTTATTTTTTGTTTTTCTACGATTGTGTTTAGTTTGTGTGAGTCCCAATAAATACATTTTCTTACTTTCAATTGAAGGCTTGAAAATGTATTTATACTATATTTAATACTTCAAGCACAGAAATGTACATAGGCGAACTTAATGCCATTTTCTACGAGTCAATTCTGGGTGATGCAGAGACAAACAGTGATATTTACACACACAAAAATTAATTACGAAATTTTGTAGAATAACATTTTTTTTTACTAGTTCCTTTAGATGAAAATAAAAATAAAATGTTGCCAGTTTTGTTGTTTTTAAATGTAATTATTGACGTTTGAAGTTTTGGCAACGACAAATTCCGTTTTTTTTTTTTTTTTAAAACCTTAAAAAAAACCCTTGTGGCCTGGGTCTTGTTATTGGGCTTAAAAACGTAGAAGACGGCCCCACGGATCCGCCATTTTCGTATGTTCAACCTTCTGCCGAACACCCTGTATATAAATATACATAAATACACTAATACAAATAAGACAAACATTTACGTTGTGATGATACTGCCAGCTTCTTACGAATGTTAAAGATAATCGCTTGGTTGCCATCCTGATTTCTAGGGAAAATCGTGTTTATCATTACCTACAATCTAAAATAAGTAGATAGGTAAATAGTGGGTAAACGTGGTGATCAATTCTCGTTGTTACAAGTCTTTTTAATCTGTTTCTGAAAAGTATTTGCCTTGCATTGGCAGATGTCTAAAACATGCTGGATGTTTAAAAAAAAAAATGAGATACCCTGCAGCTTTTTGTAACCATTTATTTTTACAATAAAATACATAGAAAAACGTCTTTCATTTAAATTTAGTGTCCTAGGCATGTCAATCAAATTAAATCAAGTTCTAAGCCCTAACAAAAAAGCCAATTATGCCAAGTCACAAACAAAAAACTAAAAGTAAAAACAAGTGACAGTCTGTTGATTTTATTTATTTTATCAAGATTTTTCATTCGATTTTCAAATAAAACCAAAAACACAAGTTTTTACTCAGTCTCTAGTCTAGGACATATTTCCAATAATGCTACAAGACAGAAATCAAATAAGTTTTTTTTATTGAATATAGTCCACTTACATTGCGGCCGTCGAGAAAATGCGTTTCTGACACCTGTCAGATGGACCATTTCTAGTAGGTTCAAATTCGAAAAACAGATATTCGTTAGTATGAAAATGACAGGTGTCAAGAATGCATTCTCTCAGTACTGTGCAAATGGTGTTAATGGTTTAGTTGTCAAGTATGTCTAGCAAGTTCTTTGAAGTATTTTCTTCAATATAAAAATTTCGATAGGTACTTAAGTAATTTCACTGGAATAATCATTCATTCAAAATTTAAAATATTATATTTCACATAAACCTACATGGGCACTTATGAAACGTCAGAAGCTAGGTGCATGGTTCCAATTGGTCGTTTTCTATGGAGAAGAGCCGGCAAGAAACACCACGGTTACTCTTTTTAAAATAATTGGCCTTTACAATATTTTCTAATATAGGTATGGGAGGACAGTGTAGGTCTTTCAACAAGTACCAGGTACTAAATATGAAGATGGTCAGTAAATCTACAGTCCACTAAGCCTACAGCGTTCTCACATTCACAAAATAGAAAATAATCTATATAAAATATAAATAAATTAATATAAATAAATACCTATTTTAAACGAAATAACATGATTGCTATTACAACTGTGACAAATCTGAATAATTATAATGTACACAAAAGCCACTAATAAAGTGTTGAAATTAAATTGTAGGTTTATAATGTCAAATATTAGAATATTATGTAAAGGTAGAAAGTAAAAAAAAAACATGTTAATTTGGAAGCAGTTAATAGACTCTTACATATATGCCATTAATGATGTACCAGGGAAGCCACATGTGCAGAAGGAATTATTGCCAAACTTCCTTGTCTTCAACGTAGGCTTTACTTTTATAATATGCTTTCTTGATAAGGACACGTTTGATGTGGGTTTTGAACTTCCCTTGTCTAAATTCTGTAACCGACTTTGGCAACTTGTTATAAAAGCGGATACTGTTTATAAGAAATGACTTCCTTGTTTGAGTTAATCTAAATTTGGGTATCACAATTTCATGTCTACTACGTGTATATATATGGAAATCACTTCTTATTTTGAAAAGTCCAAGTTTTTGCGAACATACATAATACTTTCTAAGATATAAAGAGAAGACAGAGTCAGTATATCAATTTTTTTGCTTGTTTCTAAGGGAATCGCGAGGACCCATTTTATAGTTAGCGCGGATTGTCGTCTGTTGTAAAATGAAAACTGAATCTACATCAGCTGCCGATCCCCACAGCAGAACGCCATAAGACATAACACTGTGGAAATAAGCAAAGTTTACTAACCTAGCTGTGGCTATATCAGTCTACTGCCTTATTTTTCTTACTGCATATGCATCTGAGCTTAATCTACCTGAAAGAGTTCTAATAGAATTCGCTAATAGTTCCCCATTGAGGAATGAACTTATTGGTGATTTTCTTCAGAAAAACTATTCAACGATACCAGCAATACGAACTCTCGCTGGCAATAGATTATAATAATTCCCTCCTAAAATAACAAATAACCGAAAATTATAGGTTTAGGTAATCGATATGTATCTAACAATAAGTGATGGATCATTCCCTGGGTACCCAACAGAAGATAGTTCCACAAGATATGGCAGTAACTGCCATATTGACATGATTTTAAGATGATAAATTTATTCCCAAAGTGGCCATAAATAGGGATCGCTATTTATTTACGAGATATTTCGGCTTGTGACATAGGGTTTAGGGATTTTGAGCAAGTAGCGATAGATCATTGTAATTTATATCTTCATAAAATATTATTATATATCGACAAGTAAAGTTCAATTTCCGAATAACAACCAGCTTAAATCAAAATATAGGCAAAATATATAATATATTCTTGCTTACAGCGCTCGGCGGCTATAGAACCAGGCCGGTAACAAATGGGAAATTCCCGTAATTTTTAAGAACGCATTTCGCATTCGCATCTCATTCGCAATCTGTCAAAAATACAATTAATTTACCAACATTTTTGACAAGTTGAGTTTTTGACAGAATGTGAACGTTTTTTAAGTACGAGAATTGGCCTTCAGACGTGGTCCAGATGTGGTCATCGTGTTCACGGTATTATGTTTTCAAATTGGTTAGATATGGACTTCTTTGATAGTACATTGTGGGTGGTTTTCAGTACAGCTTTGCCTGGGTAAGACTGGTTGTCAGACTTTCGGCTACTAATTACTACTAATAGCTACTAACTGTATGGATACCTGGCTAGACTCAGAAATGGCCGCTGGAGTAAGTTGTTGGTGTTCTGTTGACCCAAATTGCCAAAGTTAGGTCACAGATACCAAGGACGCGTTAGATCGACGATATCACCTAAGTTGCGGAAAACACCAGAGGGTCAATTCCCGTAATTTTAAAGAACGTTCGCATTCGCATCTCATTCGCAATCTGTCAAAAATACAATCAATTTACCAAAATTTTTGACAAGTTTGACAGATTGCGACTTGAATGTGAACGTTTTGTATGTACGAGAATTGGCCTTCAGATGGCCGATTCCCGTAATGAAAAAACGTCCAAGACTTGGTCGTAATCTGACGACAGCCACAATCAGTGTGCAGTTTTGTCTTAAACGCGCAAAAATGTAAGGAAATTAGGGGTCAATCTGACAAAGATACATAGGTATATCTTTGTCAGATTGAGACTGAGATCTAAAACTATAAATGTTACCCCTCTCGATGTGGGACGCAAAGAAGGTGCAAGCAGTAGGCGATCCCGGCCTGATGAAATTAAAATAAATACCAAGGCAGAAAATACATTTAAGTACTAATCTACCGTATCACTTTGAAGCACTAACAAATTAAAAAATATTGACAGTTTGCTACTATTAGCAATGTATAATTGCGATTGACTTGCCATCGAGAAACGTAGAGTAATAAAATTAAATCGTACATTAAATTTTTCTTGTTACCAACTAAAAATGCTTTTTGTACATCTACTACTGAATAGATTATTTACGAGTATCTACAGTTCTTCTTAAGTTCGTGTATTTAGTAATAACATTAACTTGTATTTCTCATGATAAGTGAATTGTATTCTTTTTGAGAAATAAATGTCTTAAACCGTAGTTACTACTGATATATAGCGTTGATTTAGTTAAGGCAAAACTATTGTTGAGTGTATGGTCTGTAACAGTGTGTTTGGAAGTTGGGTGCAAAGCTTTTCTAACATGTCTTGGACGAAGTAGGTTTTTATTCTTAACCTAATTTCTGACAGTTAATTGCTAACAGTCAAAGTTGGTATGTTACTTTTTTCATTTTTGTGTTTTGACTGATATGTTTATTTTGAGGAGCTCGTGGCTAAGTAACAACAGCCGCACTGGTCGATCCATCAGGTTAAGCTACGCTTGCCGGGGTTGGTCAGTGGATGGGTGACCATCTTTACATACCGAGAATCCTCCGTGCCTCGGAAAGCACGTTAAGCCGTTGGTCCCGGCTGTCATTCGTGGATCTTTGACAGTCGTTACAAGTCGTCAGAAGCCCGAAAGTCTGACACCAATCTTACCAAGGGGTATCGTATTACCTAGTTACTAGGTTGTGGAGGTCAGATAGGCAGTCGCTCCATGTAAAATACTGGTATTCAGCTGCATCCGGTTAGACTGGAAGCCGACCCCAACATAGTTGGGAAAAGGCTAGGCAGATTGATTGACTGATATGTTTATTTTAATCCAATAAACCAAGTACCAAGCATGTTATTGAAAAAAAAATTGTACCTAAACTGAAAAGAAAACTTTTAAAGTATGTAAAATCACGAAAACATTGGACTTGGGTTATTAAAAAAAAGAAAAAAAAATGCAGTTAAAAAATAAAATAAAACATAATCTAAGACTTTCTACCCACTGATTGTTTCTGTAACTATCTGTACGTATTTTTTTTTTGATGAATAAACAATTTCAATTTCAAGTTATGTATGGCTCAAAATGCTCTAAATGGTGTTAACTACCAATCCCTTAAGGCTTTGCACCCAGCTTACAAACAACCGGTATAACTAGCTATAAGTTGAGTAACAACCGACTCGAGTCGCCATCTACCAAATCACGTTTATTTCCGAAATTCTTAACTGTCATCCTCAAAAGTGGCACTACCTAACAACGGAACTGCCTCAACACGTTCGTAACATTTCCTCTACGTCGTTTCCTGTTATCTCGACTTACACCGAACGATCTACCTCACAGCACAGTGAAATGAAGTCATCACAAGCAAATTATTAAAAAAAAACAAAAAAAACGCGATTGCATTGATTTTTTATGTGTTTTTCAGTCGGATTTTTGTTTTTTTTAATATTTTACTTTATTTCAAGCTCTTCAGGTTTATTCATATAATTAAATTTAAACTAAAAAGCCTGACTCATGACTAGCTTTTATTTAATACCCTCCTTCTGGGGCAGTCGGGTAAAAATACGGCACGATAATTCTACCAGTCCCGTTTAACCAATTTGCATTAAAAAAGCAAAAGTAGCGTGAACAGACCTGTTAGACAAAGTGAGTATCCCACTAGAACTCTTTGTACTCAGATGCACTATATTAGTACAGAATAGTGCAGAAGGCCGACTATACAACAAGCGAAAACAGGCGCACGCACACATACAGTCTGTTCCCAAAATATCTGATGAGACTGTAAACAAACCCTATTCAGGTTAAATTCTTACTCAATGACTCACAAAGGTCCACTTGCACGATAACAGCTAACTCGGAGTTAATAGCTAACTCAGGGTTAATCCAATAACCAGTAACAATTGTCTTTGGGTTAACCCTGAGTTAGTTGTCAAATCCGAGTTATTTAGCTAACCCATGAACGCGCAAGTGGGCCTAAAGGGAATTAGTAACACATTCATCTGTATTTGGACGGTTTAAACTTTATAATTAAGTCACCACTTTTTCCAACAATTATGTTTTGAATTTTGGGTCAAAGCACTCAAATTGTAAGTGGCACTACAAATTGGCATCTACGTTTTCTGATCCGTTTGTTTACATTTTCATCAGATACTTTTGGAGCAGACCATAGACGTGTACGAACGGCGATCTCAAACAAATGCCAGTCGTGAGTGCGCTTGCACTTGCTGTATGTGAAGCGTGTCTACGTGTGCGTACTGTCACGAGCACCAATATGTATCCACATAGCAAAATTCAAAAGCAATTTTCGCATGGAATAACGACTGCAACTTTGAGATAAGACCTATTTCATATTAGTGTGGGTTCCAAAATACTATGTTCGTAACAACATAAAATTACAATCACCACAGTAGCAGAAAATCACTTTTTAAAGTTGCTAAGTGTATACATATTGGTGCTCGTGACTGTACGTTTTCGTTTTTTCCTCGTTGTACGGAGCCGACCTTCGGCACCTTTCTATTCCGTGATATCACAGGCCGACAAGACCATTGCGAAATGCCATCGTCGTTGAAGTAGCAAGTGCTTAGTTTACTCTCTAAACTGAACCGACAAGTGGGTTGAGATATAGTTTTGACTGGATGTGACGGTACAATAAAACGGATTTTGATGTAAACTGGGAAACCGAATCTTAGTTTATATCCAGATGATGATGGATATTTACATGGAAGAAGAGTCATAGTGAAATATAGGACCCAAGAATATATCAGACCGAAGACATTTTAATACACAGAAACAGACCTTCTAAGATTATCTGGATTGCATGTTAGAATGGTAAATGTTTGTTTGTTATCAACATTTCAAACGATGGAGTTATAAATGATAATGATTTTAACAACATCGATGGCCGGTGGAGCAGACGAGTCTGGGAGTGGAGATTGCGTATCGGCAAGCCTAGTGTGGGACCACCCCAGCTAGAGGGATCGACGACCACAAGAAGGTGGCTGGAGACAGACTGGCTCCGGATGACGGAGGCTTTGTGAGGTGTTGTGGCGCAGCCTGGGAGAGGCCTATGTCCATCAGTGGACTGTCATAGGCTGAGTTGATTGATTGATTGATTGTTTGTAACAACTTTAGCCTTCCCAGGACTTATTAATTAAATTCAAATCTTCATTGATAACTACTACAATATTAACCTTTCTTGCAACTAACCCAAACACACACGAACACATACAAACAACAAAATGCTTGTATTCCCCGGAAGGAGTATTTGGAGTGTACATACAGTACACTCCAAATCTCCAGACTTCTTCTCTGTCTCTTGCTTTGAAGGTACTTTTTATTTATAGATGCGCCTCGCGGTTTCATCCACATAAGTCTCGATCCCGTGGGAATATCGGGATAAAAAGTATCCTATGTGTTAATCCAGGTTATAAACTATCTGTTTGCCAAATTTCATCCAAATCCGTTCAGTAGCTTTTGCGTGAAAGAGTAAAAAAAATCCATACATCCATCCATACTCACAAACTTTCGCGTTTATAATTAGTAGGATAGGATAGATTTATATTGGGAATTTATTTTAATTTCTCATTAATCACAACACAACACAACACACACACACGTTTGTCAAAACATTTTATTAGATTTTGTATTAGTTATTTTATATTATCACCTTTAATTTATTAATACGGACACACACTTGTCTATGTGTTTATTATTCTAGCTTATGGCACTCGTGGGTTGAAGCGTCAAATTAAAAATTCAAATTCAAAATATCTTATTTCGCATAAACCTACATGAGCAATTATGAAACGTCAGAAGCTAGGTGCATGGTCCCAATTGGTCGTTTCTTATGGAGAAGAGCCGGCAAGAAATTCCACGGTTACTCTTTTAAAAATAATGGGCTTTTACAATATCGTCAGGTGGTACACTTTGTGTTGTCATCTGACATTATGTTCAGGCCCTTTTGGAAATCATTGTTTACTGTTTTTATAGTATATTGGTATTTTTTGCTGTAATGCCAATAAACACATTTTTTTTATTTCTTTCTCAAAAAACATCCACACATAATAAATTACACCTACAATACCTATTACCAGTTCAGAAAATATTTTCCTATAAACCATCCAACCGATTCCAGCAGTTCTACAAATTCTGGGCTATATGCGTTTAAAAATAAAATTTTCTTTGTAATCTCACAGAGGCTTTAGACGATGGAAAGCACAAAGCAATGCCAGTGGGGCACTTTTTGGAAAAAGCCTTTAGTAGCTACTATGTCACTGTTCTGTATCGACTAGTTACGTGGAATGATTGTTAGCGTACCATGTTTTGAGAAACTGTTGTCGGTTAGTTTGGTTGGCTTGGTCTAAGTCCGCTTGGCTAGCTACCACCATCTTATCTTAGTCTGTCGCCATAATAACCAGTTGTAGCCAGCAGTAGAGCTCGATCGCCCAGGTGGGATCGAGCTCTGCTCTCGTGAAAACAGAGAATGCTCATTTAACAGTATAGGAAAGTTCGTACTAATTCCATGCTGCCATGATATCATTGTGTCACACACACACATGTCATTATTCTAAGGTGTTATTATTCTTGTTCTAAACTTTGGGCGACCGAGCTCTGCTCGGGTGAAAATACGGAGAAAACTTCCCAGATATGAGACCTAGCTAGATACATTTTTCGCCCCCGTAAACCTCAATATTGTAACTTTCATCAAAATCGTTAGAGCCGTTTTCGAGAACATGATTACAAATATATTATATACAAATATTGCTCTTTTAATAGTATAGGATATTAACAGCATTATTGTGTTTCGGCAGTTAGAGGTAAGATAGCCAGTTTCTCTGTGGTTGAGGATTCCGGGTGAAGCTCGCTTCCATCTTCGGCCTGATCATCAATCAGGTTAGATGCACGCTAAGCTTCTTTTTATAGTAGCGTCACTGAGAATCAACTGATAAAGTTCCCACTGCGGGACACGGGCCTGTGTCAGGCTCTTTGTGAGAAAGAGTGTTCTAGGCGTTCGTCATCCAGATGTTTCTTGCAAATTTGGTGATATCGTCGGCCCAAAGCACTTTTGGACATTCTTGGTTTCTATGGCCTAACCTTGGTCAGCATTGATTATGACCGTAAGATGGTGATTTGAAAGCGGCAGTTATTTATTGTAGTTTTGGTAAATTACAATATGCATGTTTATAACAAATAAATAAATAAACAAATCGGAATTAGTCGGTAAGAAATCAAAATTTGGAAGTAGTTTTTGCCGGCCGCTGCCGCGGCACCGCTTGCTACGCTCTCGCTCGGCTCGCGCGCGTTTCTTCAAAGTCCTAACCTAACCTAATCCTTTTGGTCGGGGTGCCCTGGCTTAGTTACTGCAACCAACTCGGCTCACGCGTGGATGGTCCCAGTTGCGGTCCCAGTTCCAACCTAACCTAACCTAATTTATCTAACTGCCCATTCCAACAAGTGTGTAAATGGGCTCATGACGTAGGATTGATAATAAACGCAACAAAAACAAAAATTGTTCACATACATTCATCACATAATAAATGCTACACTATACCTACAGTTATAGCACACGAACACACTTGCCTACATAGCTCACCACAGACTTGCAATTGCCCGTTGTTAGAAGTAGTTGACAAACACATGTATATCGGTCTAATGGTTGATAGCCGATTTTGTTGGGGACCGCACAAAGATTACGTATGCAACAAACTGAGGTCTATTCTAGGTAAGCTTAGCATACTTAAATATAAACTGCCTTACAAAACACTTAGAATGTTATATATGGCCCTAGCAGACTGGATTATCAACTACGGACTCAGCAGCTATGGAAGAACTTATCATACATACCTGACAGATATTTATAAGCTACAGCTATGAATATTAAAAGTAATTGCTCTAAAACATTTAAACAAGAAATTCAAAAACAGTGACGACGATCTTTTTAAATACTGTAATGTTATGAATGTGTTCAATAAAGTTACATTTTGTACACTTGTGGAAGTCAATAGACCTGAGCTGCTAATCGAAAAAACAAGACCTGATTTTTTGAGAACGTTACCACTTACAAATAAATACATCCTACCTAAATGTAATAATGTGTACGGGAAGAGAGTTGCAGATTATTTAGTACCTTTTCTTCTTAATAAACTTCCAGAGGACTTGCAAACGTTATACAAAACGAGTTCGAAAAGTTATAAGTACAAATCAAAGCGTTTCCTTACACAAAAAATCTCCTAATGTATGTATGTAGTAGTGTACGTTTGAACTATATTCATCATTAAGAACATTTAAATTAATAAGTTAAACTTTAAAAGAGCGGCTCGCCGGCACACAGATAAACCCTGTGAGGTTTTCGTTGTGTGGCTAAAACCAAAATGTAAAAAAGGCTAAGTGTTTTAGAAATAAATAAATAAATAAATAATAAAACATTTTTACCGTTCATATTTTGTTTTTTTTTACTTGAGTATTTTTGTATTGAGGTTTGTATAATTGTTGGATGAAATAACCGACTAATTTCCTTTTTGTGTTCGTGTTTTAAAGTCACACTAATTTAATAACCGCCGAAAAATTAAATTAGGTAACTACTGCCCGTTATTTTTTTCAACTAACAATAACAGTTGTAAAAATTATTATCCATATTATTTTATATCGACAAGTAAAGTTTAATTTCTGAAAACAAAATCAAAATACATAGGTACCTTTTCTGCGGGTCATTCTGTAAAGCTGCTAGCTGCTAATTATTAGGAAACTTGACTAGACGCGGAGATTGCGGCTGGTCATAAATACATGTTTTATTTTATTTTAGCTGGTTGATTTTTAGAAATGAAACTTTACATGTCGTTTGATTTCTCTGGCTTGCCCCTTATTGCATGGGAGTTTGAAAATAATTAGCAAAATGTTTGTGGAAAATGTGAAACACATCTGCCTTATTCTACATTTGGTGATCTCTTAGCTGCCACGGTTTATTATATTTTTTATTACTGACGCTTTTAATGTTCTGCAGCGTTCTCACATGTATAATTTCAACATGAATGATGTAACCAATATTTTTTATCTATATTTTGTTTTAAAAGAGTGTCTGTGGAGTTTTTTACCCGTTCTTCACTATAGGTACCTACTACGCTTTGGAATGGGCAACTAGCTTCATCTTTCTGACTGACCGACCCCTTGACAATTCAAAAGTGCCTGTAATTGGTTTATTTGAAATAAATGCTTTGAGTTTGAGTTTGACACACAGGCGTGATGTATATTTTAGTGTCAAACAATATTGAATAACTCTCATCAACTTCTTAATTTACCCAAAGAATAAGTATTTGTAATATCCTTATATTCAATACATTATCTAACCAGTCAAAATTGTATTTAACTTTTCATCGGTTATGTGATGGATCGATCACGATAATATTAATGTAACCGCTGTAGATAATGTGATTGGTGTAGAGCAGATAATTCCGGCAGATGAGGCAGTATTTTGACAGTATGTCAATAAAATTATTTAATCGTTTTATAGACTACTAGGTTTGGCCCACGGCTTCGTTATTCTATCCTATATGTTAATCCAGGTTGTAATCTTTCTGTGTTCCAAATTTCATTCAAATCCGTTTAGCCATTATTACGTGATTGCGTAACAAATATCCAAACTTACAAACTTTCACATTTAAAATATTAGTAGGATATAGTAGAATATGTACAGGCTGGCAGGGACATCGACGCGAAAACTGATACTATAGATTCAGTATATGATTCTAAACACCCCTACGTTGAAATTTTTCATTGGTTATTTTTTTTTAAACAGCTGTTCCATACATTTTGACCGCGTAGGTATTGCACTTTTCTATGAAACAGCACATTTTTTTTTTATAACCGACGAAAAATTTCCACTCTGGGGGGTTCAGAATCATATACTGAATCCATGGTATCAGTTTTCGCGTCGATGTCCCTGCCAGCCTTATATAGTAGGATTAGTAGGATGCTTTGTTGAGGTCCTTGCCGAAAACGGTATCCGAGAATGTAAAATATTTCCATTACTTCTACATTTCTGGAATTGAGTCACGAGCCGAGTTCCGGCCACCGTAGGCGCGGGCTTGCGGACGGTGAGCAAAGGGTAGCTCGCCGTCCGATAAGGACCAGGCCCGGGTCGACGGCGCGTTGTGTCCCACGCGCGCCTCAAAGAGATGACAGCACCAACTGACGGGGTCCGTAAGGGCCAATGCCTGCCAGGGTTGCGAGTTTGTCCGAAAGGGATATCGTGGCCTCGGCACTCAGGCAACGGAAGGAATACGGGTGGGTAGTCAGTAAAAGTCTGACTCTCCCTCACGCTCCACCCAGAGCTGGAGAAGTTATTTGATAATTTCAAACATTAAAAAAAAAAAAAAAGCGTTGCTGGAATTATGTTTGAAAACAGAAACGGATATGGTGTAGATAGACACCATACTATCAATTCTAGCCGATATTTTTTTTTTACATTTGTTAGAAAATATCTGCCTGAACGCGTCTGGGTATTTGGCATAAGAATTTGGTCCTGGGTTAGGACATAGGGTACTTTATTTCCCGGCAGTACGTTTTCGTGGGTTTTTTTTTTTTTTTTTTTCAAGCAAAAGTTCTTTAAACCCCTCATTCTCTTATAAATTGTGGCACACGTCCCAGGTGTCTTATAGGTAGCAATCGATCATAGTCATAAGATGACAAGTGCCAACATAGGCGAATCAATAGGCGTTTGGAACGAAGGTACAATGGATTGTTCTAAGTGTATTGGCGTTTGTGTAATAATATATTCTTTAATTCGGACAACACAAACAAGTACATGCACATCCATATAGTATTATTTATTTATTTAATTATGGCACTCCCACTTGACTTATTCACTAATACATTTAGTACTGTAATATTTTATACTTAAAATCTAGAGTGAATTTGTCACTTACACAGTGTGTGCACAGCACTTACATATTTCAAGTTTTTATTACATAGAGTACATATAGGCTAAAAAAAAAAGAAACACAAAACTACATGAAAACAAAATTTAAAATTTAAAAGAAAGAAAAAAAAAATAACAATCTATTTTGTTGCTCTAAAGAAAACACAGTCAATGACAAAAAATAAATAAGTAAGTAATAATATATATACAGGGTTACTGGTAATTCGACGTATATCCGGCAGGGGCTGATAAGGGGGCCAAAATGCAACAAATTGAACCCCCCATATGTATGGCCGAAATTCAATAGTTTTCGAGATATTACAATTTTAAGGGTTTTTCGATATTTACCCAAAATTTGACATTTAATTCCAAATAAAATAAAAACTACATATTTGAATGGGTACCATTAAAAATGATGTTGTAGCTGGCACTTCAATTAAGCTATGGACATATTTAAAACTACTTAATTTAACAAAATAATGAAAATAATGAGCGATATAAGAATAATATCTTACCAATATTTTCATTTTACGCTTCAAAAATGTTGTCTCGTCACAAAAAATTCTATGACATTAATCGTACAAATAACTAAAACAACTTGCTTATTCTGTAAGCTTTCCAGAAAGCTATAAAAGTCAATTTTAAAATACATAATTCGTGCCAAGGCATGTGTTTGAATCGGCGCGGGGAGAGAAAGGGTCATTTGTATTTGTATGAAATAAAATGCATAAAAAAATGTACATCAAATTTTATTACAAATTTTACACATCTTGTTCAAAATGAGCCCCTCGATTACGAATGCAGGTTCGAATTCTCTTCCTAACTTCGGTTTTCGTCACTCTTGATGTGAACGTTGTTCTCATCTGTTGCGCCGCGTTTATTATTCGCTGTCGAAGTTCTTCGACTGAATTTATTGGGGTCACATAAACTAATGCCTTCATATGACCCCAAACGTAAAAATCAAGTGGTGTGATATCAGGGCTTCGTGCTGGCCACGGAATTGGCCCTCCCCTCCCAATCCATCGGTTTGGATATCTCTCGTCTAGCCACTGTCGGACAGTAATCCGGTAATGTGCTGTGCGAAAACCGAAGTTAGGAAGAGAATTCGAACCTGCATTCGTAATCGAGGGGCTCATTTTGAACAAGATGTGTAAAATTTGTAATAAAATTTGATGTACATTTTTTTATGCATTTTATTTCATACAAATACAAATGACCCTTTCTCTCCCCGCGCCGATTCAAACACATGCCATGCCACGAATTATGTATTTTAAAATTGACTTTTATACCTTTCTGGAAAGCTTACAGGATAAGCAAGTTGTTTTAGTTATTTGTACGATTAATGTCATAGAAATTTTTGTGACGAGACAACATTTTTGAAGCGTAAAATGAAAATATTGGTAAGATATTATTCTTATATCGCTCATTATTTTCATTATTTTGTTAAATTAAGTAGTTTTAATTATGTCCATAGCTTAATTGAAGTGCCAGCTACAACATCATTTTTAATGGTACCCATTCAAATATGTAGTTTTTATTTTATTTAGAATTAAATGTCAAATTTTGGGTAAATATCTAAAAACCCTTAAAATTCAAATATCTCGAAAACTATTGAATTTCGGCCATACATATGGGGGGTTCAATTTGTTGCATTTTGGCCCTCTTATCAGCCCCTGCCAGATATACGTCGAATTACCAGTAACCCTGTATATAGGATATAAACTGTGGCCACTGTGGGTCAATAACAATTGTTTGCGAAATTGCGATAGCTTGTTAGCGAAAATGTCAATGCTATCGGAACGTGTATGAAGGTCATTGTAAGACCTCATCAAACTGTTTATTGGTGCCGAACGTCCGAGGTTAGTTCTGGTTGGGCATGGAGTGAACACATCAGTGTATTAGTAACAATGACTTAAAAACTATGTTAGTAAACTTTTACAAACTAAGAACATTTAAAATTGACGTGGCCCAGCACACGTTGGCACGTGCCTCCGTATCCAGTGCCTTTTACAGGGAGCTTCCGCGCTACCTATCCATTATTGATTCTGGCAATGATATTGATAATTATTGATTATTGATATTGGTTATTGATAATGGCATGAACATCGTCAACACGAACTTCCGCGAACATCTGCGAAGCGCTGCAGAAGCGCGGAAGCCCCATCAACGTTTTAATTAGCAATATTATAATTTAGCAATATTACTGTGTGGAAATAAAAAATGTGGCCAACTAGCGGAATATTGATTATGAAATGCATTAATTAATATCGTAACACCGAATGTTTAGTTTGAGATGTAAAAAAACTATTTGGAAACTTTCCAAATGCGTTTTTTACACCTAAAATGGGTACAACATCAAATTCAATGTTATAATTGCAATTCATTATTAATATTCTAGTTCGCTAGTTAGCCACATTTCTTATTTATATTCAGTAATATTGCTAAAAGAATCAAAACAGGTAAATATTTGACAGTTATTTGCGACGTTGCCAACTTTTAGGATAAACCCTCATAAAGCGTTTTGAGTTTTTTCATAACATTTTTTTTTATAGTTGACTTGACCGCCTCGTTTCTCTAGTGGTCACAAGCGCTACTGCTAAGCATGAGGGTTCGATTCCCAGGTCGGGCAAAGTGACATTGCGTTTTTCCATGAGGAATTTCTCAGTAATACCCCGGAGTCTGGATTTGTGCCCGTTGATGGTAATAGGCTCGCCCCCTACTACATGGGACTTAAACATAACTGGCGAAATGTGGGTGAACCTATTATGGGTAAATATCTGCCTTACCCTTTGGGGAAACAAGGCGTGATGTTATCTTATTTTCAGAATTAGCCTGAAGTCTAAATTTGTGCCCAGATATGGCAATAGACTCGCCCCATTATTTGGGTCTGAAACATAACCGGCGATATTATTATAGGTATAACAAAAATATCAATCTGCCCAGCCTTTTCCCAACTATGTTGGGGTCGGCTTCCAGTCTAACCGGATGCAGCTGAGTACCAGTATTTTACATGGAGCGACTGCCTATCTGATCTCCACAACCCAGTTACCAATAACACAAAACCCCTTGGTAAGATTGGTTGTCAGACTTTCGAGCTTCTGACGACCCGTAACGACTGTCAAAGATCCGCGAATGGCAGCCGGGACCAACGGCTTAACGTGCTTTCCGAGGCACGGAGGAGTCTCGGTATGTAAAGATGGTCACTCATCCACGGACCAACCCCAGCAAGCGTAGCTTAACCGCGACACCGCGACACCGTGTTTGTAATGTAGAAACTAAACTAGTCAAGAGGAGACTAGGCGTGTGGGATCTGGAGGTTGCGTGAGGCCACCAGCGGCCGGCAGCAGCGACGCTGGTGGCCGCTGCCGACCGCTGCCATTCCGGTGAGTCTCGGCCCTTATATATATTATTATTTGTAATCACGTTCTCGAAAACGGCTCTAACGATTTCGATAAAAGTTGCAATATAGGGGTTTACGGGGACAAAAATCTATCTAGCTAGGTCTCATATCTGAGAAAGTACGTTTTCTCCGTATTTTCACCTGAGCAGAGCTCAGTCACCCAAAGTTTAGAACAGAAAGACACCTTAGAATAATGACATGGCAGCATGGAATTAGTAAGTACCTACTATCGTGGCTGCATGAAATTAGTAAGTACTATCATGGCAGCTTGGAATTAGTATGAACATTCCTGTTATTAAATGAGCTTTCTCTATTTTCACCAGAGCAGAGCTCGGTCGCCCAGGTATTGTACCCGGGACCCATGCTCACCAGTCACGTTTGTGACCACTAGACTAACAAGCCAGTCAATAGAGGATAGTAAAATATCTACTTAACCCTGCACAAAATCATCAATAGTCCGGAAAAACAGCCTTTTCTCCTCAAAAATACAATAAAATATCGACAAAAATAGAATACTTCCTGAAACTTCATACAATCTATAAAATTACGAGCGAGCTTGCAAGGGTTAGAAGAGTTTTGTATGCAAAGACATAAGGATATCCTTTCAAAGGTGGATGCGCACTCAACTTATACAGGTTGTATACGTATACAATATCGTGATCGTTAGAAAGCTTATAAATATAATTTTGTAAGGAGTATTTGGGAATATTTTTTATCGAAAACAATATTTATTTTGATGGATCGTTGCCGTAATTTGACGGAAAGATAGAACTTGCGAACAAGTTAAAGAGGAATAAAAATATAGATCCGACCCAATGGATCAAAACACAGCGCCACCCCTACTCACTGGAGAATCACCGCAATCACCGCAGACAGTTCCGACTCACCGCGAAATATGCGGCACCCGGTTCCGACTCACTTGAACCACAACTGGCACTGTGAAGCATCGCAAGTTACAAGACTCAGCCCACTATCGACCTCCGGTCTCCGGAGGGGAGTGATGTGGCGGCATCTACAATCGCCACATGCGAACTACGCATCAAAGACCTGACGTCACACAAATCCTGCATCACGGAATTCGAGTTTACCGCGCGATGGACACATATACAATCTCCCAACTTCAACCTCTGGGCAGTTGCCCGCCAGACACGACCCCCGTCTGGTTGGAGGATCCTCCCTTTTCTATGGTGGATGAGTGAACTTTACACACTGTTCCTCATACCCCTAAAGGCCTCCCCAAGCATTGCCACTTCGACCGCTTCTGTGCTTCTCGCATCCAGCGGATGACTACTTATTGTATATTCATGTAGGGTAGGCAATGAACTAAAATTGTAAACCAAAGACACCGACTTCCGAAAGTAATTTTTCGCATAGTAGTGTTTTTTGAATGAAGCTATGAATGGAGTTATTAAACCCTGTCTGTCTGTCGGTTACTTACAATCACAAGTGTATAAATACAATTTTTATTTATCAGCTGTTCATTCGTGCAGTTTTTATCCTCCAACCCCATTAAACCTCTGTCTAAGCTACACATTACGCAAGAAGAATAAAATCCATACACCTCGGCACCCTCTTTGTTAGAACTTTCCCTTAGAGTTATGTCTGTTTGCTTAGGACCCGGTTGTTCTTTACAGATCAATGGGAACGTTTGGGTGGATAAACATCAAAGTTTTCACCCCGAATGGAGTTCTATGGGTCTAAATGTCAAGATTATAATTTAGATTGAATATGAAGATGATATAAATTATTAAGGAGTCGTTGTCGGTGGAATTCATATCAAGGTTTGGAGGTTTGGAGTTGCCAGCAATGGAAATACAGTTTCCCTCGTGACGGATAGCGTTTTTCATTCTATTGGAAGCGCTCGAGAAAAACAGGGGTATATACACTGGAAGGTAAAAAATCAGCAGCGTTGACTTACACGAATCTGAATTAAAACCTGCTGTAGTGTATGTGAATAAAATCAAGATTCTGTCGTCTCTTGCGTACACGCCGCACACTGTCGTGGGGCGGGGGACCGCGGCACATGCCCCTCCCTCATCCACTATGTTTATGGCCGCGAGCCGGGACGGACGCGCATGCGATATGTAAAGCAGGGAGCTGATAACGAAAATGTCCGTTGAAACTATGCTAAAAATTGTATTTTGATTTTCAAACATATAAAGACTCTTCAATTATAGACTCTTTCTGTATGATGGATTACAGGAGTATTATTCCTCCTTTCAAAACCAATGTCAAACACTTTAATCAACCAAAATTTTAGAAAAGATTGTTCTGTCATGAACAAAATGTCAAGTCAAAGAAGTAACTTATAAACACAAACTATGAAATAAATTACAAAAATACCGCAACAAAATGCATCTTAGTCAATGTAAATACAATAGAAATTGTTTAGAGAATAATTATTGAAAATTTCTTGGTATCAGAGATAACGCTGACTACCAGGAAAATATAAAATTGGAAGAGGAAGTAAGAGAGTTGGAAAAATGGGAATGATAAATAGTAAAGACTTTAGAAAGATAGATGAAGCTACTAGTAACACAAGGTATCAATATGATTTTAACTTTAGTCAATTCACATGACTGTTTAAGTCATGTTTACACTCACAGAAATGGAAAAATATTTTCATAAATAATTTGTCTTCCATGGATAGGGATCTCTGTAATATGGGGTCCACCGCATCAACCCACCCAAAGACGTGCACTGTTGGACCTCGCAGAAGTTTTACCCAGAGGTTGTTATTGTCATTTATAAACTACAATTTTCAATTCAGCAGAAGTTATCCACTAGAACATTTTAGTCTTTCTTTTTGCTCAGAAATTTTTGTAGGAACCAATTATAATTTTCGCAGTTAATAAAATAACATTGACATCCTAAAATATTATTCAGTTGTGGACAGTATTTTTTTTTATACCCAGCATGGGTATAAAAAAAAATACTGTCACAAGCGAAATTTCTCTTGTGACCGCCCTCCGATTCATATTTTTTTTGTGGCCGCCCTGCGATTCATATTTTCTCTTGTGGTCGCTCTCCGATTCATATTATTTATCTCCTGGCCTCTCTCCGATTCATAATAAAGCTTTCTTATTTTTTGTTGCAGTTTATCCAATTTACGTTACGTTATAACTGAGAAACCAAAATGGAAAGTTTTTAAAAAGAAAGAGTGAGTTGTAATAAAATGTTCTGTAAATATAATAACGATTCCGAATACGACGAAATGTGGCTATGCTATAGGTACAGCTCTGCCTAACCCTTCAGGGTAACAGGCTTGTTGTTTTGTTATGATTCCGATTAATAAATAAGTGAAGAAATGTAATTCAAGTTCAAAAACGGGTATTGCGTAACACATAACATGACAATTGATCGCAATGGGTTTCATTTTGACAGTTCACCCACGTTCATTCGTTGTTGAGCAGACGAATTTTTCAAACCTATGAATGGATTAGCAATATCCTTGAAAACTCTCCAATTGTGATTGAAAGTGTGTTAAGCGATTAGGGTGCTGTGGAATCACCATGCATAATTTTGATGTGCTAATTCGGAAACACGAAGATTTCCGAAGCGCATACTTTTTCTGGCTAACCTGTATATTTTGTTGCACCTGATATTTTAAAGCAGTCTTTTCTATTTCAGAGTGGTGCCTTTGCCACAATATCGCTCTGCGAAGGGATGTCCTTGCGGCAATGATAGCCCTTGTAAGCAAAAGGTGACACCAAAAGGAGTCACTATACATTATCCTCAAAAGTAAGATATGGTTATGTCATTAATTTTCTGATCTGCTCATTCTACTCCTCTATTCCAGTTTGCAAATGGAGGATAATAATTATATATTTACTAGCTTTACCCGCCCCGACTTCGCACGGATAGCTTTAAACCCTACCTACCCTACCTACCCTACCTACCCTACCTACCCTACCTACCCTACCTACCCTACCTACCCTACCTACCCTACCTACCCTACCTACCCTACCTACCCTACTTACCCTACCTACCCTACCTACCCTACCTACCCTACCTTACCTACCCTATCTACCCTACCTACCCTAGCTACCCTACCCTAATTTTCTCACCGTTTAAACCTTCCCTGGACTATGACAAACATTTCAAAACCAAAATCAGCTAAATCGGCCCAGCCGTTCTTGAGTTATAAAATTACAACGAAAAGTGGCATTGATTTTTATAGATATAGATTTGCATAAAAACACGGTATAAAAAGTTGGGAAAAGTACCTACAATTTAGAACAAAACATGTTTTGCCAATATACGTAATAATCAGCATGCAAATTTTTCAGTAGGTAACTTACATTACTTACATTAACTTTTTTTGCCAATGAATTCTTTAACCCTCTAGAAACTATTAAGACAAAACCATTTGTAAACTTTACTTTAAAATAATATAGTGTTTAATTTTTTTATATCATTTATATAAAGTACACACGTTGCAAGGCAGCTATTATTACATTTAGTTAGTCTTTGAATCTCGCTTATTAATGAGGAGAATGGAGGGAATAAACTTTAAAATCATAGTACATTGAATTTCGCAAATACACAAATACAATCTCTTGATTATAATATAATTCTACTCAAGTTCGAGATGAGTCATTCAAAAAATTATAACAGTAACGTAGTGAACATGTCGTTTCCCTTCAAACTCTGTGGAGATTTTAATCTACCTAGTTCAAATGTAAAACCTAATTCATTTTTATAAGCCTCCCTAATAAATTTTTACACGTGTCCAATCTAACGTTTCGGTCATTTAAATTCAAGGATTTGTGCTGGACATGCTTTAACTGTGTGTATTGTTAACAGGAATTGCACTCATAAATATTTTTATCCAGGAACTAAAGCAGATATCAGACGCCTCACTTTTGTTAATTTTTTTCTTTCATTCGGCACTTTTCATTCGAAGTAAAATGTCTGAAGCTGAAAACAAAATGAATCAAAAGATAAAAATTAATTCATTAGTGAACTGATCCAACGATGTTGGATTTCGGCACTCAGCATTTTTCATTTGCCTACCAAATTAAATTAAATGACCGGATGAACGTTCATTCTTATGTTATTTTGACGATATCGTGAGAACGTGGTTTGATAAAAAAATGAACATTCACTCGAGTGAACCATCTAATGTACTAAAACGTCGGATAAATGAACGAACAGTGCATACTATAAACGTGCATCGAACGGTCTCGAACTACTAAGCACATCCGAGGTAGCACAGGTACACGGCATGCACGCGATGTGTTCGCGAACGAGTTTTTTGGCTGTCTTTTGCACGCGAACCATTCGCTAACGGCTCGCGAACATGTCCAAAGGTGTCCATACTATATTCCTAAGATGCACGCAAACCGTACTTTTCGTGTCTGCGAGAGGACATTAAGCTTGCACGGAGAACTACTCGCTAACCACTTGCAAACATGTTCAAACTCTGTTCCTAAGATGCACGCAAATCGTGCTGGTCGTGCACGTGCGCAAGTGTGGACCCACCGTAACATGGACGGTCAGCAAGAGCGAGTCCAGATAAATTGTGTATCTACTTAATCACATATAAACTCGTTACTCATGAATTTGATGTAATACATCACCATTTGCATCTCGTTCGATGACAAGTTTTTAAGTATGGTTAAGGGCGTTTGTCCATCGCAGTCGTCACCGGGACATCACCGAGAAACGAGATTA
This sequence comes from Agrochola macilenta, assembly GCA_916701695.1. NCBI lineage: Eukaryota > Metazoa > Arthropoda > Insecta > Lepidoptera > Noctuidae > Agrochola > Agrochola macilenta. The sequence goes on from OU753578.1 coordinate 8,080,402, forward strand.
TTCGGACCGAGCGTGACGTCCCGGCGGCGATCGTTTTCCGAAGTTTGTGGCTTTTGTGGACATGATATTAATTCAGAAATGTGTATCGGCAACCAAATTTTATAAATCTTGTGAATGTGAGAACGTTGTAACGTTGTTGTTTAACATACTGTAGATTTGTAGACCGTGCCACTAGCTTCTGACATTTCATATGTTCATGTATATGTGAAATAAAATATTTTGATTTTTTGATTTTGAACTTCATTATGTAATGATAGCCAAAACAAAAGCTAGGCAACGGCTTCGGTGCGACGATAGAATGTAGACATGATTAAACGTGTTTTCTATAGCCGGCACCGGCCCGTCACAATCTCGGACCGAATTATAGCGGTCGCGCCGAACTACTCGAAACTTCGGCGGCCGGGTAGATGAACGTGTGGTGGACACCCGGTCTTAGTAATTGTATCTATCGCTTTTTCGGCGCCGTTATCTCGTTCTCGGTGATGTCTGTGGTGAACAAACGCACTAAGGATTTCGTCAGTCTAGTCTAGGTATTCGTTGTAGTATCGTTTAATATAGAACTGACTATTTCATTTTTCAGGAAGAAAAAATTCGGCTCTTTCGCCTCGTACAGAACGCCTAAAATTCAGAAGAGTTATTTCAGCAGGTGTGTATTACTTACTGTGACTTCAGGGCATATTTATTTTATTAGGACTTTAGGAACAGCTCTATTATGTTGTTTCGGCATGTAAAAGTTCAAAATCTTTGCCATTATTCACGTTTTCGAACACTACTGCTGTTATGTAGTGTGAAAATACATTGTAGAATCATTCATCTCGCTTAATGATATTATGATTACAGATGTAGTGACATAGAGTTGGCACATACGAGTGTAAGGCGTTGAGCGTCAGATCTTTTCTCTTTTTGTACATAATACGCGCCACGAAACATGAGACTTGACCTGATAACGCCCCGATAACGCCCCGGTGGGGACTTCATACCGCTAAAGAGACCCATAAATCGTTTACTGCGCAAGTCAAACCACGAGGTGTATCAAGTCTCATCTTTAATGGCACGATCTTGTTATTCAATTCGAACAATCTATTCTGTATTCAAAATAACCATTTTTGCTCTCTCATCAATGCTCACAATAAAAATGAATACTGGCAGTGTAGTGCCAATATTCATTTTTATTGTGACCGTTATAACTTTTCAAACTTAATTAGCTACTTCACAGTAAAACATTTGAAGCCACAATTGATTTGCAAGTTATCTGCCAGTATACCAAATGGCTTGTTCTATTATATCTATTTCGAAGCTTTTTTTTACCTTGACAAAAATGATGAACTGAAAATACGTAATTGGAACGTGAATAATTTTTACAAAACGCCCTCTATGTGCCACCATCGTCTTAAGGTGTGTCCAAACATTAAGCGGCAATCGTGCGCGGCTGCCGCGCTGCGATTGGACGACTGCCGCACGCGAATGCTTCTGTTAAGGGGCATGCGCTAAGGTAGCCCGCGAAATTCAAATTGTCTTACGTTTTTTGTAACTTGCAGGTCAGTATCATGTTGTATGTTGATCTAAATATGATTCGCGGCCGTATCAAATGTTTATTTATAGAATTATAATCATAAAAATGGTCAATATAAATCTCTAAGTTCATATAATCGCATTGAATGACTATTCCATGAAATCATGACATTTGGCGGTTGTGCTTACTTATAGAGTTGTATTGCTGATTGTACTGATTATAATTATGTAAAACCATATTGGTTACGGTCGCGAATCATATTTTAATCAACATAAAACCTCACACTGACCTGCAAAATGTAAAAAATTTCGCGGGCTACCTTTGCGCATGCCCCTTAAACGCAAACATTCGTCGGTTTAATTCTAAAATGTGCGGCAGAAATGTGTCCTGCAAACGCCGCGTGTTGCTGCCGCGCTCTTGCCTCTCAATGTTTGGCCACACCTTTAGAATCTTGTTTGGAATGTTAAACACTAATACACCTGTTTCTTTTGTACGCAGATTAGGGTGGAAGTGTCTTTCCAGTGTTTTACCATTCCAAACAAGAATTAACACGAGCATAAACATAAGCCTACCGGTGTTACCTATGTACAAAGTCACCAATGCATTCAAAGCTGTTAAGTCGATGAAAGCAAATCTACCTTCAATACGTAGCAAATTTAAGAGTTTAAAGTCATTGAAACCGAAGAAGAAGGCTAAAAGGGTAACCAGCGCGGATTTCATGTTCATGCCGTTCTCGTAAATAAGGTAAGCGTTACTAAAATCAAGTGTTAACCCATTACAAAGTGATGGGTTAGCACAAAGTGATGGGTTACCGTCACAAAATGGTCAAAATTTTGATTTGAGAACTGGGAGATAGTTGCGTAACATGCTTAAATTTTGACTATTCAATAAAATTCATTGCGTTAATTACGCTGTCGAGCAGATGAATTTTTGGAACATAATTATGAAGCAATGGATTAGGAATTTCCTTTAAAATGCTTTGAATTGAGAAGAAACTGCGTTACGCAATTGAAATGTTAATCCATCGCTTTTTTTGAGTCGGGAACTCACGAGCATCTGGACACTGTTAATATCATAAAATAGTTCTGTTTTCAAAGTAATAACACGAGACTAAAAAAAAAAAAATATCCCTGCATTTGGCTATCATGGAGCATAGAACATTTTCTATGGTTAACCTTTTCTAGCACTAAGTAAGGGTAACCCTATCATAAAGATAACTCTTTCAAAGGGTAACCCTTTTAATTTTGAAAATCGATTGAGTGAGATAAGCGCACAATGTTGCTATCGCGGATAAAACATGAATGACGCACAAAAGCGGACTGGATTAGGTATGATTATGACGAAGAACCGATTGAATGGGTTATCCCTTGAAAGCATATTATGGTAGAGGGGGCAACTCTTTTCACTGTTTTGGATCAAAATAAAAAAAAAACTACTATTAGTTTCTTTAATACGGTTTGTGAAAATGGTAATTTTACCTTATGAAAAGCAAAGTAAAGTTGGTAGATAGTTAAATTATAGGAACTATCCTAGAATCACCGTTCTACGTAATATAAGAATTACAGTTACGTTTAAAACAAAAAAGTTTTTCGACATTGCAGTGCTAGGTCTTGTCAGTTACGATTGCGATTGGTATGACCGCCGATGGCTGGTCATGTTGACGATGGCACGGCGGCAGGGCAAAGTCAACAGCAGCGACGGCAACGAGATATCGAAAAAGGGCGTTTCTCTAATGGTCAGCAACGGCAGGACGACGTCACGACCAAGATGGTAGTAAAATTGTATGAATTCTAAGTACGCGTTTTTCCACTTGCCGGCGACGGCTCGACCTCAATTCATACATTTTGCCTCAATCTTTGTCGGGCCGTTACCGTGTTAGTGCCAGTGTCGACGCCGTGCCGGCCAATGGAAAAACGCCCACCAGGTCGCTTATAGGCGAGCCGGTCACTGAGAATTTACTTGTGGTGGCTCGAAACAGGCTAAGGTGGACCCTAGACGATAAATTAACCAGTTTAGGGGGGGGGGGGGGGGTAGTTATAAACCGTCGAAGCACAACTTATAATTTTATACCTAATGAGAAGCAGAGAATTTTAATTAATTGAACTAGATTGAAGGTGTAACGCTTTCCATTGGTAAAAGTTAAGCTCCAATCCTGGTGTAAGGGCTATCCGAATACCATGAATTATTATGGGTTCAATTAGAGCCAGTTCAATTCGTAATAATAAATAACATGGGTATAAATAACGACCTCAATCGTGTTTTTAATTTCCTTTTGTTACAGCACCTCCCCAAGACCTGTAAACAAAGTAAAATTGATTCGGCAGAAGAAATTATTTCCTACGTGGAGATTGGACCAGATATCATGTAATTCGCCATTTTGCAGGTAATATCTATTACATTACAGCCCAGTCAATAACAACTTCAAACATCGCAAACGCGCATGTAACTATGATTTTTGTTATGTTGTTAGGTCCCCTAAGAGTAGTTTATAACCAAGTTTTCAACCCTGAAATCTTCTTCTACAACCATGGTGCTCGAAAAACTGCGAAATAGAGGCACTTGTATCAGTTTTTTTTTTTATATACCTTAGGGACGTAACTCAATTTAAGACCTTTCTTCTTTATAAATTTTTACATCACTACCATAGGATATTACTAAACAGACTTCATTAGTAATGCTACTAGAAACTCTATAGTCTGTGGTAATCTCTCAAATAAATGGACGTTGCAAATTAATTTCAGTTGCTTTATTTAATAAATATATCAGATAATTAATTGACTCAGGCGTGACTTTGCGGAAATCCATTATAAAATACAATAGACGACGTATATTTAGTAACCTAATCCGCTTAACTGTTCTTAAAGAGTCATAAAGAACCCTGTAAGAAATCGACACGTGTTTCACCTCTCAACGAGGCATCCTCAAGATGACGGTTGACTTATTGTGAACCCGGACCCGACGTGTTGACACGTCAAGCGTCGAGAGCAGTGTGAGCCACTTCGCCCGTAAGTCCGCCCGTTCACAATAAGTCAATCGTCATCCTGAGGATGCCTCGTTGAGAAGTGAAACACGTGTCGATTTCTTACAGGGTTCTTTATGACTTTTTAAGAACAGTTAACTGGATTTAAAATACAATAGACGACGTATATGTCGTACTATATACGTCGTCTATTGAACCAAGGTAACCGACATAGCCCAAAGAATTGCCAAACGTTAGTGGCAATGGGCAGGGCACATTGCTCGCAGAACAGATGACCGATAGGACCGAAAGGTTCTAGAGTGGCGACCGCGTACCGGAAGACGTAGCGTTGGATGGCCTCCCACAAGGTGGACCGACTACCATGTAGCAGCAGGAATCCGCTGGATGCGGGAAGCACAGAATCGGTCGACGTAGCGGTGCTTGGTGGAGGCCTATGTCCAACAGTGGACGTCTTTCGGGTGAAATGATGAAGAGGCACTGGCTCTGGTTTTGTTACCATTGACGTGTGGCTTGTATGATCGATTTACGAAAACCCTAACCACACCTTATAACGTTGTCATATAAAGCTCCCAGTACACGCTGGGCGAGCCCGTTGGCCGAGCTCGCTCGCCAACGGACACGCCCATGTACTGGGTGCTTTATATGATGCAAATGACGACGTGAAAAATGTGAAATAATGCATCAATTGTCAAGGGACGACTTTAAAATGACAAAGTCCAAAAGTGAACAACGTTATCGTTAGACGATTGACGGAATTTAATGCGTTTGGTAATTTTTAGGAATTACAGTCGCTGCTCTTTCGCTGAAAAACCTACATGGAAAGCTAGAGAATTGGTCTCAAGCTATTTACTGCCGACAAGTAGCGTTGCTGGGTGCCGACTTGAAGGGTATGGATGCTTTTCTAATAATTTGTTAATAACACAGGCACATTTTTTTTCTCAGAAGTGTTCAAAATATTAAATTACTTTTCAGACCTATCGTGCCATCCCCCCTGCCCCGGCCGTCAGCTTCGTCGACTTCTGTTGTGAATCAAGAGTCTGTTTCCCCATTGAATATGTAATAATACCATGTATCATAATAATTATTATAAGTTACTTTATAATTGTTTTTGTTTGAATTCATGGTGAAATTGGAATACAGGGTAATGAAAAGGCTGACATGCAGACAAAATATGCAGCTAGAAATGGAGCTAACTAGCATAATTTTGAACTATTCAGAAGTTTTACCTATATTTAAAAATAAGTGTTATGATGATTGGAAGAAATATTTTGACAACTGCTCTTTAGACCTTGGAATCTGGTATAAAACCATGCAGGGTCAGCCTTTTCATGTGCCCTGTTTTTTTTTGTTTTTTGGTTGGGAATTTATCAAATAACTTCGGGTGTGTCAGACTTTTACTGACTAAAATCCACCCGTGTTCCTTCAGTTACCTGTGTGCCGGGGCCGCGATATCCCTTTCGGACAAACTCGCAACCCTGGCAGGCATTGGCCCTTACGGACCCCGTCAGTTGGTGCTGACATCTCTTTAAGGCGCGCGTGGAACACAACGCACCGTCGACCCGGGCCTGGTCCTTATCGGACGGCGAGGTAACCATTGCTCACCGTCCGCAAGCCCGCGTTTTCATGTGCCCTGGTTTGTAAATAGTAATTTAAGCCGAAAATTTGTACACATTCCATGCAATAAGTTTGCGTTGATGATGAGGAAACCGAACTCTCCTAACTGTGTGGAGTTGCTGAAGACTTACACCACTTATTGATGGACTGTGTTCGGTATGAGTCTGGGAGAAATGATTTGTTTAGGGTCTTGACGTTGAACAGACTTGAAGTAGGCACATTCAATAAAATCTTGACTCAACCAAATGGCGATGATGCGAAGAGTCTGTTTAGGTTCATGGCCCAGATATGACTTATATGTATTTAGGTTACGATGGGACTGACATACGCATTGCGATTACAAATGTCCCTAAATAAAAAAAGAATTGAAACAAAAAAAAAGTGAAATCTTATAGGAATGTAAAGGGCGTGATTCTCTACCACATTCTTATTGGTTCGCTAGTCGCTAGTCACATTGCAAGACCTATTTTGAGCCGAAAGGCTCCTTAGCGATGTTTGAAATTAAGTATGGATTGCTTCATAAAGTATACATAAAACAATAATTATTATTATATCATTATGTATACACATGCAGGCTAACTTGAGCGTGTCGAGTAGTCAAAGGAGAAGGTTCATAATTACCTGACAAGAAGGCCAGAGAAGGCTCAAAATTACCTAGTCTGACAGCAAAGAGAAGTATCTCAAATAATCACAAAAAATTTATAAAAAAATAAAAAGCCATAGTGGCTAACATAAGAAAAAATTGCTCTGAATATTATTTCAAGGGTAGTGATTATTTGAGTAAAATGGGCAGATTTTAGTTTAAGAACTCATATATCAATAATTTGATTGTAACAAAACTCTCTAACACCGCTTTATTGTAGCAAAAAGCAAGTAATAACTCTGATATGAAGATGTTAATCAGCTGATGTATGTAAACATCTCACCGCGAAAAATTTGGTGGATTAAGCTGTCAATAGTGTCAATCCCTTGCATCTGTGGGAATCTCAGAGTATTCTATTCTATTTTTCCATATGGCAATGGTGCCGATGTCGACAATTCTGCCAATGTCAATGTGTGGAGAAAACGTGCGGAGGGAAACAAAAAAAAAAAAATATATATCTAATGGGGAATGATAGCTCACTTCAACGTCATTTCACCTTAGTTTTTTTAACTGACTTTTTAAAAAGGAGGAGGTTCTGAATTCGGATGTTTTTTTAAAATGTATGCTCGGGCATAAATCCGTCATATAGACGGATTTACAAAATTATTATTTTGTTTGAAAGCGTATGCTCTCGAGGTGGTTTATTAACTTTGCTTGGTTACTTTTTGAGTATTTATTATTCCATATACATATTATTATTCATTCATTTTTAGGTGCATCGTGTTCACTTAAAATTATATAACTAATGTACATTTAGAAACATATACACAAAATATTGTAAAACATTTTAAAAGAGTAACGGTGGAGTTTCTTGCCCATTTTTCTCCATACGAAAACTACCTTTTGGAAGGGGCGACTAGAATCAATTCTATTTTTTGTAAACTTTTGACGTTCAAAAGTGCCTTACATGGTCTATTTGAAATAAATGATTTGACTTTGACTTTGATAGGATCAATAATACGTATTTTTCGACGACGATGTTTAGTTTGTCGAGCGAAAGATGTGTCGCGCTTTCGTTCGTCGATCAAAAGTTCCGTCGTCCTGTCATTTGTCGAGAAAACAATCAGTCGCACTTACGTAAGTCGAGCTGATGTGTTGTCGCACCACTGATTGTCGACATATCGTACTGTCGCCCTAACATATTTTGTCGTGTATTTGTTAGTCGCAACTATGATACGGAGTCGGAAATAATAAACCCATGTCCAAAAACACAATACTAAAGCTGCCCTCAGACAAAATCCGCGAGTTCAGCAAAGGCAATTTGTTCCATAATCTGTTACAATGAGATACCCGCAATACGTAGCTAGTGTCTGTGACATGGGTCTTGACACCATGATAGTATCTAAGAGCGAGCGCGCATTACGATTTTTTATCGCGCGATTATGTATTATTTTCGTCGCAGAAATGGAACATATTGGTTTATATTCTGGCGCGACTGTTCGCGACGCGATTGTCGCAAAAGTTAATTACAACGTATCAAGTGCGCGCGCTCTGCCATAGTAACATCGCATCCCGGGGCCGCGGTGGCCTTCAGTCGACATTCTGCTCTCCAAGCGAATACATATTTCTCCAATGGAGTCTCAAGAGAAGGTAGACGTGGAATATTTTATTATTGAAATAAATGTTAAATAAACATAATGTAGGTAGTGTTTGAATCTTAATTGTATAAGTAGCCATACTTTTTTCTTTAAAATAAAGACGAAGATCATTGTTGTTTCATATAGAAGAAACCTTTGATATATATATCAACTGTGAAAGGATGAATCCAATATTGATCAATTATTATTTTCTTCCTTCCTCTTTCGAATTCGGAAGGTGAGACAAGCAACTTGTACGAAATACATATTGAGAATGAACAATCCATTAATTTTTTCGTCGCAGAGCGCATATTTTACAGCGCACTTGTAAAATAGTGTCGCAAAAAGTAAAATCGATTGAAAAGCGGTCATCGCGCGTGTACGCAATCGGTCGAGTGCTTACGTCACTGTTTGTTCGCAAAACCGGAAAGCGCCCTCTGTGGGCGCGACCACGCGTTCAGGTTCGCCAAACAACAAGTTCGAAGGATCATGTATTCGCGCGATGATCGCTCTTAAATAGCACGTGTGGCACAGCACCGTTCACGACCTCGAGCTATGCGACTTACGTGCTTTTTAATTTTTTATCGCACCTAATCTAAAGAATCAAGTAGGTATGTCAAAAAATCATAAATAAAATTAAAAATTTTGTTTTGCAAAAAAAAAATTGGTAAGTTTGCAATTTGCCTACCAGATTGTATCCTATGATAAATTTATGCATACAATCGGCTATTAGAAGCTATTTCAAGCAAAAAATCGACACTTTAAAATTTGAACTCCAATGTCTTCAAGAGCGTTTTTCGATCCACAGTGCGTCGCTCAGTATGTCGCGTCGCGGCGACTCGCGTCATACGTTATACAAACTTCTTTCATTTGTTTTCTCCGCAGTCACTGTCGCAAGACGCGCGTCGCTTAAGCGTATAGCTCGTGGCCACGGGGTAATGGAAAAAAGATTTATATCTCTCAAAGGTTTTCCTAGTGCAATAATTTTTGTAAAGGATTTCGGATTTGCTGAGAATGGAGGTCGAATTCCAGATGGGTGCAGAATTTTGGTGATGATTAATGGGCACAGCTGTTGATTGAATTATGGAATATTATTTCGTGAATTGAGCAGTTTTTCATTCCTTGGGTGCAAATCGGGTGGGTAAGAAAAGGCAGAGATTTCTTGTAGCATTTATTTCTGTAAGTAGGTTTACATATTAAGTCCGCCTGTTGTACATGAAATTTAATTAACTAATTATACTTCATCGCCATCATAATCCACCGTCAATCAATCAATCTGCCTAGCCTTTTCCCAATTATATTGGGGTCGGCTTCCAGTATAACCGGATGCAGCAGAATTACATGAAGTGACTGCCTATCTGACCTCCACAACCCAGTAACTGGGTAATACGAGACCCCTTGTTAACATTGGTTGTCAGACTTTCGGGCTTCTGACGACCCGTAACGACTGTTAAAGATCCATGAATGATAGCCGGGAACAACGGCTTAGCGTGCTTTCCGTGCTTTGCACGAAGGAGTCTCAGTTCAGTCTCAGTCTCAGTATGTAAAGATGGTCACCCATCCACGGATCAACCCCGGCAAGCGTAGCTTAACCTGATAGATCTACCCGTGCGGCTGTTATTACTAAGCCACGAGGTCCTCATCATAATCCACCGTGGCCTTTCCAAACTAAGTTAGGACTGAATATTACTTCTCTAAACAGATGCAGCATAAACTCAAATTCAAAGCATTTATTTCAATTAAACCATTTACAGGCACTTGTGAATAATTATCAAAGAGTCGGTTAGTTAGTCAGAAAGTTGAAGCTAGTTGCCCATTCGAAAACATAGATCTCTATGGAGAAAAACGGCAGTGAAAGCCTAGTGGTAGTACTTTCGGAGAACCAATTTTTTTTTAATTTTATTTTTTTTTATATAAAAAAATCGTGTTTTTTTATGGATCGTGTGGTCTGCAATAAAGAGTTTTATTTATTTATTATTTAATGTCATTGGAAAATGAGACACTGAATACCACTGACTTCGAAATCATTTCGTTCTAAAGCAGCAATTTTGGTAGAAAATTTGATACCGCCAAAAATGTGATACATATAAATAACATAACATCACGCCTTGTTTCCCCGAAGGGTTGGGTAGAGGCGTACCTTTAGTTCACCCACATTTTGCCAGTGTTTTTAAGTCCCATGTAATAGGGAGTGAGCCTATTGCCATCAACCGGGCACAATTCCAGACTCCGGGCTGCTATTGAGAAATTTCTGTTGGAAAAACCCAATAATACTTTGCCCGACCTGGGAATCGAACCCAGGACCTCATGTCCTGGGTTCGATTCCCAGGTCGGGCAAAGTTCAGCAGTAGCGCTTGCGACCACTAGACGAACGAGGCAGTCATATAAATACTACAAGTAGGAACGACAGATAAATATAAATACTATACTACTATTTATTTTCTCGCAGTCAATGGTAAAAAGTAGAGTACACAACTCGTGAAAAAAATATTTATTTCGGTCCTTGTATCCCTCGCTCCGCTCAGGATTCAAATCAAGAATCCCTCGCTACGCTCCGGATTCTACTCTTGAATCCTTCGCTGCTCTCGGGATCCAACTTAGTCCCTCGAATTAAATTCCCTTTTTTTTCACTTTTAGATTATTACTATTATAATATAATGTGTAAAAAAAGTGTAGTGACAAAAAATTAAAAGAGTATGCTTAGCTGGTTTGTTCAATTGATCATGTTGAGAGGGTGAATGAAACGCGACTAGCAAAAGTTATTTACAAGGCAGATGTGAAACAACTGGAGGAGGTGCCTTAGGAGGACACAACTAACCTTATACTAACTAATCTTATTGGTGATATTCTTCAGATTATTATTAGAGAAAAATTATTATAGTGTTATAGAATATTTAGAGTATAAATCGTTAGTATCATAATAAAATAAAGGTAACCTAAATTCTACCATATTATTATAATTACATAAAAATTGCAATATTTATTCCAATAAAATTATATTTAATTAATTCATTCATAACATAATGTATTAGTGTTATTAATATTATAAGTCTCGATTTTTTTGATATTATGGAAAAATTTGTACGCCATTTAATGGCAGGATATGCTGGAACCCATATTGTAACGCCTATTGTACCATATTCTTGCAAATGAACATATTTGATTTGATTTGATTTGAAAGGTCAGATGCGTAGTATAGCTGTTCCAATCTGAAATGACGCGCCCCACGCACACGGGTGCGTGGGGCGCGTCATTTCAAAGTGGAGAAGCTGTAGTCGGAACCGGCATGCGTGTATGACCAACGTAAAAGAAGCAAAAGGAGTATGTGAGGATCGTAGCAGATGGCGGTCTGTAGTTTCTGCCTACCCCAATGGGACAAAGTCATGAGTTTATGTAAGATCTATTTAAACCTTTGTTTCCAATTGATGTTATTTCCACTTAAACAAACATCAACTTTAAGCAAGTGTAAATAAAGTTGATTTTAGACTGACTAGTACTGTTTAAAAAGTCATAAAAATATGGTAAGTTGTAGCTCAAACCGAACCTTATGTGTAAGTATTACAGTTGTTTTACCTAAAACTCGTGTTTGTTTACATGTTTGATAAAGAAATTGCGAATATGAATGCATAAAAAAATATATTTTCACGCATAGTATCAGCTCCAATTGCTCCAAACTTAACGAAAATTTATTTACCAGTTACATAACTAATATTAAAGTTTTCAGTAATCTAACTTCAGAGTAAAGCAGACGATTAGCTCGAAAGTAAACAATTTACGTTCTAACTAATAAATAAGTTTTAATTGATTTCGTATAAAAGCTTTCAGAGGTACGAAAAACATTTAAGGACTTTTAAAAATAAATATTCGCTTATTGAAAGGTTAGAGATTATTCCTACGTAGTATTTAAGTGGCAAAATAAAAATAAAGTGGTCAAGGGCGAGTTGGACTCGCACACGAAGGGTTCCGTACAGTACGACACAACTTAGATGTAGCATAAATTTGAAAATTTGCATTCTTTCATTTCAATTTTACGAATGTATTTGGTTATATGACTTCACAAGTTATTGCGTTAGCGTAAAGATCATTTTCACCCAATGGCTCCTACACACTATGCCGGCTTTTGCCGCGCGGCTCGTATCCCCCGGCTTTTGCGCCTTCATTTCCTTTGCGATCCTTTGAGCGGTAGGGCCGGGCGCGCCGCGGCTTGCCTGGTGGCAAGGCCGGTGGCTATGCCGCCGGCATAGTGTTTAGGGGCTATAAAACAGTAATAAATATTGGTGATTTTGAAAGCGCATTCAATTCTAATCCAATCTAAGTTGTGTCGTACTGTACTACCGTATAATATTTACAGCATTACTTACACTATTTACAATAAAACACGTTTCTTGTATAGTCTCTTTTGAATTTGTAACTTTATTTATTTATTTATACACCGTGACATTTTAGTCGTTTTACAAAAGGCCACTCAATGTACCCGACATAAAATACCTCTAGGAGCAATAAAAAAAATTGTTACAGTAATATATATTTTTTAAATTAATTTGTATTAGTCATTGGTTATATGAAGTGGGCTGCTTTTGTAAAACAACTAAAATGTCACACTGTGAAAATATCAAATGTCTACCTACTACTGTTCAAAAGATACAGCCCTGTGACAGACGACGGACGGACAAATAGCCGAGCCTTAGTAATGGGGTTCCGTTTGCACCTTTTGGGTACGGAACCCTAAAAATATTAGAATGGGGTGTTTTTCAGTAATGCAAGAGGTCAGCCTTTTTGTTGGATTATTTGTTAGTCTCGGAATAGATAGGTACAGTTTATTAGGGGTGCCATTAAATGGACAGAAATCCAGGCTGCTGCAAAAAAAATCCAGATGGAAAGACGAAGAGAAGTTCGCCTGACTTGGGAATCGAACTCTGTAGTTGAGGCCATTACGGTGGGTCAGTGACAATAGCATCCTGAAAACAGTGGTGGAGAGCCTTTACTCCCCTTTTCTGAGGTACTATGTGGGGAGAAAGGTCAGGTAGCATATTCCTTGCTTTATCGTTCTCTGCACATCCTGCCGCAGTCACCAGCTATTCTTATCCTTGTTTTGTGTAGTGCTAACACTAGTGATAAGGTATTTTACTAGCAAATTGGACCATATTGTTGACCGAATTGAATAAATAAATAAATAAAAATAAAATTACGAGGCAGACATAACTAAATAAACAGGAAAAGAAGATCTTCTTAAGAAGCTATTAAGGCGTATATTATGTCGTACCCTCGTCCATCACGTTCGTTTTGTTTGTGCCAATACGAAACTGTTTCCATGGTTCGGCGTCCTTGACCTTGACACCTTGTGGGAACATTATACTAGGCTGATTATGCTAAATTAACCAAATAACCAAGGCATCGCTTAAAATTTCTAAAACCTGACGTCAGTCCCTATTAAATATATCAAATTTATCCGATATTTATGTTGATGTCTAATGAAATCACGATCAACCAACGTTTGTAATTAGATAGTCTCATAATACAATTAGGTATCAAGAAATATTTGATACAACAACTTTTGAAATGCAAAAGCATCGTTTTTTTTTTTTTGGCAGGGAAAATATCAAATCACTGCTCCCGCTCTGGGCGGAGGGGGAGAGCGTGTCAGACTCTTACTAACTAAAACCCACCCGTGTTCTTTCATTCTTTTCTTTCTTTCTTGCCTGTGTGTTGCCGGGTGCCGCGGTATCCCATTCGGACTTCCCCGCGACCCTGGCAGGCATCGGGCATAGCGGATCGCGTCAGTTGTGCTGACATCTCTTTGAGGCGCGCGTGGAACACAACGCGCCGTCGACCAGTGCCTAGTCAATATCAGACGGCGAGCTACCCATTTCTCACCGTCCGCAAGCCCGCGCCTTCGGTGGCCGGGTATCGGCCTGGGATTCCCGACGCTCAGGGCGTCTCCTACGGCGACTAGGGGCGTGAGGGCGCGAAGCTTGCCTCTCTTACACGCGTTCCGCCTCCTCCTTCGCGAGCATTACTGCTTCGCAGATCCCAATCCATTGCTTGCATAGGTTTGAAAAATTAATCTGCTCAACAACGTAAATAACGCAATGAACGTGACTGAACTAAAATACAATAGATAAGGTATATTTAGTAAGCTAATCCGCTTAACTGTTCTTAAAGAGTCATAAAGAACCCTGTAAGAAATCGACACGTGTTTCACCTCTTAACGAGGCATCCTCAGGATGACGACTGACTTATTGTGAACCCCGGACCCGACGTGTTGACTCGTCAAGCGTCGAGAGCAGGGTGACTGAACTGTCAAAATTAAAGCTATAGCGCTGAATTGTCATTATATGTGAGATAAGCAATTACACTGCCGAACTCCCTTTAATAAAAATTACGATTTACACAATCTTTAGGAATTAATTAATTTTAAAAGTCTTTGGTCTTTGTCATTTTTAGGGGAAGGTCTCACGAAATAACAAGGACCTCACTATGAATATTAAATACTAAAACAAATGAGACTTCACAATTTAAAAACTAACTCCTTAAAAAATAAAAAAACACAAAAGCGTCTTCCCAGGTCCCTGCAAAGTTCAGGAGGTAAATAAAAATCGTTCGTTTACTGTTAATTTTTTGTTCCCACTTCATTTGCAGAGATGTTTTAAAGAAATTCTTCGTAGCGCTACTGTAAACCCTTGTCGGCTTAATGAGCCAACCCTATTGTGCTTTGGCAAAATTCGTCGAAATTTTATTTTTATTTAGGATCTAGATTTATTCTTCAAGTTGAGGATATTGGGTGTTTTTCAAGTTGTTTGGTGACTGAAATAGTGTTTCTTTAGTTTTTGTAATAAGTGGAACTAAGATTATGTGATAAAATGTCAGATAGACTGATGTGATCACCTTGTCACTGATGTGCATGTAAAGGTGCTGATAAACTTTAGCATTCATTTGTAATGAGCATTCTAGCGAATGTTACATTACAGAAAAATAAACAGGAGCATTTTGGCGAGCATTCTAGCGAACGTTCTACCGACCATTATAAAGTACATTAAATTTTCTTCGAGTTTTTTGCCGAGCTGAGCCATTCTGTCATTATTCCTTCGCCATCCCTCTGTGCCCCTCACACCTGTTTTTTTGAAGAGCATTGACTAGAGTGTTCGCTAGAATGGTCGTGAAAATGTTCGTAGCGATGTATGGCTGGCTCTATGCTTGGCTCTGTTCGTTGTTCGGTTCGACAAATTTAAAAACGGGGAATGCTCGATGTTCCGTTACAAGTGATTGCTCAAGTTTATTAGCACCTTTAGACGAACTTTACCTATATTTTTTCCAAAATCCTAATGAAGCCTTTCAATTTCATTCACGGATTTCATCACCATCATTCTCCTCCCCTATCCCAATTTATTCGTGGTCGGTGCAACATGTCCCTTTCTTCTACACTTCTCTATTAGTCGTCATCTCGGTAGTCCCCCCCTTTCTATCCATATCATCTGTCACACAGTCCATCCATCGTTTCTTTGGTCATCCCCTACTCGTATAGCCATCGACATTCATTGGTACTTAAAACTTTCCTGAATTACATAACGAATTTATGGAGGCCCAACCCATATTATTTATTTCACATGAAATGTTTCCTTTGCCATTACAGATAATAATAAATCGAATGCGACAAAGTAACTTAAAATATTCGATTTAAATCGATCGATTTTTTTTAAATATTTTTTCAATCTTCCGTGGGAGAACCAAGGTAACCGACATACCCCGAAGAATTGCCAAACTTAAGTGGCAGTAGGCAGGGCACATTGCTCGCAGAACAGATGGCCGATGGGGCCGAAAGGTGTGGCGACCGCGTACCGGAAGACGTAGCGTTGGAAGACCTTCCACAAAGTGGACCAGTGACCTGGTAAAGTAGGGGTCCGCTGGATGCGAGAAGCACAGAATCGGTCGAGGTGGCGGTGCTTGGGGAAGGCCCATGTCCAGTAGCGGACGTCTTTCGACTGAAATGATGATGATTTCTTAAAGTCCACAATGAAAAGAAAAAGGAAGAAAAATTGTGAAAAGTGGAAGAAATTACCGAATGTAGGAACAAAAAGGCTTTAAATAATAATTCTAAGGGGCAAACTCTTAATCTACGTTCCAATAAACTAAACTGTCCCTAAGTATCAAATATGTTAGTTAAGTTTTCACTAGAGGTGGTCGTAATTCACGATAAAGGTAGGCTTGGGGATTAATAAGTAACATACGAGTTTATTTTGTGACGTAGATATACATTATACAGGATGTATCAGAAAGGTGTGGTCAAATTTAAGGGTGTGGTACAGACCATAAAATTGAATAACTTTCTCCTTGGGACCAACATCGTTATCCCGAAAAATTATCAGTCATCCCATAAATTATTGGATCGAATAGGTACCTATAGAAGTTTTGTATGGAACAGTTGATATTTTTTTCGGAATTACGATGTTGTGTATCAGAAAGGTGTGGTCAAATTTAAGGGTGTGGTACAGACCATAAAATTTAATAACTTTCTCCTTGGGACCAACATCGTTATCCCGAAAAATTATCAGTCATCCCATAAATTATTGGATCGAATAGGTACCTATAGAAGTTTTGTATGGAACAGTTGATATTTTTTTCGGAATTACGATGTTGTGTATCAGAAAGGCGTGGTCAAATTTAAGGGTGTGGTACAGACCATCAAATTGAACAACTTACTCCGTGAGACCAACATCGTTATCCCGAAAAATAATCAGTCGACTCCTATTCGACCCAATAATCTATGGGTACATTATTGGGTCGCATAGGTGTCAAAGTTTTGTATGGGACAGTTGATATTTTGATATTTTCAGTTGTAATTTTTTTATTTTTTTTTATTGATGTTTTATTTTGTTGTTCAGCTTGATGGTCTGTACCCTTAAATTAAACCACAGTTAAATTAAACCACAGCTTTCTGATACATCCGTATACAGGATGTATCAGAAAGCTGTGGTTTAATTTAAGGGTAGGAGGTAAAATACTTACTGAAGAATGGATTAATTACATACCTAAGGTAAGTTTGGGATTTGATAACTAATTTCAATAGAATGAATAGTTTGTGATGAGCTGTACCAAAATTAATTCAGGGAAATTAATTGCCTATATAATTGACACACTGCGTCAACTTGCCGTGATATAGTCATTTCTGACTGTCCAAAATGAGTTGTGATTCGAATAAGCGGACAATTTATGTTGGTAGTCAATTCGATAAATAACCAATAAATAACTTTCGCTAAATTCACATATCTTACTTCATTAGGGTTCCGTACCCAACGGGTGCCAAGCGGAACCCTATAGCCTCCATTTCTTCTTAGCGTGTCAATAGCAATCTAAATAGACTCAGCCCAAAATTCGGCTACGTGTTTGGCACCGTCACTAGCGTCCATCAGTTCCTGTAACGTGCAGCTGACAGGACACGCAGGACATGACATTAAGTGTCCCATCGTTAGTGGAACAGCACCACATTTACACTCCAAAGCGGAGTCGTCTATGAATCTCCACCTGAACAGATTTTCCTTGCTTCGGCCAACCTGGGTTCGGAGTCTGTTTAGATACTTCCAGGTTACCCAAGACAACTCATGTCCAGGCGGGAGATCTTCAGCAGGTGGAACGAATGGTTTGGGTAAGGAAGCATCGTCTCAACTTCAGTCTCTCTTTTGGTCGTTCGTCAATGAGTGGGACGACAGCCTCCACTGTCCTTCCGTCTGTCTGTCAGTGGGGTGTATCTCATGAATCGTAAAAGATAGACAGTCGAAACTTTCACAAATTGTGTAGTTCTATTACCCCTATCGTATTGTTCGCAGCGCTCTGTCTTAGTGTTTTATTTGGTCTGAGATTTAAATAGGTATACGAGTACTAGCACATACCCATTTAACCCTTAATCAAACGGAAAGCTTTTCAAGAGATAAATAAAAACTGAGATTTGTTAATAATAAGGACATGTCTGTACACACTTGCAGGCAACTCTGTGCACTCAATATAATCCTACGTAAGCATTCCTCCCTTAATTATGACTCAAAATTGCTTATAAATAAACGACGTAAAGACCTGGTTTGCCCTCCTGTTAGAATAAAAACTGCCCTGGCAAGTAGAAACTATTTGAGTCTGAGTGGCCGCCTATATAATGCAATAAACAAAACATGTAACATTTATTCCCTTCCAAAATACAAGTGTAAGACCGTAGTAAGCGAATACCTTCAGGGTCTTACTTACGACGACACTGAAAAGCTGTTCGCCAGGGAATCATAAATAATAAGCGCTAAAATACACAAAAGCACACACTCAAACGCACACACACCAACACACACACACCCTCTTGTTTGTATATACAGACACCACTCACACACACATTCACGTATTTCCTTGCATGCCTTAAAATAAAAGTAAATTAAATTATTTTTAATCTAACTATATTCAATTCAATTTTTATTAAACTGAAAATGAGCGTAACTTAATTTGTACGAGTACTATTTGTATCATAGTTATAGTAAATCATGGTTGTAGGAGGAAGGCGCCGGTGTCTGTAACACAGTTCATACTAGCACAGACATCGTCGTTAACTCTATCTTCAATATGCTCAAAATGCTGTACTTTGTATTTTTGGATAGGATAGATGAGTTGTACCAACATTATTGTTAATAAATAAATTATTATTAAATTATAAAATTATTAATAGGTAAGTTTTGTCTGTAAATTTCATAAATTTTGATAAAATTGAAATAATGGTGGTAAATAATTTCCCGTTATTTGTTACTGCATATCAAAATATTATCAAGTGGGAAAATAAATCCCAATATTTTATTATTTCAGACTAAGTGGGAAATAATTTCCCAGTATTTGATTAAAGGTTAACACAATAATACCCTGATCACATCCTCTCACTAATATCAGTAGAAATTAATCATGTAAAGCAGGAAAACGTACTTAAAAACATAAATTTCGACCGAGGCTCAACTCTTGCGCCGTTCCTGCCGAACTTAAGCCATATTAAGGCAGTAAGTTTAAGTTTTATACCGCTACGAACAAGCAGCTTGAGAAACATACGGGGCGAAAGTTTGACGATCTTTACTTCGGATTTCTCGGTCAAAGTTTTGTGTGTAAAGTGATGTTTGCTGAATAATTTTGTTAATGCTTTGTGGGAGGTTAAAGGTTACATGGTGGATTTTGAATGTATTAGGTATTTCATGTTTGTTTTAGCGTAATTTATGATGAAAAATCACTAGGTATTGTGTAGTCTTTTATCAATTATCACTATCAATCCATCTACCAATATTGCGTTCTTAGACCCGGACTCCACCACACGCGGAGATGTGCGGAGATGTTCGAAGCGATGACGAGAAGAGATGTTTTTGAGCTAGGGTGTATCCACCGAAGCTGTGCGGAGATGCGTACTGGCTAGACTGGAGCGAAGATGTGTGCTGGCTAGAGCGGAACTGAGCTCTGTGCGGCGAGCTTTGGATGTTCACCGCTCACTGCACGCCGCTCACATCTCTCCTCCTCTCCACTGTGCGCCGCCGCTCAGCTCAATCTCAGCGAGGCGTAACTAACGTCTCCGCTTCGATCGCGTCATACAAATATGATACATCTCCACTCAGCGATCTCCACTGAACCTGAGTGGAGCCGAGATGTGTGGTTATCGAAATTCTATTGGTTGTTTAAAACACATCTCCTCTCATCTCGTCTCGTCTCTGGTTTGGTGGAGTCCGGGCCTTAGGTGGTTACAAACTCGTAGGTATAACATTAAGTCTACACCTCATCTATATAAATAATTTAAAAATGAATACAGTAAAAATACACCTTTACCAACCACTTTATGAAAAGGTCAGGTAAAGAGAGTTTTTATTTATTTTTCTATCGAAATCCACAGGGTTAAGTGTTCTATTGATGTCAATAATTATAAAGTAATGGTCACAAAGGACATTAATAAATCAACTAGAAACCCAAACTTGATACAACTCTAGAGTCTAAGTGGTATTTAAAATTCGAAATCAAACCGGGACAACTGAAAGGCAGAGTGGTTTATTCAAAAATACTTACTTTTGTTCAAAGACTTTGAATGTCAAAGTTTTTGATTGTTTGTTTAACAATATAAATAAGACGGATTGAAAACTTTGAAGAGCTCATTAGTCTACCTATATAAATATTGTATCGTTTATTTTTCTTTTTGTATTAAGTACAAAAGTCAAAGAGGCATTTAAATTCCTTCTTGAAAACTTTTCTGAAATCCTAAATTGATGAGCGTTAATTTTGTGAACTTGATGTTTAATAAGGTCATTTGGTGGAGCCTGCCCTAGTTTAGTTGTCAATTGTGAAATGACAGGGAGTGGCAGATTTTTTTAATATTCACAAAACAGCAATTGAAATTATACATTTATTTATTTATTTATTTATTATTAAACTTACACACACTATCCTTACAGGATGACCCCCAAAAAATAGTGGTTTGCAAACACACACCAAATAAATGGAAAAATATCAAGCATCACTAAACTCTATTAAAAGCACAATCTGAAGTCAGACTACAGAATTATATGTACCTACCAATATAATAATTATCAAACATGCTATAAAATCTTAACATAAAATATAAAATCAGACTTAACACTGAATATTAATATTTAAATTTACGAGTAACTAACAACATTCAACAAAATTCTTACGAATTCACTCAGATTGCACGAAAATATGTAAATTCACTCATGCGCTTCGTTTAGTACACATATTGTGCGGGTGAGGGTGTTTTTGATAGCAGAGGACCCAAATTGCTGCCCTGGCTCACGCCTGACCTGGTGTAGTATGGCTCGGATTCGAATCCATTGTAGTCAACGTACTGTTCTCGATCCTTCAAGTAGCTGGCGAAGAACGGTAGTAGATGCGGACTGCAGCCAATTTTTGCCAGCTTTATTAGCAGTACATCATTGTCGACGGTATCAAACGCCTTTTTAAAATCAAAATATGCCGCGTCTACCTACACACCAGCATCGACGGCCGGCACCACCCTCGCCATGAAGTTAAGCAGATTACTGGCAGTGCTGCGGGCCGGCCGGAACCCGTTCGATAGCTGTGCGCTCACTTGAGCCTGCACGCAGCGTTGGATGGCAGACTCGAACACTTTTGCAGGTGTCGACAACACTGCCACCGGTCTGTAGCCACTGACATCCGGTCCTGACTTACCCTTGAGAACCGGAATCACTCGCGTGATTTTCCACCTAGGCGGAAAAGTTGCTTGTACTTAATTTTTAAAATTTAATACTTGTTTAAAAACAAGTATTAAAGATACGATGCAGGGGCTCAGCCAGCTCCCTGCCACAGTCTCGGAACAGAAAAGCTGGAATGCAATCGGGGCCAGATGAGCGCTTTGGCTTGAGCTTTATGAGCGCTCCCCTTACGTCTTGAAGACTGAGGGTCTCGATGTGCACTCGCGCACCATTCGCTTGTACATGTAAGAATGATGCAGAACAGCTCTGTCTGTCTCTGTCATTTTCATGTTAATGAAGCGAGAGGGTATGGGTAGCAGGTAGGTACTATTATTATATTCCTACGATATTCCAAACTTTTTTGGATTTATGACTTTTCATGGCACGTGCTCGTGCTCGAGCTCGTGGCTAAGTAACAACAGCCGCACTGCTCGATCCATCAGGTTAAGCTACGCTTGCCGGGATTGGTCAGTGGATGGGTGACCATCTTTACATACCGAGAATCTTCCGTGCCTCGGAAAGCACGTTAAGCCGTTGGTCCCGGCTGTCATTCATGGATCTTTGACAGTCGTAACGAGTCGTCAGAAGCCCGAAAGTCTGACACCAGTCTTACCAAGGGGTATCGTATTACCCAGTTACTGGGTTGTGGAGGTCAGATAGGCAGTCGCTCCATGTAAAATACTGGTATTTAGCTGCATCCGGTTAGACTGGAAGCCGACCCCAACATAGTTGGGAAAAGGCTAGGCAGATTGATTGACTTTTCATGGCAATATGTTCGACCCCTATTACATGTGACTTGGGGGTGTACTATATTTATATAAGAGTACTTGCACCTCTGACTAACTCTTCGGGGAAAACAGGCGTGATATTATGTTAAGTTATAATTTTAACATATATACATACAAGTTGACACAAAAAAAGTTCGTTTGCAGCGTATTTCACTTTTAATACGAACCTTTTTGTAAATTTATTAATTATCCACTGTTGGGAAGCTCTTGATAAATGATAAATGATAAATGATAAATGATTTTATTTCTGTTAGTGGGTTTGGACAAAACACTTTTACACGTCAATCATATTTTTTAAACTAGATGAGGTCGGCGTTTCCTATCTGACTACTCCGAGAAGAAAGGCCGAAACAAACTCAGAGGTCACAGTCTCTTTTAAAGTCCAGACATAATCTTGGTCAGATCATGTGAAGATCATGTAGATTGGTGTCTGAGATGGTCTTTTGAGGAAAGAACCACACAGATTGAGAGGACCTGTCCAGTCAGTGCACGCATTTGTCAGTGACCGTGCAGCTCAACTCAGGGTTTAAGGAGCTCAACGATTCGACGAACAATACCAAAGAAAGGACGTTTGGGTAGGCCGCATAAATTACTCAAGCTGCGAGACCGTGATAAAAACGAAATAATAAAATAAAAGGAATGACCCACATAGTCTTCACATTCACAATTATTAAAACAATATAATACTTTAAAAAGTAAATACTCATGTCATTGTATATATAAAATTCATTAATGTCAATGTGTATATAAAACCCAGAAATAGTCTTGGTCAGATCATTGAAGGACCATGTAGATTTGTGTCTCGAATGGTCTTTTGAGGAAAGTATTATACAGATTTGAGTGGACCTGTCCAGTCAGTGCACGCATTTGTCAGTAATCGTGTAGCTCAACTCAGAACTTAAGGAGTTCAACGACTCGACGAACAATACCAAAGAAAGGACATTTGGGTAGGCCACATAAAGTACTCAAATTGCCAGATTATCATTAATAATTACTGAGAAAAAAAAATCAAAAATATATGATCCACATAGTCCTCACGTTCACAATAATATATTTAAAAAAATATGTATATATTATACTTCACAAAGTAAATATTCATATAGTGGTACAAATGAATGAGAAAAAAAATATATATATTAAAAACCAAATTTCTGACTGTAAAAAAAAATAAAAAATAAAAATTGGAGCAGCTTAATCCCAGGCCTTTTTGTCCTCAACGTAATCTTTAATGGTATAAAACGCTTTCTGGCACAACTTACGTTTAATGAATGATTTGAATTTATTAAGGCTTAGATCTTGTACGTGGCTTGGGAGTTTATTGTAAAAGCGTATACATTGACATCTGAACGAGCTATCTATTTTCTTGAGCCTTGTTGTAGGTACTACAAATTTGTGTTTGTTCCTAGTGTTTATCTAATGGATATCACTGTATTTTTTATACAATCTTATATTTTTATGGGTATATATAAGATTTTCAAAAATATACTGAGAAGGCACAGTCATTACATTAATTTCCTTAAATTTCTCTCTGAGAGAGTGTCTCGGGCTTAATTTATAAATTGATCGAACGGCTCTTTTCTGCAAAACAAAGATAGTTTAAATGTCGGCGGCATTTCCCCACAACAAAATACCGTACGACATTACACTATGAAAATAGCTAAAGTACACTAAACGGGCTGTCTCTATGTCAGTTAAATTACGAATTTTTCTAACAGCATAAGCTGCGGAGCTTAGCTTTTTTGACAATTTATCTATATGTGGGCCCCACTGAAGCTTAGCATCCAAAGTTAAGCCTAAGAATACTGTGCTATCTTCAGGATTCAATTCTTCGCCCCTTATCAACACCTTAGTTTTCACCTGCCTAACGTGTGGTAGGGTAAACTTAATACATTTGGTTTTTTTTTCATTAAGAAGTAAATTGTTAACATTGAACCAGTGAACTACTTTTGAGATCGCGCTATTTACGTCGTCAGTAACCAACTGCTGACATTTAAGTTTAAACAAAAGTGAAGTATCATCCGCAAACAACACTATATCATGGTTATCCTTTATGAGGTAAGGCAAGTCATTAATATAAATAAGGGACCTATATATATAATAGGACCAAGAATCGAGCCCTGTGGGACTCCCATTATTACTATAGATCCAGGAGATCTTTGTCCATTTACGTCAACGCTCTGAATCCTATTACTCAAGTATGAAGAAAGAAGATCCAGAGCGGTGTTCCGGACCCCGTAGTGGCGGAGTTTCCTGATTAACGTTTCATGAAGAACGCAATCAAATGCCTTAGACAAATCACAAAAGATGCCCAAGGCATCGCATTTATCTTCCCATGCATTATAAATATGTCCTAAAAGTTCAACACCGGTCTTGGTTTGCATCACACCTGATGGTAAGTAAATATCAGGCCTAGGGTGGAAGTAAGCTTCATCCAGAATCCTCAACTACAGAAGAACTGGCTATCTTACTTCTAACGGCCGAAACATAACAATGCTGTTAACATTGTTGTTATTGCGACAGACTTAGATAAGATGGTGGTAGCTAGCCAGGCGGACTAGAACAAGCGGTAACACTAACGAACTGCAGAATTTTTTGTGATAGGTTTGAGACAGGTGACGGTTAAATAAGGTGATTAAGTTCCTTAGTATTTGTTAGTTAAAGATTTTGTAAGAATGATGTTTGGTAGCATTTACGTCCTTATGTAAAAAAAGTAAATAAAATCCCCACGTTTCGCACACCATAGCAAAATTATTTTATGTTTATTACCAGTTTATAGGCTTGGTTTTAGCTAAAGATTTCTTATTGGTTAGCGTGCTTCGTTGAATAGTGACAAATTATTTAGAAACTTACTAAGTAGATACTTGCATGAAAAGTGTTAGGACCTGAAGTTTTACAAACTGAATTCCGAAGCTTGTGGATCTACATCGCCATATGCAAACTACGCATCACATTGACGTCACGCAAAGTCCTGCATCGTGCAAGCAGGGTTTACCGCGTGACGAGCATATACAGGGTGGCAGGGACAGCGACGCTATACCTTTTACCATGGATTAAGAACATGATTCTGAAACCCCCTGCGTTGAAATTTTTCGTCGGTTATTAAATAATAAAACAGCTGTTCCATACATTTTGACCGCGTAAGTATTGCAATTTTCTATGAAACAGCAGATTTTTTTTAAATAACCGACGAAAAATTCCAACCCAGTGGCGTTCAGAATCATGTACTGAATCCATCGTAACAATTGTCGCGTTAGTGTCCCTGCCACCCTGTATACAACGTCCCGAAATCAATCATTGGGCAGTAGCCCAGCAGACACAACTCCCGTCTGGACGGAGGATCGTCCCTTTTCTATAGAGGATGAGTCAACTTTACAGCCTGTTCCTCAATACCTCTATACTGGTGACCCTGAGTATGAAAGTTAGCTCAGCCTTCGTGCAACTACTTCAGCGTGACGTCATCATCATCACTTCCTCAAGCTTTCGAGTAGAATTAGACTGCCAGCCAGCACCTACGGCTTCAACGGGTATCCTGACTACGAGCATGCAGCGGGCGCGCATACCTGGTCATCACCCTCAGCCTCATGTGCAACCTTCGCACAACACACTGCAGTTTCGGCGGCATGAAGAGGGTTTATTACATGACAGCTGATATATGACTATTCAGTACAGTTGCGTAGTTTTTGGTTATGTGTATCATCTCGCAGGACAACCTAAAAGGCTGTCAGCTGCTTAACCTGACTATTCTGTGGCCTCTAGCCAGGGCATAAAACTTATAAACTAAACGGCTACATGCTACGGGGGGGCGGCTACACCTGCTGGGTACGGACCTCGGTTTAGGGCCTCGCTGGGGGAATTCAGAAAAGGACAGGTTGGATTAGATCAAATAAATGTGTAGTGAAATGATGTTTAACATCTAAGATACGTTTAAAAGTGGTAAAGGAAGACATCGTGAAAATCAAGTAACCATCAAAGTCCAATAAATCTTTTGGATTCTTCCTACATGTGCTTGTATAGATTGATCTAGCTAGATCTAGGATCAAAATCTAGAGAAAGTAAATTCACAGAAAAGTAGTCCTGATTATTTTATTTAATTTTTTAAACAAATCTTTCATATAAATAAAAAAAAAAAAGAGGTGGTTTTTTTCAGAGGTGTCCCTGACCAGGTTTCATGGGGTGATCGTTTTGGTGAGGGTGGTAGTGGAGTGGCTGATCTATTTGCAGACTATTTTGCATCTGTGTACGGTGTTAACCAACAGCCTGGTGACTTGTCTCCAGGTTACTCCTCTTCTAATTACAGTATGTTTTCCATTGGTGTTACTGAAAATGACGTTAGAAATAGCATCAAAAAGTTAGATCTTAACAAAGGAGCTGGTCCGGATGGACTTCCTCCTATTTTTATTCGTCTCTGCATTGATGCTCTTGTTATACCACTGCGGATAATATACAATAAATCCCTTAAGGAAGGTACATTTCCTGATTTATGGAAAATCTCACACATTATCCCTATACATAAATCCGGTAGTATGAATGACGTAACTAACTATAGACCAATCTCGATTATATCACAATTTGCAAAGATATTTGAGGTTCTCATATACAATGTAGTTTATTCCCGCCTCCGTCATATAGTTAGTTCGAAGCAACATGGTTTTGTGTCCAACCGTTCTACTATGTCTAACTTGCTTATTTACACTACTTTCATTAGTAGCGCCTTTGATGCAGTTTACACAGATTTTGCAAAAGCCTTTGATCGCGTTGATCACTCAATTCTTTCTATGAAATTGAATTGCGCTGGTATTCATGGCTCTCTGTTGCGGTGGTTTGAGAGTTATTTAGCTAATCGTTCTCAAATAGTTGCCTTGGCGGGTTATGATTCTGTACCTTTTTCTCCTGTCTCTGGTGTTCCACAGGGCTCTAAGTTGGGTCCTTTGTTGTTTTTGGTATATCTGAATGATCTTTTAGATTTAATAAATTGCAATTGTTTAGCCTACGCTGATGATTTAAAAATATACTGTAGGATATCGGACCTGAGTGATTGTGCGATGCTTCAGAGAGATCTTGATGTGCTTCAACAATGGTGTTTGAACAACAGAATGACGCTCAATGTTAAAAAATGTCAGACTATTACATTCACGAATAAAGTGAACTACATTAAATATGATTATCATATTGATGGATCGGCACTGAATAGAGTGTCGGTCATCCGTGACCTAGGGGTACTCTTTGATACATCTCTATCTTTCCGCGATCACATAGATAGCATAGTGACTAAGGCTAAAAGAATGCTTGGCTTTATAATCCGTATGTCAAAACCTTTTCGTAGTAATAGTAGCATTATTTTACTTTACAACGCACTAGTAAGGAGCTCCTTGGAATATTGTTCCACTATTTGGTCTCCCTATTACTCAACTTATACTAATAATGTAGAATCTGTTCAGGCCCGTTTTGTTCGGTATTTATGTATGAAGAATGGGATTCGAAAAGTTATACCTGATTACAATGACAGGTTAAGGCATTTTAATATGATTAGCTTAAATGAAAGACGTAATCATTCGGACTTACTAATACTTCATAAAATTATAAACGGTTCCATTGATGCACAATTAATTAACTATTTTAACTTTAGGCCTAGCCAACGTAGTAAGCGTCATCATCGTATTTTTGAATTACCTACATCCACCTTGAATACTACATTTAATAGCCCTCTTACACGTATGGCAAGGCAATATAATGAAAGGTCTAATTTGACGGATTACCCTATTGATATTTTCTCCATGACTTTCGCTTCATACAGGCGCTCCCTATTAAAACAGTGTGATGAGTCTAGTCTATCTAGCTCAAATCGGTTAGTTTTGTAGTGTTGTAGATTTATGTCTACTAGACACATTTTAAATTGTTCTCCTTAGTCTCAATTTTTTTTTTTTTTCATATGTGAATGTCATGCATACACATTCACATGCATACACATTCACATGCATACATTTGCATGGTTACTGAAATGATAATTTTAAATGTTATTTTAATTTGAATTGTAAGTGACTGTGCTGTTGGTGTGCTTATGATAAATAAATAAATATCTATAAATATTATAAAACGAAAACGCTTTTCGCGTAGTCTGTGTGTTCGCGTTGTTCTTCTAAACCACGCAACAGATTTTGATGAGGTTTTCATCATTGTTTAGAAAATTTAATCCGGAAGGTGTATGTGTATAAAACGTTAATTAATATTAAAGTTACGTTTACCTAAGAAATGTCGGTGTTTTATGAAGTCGTAAAAAGCTAGGTACTGCTTTATACACCCAACACCTAAGTAATAACAACAACAATCCTAATTAATATTATAAATGCGAAAGTAAGTTTTTTTTGTTTGTAACGTTTTCACGATAAAACAGCTGAACTGATTTAGATGAAATTTGGCACATGGGTAAACCATGACCTGGAAAAGGACATTGGATACTTTTCATCCTGGATTGCAGACGAAGTCGCGGGCAACAGCTAGTAGTAATAAAATAAAATAACGTCAAGCCAGAAAGTTGTAAAAAGTATTAAAAAAACTTACAAACGTTACCCCGTGAAGTTTTCCTTTGACTTAACCATGCATTAATTACTTTGAAAATTTAAGCTTATATTTTTTGCTGCAGTTTTGTTCTTTACATACTTTATTAAGACTTCTACTTTCCTACGTAAGTTTACTGGTGGATAGGGAACAAAGTCTTTGATAGTACTCGTATTAATATAATCCACGATATAAAATAGGTTTAATTACGTCATGAATTTTCGTTTTCGCCTAGCAAAGTAAATTCTTCTTTTTTCTCGTAAAAATACTAGCAAATAAACGGTAGCGGAACTGAACTTTTAGAAGCCTGTACCAGTGTGGATCCGGTAACATCTCTTTCGCGCAAGAGTCCATTCGCGCATATGATTGTGTTTTCGCGTAAGCAGGTTCGCGCAAGTGTCTTTTACGGAAATTTATTTAGCGAAAGTGTCCTGCTACCAACAGGTACAGCTCGATTCAAACTTAATGGCGACTCGGAACATGAGGCGAATCGCTGCGCAGTAACGAATTCATGTGTCAGCGGGGGTGAGGGGTGCGGTACTGCGCAGCGAGTGGCTGACTTCCGAGCTGCCATTAAGTTTGAATTGAACTATTTATTTATTTATTTATTAATTTCAGACAACAATATGGTCCAATTTGTTAGTAAAATACCTTATCACTAGTGTTAGTAGTATATAAAACATAAAAAATACAACAGTAGCTGGTGACTGCGGCAGGATGTGCAGAGAACGATAAAGCAAGGAATATATATATGCTACCTGACCATTCTCTCCACATATTGCCTCAGAAAAGGGGAGTAAGGGCTCTCCACCACTGTTTTCACTGTTTTCTATACCACTAGTGAAATTTTCTTTCAATGCACCTCTCAGTATTCTCCCAAAGTCTCCGAAGCAATATAATAATCATAGTATTTTTAGTAGGTACTATTAGGTCTAGAAATAGACCTCCCTTAAAGACAGATGTTATTGTCACAACCTAAACCTGTTACACCAACGAATTCAAACCAATCACCCGCCACCGGGTCTTACCTTCAAATACCCGAAACTCGTAACTCCACGCAAGCGTTCACAAGTTGACACTATAAATCATTGAACGCAAGTTTGCACAACTATTTAATAAATTACCCACCGTAGGGTAAGTTTGCAACAGTCGGAGACAGTTACACGTCTTTGGGAAACAATTAGTCAATATTACAAGTTTATGTTTGACCCCTCATTTACATGGGGTGATTGTATAAGGGGGTGAATTTCGTAATTAAACACGTACATTTTTAAGAAAATATAAAGCGGCAGAAAAAGGTAGAATAACAATCAAATTGTTGGCTTTTACGGCTTTATCTAGGTAAGATTACGTTTAGCTTAATTGGTTTCTAACGTTTATTAGGTTTACCGCAAAGACATAAATTTAATTGTTGGTGAAACAATCTGAGAAAGATCGTAGGTAGTTAGTAATCGTTTACAAAGAATAAATATCATATCACAACTAGCCAAAAGTGTTTATGTTGAGTTATCTCCTTACCAAAACTTTTTCGATAGTTAGTATTTTTGGTTTCTTATTCTATATAGGGAAAGTCATGCAAACCATGCGTTTAAAATGGTGTCCGAAAAACATAAAGTAGCTATCGTTATAGAGAATGGTAAACTGTTTGCAGTTTGCACAAGTATTTATTAAATTACCCACCGTAGGGTAAGTTTGCTACAGTTGGAGACAGTTACACGTCTTTGGGAAACAATTAGTCAATATTACAAGTTTATGTTTGACCCCTCATCTACATGGGGTGATTGGATAGGGGTTAGGATTATGAAAGTGAACGCTACGTTCGTAAGCCTTGAAGAAAAAATTAATTACAGTCATAAAAAAGAGGAAAAACCATATGGATATTTAAATAATGTTAACGGGGTAGGATTACACTCGTCTTATTTAATCATTTTCAAATTTTTCTTAAGCCGCAAAGAGACGGACTTAGTGGATTGGTAAAACAATTTGAAATAAATCATAGTAGGTAATCGTTTACCTTATAAGAATCACTATTTACCAAATATGGTAATGAAACCGCCCCTTGTGTTAACCCCTTTTATTACTGCGGTAGTCTTTTGGGTTTCTTAGTCTCATTATCAAAAATGATCAACCATTGTTTTCAAATCGAATGTAAGCCAGACGGTTTTCAGTGCTATCCCAGAAGCATAAAGACGTTCTCGTTAAAAAAATAGCTAGCTTTTGGCAGTTTGACGCATGGAAGACATCGTAAGAAATTCTATTGGTTGCCCACAACATACAAATGCTTTTATTGTAGGCCTCTCCTATGTCTACTATATTGTCAGAAAAATCTGTTTTATAATTAAAGTACCAACGGCTTCGCCTCGAGAATTAACCCGTATATTTCACCCCCAACACCCCTTTTAAGTCCATCACGTTAATTATCGATCCGTCACGTCTGACGTCCACTTAATTATTTTATCAGGTAAAACTTACTCAATAGGTCATTGTTTATTATTTCGCCTTTTAAAATTATTAAGTAAATATTATGAGAAGTAAAACTGCCTCGTTGGTTGATTGGTTGCAAGTGCTACTACTGAGCATGAAGTCCTGTGTTCGACTCCCGGTCGGGCAAGGGTTATTGGGTCCATCGGGAATTTCTCAGTAGCAGCCCGGAGTCTGGATTTGTGCCCGATTGATGGCAATAGGCTCGCCCCCTATTAAATGGGACTTATACAATAACTGGCGGAAATGTGGGTGTACTATAGTACATATCTATCGGTACACCAGTGCCTTCTAACCCTTTGAGGACTACAGACATGATGTTATGTTACGAGTATGTTAAAAAATACAATGGACGACGTACCTATATTTAGAAACCTAATCCGCTTAACTATTCTCAAAGAGTATAAAGAACCCTGTAAAAAATCACACTGCGTTCGGCGCTTGACGTGGCAGTACGTCGTGTTCGGGTTTGCAACAAGTCAATCGTCATCCTGAAGATACCTCGTTGAGGGGTGACTTGTTTCACCCCTCAACGAGGTATCGATTTCTTACATGGTTCTATGACTTTTTAAAACAGTTAAGCGGATTAGGTTATTAAATATATTTCCTCTATTGTATTTTGTCATGGATTTTCGCAGTCACGCCTGAGCCAATTAACTATGTTATGTTAAATACTTACATTTTTTTGTGCAACGAAGGCTAGATTCAATTGTTTTTAGGGGGGTAAATGAGGTTGCTGTTTTTATTTTGTCACATTATTTTTTGGACCGTGACTGACATGATCTTGTCGGGCTGACCTAGCTGTCACTAGCCAGACAATCCGTACATAGATAACTATTCTTTATAACATTTACTGTTATTTATTGAGCTCAAGATTGCCTTTAGCTTAAGTATAAAACAAAACATTATGTAATTAGATAGATAGATAGATAAATCATTTATTTGATGCACACAAAAGACAGCACAAAATACAAAAACACGTTTAAATAATAACTAAATACATGAATATAGGATATAAGGTGCCAATATACAAAAAATAAAATATAAAAGAAAAAAAAGACATTGTGATGACACTTTAAAATAGTGAAACATACAAAGTGCGGTGCGTGTCTCAAGGTTGCACCAAATGGGAGTCCAACTCAGCATGTGTCTGGCAAATATACCTGACGCTGATATTCTGCTGGATCCCTGCAGTGACATACGGACGTCGAGTAGATGAAATAATAAATATGCGAAATATTGGTGTTGTGAAAAGTGCAGAATGAAGTAACGTAAGTATACCCTCAATTTAAATAATGACATTCCTACTTTTTGAATGATAACAGGAAAGTTTAGCATTTGGAAACGTTCTTGTTCGATGGTGATTGTGTATTGGATAGGTACTTGATTATTTACATAGATAAATGTATAATGTATAAATAAGTAATGATAAAAAATATAGTGCCGTGTGAATAAAATGATCGATTTGCCTGGATTAAAAAGTGGTTTCAATAAATTTTTTTTTTTTTTTTTTAAAGAAATAAGTAATTGTAATATTGAATGGTTTGATAATAATGTTACGGATAAGTATATTGATGGTCGAGAAACGCTTTATGAGGAAACAAGAAAATGCTAGAAAGCATGTTCACAAGTCCCGTTTCAAACACACCCTGCAGTAGGTACACCTACTCTAATAACCGTTTCACCCACGCCAAAGAAAATCCAACAATATGGCGGCCGTCTAAAAAACTGCGGAAAACAGCAAAAATGTCCACAAAATGTTCCGAGACGTAACGTAGCAAGCTGTCGGTTTTGACAAATGGACAGAATCTTCAAGACTATCGCAAAACGTCCGGGAACGTGTCGGATTTGGGGAAAAAATTGGTCCTTTCTTGTTAGTGAACCATTCCGTTGTTAGTGTTGGAGGGGTAAAAGAAAAAAGATGTTGCTTGTTATCTTTTGGCTTTTATCTTTTTTGTGGGCAGTCAAATTGTGAGACCTAAGCCACTGGATTACTACTTGTAGGTGTATTAAAAGGTAACAAAGACCAACATAGGTTCGTTATAACAACACAGGTTCTGCACTTCCTCATCACAATGATGATCGTTTTTGTCACCTTAACGTCAACCCTTTTGAAGGAAGACTAGAATTTCGTAGTGTGGTTCTCCAATATGACAGATCAAAGGACAGGGTACCTAGTTTTTACAAATCCTAATAGAATTCACAGGAATGGACAAAGAATTCGTGTCAGTTTATCTCGAGAGGACTGTTTTATCTATTCCTATTCTTTACTTACTTATCTCGAAACCAGTTCTCGTAATTTAACCGATTCAACATGACGTCTTGTCCTCTGCCAACCAAAAAAGATTAATACACTGAAGTAGTTCACCAAAAGTCACATCACGTCGTATTCTTTAGAAGACAATATGAATGGCTACATACGCAGATAGAGCGGCGACGTTGACAAACGTCGATACGTTTGTCGTCACACGTCAATAAGTAGACCCTTTAAATGTGCACTTAGGGTACGGTTGTGGCATTAGGACCGTAAATGTTTGCACAAATGAATACACTCCGCAAAATCAATTAAATAAAAAGCGACTCTTGCCACGACACAATAAAGTGCAATTCATGTGTAACAGCGGTAATTACCTAAAGTTATATTCACCTAGAAGTTGCCTCTCTTTCTATCGCGTAACTCTTATCTTCTGACTACGTTACACTCACTGAATTGGCCCGACAAGACGAGCCCGCCGCGTAATTGCAACTGCATACCTATAATGCGGAGTGAACCATCTGTATTTATTTGTAGTTTTTGTGAATGCGTTCAATGATGGTGAACATTATACCAGCTTAGTCTACTGAAGAATCTCTGGAAGTAGTCCCAGACATATTTTCAACAACTGCTCCTGTTAGATTCTGTAGGTCAAATAACTTCAGACATTATTTTCATCGACTACTTCTGCCAGGTTCCGTAGGTCAATATAATTTGATACTATGACGAACCGCGGAAACAATGGTGAAATGAATTGGTCAGTTCCATTAATTATGTAAAACAGTGCAGTATGGAATTTAAAGGCTTTTGCCCAGATGTGATGCTCATAAGTACTCCAATGTGCAAGAAGCTACATGTTATGATTCCTTAGAAAACTCTTAGTGACATGAATCTAATCGCAGAAAGACACCTCCACATCTACCACTGCCATAAACCATGACATACAAACTCCTCAAAGCAATGTTATCACACAAAAACTAGTTATGGAAATAAACCATTCTAAAATCAAATCATTCATTCCAACAAGACGATGATTTTGAAAGAATTAATAAAGAACCGCATTTACAACTATTTACAATTACCTCTTGGTATCTAAAGCATCTACATTGACAAGAGCGCCACTGTCCGCGTAGGCACAGCTCCCTCTCAGTATTATCATTGTTCCCTCGGAGGCGACTTCGGCGACATTTCCAAATAGTATTTGCTATACCTTCTCGTCCACACGATATTTTCATAAGGATTTATGTTTTACATGTATTCTTTATGTTTACTCAGTCCTTTTGGTTTGTGTGATTTTATTTCTCAGATACTAGCTTACTGCCCGCGGCTTCGTTCACGTGAAAGTCAACTATATCTTATGAGATAATACCAACTATATATATGGCTATGGAACTGATAGCAAGCAATGCACTATTGCCGAGTTGGAACTCGTCAAATCAGCCGAAAGACGTCTACTACAGGACATAGGTCTCCCCCAAGCACCGCCACTTCGACCGGTTCTGTGCTTTCCGTATCCAGCGGAATCCTGCGGCCTTCACAAGGTTATCAGTCCATCTCGGAACTGTTTCTCCTTAACACAGGTTATTTTGTAACCTATCTTGTTGAACAGTACGGCACCCACTAACTAGATTTAAGAAACTTTATGCTTGTGCTTTATATATTACCTTGCCATGTAATCTAGTCCTAGTTAAACAATAAAAAATATTATTATTATCTTGTGGGAGGCCTTCCAATGGTACGTCTTCCGGTACGCGGTCGCCTCTTGTGGTATTCCATTATTTGGAACCACATCCTTCAGTTTATTTACGTAGAAACACGTTACTCTTTCTTTATGTTATTATATTAAACAAACTACCTACCTTTTGATATATTTTCCTATTAATATTCTATGACACATGTACTTAACTCACTTTTATATTCTGTAGCATTGTTTACCTCTGTAAATCATACTTTTAATTATCTCTTGTATTAGCATCCAAATCGATTTTAAACTATTATCTTTCCCTTTTGTAAAAAACTTTAGAATATTTATATTCTGACGTTTTCATCTTAAACTGTCATCTGTCGTAATTTACTTTTCTAAAACATAAACAGAACACACCATAGATAAGTACACTCTACCTTCTCTCATAAAGTGGGTGTACACACTGAACCTTCGCAATAAGCTCTGTAAGCCGTTTTTATTAGTGCTGGTCATATCTAAATTAAGAATTAACTTGAATACGTTTTTAAAACGTTTAAAAATATGACATAGAACGATAAAAACGGTCTTCATATTTTTAGAGTCGGGTCTTGTCTGAGCCCTCGGAGAGTCGTATTTTTAACTTGAGACGGAGTCACTGTTTTTATGCCCTTAAGTCTTATTTGTTGAACAGTTAGCTACTCGAATATTAGTCTCTTAAAACTAGCATAACTAGCGTGCGCGAGTGTCCTAATTTTATTGTGTAATTTAAACTATCGATACTGAGTGGATTATGTCAATAAACATTCTAATACTGTGTAATACTGTGTTTAATTCGCTCGGCCCTCCTGCCTAGCCCTGTAGGAGGTGCTCACTTCTAACGAACTCTTAACCACGCGGCGTAAAACGCCGCGAGCACACGCACACGAAGGCCTCCGACACTAGACGTCGTTACTCTCCGAGAGAGACCTCCGCCGTCACCTGTGACGCTAGCGCGGTCCTCCCGCTAGGTGAGGCGCCTCAAAGCGCCTCCATCTACAAAGTCTCACAACCTCTACTCCGTTCCACAGGCTGGAGTGTACCTCCAGGGGGGATAATCCTCAGCCCAGCCTCCTGCACGCTGCCTGCGGCCTGCCTGCCTGCCCACCTGTTCCACTCCCTGCCTGCCTGTTCCTGCCTAACCTGAGCCTGTCTTGTGCCTGTTCCTGCCTAACCCGAGCCTGTCCTGTGTCCTAAACTTAACTTTACTTTTACTAATTTTTACTTTTAATTTTAATACCTTTTTATTTTAATTTAATTTGTGACTCTCGTTTCCCTCCACGGAGGAAAACGTTACGTTACACTCTTCAGAACCTTTCGGTCCCATCGTAAATCTGTTCTGCGAGCAATGTGCCCTGCCCATTGGATCCGTACTTCCAAAGATTACCTAATAGAAACAAACAAACAATTTAGCTTCTTTATTATATTAGTGTCTCTTTTATAAAATATGTGCATTATTTAATTTGTTTGGCTTTTTCTGCCGATGAGACAGCGCGAAGCGACACCGGTAAAACCATCTCGGTGAAGTTTTCATAAGAATTGTTGAACCTTTGATCCATGAATGTTTGTAAGTAGTATTTAAGGAATCCTAGGATTCTTTTAACAGTGAACTAAGAAGTTCATTGCTTAAAAAATACTTATGAAATAACTGCAAAATGATTTCCCAACAATAATAAAATAGCTACAGCCATTTATCTAGGAGCTGACCACAAAGGCTGTCACACGAAGAACTAAGATTTTCCTGCTCTCACAGACGTTGAGAGAAAAAGATAACCAGTGACAGGTTGTCCGGACTTCTAGTTTACTTTTCACGGGGCTTAGGACTGGGGTAGACGAGCGGGATTCATTTATTTTACTGTAAACATTACATCGATTTTTTTGAGATGCTACCGTATACATACTTAAACTCACAGCGTTTTCTTAACGCAAGGCATAAAGAACGCCACCTGCTACGATCCTTACATACTCTTTTGCTTCGTTTACGTTCATACAGTTTAATTTTTGTTTGAGGGTGGGAAATTTTCAAATAATTTCTCCCGCTCTTCATATATCTCTCTTAAGTTGCCTGTACGTTGCCAGGGATTTCGGACTTTCCCGTGACCCCGGCAGGCATCGGTCCTAGCGGACCCCTTCCGTTGTGCTGACATCTCTTTGAGGCGCGAGTGGAACACAACGCGCCGTCGACTCGGGCCTGGTCCTTATCGGACGGCGCGCTACCCATTGCTCACCGTCCGCAAGCCCGCGCCTACGGTGGACGGGAATCGGCCTGCGATTCCCAACGCCCAGGACGTCTCCTGCGGCGGCTAGGGGCGTGAGGGCGCGACATTTGCCTCTCCCTCATGCGCTCCGTCTCCTCCTTCACGAGCATTACTGCTTCGCAGAAGGAGGTGACGGCTTCCCTCGCCCTCTCGCTCTGTACTATGGCCTGGACCAGGGCCAGACGAGAGAGATCAGTGCCAACGATCGCCTCCACAAAGACACGGCGGTGCCCACGTTCATACATCTGAGAGGCAGTTCCCGTAGTTTTAAGAACGTTCGCATTCGCAATCTATCAAAAATGTAACCAACATTTTTGACAAGTTTGACAGATTGCGACTTGAATGTGAACGTTTTTTAAGTACGAGAATTAGCCTTTTGGTCATACACGCACACTGTTTGCGAGTTTTTGAGATGATGTTTGTGAGAAATGTGTAAATAGAGTATGGAGACGCCACCCAGCCGGTGTCATTTAATACGGCAAGTATTTTTGGTAAAATGTTGTAATGATCTTTAAAAATACTAACCCGTAGGTAGTGGACGTCAGAAAGCATGATAACTGTCATATCTAACACTTTTGGTTTCACGGACCGGATACAAGACAATTATTTGTACTTGGCATTTTACTTTAAACCTTGAAGCAGAGGCGTATTACACTCTCGTTTCGCCAGCTTGATCACTAAAAGTAATAGGAGACAAAATTATTTACCTAATGAAATGTAAACTGCTTTTACACCAAATTTTTCATCAATAAAAATATATTTAAAAAAAACACTTTTCTCAAACAACTGGTCAAAGTAAGAAGTTCTCTACCTAACAACCTCCTCTTCAAATAAATCCGTACTCCGCTGATGTACACCTCCCTTAACAAAATGGAAGTTTCTCTCAATTAATCGAAGTCGATCTCGTTCCGTCTGCAATTTGAGGCCATTCATCCTTCTGTGCGCCACTCATTAGCTGCACCTTGATTTAAGACCGGAAAAGGGGTTAGCAGAGTTCTTAGTTTCTACCTTTAGTTGTCTATTTGAAGTTATTGGGGCTTAGGTTTTTGCAATAGGTAGGGAGTTGGGTTTTAGTTTTTATAACTTTTATTTTTTGTTAGGGTGGATTTACCTTTATTACCTGTTGCTTTCATTTTTACGCATTTACCTACAAGGTGTAATTAAAATATCCGAAAATCTGAAAAGGGTTTATTAAAAACTCATCGTATGAAACTATAACTATGGGTACAACCTTGAAATCACGAAAAGAAATCTGCTGCTCCCTGCATTTTGTCCGCGAGATATGCGAACAAAACGTATATTTATGCAATATTTTTTTTGCAAATTCATGTTCAATCCCATAGTAAAATTGTACATAATTTATAATTATATATATATAATTAATATTATATATTTATAATTTAATGATGACTATAATGACCTATTTTCAGGTTTTCAGTTATTATTCAAATTCACTGTATAGATGTGCACATTTTGTTTACAAATGCAAAATGTTAAAACATTGTCATACTAATAAAATTATGTCAGAATACTTAATTGTTTTTTAATGTTAATTATAATTAATTAAACATTTCATCTACATATTTTTTGTAAATTTTGACGTGCGAAAATGCCTATTATGTGCCTAATTGAAATAAATTATTTGACTTTGACTTAATTAAATTGTTACATCATACTTCGTATAATTAAATTGTTTACTAATAATATTATATTAAATTAAATTAAATGATAACATATTTGTTTTTTTTATTTATTTATTTATATATACTTATTGTACACCAAAAAAAAAACATAACAAAAAAAAAAAAAAAAATCAAACACTACAAAATATACAATGGGCGGCCTTATCGCTTTCCGCGATCTATTCCAGGCAACCTTAGAATGGACAGTGATTTACCTGGACATAAAATGGGGCGGTCGTTGGTGCAAATTATATTATTTTTATTGTTTAAACCTGCAAATATTAGTCGTTAAGCTTATGCCTGTTATTTACGAGATAACTAACCGGTCAGTCAGTCGCATGAATATTTTAAATGGATAGATTTAAGAACGGCTACAATATATTGAACCACTGGCCATTCTTGCACTTGTAACTAAACCACATGACCCAGTACTAATTGGGTCACGTCAATAGTGCATATATAATAATAGAGCGTAATAAATAGTGCGTATAAAGTTCAATATCTAACATTTTCAGTCCGATGTTTAAACCAAAAATAATAATTTATGACACCCTGTTCTCATTAAAATTCCAGTAGTTAAAAAACACATACAGTTAAATCTGTTCGATTTATGCCCTAAATGAGTGACTCCGGTTTTGTATTTGTCTGTCTGTGATGTCTAATTGTTTTTACAATGCATTTGCTCGAAAAGAGCCTTTTCCAAGCAGTAAATTAGTGCGGAAAGTGTCACTTTTTTTCACTAGTGCTTTTTACTTTTCTGTTTATTTTTTATTTTTGTGGCCGTCGTCAGCCCCGTTGCAAAGAGTTTTTATTATTTGAGAAAAGTTTTACAAATCGGATGATGATGATAACGATGACGATAGCGATGGCGATGACGATGGCGATATCGAAGTCGAAGTCGAAGTCGAAGTCGAAGTCGAAGTCGAAGTCGAAGTCGAAGTCGAAGTCGAAGTCGAAGTCGAAGTCGAAGTCGAAGTCGAAGTCAAAGTCGAAGTCGAAGTCAAAGTCATGAATGTTGTTTTATCATTTATATACGTCGTCATTATGTTAGATGTTACAAATCATCGTAAGGCTCACTCAATTTTTTTTTTTTTTCTCACAATGCATAGTAAAACGTTGTATGATACACGTGCGTAAGATGATTTCCGACTCGTGTCGACTTATACACTCGCTCGCTACGCTCGCTTGTGAATAAAATGCCACTCATCGGAAATCACCTACCTTCCGCACTTATAGCATAAATAACTATTTTAGATCACTTTTTGTCGTAGTACGTAAAGTAATAGACCTAAAACCCTGGTTTTAATATTATTACTTTTATTTTTGGCGCTTCTCTATGTCCAATATGTCAATTATTGTCGGCCTGCGATTCCCTAGATCACTGCCGCTGATCGCCTCCACAAGGACACGGTGGTGCCCCGCCCAAGCCGGGCAGACCTTCACCATGTCCTCCAGGCGATTCACACAGTGGTGACACCCGGGCGTTTCCTCCCTCCTTATCCGGAACAGGAACCTACCGGAACACACGTGTCCGGTGAGGACCTGCGTCAGGTGGAAGGTGAGGACGCCGTGGCGTCTCTCTAGCCACTCCTGAAATCGATCGCTGCAACTGTGGCGTGCCCAGCACTGGGTTGCGACAATCGCACACTTCATGACGCCATGAGATCCCGCCGGAACTGCTCATCTCCTTGCACTGCATAATAAATTACTATCACAGGAATACAACTTTCGCATAGAAACGGTACCCCACTTCGAATTCCCTCCAACTCCGATATTTCAAAGTTTAATGGGACACGCGTCTTGAGTCCTAAGTATTTTTCGAAACTTCGATTTTAGCACTTAGGTTCTTTTTCGCGCTACCCGAAGTTTGAAACCTAATTAATGGTTTTATGAGAAAAATAAAATTAAATAAACAATAAATCGATACTAAAAGGAAAGTTAGAGTCAACACTGGAAACTTTGGAAGTGCCCGTTTTGTGGTTTAAGTTATGAGAAATCTTTACAAAAAGCAGACTTTACTTTACTCTTCATTTTTTGTATGCTCATTATTATTTTATTTTATTATTTAGATACCTAAGGACGTATCATATAGAATAATAATACAGGTATAAAATAATATGTGTATCTCTTTGAATTTTATGTTGACTTGGTTTTCTTTGATATTATTTTTATTTATTTAGGTTTTTCAAACTTTTATTATCCTGACTTTACTGTTTTCTAAATTACACAACATTTCCTATCTAAGAGATGAGGGTTCCTCCTACCTCAGACTTTAAGATTGTGCATCTTATTAAATAGTGCCTGTAATATGATGTTGAGATAAATAAAGATTTATGATTTGACGTTTACATTTTCAAATATTTTTATAAAAAAATTACATTTAAATTACTATTAAAACTTATAAAATAGATAAAGTTATTGAGATAATGTTAGCGTAAATAATACTATTAAGAGATTTCAATTAACTAAAAATAAACTAGAAATAGAAAAGATAACGATAAAAATTAAAATGGTAAAACAATAATAATATTAAAATAAAATCAGCCCTCTCGCTCCGCCCAGAGCGGGAGAAGTGATTTGATGATTTCCCATCCTCAAAAAAAAAAGGGGTAAAAAAGGGGGGCATAGTTTGTATGGGACAACGTGATTCCTTGAGTTAATAAATAAACTTGAAACTTGGCACAAAAAGTACTAGGCTTGCATGAATTCACGATAGTATTCAATCATTATGTTATGCTACTAATAGCATTTGGATGAAGCAGACAGATAGCTTATAACCTGGATTAACACATAGGACACTTTTATCCCGGTAGAGTGTTCCCGGGGGATAATTTCCGACATCCACGCGAGCGAAGCCGCGGGCAAAAGCTAGTACTATTATAAAAATCGTGATTACTTTACCTTTGCTTAATGGTGAACCAATAAAACGAATTGATCATACGTTATCTTTACTTTGTGCAAATTCCATCACTCTCTCTCGATACTGTGAAGGAAAACATCATGAGGAAACTGGGTATATCCTAGAACCAAAAATATGAAGTCATTTGACATGCACCAACCCGCTTTGGGTCTGCGTGGTGTATCACGACCCGCTATCTAAGTACGTAATAAATAAATAAATAAATAATCTGTTTCATTTTGACAGTTCAACAACATTCATTGCGGTATTTACGTTGCTGGCCAGTTTTTTTTTTTTCGAACGCAATTATGGATTAGCAATCTGTTTCAGAAGGATTCAGATTGTGATTGATCGTGTATTACGTAATTAGGGCACTGTTTCCCAGCAATGGGAATATTATAAGCTGTTTGATATGATTAACTAAACCATCCCTTTCTTCTAACTTAACCCAACCCCGAATAAGTAGGTCAAGTTGGCTGAAAAGGTTTAAGCGTAGATTTAGCCATCGCCAAGTCTAGGAAATGGAACTAGAGTGTTCACTGAAAGAATATTTCAGCTTTCAGTGCGGGAAAAGTCGAATTTGGTTTCAAAGTGTCATGGCTACTCGAAGTTGTTGGTGGAAACATTTTAAGTACAGCCGCTGTTTCCTTTTGCTTGAG
Organism: Agrochola macilenta; assembly: GCA_916701695.1. Classification (NCBI taxonomy): domain Eukaryota; kingdom Metazoa; phylum Arthropoda; class Insecta; order Lepidoptera; family Noctuidae; genus Agrochola; species Agrochola macilenta. Next base: position 8,123,239 of record OU753578.1, read on the forward strand.
ACTTGTAAGTTTAGCGGCGACTATTTTTTGTGAAGTAAGGTAGCATTTTTAATGCAAATAATAGAATATCACGACATCACTTTTTTCTTATGTCCTCGACATATTTCGGGACTCTGGGGTCCCGGACCTTTTGGAATGCGTACGAGGAGCCAAAACCAACTCGCAGAGGCCCCTTAGATAATTTTAAGTGTTGAGACACCAATCGATTATCTCTGTATGCACTATGCAAATTCAACCAAGCACTATCCCCGGTTTGTTGACTATTGCAAAACATGGAAACAAAATATATTGGGCTATGGGTTTGGGTGGCTAACCCAGAACTATGGAAGGACTGTCCCCTGCTTAATTGATGTTATGTAATACAAGGATAAAATGGCAGGGATGACTTATATTATTATAATTTTTTATTTATTCAGACTACAATGCAGTCTACAGTGTTAGTAGCAAAATAGTTTGACTTTGTTTTTTCTTTTTTCGTGATGTAGTGACTAACCTGGTGTCAGAGTTTTTATCCCGGCCATCGGCCTCTGAATTGGCTTCACATGCCGTCGAGAAATATCTCTCAGGCATGCCGGTTTCCTCACGATGTTTTCCTTCACCGTTTCTGAAGTAAGTGTTAATTATAATTAGTGATAGTTTTAGTGATAATTATACAATATGCACATATTGTTAGTTGCTATCCTCTGTGTATTCAGATTTATAACAAGATTCCTAACCAAATCAAAGAACTTCTAATGGTCTGCTTCAGAAGGGCTTTACGCAGAAATTGAGAATTAATTAATTCGGTTAATTGAGAATTCCTTTTATACTATAAAATAATTCCTTCAGTTTAAATTAAAATGTTCTACCTGTATACCAAACGTCATGTCATAATGTTATGATTAAGTTAAGCTCCTATTATACTACCATTTTAAGAACTTTGCTGACCATATTTATCTGAAAATAAATCTTTGACTTAATACTTAATAACTAAAAGAGATCGGGTGCGGTTTGCAAGCGCCCACACTAGCGGGCTGTCTGTCTGTTACATTATGAGCATTATAATTATCACGCTGCGACGTAAAAGCGTAGGACAGGTCGTTATGGCGATGCTTGGGCGAGTCCTATGCCCAGCAGTGAATGTGTTTCGACTGAAATTATGATAATAAAGTTATACTGGGAAGATATCTTGAACTTGTATCACCACGCTTGGTCGTTTCATACGATTAAGATCAGGATTCTAAATGACATTGCTTTTGTTCACCAGCAGTTAGTATTCAGTAAGTTGTCGCTTTTTTATTAAAGCTTTAAAAATATGTCACCAAGTGCTGATGACTTGCTATACCAGGAGACAAAGTCTGGAAACCAGTCTTTGGCCTGGCCACGGGGAACGGGCGTCGCGAACGGCGCTGCGTCGGGCGAGGCAGCTGTCCATGCGGCAAAGTTAGCACGCCACGAGCAGTAGCGTTCGCCGCCGCGACCAATATAGACCGAGAGCGAAATATCTTTACCAAAGTTATCTCGATATTGTTTGGAGACTATGTAGTAGTTTTTTGGTTCAAGCCCTAATAAATAGAGAGACAAGTGCCTACACCCAGATTTATTTTTCGATTATTCCCGAATGAGTTTCGAAACTTTTGATTGAATATTTTTATGAATATTCAAACAAAACGAGAAAAAGGTCAAAGCAGATAGGGTAGCTAGTCTAGCTAGTATTTCGGCAATCAAAGTTTCAGTATAGCTACATTATTTCGCGGCGAATACAACTAAGAAACCGTCGTCTGCTGCGCGATTTCGTGGCATGCGCCGTACTGATTCATACATTTGTTTCTGTCGCCCGCCGCACCGCCAGACGCTCTTGCGATTCGCTCGGCAAACGCCCGTCAAGCCGGGTTCGCCGCTACGCGTGGCATGATTAGTACATTTCTATACTAAGGTCTATTTATAACCTTGTTTCCAATTGATGTTATTTCCACTTAAACAAACATAAACTAAAAATTTATGAAAGTGTAAATAAAGTTGATGTATAAAAATAAAAGGGGATGATGTAGTAACGGAACGTGACCGGGGTTGACAGCTGTCACTGTCACGTTGAGGCTCACCAGCCAGATTAACATAGAAATAAGGAAGTCAACATTAATAAAAGAATATTCACTTTATTAACAACCGTTTCATTCCATATAACCAACAATACAGTTGATTTTAGACTTACTAGTATTGTTGAAACAGTCATAAAAAATATGAAGTTATAGCGCAAACTGAACCTTACGTGTAGTCGTTACAGTTGTTTTTCCTAAAACTTGTGTTTGTTTACACGATTGGCTAATAAATTGCGAACGCAGATTATATGTTTTAGTCGCTAGACGCTTCGCCGTCCGCACCGCGCGAATATTCGCTGCAGTGAATGTCCTGTGGCCAGGCGGTTACCAAGGGGTATTGTGTTACCCAGTACCTGTGTTGTGAAGGTCGCTCCATGTAAAATACTGGTATTCAGTTGCTGGTCGGCTTCTAGTGTAAACTGATGGTTACACTGGAAACCGACCGCAACCCAAAGCAACAAAAACTTATAGACATCCTCATTATCATCTACGTAGCGTTTTCCCAACTATTTATGGGGTCAACTTCCACTCTAACTGGATGAAGTTGAATACCAGTATTTTACACGGAGCGACTGCCTATCGGACCATCACAACCCAGTTACTGGGTAACACGATACCCCTTGGTAAGACTGGTAAGTTATAAACAGTAATCAACTTAAATCGAGCGCTACTCGTAAACGAAAAGATATATTTTCATTTAAAAGGCTAAAACGAGCTAAGTTCGAGGAAGAACTTCGCTAACGGGCTAATCTTAACGAAAACAAATATTCTGTTTGGTAATAACGGGCTCAGTTTATTAGGGGAACCTTTATTGTTTAATACAAAAGCTGACTTTGAATGGACTTACCCTGATTGGCTGTATCTGTTAAGTTGTTTGGGAATTTGTAACAAATGCTAGAAGGTTTTAATAATTTTAAGTACCTCGTCAGTACTTAATAATTAGTTATCTACTATTTTCCTTATTCAGAGAAAGTTTCTAGCAATTATTTCAAACTCAAATTTAAAAATAATAATCCAAGACCAAGGGTTGCATAAAGTGTTAGTATGAACTTAGCCTATGTTGGTAAATAACTTAACAATAACTTAAAAATACAAAAAATTGGATGTTGACAAAAAAAAAATATGTCCGTCAGGTAGATTATTGAAAAATATTGGATGTACCTACGTATTTTTTATTTTTTTACGTAATCAAAGATATTGCCGTAGCAATACAATGTAGTAGGCAATGCGATAAAATCTGGCATGACGTCACTGGCCGGTAGATTTTATACTGACTTGTGACGGAGCGAGCCCCCACTGACTTTAATTCGTCGATTTTTTTTCACTGATTTTGGAGTAGCTTAATTAGTCCTGAGCCTTTTTGTTGTTTAAGTAATCTTTAACTTCATAGAAACCTTTTTGACATAGTTTCTGTTTAATAAATGATTTAAATTTATTGAGGCTCAGGTGGCTTGGGAGTTTCTTGTAAAAACGTATACTTTGGCACTTAAATGAATTAATAATTTTTTGGAGCCTAGCCCGGCGATAAATAAATGTTTGTTTCTAGTATTTATGCTATGAATGTCGCTGTGTGTGTGTTCAGGGAAGTTTATTGCTGTTCTTTGGTAAGCAAGAGTACATAGTTTTAGACGTAATGACCGTGATCTAGGGAGCTTTAGCAGTGCTCACATGAATGTTCCTGCCCATATACCAGGTCTAAGTTCTCTCATGGGGAGGTAAGTAAAGAGTGGTCTAGTTTTAGTTGGAAAAGTTTCGAGTGATCTACATTTCTAGGTAATTGGAAGCTCTAGGGATGAAGCTGAAAAGGAAGGAATGGGTAAGACCAGTGTCTTGGCTGGATACAATATCTAACATCACCAATAAAGTCTTTTTTAATTAAATCTGGTGGGCTTTTTTATAAGTAAGAAATTAACAGTTGGAACGTCGGGCGCGAATAGATTCATTTATTTATTATACATACTTATGTTTATTATTTTATTTTATTTTGTAATCCCCTAGTGGGATTTATCTTAGTCCGTAGGTGTGTTCGTGGCATCACAGTAGACACTATCAGAATTCCAGCGATGTGGTTTTTTTTTTTAATATCGCCACATTATGATGAGATAGGAGCCTTTTTGGCCTCGCACAGGTCGATATTATTCTGTTAGTTTTTGAATTCTCCTTTTTTGCTTTAATTATTATTAATTACTGTTTGTATTTTCTGTGTGTGTCCCAAATAATAGTACATTATGATACGAGTGTGCTGTATTGGTTATTACCCAAAAGGCAGCATTGGCGCTAATTTAACCGAGTGGGTAATGATCAATGCGCACGCGTTTCATACGACGTTTTTCAACAAACTTGCGAGGAAAAAAACAGACTTGTTGTAAGAACATTTGCTGGAATAACGTAACTATAGAGATGATAAATTTTGATTTATAAAGTTCAACTGACCTTTGATGCCACGTTTGTACTGTCAATCGGAGCTTCTTTTAAAAACTTTTGTACGTCGGTTGGTGACACTACTTTAGATTTCGTATTTTTTATAATAATAAAACAAAAACGATAACAATTATTTACGGAAAATGGCGCGCTGGTTTTATTTTTTCCGCTAGCGATGCGCGCGCAGTTGTAAATAAAGGCACAGGCAAAACCGCTGAACAGCCTATATAAAAATATAATAAACAGAAAATAATAATTTGAATACGCAAATTAAGATTAAGTGAAAAATATATAATTTGGCGAAATATTATGATAATGTATCATATTTTACACAGTAGGCATAAAAAAGGTAAAAAGTACCCAAGCACACTGGTCCACCTGAAGGAAATCAAACCCCATAACATAGAACATAGAAGGCAAGAAGTCTCTTTGATGAGATTAAAAAAAGCACAAATCTGTGCTCGGGTTAAAATAGAGAATGCCCATTTAATAATATAGGATAGTTCATACTAGTTCCATGTATTCAAAGTCAATTTCTTTATACAAATTCCATGCTGCCATTATAGTACTTACTAATTCCATACTGCCATATCGGGTTTCAAAATTTGCACCACAACAATGGCCGCTATAAATTGTCTATGGTTTTAGTGATGTGGTAGTATAGTTTTGGTATTTTCGATGTTACGATTTTTTTTGTAGGTAGTATTTCCTCAGTATTTTTTATATTGAGTAACTCCTCTTCACATAAAAAACAAATTCATTGAAATATGTTCGTAAGTTAAACCGTGAAAACGAACAAGATAGCATGGGTACTTACGTACGTTTGGTATGTCAAAAATTTGCATAAGCTAACCAAATACTAATAATATTATTTTTTTGAGTAATTGAATTAAGCCCACGCTTTATATTTTGTGCCATCGACACGACAACGGACGACGCTGACGCAAGCCGCATGAAGCTGCAAATGTTTTCGGGAGTAATAGAGCTAGCTGGGTGAGGTACTATACAAATCGAAATGATGGATTTCCAAAAAACACTAAAATACGCATGGTCCTTGAACATCTTTTAATCTTGGTTGCTAGTAGGTAACGTCTTCCAAACGGACCGCGAGTCATATTTTTTTTTTATATAGACTATATAAAACTAATTGGTGATCCCTGGTGTAGCTCATATTCTCTGCTCGTACTTCCGTCGGACATGTTGAATGTCAAAGACAAAAACATTTTATAAGATTTCTAACAGTAACGATATATTGTATTCGTCTAGTTAGCTCGGAGGATTTAAGATCACTTTAAGGGGATATGATTGGAGTTTCAATTCCCAGAAACAGTCTTCCTTTTGACATTCGCTACTGAATGGCGGGCAATACGTCGCCAACCCGTGCTCTTTTTGAAGGTATTCGTTACGATTCGTAACACATTCAGTGTTAAAGAAGTATAATATTCTAAAACTTGAGGAGTCCCCATATTACATAAATAGACCTACGAAATTATATAATAAGGAAATAGAACGGCATCTTTAAACGCGGGCTAGCTCCAACAGCATCTTGAAAATCCTAGCCGAAAAACACGATTGTTGTCAGTATAATAATTATAAATACATTAAATAGTTTTTTTTTTCAATAAAGGAGTAATAAAATACTCCTTGAACAAATAGTCGATTATTTATTATGTCAATCACTAACTTTTCAATGACAAGATAAATTTTGACCAGTTAAAAAGGATGTCGGTTGTATATGGTCGGTTGTTTGACGTTTGTAAAAATTCAAAATTGATTCCATTTTTCGCTTTTATTGTTAATTAAAATAGTTTAATTAAAAGATAAGAAACACGCATAGGATGTTAAAGTGGATGTGATCATACGTGTATCGTTAGTGTTAGTTTAGTGCGTATTTAATCAGTGACACGTAGATATCGCGTTCAATTCCCAGGCAAGTCTAATGTTATTGTTTTTAGCGAGTCGCAACCCAATCCTGATTAGTCATCTGTGGCATTACAGCACTAGTCCGATAATATAAAGTAAAAGGCACGCGTTTTTAATACACTGAATTATGAACCTAAAAACGGTTCAATAAGAGCTACTTTACGAGCAAGTATGTTGAAAAACATTTGACTTTCTTTTCATTCAAACTTTGAAAAAACGAGTTAAGAATGTATGCCCCAGAAACTTATATTGGATGGTAAATCTACAGCATGTGACAGAAATTTGTGGATATATTTAAGGGTGTGGTATAGACCATGAAACTAAAAAACTTTCCTTAAGGCACCAATATCGTAATCGCGAAATAATAATCAACTGTCCCATACAAAACTGCAATACCTTCTCGACACAAATGTACAGCTGATATTTTTTCGAGATTACGATGCTTGTCCTATAGAGAAAGTTCTTCAGTTTGACAACCTTTTAAATATGACCATACATTTATGAAACACTCTGTATAAGATCATCTCAAACTAAAACAAACCGCAGTGTATTAGCGTCTCTGAATACAAAACTTATTTATTATCAGATTTAAATCAATATCTTATCTCAATATTACTTAATCAAAACCAAAAGACATTTAATAAAACATTTAATAAAATATTAACACTATTTAATTTCCAACAGATAAATATCAAAATAATCCCTCAATATTCCAAAACCTATTATTTTTAATCGATATTCGTTATCCGATACTAACGAAACACGATATTAATCAGATTAATCGATGATAAATTGTATCGATTTAAATCGATTACACTGTTACGAGTTTGACACCTAATAAACTGTTCGCACCTTAAAGATTGGGCGATAAAAGAGGATCTTGTGTTTTTCTTAATAACTTTACACCTTTATAAAAAACGAACAAAAAATGTATTTTATACCTTAAGGGATCGTGTGTGGCAACCTTTTATTTTGGGAATAAATAAACAATCACACATAACTTATCAACATCTTATTCCCCGAAAGATAGGCCACAGGCTACCCACATAGTACACCCACATTTCGCCACATATGTTTACCACCAAACGGGCATAAATTCATACTGCAGGCTGCTACTGAGAAATTCCAGATAGAAAACCCAATAACAGTTTGCTAGACCTGTGAATCGATCCCAGGACCTCATGGTTAGCAGTAGCAGACGACTGCACCAACGAGGCACTGAGTATCTTATGTATCCCTTAATAACTTAATACCTTTACCCGATTAAGGGCTGATTTCACCAATGAAACTGAACGCGATCAGCATTTCTAAAACGCGTTCAAGAGCTGTCAGTGTCAAAATTGTTATGGAATATTGTACACTGACAGCGCTTGAACGCGTTTAGATGTGCTGAACGCGTTCAATTTCATTGGTGAAATCCGCACTAAATATTTAGAATAAACTATGTGTTTTACAATACGGTATCGTGTGAGGCAACCTTTTTTTTGGTGAAAAAAAAAACAATTACTCTTCTTCGGTTAAAGTGTGGCCACTACTCTAAATTGTAACTTAAAACTGCTGCCGCTACGTTTAAACTGGTATTACGACAAAGAACTAAATATACGAGGCACTTATGGTCTCGTATGGGTCATAAGAAACTATTGAGGAAAACGTTGGTACTATAACCGCAGATGGGCAATGGATAAGCAAGTTAAAGGCTGTTCTGGGCAATTCCGAGAAAGCTGAAATTTTATCGTATCGAGGATGAACCGATGGCCTGAAGGTGGCTGAGGGTCGACTAGATGAAGAAAATATGCGTAAAAAAGATGCGTCGGTAGTGCGACAAGTACGAGCCCGAATAGCGTCCTAAGGATGATTAGCGAGAGAACCGATACTGTTCAGCTCAGTAGGTTCACTGAAATCCATGTGTTACGTGACTGTTGAGCCTACTGAGCAGGGGTAGACGGTGTGTCTTGTTTCTTCTTTTTTTTAATTACTATCATTAGTTATAAGCAAAATTCTTGTTACTAACAACCTTACCTTGCCTATGGGCTTTTTTCTGAAATAAATAATTTTATTATTAAGGTCAGGCCCGTTTTCACTGATAATATGCGACACCTAAATGTGATGCTTAAAATAAAAACGCGCCGTTGAATTTTCAACTTTCGGCGCTAAGATGAGCGGTGAAAATTCATCAGCACGTTTTTATTTAGGCATTCATTCGCTTGGTGTTACTGTACACGGGCATGAGTGTTGTAGCTTTCTTTAGGGAGCCTGTACTCAGATGAAGACCTTCCTCTTTATGATGCGATTTGTATCTTGTTTCTTTGTGCCTCGGAAATCACGTTAGGCCATTCGTGGATATTTGACAGTCGTTACGCGTCATCAGAAGCCCGAAAGTCGGACAACTAGTCCTACCACGAAGTATCGTGCTCACTAGCAACTGGGTTGTGGAGGTCAGATAGGTAGTCGCATGTAAAATTCTGGTATTCAGCTGCAGCCGGTAAGACTGGAAGCCAACATACAGGGTAATACGTCTTTTATTGACTTGAATTGAGACATGAGACATTAGCATATGAAATGAAATGAAATTGTTTATTCTGTAAATAGGATATCGGAATCACTTTTACACGTCATATAAAAAAATATTAAAAATAAGCTAGGTGAGGTCGGTGTTTCCTATCTGACTACTCTGAGAAGAAAGGCCGAAACAAACTCAGAGGTCACAGTCTCTTTTAAAGTCCAGACATAATCTTGGTCAAGTCATGTGAGGACCATGTAGATTAGTGTCTGAAATGGTCTGTCATACTCACAGCCGCCAGGGCAGGCGGCTGTGAGTATGCTAATGGCTCGCTGATGGTGGCGCGTGTGTTGGATCATTTAGTTCCCTTCAAAATGGTTGAGCTGAATGGTGCTAATCCATGCGTCATGTTCGTGAACGGGCGCCGTCAGTTGCGACTGGTCAACTCTTAGCTACATTGACGGATTAAATTTTTGGATTGTTCTTTGTTTTATCTTTTTATTACGGACGCTTCTACGTGCACGTCTTTCCACATTCGGATTGTTCTCACATGTTTAATTTCAACATGAATGATGTAACCAATATTTTGTAACAATTTATTTAAAAGAGTGTCCGTGGTCCGTGTCCGTTCTTCTCCATAGGTACCTACTACGCTTTGGAATGGGCAAGTAGCTTCATATTTCTGACTGACCGATTCCTTGACAGTTCAAAAGTGCCTGTAAATAGTTTAATTGAAATAAATGCTTTGAGTTTTAGTTTGAGTTCGACCCCAATGTCGTTGGGAAAGGGTATAAGGTAGATGATTCGGTTCTTAAATTAAATCTCAATTTTATAGATTTCGGTTTTTACTCGATAATGTATCAACATCAAGCCTGTTTTCTCTGAAGGGTTAGGCAGAGGTGTGCCTATAGTACACTCACATTTCGCCAGTTATGTTTGAACGCCATGTAATGGAGGGTTAGCACATTGCCAATGTAGACAGAGCTTAAGCTTAAGGATAATTATTGATATAAATACAAAGTAATTAATAAACAGAACTTACAAATAAAATCCACTTCCAAATAAAATCCACTTCCAATGGATAAACGCCTTCGTAAAATACCTCGGATAGCCGCTGTTGAATTCCGATTCAAATATTTACAAAATATCACAAAAGGGATCAATGAAACTGATATTTTATTACACAATGACTATTTCCTTTGCTAGTAAATGATTGGTACTTTGATAGGGTTGAGCCAATTTAACGGTATTATTTCAAGGAACGTATTGGTGGAAGATAGTTCAAAGATTCCTAACTAATATTATAAATGCGAAAGTGAGTTAGTTTGATTGATACCTTTTTATGCTAAAACGGCTGAACGGATTTGGATGAAATTTGGCACATAGTTAGACCATGACCTGGAAAAGGACATAGAATACCTTTTGTCTCGATATTTCCACGAGATCGAGGCTTATGCGGGTGAAACCGCAGAGCGCAGCTAGTATATTATAAATAAGTGGTAATATGGGTTTGCCAAACCCATGTTACCACTTCTTTAACCGCAAATCTATAGATTTTATAAGACGGTTGGGTGTACTATATGGTGCATCACTGCTCTCGACGCTTGACGTGTAAACACATCGGGTCCGGGTTCGCAACAAGTCAATTGTCATCTTGAGGATCCCTCGTTGAGAGATGAAACGCGTGTCGATTTCTTACAGGGTTCTTTTTGACTCTTTAAGAACAGTTAAGCGGATTAGGTTACTAAATATACTTCGTCTATTGTATTTTGTAGGTACATCTTTGCCTAACCCTTTCTGGGAAACAGGCGTGATGTTATGTGTTGTCTTCCTTAGTGTTCAGTATTGCTATTAAGTATCAAGACCACTAAGCAGATACGTAGATCATTCTATGACGTGTTGATTGACTTTCACGTACTCCTAGGTAATCAACTCAATCTACCTACCGGATGCAGCTGAATACCGGTGTTTTACATGGACCGACCTCCACAAACGTAATACAACACCCCTTGGTAAGACTGGTTGTCAGACTTTCGGGCTTCTGACGACGGTAACGACTGTCAAAGATCCACGAATGACAGCCGGGACCAGCGGCTTAACGTGCTTTCCGAGGCACGGAGGATTCTCGGCATGTAAAGATGGTCACCCATCCACTGACCAACCCCGGCAAGCGTAGCTTAACCTGATGGATCGACCAGTGCGGCTGTTGTTACTTAGCCACGAGCTCCTCGTAGGATATCACTGCTTACGAAACCTTAAAAACAGCATCGTCATACTCAGGATGCAATACAGCTCAGCATAAATACCATCTACCACATTGATGAAATTAAATGATGATATGTCGTAAGTAGATCTTCTAAGATGGTCACCCATCACGGATCAACCGCGGCAAGCGTAGCTTATGCAGCTGATAATACTTAGCCACGAGCTCCTATTCAATCAAATCCAGAGATCAATCAATCTGCCTAGCCTTTTCCCAACTATGTTGGGGTCGGCTTCCAGTCCAACCGGATGCAGCTGAATACTAGTATTTTACATGGAGCGACTGAGCTGAGCGACATCTGACCTCCACAACCCAGCAACTGGGTAAAACGATACCCCTTCGTAAGACTGATTGTCTTTCGGGCTTCTGACGACCCGTAACGACTGTCAAAGATCCAGGAATGACAGCTGGAACCGGGCTTAACGTGTTTCCCAAGGCACGGAGGAGTCTCGGTATGTAAAGATGGTCACCCATCACGGATCAACCGCGACAAGCTTAGCTTAATCTGATGGATCAACCCATGCAGTTGTTTATAATTAGCCACGAGCTCCTATTCCATCAACTCCAGAGATAAATTTCATTATTCATTTACAAGACAGACAAAAGCAAAGGCAGTTAGTTTTTATCCCTTGGTATCTTGTTATCTTAAGGGATCGATTAACGTTCACATTTAATTTAATAGGAACATTAACAGCAGTATCGACCAAATGGACATTCCAACTTGTTTATTAACTCTACGCTAGCAGATAATTATCATTTATTTTATTGTATTTAAGACTATTTGAGTCTTAAACGTTTATTGTTAATTTTGCCCTAGTTTGTAGAGTATTTAAATTGTTTTGTTATTGTTGAATTGTATATATTGGGCCATTTTAGACTTGTTTTAATTAATTTTGTGAGTACCTAGAGAATAAAATTGAGTATTTAAGCAGACCAATTCTAATTATTCCTGTAATTTATTATTACAGTATCAATCTGCCTAGCCTTTTCCCAATTATGTTGGGGTCGGCTTCCAGTCTAACCGGATGCAGCTTAATACCAGTATTTTACATGAAGCGACTGCCTATCTGACCTCCACATTCCAGTAACTGAGTAATACGATACCCCTTGGTAAGACTGGTGACAGACTTTCAAGCTTCTGACGACTCGTAACGACTGTCAAAGATCCACGAATGACAGCCGGGACCAACGGCTTAACGTGCGTTCCGAGGCACGGAGGATTCTTGGTATGTAAAGATGGTCACCCATCCACTGACCAACCCCGGCAAGCGTAGCTTAACCTGACGGATCGACCAGTGCGGCTGTTGTAACCTAGCCACGAGCTCCTCATTTATTTCTCTCCGAATTTATTATGACATTAATAATTTGAATTGGCCTGTTACCATGTCTTACTACTTACGCTTGCCGGACGTTGATCTTTAATACCACTACTAAAAATAAAATACAAGTTTGCCAAAGGGCCATGGAACGAAGCATCCGAAACATCAGCCTAACGTACAACAAAACACAGCAATTCAAAATTCATTTTTGCTATAGTTTTAGATACTCAGAGGAGCTCGTGGCTAAGTAATAATAGCCCCACGGTAGTTACGTTTGCCGGAGTTAGTCCGTGGATGAGCGACCATTTTTACATACCGAGACTCCTACGTTCCTCGGAAAGCACGTTAAGCTGTTGGTCCCGGCTGTCATTCGTGGATCTTTGACAGTCATTACGAGTCGTCAGAAGCCCGAAAGTCTGACACCAGTCTTACCAAGGGGTATCGTATTACCCAGTGACTGGGTTGTGGAGGTCAGATAGGCAGTAGCTTCATGTAAAATACTGGTATTCAGCTGCATTCGGTTAGACTGGAAGCCCACCCCAACATATTTGGGAAAAGGCTAAGCAGATCTCTCTATTGTTTTAGATACTTCTCTCTGCTGTCAGATGTGGGGTCCTTTCAACCCGGTCCAGTAAAGGTATATATTTATAAAGTTGTATATATTAAAAAGGTTTTTTTATTAATTAGAATTGGTTATTGGACAATGAACTCAATCAAATTGTATTGTAGCATTTTAAACCTAGCACATTAGGTTTTTTCTAGAACGTGGATGCATTTAATAAATATTGCATACTTTCAAAAACAAAAATATTTATAGCGCAGTCACATCTGTGTTGGTCAATTTGTCTGGTGGTTGAAATGGAGTCACAATAAATGATGACATTTTATAAATAGACTAAATGCTACCCGCGGCTTCCCCGCTTGAACACTAACTCCAAAAAAAAAACTTTAGTCCTTGCTATCGGCCAGTGAAAGTCGCGTCAAAATCGGTCCAGCCGTTACGGAGATAAGCCGGGACAAATAGACACGCAAAATAGAAAATCGTGGTTTAATTTATTTTATTTTTAGGAAACTTACAGCTAAACAGATACAGTAACAAATAGTTTATACAGAATATGGCCAATTAATCAATTCAATTATAAATAATAGTTTTATTAATCAATTTATGATATAAGTACCGTTATACTTTCATAAGCATTTAGTAAAAAACTATTATTTTGACATTACAAACAGACACTTTTATTTTATTTATTTGATGTATAGGTATGTAGGTATGTATGTATATATATGTATATGTATAGATTTTACTAAAATTAAATTTGCCACCTCAACCCTTCACCGTATTTTAACTCTCCATCTCACTACAAAACTCACACAAGTCCTATACTCAATATAAATCACGTCTGCTCACCTCTTCATACAATAGTACGGCTTTCGACCGCACTCAGTTTTATCGCTCGATAGATTTTCCGAACGATTTCAGCAAACAAACGTTCGGCGATTTATCGAATAATGCGGGGGAGAGCGTAAGAGTTATCGCTCATTTACTCGTATCGAAACGATATGGGGTACAAACTCAACTGCGGATTATGGACGCGAAAATTTATTCATAATTCTTTTGTGGCGGAGGTTTTAAAATTTATGGATGTCCAGTGATGTGGGGTATTTTAGCTGGGTAAGGAGAACCAGTGGTGGCCGAGAAGTAACGGCTGACTTACGAGTTGTAGGTTCTAAGTTCGAACCCAAGCAGGCGCTTTAATAAAATAAATAAATAAAAAGCCTTTTATTTCTTGCGTTTACAGTAATATCTTAATTCTAGTAGGTGTAGTATTTGGTTAGATTAACTTAGACTAATTGTTAGTTTTTATTAATTTCTATATAATATCATTCTATTCTTTATCTATAAATCTATATTTATGCAAGAACCCCAGTTTGGGTAAAGGCCTCCTCCAAGGATGCCCATTTGTCTCTGTCTTGGGCGACTTGTCTCCAATTTGGGCCTGCTGTTCTTGTGATCTCATCTTCCCATCTTGTCAGAGGTCTCCCTCTGTCTCTTTCTCTCTTTTGCCTAGTGGACTTTTCCATTGGGTTACTTTTACGGTCCATCTCTGGTCTGTGAGGTTGGTCTGGTCTGGTCTGTAAATAATTTCATCACCACTACTCTCAAAATGGTGAAGGAAAGAATCGAGAGGAAACTGGCATGTCCTAGAACCAAAACTTCGAAGATATGTGACCTCTACCAACCCGCTCTGGGCTCGCGTGGTAGATTACAGCCCACTCCCTCTCGAAGAGAGGAGGGCTGTCCTTCAGCTATGGGAACATTATAGGTTGATTATGCGAAGGTAAAGCTGGAGTAGGGGGAATGGGTCTCGGAAAATAAGTACAGCTGTTTCCTGTCACTTGTAAGCGATGCCCAGATGATTGAAGAAGCCTTCCTGACTATAAAAAATATATATTAAGAGCGTTTATTCTGAAACTTGGCAACGTCGCAAATAGCTGTCAAAAATGTACCTGTTTTGAATAATTTGGCAAATTTTTTTCATAATCAATATTCTATTTCGCTAGTTAGCCACATTTCTTATTTCGATACAGTAATTTTGCCAAATTAATCAAAACAACGAAATATTTGACATTTATTTGTGACGTTGCCCACTTTCAGAATAAACGCTCTTAAGTTAAAAAAATCTTCATCTTTCACCGAAATTTTCATTGAACCAGGACACAGCAATACGGTACCAGAAATGGGGACGGTGGAACTGCAGTAGGTATTTGATTCTTTCTCAGATGAAATCTTGCACAACTAGTAATTTAAAAAAAAGCAAAATCCAATCAATAATCAATCTGCCCAGCCTTTCCCTAACTATATTGGGGTCGGTTTCCAGTCTAACCGGATGCTGCTGAATACCAGTATTTTACATGGAGCGACTGCCTATCTGACCTCCACAACCCAGTAACTGGGTAATACGCTACCCATTGGTAAGACTGGTGTCAGACTTTCGGGCTTGTGACGACTGTCAAAGATCCATGAATGACAGCCGGGACCAACGGCTTAACGTGCTTTCCGAGGTATGAACGAGTTTCGGTATGTAAATATGTCACCCATCCACAGACTAACCGCGGCAAGCGTAGCTTAACCTGATGGATCGATCCTGCATAACCTGCAGTTGTTTCTTAGCCACGAGCTCCAATCAATAATGTAGAATTCCAAAAAAAAACTAGAATTACAATATTATTGCCCGTTTGCATAAATAGGCGACACATAAATTCCGAAATAAAAGCGCGACGTTGGACTTTTCAAGGCTCGGCTCAGCGCCGAAAGTATATCTATCATGTTTGTTTTACACATTTACACAGATTTTTAAATAAATTCATACATAAAACATGAAAAAAAAAAATTGCTAACATATTTGCTTATCCAGTTCAAATGCGTTCACCTTATTTTATATTCAGTATATAAGCAAAACGCCAGTAGATACAAAACAAGAGATGTAAGATAAGTCACTGTTTGAGGATGGTTCAAATCATAACTGAGAGATATGAAGACATTGACAAACGTGGCGCCTCTGGAGATGTGTGTTACAAGGCAGGAGAGGAAGCGGCTTTTGAAGTAAGAGATAGCGTTTTACTAGGTAAAATAAAATACTAATGCATTTCAACAGTCGAGTATGGTTTTATTAGTAACTTGATGTTGTCCGCGCCTGCGTCTGCGATCCAGGATGAAAAGTGTCCTTCTCCAGGTCATGGACTACTCATGTGCCAAATTTCATCCAAATCCGTTTAGCCGTTTTAGCATGAAAGCGTAAAAAACAAACTCATTTTCACATTTATAATATTAGTCAGGACTAGCGAACCGCCCCTTTTCCGCATTGTTTTTATGACTTGACAAAACATCGAGATTTCTTTATGTTTTGAGTAAGTTAAATTATATTTAATGTATGTATTATAATTAGAAACCTTCCAGAATAATATCGTTAAATGATGGTGAAAACCGCATCAAAATCCGTTGCGCTACGCATCAACATCGTGTTCATACAGAGAAGCGACTTTAATTTATAATATGATGAATAGGTGAAGACGATTTCTTAAGAGGGTTTATTCTAAAAGTTAGCAACGTCGCAAATAACTGTCAAATATTTACTTGTTTTGATTCTTATAGCAATATTACTGAATGTAAATAAGAAATGTGGCTAACTAGCGAACTAGAATACTAATAATAAATTGCAATTATTTAATTAAATTTGATGTTGTACCCATTTTAGGTGTAAAAAACGCATTTGGAAAGTTTCCAAATAGTTTTTTTACATCTAAAACTAAACATTTGGCGTTACGATATTAATTATTGCATTTCATAATCAATGTTCTAGTTCGATAGTTAGCCACATTTTTTATTTCTACACAGTAATATTGCCAAATTAATCAAAACAGTGAACTATTTGACATCTATTTGCGACGTTGCCCACCTTCAGAATAAACGCTCTTAATTCTATTTATTAATTATTTTTATAAAATAAAAATAAGGCAACTGATACATTCGGGTACTGTGTGTAGCCGAATTTACCATTATCAGTACTATTCTGATGACAAAGATAAAAAAATGGAATCTTCTTCTTTTTGTGTGGTTAGTGACTAACCTGGTGTCAGAGTTATAAAGCTGCCCATGGGTCTCTAACTAACTTCACATGCCGTCGAGAAATATCTCTCAGGCATGCCAGTTTCCTCACGATGTTTTCCTTCACGATTTTTTAAGCAAGTGATGATTATACAACACGCACAGGAATCCGAAAAGTCAGAGGAGCCTTGGGTGCGAACTCGAGACCTATGACTTAGCAGTCTGACGGTCACACCACTAGGTTATCACTGCTTTTAAAATGAAATAATTACTTCTAAAACCTTACCCTTACCTTCTAGAAGGAGGGTAAGGTTTTAAAATTAAGCATTCGCAGAGGGCAGTCGGGTAAAAAGGCCACTCGTGTGGGCTGGGCATTCGTAACTCTTAGACAAATCGTTACGGATAGTCAGAACGCCGGGGAGTCGGGTATTTTTAAGTATACTTTGTTTTTTTTTATTTATGTTTAGTGTGTTTTTAGTTCAATTTGTGATTTCCTGTGCGAGTCCCAATAAATACTTTTTCTTTCTTTTCTTTTCTTTCAGAAGACTACAAGTCTGATAACCAGTCTTACCAAGGGGTAACGTGTTATCCAGTAACTGGGCTTCCACAACTCAGTTACTAGATAGGCAATCGCAGTCGCAGACCAGATGGGCAGTCGCATTCGTCGTGGCATTCGGTTGGGAACACCCCAATATAGTTGGAAAAACCCTAGGCAGATTGGAGATTGGCTAGTGACCATCCATGGTTCCTAGTTATAATGTTTTTATATACAGAGTGGCAGGGACATCGACGCGAAAACTATTCGCAACCCTGGCAGAATCTGAACCCCCTGCGTTGAAATTTTTCGTCGGTTATAAAAAAAAATCTGCTGTTTCATAGAAAAGTGCAATACCTACCTATGCGGTCAAAATGAATGGAACAACAGATTTTTTTTTAAATAACCGACGAAAAATTTCAACGCCCCGGTTCAGATTCTGCCAGGGTTGCGAGTTTGCCCGAAAGGGTTATCGCGGCCCCGGCACACAGGCAACGGAAGGAACACGGGTGGGTTTTAAAAAGTCTGACACGCCCTCCCACTCCGCCCAGATCGGGAGTAGTTATTTGATAATAAACCACACGAAAAAAGAAAAAAAGGGGGTTCAGATTCATGTACAGAATCCATGGTAACAGTTTTCGCATCGATGTCCCTGCCAACCTGTATATGATTCATGCATGTACTACTAAGTTCTGTTACTCACAGCGATCTAATCTTGGAACAGGTCAATGATCTAACTGCATAATTAGTGACAGATTGCCCGACCCATAGCCATCGGCCAACTAATCTGCTTCCTAACTACCAAACTGTTTCCCTTAATTGACTTATGGTGTTAAATACACAATATAGTACATATATTGATCTGTTTTAGATTAGGTTCTGTTGGTGACCAACTTGGAGTGGTTATAGCCTTTATATTGGTCTGTAATTGCACACTTGAATAATAAAATTCATTCTGTATATCTATCTATACAGGGTGAATTTTTTAAGTGAGCCTCGATGGCAGAATCCAGTGCTTATTGACTTATGGTGTAAAATACACAATATAGTACAGATATTGATCTGTTTTGGATTAGGTTCTGTTAGAGACCAACTTGGAGTGGTCTGGCCTGTAGTTGATCTGTAATTGCACACTTGAATAATTCACCCTGTATATCTATCTATCGTAATGGGAGATAGCTTGAGCGGTTTTCTACGAGATTTCATTGTCAGGTATCAGGTTGTCCTCCTTGCCGGACTACCGCCATGGGATCTGGAGGCGAAGGTCCTCGCGCACATGTGGGAGTTGCGCGAGGAGGCGAAACGCCGGGGTATAACTCCGCTACCGCAACAAATCGCGGCACAGCGGACAGAGCTCCGGCGGGATCTCATGGCGGCATGGAGAGTGCGATTGTCGCAACCCAGCGCTAGGCACGCCACAATTGCGGCGGTAAGGCCCCTCTTTGAGGAGTGGCTAGAGAGGCGCCACGGCGTCCTCACCTTCCGCCTGACGCAGGTCCTCACCGGCCACGGTTGTTTCGGGAGGTTCCTGTTCAGGATCAGGCGGGAGGAAACGCCCGGGTGTCACCATTGTGTGGATCGCCCAGAGGACACGGTAGAGCATACGGTAGAGGTCTGCCCTGCTTGGGCGGAGCACCACCGTGTCCTCACGGAGGCGATCAGTGGCGGCGATCTCTCGCGTCCGGCCCTGGTTCAGGCCATGGTTCGGAGCGAGAGTGCATGGGAGGCCGTCACCTCCTTCTGCGAAGCAGTTATGCTCGCGAAGGAGGAGGCGGAGCGCGCGAGGGAGATTCAAGGTGCACGCCCTCGCACCCCTAGTCGCCGCAGGAGACGCCCCGGGCGTCGGGAGTCACAAGCTGACTTCCGGCCACCGTAGGCGCGGGCCTGCTGACGGTGAGCGATGGGCAACTCGCCGTCCGATAAGGACCAGGCCCGGGTCGACGGCGCGTTGTGTTCCACGCGTGCCTCAAAGGGATGTCAGCAACAACTGACGGGGTCCGGAAGGACCGGTGCCTGCTGGGGTCGCGGGTTTGTCTGAAAGGGATATCGCGGCCCCAGCACATAGGCAACGGAAGGAACACGGGTGGGTTTTAGTCAGTAAAAGTCTGACACTCCCTCTCGCTCTGCCCAGAGCGGGAGGAGTCATTTGATGATTTTCCACCCAAAAAAAAAAAAAAAAAGGTATCAGGTTGTCAGGAAAAACATTTGTGTTGGCGAAAGTAACACGTACCAGTAAGATGGGAAATTGTAATTTACGTATAGTCTTAAGAAGGGCCAACCCGTAATACTTTTCATACAAACGCTCGTATGTGATTATGTCGTTGTAACACATCTTTCTTTAAAATTGTAAAACTATTATGTATCTTGTGTACTATATCTAGTTAAATTAAAAAGTTGAAAAACAAATTCAGTATAAGTTTCCAAAAAACTACTTTTTTGCACAAATTTTACCGGAACTTTGGCCGGTCATATTATACTCATAATTGGTAAAGGTAAAAAAAACATTTGCATAGAAACCTCGCACATGTAATGGAAATTCTAAATGACAAACATTTTTTTCACAAACTTGTAAGGTTTACTCAAAAACACGTACTTCCTGATACCAATTTTTACACACTGTTTTTCGTACAATGTTATCGTGTTCTCACTTGCTGCTTGCTTGCTTGTTTGTTAGCAGTTCTCACTTGCGCTCGATGAAACAACAAGCTTTTTGACCAAGCTCGCGTTGATGATAGACGGACCGGGAAGGGCCCTCTTAAAATCTTACATGAACACACTTAGTTTGAGTTACGTTAATGTGAGAACAGGTCAAGAGTCGTTAACGAGTTCAAGAGGCTCGGGCGATCAGAAGTCACCCGTGTTGACTAATAGTGCGTCTCGCGACCGTATGGTACACGTGCCAAAAATAGAATATCTTGCGAGTGTATCGTTCGCTTCCCAAACATAGAATGTCTCAATTCCAAACCCTTCGCCTTTTGGGACCAGGGCTCTACACCACCCGCCCTTCACCACGTTCAGCGGCAAAAATGCACGCCTGCCTTAAAAACTAAAGCTTGCAAAAATGACATGAGAGGTAATAAAGATGTTAAATTTATGACTATGGAGTGCTGTGAGAAAGGTACAGATTATCGTTTCACAATTTTAACTAATTGACAAAACTTAACCAAGATAACATTATGAGATTTATGATGACAGGTTTACTCCAAATCTAATATAGGTTAATTTTACAAAGTAGTTAGCATGTAAGTAATAATCATGCTTAGAAAATGTACTGCAGGCGTTGTTAAGGTTTCGGTGGTTCGCGCCCTGGCCTGGCGCCGACATATCATACAGGGTGATTTTTTTAAGTAAGCTTGGTTGGCCGAATTCGGTACCATACGAAATAGCTAAAAATACTTATAGGAGTCTTGGGGCGGATGTTGATGAAAACTAAAATAGTGTCATTCGATTTTCGAATAATCTCTTTCGCTAGACAAGAATCAAACCGTTGATTTTGGAAAAAAAAAGTTCCAAAGATACTTTATTATTGCACCATGCAATAGTGTCGCTAATAAAACTTTTAGGGTCAGTACATATCTGACGGAAAATGCGTCGCGTATTATCGGTCGCGTAACGCCAAAACAAACAAATCTATAATAAAACATTCAACCTTTCACACCTAACCGATGATGCGTTAGTGCGTCGAGCGTACTAATTGGAAGTTAAAAAGTTACGCCCAACGCATCTTCCGTCAGATGTGTACCGACCCTAAGTTCGCGAGCACATTCGCAAGAAGCTGGCAGTATCATCACAACGGTAATGTTTTCCCATTGATTGTCTTAGTTGTTTTAGTATTTATTTGTACTTATATTTATATACAATTAGGTGTATATATTATATTTATTAATAGGTTTGTGTATATCTTTATATTTAAATAAATATTTATTCCTCAATTCTCGTTATTGCACCTACCACTGTTTGCTATGGCAATTAAGTCCGCCTCTGAATATTTGTGCTTGAAGTATTAAATAAATAAATTAATGAATGAAATTGTGATACCCAAATTTAGATTAACTAAAACAAGCAAGTCATTTCTTATACACAGTATCCACTTTTATAACAAGTTGCCAAAGTCGGTTACAGAACTTAGCGATGGGAAGTTTCAAAACCCACATCAAACGTGTCCTTATCAAGAAAGCATTATAAAATTAAAGACTACGTTGAAGACAAGGAAGTTTGGCAATCATTCCTTCTGCACAGGTGGCTTCCCTGGTACATCATTATGGCATATTATGTAAGAGTCTATTGTCTGCTCCCAAATTACCATGTTTATATTTTTTTCATTCTTCCTTGACATAATAATCCTAATATTTGACATTAAATACCTACAATTTAATTTCAACACTTTATTAGTGGCTTTTGTGTACATGATAATTATTCAGATTTGTTACAGTTGTAATAGCAATCATGTCATTTCATTTAAAATTGGTTTTTATTTTTATAAATTTATTCATATTTTATATACTTAGTTTTTTTTCTTTCTATTTTGTGAATGTGAGAACGCTGTAGGTTTAGTAGACTGTAGGTTTATTGACCATCTTCTATTTTGTTAAGTACCTGGTACTTGTCGAAACACCTACACTGTCCTCCCATACCTATTAATACTGTTATTTTAAAATATTGTCAAAAACAATTATTTTTAAAAGAGTAACCGTGTAGTTTCTTGCCGGCTCTTCTCCATAGGAATCGACCAATTGGAACCGTGCACCTAACTTCTGACGTTTCATAAGTGCCAGGTTTATATGAAACAAAATATTTTTAATTTGAAATAAATAATAAGGATGAAATTCTGAAAACAGTGACATACGGGATATTGAAGGTAAGTGAAGATTAAAAAAAAACATATTTTTAAGTTTTCATACTTTACCCGCACCTTAATATACCTTTGATTATTCTCGGTAGATTAAAAAAAAAAAAAAAATCTAGATGACTTATTTCATGACCTATTTAATTTCCTCTAAAAATAACCTAACTATTTTATCACCACAGCAACATTTTTGACAGCCAACCTAAGTAATATTCCCAAAAACGCCGTAACCCAAAAACTAATACATAACCCTACAATTTCCACTGAAAATATGACTTGTTTGACATGTTAGGGTTGTCCCCAATGGAACCAGTGAAGGTTCCAACCCTTTATGTTTTTAGAGATATTTGTCCCTGGGGTACAAAATGGACTTTCGTAAAAGCTATATATTATTATAGTTTGGATGCTTTTGGGCCGAATTGATAGTTATCTGAGTGTGTTTTCTCTTGTGGTGTAAGTAAGTAGGTATAGATAATGTAAAAAAAGCCTACACACGAGTATCGACACGAAAGTACTTACGTCAGGTATGCTTTCGGCAGTCAACAAGCTAATCTGATATTGGCAGAATTGTCGACAGTGGCAACGATATTTTTGTTTTTTCGCTCCTATGACTTTTAAATAAACTCATTTATGTGTGCATCCCGATCTGCAGCATTCTTCTAAGGTAGATGTTTTTTGATATGAATTTGTTTCGGCTTCTAAATACTGGACTACAGATCGTCAACTCCGAGATTTAAAGGAGTGATGTAAAGGGTAAATTATTTGTTTATCAAATCTTTCTACCAACAATAAGGGCCTACGCACATTAGCGAAGGGGTGAGCAGCGAGGAGGATTCCTCTATCCGCCAGTGCACACCGTGAGCGTCCGCCAGCTTACCGCAACATACGCTAGTATGCCGCGTTATCCGCCGAGTAGCCACAGCTCGCCGGGATTTGATTATTCCACTAGTGACTACGCAGTCGAAAAGTTGCTTTTGAAAGAGTTTGGCAGATCGGCAGACTCCAGTGCATACCAGCACATACCGGCGCATATCGCCACCTCCCACCGCGTTATCCTCCAGCGTGCTTTTCGATGCTCCAGAGAAAACTGCGCTGCGATGCTCCAAGGTCGATCACCGAGCATTGAAATAAATATACCTTATTTCGATTGGATAAGTATTCAATTCAATTGATTAATAAATCATCTGTCGTCCCGTCCGCCAGTCAGCGCAAGCCATAATTCTCTGTAAATTCAAAAGCAGCTGTCATTCTGTGACAGTTGTAAGAAATGGATATAACGCAGCAAATTGGTATAGTGTGTCAATTTGATATACAAATAATTTCCCTGATAGTACCTACTCTTCCGATTTCACTATACTTAAAATGCACGTAAAATAGTAAAAGGTTGCCAACCTATTATCTTTTACGACATTAACCATTTCCTTGTCTAAAGAGACGTAGAGTAATAAACAAATAATAAAAATCTTTTTACTATCATCTTGCCGTAAAAGAAGGAACATTAAAACTAGATAGGTCTCTGAAGCCGTAGATTCTAGAATGAACATTTTAGTGTCAAAAGTCTTTTACAAAAAAAAAAAAGCAACTGACTCCCAAAAAAAATCCAACAAAGTAAAAAATTACTTTAATTTCGGAAGTCTTTGGTTTTGAGTTTTCGTTTTTTCCCACCGACTTTTTTACTATGTAGTGTTTTTTTTTGGAAGTCGGTTGTTTTTTTTTTTGTAAATATGTAATTTTTTTAGTTTTGGTCAAACTATGTAAATAACAGTGACAGGAACTTATCATATCATTCACATAGACTAAGTGAGAAAAATGCGTATTATTGAAGCTAACTCAAAAAATATCCAAGCAAAATTAATAAAATTTATATGGGACCCATTGCGAGCATACTCTTTTATACAAAAAAAATATTTTTTAAATCGGTTCACAATTGACGGAGAAATAGGTGGACATACATTAAAAAAAAAACACATACGCTACAAACATATAGAACCTCCTCCTTTTTGGAAGTCTGTTAATAATTATTAACTATGTTCAAAGCGTGATGCTTTGTGTTTCTGTTACACAAAAAGTTTGGAAATATCATGTATGTAGTTACTCTTATTATTTTTATTTTATACCTAAGTCTTATCAACTTCCTGAAAAAACGAATTGAAGATAGGCAATTTTGGTTACTACCCCCTCTTAATGATAACAGTACGGGTAAGTATCAAAGTGTATTCAGATTCAATGTGTACTGAAGTCTAATATGTATGTTTTAATTCCTATGAAAAATACTGTTAAGTCAGCCTTTGGGATGGGTACAATATTTTTTATATTTTTTTACTATTAGTTCCGTGATGGAAAATCCTCCTGGATGTCATCCGCCCTGAAGCGGGCGAAGGGGTCTGTCAGACTCCTACTGACTAAAAACCACCCCGGTGTCCCCTTCCCACATTTGGACCAGGGATCATGAGATCTTATGCGCCTTCCATGATCGCCGACTGGTGCGGGCCCGCTTCTCCACTTCATTGGGTTGGGTACTCACCCTAATACTCCCTTTATTTTTATATTATTTTTTATAGCAGAAATAGAAATACACAATCTGTGAAAATTTCAACTGTCTATCTTTTACGGTTCATGAGATACAGCTCGCTGACAGTCAGACGGATGGATGGGACTGAAGGACAGCGGTGGCTTAGTAATAGGGTTCTGCTTGGCACCCTTCGGGTACGGAACCCTAAAAAGCGATAAAGACGATCGTTAATAAAAGGGCCAATTAAAAAAATAACAAAGGGCCTAATAATAGTTTAATAAATAATAATAAGACAGCTGAAAATATTGATGATTCGTTTAAAATCTGTAATAACAAAGTCAAATAATTTATTTCAGTTAGGCACATAGAAAGCACTTTTGAACGTCAAAATTTACAGAAAATTTAATTGATTCTAGTCGCCCCTTACAAAAGGTAGTTTTCGTATGGAAAAGAATGCGCAAGAAACTCCACCGTCACTCTTTTACAATGTTATCAGAATATTTTGTATACATTAATTTTAAGTGACTTTTCAGAACCGGTGATGTGAATGTGAATCAACAACAAAATTACGCAGAAATATGTTTTTTCAGAAACAACTCCATATGACCCATAAACTTCCTGTGAAGCCTGCAATATTGCTGCCTGTAGTAAAAAAAGCCTTTACAAACTATAATAAAAAATAATATTTAATACCCTGACAATAATTTATTACTCCACTATGAAAACAGCGCATGAAAATTGCATTTTTATAACGGTGCAGTCGGTATTAAAAATGTTATTATTCAATCGGTTTTCGCTTGCGGGGTAAACTGCACGGAACGGGGTTCAGTCGGCTGAACACCAGGGTTGGTGGTGATTAAAGGGGTATATTGATATCCTAGAATCTTTTACAGACATCTATAGGACCACTGGGCTCGCGTGAAAACATCTTTTATGGGGTACTGTGTTAAATGTTACAACAAAATACCTTGTGATATATTACAATTAAATGAAAGTAAATTTAAAACTCATATTAAATGTATACTTTGTAAACAAGCATATTACAAATTAGAGCATTATATCCAAAATAAGAATACTTGGAAGCATGCTGGTCCTGCTCCATATGATAATCTAGAATCTAGACAAAATCGAACTGGTTGCTATTTTAAGTTGTATGTTTTATTATATGACATTGATTTTAAATTCTGTGATTACTTCCTCACACACTGACTTATTAATTATAAAATTTTAGGAATATCGTCTACTTTTACAATGTTTGTAAATATGTGAGAATCATACTCACTACATAGTTTAAAACAATATTTTGAGTGTACTGAGTAATTATTCTTGAGTCAATTATTATATTATATACTAGTTGCTGCCCCGGGCTTCACCTAATTCGTGGACCAAATTCTTTTTCTAAAATAAAAGTAGTAAGTTACTCCATATGGTTTCAAACTTGGTAAGTACGATCCTAGGTCGACTGAATATCAGCTATCTACCAGTGAAAGTCCCGTCAAAATCAGTCCAGCCGTTTCGGATATTAGCTGGAACAAACAGATAGACATACAGATAATTTTTTATACTTTCATAATTATGCATTTAGATTATGGCTGTTATTTTGACATTACAAACAGACACTTCAATTTTATTTATTTGTATATGTATAGATTTATATATGTGTTAGTATGTATGTATATGTATGTATATATATATATGTATGTATGTATTTGTATGCATGTATATGTTTAGATTATTCTCGTTTTTTGTATCTATTTGTGTAGTTAGTTATTGTATTTAGTACCTAGTGTAAATAGTTAGTAAGTTATAGTATAATAGTTCTTGGATTACTCTCTTAATTACTATGCCATAAGTTTAGAAATGTATTACGCACACAAGAAACGAATATTGTCAGTGTTGTAGTGAAAAGATGAATATTTTTGCCAGTATATCAAATAGCTGGTTCGAATGTACATTTTTCTAAAGAAGCCACTAAACTTTACACAGGTAAATTAGTTTGTCACCAACAAACACTAACAAAAAGGTACAAAAATAAAACTCCTGTAACCAGAACAAAAGGCTAACACAAAAAGTAAGAAGAACTATAAAAACACAAAATCAAGAGTTACGTTCAAACAAGAGTATAGAGAATAAAGGAAATTCTCAATAAAGCTAACAACATACGTCTTTGGAATTTATTGAAAAAATAACCGAAGGAAAACATATTTCAATTTTTCCGTTTTCCGAAACGATAATTTCCTGGAGTTAGAAAATAAAATCGCAACATATTCGGGGCTCTGTCTATCTTAGCGTTTTGTCGAATGCCACGCAAAACGATAAAGGGCAAGACGTATTTAGTATATGCCACGCCATTCCCCTTTGTTTGCGTGAGCATTCTATTGCTTAGATTTTCTTTTAAATAGGCAGTTTATTATACGATTTAATGTTGACAGTGGAATAGTTTTTGTTGACATGACTAAACAATATCGTTTCAAAATCTGTCATAAAATATTGTTGATTTTTATACTGATCTTTTGGCAGCAATCGACTGCATTTTGAGGTCAGTCGGGAACTGACTGACCAATGAACCTAATCAGTATTTGACCAAAATAACCTACGTATAGTCTTAAAAATTACAACAAATAACAATTATTTATTTATGAGCCCCTTCAAATGCTTTGCTTATCCTCCTAACAAATACTCTATCACTTCTGTGTCATAATATATGAATACATAATAATCTTATATAAATGCAACACACATTACACTGAAAAGATTTAAGATTGATTGTAATCAGAAAAACTGTTGCAAAAATATTGCTGTCCTTTCATAATAAATATTCGAGATTGAATCTGAAACAGCGGAGGTAAAATATCACGTTGCATATATTTCTGATAAATTATTTCACAGAATTTTATATTTATGTCAATTAGTGTTCGATATCATTATTCATCAGGAAAGAATATTATAATTCTTCGTAAATTGATCTGTCCGTTACGCTGTTTGTTAACAATGGATTTTAGTTACGGATTGAATTAATTAAAACAACTGAAATAATGACGATAACATATTCTTATTTGGACTGCATAATTTTATTAGCAGATAGAATTTACTATAGCGAATTTCTCATGAAACTAATTTACTTTAAATTGAATACGAGAACTATGGAAAGACTTAACGTTAGCAAATATTAATTATTATTAATTCAACAAAACCACTATTTTGCTGTAGAAAATATTTAAATTTACGGATGAAATTAAATTATTAATGCATTGCTAGCAATTTTTTTTTTTTTTGTTTTATTCGTTGTTAATTGTCATTTAGACGTATTCCACATTGGGCACCCGCTTAAACGGCACCTAAGCAAATGGCATCTGAGGTATTCCACATACGGCACCTATCGATATTTTTCGCAGGTGCCATTAGTGTAATAATTTGTTATTTAAATTTTTATTCCAGAAATGGCACCTACGGATCAATACTACTAGTGTTGGGACGGTTATCTTTTTTAGGACCTCAAAATATATTTTTTATTAAAATCAGTGGAGAGTTTAATAACATGATAATAACATAACTTTTTTGTTTTTAGTCATTTTAATATCACAATCAGTTTTCGTAATCACATGTATTGCAAAATTAGCCTCGAGCCCCATTTGCTCATGTGCCGTTTAAGCGGGTGCCCAATGTGGAATACGTCGTCATTTACTGATGACAAACAATGGATGACAATGGAATAATTCAACAAGATCCAGTTCCACTTCTTCTACCCAGCATCATGCAGCCTACCTTTTGCCAACCATAATGAAGCTGAATACCAGTATTTTACATGAGACTACTGCCTATATGACCTCCACAACCCAGTTATTGGGTAACACTTCTCCACCCGAAGATATAAATCATAAGATTCGTCCTAACGCGCCAAAAGATGGTCACGTTTCAGTTTCGTTGACAATGACATTTGAATAGTATTGTCTCGCTCACTTATTCTGAAAATCATGTCAATAGTTCTATGTGGAATGTGTAAACTCACTCTTCTCAGTCTGGACACTTTTTTGCGCGACCTAAGGACATTGAAGGCACATTTGTGCTGCTGGGGAGTTTGTTGCGCCACTTCTTCTGCCTAGCTAAAGCACTAGGAAGTGGTGAAGGGTGGGCGTTTTGGGGGACTGTCTTATGTCATTTAGACGTTCGAAAAGTTCTGATTCTCAGCCTACTTTGAATAAATGATTTTTGATTTTGATTTTCATCTTACGATTTTAATGTTTGTCTTCCGCCCATGTAAATCTTCGCCTGATATCACCTGCCTTTTCTGTATGAGAAGAGGGGTTTACCTTGCACTGAGACATTAATAGGCTGGTATTATACAAAGGCAAATAAAATAAGCTAACGAAACTCCGCCGCTGTGATGGGTATCTTTATTTAAACGTGATAAAATATAACAAAAAATTATTTTATGATTTTTTTGATCATTGATCGCTGGTAGTTTAGTTAATACTTAAAGTATGAGTTTATAAAACAGCTTTTTTTGGTTGTATCGTGTTTAGATTCACCTTATTTACACGTTTGTGAAAAATACACAAAAGAAAACTGATATTTCAAGTAACTACACTAGCTGCGGTCGTAACTTTGATCAATTTTCAAACTAATTAACTAGCAAAACTCAGCAGACGTCATAGGTATCGCCTATGACGTCTGCGGAGTTTCGCTAGTTAATTTAATTTGACCCAGCTTACACCTTAATTCTCCCGTAGCATAAGCTAAGTATGTCACCAACGTAAATCAGTCGAGTCGGCGTGGCTTCTCGCAGTGAATTTGTCACGAGCGCCGTTCGCCCGTGATTTTGCACCAATAGAGCTCATTATCGTTTCACTATCACAGTCTGTTTAGAAGATGGATTTACGATTTGTTGACTAAGAACAAATTTACGTTTGTAATTTGTAAATAGGGTGAGTTAGGGGTGACTTGGCGCGGTGTTAGTATTGTTGAGTTGAGTAATTGTGGTATGGTGTTGAAAAGAACCGAGCTATATCAGAAATTTAAGGTTGTGGAACTGAAAAACTTTCACCATGACACCAATATCTTAATTAATCAATCTGCCTAGCCTTTTCCCAACTATGTATGGTGGGGTCGGCTTCCAGTCTAACCGGATGCAGCTGAATACTGTATTGTACATGGAGTGACTGCTTATCTGACCACCACAACTCAGTAACTGGGTAATACGATACCCCTTGGTAACACTGGTTGTCAGACTTTCGGGCTTCTGACGACCCGTAACGACTGTCAAAGATCCACGAATGACAGCCGGGACCATCGGCTTAACGTGCTTTCCGAGGCACGGAGGAGTCTCGGTATGTTAAGGTGGCACCCATCGAACCGTGCGGCTGTTATTACTTAGCCACGAGCTCCTCCACCAACATCGTAATCACGAAACAATAATAAGCCGACCCATACATTTGGGTGGAGCAGGTATTGAAGTTTTGTATGGGATAGTTAATTTTACCACACCTTTCTGATACATGCTGTATGTGGCTGAGTGTTTAGAGGTATGAGGAACAGGGTGTAAAGTTCACTCATCCTCTATAGAAAAGGGAGGATCCTCCGAGCAGACAGGTGTCGTGTCTGGCGGGCAACTGCCCAACGATTGATGTCGGACAGTCTTATACAAGCTGAAATTTTAGTGGTTGTTTTCCCGCAGCGAAATGGTTTTGTCTTGGTCGTACTATAGATTTAAAGTTTATTTTATTTTATTGAAAAATGGCAGATTTAGAATTGTGATAAACGAAACTCGAAAGCGATCTCGACCAAGATGTCGATACAGCGCAAACGCCCGACTGCGACTACTGACCTACCTAAAAGATATTCCAATTGTCCTTTCATACTTTTACAGGCTTAGGACCGTCATAAATACTTTTTTACCTGCAATTTTGATAATTATTTGAAAATAAAAACTAATTTTTTTTAAAGTTTAGCGCTATGATTCTATAGTACTACTTAGGGCAAATCGTTCTGCCGCGGGAAAACAACCATCAAAATTTCAGCGTGTATATGTCGTTCGCGCGGTAAACACTAATTGCGCGATGCAGGATTTGTGTGACGTTAGGATTTGCGTGACGTCAGGTCTTTGATGCGTAGTTCGCATATGGCGATGTAGATGCCGCAAGTGTATTGAATTTTGTCTACGTTCTGGTTGATTTTATAAGCATGATAACAATAAAATGAAGAAACGTACATCAATTTACTTGATAATAGTTAAAATTACATTGATAAATATGGAAAATAAAGCGGCCAGTTTTCGCAAATGTCTCTTCTTTTGATGTGAAACATCTATTGATGTTAAAACAGACTCGTATGCCGTGACGGCAAACGGCATGACGCTCCTGTGTGGCAGCTTTCCACTGTGCGTGCTATGTGGACGGACGCGGACCACCTCGCACTGTCGTACCATAGGAAGGGAAGAGTATCGTTAGTTTATCTATAAGCCGTTAACTGACTACCACGTAACACTTTTCATTATATTATTCACTATATTTTTGTAGCACTATAAACAGTCCTAATGTATTTTATAACTATTCTTTACCGGTGTCGGCATCTGCGCTGCGTCTCCTTACTTGTCACAACGATGCCATAGAGTACCATAGATACTAAAGGCATAGACAAGTAACTGATGTTACGCCGGATACAGACACTCGGACTACTTAAATTTTACTTTTTATTATATTTCACACACCAATTTCTTTATTTTTTATTTTATATATAATTCTGTATCTATCTTTCCGTGACATCACTGCGGGCCCTATCAGAATACCAGCGCTGCGACATTTATTTTTTAAATGTCGCTACTTTATGCTGAGATGGGGGGGCCTTTTGGCCTCGTACAGGACTTAATTTTTAAGTATACTTTGTTTTTTATTAAAAAAAAAAATATTTATGTTTAGTGTGTTTTTAGTTCAATTTGTGATTTCCTGTGCGAGTCCCAATAAATACTTTTTCTTTCTTTTTTTCTTTCGTCCGTGGTAGCGCAGACACGTCCGATCCGCGGTGAGTCGGTAACTTCAAAGGTGCGGTGCGAGTTTCTCTTTCATTTTGCTTATCGGAATGACAGAATGGATCCAATATCAACGGGCCGGTCTGCGTCCATCTGAAATATCACGGACCGTTGGAAGAACCTTGGTGTGCGGTGCGTTGCTGTACGTGATCGTCGGCTGTGCGGGTTGGTCCGCGTTCGTCCGCAACCCTTCCGCGTCCCTTTATGTCGCCGTCATGCCCCCGCTCAATTTCGATGTTTCACATTTGCTGAGCATCCTTTCTTCTTCTGAACGTGTCAATGGCAAAAATAACACGAAAAAATGTATTATGATCTTAGTTTCTCAGCAACGCGAATGCCGCTCGCTGACGCAGCTGTCCTCGCGTGTGCACTGCAGGTGACGGGGCATGCGGTGCAAGATGGGAGGAGAGCCGTTGTCTGTGGAGAGACGCCGCTTACACACTGGAGATCTGAGCCATCCATGAACCCCCAATTGTGGAGGTTGTCCTTGCTGCGACCTACTTGGGTACGAAGTCTATTTCGCTCCATGACGGACATATTTCTGGCCGCTGGCAGCCAGCCAGCGGCAAAATGTGGGTGTACTATTAGGTACACCTCTGCCAAACCCTTCGGGACACAAGGCGTGATGTAATGTTGTTGGGTGTCACAACCTACCAACTATGGTTATAAAGATATAGCCTTGTGATAGACAGACAGATGGACAGACGTTGAAGGCTTAGTAGGTAATGGGGTCCCGTATTCAACCTTTGGGTACGGAACCCTAAAAATGACTTGATGAATCATACAAGGTGGCAGGGACATCGACGCGAAAATTTTTACCATGGATTCAGTACATGATTCTGAACAACAAGGGGGTTAAAAAAAAAAAAAAAAAAAAATTTATCTGCGGTTTCATAGAAAAGTGCAATACCTATGCGGTCAAAATGTATGGAACAGCAGATTTTATTTCAAATAACCGACGAAAAATTTTAATGCAGGCGGGTTCAGAATCACGTACTGAATCCTTGGTAACAGATTTCGCGTCGATGTCCCTGTCAACCTGTATATGAACCCGGCTGTTGAAGTTAAAAGCACAATTAAAAAGCCCTGTCTCGACGATATCGCGTCCGCGGGAGGTAAGGGGTTTTTTTTTTTTTCAGGGTTTGAAATGATCATATAACTTCTCCCGCTCTGGGTGGAGCGGGAGGGTGTGTCAAACTTTTACTGATTATAGCCCACCCGTGTTCCTTCCGTTACCTATGTGCCGGGGCCGCGATATCCCTTTCGAACAAACCCGAAACCCCGGCAGGAAGGGGTTAAATAGGTATGTAATCTCAAGAACACATTTACATGTTACACATTTATTTTCCGCAACTCCAGTTCATCGAAACCCAATCGAGAATGTTGATTTACAAGATTAAGTACTGGAACCTTTTCAATGAATGTTATTGATACAATTCCAGAAGGATCTCCCTAATTGATTATAGTAATCGATTATTCGAGTTTTTTCTCCTCATTATTCGAGCTTTTCCTATTCGTTTTAGATCGAATGTTTTTTTTAGAGGCGTCCTTTGTTACGCGGTTTATTTTCTCGAATTGTGTTTACGATAGAAAATGAGAGAGTATTTTCTGGTTTACTGTAGAAAAATATTGTCCGTGGAATTAAAGAAAATGTGTATTTTATTGTGGGTGTTGTAAAATATAGGTCAGGGCTTTTGTAGGAAATAGACAGTGCTTATTTTCTTACGATAATTATAATAAAATCTAGGTAAGTTAGTTATCTTTACATGCCGCATTATGCTGTGATAGGAGCCTTTTTGGCCTCGCACAGGACGTTAATATTCTGTTAGTTTTTAAATGCTCTTCTTTTGTTTTTTATTTTTATTATTTTTTATTATTACTGTTTGTAGTTCCTGTGCGTGTCCCAATTTTTTTTTTTTTCTTTTTTTACTTAATAATAAGTATAAAACACATAACTTATTATCATGCCTGTATTCCCCGAACGGTTAGGAGGAGGGGTTTGTAGGATATCTGGTGTGTATGTGTGTAGAGCAGTGTTTCTCAAAGTGGGCGATAACGCCCACTTGTGGGCGCTGGAAGCCTAGAGGGGGGCGGGGTGTTGAAGTGGTTTAGGGGGGCGATGGCTGATTTGTAATTTCATCTACTTAATACATATTTTAAAATTCACTGAAATTGAATCTACCTACTACACAACATCGATTATTAGTTCATATTTCTGCCCTGTTTGATTGTATAAAAACTAAAAATATTTTACATAGCCCACGAGCAATCCAGTTTTAATAACGCGATTTTTGCAATCCTGTATCAATCGGGTGGTTCATCGATACTTGTTCTTACTTGCTCAGTACGATTGAACGTCGAATGATATAAACGAGTTTGCGTTCTAATTGCTCTCACTGGTAAAAAAAATCAAGTTTAGAATTTAAGTTTAAACTCCAGACCAGACTAATATAGCACACTGCAATTAAACTAATTAAAGTAATGAATGTCATTGTGGTTTTTAAGCTGTGGTAAAGTAAAAGAAAATGGGGGGGCGCTGAAAAATAATTCATTTTCAAAGTAGGCTGTAGATGAAATAAGTTTGAGAACCTCTGGTGTAAAGGAATGAAGTGTAATGTTGTAATCACGAATCGGTTTTGGCAAAATTGGGGATTACCAGACATCGGATTTTATGCATTTGCATACTTGCATATGTAGATTGATTTTGATATCTTCGCGCTGTCGCAATCTAAATTTAAAAGAATGGTTTCACAATCTCTTACAAGTCGCCTATAAGACGGATGCTGTTGTCATCCGCTTCCTTCGATTCGTCGGTATATAGTGTTTTTCTTCTAATTATGTACTTCATTTTTTTTCATTTAACATGTTTTCGTTTTCATATACCGATGTCACTTCATGGACA
Source organism: Agrochola macilenta (assembly GCA_916701695.1). Lineage (NCBI taxonomy): Eukaryota > Metazoa > Arthropoda > Insecta > Lepidoptera > Noctuidae > Agrochola > Agrochola macilenta. The sequence continues at coordinate 8,158,171 of OU753578.1, forward strand.
ATAGTGCGGGTTATACGTTTTTTGACTGTAATATAACTACTTTTGAAATGCTGTAATGTGAAAAAAAAATAGCTCATCAGATTCCATTACAACTAACAATCGACTTGCTCGATTGCTCACAAAATAAAACTATACAAACAACTACAGAAACACAAAATAAACAAACATAACTAGCGAAAATGTAAGTCTACTAACTGGTATACCTCGGCTAGGGTTGCCAACCCTACTATATATTAAAGTATCCTGCTTTAATAGAGGCGTAACTACAATATTTTTATTTCAGTACAAAATGGCGAGATGATCGCAATAAGGCCAGTATTAATCTCATAAAAGCTGAACTATTTTATAAAACCTTAATTTAGAGTGCATAATAAAAACTGATATAAGATTTTTAAAAAAACCTATTATTAAAGGATCATTGTAGCAAAAAATATGCATTTAAAGAATAAAAATGTTTTTGAAATACGGGCTTCGGTAATTATTTTATATAAAAAAATTGACAATCCTTCTCACCCTAACCTCTCAAGGATTACGGGTGTGATGTTATGTTATGTGATCAGGATCACACAAAAATCACAGAAATCATTCACAAAAAAAACACAAAGACCAAAAGTTAAGGTTCCTGACCACCTGTAGCTCGTGCTTAACCGGTCAACACCCAAATACGGCCACGCTTTATCCGGATTACGCCGGACAACGCCTGGTTACGGGACTCCGAGCCGTTCATCCGTTTAAGACCCACTCTCGGTTAGATTTACATTGTAAAGAAACTTTGTTTAATTTTTGAAGAGTTGTGATTGATTTAATCTGTCAGTTATGGAGTTGTTTTGTTGCATTTGTGAGGATTAAGTTGTCAACTCTTTGTCAAAATGGTAATTAGGACGGGGACTGACTAAAGGTTAAGTGGAGAAGACTGACTTAATTGTTGACATCGTGTCAACTAAAGTATTAATTGGTAATTAATGACCTTGAGCTGTTGACTGAATCATTGGAATTGTGAACATGATAGAGTCATAGAAGATGAAATTGGAGCTGGTCGTTAACTGTCGTTGCCGGAGTCTGTTTCCAGATATTTATTTATTTACTACAAAGCAAAGCACGCGTAACATAACGCTTTCTATTTTTACGAAGAATAGGCACAGTTCTTTATTTATTTATTTATATTTATTTATATATACTTTATTGTACACCAGATTATACATTACATAAAGAAAAAGTAATACACTACAAAATATCCAATATATTATATATATATATTATATATATCAAAATATAGTTCTTTCTATACTAAGTGACTTTTAGTTTCTCCATTTCTGACACTCATCGTAGAAATCCTTCTACAATCTGTCATTTTGTCTTTCGTTTCTAACAATCTTTGTCTAGGTCCTTTTTTATGTAGACTATTTCAGAAGAAAGTTTTCTATCCCAAACTGTCAAAATCACATTGACAACTGACAGTTGTCGAAGGTAGTGAAGACAATTTGATTTTGTAATCGGCCACAAAGTATCTACAAAATCATGATTTTACAGAAGAGCGTTTAGAGCGCAAAACTGTCAAAGTTAATAGAAGAACAAAGCTATCTTCTCCTATTTTACATAATTTAGTTAATAGGGCATTACCAAGGAAATGGTTGTAAGGCCAATATTACTGTAAAATTTTTTGGTTCCAAAATATGGTTCTTCGACACTTTGAGAAATATAGTTGTAGTTGTCTTTATAAATGTGACTTAATATCATAAAAAATTGAGAATCAAACAGAAAAAAAATCTATTACAAAACAAAAAATTCTGAGTCAAATTATGTCAAAGAGTGAATTTCGTAAAAAGTGCAGTTGACTCTTTCTACTTTGCTGCCGTCGTACTGTCCACACGGAATCATTCTTTCTTTCTTTTTCGTGTGGTTAGTTAAAGCCGCCCGGCCTCTGACTTGGCTTCACGATGTTTTCTTTCACCGTTTTTGAAGCAAGTGACAATTATACAATACGCACATGAACCCGAAAAGTCTGAGGTGCTTGCATAGGGTTCGAAGTCGAGACGTATGACTTGTCAGTCTAACGGTCACACCACTAGGATATCACTGCTTACAATCAATCTGCCTAGCCTTTTCCCAACTATGTTGGGGTTGGCTTCCAGTCTAACCGGATGCAGCTGAATACCAGTATTTTACATGGAGCGACTGCCTATCTGACTTCCACAACCCAGTAACTGGGTAATACTTTAGGGGTATGAGGAACAGGGTGTAAAGTTCACTCATCCCCCATAGAAAAGGGAGGATCCTCCAACCAGACGGGTGTGATGTCTGGCGGGCAACTGCCCAGAGGTTTTGAAGTTGGGAGATTCTATAAAAACAAACTCTATAAAAAATTCTATAAACTCTAATTGCGCGATGCAGGATTTTGTGTGACGTCAGGATGTTATGTGACGTCAGGTCTTTGATGCGTAGTTCGCATGTAGCGATGTAGATGCCGCTACAATACGATACCCCTTGGTAAGACTGGTGTCAGACTTTCGGGCTTCTGACGACTCGTAACGACTGTCAAAGATCCACGAATGACAGCCGGGACCAACGGCTTAACGTGCTTTCCGAGGCACGGAGGATTCTCGGCATGTAAAGATGGTCACCCATCCACTGACCAACCCCGGCAAGCGTAGCTTAACCTGATGGATCGACCAGTGCGGCTGTTGTTACTTAGCCACGAGCTCCTCGTAGGATATCACTGCTTACGAAACCATAAAAACAGCATCGTCATACTCAGGATGCAATACAGCTCAGCATAAATACCATCTACCACATTGATGAAATTAAATGATGATTATGTCGTAAGTAGATCTTCTAAGACACTTTGGCGCATATTTTTTTTTTGGTTTTCTTGTTTCAAGCCGTTTTCATCAAGACCTACGAAAGTTGTAATTACGAGTATAACTTAAGATAATTTGTGTTAAGTACCAAATTCTTTGTTGATTTAAATCCATTTCAGAGCAATTCACAGGTCAAATCAGGTCATTGGTTGGTGGTAGGGCTTTTTCTAAGTCCGCCTGGCTAGCTACCACTATTTCCACCATCTTATCTAAGTCTGTTGTCTTAACAACAATGTTAAGAGCATTGTTGTGTTTCGGCAGTTAGAGGTAAGATAGCCAGTTTCTCTGTGGTTGAAGATTCCGGTTGAAACTCGATTCCACCTTCAGCCTGATCATCACTTACCATCTAGTGAAATGCAGGCCAAGAGCTTCCCCGTAAAACAAAAATAAAACTATATTAGATACTCAGACCAAATAAAAATCCAAGACAGAGTGCTGTCAACAGTGAAGTGAAGCTGGTTTCGCAAACATGTGTGCACTGTGTGTGGTGTAGTTTGATTGTAATGTAAAGGCTGTAAATGTGTTGGGCACGCCACAATTGCGGCGATAAGTCCCCTCTTTGAGGAGTGGCTAGAGAGGCGCCATGGCGTCCTCACCTTTCGCCTGACGCAGGTCCTCACCGGACATGGCTGTTTCGGGAGGTTCCTGTTCCGAATAAGGCGGGAGGAAACGCCCGGGTGTCACCACTGTGTGGATCGCCCGGAGGACACGGTGCATACGGTGGAGGTCTGCCCTGCTTGGGCGGAGCACCGCCGTGTCCTCACGGAGGCGATCGGCGGCGGCGATCTTTCGCGTCCGGCCCTGGTTCTAGCCCATGGTCCGGAGCGAGAGTGCATGGGAAGCGGTCACTTCCTTCTGCGAAGCAGTAATGCTCGCGAAGGAGGAGGCGGAGCGCACGAGGGAAATGCAAGATGCGCGCCCTCGCGCCCCTAGTCGCCGCAGGAGACGCCCCGGGCGTCCGGAGTCGCGAGCCGACTTCCCGCCACCGTAGGCGCGGGCTTGCGGACGGTGGGCAATGGGTAGCTCGCCGTCCGATTAGGACCAGGCCCGGGTCGACGGCGCGTTGTGTTCCACGCGCGCCTCAAAGAAATGTCAGCACCAACTGACGTGGTCCGTAAGGGCCAATGCCTGCCAGGGTTGCGAGTTTGTCCGAAAGGGATATCGCGGCCCCGGCACACAGGCAACGGAAGGAACACGGGTGGGTTTTAGTCAGTAAAAGTCTGACACTCAATCTCGCTCCGCCCAGAGCGGGAGGAGTCATTTGATGATTTCCCACCCAAAAAAAAAAAAAAAGGCTGTAAATGTGTGCGTGTATGCACAGAGCGGCGGTGTAGTTTTGACATCCTTCACTGTATTGATCACAGCGCTGCTGTGTTGGTTTTTATTTGTTCTGAGATATGATACGAGCCCCTGTAACTGCTGACAGTGAACTAGATATTTCATTCTGAAATAAAATATCTAGTTCAAAATAATATTTCACACCAGCTTGTAAAGGCTTCAGACGCCATTTTCGACAACACAGCACATATTCTATTGGCACACCAAACCTTACATCTATGCACAGCACATATTCTATTGTCACACCAAACCTCAACGAAGAGCCTTCTATGCTTGCTATCTGAATAGAATTCATTGATGCGAGAACTGCATGCACATCAGCTATGACCGTAACGTATTGTCGGTAGTATTTGAAACAGTTAGACGAAGTGCAGGAAGGACAGTACTGGTATTTCTATGTTATCTTGTGGTTGCAATCTTCAGGTAGAAAGATAAAGGGTTTGTAGCATATCTATGTCAGCTTATAATGTTCCCACTGGTGAGATACTGGCCTTCCCTCGGTGAGACGGAGTTGGCCGTAATCCACCTCGCAGGCCCAGTGCGGGTTGGTAAAAGAAAGAAACAAAATACATTTATTTAGCACAGACTAAAAGGCACACAACACAACATAATTATAACACAAGTAATGTGGCGGCATCTACAATTGCCACATGCGAACTACGCTGACGTCACACAGCACCCTGACGTCACACAAATCTTGCATCGCGCAATTAGGGTTTACCGCGCGATGGACATATATACAAGCTCCCGACTTCAACCTCTGGGCAGTTGCCCGCCAGACACGACAGCCGTCTGGTCGGAGGATCTTCCCTTTTCTACGGGGGATGAGTGAACTTTACACCCTGTTCCTCATACCCCTAAAGTAAAAAAAAGGAAATAGGGCCCAGTAGTAATAAAGGCCCAGTTCAGCAAAAATGCCATACCACTAGTGCCTGATGCTGGTTTTCAACTGGACCTGACATTAACTTGACCTCGTAGGTGTCACATGTCTTCGAATTTTTGGGTCTAGTACATGCCGGTTTCCTCCCAATGTTTTTCTTCTCCGTTTTGAGAGCAGTAGTGATGAAATAATTTACACAAAGTAAAGCGCCTGCCTGGGTTTCTATGACCTACAACTAGTAATCGCTATAACTGGTCCACTACTGCTTTCAAAAACGGTGAAGGAAAACATTGTGAGGAAACCAGCATGTCCTAGAATCAAAAATTCTAAGGTGACACAAGGGCTTGTAGAATAATGAGCAATGATTCTGGATTAAATGTAGATTTTAGTAGTGACCTAGAAACGGGCAGTTTTAAATTCGAGAGACAATTTTGAGCATCGATCTTGGTAAAAAAAAAACAAGCTTTTCACCGTTTCATGACCAATTGAATAATAATATAGTGGTTTACGAATTCCTTGGTCATTTTATAAATTCGAAAGTGAGTTTGTTTCTTTGTTTGTTACGCTTTCACGCTAAAACGGCTGAACGGCTGAACGGACTTGAATGAAATTTGGCACAAGGGTAAACCATGACCTGGCTTAAGACATATGATGCTGTTTATCCCGATATTTTTACGGGATCGAGACTTATGCGGATGACACCGCGGGGCACAGCTCGTAATTGATAAACGGTCATCTAACGACGCTGTCTTTAACTTCCTTAATCATACATGTGAAGTTCTGTTTTTTTAATATTCCAACTTATTTTCTACTAAAGAGTTATTTTTGCTTCCATTCACAACATTTTATCCGAATCATAACCAATAACAATATAACATTTTCTTCGTACGAAATACACTTGGAAACTTCTATGAAAACATATATAACTCTTGTGGTGCGTCGTATTTCTCCATCCGACTTACATTTATCGGCACTCGCATCAGTATCTCAGCCGAGAGGCATAAAAAGGAACGTCACACTACCGCATAAAGCATTTCAGATAAAATAGTATTAGCGAATCGTCCCTAAGGGCAATATATTCTGTCAAAATCACTTAAATTACAACCTCAGGCACTATTTTATGCCTTATCAGAAGAGCTGTGGCCATTACTGAGACCTTTTTTTTTAAGTCAGAATTTGTTGACAATAGATTGTAAACCCTATTTTGCTTGGTGTAAAGGTAGAGTTTCCTTTGTGAGTTTCCTAGCATATGTCAAAGAAGTGTCTTGGCCGTCTTTTCTGGGTTAAGTTTGCGAAATTGATTTATAGGTTTCGCTATGTTTCATAGTTTCAGTGCACAATTACGTTAGGTTCGATATAAGTATTCTGTCAGTGAGTTTTTTTAAGAGTATAATCATCTAACGAAAACGTTGATTACTTTTGGACTTTGTGACATTAAACTTTTTTTTTATCAGTTAAGTTACTGACGCATTGTCTATTGTTATAAACTTTTATGTAAGGTAAATTATTATTTTACAAGGTTTCTGCGGTGAATCTTCACGTGACAAAATAGGTATCGATATATAATAACTACGTTATTTAAACAAATGCGCATGCAGCACCGTACATGTTATACTAGTAGAAGTGAAACATAAAAAAAATAAAAAAAATAAGGGAGATTTAGTATGGGAGACAGAGAGAGGAATATCTTTCTCTCTCTCATGTAACGAAATGTGCCTTAACGTGACGCGTTCTTGAAATTTCACTCTCTATTCTCGTCCAATTATCAAATCGCCGCATAAGTAGTTATACTACAAATATATTTTCTACAATTTCAAGTATTTTTTTTGTCATGGGTTTGATTTCGATACCCATCATAATATCTGTGAAGTTTTCCTAGTTAATTGAATTCGTAAAAAAAAATCATAATGAATAGGGATGTTGACAGGGGAAAACATAAAAATTCTAGTCAAATAATAAAAAAATATTATTCACACGTATTTTTTGTTTTATCATATTAATCAAAAATGTTTTAGATAAAAGGCATTAAAATTGGGGAGTGGGTGCTTGTGACGTCATAATTTAGTATAAAATCTACCAGAGAGTGACGTCATGCCATATTTTAACTCAATGAATTGCCGTAAGCTTTTGATTACGAAAAATAGGAAAAATATGTGTCCAATATTTTTTAATAATCTACCTGTCGGACAAAAAAAAATCTGGTCAACATCCCTCTTGTTCACGAGAACCTTGGTAGGCTGACTGTAGTACACTATGAGAATTAATTAATAACATTCCTCCAGAAGCGTAGATTTAGGGGTGTGGATTTAAAGGGTGTTTCCACTTTAGTAGTTCAAAGGAATTCATCTAAGCAAAAGACGGTTGCATGCAATTAAGTCGTCGATGACCCAGGACAGATTGACCTGAAGACCCTCAGAAGGGGCGACCACAAATGAAATGGAATAAGGATTAGAAACGGAAGAGAGAGAGAATATTAAGCGCCTCAAACGAAACCAACAAACGGTTTGATTAAGTAGTCCGTCAGAAAATCGAAGATACGGATTTAATTATGTATGGAATCTTTACCTGAATCTAGATTGGGTCATATTGAAATTTGAAAATGTTGTACCTAACCCATCATGAAATCTCTGCTAGCTTCTGTAAACCATGACGGTGTGATTTGTTGCGAATTTCTTTACTGCTAAGCAAAATGTGATTGTGTTAGGTCAGACATCAAACACCTGTTCAAAATTCTAAAGTCATTTTTGCTTCACCGGAGTCGGGTAAAAGACTAGATGGTGGTAGTAGGTAGGTAAATATAAATTCGCAGAACTCGCAATCAAACTAGGCTGAGAATCTGCACTTTTTGAACGTCAAAATGACATAAAACATCAAACCCCTGAAGTCAATTCAACATTCTAAAGTCAAACTAGGCTAAGAATCAGCACTTTTCGAAAGTCAAAATGACATAAGACAGTCCCCCAAAAACGCCCACCCTTCACCACTTCCTAGTGCGTTAGATGGGAAGAAGAAGTGGCGCAACAAACTCCCCAGCAGCACGGCTGTCTGATCAGTAAAAATAAAAAAAAAGATTCTATTTAGGTACGCAAAATACGTACTAGTACGCAAAATCATTTATATTACGCAATTCACGATTATTGCCCTCGTCGATTTAACTGTTGGACTATATTGTCCTTTATCCATCAGTAATAAAGTCTGTTTTGCTCAAAAATATACAGCTAGTACATCCACATTTTGCCAGTTATTGAAATAGGGGCAAGTCTATTGCCAGGCACAGATTTAGGCTTTAAGTTCCACTGATTTCCTTAGTAGAAAAACTCAACAATTCATTACTCACTGTGTGAACTGGATCGTAACCAGGAACCCAAGCGTAACGGAGAGCTTGCATAGGAGACGAAGGACGCCGTATATACTCGTATTTCACGTAAAATTATAATTCTACCCAAAACAAGTGAATTTCCTCCCCGTTTGGAACTCGCGGCTGCCTTATCGAAGAGTCTCCCGATGGAAAGTGATAAAAGAATTCTCCTCGAGATCAATTATACATTTGGGAGTGATGCGTCACCCCAAACTTTTTGGTGATAACGAAAAATAAGTTTTACGATTCTTTTTATTTTGCTTTCAAAAATCCCGTCGGGAGTTCAAGTTTGGATTGTGTTTATCTGGTATTTCGGTTTATTGTGTACGCTTATTTGGTGATCATTCATTTCTATTTTGGTTTTTGTCGTATTACCTATAATAATACGTTTCCGTAATGTCACAAACTGTTCGTTATAATTGTTGATGTATGCAGTCCTTTATTGACTTTTATGGCCACGGTTTGTTGGTTGACCATTAAGCATTTTTAATAGTACTTAAGTAAAGAGTACTTAAGTTAGAAGTACTCTAAACCTAATAGTGTGGAAGAACCCGTCTTTTTCTTGTCATTAGAAGGTTAATTTTCATTGTTAACTCTCATTTCACAATCAATCCATCAACCCATTCTTTAAAAAAAATCTTGTATTGTCAGAATCAAATATTTGGCCAACAAACACCATCAACTTGTTTTCAAACATTTGCAGCCCAATTTAAATGTAAATGTTTTTGTACGCATAAAAGTCGTCAATGATTGGACATGTAGGATCAATTATTTTTTCATTGTGATACTGATTGAGAGCGAGGTTTTTGTTTGAAAGTTATGTAAAAGCAATTGAGCGTAATTAAGGTTTAATTAGGGGTATTGTTATAAGCTGTTTTATTTTCTTCTTCTTAAGAATTATAAATCATTCTTCTTTCTCTATTCTGATGTTCTTTTGTTTTGTTATTGGCGCTAGTCTTGTGTTTTTGAATTAGCAAGATACAGTTTTAGGAGAAACCTCTTTTTATTTGATCCTTAACCTGCGGGATAATTGGGTAATACGCAATGGCACTCCCTTTCATTTTGACAATTCAACAACATTAATTGCGTCATTTATGTTGTCGAGCAGCCAAATTTTTCAAACATAAGAAGCAATTAAATTAGCAATTTCTTTTGAAATCCTTCGAATTGTGATTGAATATAGAAAGTGTGCTACGCAATTATTGGGGTGCCATTCTTTTGATAAGTAAAAGCTGTAGGTACAGTCGCATCAAAATAACTAAACAACTAACTAACTAAATACTAAATAAATCGAAGAATGAAGTTGTTAACAAATCATTTCAGTCCGATAAAGGGTACTCAATATCTTGTATTTATGATCGTTATACAGGGTTATTGGTAAAACACCAACAACCTTTTAAGGGGTCATTGTACTCGTTATTATGAACAACTTTTACTATGGGACCAAACCTGAAATCACGAAAAAAAAAACAACTGTTCCCTACATTTATGTTCACATAGCTCGTCGAAATATAGGGAACAGGTGATTTTTTTTTCGCGATTTCACCATTGCTCTCATAGTGAAAGTTGTTCATAATGATGAGTACAATGACCCCTTAAGAGGTTGTTGGTGTTTTACCAATAACCCTGTATAAAGCTATTAAACTTGATATTCCTTGGTTGTTCCACTTCACCCAGTGTATAACATATAATAATCAGCCTGTAATGTTCCCACTGCTGGGACCCGGGCCTCCTCTCTGTGAGAGGGAGTGGGCCGTAATCCACCACGCGGGCCCAGTGTGGGTTGGTGGATGACACAATACATCTCTTTGAATTTTTGTTCCAGGATATGCCGGTTTCCTCACGATTTTTTTCCTTCGCCTTTTTTACCCGGGGTATTTATGAGCACAATTACCAAAACATTTATTTTTAAATAAATAACGAGTTTGATCCTAATAAACAAAACCTTTTTACTATCTTTACTCTCAGCTTCAACCTCTTATCTAGAAACAACATTATTTTCGAAACCGATTGTCACATTATTTATAAAAAGCCTTTAGTTCAGCCAGATCGGGGGCTACTTGGAAAATCTTGGAGATAAAAGTAATTTATTGGTGAGATTAGGACCCGCTCGATTGTTTGGTGCTGTGTCAATCTGGACGAGGGACACTGGAGTAAGTTTCTTTTATAATTGAGAGGTAGCCGCTGAGAAAAGAACGCTATTTTATGAGATGAAGCTGTTGTTGTTGTTGGCAATGTAGTTATTTAATTGGTTTGATAAATCCACAGAAACAAAGACACTTAAACTAAAGACGAAATGAAAAAGGGATCACCTAATTTCACAACGAAGGAATTGTTGAGAACGACAGAGTACATTCTTGAGAGATTCTAGTTGAGGTTTAGATAGAGGTTCTTAGCACAAGTCTGATTTGCATTTAGTTTGTTGAGTTTATAGTTGTTACTAAAGTATTGGCAAGCCAGCTCGATTATTCGGTGCTGTGTCAATCTGGACTATGGAGACTGGAGTAGGTTTGTTTTATAATTGAGAGGTAGCCGCTGTAAAATAATGCTATTTTATGACATAAAGAAGTTGTTTGCAATGTCTACAGCAGAGGGAGACGTAAATACACCTCAACACGGAACTCAAAAACTGATTGTTCAATTTCATGATTTTAGCAAAAACCTATATAGGGATATTCTAGTAAAAATAAGATTCCAGGTGCATCAAGAAAATATTATGGAGTTTCCTGCTTGAGTTTATTTAAATTCTTAGGACCCACCCGGGTCCTAAAATTTGATAAACATCAAATTTTAGAGAGTTTCACACAGGTTTGACAACTTTTATTGTTGCTTAGAATTATGGTATGCCACTGGCAATTCAATCATCAGGCATCATCATCATCATCATTACAGCTGAAAGACGTCCACTGAGCTGGACACAGGCCTCCCCCAAGCACCGCCACTTCGACTGGTTCTGTGCTTCCCGCATCCAGCGGATTCCTGAATTGCCAAACTTAAACGAGCGAGCAATGTCCCCTGCCCATTGCGGCAGGGCACATTGCTCGCAGCACAGATGGCCGATGGGGCCGAAAGGTTCTGGAGTGGCAACCGCATACCAGAAGACGTAGCGTTGGAAGGCCTCCCACAAGGTGGACCGAAGACCTTGTGAAGGCCGCAGTTAAATCAAAGATGACGCTCTACGAAGCCGAAGTTTTTCTAAAACTCGATTTGGCATAAATTAGGAGACACGTAGCGTAGTATAAGTATGTTACTTCACGAGAAGAACAAGAAAGAATTGTGGCTATAATATTGGCAAGATTAAGACCCGGTCAATTGTTTGGTGCTGCGACGATCTGGTTGGGGAGACCGGAGTGACTTCTTTGGGATTGGACACCTTGCAAAAGTATTGAGTGATTTGGGATTAAGTTAGTGGAGCATGTGAAGATAAAAATATTATATGAGATAAAGTTGATGTTTGCAAATGTAGGTACGTAATTAGTTTATTAAATCTTCAGACGGGGAAACAATCAAGACACTAAGGTACACGATATTAAAAACAGAATGATAGTACATTCTAGAGAGAATTTACTAGAGGCTGGAAACTGCATGTGCCTTGTAAATTCATAAATGGTCCGTTCTTTTAAATCTAAGTAGGTGTAAGGCATATTGAGTTGTAGAAAATGAAAAAGAATGCCGCACAGGTACGTGTGATAGAGATTTTACTACTTTCCTTTACTATAGAGTAAAGGATTTTAAGTGAATTTTGCTGTTTGCGTGTAATTTTGTTAAAGTTAATGTTTATGTTATTTTTATAATATTATTGATTATTTATATTCTATATAACTATTGTTGAGTTATGTGTTAGATTATTTTATGTGTAAATTCATCGACGAACTGTTTCTTTTTACGAAAAAACAAATTGGAAAAGTGCTTCTATTGTTTGAAAATTTTGCTTGTCGTGTCACAAGGTAAAATGTATGGGGACTATTTTATAAGAATAACATATTATTTATATATCTACAATACATATAAGCAAATAAATGATTTGATTTGATTTGCATAATTTATTATATAAAGATTTTGTAGTACATGAAGGACTTACAAAGTATGTTGGGGGAATCGCTGCTCTCCTAGCTAGATCACTGAGTAATCTGTTTGAAGAGACTTGACGCTCTACACAGCGAAATTCAATCTAAACCTAATTAAAGACTGTATGTTCTTTTATTAGAAGAATTGCCACTACAGTCGTTACGGATTAGGATCCGCTCGATTGTTTGGGGCTGCGTCAATTTGGTCAGGGAGACCGGAGCGATTTCTTTTATAATTACGAGATTGGATACCTTTGAAAAGACTTGTGTGGTAGAGGATAAAGGTGGAGTACGTGATTGCTATTTTTACAATGTACTTGTTCATATATATTATATAGTTGTTTTTTTGCCTGACAGCGGGGAAAACAGAAAGATGTTCTCGTAAAACAGTCATGGGTTTCTATCCATAATAAAAAGATCGTACATCTTTTGTACCTTCAGCTTGATTCCTGTCACCGCCTTCAGCCTGAAGCCTTCTTGTCACAGTCGCGACGTGCCGCTCCCGATTTTCAAGTTTATTTCTTTTGTTTTTCTAAAGTATTCGAGGTAATTTGTCTTTTTTACATGCACGTGTTTCTGTGACAGTAAAACATTTTTACTTTCTTTTCTTTTTTAACCGACTTCTAAAAAGAGGAAGTTATCAATTCGGATTTTTATATATATTTTTTAATATATGTTCGGGCATAACTCCGTCGTATATAATTTGATTCACAAAATTCTTTTTTTGTTTGAAACGGTATACTTTCGAGGTGGTCTCTTTGTCATCAGGTCAGGATCTGATGATGGGATCATGGTGAAATCGAGGGAACTCTTCAAATATTATAGGCACATCTAAAGCGATTTTTGTGTTTTTTTTGTAATCACTCGTGTAGTTATTACAAAAAGAAATACTCTTAACAGTTACTCTCGGAATGCACCGTTTGGTGAAGTGGATCTGATGATGAAAACCACAGATGGCCACCGGAACTGCTACATAATAAGTATGTAACGGGTTGCGATTCGATTACTTTAATATGTTTGCCAAGCTATTTATGCTCGTCACAATGTATAATTATGGCGATGTGGGGCTGAAGTACCTATTAAGAGAACTCCTCAACGTTTAACGTCCATGAATCGGGCAAAGCAATATTTTGTAAATGGCGATGAGTAATTGATATTAGGCAGTTGTAACTTAGATAAATTACAAACTCACCCACTAAAAAACTAAAAAAGTTTTTACTTTTTTTATATTTTTAATTTTTTACCACAAAAGATAAAGAAAGGCTAGTTGTCTACCGCACCGTGAACGGGACGTCATCGAGAACGAGATGACGACACCGAAGTAGCGACGTATATTTTTACAGTACAGTGACAGGACTTCCTGATATAATTTTTAATTTTACTTTGTTTTTATGTTTTGTGTGTTTTTAATTTGTGATTGCCGCACGCACCGCCATACATCGCTCGGCCAATTGTTTGGTGGCCGCGGTAAGACATTGGAACCAAAGCCCCTTACATAAAAGGTGGCAGTCCTACCACACACCGATTACATAAAAAACAATGTGCGTGTGTAATAAGAATCTTATATTTACGTATGTTATTGTATATTTATTATTTTATTTTTTATTTATTTATTGGTAAGGCACCTCAACGACTTACTCACTAAAACATACACATACAAAAATCACATAGAGTTTTAGGTATTGTGAATTCGTCACTTACAGAAGTGCACAGCACTAGCAGAGAAATTAATGATTAAAGGACGTTATAGTCATCGTTAGTTGATTAAGTTACAAATTAAAAAGAAAAATTAAATAATTATGTTCACAAATATGATGGAAAGTACAGAAATATTTAATTAAATAACAAAAAAGACCTAAAAAGAAAGAAATGGAAGTGTATACAATTTTATTAATAGGCGGCTTGTGTCGCACAGAGGTCTTGAGACTCCGAGCTAGTTAAAAGATTATGTTATTTATGTGTGAATATGTATTATTGAAACTTGTAGTTAGGTATGTGGATTTTGTATCTGGTAATAAAAGATTCCATTTCATTTCATTGCCTGTGCGAGTCTCAATAAATACTTTTTCTTTATTTTCTTTCTTTAATGGTCGCGTAATCTCGTTTCTCGTTGACGACCCGTTTACGGTGCGGTGGACAAACAGTGTAAATAGGTTTCAAACTAGGTTTATCAGACCACTGTCTGACCAGCAAAGCTAAGGGTAGCTAAATTGTGAATGTGCTTTAAGATGTCGAATGTGCAATTATTGACCGAATTCGAGAACTGTTTAGTTCATCACATGTAACGTCGCTTCAGAACATAATTCTTCAATGAAGTTGAGGCACCAGCAAAACCACTCAACAGTTCGTTGCCACTCCACAAAAAAATCCGTGAAATATCGGCAAAACACTCTGACAACGTATACGATCGAATATCTGCGCCATTCCCTCTTATTTTCCAAAAGGTAATAACACCTGTACTCAGCATTTCATTACCATCATTTCTCTGTGGCTGTTCACTAGGTTTAGTCGTGAAATTCATACATACATTATTTTCAGCGCAATACCGCAGGGCCAGAATTTTTGCTGAATGTACCCACGTGAAATGAATGCAGATCATGGGTCGTGTTCGGATTGGGGTACTTCGGCGTAAAAGTATTATTTTTATTAAGAAAATGTAAGTGATAGGAATCTCTCAAACACACTTCTCTATCAGTCGTCATCTCGATAGTCACCCCCCTTTCTATCCATATCATCTGTCACACAGTCCATCCATCGTTTCTTTGGTCTTCCCCTACTCTTATAGCCATCCACATTCTACTCGCTTGTTAAACAATACGAGTGTATTTAACCCCTGATGCAAAAAGAGGGGTGTTATAAGTCTGTGGCACCGTAGCTCTTAAACGGGTGAACAGATTTGAATGCGGTTTTTTATATTTTAAAGGAGATTTTCTAGCGATGATTCTTAGACAAATTTATAGTCAAATTCTTTATCAAAATCGGTTCAGCCGTTCTTTTCTAGTTGATGAATGGATGTGAGCGCCCTTCACATATCTGATTGATTTGAAATTTGGTATTCTGTTACTTCAATGATATTAGAAGAACATAGTAAACTTGAACTGATGCTGCAGAATCACCTGGAGTTCGCAGGATACCCGACTCCCTTTCCAACTTACAGCACAGGTATCGTGTTTGGCTCATTGGAATGGTCTCAATGAATAGGTTATAGATAGATGATGAACAGGGTCTGGTGATGGAGTTGGAACGAGAAATCAGGAAATGAAAGTGTCCGGAGTTTGTAAAATTTTAATTTTTTTTGTAGGTGTACCTAGACAACATTATATTATTATTATTTTATATATTAAAACCAAGTCCTGTGCCATTGTTCAAACATTGGACTATAAATATGACATTTATTTTTTAATGAAAACTGTATAGAAAGTTAAATAATTAAGTTCATCTTCAATAAAACTTTCTACCGTCGAAAGCACAGGACCGGTAGATGTGGCGAGGCTTGGGGGAGGCATATGCCAAGCAGTGTATTTGTTTCGGCTCAAATGATTATGATGAAATGATCATTAACGAATGATTATGACGAATATTAGCACGTTCACACCTGGACGGGCTTACTCGGCTGCCATTATTGCAACTCCAGCAAAACATCTCTCCATTCTCTGTCCATTCTAAGGTTGCCTGGAAGAGATCGCGGAAAGTGATAAGGCCGCCCATTGTATATTTTGTAGTGTTTTTTTTTTTTTTGGTGTACAATAATGTATATATAAATACTCGTAAATAAATAAACATCAGCAGCAACCTAAGCATACGAGGGGTGCAAGGGGAGCAAACCAGTTCGAAGCTCATTAACGCAGGTAACAAGCCAAGGACATGCCGATGAAGAAGGCTTCATACGTGTGGAGAAGAAGAAGAACAAGGCCGTGTCGCAATCAATGCGGTAATATCCGCATTGACTAGTCCAAACATGTTGCTGCACCCCGCTATTCCATCGACGCAGCTGTACGTGTCGCGTTTACATCACTCCACAAATGCAGAGAAGATCGTGGAGTACTTAATGATTAAAACCAACTTCACTTTAAGATTCGAGAAGTTGGAATCGCGCCACAAAGTTAACTTTAAATCATTTATGGTGCGCGTTCCGACTCATCACCTGGAGACCTTCATGAAGGAAGAATTTTGGCCGAACGGTGTCGTGTTTTCGTTCGGCGTTTTCGTGGAAGGCTCATGACACCTTGACTCAGCGCATCGCCGACCCAACGTACTACTTAGTTATTGTTTTTAATCATTATTTAAATTAGTTTATTATTTTGTAAGAATATTTTGTGTATTTTATCTATGGGCCTTAGTTGCCTGACAATAAAGGAATTATTATTAATAATATATTTAAAAAACACCTTTTCCACATCGATAATTTTTACTTACCGTGTAATTAAAACCTAGTCATACACACAATAATTATTCCCACAAAATAACATAACCATACAATACAGGGTGCACCATTATGAACAACCGGAACCAGAAACGGAGTTTGATAACATTTCCGTTCGCCGAATTACAGGTCACGTGGTCTGAATGACAGTTCAGCTTCTAGCGCCCTCTGGTAGTGAGGTCGAGAAGTTGTGACGCGTCAGCGATAAGTAAATATGAATTTGATAGGGGAAACAGATGTGGAAATGTGTAAGGTTTTAAGTGGTTAGGAGTAGTGGGCAGTACTAGATGGGAACCTCTTTATGGAAAAAAAAGATGTTATAAAGTCATAGTTTTCTCGGCTGTTCCGTTCTAGTGTGAAATTTATTTGTTTGAATTTCATTACTTTGAACACGTTACCCCGACACTACGAGTATCTTAATGCTATGCTTGTTACATCGACGATACTTTCTGGTAAGATAGTCTATATGGCCGTAGAATTTCGTTACTAAACCGAGGAATACAACTAGGAATAACGCTTTTCTGGATATCATTTTGTTAGGCTGATGTAAGGCCTCCTATAGCCTTCTTCCATATTATGTAGCCAGACAGGAAAATAATTACTAAAACTTTGAAGCCATATAAATGATTATAACATTAGAGATATTTTATTTAAAAATAAAAAAGAGGTGCGAGAGAGGGGCTTTTGAATAATTATTAACAGATAGGATTAGTAATAACAGCCGCACGGGACGATCGATCAGGTTAACCCACGCTTGCAGCGGTTGTTCCGTGGATGGGTGACCATCTTTAGGTACATACCAAGACCCCTCCGTGACTCGGAAAGCACGTTCAGCCTTTAGTCCCGGCAGTCATTTGTAAATTTTTGACAGTTTTTGACGACGGGTCGTCAGAACCGCGAAAGTCTGACAACGAATCTTACCAAGGGGTATCGTGTAACCCAGTAACTGGGTTGTGAAGGTCAGGTAGGCAGTCAATCCATGTAAAATACTGCTATTCAGCTGCATCCGGTTAGACTGGAAGCCAACCCCAGCATAGTTGGGAATAGGCTAGACAGATGATGATGTTTTTATTAAGTAGTAACGTATGTTAGGCGTTTATTAAAAACATGTTGGTTGCAATGATTTAATTACTTAGCACAGAAGACTATCATCCCATGAACGAATTAACTTGCATCATCAGCAAAAAAAGGCAATCCATTCATCTTTAACAAGCAAATTTAACGTAAATTAGCGTACCATTATAAAATACATTAACACGCAAAACTAAATCAAGCGAGAAAGATTTTGGACAAAAAACGGTTACTTTGAGTAAATTGACTGAAAAATGACAATAGATGGAACACACAATACAAGAAAACACAGAAGGCCT
The DNA here is from genome assembly GCA_916701695.1 of Agrochola macilenta. Taxonomy (NCBI): domain Eukaryota; kingdom Metazoa; phylum Arthropoda; class Insecta; order Lepidoptera; family Noctuidae; genus Agrochola; species Agrochola macilenta. Next base: position 8,176,465 of record OU753578.1, read on the forward strand.
AATGTATGTATCCGCATGTTCTTTTAGTACGAAGGTTGATAAAATCTGGGTCATGATGACTTAAATTCAAAAATTGGCAAGTAACATTGTAATTTATCATTTTTTTTCATCAAAATTTGGGCACTTTTGTTCGGTCAACACAATGGCAAATGTCTTGAAGAACACACGGTTCATGGAAAAATACAACTTTCCACTACAATGGCGGCATTAACACGGGTAGGGTTAGTGGCCAGTAATCATAAAAAATATAGTAAGATTAATAATTAATAAATAAAATATAAAAAATTCAAACGCTCACCGACATAGATAGGGCTTTCTCTTTCCTTTAATACCCCTACACTTTGCACGTGATTGGTTTTCATTTCCATTGGAGCGATGTTATGATCCGTGACCCCTGCAAATAACCTCTGCCCTACAGTTCTTTAAGTACAGGTTGCTCCAAGATGCTATTTCAGAAAATCGTAAATAAATAATAACGTTTAGTGACATCTTGAGTGATAATGATTTAATAATATCTTCATGAAACGAAAACGCGAAACCGTATACGTGTGTTAAATTAATGTCGCCATTAAACTGGCATGTTGTATGAAATCGAATTCTTACAAGCATCGAGCAAGCGCAGTGATCAAGGACTTCTTCATATTAGAAGAGGTCTTTGCCTTGTCGTGGGACCATAACAGGCCAGTATTATTGTGTTAGGTCGAGTCGGTTCAGACGTTCCGAGTCGTGTCACGGAGCAGCATTGCTGCATGTCTAAAACAAATGACTATGGCTTTGGACACACAAGTAGCGGTGACACGGCGAGTGATGGTCTCGTCAAGGGCTCTCATTTATATCTCACGTAAAGCCATCCTTACATGTTAGGTACTATAACTATAAATTCGTAATCAAACTGTACCTACATGAAAAGAACGTGTGAACTAAGAAACTGTGAACTGTGTCCTGAAATACAGACCTCGAGCCTAGTTTAGGCACCAGTCTCCCACAATTTTAAATAACAAATATGTATTTATACTGTTATACTGTGTGAAAATTACGTGTTTGCTTGCGCAGTTATAAGTGTGCATACAAAACCTAGTGTAGGTATCTGTGCGTTCTGAAAATGTACAAAGTCGCAAATATTTCACTATTTTGATGAATTAATCAATATTACTTTGTGATGCACTAAAATATTGATTATAAATTCAAATAAACATAACAGTTTTAGGTGTAAAAAAAGCATTTGAAAGCTTGCAAAGTGCTTTTTTTTTAACCTATAACCAAATATTGTGGCACGGTTTCGTTGCAATTCATAATCAATATTTTATTACAACATAGAGCGATATTAACTTTCATTCAGTTTAATATATTTATTTTATAATATAGTATATTTATTAATATATCAAAACAGCGAAATATTCGACAGTTATTTGCGAGGTTGCCAACTTTCAGAAAATCCTTGTGTCACAATTTGCCGTCGAGATGATACCACGGTGTGTTTTCATACACTGTGCAAAGTAATCTTTCTACATTATATTTGGAAAGTAAAGCTTTTATTTTTTTCCAAGCGCTTTTTACAAAACGGACCATTTACCTATTGAAAGGAGTCGTGAAAAATTTGTCTTTTCATGGAAACCTTTCAGTGTGTTTTTGTTAATATAAAATGCCTACGTCAAGCCTATTTAGGCTTTTTATTTTGTTGAATTAATCAAATTCGGTGCGTCTTTTCGTTGAACCTAAAATCTATATAAAGAGTTCAATAAAGAAAAGAAAGAAAAATGCGTTTATTGGCAAACACCAGAAAAATACACCTTATAACTAAAAAAAATACAAAAAACAATGATTATAATGCCAATAGGGCCTCAGCTCAGCATAAATGTCAGATCAATGTGCCAATGTGCCTTACCTTTGCTCAACTATGTTGAGGTCAACTTCCAGTCTAACCGGATGCAGCTGAATACCAGTATTTTACATGGAGCGACTGCCTATCTGTCCTCCACAACCCAGTAACTGGGTAATACGATACCACTTGGTAAGACTGATTGTCAGACTTTCGGGCTTCTGACGACCTGTAACGACTGTCAAAGATCCACGAATGACAGCCGGGACCAACGGTTTAACGTGCTTTCCGAGGCACGGAGAAGTCTCGGATTGTAAAGATGGCACCCCGGCAAGCGTAACTTAACCTGATTTATCGACCCGTACAACTGTTATTACTCAGCCACGAGCTCCTAATAAAGAGTTGATTGGTACCAATTTATATTTAGGTATAGACAGGTACTTAAAAATAGTTAGTACAGTAGGCCGCCCAAAACCAGTATAACGTCTCGCATTCTACTGAAACTTCGTACTTTGTTAGGTTAGCTCAAGGTGAAAGTTTTTCCACCGAGCGACGCCGACATGCGGTCAATTGCACTATAAAATTGTGAAGTGAACCAGATTAATAGCTACTGAAGTAAGTAGTTGTCCAATTAAAGACTGCTATTAAGTATACAAAAACGTATTAGCTTCCCGTCAATTTACGGAAAAAAATAAAGTTATAAAAACTAAAGCCCAACTACGACAAAAACGCCAACTAAAAAGGTATAAACAAGACGATATATAATCACCGGCTATAACCAGCAGACAATCTAGACGCTTCCAGCAATACCTCATTTGTCGAATTATGATAAGTAGTTTAGTCAATAAATACAATGTCTTTATTTTCTTCTATATTTTATTTTTTGTATATTGGCACCTTATATTCTATATTCATGTATTTAGTTATTATTAAACGTGTTTTTGTATTTTGTGCTGTCTTTTGTGTGCATCAAATAAATGATTTATCTATCTATCTATCTTTAGAAGCTATGAAGGAACAGATGAACATACCCACATACATACATACCGGTCAAAATCATAACCTTCATTTTTGCTTCAAAGTAGTCGGGTATAAATAAGATATTATTTCTCACATTCAATAAATACAACTACAATATCGAAATTAACTCCCAACTTTCTATAAACATCAAGATATCATCAACCGATTAAATAAAAATAAAATACCATAAAATCCAGTAGCGCATCCTGTGAGTCAAGCGTCAATTAATATGAGACACACTAATTATAATTACTTATCAGAATCATCGATTGATAAGCATCAGAATGGAGAAACGATGCGTGTGAACAAATTTGACAATTATCAGTATGGATAAGAAATAAATTAATGTTTATTGATTGGCTTCGAGGTCTTATAAAAACTTTTATTGTAGGTACTTGTTATATCCTTGATTCATTCTCAAATTAACGAAGGAATCCTTCTGACCCTTGGTGCGTTTGCTGTGATTGGTCGAGAGGTACGTACACTTGTGTTGTGGATTATTCGGTTCCTGGGAAAATAGATACGTGTAAGCTGGTGCTGATCCATGCGTTATGTTCGTGCATGGGCGTAATTTCGGGCTGATCATCTCTTATCGGCTATGGCCTATCTTTAAGGAAATAAAGCAAATGATATCTGCAAATGAGGCGGCGGAAAGTCTCTCCCTTTCCGTCGCCTACTTCCATGCAGAACTGCTGTTATACGGGTTGTACTAGTCAACTCCGTACACTGATTTGTCGTGAAGGTTTGTAAGTTCAGTTAGTATAGAGAAACACGTTACACTAAGATGCACTAAATAGTAAAGTTTATTTAAGTTAAGAGTTAGTAACAATACTAGAGTGGATGGCGATTATTTCTTTCAGTTGTTGATAGCCACAGATAAAAGTTCAATATATTTAAATTAGTTAAGCGCCTTATTTACCATTAATCTTGCTGTACGTCCCACCAAGGCCATGCACGACGAAAAACGACAGTTAACAGTCTCGACGTACGTCAATTATTATTATTAATTGTTTTCTGGATTTGCACGATATCAAGCAAGGGCATGCTTGCTATACAGCAGATTCAGACAGCGTTTTCACTTTTAGGGATTTCTCCCTTTTTTTGCGTAAAATGATTAATATTATGCATGGCTTAAAGCCATTTTATTTTGAGAGGGACTTATAGAATTTTGGGGTAAAACAACGAAAAAAAAAAAAATATTATACATTAGCATGGCTTAGGGCCATTTTATTTTGACAGAGATTTAGGGAATTTTGTGGTAAACTCACGAAAAAGTCCCCAATTTAGCAACATTAACCGCGGCGTTGAGCGGACGTACAGCACGCTGGATGCGCGCACGATAGTGTGGATGCTACGGTCCAGCACCGCGGCCTTGGCAGGATACACACCAAGATGGATAGCGAATAAGGCGCTTTATTCATGTTATTTTATTATGCTAAATTATGACGCGCATCGTTGGCCTAAAGTAGGTTACAAAGTAAGCAGAAAAATGTACGGCGATGAGACCGTGCAGCTGTAATTCAATTCAATAAGAAGAACATCGATATCTTTCAATAGGTCTTTTATGTCACCGTGCAAAGGCATCCTCCAACATCTTCCACAATTTCCTATCTCCCGTAGGTCTTCGATTTAAATCCGCTGCAAGCCATAATTTGTCTTCCCATCTTTTAGGTTGTCTTCCCGTTTCCCTTTGCCATGTGTTGTGTCCCATTCTGTGACAGAAAACCAAATAGGTACATGTTTACATATATTCACGCCTCCTGCCCATGGGGGTGGGTAGACAGCAACTACAGGACGCCATCACCTGCTAAGATCTTAACATACACCTTTTGTGTGTTTAAGGTGTGTTTTAGGTGGGTACATGTTATATGGACGCCTGCGGATAATTATTTTTATGTTTGTAATAATTTAATTCATATTATTGGTTGTATAGTAGCATTATATTGTAAGTACTGTTTATTTTATTTTATATTTTTATGTATAATTCATTAAACCGACTTGGTTTCCGTACGTCATTTTCGGGTGACCACTGAAAATCAGCGCTGTGCTGTGGGTCACCATAGCACAGCATCATGCTGAGTGGTAGCCTTCTTGTCAGAGTCATGACCTGCCAGCAGCTGCCGACTATTTCTGTTTTGTGCTCGTTATTGTATTTAAATCTATTGTGTTTTATTTTCATGTTGAAAAAAAATATTTGTTTATTATCTTTTTTTTATTCACGTGTTTCTGTGACAAATAAACTATTTATTCTTTCTTTCCTTCTTCTTTCTTTTGCTTCGTTTACGTTTATAAATCTGGTCATACACTCAGGCCGGTTGCGAGAACTACGCGATTGACATTTCTGAAGAACATCACTAATAAGGTGACTATGTGTCGTCTATAGGGCGTCCTCTCCCGGTGTTTTCACTCACATCTGCTTTGTAAATACCTTTTGTCAGTCGCCTTTAAATAGGTACCTACATTTAAAAAATCTTTCTCTTTCTTGTTACCGCACTCCCTATATTACACGTCTGGCATCACAACTGTCTACATAACCTCGGCATCAACTCGATATCATCGTCGTTACATTCACGGATGGCTAGTCACATAACATAACTGTGGTCAAGATGACATTAAAGATAATGTTAGTTAATTAGTTTCTTAACGTTTACTGAGGACATAATAAATATTGATTGAAAGTTACTTTGATACTTGGCTTGACGAGTTTGTTATATTTTTAGAAGCAGCATTTTTACATTATTATCATCAGCTGTTTACTGCTGGATACAAGCCTATTAGATCGCACGCCATTTAGGATTCCATTAGATCCCATTTAGGATACCTCGGTACGGTAATTCTCATGCCTGGAAGCCGATGGAGGAACTCGTGGCTAAGTAATAACAGTCGCACGATTCAATCCATCATGTTAAATTACGGTTGTCGGGGTTGGTCCGTGGTCCGGTGAGAATCTTTACATACCGAGACTCCTCCGTACCTCGGAAAGCACTTTAAGCCATTGATCCCGGCTGTCAATCGTGGATCTTTGACAGTCGTTACGGGTCGTCAGAAGCCCGAAAGACTGACAACCAGTCTTACCAAGGGGTATCGTATTACCCGAAACTGGGTTGTGGAGGTCAGATAGGCAGTCGCTCCATGTAAAATACTGGTATTCAGCTGCATTGGGTTAGACTGGAAGCCGACCCCAACATAGTTGGGAAAAGGCCAGCCAGATTGATTGGCACGGTAATTCTCATCCAGCTCCTACCAGCAAGTCTGCAAAGATCATCACTCGACTTATCCTGAGGGCGTCCTACCGTACGTTAGCCGAATCGCGGTTTTCACTCAAGAACACGTCCACCTCAATGGTCATTGGTTCTGCGGCTATTATTGGCCCAGTCAATATCAATGTTATGTACTCATAACTATGATTCTTTTTAAAGTTGTTAGATCTCTTGAGAGTAGTTTATACCCAAGTTTGCAACCCTAAAAATCTTGTGCTACTCCCATGGTACTCAAAAAACTGCGTAATTCGGCACTTGTTTCAGTTTTTTTTAATTACGAGTATATCCTTACAGACGCGTTTTTAGGTATCTTTGTTCATCATTATTGTGAATCAATCTAAATTTGATACAATTTGAGCCCAACTCAAGCACTCTAGATCGCTTTTAGCGATAAGACCGCCCATTGTGTCACCCTATGTAACATTTCTAAATTTATTTCTGTAATTTGTATGGTGTGCATAATAAAGAATATTCTATCTATCTTCTAGATCTATTTCAGTTGCGGAGATACGGCTAGTCAAAGATGAGCATATTTTATATGACCGGTAAGAGCTCGCTTATTTATTTTTGTCCGCCACAGCTCTCAGGATATACCTGAGAGCTGTGGCGGACAACTAATACTCCAAATACGAGTCATTTTATGTAGAGGCTGCTCTGGTAGGAAACATGTTTTCATGTCAGGTCGTCCTCTGCGTGGAGTGCTCATTATTTGAATTAAATATTTTAAATCAATCGGTACTACTCACACTAGAATTTAAATTGTTTTGTTTTACTAGCACAATATGGATCACTGTTGTGCGAAATAAATGAATTCTAATTTAATTTACCCGTCCTATCCTTCCTACCTGCGTGAGCGTTTTTTTTACGCTCGCCTTAGCGACGCACCATTTAGATCACACCTTAGATCCCTCCTTAAATCTCATTCTCATAAAACTAGCTACTATCTTATTCCTTCTCTGTCTATGCTGTAAGATTGTGGAACTATTTCTGTATTCAAAGATCGAGTAAAAGAGCATTACCTTTCCTCTCAATTGTGAGAATTTATGTATATATTTAGGCTATATACGTGTAGGTATATATAATATGTTAGTTAGGTAGACTTCGCTTAATCATATTTTCTCTTTTTGTTCTCACACACTATTGTCTACATTTCTTTTTCACTTCTCCTTTCGCAGGTCTGCTGGAAGAAATTTCTTAAGAAATAAGCAGCACCTTTGTACTCAAAACTATAACTATGTGGTCTCTATAAATATGTATTTTACTGTGTGTACATAAATAATAAAATAAATAAATAAATAATTTTAATTATTTGAAAACACGTAGGCTTAGTACAGAATTTCGTTTACCTCGTGGGTAGTACCTAAAAAGTAATTCTGGGAAGATAATGTTATCAGAATGTTGAGTTAGATAAATATTTTACTAACAGAATTGTTTTATGAGAAAAGTAGATTTCTACAGAATCTATTAGGGGTATTGTTACAAAGGGCACGTTACAGGGAGCGTAGGAAGACTAATAATAGGAAAGGCCTTTGTTGAACTTAGTTAAGTTTGATAAAAACTTCAGGGAAAAACGCTGCAAAAAAGGTTCCTTGTACCACCATGATAATTATCATCATCAGACAGAGCAGTGCACTTCTCAACATAAGTTATCGAATAACCAACTACGGTTAAAGATCGTGCGGCAATTTCCTAATACAATTTGGAAATCGGAAAAGTGATCACTGTTTCACGGATTACTCAAAAGACAAAGTAACTATAAAATTCACCATCATCACCATCACTAGCAGTGATAGCCAAGTAGTGTGAACGTCAGACTGCCAAGTCATAGGTCTCGAGTTCGCAAGACACGCACCTCTGACTTTTCGGATTCATGTGCGTATTGTATATTTATCATTTGCTTCAAAAACGGTGATGGAAAACATCATGAGGAAACCGGCATGCCTGAGAGATACTTCTCAACGGCATGTGAAGCCAAATCAGAGGCCTATAAGCGTCTTTAAAATATCTGACACCAGGTTAGTCACTAACCACACGAAAAGAAGAAGACCATCATCATTTTCAATTTGAAAATAAGAAATTAACCCTTAGTTAATCATTTCAACCCTCCTTAAGGCTGCCTGTCCATTGATGCGGAGCGAGGCAGCGGAGCGGAGCGAGGAAGTAATGCTGAGCGAAGTTGAGGACTGTGTCAATCCATTGATGCGGAGCGAGGTAGTGCGAAGCGTAGTTGCCGACTGTGCGGATCAAGGACGAGTTCACGCAACGAGTAATTTGAGCGGGCTGCTATACCCCGCGGCCGGGTATTTCCGCTTCCCAGCTCGGCTTCCTCGCTCCGCTTCCCCGCTCCGCTTCCCTGTCCGCTTCCCTGCTCCGTTTCCCGGTTTTGTATGAATTTTTAAACTAATTTGCAAATCTTTGTCCACCATAACTAAAGCGACGTAGAGATTTTATGCAAGTCCATTGATTAATATTGGCACATCTCCGCTCCGCTTCTCTCCTCTCCGCTCCAGTGGACAGTCTGCGTTAAACCAGCACCCAAATTGCGTACCTAACACAGTATAAATCACAATCCAAGAGTTTTGAAAGATATTTCTAATCCATTGCTTCATAGGTTTAATAAATTCGTAAATAACGCAATGAACGTGACTGACCCGCCAAATTTAAAGAAATTACGATCAGTTGTCATTTGTGTGTTACGCAATTACCCGCGTGGGTTTAAATTGATACAAGCTTGAGGCAAGACAGACATTAGTTAGATCAAAACAAAGCCTATTTCAGGCTGCTGTACCCATAAATCGTTAGAAATCAACCCTTGTTTATTTCTATGCAAATTCATCCTTTGTTATCTGTTACCAACAATGATTCAACCCCTCACATGAAAAACTAAACCTTACCGTTCAAACTACAGGGTTTCATTTTGTTTGACAAGTAAAGCTTATCCGCTATATACAATATGGAAACGTAGTATTGCGCTCCCTTTATTTATTTAAGCAAAAATGGTTCTTATTTCTGTACACTTCAGTGTTTATTTTCGGTTGAGATAGAACACCGTAGCTTAATTTTCACCTGTAAAAATATTGAGGAACAGTTTATGGGCCTGATTTTGCGCTCGTAGAAATAAAAGAGAAAATAACTTTAGTTTTAAATGGTGCCGTAATTTATGGTGATCGGTGATCATCACAGATAAGCTAGTTTTGTTTATATACCTTGAAATAAAAGGAAAAAAAGGGAAATTTTCAACACACGGAGAGATTTTTATATGACATCACTCTGGATTGCCCAAACAAAGAAGAGTTGTATAATACATCCAAATTTTGGCCCAGATATGATATTAGTTCCAAGGAATGCGGAGGCGAGCCTATTGCCATCTACCGGGTGCAAATCCAGACTCCGGGCTGGTACTCAGAATTAAGAATTTCCCAATCGCAAAACAAAATTTCAATAACACGAACTAAAACTAAAATTTTAATAAGGGCTGCTGCGTGAACTTCGTTCGGCATATGGCCGGGCTTATTTCGCTTAATCATCTTCGGGTCGACTCGGCACAATTCGAACTGCGTCGAGCGGCTTTTTCTCGAACTTATAGGTAGGTTAACCTATAATATTAAATTTTTCCGCTGTTATACCAAATCATGCCGACCCGAACATTATGTGTAACACCCCTAACTAAAATGTGGCTAAACAAACTTAGTGCTCATATACCTGAGTGACACGTTGCTAATGGCAGAGGCAACTGCAGCCGTCGATGCGCCGGCGCGGTGGCTACCGTTGACGTGTGTCGATGGCTGCAACACGAGTGGCACGTTGACTACGGTAGGGGCAACTGCAGCCGTGGATACGTCGGCGGCAGCCATAGACGCGTCGAAGCGGCAACGTCTGCAGTTGCCTTTGCCGTTGGCAATGTGCCACTATTGTACACTTAACTCACACACTCACTCTTAAATTAAATAAACATACAAAGGTAGCACCTTTGTATGTTTATTTAATTTAATTTTAAACTAGGTAAATAAACATTCTAGTGCGATGACACATTTCGCCATATCATGCAAATATTAATAGTGGGGTGCTCATTTAAACAAGCAATATTACTACAATTGAAAATAATTATTAAATAAATAATTATAATATTATCATGAGCAAAACGAGTATTTTTAATTTAAACATATTTCTCTGTCTGCAGTTGCCTTTGCCGTTGGCAACGTGCCACTATTGTACACTTAACTCACACACTCACTCACTTAACTTACACTCTTGTGAGCACTTAATTGCGCAAAAAGTATTAAGTACTAACAGAATACCCAATTTGCAGAATTCTTCATATTTTGTTCCATGAAAGGTGAATCGATATCGATAATCATTTTATAGTATTCATATCGTATTCCTAGTAACTTCATCAGTTTATATCCTAGACTCTAGAATGAATTGTAGGATTGTGCGGAATTATTATCGGGAATTTCATCAGGAATATGCCGCACAATTCTCTAGGACCTAGAGGATTGTGCCGTGTTGATTGAAGGCTTTTGAGTCCCTAATGACTACGTTAGACAAAACGAAGAATCAGAAATGCCTTAGAAAAAATTTACGATTTTCGGACTTTTTCCTTTACTTGTGCTGTGAGACCTTGCTTCCTGCCAAATGTCATGATTCTCGGTCAACGGGAAGTACCCTGTAGGTTTTGATTTGGTTTGCGAGTGTCAAAATAATGTCGATTATGAATTTATTTTGTTTTGTTTAAAGAAGAATTTGTTAAGTTATTTAGAAGAATATTTTGTTTTTATTTTTTATTTTTGTTTCTGTTCTTAAAAAAAAATTGGGTTCATATTTTTTTACTTTTGAATGGCAATCGAAAGCGCTATTGTACGGGTTACTCCCGTCTGGCAACGCACGGGAGTTCGGCAACTCTACATATACATTGATTATGTTTATAGATATTATGTACCTGAGCACACGTGAAAGTAAAGTCAGAGTGAAAAGTTGTCCTGCCAGGGTTGCGAGTTTGTCCGAAAGGGGTATCGCGGCCCCGGCACACAGGCAACGGAAGGAACACGGGTGGGTTTTAGTCAGTAAAAGTCTAACACTCCCTCTCGCTCCGCCCAGAGCGGGAGGAGTCATTTGATGAGTTCCCACCCAAAAAAAAAAAAAAAAAAAGAGTGAAAAGTTGTAGTGTCCCGAATTTATTTAATATTTGGTATGTTTGGTTTTAATTTTATATTTTATTTACTTGATGTTTTATGTTTGATAGATATACATATTTGGAATGAATAAACAAAGTTTACCTATATTATATTGTAGTAACATAACTTGTTGATTTTGTGTAAATAATTACTAGTCATATTAAATTATATTTTTATACAGGGTGGCGAAAACTGTTACCATGGATTCAGTATGTGATTCTGAATCCCCCTGTGTTAAAATTAATCGTCGGATATTTAAAAAAAAACTGGTATTCCATACATATTGACCGCGTAGGTATTGCACTTTTCTATGAAACAGCAGATGTTTTTAATAATAACCGACGATAAATAAAATAAAAAATTCAACGGAAGTGGGTTCAGAATCATGTACCTACTGAATCCATATACATATTTATTAAACTAAGCAAAGTAAAATGACCCTGCCGCCCTGTATGATACGTAAACAACATACACTACAAAAATCTTACATAAATAGGTACATACTTTTTTCATTTCAAACAAATATTTACATTTCTTAAAAATTAGACAACGTACTGACTGCCTGGTGCACGCGATACTCCGCTATAGGTAAGTATATGTAGCGTTGCCAAACGGGAGTAACCCTATTGTACATACTAAACAGATATTAGACTAAGCTTTATTATATATATATACGCATACGATATTAATTTCATCTTGATACCTCCCCGCGTTCCTGAAAAAAAGGGTCTTAAAGTTAAAGTCAAAGTCAAATCATTTGTTTCAAATAGGCACTTCTGAAAGTCAAAATTTACAAAAAAAAAAAATGATTCTAGTCTCTCTCTCTCTGTCTTGACAGACAGACAGGCGGACAACGAAGTGATCCTATAAGGATTCCATTTTTTTTCCTTTTGAGGCACGGAACCCTAAAAATGATAACAGAAAAAAAAAAAAACTTGTCACGATAATCACGAGCACAGAACAGGAATTGCCGCATCTGCACTTCGTGTCTGTGATAAGAGGGCTTCCTCACATCATGATGCTGTGTGTGTGATGGGGTATCCAGAGCACAGCGCTGATTTACTTACATTTAGAGCAAGTGGAATGCAAGAATACTTCAAGCCTTAGTGTCTTCTTTTTCTATAGTATCCGTGTGAAGTATATTTTTAGAACAGCTCTTAGGCCTTATGTACACACGATTTGTTACCGTGAAAAACTACGGTTTATTCGACGTGTGCAGGCACGGTCGTCAGTGTTGTAGGGATCACTATGGAAGCTTGTTGACAGACACGTTTTTCCTACGGCGCGATTTATACACCGTACCGTAAAAAAATCGTGCCGAGTACAAAGGGACAGCGAAAGCATTCATCAGTCAGAAAAGTTGTACATTTAGGTTACTCTTGGTCATTCCAATGCACCAACCGATTTGCTGCGGAGTTTGTTGCACACTTTTTCCCATCTTTAATACTAGGAAGTGGTGAAAGGCGGGCGGTTTACGGGACTGCCTTATGTAATTATGACGTTTAAAAAATTTTGATTCTCAACGTAATTTGAATGAATGATCCGGATGATGGAGTAGATAACCTTCCGCCTATATGCCTCCAAAATGAAACAAATGAATGCATGAAAATTCTATCACCGATCAATAATGACGTCACTCAATCAATCAGCTGCCATTCCCTCACCCCATCAAAACTTTTTACATATTTTAAGAATAGGACTAACATCATTATTCTTAATTGTCAAAATCAAATCCGGGTAAAAAATTAAACGTCAATCACGGGGTGGGCTTTAATTAAAAGACAGTCATCTTTTTTTATGTCGGAGGAAAAGCTCTTGGAAATTCCTTGGTCAATTTAAGGGGAAATATTATGGTTTTCTGTACTCAGTTTTGTAAACAAAATGTCCTTACTTAAGTATCTGTCGGAAATACGTCACTGATTTGACTAATCGGGGTGCCAGCGCTGTCTTTCGGCGCTCGACAGAGTCTCCAACATAACGCTCGATCGGAGATAAGCAGAATTGGTGGGTGGCAGTCAAGCAGTGAACATGCTTAGAAACGCTATAGCGTTGTGTATAGTTGTGTCATGTACCTATGTACAGTGTGTGAATTTCTAGTGTAATTAATTTGATCTTAAATTATAATTTGATCCGAACTGCAAACGGGGTTTTTTATTGCGCAATAATCAACTCTACCCATAGTACGAGTATGTCCACAGTAGCTTAAATATGGCTGATAATAACGACAGACCACGGACGTTGTCCGTCAGATAGATGTTTTAAAGTATAGCACATAACATAATTATGATAACATTGAGCTTAAAAAAAAGAAACCCAGTCTGCCATATTAACTATTAAAGGTAAATTTTATAAAAACCTAGGCAATGTAACATCACGCTACGATCCTTAGGAGCCGAGCAGCAAGAAATAAAGTCAGATATAACGCTAACCGAAAACGAACAAAAAGCGCGGGCGGGCGATGGGATGCGACGCGGTGGGTCGGGGTCCGAAATTTCACGAGCACAAAGTCACGGGCAGAACCTAGTAACCAATAAAGTGATTTGTAAAAGTATTCAAGTGTATAATTCTTTCACTATAACAGCGATTTTTTAAAAAGGCAAACTTGCCACCAACTTTTTTTCACAATCGGAAGGATTTTAAAAGAAATTCCAAATCCATTGCTGCATTATGTTTGAAAAATTAATGTGTTGACAACGTAAATTACGCAATGAATGTTGTCTAATTGTCAAAATGAAAGCCATTACAATATTGTTGTTGTGTTAAACAATTACTCCGCAGGTCGTCATTTCATTGGGCGGGGCACTGCTCGTGTCCTTGTGGAGGTGATCGGTGGCAGTGATCTCTCACGTCCAGGTCATGGGTACAGAGTGAGAGGGAGTGGGAACTCGTCACCTCCTTCTGCGAAGCAGTAATGGTCGCAAAGGAGGAGATGGAACGCGTCAGGCAGAGGCAAATTTCGCGCCTTCAGGCCCCTAGCCGCCGCATGAGACGCCCTGGGCGTCGGGAATCGCAGGCCCCCGTAGGCGCGGGCTTGCGGACGGTGAGCAATGGGTAGCTCGCCGTCCGACAAGGACCAGGGCCGGATTGACGGCGCGTTGTGTTCCACGCGCGTCTCAAAGAGATGTCAGCACAACTGAAGGGGTCTGCTAGGACCGATGCCTACCGGGGTTGCGGGAAAGTCTGAAAGGGATACCCCTGCCAACGTACAGGCAACACGGGTGGGTTTTAGTCAGTAAGAGTCTGACACGCCCTCCCGCTCCGCCCAGAGCGGGAAAAGTTATTTGATACTTTCTAACCCAAAAAAAGAATTCATTTCAATCCGATATCATATACCAGGTTTTCGTTGAAACCTATTCGACGAAAGCCAATTTATAACAAATTCTTGAAAACGAGAAAACTATTTTCATCATAACACATAAAATTGATCAAACAGTGCTCTGTAACATTTCACACTTTTCTTCAAATTAAATTCACTTTTATATTTTTATACAGTGCAGCAGTGGGCCTAACACGAATGCGCGGAGTTAACATAACGTTAATTCGAAATATGTTTAAATTAAAAATACTCGTTTTGCTCATGATAATATTATAATTATTTATTTAATAATTATTTTCAACTGTAGTAATATTGCTTGTTTAAATGAGCACCCCACTACTTCTTAGTTTAATTTGTGATTTTCTGTGCGAGTCTCAATAAATACTTTTTCTTTTTTTCTTTCTTTCTTTCTTTCTATCAAGAATAGCAAGAGAATGACTCTTACCCTTATGTCAATTTATTTGGGGTCAGCGCAACATTTCTTTTTCTTCCATACTAGATCGACGTTTTTCTTCGTTGATTAATAGTTGTAATTTTTATTAAAAATCGTTATAATTTACGTAACATTTACGTCGTGCATTCGTGCTGGTCTCTAAAGCCGAATGAAAAAGTTAAAAGGTCCATGATGAGACCATCTAATTAAGAGGAATTTGTTACGCTGACAGACTTTTAACCCTTCAGTGGTCCGGCGAGGAGAATTAATTCATTCGGTCTGTATGACCGGTGAGGGTTGACAAGGCCGTGAAAGGTACAAAAGGCGCACTTGACGGGTGATAAGGATGTCGTACGTATGTATGGTTTTGGGCAGTTGATCTGTAATGTTGGGATGTTATTACGTGTGTTGTTGTATTTTCGTGGTATATGGAAGATTCTATTTAGGGCTGATTTCACCAATGAAACTGAACGCGATCAGCATTTCTAAAACGCGTTCAAGAACTGTCAGCGTCGAAATTGTTATGGAATATTGTACACTGACAGTTCTTGAACGCGTTCAATGTCATTGTTGAAATCCGCAGAAGATACAGTTGATCTTAGTTTGGAGTCTAGTGGCCTTTGTAAAGGTGTTAATTTTTCTTAGTCTGATAGGTAGAAAGGAAAAAAAAAATCGTTACGGGACCCTATTCTGTAACATAATTTCAATGGTAACCTTATTCAAGTTAATATTTCAAAACCATCGATCACCCCGTATGTTTTAACCGAAAAAAATCCGAGTTCACAATAACCAACTCAACGTAAAGGGTGTTTTTGAACTCCTTTGCCCATCTATTGGGGTCGGCTTCCAGTAACCAGATGCAGCTAAATACCAGCAGTTTACATGGACGACTGCATATCAGACCTCCACAACCCATTTACCGGGGTTTTTGAACTACCACAATGAAAGTGACTGTTATTGCCGAAAGAGATGTGCATGTGCTAGACTTATAAAAATCTATAATAATATATTTTCTTAGATAGTGATGATTAGGTATTTTCACCTGGCAATTACAGCTCAATGAGGCTGATATAATAGGTCTTAGATTTTTTCTTATTTATATTGAGAAACGAAAACGAATGAAACGTATGCATTGTATAACATATTAGTTTATTTGTAATAAAATTGTGTTTATTTCGAATATAATGGACGCTGAATCAAGCCATTTATTGCTTTTCTTTACGACTTTTTCCGTGAAAACTCAAAGAATTTAAAGAAATTTTCGAACTCCAGTAAACAAGTAAAACATTCAACTTATCTTTTAGTCATTTGAGCTTTCATTAGAATTGAATGAAACAATGTGAATTTGAGCGTCAAAGTTACATCACCGACGGGTTTTTCTTGTAAACTGAGTTCGTAAAATATTTATAGTAAATTACACGAACAGAAAAATTAAAATATCTAACTCCAAAATACAAGAAAGAGAATGGCAATATCGTTATTCATAATCAAATAACTAAAATTTCTTGCTTCGACTAAAAATTACAGCATCAAAAATCATGAATTTGAGTATAAAAAATTAATACGGCTCTTAAATATGAGAGGAACTTCTGTGCCAGTTTATCTTTTATGTGACACGCCTCTGCAATGTCAAAGTAGGCTGCAAATTGCCAGTTTTTTTTTCACATTTAACTGTGTTGGAAGCTTTTTAATGTGTTTTTAATGCAATTTTCTCATTAGTTTAGGCCGCTGGGATGTACGTTACGTTGTGTGTGCTGTAAATATTTTAACGGCGTCATAATCTGTGGTAATTTATTATAAGCAAATGATAGGAACGGGTGATGGTTAGAAAACTCAGCTAACACGCTTAAGACTTACCTGAGGGGCTAGAAACTCAGCCTATCGGAGTCCACTGCTGGCATCTCGCATCTCGCATCAAAATTTTTGACACAGCCGCCTTTTAAGGTCGTCGGTATATTTAGCTGGGGGGCGTCCCACACTAAGGAGGCCTAGGTACTGGGGACCTAGTCAAATGGCAATCGCTTTTAAAGCGTTTCGAATTTCTAAAATTACTTTCCACAGGATTGACATAGGTAAGCTGTTCGATAGCTTATGTCAATCCAATACATTTTTGACTTTTCCTTCATCATTTTTATACCTATATGGAATGTCACTTTGTCTAGGGCCTCTGGTGGAGTGGTAGACTCCCATAACACCAACGGCTTTGCCGATGCTTTGCCTGTCTTAATACCCGATGTCACTAGCACTTAGCGATACCTTAATGCAGTGGTCAAACAAAAAAAAAATACAAACTATATTTCAAACATTTATTTCCGAAGTATTTACAGCGAGCAAGCTCCTGGAGGAGCTCGTGGCTGAGTAATAACAGCAGCAAGAGTCGATCGATCAGGTTAAGCTACACTTGCCGAGGTTGGTCTGTGGATGGGTGACCATCTTTACTTATCGAGATTCCTCCGTGCTTCGAAAAGTCCGGCCTGTCATTCTTGGATCGTCAGTCGTTACGGGTAGCCAGAAGCCCGAAAGTCTGACAGCCAATCTTACCAAGGGGTATCGTACGAGTATTACCCAGTTACTGGGTTGTGGAGGTCAGATAGGCAGTCGCTCCATGCACAATACTGGTATTCAGCTGCATACGGTTAGACTGGAAGCCGACCCCAACATAGTTGGGAAAAGGCTAGGCAGATTTATTGATTTCCGAAGAATTTTCACCAATAATTAACAGGATATCGAAAGTTAAACATTTATTGTACCTTTCAACGTTTTCCAAGGTTAACTTGTTTAGATGCCTTCATCATATTATTATCAGCCGTTATGATGATGATGAAGGCATCTTACTTCTTAGCAAGGAATTTTAGGAAGCGTTATGGAGTGAAAGGGGATGGGAGTTTTAAGGGCTATGAAAAGTGTATTGACACAGTTTTAAGGACTAGGAAAAGTGTATTGACACAGTTTGGACACACATAAAGGATTGGCTCTTATAAGAAATCTTAGTCGTTAAAGTATTGATATTTGGCTCTACTGACTAATGAGTTTGCCGACCACTGCCTTAATGAATACCTAAATAAAAAGGCACTGTTGGATTTTCAACGCTCTGAGCCGAGCGTTGAAAATCCAACAGTGCCTTTTTATTTGCTAAGAGTTGAAAATCAGTACAATAATATATAGACGTTCATTTAGGTGTTTCTTTAGAGTTAGTGAAAACGGGCATTAGACTTCCAATTTTATTATTATTAACAATGCATTTTGCACCAAATGTTACGGGTCCCTATTAAATCAAATCATTTATTTGAACGAACATAGAACGCACTATGCACACGCGATCTATGCGTTCATACCATGAAAGTAAACAGGGTTATTGGTTAATATGTCGGCAATCCATTATGGGGATGTAGGAGAGGTCATTTAAACGAAATGATCTCTTTGACTCCTATGCAAATGTCAAAAAGTCATTTCATATTTTATATTTTTATTTCATTCATTTTAAAATATTCATGTCAAATTACTCGAAAATTGTTAACACTGGCTTAGGGGTCATCAAGGGTCATTTGCTGGATTGCTGACGTATATCCAATAACCCTGTAAATTATTAGCTAAACTCAGATTACTAATTTTCTAGACCAAAATGATAGATGCGATCGACCTTTTTTAATAATAACACGATAATTAATCTTTAATATTACAGAGACAACAGGACAAGAGTAAAGGACAACGCTCATTATAGCAACACTGCTCCAACACGGCAAATAACTTGTCATTCAAGTTAGGATTTTAAATCAAATGTATTAAAGTCTATTTTACGATGGCTATACGGAATAGTAGACGGCTCCCCGACGGAGAAAATCCTGCAGGCGGTATGCATGCCGGCGCATCGCCGTCCGCGCGATGACGCCTCGCCGCCGGCCGCGCGGTGATGCCTCGTCGCCCGCACGGTGACACCTTGCCGTCCATGAACAACAAGAGCTCGCTGCCGGCACGCCGCTTGTGATGTACAGGCGTGCCGGCAGCGAGCGGTCGCCTTGCTGACGGCGCGTTGGTGGCTAGTGGCACCTTGCTAACGGCGTGTTGGCGACTAGCGGTCGCCTTGCTTACGGCACGTTGGCGACTAGATTTTTCGAAGCGGTTCCGGGGCGTTTTTGTTGAGCCGTGCTGCTATAATGAGCGATGTCCTTTAGTCTCATATAATAGGGGACGAGCCTATTACCATCAACCGGGTACAAATCTATAATCCGGGCTGTTACTGAGAGATTCCTGATGAGGAAACCCAATACTACTTTTCCCGACCAGAGAATCAAACCCAGGACCTCATGCTCAGCAGTAGCGCTTGCGCCCACAGACCAACGAGGTAGTTTATGGCTACTGGCAAATAGAATATTTGTATTCTATTCTATTTACAGTCGAAAAAGTACCTGCAACGAATCAAAATACTAGCTGGTTCCCTGCTGCCACAATTCAAATGAAAAACTAATTTAAATAGTCTTCAACATTGCCATGCAGACAGTGTACAAACGGCAAAATAGATTAGTGTGCAGGCACCCAAAAGCAAAATATAGGTACTGTTAAAATAAAATAGAATATATACAGTTGAATCTGGATAAGCGAGAGTTCAAGGGACCACTATCTTCATTTCGCTTATAGAGGTTTCTCACTAACTCTGTGTTTTCTAGCTTATAGAGGTACATGAGCGTATTTTTTTACTTATAATAATAATAATAATAATAAACATTTATTTCAGACCAGGTCCATATTCTTGTTAGTAACAATATACTTAAAAACTAATGTTAGTACTCATCACAACACAAATTAAAATGAGACATGAAGCCGCATCCATCTCTGCAGCATGGGGGACTCCCCCCGATCTGCAAATACACACAGTATAGAGTTGGAACTACCACGAACGCGAGTGAGTAGGGAGGCACATCTTTTCCTTATGACGGCGGCAAATCCATCAACCCGCGCCTCAGCAAACATCCCTGACGCACTACAACGCCATGGCAGCCCCAACAGTACCCTGAGTGCATTGTTGTATTGGACACGCAGATCGCTGTATGCCCGCTGCGAATACCTGACCCACAGGCTGCAGGTGTAAAAAGATTGGCAATATGCTTTAAAAAGCGTGATCTTAACCGCATTCGTACACCGTGCAAACCTGCGGGCCAGCATGTTACAACGGACAGCCAGCGACCTGCGTTCCCTTTCTATGTCTACATTATCACTTAAATCATCGGTGACCCAGTGACCCAAATATTTAAATTTAGACACCCTGCACAGTGGAGTGCCATAAAGTGACACATCCGGAAATGCTGGGTAAGAAAAACCACTTGCTTTGAAGAGCATTAGTTCACTCTTCCCAACATTATACTTAAGCCCATGAGTCACCGCATATGATTCACAAATAGACACTAGCCGCCTCATGGCACTAATTGATGGACTCAACAACACCATGTCGTCTGCGTAACTAAGGTTATTGGTACACACTCCGTCAATATGACATCCGACCATGGTGCTGCTGAGCTCAACAATCAACCGGTTCAAGTACAGGTTGAACAAGCGAGGTGAGCTTAATCCCCCCTGCCTCACTCCGCATTTCAACCGGTACACACTCGAAAGAGAACCGTTCCATCTCACACAATAGCTCGTTTAATCGTCTCGTTTAGTCGTCTCGTTATATCTTATAGAGGTTGAGGCTGGTTTAGAAAGTTTGAGAGGAACAAAAGCAATGATAGTTCCACGAAATTTAAGAATGAGTCGTAAATAGCAGATGTTAAATTACGCTCGACTGTCGCTGATAGAGGTAAGTAGCAGTCTCTGTTATAGAGGTCCATGAGTGAAAAACGGCTTTCGCTTATAGATGTTTCTGTTTCTCACTTATAGAGGTTTTAGAGGGTAAGAATGAAGGTGGAACCTGGCAATTACTCTCATTTTAAGGTTTTCTCGGTTACCCAGTTCTTCTTACTGAAGTTTGATTGTATAGGTAAAATGATTTCTTCTTTCTGATAGTTATTGTTAACTATCTTCCGCCAGCGGCTTCGGCCTCGTGATATCTTTATAAAAGATAGGCTATGTTACTCAGTGATATAATAGTATTCTTCTGGTGAAATATTTTTAAATCGGTCCAGTAGTTTTTGAGTTTATTCATTACTAACACAAAAAAACAAATCTTTTCTCTTTATTATAATTATTATAATTTTTTTTTTTTTTTTTTTTGTCATGACGCACTTAGTAGGTATATCGTTGGCGTGGGTGGAGTACTAAATAACAAAAAACAAAACTTGGTTTAGAGAAAATTGCGATTTATATGCGGCATGATTTGGGTGTTACGAAAATGGTGAAAAGTCAATTAGACCAAAATCGCAGTTATTTAGTTTCACGTATACTCAGGTGATTTTGATTACAGTTATCCAACTGTAATCAAAATCACCTGAGTCTGAGCCTTTACACTGTATCACCGTTTTACCATAATCACCAACATTACTAATTAGATTAAACTTCTAGCCATATTTTTTGTGAAACAGTAAGGTATTTTTCTCAGGAAAACTATAGTATCATTTAAGGCCTCCGCAGACAGGCTCGACGCGAAGGCGCGACGTGACACCGGTAGAATAATTTCCGTGAAGTATTCATAGAAATTGTTTCACCAGAGTCGAGTCGCGCCATCGTGTCGTGCCTGTTTAAATAAACCTTTTTTACAGTCCGTTCAACCGATTTTGACTTCTATTGCGTTGGTGGTATGACAAATGGTAGTTGCAGTAAACAGTTGGTATTGTAACCACTTTTTTGCTTTTAATGCCAACCTTTTGCCTAAGGTATAGAAGCCAAAATCGGTTGAACAGACTGTAAAAAAGGTTTATTTAAATGTCTAATTATTTCAAATAGAGTATAAATACATACAACAAAACAAAGCCAACTTTATTACAGGCAACACACATCCATAATTAAATGTATGCCCCATATAATTATAAAAAAAAAAACATAACACAACATTACAACTTTCAATAACTCAACCAGCATAGTCATTCATTTCACCGCCCGTACATCCCTATCTAGAAATTTCTATTCAATATGGTCGGAATGAACGTGAAATAAAATTAGGTGAATTGATTGAACCGTACCACTTTACGATACAGGAAAAGGGATAACATTAGCCTTCTTTTTGCTTTTGATAAAAGATACATTTATTTTCATTTGGCGTTGACGTTTGTGTTCAAAAGAAATGTTCTTTTATTGTTCGGGAATAAGGTTTTGATTTTGTGTTGAGGTTATGTCAAAAGGTTTTAGGCTTGAAAGGAGGTTTTATTTTAATATCGCAAAATCGTCGCTTATGTTGTTCTATCTATCTTTCTTATGTAGATAGACTAGGATCTCATGGCATCATTGTGAGGGGAGAGTGCGATTCAAAAAAAAAAAAAAATGGCAATTGCGGCGATCAGTCCCCTCTTTTCGGAGTGGCTAGAGAGGCGCCACGGCGTCCTCACCTTCCGCCTGACGCAGGTCCTCACCGGACACGGTTGTTTCGGGAGGTTCCTGTTCCGTATAAGGCGGGAGGAAACGCCCGGGTGTCACCTTTGTGTGGATCGCCCAGAGAACACGGTGGAGCATACGGTGGAGGTCTGCCCTGCTTGGGCGGGGCACCGCCGCGTCCTTGTGAAGGCGATCGGTGGCAGGGATCTCTCGCGTCCAGCTCTGGTTCAGGCCATACGTACGGAGCGAGAGGGAGTGGGAAGCCGTCACCTCCTTCTGCGAAGCAGTAATGCTTGCGTAGGAGGATGCAGAGCGCTTGAGGGAGAGGCAAATTTCGCGCGTGGCGTGCCTTGGGTTTGAACTCGAGACCTATGACTTGGCAGTCGGACGGTCACACCACTAGGCACACAAATTATAATAAAGTACTGGCTACCCTTTCAAAAAATACAGACAAGAAGTAGATAATTGAGTATATCAGCTTTTGAATACAATAAAACAAACTACCACAATAACTTCGAGACATTTTCGTTTTTCAAGAAATCAAAACCTGAATCGCAAACTCTTTGAACAGGACAGCTTGTTTAAGTTAAAGATTAGCTAACTAAGCGGTTGTGACGAGCTGCTAACTTACCTGCACTCGTTAACTTAAAGTTTGCCTCACAACAAGTTAGCTGCCGTAATTCTGTGGTAGTAGCTTTAAGTTATACCGGTTGCCAGATATTTTGGCCTGTAGAATTGGATGATTTTCTTAGCTCATAAATCGAAAGCTTGAAATGTGTTTCTAAGTTTAACCCTGGTGATTTAAAACGGCCTAAACAAGCGCGACTAAGAGGCTCGTGACTAAGAAATAACAGTCGAGTCGATCTTCAAGGTTAAGCAGCGCCTGTGAAGGTCGGTCTGTGGATGGGCGACCAACCATGGCCATTAAATACTGAACCGTCTCTGTGAGTTGTAGTTGGTACGACTGTCACTTACAGATCGTTGACAGTTATTACGGGTAGTCAGTAGCTCGTAAGTCTGACAACCAGTCTTACCGAAGAGTATCGTGTTGGTTGGTTGGGTTGTTGGTTGGTTGGTTGCTGGTTTAACTGGGTTGTGGAGGTCAGATAGGCAGTCATTCCATGTTAAATGCTGGTACTCAGCTGCCGTGCCATGAAATTGTGCCTGTATAAAGTATTTAGGGTGCCAGCTCCATCAGCGTCAGTCTTGTTCATGGATTTAGTTCATTGCATAAGGTTTCACCAACATTGGTCGTCGATTGAACCAATCAGCTACAAGTTCTTGACAGGAAAGCATTTATATAAGAGTTAGATGATATAGAGGGCCTAGATAAAGTGCCAATCGCTTTCAAAGCGTTTGGTATTTCACATACAACTTTCGTTGGGATTAACATAAGCACTTCGGTGGCTTATTTCAGTCACATTTTTGACTTTTACATCATTGTTATCGCTGTTAGCATGTCACTTTGTAGTCTAGGCCCTCTGGATTGTAACTGTGAGTCTCCCAGAAAATAATTAACTTTCATCTTTCCTAACATCTGTCATAAAAATATGTGTCTTGTATGGTTCTACAAAGTCAACACGATTCAATTCCACCAAGATTTGGCAAGAAACAAGGCAAAAATTTCTTCATTTCATTTAGGCATTTTAGTTAGTACTACAACAATATTAATGTTGTTTTAAATAATATAAATCAGCCTTTTAACCGTTCATCTCATTGTACTAAAAACCCCACTCCTCTCTTTGTAATTAAGTAACAAAAGCTAAGTAATTATGCAAGGAACGAAACAATCTACTAGGCAAATGTAGGGAGTTAGAGCGGATGGAAGTGGCTACGATTAGCTACGATAGTGCCTAAACGACGGGCGTAGAAGAGCTGTCAAGTGAGTCTTTATCACCAAAGAAGAGTTTGATCGTTATCATTGGCTGAAACAAAGTTACTTCATTTTGTGCAAAAAAAGGTGACCGAGGAAGAAAGGAAACATTTTTATCCTACTTTCTACTACACAGGGTGACAGGGACATTAACATGAAAACGTTACCATTGATTCAGTATGTGATTCTGAAATGATGCGTTGAAATTTTTCGTCGGTTATTTAAAAAAAAATCTGCTGTTCCATACATTTTTACCGCGTACGTATTGGACTTTTCTATGAAACAGCAGATTTTTTTGTAGATGTTTTTTTTTTTTTGTACAGAATCATGAACCCTGTATATGTATCCTATTATTATTATAAATGTGAAAGTTTGTATATTTGGATGTTTGTTACTGAATCACGCAATAATGACTGAACGGATTTGGATGAAATTTGGCACATTTATAGCCTGAATTAACATATACGATACTTTTTATCCCGGTAGTACGTTTCCGTGGGATAATTTCCGACATCCCAGCGGACGAAACCGCGGGCGAAAGCTAGTTGATATATTCAAGATGTGTGTGTATGTTGGTCTCTTATTGACCACAACCACAGTACTCGACTTTCAATTAAGGAGTAAAGCAGCCTGTGGTAGTTGAAAACCAAGTTATTTACCATGCATTTATCCAAAAAACCATACTGTGCTGTGTGATCCGAGACATCTGTTAAGTTAAGTCTTTGTTTAAAAGCAAATAAAGACTTAACTTGACAGATGTCTCGGATCTTCGTTCTTATCAATGCACCGGTGACTTCATTCACACACTAGAATGTCTGTCAAGACACAAAAAATCCAAAAAACAAGATTAAGACCTATCACATCCAGCACTTTAGCTCCCTCGACCGCTATTTTGCTAGTGACATCGGCGGGCGTGGGTTAATTCCATTAAAAGATTAACAAACCGCAGGAGCGCTGAGATCGCCCGCTCAGGCCATGCAAATGAGGAGGGCAGAGGGGGGAGGGAGACGCATTACAGTGTGTTACCACCACACGATCAACCGTCGCATCTTGTTTGGTGAAACAGAGCCTTAAAAGCCTCCACATGTGGGTGGAACAGGTCTCAATTATTATATTAGGCCTGACTAGTCTGGTCTTGTTAGTTAGGAAAATGCGGAAAAAAGGGTAGGGTTTGTGTAAATAAATGTGCTAAAGGGGTAACTGTTTTCTTACTGATACTAAGTGAAAGTGGAAATTACGAATATCCATACTAGGGGTTTCTTTTTGAATGAGCTCTTCATCGACTGCTGTTTTGGCTTTGACATGATAGTAAGCGATACTGGCAATAATGGTAATGGCTTGCCTCAAAGCTGTATGTTAATCGCGCTTCTAATTGATTTCCTCAAACGGTTTAAAGAAATCGAAGGCTTTAAGAAGCAACAGATTATGCTAAAATTGACAAATACTTAACCGTTTGTGACAACACAAAAAAAAATCTTAAGGAAAACTGGAATTATCAGACTTTTAAGTTCAGATTTTTTGCTCACCTTGTTTTTGATGCCACCATGCACCATGCCTGTTTCTTGACTGTCAAAAAAACACCTTTGACAAACTCAAACTCAAAGCATTTATTTCAAAACCCACTTACAGGCACTTTTGAATTGCCAAAGAGTCGGTCGGTTATAGTCAGAAAGTTGAAGCTAGTTGCCCATTCCAAAACGTAGATCTCTATGGAGAAGAACGGAGAAGAAACTCCAAAGCCACTCTTTTAAATATAGATATTACAAAATCCTGGGTACATTATTCTTGTTCTTGACGCTGCAGCACATCTGTTATTCAAATAGCTACTAATTCCTCCTTCTATCCGCAAATATTATTTGTTACAGCCTGTAGGGAAATCCCATCCTGAGTGGTCATGTAAACTCTCCCTCTTCGTTAAAGCTGTTGTGTTTTATTGATTAAATTCAGCGCGCGATACCTCATTGCAACATTTGAGTCTGATACCCAAAACCGCAATACTCTCAGCGCTTTGTCCAGCGCCATGTGAGTGTGTACATTAAAGCGCTTAAAACGATGTTCGATAATGTTCGCGGCTTATAGGACCTGTGAAGGGAAAATAATGGTTAATGACAGAACTTGGTATGAGGCAATAGGCTCGCCCCCGATTACATGGGACTTAAACATAACTGGCGAAATGTGGGTGTGCTATAGGTACACCTCTGCCTAACCTTTCGGAGATTACAGGCGTGAAGTTATGTATGTTGGTATGAGCAGTGAAAATTCTTAAGATTAAAGGTTGATACAAACCTTTACCATACCCAATACCCAAGCCCGTGTCGAGCGCCATACGTCTTTCGTTATGTATATAATAAGGATTTTGACTGAGGAAAAAATTAAAGTAAAAAGGAGATGGCTCAAAATCCATACACGAAAAACCCAGAATCGACAGCAATGAAATGTTTACCAACGGGTTAATTATAATAGACATTTGTTGATACCAAAGGGAAATCCCGGGAATCCGTGGGGTATAGGAGCTATATCATATCATAAAAAATTAAACTATTTTGAATTGATGTTGTAATTGTGTGTAATTGTTGATTATTCTGTTGTTTCGTTTTCCTGCAACGGATTTGGTGTAATAAGTAACAAAAAAAAAAAATATATTATATATTTTCTATGTCTAAGCACACTGCATCTAAAAATCCTGCAGATTGATTCAAGTCGTCTTCATGTCGGGCCCAGGCAAGATAATATATTATGGAAATAATGTGGGCACAACTGCCTAATGTGCGGCGGCCATGTATGCAACTACAGCAATAATCTGTGATTGCTTGGCGATTGTATAGTACGTAGCAATAATAAGTTCTTATTTTAACGTGTCTCGATTTAATTCGGCACCGTACTAACGTATTATTATTTCCTTCTTCGTCATTAAGGTTTAGTCTCTCGGGATGCCTATAGATTTCAATACAATACACACCGGTTGCTCTGACATGTTCGTAGCAGTAGGATTTTGCCAGCTTCATGTGGTACGTTCCAATAGCGAAAATAAGCAGCTCATCGTAAGTCATTCTTGGGAAATCTGCTACGTCTTGTAACGTTGCCTCCATCCTCTGAAATGAAATGTTCCTTTGTGCGTTTAGACGGTGTTGATCAACGTAATCTGCTAGTACGTTTGGCCTATTCATATTTCTTTCTATCATTTCTAAAAAGCTTTCAGTCAGGCGACTGTCGGTGTAACTCTCTTGGATTGCGTTGATTAGCGCTGTAGCTATTCGAAAATCTACTATTGCATTCGGCAAAGTATTATTAAAATATCTATGTCGGAATATCTTAAAGTCCCTCTTCATTTTTCCGTTGGTGGTTTCTACCACCCATCTGACCAATGTTACTAATCTTGATTTATTTGCAGCTTCAGTGGACAGTTGTGTTTCGTGTCTGCCCAGCGACTGTGGTGTACAGACCGTAAATCCACATTCTTCGGCATATGGCAATGCATCCCGAAATCCTCTCTATCTCTCTATCTAAAATCATCACGTCATCACTTTCAAGAAACCATCGCATTGGAGCCTCTTCCATGTCACCAGTGTGAAAAAAAACTTAACCCCATAGTTTCACGAGGATTTTTTTTTTTTTTTTTTATGAACACATCAAAAACTTCTTATGTGCGGTCTGAATGGGCTTACCATTCAGACCGCACATAAGAAGTTTTTGTCGACTCTGGGTTTTTTTTGGCCATCTCCTTTAGTCCGTCAGTCAGATAATAAAAAAATATTAGACATGTATTTTTTGCTTGATCATATTAATAAAAAAATATTTAGATATAACGCATTAAAGTTGGGGAGTGGAGTAATGTATTGCCGTAAGCTGTTGATTACGTAAAAAAAAGAAAAAATACGTGTGCAATATTTTTTTAATAAACTATCTGAGGACTAGGATAATGGTAAAAATAATAATAAGAAAAACGCATTTGTTACTTACAAGAAAAATAAATTGGCTGACGAAAATACACAAAAAATTGGTTACCCAATGCCATTTATTATTTTAGGTCAAAATAAAATCATAAAAGTGTTTTTTTTGCTTGGATATCTTTGGTTAGGCGTACTGAACACTGTGTTAAAATATGTCCATCTATTTTAATGAGACCTTGTATATGTATTTTACGTAATAGTTTGCCGGTAACACTTGCTTTACTATCATACGCCCTCATTCTAATAAACTAT
Source organism: Agrochola macilenta (assembly GCA_916701695.1). NCBI lineage: Eukaryota > Metazoa > Arthropoda > Insecta > Lepidoptera > Noctuidae > Agrochola > Agrochola macilenta. Next base: position 8,205,020 of record OU753578.1, read on the forward strand.
AATGTCTCGCTGACGGTGGCGCGTGTGTTGGATCATTTAGCTCCCTTCAAAATGGTTGAGCTGAATGGTGCTAATCCATGCGTCATGTTCGTGAACGTGCGCCGTCAATAGGGACTGGTCATCTCTTAGCTACCACGGCTTATTTTAATTTAATTTAGTTTTTGAATTTTTATTTTTGTTACGGACGCTTTTAACGTTTTGCATCGTTCTCACATGTATAACTTCAACATGAATGATGTAACCAATTTTTTGTAACCATATTATGATTTAAAAGAGTGTCCGTGGAGTTTCTTGCCCGTTCTTCTATGGAGAAGGTACCTATGGAGGTACCTACTACGCTTTGGAATGGGCATCTAGCTTCATCTTTCTGACTGACGGACCCCTTGACAATTCAAAAGTGCCTGTAATTGGTTTATTTGGAATGAATGCTTTGAGTTTGAGTTTGAGTTTGATAACAGTTTTGGATATATACTTGGAAAGCAATTCATAGTTTTTATAACATACTGGGCCTTCACATGGTAATTATATACTCGTATTATTATGAGTTCAACGAACTCAAATGTACCTATTTACAAGATAATCCGCAATATCAATTTTCTTTGTAACGAATTAAGATACGTATCACTATAAAAACAAAAGGTATGTTCAAAAAAAATCCAGTGAGTAACCTAAAAGAAAAACACACATTGTATTTTATATACCCATTTATAAAGCGAAGATTTTTCCCCAAAAAAATATTTCGGTGTATTTTCTTTATTTCGCAAAATATTATATTAACTCAAGGAATTTCCATAGAAATGATATCTTTCGGCCACAATATATTATCGTAATATTCGGTTCGTGGGGATAATAAAAAAATGGTCACGTAATTATGTACAATGGCTGTTCAGTATTCGGGTTCAGTATAAAAATATAATTTTCTTAATATCTGTTGATATTTTTTCTCAATTATAATGTAACCTTTAAGATTATGAATACAGTTTAAGGAATATTCTAAAAGTAACAAAATAAATGTGTGAAAAATGGTGTTAATTTAGAATTTTACTCTACTTGAATCTCAAATAATAATAATATTTTTAATAAAAAAAATACTAACCATTTAGGTCAAATTCATAAAACGTTTTAATACATGGAAAAAGTTTTGTACAAGTCAATTAGCGATAGTCATTTATCAAGTTAAGTTAAAAAAAAAGTTTCAGAAACGACACACATTACTATTTCTAATATATTTGTGTAATATATTTAATGTATTGTAATTAATTTATGTGAACTATGTTTACATTTATATGTATACATACGACAAGATGTATTAATTGTTTTAATTAATCGTGTTAATATCTGCCTATATTGAAGTACATGCTGTGCATTTTTTAAAGTAATGGGGCGCATGACTTAAGTTAGCAGAATAAAAATTGTTAAGAATATTAAAAAAACTGTTATGTAAAAAAACAGTAAGTAGTTATATCCTACCTGACAACATTCACAAAATCCCACAGAACCCTAAAAAACCAACACAATATTAACACATCGTACCGAATGGATGTTCGAATCAATAGATAAGCGATCGCCAACCATTTGTCGTTGCTAATAATACCCCGCTCTTCTCCCAGACGTTGATAAATGATGTGCCGAAGGTTGGCGGCCCGTCAACAAGTTCGTCTTGTAATATTTTTTAACGGAGATCGTGAAGAGTTGATGCTTTAACGTTCATGGTTTTTTTGAATCCTCAATTCCCCAAGTTTTTGATCGATAGATTTGTTGAAAGTAATTGGGAAAACCAATTACTTGGTATATTATTTTATACATTATGGTTTGGAAAACTTGACTTTATTGTATTATCTATTATTATAATGGTTCATAAAGACTACCTCGTTGGTTATGTTGTTGGTAATGGTACTGCTGACTGGGCATGGGGTCCTAGGTCCGATTCACAGGTCGGGCTTTGCGACACTGGGTTTTGTATCAGGAATTTCTTAGCACCCCGGAGCCTGCACTCCAATTACTTAACACGCTTTCAATCACCATCTGACGGATTTTGAAGGAAATTGCTAATCCATTGCTACGTTTCAAACTTATGAAAATATTATGTATTTTATTATTTATACTATTCAAAAACTAAAATATAGCATCGTTAAATTCATCCGCATCGCTGTCGACTGGTAATATACCCAAGAGACTGGCCGCATTGCCACGTTGTATGGCAATGCTTAGCCTCGGCCCAAGGTAAAAACCAGCCCTTGGGTCACGGGTAGTTTTATTTAAGTTAGTAAGTATATAATTTTGCTATTTTTATTAATTAACTAGTTATAAGTTGTTTTATTATTCACATAACCATTCAAACGACGCAAATACACCAATCTGATTGGAACTTATGGCGGTATCTACAACGCCACATTCGAACTACGCATCAAAGACCTGTCGTCACACAAGTACTTCATCGCGCAAGCATGGTTTACTGCGCTATCAGCATATATATAACTTTCCGACATCAATCGCCGGGCACTAGCCCACAAGGCACAACACCCGTCTGGTCGGAGGATCCTCCCTTACAGGGTGTAAAGTTCACTCATCCTCTGTAGAAGAGGATGAGTGAACATTACACCCTGTTCCTCATACCTCTGTAATAGACTTAATATTATGTTTGAGCCGTTTGGGGTTGAAACACTAGGGCCATGGGGTCCGAGTACCCACTTAGTTTTTCGAGATATCGCCAAGCGGTAGATCGAATGTTCATTTGGGACCAGAGAGCTGGCCTATTTCTTGGCCAAAGAATCAGCATGGCCATGAAACGTGGCAATGCTGCCGCGTTTTGGGCACTTATCCTGTTGACAGCGATGTGGTTAAAATTTTTTGATGCCCCATGATTCTTTCCCCTCCCTTTTTAGGGTTCCGTACCTCAAAAGGAAAAAACGGAACCCTTATTTAATCAACTTCGTTGTCCGTCCGTCAAGACCCTTTTTCTCAGGAACGCGTGGAGGTATCAAGTTGAAATAAATCAAGCTCCCAAGTAAAAAAAAAATTGCGTATACAAACTTACATTTGCAGTTGCAGAATTGACTATGAGTTATATCGATGTATGGGAATACATGTTTTTTAACTACATTGTTAAGAGGGTTTATCTTAAAAGTTGGCAGCGTCGCAAATAACTGTCAAATATTTACCTGTTTTGATTCTTATAGCAATATTACTGAATGGAAACAAGAAATGTGGCTAACTTGCGAACTAGAATATTAATAATGAATTGCAATATTATAACATTGAATTTGATGTTGTACCCATTTTAGGTGTAAAAAACGCATTTGGAAAGTTTCCAAATAGTTCTTTTTACATCTAAAACTATACATTCAGCGTTACAATATTAATTATTGCATTTCTTAATCAATATTCTAGTTCACTAGTTAGCCACATTTTTTATTTCCACACAGTAATTTAAATTTAGTTATTTCTAAAACAGTGATTTTCACAATGTTAACACTAGAAATAAGGACAAACTACGAGCTTCCTTTCACCGGCTTCATAAGGTTCATAACTCATTTGTTGGGCTTGGTATAACCTTTTATAACAAGCTACCCTCTTCTTTGCTAGATTTGCCTTTTAATGCGTTTAAAACGAAAGTAAAATCCAATCTTTGTTCAAAGGCATACTATTCTATCAACGACTACTTAAATGATAAGAATAGTTGGTCGCTGTGATTAACTCAAGACAATGTTTATGTTCTTTCTCCAGCTTACGTACTGACAAGTTATATGAGTTTATATAATTGTTTATTTTATTTGACTTTTTAAGTCAAGTTATTTTAATTTAACTTCAATTTATTTTTGACAATATCTACTCATCACACTGTTTTTTTATGAGTTGTATTGCAATATGTGGTTAGCTAGTGACCTCGACAATTGATCATATTATTTACTGTTATTAGTAATTAACTCTTTGTTTATTTATTTTACATCGATGGTCCTAGTTTATCATTTATAACTTCCAGTTACAACTATATGTAAGCGGGCACGCCCTTTATGCCTGGAGGCTTTTTTATTTAGATATTAATTCTGTTTACGTTTAGTTTTTTTTATTTCGGCCTGAGTATCGATGATTGATTGGTTGAGTTCTCGATGATTTTGTTTGGTATATTGGCGTGTGCTAGCTAACATATGGCTAATAATTTGAATTATGTTTTGTGTTGCGTAATGTAAATTATTTTGAATACTATTATATAGAATCTTTTTTTTTGTTCTTCTAACTGAACAGACAGCTGTGCTGCTGGGGAGTTTGTTGCGCCACTTCTTCTTCCCAGCTAATGCACTAGGAAGTGGTGAAGGGTGGGCGTTTTGGGGGACTGTCTTATGTAATTTTGACGTTCGAAAAGTGCTGATTCTCAGCCTAGTTTGAATAAATGACTTTTGAGTAATATTGCCAAATTAATCAAGACAGTGAAATAATTGACATCTATTTGCGACGTTGCCCACCTTCAGAATAAACGCTCTTGGGATAAATTAAATTCCGCCGTTTTTTAAAATATACTTGTGCAAATTATTATTGCGTGCGTGTACGACCAGATGTATAAACGTAAACGAAGTAAAAAGAATATGTAAGGCATGTAGGTAGTAGATTGGGCACGCCACAATTATGGCGATAAGTCCCCTCTTTGAGGAGTGGATAGAGAGGCGTCACGGCGTCCTCACCTTCCGCCTGACGCAGGTCCTCACCGGACACGGTTGTTTCGGGAGGTTCCTGTTCAGGATAAAGCGGGAGGAAACGCCCAGGTGTCACCATTGTGTGGAGGTCTGCCCGGCTTGGGCGGAGCACCGCCGTATCCTCATGGAGGCGATCGGCGGCGGCGATCTCTCGCGTCCGGCCCTGGTTCAGGCCATGGTCCGGAGCGAGAGTGCATGGAAGGCCGTCACTTCCTTCTGCGAAGCAGTTATGCTCGCGAAGGAGGAGGCGGAGCGCGCTAGGTTGATGCAAGCTGCACGCCCTCGCGCCCCTAGTCGCCGCAGGAGACGCCCCGAGCGTCGGGAGTCACGAGCCGACTTCCGGCCACCGTAGGCGCGGGCTTGCAGACGGTGAGCAATGAGCAGCTCGCCGTCCGATAAGGACCAGGCCCGGGTCGACGGCGCGTTGTGTTCCACGCGCGCCTCAAAGAGATGTCAGCACCAACTGACGGGGTCCGTAAGGGCCAATAACTGCCGCACGGGTCGATCCATCAGGTTAAGCTACGCTTGCCGGAATTGGTCTGTGGATGGGTGACCATCTTTACATACCGAGACTCCTCCGTGCCTCGGAAAGCACGTTAAGCTGTTGGTCCCGACTGTCATTCGTGGATCTTTGACAGTCGTTACGGGTCGTCAGAAGCCCGAAAGTCTGACAACCAGTCTTACCAAGGGGTATCGTATTACCCAATTACTGGGTTGTGGAGGTCAGATAGGCAGTCGCTCCATGTAAAATACTGGTATTCAGCTGCATCCGGTTAGACTAGAAGCCGACCCCAATATAGTTGGGAAAAGGCTAGGGAGATTGATTGATTACTATCTATCTCAATAAATAACCTTATTTATCCCAAGTTGTTCACTATCTACTGAATCTCACACAAAATTCCAGCTAAGTTTTTTCAAGAAATCCTACAAAAACTATACAGAGCATAGAATTCTTTCGATCGATACTACAAAGTTAATCAAAAAACGTTCGCCTTTGTTTGCGAGAAATCTGAAACGAGAAGTCAAGATATGCCTACATTTGTAAAGAAAAGGTTTTTTTAAGGTTTCTTTCTGTTCAAGTATTTTTTATTCTATTTTATCGTTATATATCGAAGCTCAGAGATATTGGATGGATTTCGGAGAATTTATATAAAACTAACATTGATCGTAAATGAGCATCTTATCGAGTCGTAAAAGGCGGGACTTTTGGGAAAAATGCATATGCGGCACCAACAACGGTACGTTCGACATTGTACAAATGAAGCCAAAAAAGAAGGGTTGAGTGTTGATGTATGTATGTCCGTCCCTATGTTGTCTCGTAACTACTAAACCGATTTTGATGAATTTCTATTACACCTTTTTTTTTTTTTTTTTTGTACTGGGAAATTATCAAATAACTTCTCCCGCTCTGGGTGGAGCAGGACGGACGTGTCAGAATCTTACTGACTAAAACCCACCCGTGTTCCTTCATTGCCTCTACGTTGCCAGGGGCCACGGTATCCCTTTCGGATTTTCCCACGACCCCGGCAGGCAGCGACCCTAGCAGACACCTTCAGTTGTGCTGACATCTCTTTAAAGCGCGCGTAGAACACAACGCGCCGTCGACCCGGGCCTGGTCCTTATCGGGCGGTGAGCTGCCCATTTGATTGCTCTCCACCTTAATTTCGACCAATCGTGAGAAAGAGCGTTATCGCGATTGTCATGTGCCTAGCATGTGATAGCCCGAAAGGTGTTTCTGAAAAACTGATCTTTGACATTTTAGTTTACTTAACAATTCTGTGGTTGAAGACTCTGATGGGAACAAATTACCTTTATTCTTTGGAGATAACTGGGTACTTTTCATATCACGGACGTTTGAAATGCATATCTACGCTCAACGATCACTGTTATAAAACTCAGGTAACCCATTAACGTTAAGCAAATTTTTTTCTAAGTTTTGTTTTGTTCTATGTTTTATATAAAACGACATATTTATCAGCAGACAAATGTCGCAGAGCAGGTGGCGGTCCAGTGGTAACAGCACCGACTTACGAGTTGTAGATCGTGGTTTCAAACAGGCAGGCGATTCACTTTGTGTAAATAATTTCATCGCCACTGCTTTCAAAACGGTGAAGGAAAACATCGCGAGGAAACTGGAATATCCTAGAACCAAAAATTCGAAGACATGTGACATCTACCAACCCGCACTGGGCCCGCGTGGTGGATTACGGCCCACTCCCTCTCACAGAGAGGAGGCCTGGGTCCCAGGAGTGGGAACTTTATAGGCTGTTTATGTCTCTTATCTGCCAGGGCTTATTTTTAATCTTATATTTTAAATTGTTTTGATAATTTTTTGTACATTGTTCTCACAATATAGAAGCAACAAGAATAATGTACCCAGGATTATGTAATTTTCTATATTTATAAGAATGTCCTTGGAGTTTCTTGCCCGTTCTTCTCCATAAAGATCTACGTTTTGGAATGGGCAACTAGCTTCAACTTTCTGACTAACTGACGTGACTATTTGATAATTCAAAAGTGAACTTTTTTTTTTTTTTTGGTGGGAAATCATCAAATGACTCCTCCCGCTCTGGGCGGAGCGAGAGGGTGTATCAGACTTTTACTGACTAAAACCCACCCGTGTTCCTTCCGTTGCCTGTGTGCCGGGGCCGCGATATCCCTTTCAGACGAACCCGCAACCCCAGCAGGAAACATTGTAAATGGTTTAATTGAAATAAATGGTTTGAGTTTGAGTTTGCAGTATTCCGTAATCTATGCTTAAAGTACTACCTACTTATAAACTACTTCATATCAAATTCACTGCCACATCCAATACATCTTTTATCCCTCTCCACGTTTCCTATAAGGAAAATTAGATCATTATTACGAATACGTTTCATAATCGTCTTATTTTCCCCATGGTGTGGTATCCTGGAGCATTTCGTATCATATGTTTCTGCGGATACGCATGAAACTCGAGTTAAAATGAACTGGTATATTATAACTAGTACTTGGTCGACCGAGCTCTGCTCGGGTGAAAATAGAGACTGCTCATTTAATATTATAGGATCGTTTATAATAATTCCACGTATAGTACATATTAATTGTATAGTACATACATATTAGTTCCTTTCTGCCATGATAGTAGGTACTTACTTATTCCATGCTGCCATGTCATTATTCTAAGGAAGCCATCTTGTTCTAAACTTTGGGCCACCGAGCTCTGCTCGGGTGAAAATACGGAGAAAACGAATTTTCCCAGATATGAGACCTAGCTACTCGTAGATCGATTTTTCACCCCCGTAAACCTAAACATTAATACCCATATTGCAACTTTCATCAATATAATATAAAATTATAATGTAATATTTTATAATTTTATTAATTTATGTTGTTTCATTACAAGTGAAGTTTACAATTACTGCTACACAGTGACTAACATTAGAGAAAGGAATCGTCAACAGTATTACTTATAACCATAACTTATGCGTAATAAATGTAAAGTGAACTAAGTGACCTTTGTTCTATGCACTTCAACCTAAACAACAACCCCACCAACAACAACTCTGCAAGTGTACGAACTGAACAGGTTCTGAGACCAAAACAACAAACGAATAAAAGAGAACTTTAAAAAACTGGCCAAGTGCGTGTCGGACCACGCACAATAAAGGGTTCTGTAGTTTGGAAACTCCCAAAAACAAACTTAACACTGTAGTTGCAAAACATGTTCATACATCGATATACGTCACGGTCAATTCTCCAACCGCAAAAGTAAGCCAAATAGCAAAAAAAACATGTGTGTTAAAAGTACAAATTAACGATTTTCGGACTTTTTCCTTTACTTGTGCTGTGAGACCTTAATTACTTCCAGGCAAATTTCATGATTCTAGGTCAACGGGAAGTTCCCGAAGGTTTTGATTTATTTGCGAGTATTAAAGTATGTCGCATAAAATGGCCGTATTTTTTTATTGCGTTGACTTAGAAGCTTGATTTTTTTAGAGCTCTAAGGGACTATAGACCTACCTATTTTTATATTAATTTCAACTTGATACCTTCACGCGTTCCTGAGAAACGGTGTCTTGACAGACTGACGGACGAACAACAAAGTGATCCTGTAAGGGTTCCGTTTTTTCGTTTAGAGGTAAGGAACCCTTAAAAATAACTATAATATTTTATCCACAAAACTTTATTCTATCCATAACCATGAACTTAACATACAAACATAATACAACCGACCATTGTTTATTAATACTATTACAGACCGAAACTAATTATTTAACACACTCTCCCTTTACCGACCTTCCCTACGAATATGTTTATTTGTTGAAATATGGCTGGAGGGTGAGTGCAGCGTCGATTGTTAGTAGTTATAGATATATAATATGGTAATTGTGAGTGCGTATGGCATAGTACCTATATTGACACCTTGCCACAGATGAACAGAGAAGAGACACTCCGCATTTAAAGTATGAAGCTACAAGTAGGTACGCGGTGGGCTCGACTTGTCGAATTCAGTGGGCGTAACGTAGTCAGAAGATATAAGAGTTATGCGATAGAAAGAGCGACAACTTATAGGTGAATATAACTGTAGGTAATTAGCGCTGTGCGACCTGAATTGCACTTTATTGTGTGGTAGCAAGAGTCACTTTTTATTTAAATGATTTTGCGGAGTGTCCCATCTGTACTTATATGTGACTTTGCATAGGTTTTGCTACCGCAAATAGTTTGAATCCTTCTAGGTAAATGTTTCAACTCTGAAGTGATGAAATGAGGCAAGATTATTAACGAATTATTTTATATCTATTCTCCATAAGAAAATATGTAGAAAAACTATACTGTACTGTACTGTTTATTTCATTTTACTATATCATTATTATCTCATGAAGCGACGCGCGCTTTACTTGTGGTTACGAAGTGTGCAAATACGCTATGAATGTGTGTGGAAGCGCAGGAGCTCTCGGTACGGTCGAAGACATGGGTGAAGTCGGAAATGTGTGTGTGTTACGTGATGACGCTACTTGTCTTCACACATGCATTTACAGCGTTAATTTACTAGTTCGTTACCACAGGTAAAGCGCGCGTCGTTTCGCGAGAAAAAAATACTGTAATAAGTTTGGAAGAAAGATCACTAATCGATGGATAAACACAATCCCCAAATGATTCCTTCGGAACCCTGCACTACTTCATTGCCACGTTCTTATCAGAGCACCTTCCAAATTTTTTTTAGGGTCAGTTCCTGCATCAGATTACTATTTACAGGGAACAAAAAATGACTGACAACTAAATATCTTATACATACATAACAACAAAAACAACAAGAATACAACAATAGATGTAGATTTAGATGTGTGTGATCTAGAGGGCTCTATTTAAAAAAATAAAACTAAACTGACTTTTTCGGCCATGACGCTTTTTCGTTACTCGATAACAAACGACACGATAGTCACGATTTCTACCAGTTTACTCCTACCGCAAGCCGCGATAAAGAACTTCGTACCAAAAATACTTTTTGCCGAATCCAAGCCACTGCCATTTACAACTGCCATTGCAACAATTTTAATACCGCCATTTAAATTCAATAGCCCTCTTATAGAGATCCATAGCTATCAACCACCATAGGGTTACGTGCGGCCACATAAACACCCTACCACCCTCATGTTACCATAGGTATGCGAACAACCACACAAACATCCCTTTATAGGTAGCCACACGTCCTTGGTAACAATTTTTGACGATATCAGCACCTTTATTTCGTGGTAGTAAGGTCGTTTCTGTAGTTCAAAAGTTACTGTAAGCGGTTGACCGTATCACGGGTATGCGTGGTCGCAACAAATACCCCTGTACCACAAAATAAATGTATGTAGATACAGAACACAGGCAACGAGAGAAAGCAGACACACGTACACGGTAATCTCGGTCTATCTCAGACAAATGCCAGTCGCGAGTGCGCTTGCACTCGCTGTACGTGACCCGTGTCTATGTGTACGCACACATAGACACGGCTCACGTACAGCGACTTGACGCGTTGTTTGGAGCCGACCTTCTGTACCTACCTATTTTGTGCCATAGGTATGCGTGGTCACAACGTACACCTCTGTTCCATTGTGGGGTGCAGTGCAATCTTGTTGATTGTCCAACGTTAGACCGGCGGCGAGCAGTTTGATAAAGTCTCTCAGAGGGGCCGTTTCGTCTCCCCCAAATTTTGAAATATACTGAGTATAATTTTGTGGAGCATGCGGATATTGGCAGCAATTCTGTTACTACAAAAAATAAGTTGTTTAGACAGTCGTTTAAATTTAATTTGGCTTTCTAATAAATTATACATCTATATTATCTTTATTATCTGCTCTCAAAACGGTGAAAGAAAACATCGAGAGGAAACCTGCATGTCCTAGGACCAAAAATTCAAAGACATGTGACATCTACCAACCCGAACTAAGCCCGCGTAGTACATTATAGCCCATCCACTCACGAAAGAGGAGGCCTATGTCCAAGAGACATAATTTTTAAGGTTGATTAAAGTCGCTTTTCGTGTCTGTCTGTCAGGCGTGTCCGCGTTGTTCTTCTAAACTGCGGAACAGATTTTAATGCGGTTTTCACAATCAATAATATTATTTATTTCGGAAATTTTTATGTGTCAAACATAAATATTAAAAATAACGGAAATCTCGATGTTTTGTCAAGTCGTAAAAACTGTGCGAAGCAAGAATGATCGAAAATTAACATTAAAAGGAGGGTCTATTTTTATTTATTTATTAATAATTTTTTTCTATAACCCCCTACGATTATAAGGACTTGTGTTTTTTTAAATAAAAACATCTTTATAGAAAAAATAAATCTCCTCCTTTTTTTTTTCATAGTAGACAAATTTTAATAAAAAATGAGAGTTAATCCGATAAAATAACTCATAAGCTTTTAGAAATAATAAACAGAATCCAAATCGATCCAATAAAATCGGAGATATTATGACGAACGCTACTCCAAAAATAAAAAATTCGATGACATGAAAAATATTAAAGATAGACCTCCCCTTTTAAAGTTAATTTTCGATAATTTTTCATAAATATTCTGAAAAATACTGGCGGTCACATGCCCATGTGGTATTGTATTAAATAAAAAACATTTTTGTTTTGTATTTAATGAATTCAAACTATTAGTTCGAACCTACCGAAATCTACATCTTCATAATATATAATAAAACTGAAGACTTTGTTTGAACGTGTTAATCCCTGGAACTACCATTTTTGCATTTGAAAAAAAACACTACAAAGTGAAAAATAACTTAATTTCGGAAGTCGGTATCTTTGGTTTTGAATTTTCGTTTTTTGGCACGGACTTCCGAAATTTAATTTATTTATTTATTATACAACCAATAATATGAATAAAATAACAAAAAAGTTGTTGTTAATATTTTTTTAATAATTCATTACAAGATCTTCAATTCAACATCTACGTACTAGGCTATACTGCCAGTAAGATTATATTTTCCTTACTTCAGCTTGTTTCTCCAAATACTAGTACTTGTGCTTCCTTTTATTACAATAAATACAGTCAGCAAAATCAGTTTGCTTAAATAATAATAATAGGTACAAAAACGTTTATTTTTAAAATGGGTACGTTACTAAATCTGCACAATTATTTCACTAAATTAGATTAATTGGTTACAAAATTTTGAAATCTTAAATTATTGGTTTTTTAATATGATTGTTTGTTTTTATACAACCCCTATAAAGTATTTTTGCAACTTAAAAATAGTATCGAAGGCGACTAAGTTGTTGGCAGTTTGGGCACGCCACAATTTCGGCGATAATTGAGGAGCAGCTAGAGAGGCGCCACGGCGTCCTCACCTTCCGCCTGACGCAGGTTCTCACCGGACACGGTTGTTTCGGGAGGTTCCTGTTCCGGATATGGCGGGAGGAAATGCTTGGGTGTCACCATTGTGTAGATCTCCCGGAGGACACGGTGGAGCATACGGTGGAAGTCTACCCGGCTTGGGTGGGGTACCGCCGTGTCCTCGTGGAGGTGATCGGCGGTGGTGACCTCCGCCGCCTCTCGCCTCTCCCATCCGGCCCTGGTCCATAGTACGGAGCGAGAGGGCATAGGAGGCCGTCACCTCCTTCAGCGAAGCAGTAATGCTCGCGAAGGAGGAGGCGGAGCGCGTGAGGGAGAGGCAAATTTCGCGCCCTCACGCCCCTAGCCGCCGCAGGAGATAAGGAGACGCCCTGGGCGTCGGGAATAACAGGCCGATTCCCGGCCACCGTAGGCGCGGGCTTGCGGACGGTGAGCAATGGGTAGCTTGCCGTCCGATAAGGACCAGGCCCGGGTCGACGGCGCGTCGTGTTCCACGCGCGCCTCAAAGGGATGTTAGCACAACTGACGGGGTCCGCTAGGACCGATGCCTGCCGGTTTCGTGGGAAAGTCCGAAAGGGATCGTGGCCCCTGGCAACAGGCAACGGAAGTAACACGGGTGGGTTTTATTCAGTAAGAGTCTGACACGCCCTCCCGCTCCGCCCAGAGCTGCAGAAGTTATTTGGTAATGTCCCACCCAAAATAAAACAAATAAATGGCGAAAAGGTACCTTTAGTTACATTTAATACTATTTTACCTCTTATATTTTTAAAGACAGATGGAAAAAAAAAATCTGGCACGGCGAGGCATAAAGTTAACAAATATCAACAACTCAATTTGATAAATTTTCAAAGTAAGTACTGTTTATATATTATGATACTTGGAATTTTGTTACGAAATTGGGCCTCATTATTTTGTTTGTCGATACGAAACCTTTTAAATTACGTTATCGTTGGTACCTTTGGCTATGTATTTTTTGTATAAAATCATAAAACGAAAAACCAATTTGCAAACAAACGCAATTTTTTACAGCACCTACATATAATTAAGTATGCCTAGGTACACATTTGATTAATTATGATTTAAAAGTGAAAAAAAGTTTAATTAAGCAGTGGTTGGTATCCTTAGACACAATCACTAGCATAACTACGATGTACATACAACATTATAGGTAGCTCTGTATTCCAATTTAGTAACTTTTTAAGGGTCTACACAATTCCTTTTTTGTCATCTGGACATGCTTTTTACACCTTCTAACATAAAACTCATAAACACTTATCACAACAACAACAGCTTTTTACCGAACCAAAATAAACCATAGGTAATATTATTCTGCCAAGTATTTATTTATTTATTTATTTAATACTTCAAGCACACAAATGTACAGAGGCGGACTTAATGCCATAGGCATTTTCTACCAGTCAACCTTTGGGTGATGCAGAGACAAACAGTGGCAGGTGCAATAGCGAGAATTCAGGAATAAATATTTATTTAAATATAAATATATTCACATATCTATCAAAAACTATAAATATAATATATACACCTAATTATATATAAATATAAGTACAAATAAATACACATAAATATACTAAAACAACTAAGACAATCAATGAGAAAACATTACCGTAGTGATGATACTGCCAGTTTCTTGCGAATGTGCTCGCGAACTTTAACTTTAAACGATAATTGGTTGGTCGCCATTCTGATTTCCTGGGGGAGCGCATTCCACAGAGAGATAGACTGAATGAAGAAGGAAGAGTGAATGAAGTCTGTGCGGTGAGTGGGACATTGAAGAAGACGATTGTGAGATGAACGAAGATTTCTATTGTGGTTGGCGCAAATGTACTGAAAGTGGGGAGCTAGATAACTGGGGGAAGAGGGAGAGTCAAGAAATGAAAACAAGGTGGTCAGCGCCCTTTGCTCTCTGCGCTGGCGTATGGGCAACCACTTTAGAAGCGACCGATGCGCAGAGACATGATCATATTTACGCAGATTGAAAACAAATCGAATGCAGTTATTGAGAAGACGGTCAAGTTTGTCGAGTAGATCTGCATTCAGGTCATAGTAGCACACATCACCATAATCGATGATAGGGAAGATTAGGGACTGCACAAGCATAGTCTTCGTACTCGAGGGTAATAAATTTTTCAATCGGTACAGAGCCCGCAGCGTTCTAGTAACCTTCTGGCTTACCCTAGCGACTTGAGTACGCCAGTTTAGTGTACTATCAATGTGCAAGCCTAAGTCCTTCACGTCAGTACCAAAAAGAACGATCGTGCAATTGAAGAGAACTGGTGGCAAGGTTGTACTATCCACCTTGCTAATACCGCGAGGACTGCCAATGACGATCGCCTGACACTTTGTAGGGTTAACGGCTACACCAAATCTATCAGCCCAGGTTTTTATGGCTATCAAGTCCCTGTTTAATTTGTCGATGGCACCAGGCAATTCATCAACCCTTCCCAGACAGTACAACTGCAAGTCATCTGCATACAGATGATACGCACACTGAAGTTCGGAAGTTATACGATTAATAAAAATAGAAAACAGAAGAGGAGAAAGTATACCGCCTTGAGGAACGCCAGCTTCCAAATCACACCAGCATGAAGAAGAATCCCCAACATGAATAGACTGCTGACGTTCCTGAAGGTAAGAGGAGAACCATTCCAGTGCTTCGGGAGAGACCATAAGATATGACAGAATGGCTAACAGGATGTCGTGACTGACGGTATTAAAGGCATTCGAGAAATCCACCAACACTAGAACCGTAACTTTGGTGTCTTCCAGTCCTGCCCTTATATCGCCAGTCACTTTAAGGAGGGCGGAAATAGTGCTGTGGCCTGGCCTAAACCCAGATTGAAGAGGGCTAATGAGTGAATTGCGATGAACAAAGTTGGAGAATTGTTTGTGGACACAGACCTCAAGCACTTTGGATAGGAAGGGAAGGATAGAAATTGGACGGAAGTCGGTTGGAAGAGAGGGATTGGAAACCTTAGGTAGTGGACGAACATAAGCTTTGCGCCACAGGAAAGGGAATACTCCGGTGTATAGAGAAAAATTCATAATATGGGTAATCGCGGGTAGGAGATGATCCAGAATAGTAATGATACGGGTAATATTATCACATCCCACCGCTTTTGATTTGATGGAGAGAATTATCTTTCTGATCTCTCCCGGTTCAACTGGAATGAAACTGAAAGAATTAATATGAGGACGCGTTAGACCAGAAATTAGAGACAGAGTTTGTTGCTTGATTAGACGATCCATGGTAAAAACAGTGGAGAAATGCCGGTTGAGATCATCTAAGTCAATTGAATTGGGAAGGTCTAAATGTCGCGATTTGCCGATACCAAGAGTTCCAAGAAATTTCCAAATATCGGCAGAAGAAGAAGAACTAATAGTATCGAGAATGTGGCGGCGTTTAGCATTGCGTATCATCTGATTACATCTATTCCTTGCAGCCTTGAATAATGTCCAGTTCTCATCAGTACGATCCCTTTTAAATTTACGGAACGCGCGGTTCCTACGGCGCATCGCCATCTGTATGCCTCTTGTCATCCATGGTGCAGGTGGGCGTTTTAACTTAATTTTTTCTTAATTTTTATAAGGAAAGTCACTGCGAAGGTATATGGCCACACCACCCCCTCCTTTACCAATCCGATCGTTCCGTATAAGAACGAAACCAGTAAGAGGGTAGGTGGTGGACAGGAGATGTGGTTTGAGCCAAGTTTCAGAGATCAGGATGGCGTGAACATTGCTGTTATTAAACGCATCGTACAACTCGCTGTAGTGGCTTGGAACACTTTGAGCATTAATGTGACACACATTGACCAACCGATTTGACTGACCGTTGAAATTTTGTTGTAAATAGTCACCAAGGGTGTAGCTGAAAGAACAAAAGCTTTCATCGCTAGAAGAGGCAGTATGTTTTTTTTTTTTGCAAAAATTACTAGAATTTTTACATTTTAACCGACTTCCAAAAAGGAGGAGGTTTTATGTTCGACACGTATGTATGTTTTTTATTTTTTTTATGTATGTCCGCCGGCCGATTTCTCCGTCAATTGTGGACCTATTTTGAAAAAAAAAAAATTTTTTTTGAAAGTGTATGCTCCCGGATTGGTCCCATATAAATTGTATTAACTTTGCTTGGATAGTTTTTGAGTAAGCTTTAATATTACGTATTATCCACTTAGTATACGAGTATCTGGGTGTTATGATGATAACTTCCTGTGACTGTTATTTACATAGCAGGTCAGTACCCCACACAAATTCGAATACCAGTGTATTCGAATTTGTGTGGGGTAGGTAACTAAAAAGTGAAAAATAATAACTTTTTACAAAAAAAAACAACCGACTTCCGAAAAAAAACACTACAAAGTGAAAAATAACTTTAATTTCGGAAGTCGGTGGCAGAAAACGAAAATTCAAAACTATTTTTCGGAAGTCGATTGTTTTCTTTTTTGTAAAAAGTTTTTTTACGCTATCTTCATATACTTCAATTCAGAGGGTGACCCCTCGCTGCAAAACGATATATCTTATACATATTGCATTACGCGATTCTTGAAAATATATCTACACTGTGTATTTGTGTTTCCTCTATAAATTACAAATCTAAATGTTTAGGTGCACAAAATGGGTAGGTACATAATTTATAGTTATGTGATGGAGAAAAAAAGGGGATTCAGCCATAGAAGTAACATAAATTATTGTTATTCACTTGCAATTTTCAGCGGATTCTCAGAAAAAAAGAAACATACTCGTACACTCAATTTTCCTACAGTTATGAGCCCTTTGGGGTCGAAACACTTGAGTCATGGAGCACGAGAGAGCGTCTCCTTCTTAACCGACGAAAAAAAGGAGGAGGTTCTCAAGTCGACGCGTATTTTTTTTTATATGACTGGCTCATTCTTTGGGCAAAGAATTAGCATTGCAATTCAACCTGGTGACAATGCGATGTTGACGAGTACTTCCACGCCTGATACGGATGACGACAAAAAAAAATTTTTTAGTCCGTCTTTGAGATTATAAAAAAATATTAGACACGTATTTTTTCTTTTTTTTCTCAATCTAAAGATTACAGCAATACATTAAGGTAAAATGTGCCATGACGTCATGAGTATGTAGATTTTATACATACCCAGACCTAGCGACCCCACTCCCCAACTTAAAATGCGTTATATCCTAAGTAATTTTGTATTAATACGATATAGCAAAAATACGTGTCTAATATCTTTTTATTATTTGAATGACGGACTAATTAGTTTTTTTTTTTACCCAGGTATCATCCCTATTTCCTGTTATCCTTTGGTTTGTGTTTTTGTATTTATTTGAATAGGTAGTTAATAAGTCATTTAATTTAGTACGTAAGTGTAAATAGTTATTCATTAAATAATTGTTAATGAGTAAGCAATTTAATGTTTATATTAAAATGTAACTCCTACTAAAATAAAAATTTCCAATTAATGTTTCTGGTCTTAATATTTTGCTTTGCTATCGTCTAGCCATTTATAGTTTCTACTTGATTTTCCATACAGTTTTTTATCAATCCAAAGGTACTCGTAATTGTATGACCACTCTTTTTCAGAATTAGCAATGCTGCACAGCACTTACCCGGACATATTTGTAGTGTATAAGCACATTTAGTAATTCCGTACGTACCCACCTAAGGTATATTCAAGTCCTTGATTCCAAATAATGTTATTTCCGCAAAATATAAATAAAAAATTAAAAATTTAGTACGTTCATTCTAATGACTGTTTTTTTTAAATACTAGTATTAATGATGTAGCGCAAACTCAACTTTGTGAAAAGTAATTTTTCCTAAAACTCATATCTGTTTACATGTTTGGTAACTAAATTGCGAACGCATATTAGGTACACAGTTTTTCATATCCAAATATTCGTAAGCCCTTACAACAGAGGGTCACTAGAATAATAATAATAATTTAGGCACCTTTTCAATATCATTTCTCCCCATCCAACCTCTGAATAGTACTTCTCAGTGAAAGGATCGACCATTCATTTTGTATGACAATAGATCCTGATTCATTTATG
The DNA here is from genome assembly GCA_916701695.1 of Agrochola macilenta. Lineage (NCBI taxonomy): Eukaryota > Metazoa > Arthropoda > Insecta > Lepidoptera > Noctuidae > Agrochola > Agrochola macilenta. The sequence goes on from OU753578.1 coordinate 8,223,594, forward strand.
CGTTCATAAAATCTTGGATATGATCTATTGGTTGTTACTAATACAATTAGTTGCTAAGTGGTGGGGGACCTCGTTTGCCATAAAATATTGAGGAAATTATGGGTGATATATTATATTATTTTGTGTGCACAATAGTGTAATATTGTATAAGGCACTTGTTTAAAGGCGGTCTTATATACAGGGTTTTTATTACATAATCAGACTATAACGTTCCCACTGTTGAGCCATAGGCCTCTGTGAGAGACTGGGCCGTAATCCATAACGCGGGCCAAGTGCGGGTTGGTAGATGTCACAAATGTCTTCGATTTTTTGATTCTAGTATACATGCCGGTTTCCTCAAGATGTTTTCCTTCACCGATTTGAGAGCAGTGCAGCATTTTCTTAATAACTTATACAGGAATATTTTAGTTTATGTTTATATTACATAGTGAAATTAATTTGTAAAGTTATGTCTAACGCGGATAAAAAACTGAGAATCACTGATCTTTTAGTACACATGTTTTATTAAAATAACTTTTTTTTTATTAATAATAAATTAATAATGCGTCTAATTTGGGACAGCGCTCTTTGATGGGCAAGTCCTATTACTGGCTGGACGTACAACGCGTTGCGTGAGCTTAATACAGAACACGCAAGCTAAACATTCAGGGTCACTGACATTATGTCTGCGTCTTAAATTGTTTCACATACTGTATGCGGAACTGAAACGGACCAAAAACACGGTACACAGAGTTTCTCTGTCTGCTACTGTTTAGTTTCGATTCTCTTATGTTTCGCTTTCAACGTTGTGCGCAAAGGTTTTGGAGCAATTGATTGCCTGGTGACATTCGCTGAATAGAGTGGAGAAACTATCTCCATTATCCATTGGATTTTAGTTATTGTGTCCATTGGATTTTAGTTATTGTATCCATTTTTTATTAACTATGGCCCTATATACGTTCGTAACGTCAAAATTTCCCGATGGTATTTTTATTTTAGTGTATTATTGATGCTATAAAGGTTATTCCGTAGGCGACCGCAGGCGGCAGAAGCAAGCGACTTGTCGCCGCGAAACGACTGATTTCTATAAATAGGGATTATGCATGTAATTATTTTTTCACTATATCAATAAAAGACAGTTATATAAACCTAAAAAATGTATTAAATATTTAATTCAACTAAGTACTACTTGTTGCTCAAGAAAATTATGGAACTGCAACTATTTTCTATTAAAGTTCAAACGTCTATTTCTGTCGCGGTCAGCATGTGATGTCATTTGGCACGTTAATGCTTTTGTGGCGTAGCCACAATACATTATTATAATAAAATAACATTAACTAAATAAATCATATATACTTATAGTAAATATCACAAATATGTATTAGAATATATATAAGTATATATTTATATCTACTATAAAATACTTTACATACTAAATACACAAAATACAAACATTAAACATGCATAATAACACATAGCATACTATTATATAAACTTACCAGTACTGCATAGCCGCATCGTTGAGTCGCCGAGCATCGTCGCGTCGTAGTCGTGTCGTACCGAGTAAGCGCACACCAAGTCCCGCTACTCACCGAATACAAAAGGAAGTCTAGAACCATCGCCGGCGCAGTGACGCGCGCCCCCGCGCTCCTCAGTCCGTCTCGCACCCTCACGGCAGACGCACGCTTGCTTGCTTCGCGAATCTAATACTTCCGCATAAGCTATAACGCTAACTATCGTCTATGCACTTATTCTATCTGCTCACGCTTGTTGTTATTGTTAATAGTAGTGGTGAGAATAAACTGTTGTCGAAGTGTCTGGATCGTTTAATTGTGTTCCCTGAAGATAACCTCACACCACGAAGTGAAGACACACGCAACACCTACATCTCCTACATTGGTGACCCCGACGTGATGGACACAGTACGGAGCAGCATAAAAACCGTAAGCTAGTGGAAACCAGATTTAAAAATGCCTGAAACCAGCAAGCCATCTGACAAACAAAGTGACGAAAGCAGGTCGCATTCCAAAGAAAGGACATTTATACCTTCCGACATTTGTCGTGTCGGGGTACGACTTCCGCCGTTCTGGCCGGAGGAACCTGCAGTCTGGTTTGCGCAAATAGAAGGAAGTTTTGCACTCTCAGGTGTCAAGGACGATGATACCAAATATAATTACGTCAGTGCCCAACTCGAAAACCGTTACGCCGCAGAGGTTAAAGATATTTTAATTAATCCTCCAGCAAGAGGCAAATATGAAAAGTTAAAGAGCGAACTAATTAAAAGGTTATCTGCGTCGCGTGAAAAAGAACTAACCCAGTTGCTGATGCATGAAGAATTAGGAGACAGGCGACCATCCGCGTTCCTTCGGCACCTGCAGCATTTAGCGGGACCGAGCATACCGGACGATTTTATAAAGACCGTGTGGACTAGCCGCTTACCGGGCAACATACAAATAGTCGTAGCATCGCAGCCAGAGTCGTCACTTTCAGCACTCGCAGACCTGGCTGATAAAGTGCACGACCTCGTACCACCCGCGCCGCAAGTGGCCGCCACGGACGCAGTTCCTAATTCAATGATTGAGAAATTGACAAGAGAGATTGCAGAACTCAGTCGTAAAGTGCAGGCCCTCTCATCAAGAGATTCTAGATCCAGGTTGAGGAGCACAAGCCAACGAGGAAGAAGCAACACACGTTCCCAGTCAAATTATAGGAAGTACCCTACCTGTATCTTCCACCACAGATATGGAGACAACGCACGAAGATGCCTAAAACCTTGTGATTATCAATCAGGGTCGGGAAAAGCCAAAGGCAATCATCAGTAGCGACACATGATTGCCACAATCCTACTACTGGTCGCTTATTCATAACGGACAGAAGGACAAAAACGCAGTTTTTAGTCGACACTGGGAGTGACATCTGCGTTTTTCCCCGCTCCGCCCTGAAACAAAGACGACCGCGCACAAGCGAACTCAACGTTTTCGCAGCGAACGGAACACCAATCGCCATATACGGTGTCCAACAAATGGAACTTGACTTAGGTCTTCGCCGTGCATTTACCTGGAAATTCATTATAGCTGACGTCACTAAGGCTATCATTGGAGTCGATTTTTTATCGTACTACGACTTAATCGTAGACTGTCGTAACAAACGCCTGATCGACAACAAAACCAGCCTGTCAGCAAGCGCAAATCCAGTTCATGCAGCAGATGCCATATCATCAGTCAAAACGATAACAGGCGAGTCTAAGTACGTGAACCTTCTTCGAGATTTTCCAGAAATCACTCGGCCAGCAGGTACACATCGGGTCATACGTCACAATACGGTTCACCACATAAGAACAACCGCCGGACCACCCGTATATTGCACTCCAAGAAGACTTGCCCCGGACAAACTGAAAATCGCAAAACACGAGTTCGAAGAAATGCTGAGAATAGGGACAGCACGACCGTCAGAGAGCCCATGGTCGTCCCCCCTTCATCTTGCCGCAAAGAAAGACAACGGATGGCGGCCATGCGGCGATTATAGGATGTTGAACGCACGAACGATCCCCGACCGATACCCTATCCGGCACATCCAGGACTTCACTCAGAACATAGCTGGCTGCCAAATATTCTCAAAAATTGACTTAATAAAGGCGTATAACCAAATACCAGTTAACCCCGAGGATATGCCCAAAACGGCCATAACCACGCCCTTTGGAATGTTCGAGTTCCCTTTTATGACGTTTGGTCTAAGCAACGCAGGACAAACGTTTCAAAGATTTGTGGACGAAATGACTCGTAACCTGGACTTTTGCTACACCTACTTAGACGATTTTCTAATATCCTCCCCCGACGAAGAGACCCATTACCGTCACTTACGCCTCCTCTTCGAACGATTAAAAGAATATGGAATGGTCATAAACACTTCCAAATGTGTTTTTGGAGCAGAAGAAGTAACTTTCCTCGGCTGTAGCGTATCTTGTGCAGGTATCAAACCACTGGATAGCAAGATCCAAGTCATAAAGGACTACCCCACCCCGAAAACCGTTCGAGAACTCAGGAGATTCCTGGGGATGATAAATTTCTATCGTCGCTTTATAAAAGACGCTGCCTCAGCCCAAACGCCGTTGCATAGCCTACTTACCGGATCAGTAAAAGGTAATCATCCCATAAACGTCACCGAAGATGCACTCCAAGCATTTGAAGACTGCAAAAAGAGTCTATGCCAATCAGCTCTCCTAGCGCACCCAGACATGGACGCCAAACTAGCGTTAGTCACGGATGCATCAGACGTCGCAATCGGTGGAGTTCTACAGCAACAAAAAGACGGGGACTGGCAACCTCTCGCCTTCTTTAGCCGTAAATTAAGCCCATCACAGAAGAAATACTCGCCATACGACCGAGAACTTCTCGCAATTTACGAATTAATAAAACATTTTCGACACCTGGTGGAAGCAAGGCACTTCACAGTATTTACAGATCACAAGCCAATCTGCTTCGCATTCCAAAGTCACAAAGAAAAGTGTTCACCACGTCAGTTTCGGCATTTAGATTATATAGCTCAATTCACAACGGACATCCGACACATCTCGGGAAAGGATAACATAGTTGCCGATACTCTCTCAAGAATAGAGGAAATAGTACAACCTGTCGAGTCGAAGAACTTGGCCATTTCACAGGGTAACGACCCAGAACTAAGGCAACTCTTAGAAGGTGGAACTTCGCTTAAACTTGTCAAAGTAACCATACCTGGAACAAAACTGGAACTTTACTGCGACGACAGCACGCCAAACCCACGACCTTACGTACCAAAAGAGTTCAGAAGGCAAGTCTATGATAGCCTGCACTCACTTAGCCATCCAGGCGCTAACGCCTCTGCAAAAATAGTGGCTCAGCGTTACGTATGGCCAGGAGTAAATAAAGATTGTCGCGATTGGACCAAGCTCTGTCACGCGTGTCAACGCTCAAAAGTCACTCGGCACGTAACACCACCGATGGGCACCTTCAAGCTACCAAACGGCAGATTTACCTACGTACATATTGATATCATCGGACCATTACCCATCTCGGATGGCTACCGTTATTGTCTCACCGCCGTGGATAGATTCACTCGATGGCCCGAGGCAATCCCCTTGCAAAATATAACTGCTGAAACAGTCGCCAAAGCTCTCGTTTGCAACTGGATATCACGTTACGGCTGCCCTACAGAAGTCATGACAGATCGCGGGAAGCAATTCGAGTCCGCACTGCTGAAACAGCTCTCAGAACTTGCCGGATTTCAACGCAACAGAACCACTGCGTATCATCCTGCAAGCAACGGAATGGTGGAACGGATGCACAGACAACTTAAGGCAGCCATAATGTGTCATGGAAGCCTACAATGGACGGAAAGCTTACCTCTAGTACTGCTAGGAATGAGAAGCGCTTTCAAAGAGGACATACAAGCGTCACCCGCCGAACTCCTCTACGGCGAACCCCTCAGACTGCCCGGTGAGTTTCTGCAGCCAATCACCGACCAGCATACAACCAGTGACCACACCGAATACTTAGCACGACTGCGTTCCATTATGAACAATATTCGCCCTCAGCCAGCCGCAAGACACAGCAGACGTAACATTTTCGTATACCGAGACTTACCTTCTGCTACTCACGTTTACGTCCGAGATGACACCGTGAGAGGATCCCTTCAGCCGGCGTACACTGGGCCATACCTAGTCCAGCAACCAGGCACAAAAGTCTTTAAGCTGCTTGTTAAAGGAAAAGAACAGACAGTATCGATAGAGAGGTTAAAACCAGCCTATGTACTTACACCAGATACTTGTTCAGAGACTCGTCCGCTTGAAAATGAAACTCCAAACCCTGTAAGCGAAGATAAAGAAGTAAGAATTACTCGCTCAGGAAGAAGAGTGAGGTTTCCTGACTATTATCGCCCATCCTAGGATGGTCTCAAGGGGGGAGTCATGTGGCGTAGCCACAATACATTATTATAATAAAATAACATTAACTAAATAAATCATATATACTTATAGTAAACATCACAAATATGTATTAGAATATATATAAGTATATATTTATATCTACTATAAAATACTTTACATACTAAATACACAAAATACAAACATTAAACATGCATAATAACACATAGCATACTATTATATAAACTTACCAGTACTGCATAGCCGCATCGTTGAGTCGCCGAGCATCGTCGCGTCGTCGTCGTGTCGTACCGAGTAAGCGCACACCAAGTCCCGCTACTCACCGAATACAAAAGGAAGTCTAGAACCATCGCCGGCGCAGTGACGCGCGCCCCCGCGCTCCTCAGTCCGTCTCGCACCCTCACGGCAGACGCACGCTTGCTTGCTTCGCGAATCTAATACTTCCGCATAAGCTATAACGCTAACTATCGTCTATGCACTTATTCTATCTGCTCACGCTTGTTGTTATTGTTAATAGTAGTGGTGAGAATAAACTGTTGTCGAAGTGTCTGGATCGTTTAATTGTGTTCCCTGAAGATAACCTCACACCACGAAGTGAAGACACACGCAACACCTACATCTCCTACACTTTGTTTATTAAATATCTGTTTTTTAAGTTTTTTTTTGCCCCAAATCATATAAATTAAATTGTTTTTGTGCTTTATTCAAGCAGAAATCGTACTTACCAACTTACCTTAGTGAAAAGCAGTCTTAAGCAAACGAATTTTAATAGATATGAGACCAAGCTAGATCGAATTTTCGCCCCCGTAAACCCCTTTAATGCAACTTTCATCGAAATCTTTGGAGCCGTTTTCGAGAACATAATTACAAATCTATACCTATACATAATTATAAAACAAAGTCGCTTTTCACGTTTGTTGGACGACGTTTTCACCATTTGTTAAGAGAAATTATTCCGGAAGTTTTATAAGTAGTTTTTTAGTTAATATTAAAGTTACGTTTACCTAAGAAATATCGATATTTTGTCAAGTTGTAAAAACAGTGCAAACCAGGAGCGGGTCGCTAGTGTATGTACATATATATATACAAATATGGCTCGTTAAATAGTATAGGATTAGAGGATGGCACTACAAGGATCTTTAGGCGTCTGAATGACATTGACAGGTTGTTGGTAAACATTTGTAAAATTGTCACAGTATTTTTTTTTATCCACCACCGGGTATCTCTTGGCATACATCTCACCTGGTGGTAAGCGATGATCAGGTCGAAGGTGGAAGCGATCTTCACGGAATCCTCAACCACATAGAACTGGCTATCTTACCGCTAACTGCCGAAACACAACAATTCTGTTAACGTTGTTGTTATGGCGACAGACTTAGACAGCTGTCCAGGCGGACTTGGAACAAGCCATACCACCAACCAAACCGAAAAATGTTCCCCCACTGGGAATCAAACCCAGGACCTCTGGGTCTGGGTCTGAGGCAGGTGGTCTAACCACTACCTCTCAGAGGCGGTTTAACCATATAGTTCGGAAGCGCCCCCGATTGGACCCGAAAACACAAAAGTCTGCCGGCTCGATAGCGTATCCAATTGGACCCCAGAATGACGACATACTACACCCTAAATTGATGATGTAAGTATTTATTATGCCATCTATCAAATCATACGAATTTACGTTAATTAAGAGAGTTGGATAAAAAACTCATATGTTAACGCCATTAAATCTTTCATAGTAAACGCGCAAGTTAATTAATTTACCTTTATAAACTTTTGGTCTGTAAATGCGATAATTTACCTTTATAAACTTTTGGTCTGTAAATGCGATAATTTACCTTTATAAACTTTTGGTCTGTAAATGCGATAATTTACCTTTATAAACTTTTGGTCTGTAAATGCGATAATTTACCTTTATAAACTTTTGGTCTGTAAATGCGATAATCGCCATTTTGATGACAATGGTGGTCGAGGCTAAAAAACATAAAAATTGGGGATTTCGAACATCTTAACTCCACCACAGGGGCAGTAAAGAATACAAGACATAATTTAATTATTTGACGAATTCATCCATTGTTCTAGTTAAACAAGTAGCGGTAATGAAGTTTTTTGATATCCAAAGTCGAAGTTTCGCTCCAATCGTGCGTGTTTACATTTTTACTTTTCACAAATATCACACATATACATGTAGATATGATTTAAAATGTGACAAATATTATTTAAAATCTTATAAACAACTAGAAAATGCACAGATATTAACGGAATACACGAACACAGGTCCAATAACACGTAATATTCATTATCACTACTCAATTTGTGTTAAAAATTGCCGACTGTTGGTTTTTTTAATTGTAATGATGTGCGAAAATGATTATGCCAAACGATTTTTTTTTAGTTTTGATCGACTCTATTAATTAATATGTGAGGTGAGAAATCGATACTTGGAAATTTAAATAAATTTGTTTTCAGCATTAAATACAGTAGGTAAGCATTATTTATAATAAAGTTATATACTTTTCTAATGTAATTTTAATGGTTTTTCGGACATTTATGAAACGAGGCAAAAGACAGGACCTACATAGGTATATGACCGGGATAGGTACCTCATTTATTGATTTCGCGCCGAATTGTTTCTATATTTGAATTTAAATTCGGAATGCGCTCGCTGTTCAAAATTATTTTAATGTATTGGACAAATTATTGACGGTGGATTTTATTTTTGATACTTTCTGATAGTTTGATAGACATGACTACAGAAGGGCAAGTATACATTCTATAGGTAGGTTTAAAGGCTTGTGCAGACCAGCGCGACTTGTCGCGCGACGCGACATCGGTTATTGTTATACTGTGAAGTTTTCTTAGAAATTGTATTGTTCGTGTCGCGTCGCGCGACAAGTCGCGCTGGTCTGCACAAGCCTTAACAATTTTTTTTTGGGAACGATGATAAATTAATTCTATAAATTGGGTAGGTATTCCGGAAATACTTTGAAATGACGTCCATTGTTTTAGGGTTCCGTACCTGATAAGGAAAAAACGGAACCCTTAAAGGATCACTTCGTTGTCAAGACCTTTTTTCTCAAATACGTAGGCCCATGGTCCGTTGGAGCTCTAAAAAAATCAAGCTTTTAAGTCAACGCAATAAAAAAATATCTACGGTAATTTATGCGACATATTTTGATACTCGCAAATAAATAATAACTTACAGGGTACTTCCCGTTAGCCTAGATTCATGAAATTTGGCAAGAAACATTTACAGCACATATGTATAAAGGAAAAAGTCCGAAAATCGTTAATTTGTAGTTTTATCACATATTCTTTTTTTTACGATTACAAGCTTACATTTACAGTTGCAGAATTGACCGTGACGTATATCGATGTACTCGTATGGGAGAAATGAAAAACATGTTCAACTACAATGTTAAGTTTGTTTTTGGGATAAATTCATCCCAACTACGGAACCCTACATTGTGCGTGGTCCAACACGCACTTGGCCGTTTTTTTTTTGAGTTTGTTAGTTTTTGTTTATTAGATTGAGTAGTTTTTTTTGTGGTAGTTTTCCAACGCCATTTAAAAAAAACTGGCCAACTGTATGTCGGACTACGCACAGTGATGGGTTCCGTAGTGAGAATGAATATTTATGCACGCACATTGCACAGCATCAATTTTATCGGTTGCAAAAATAAGTTTGTATTTCTCGATAAAATATTAAAAAGAAAGTTAACTCTGTGGTTTTTGAGATACGGGTTATTTTCGGTTACAAAAACCCGAAAATAACCCGTATCTAAAAAAATATTGACTTAAAAAGCAAAGTCACTTATAAACATCTTTATTGTTTTAATTAAGACAATTAAAACGATAAAGATGTTTATTAAGTGGTTCTGCTTCTTTTCGTGTGGGACGAACCTCAGAAATATATGAATTGACAAAACAAAACAAATTAAAAAAATAAAACATTAATATATTAATTATTATTCAATAATAAGATCCAACAATACACTCTTTATGAGCATTTTTTTTTTCATCCATCGGTTACTTGTATGCGGCACACCTAATGTTTATCGTAATTTCACTGCACCAATGCTTAGCGGTACAAAGAATACATCTTTTTCCAAATTTTCATCGATACAGTGTAAATAGTACGGTCGGGGGACCCCCGTCAGGAACGAAGTTTCTTTTCACGTATGATTTCAAACGCATTTTTGCATCCGCCATCTTGTCTTTACATTTTGACTTAAGTATCGACTTTAGCACCCTCGAAAACTATGAAAACGATACCCATGATGAAAAAATTAAAATTTCGTAGCTGCCATCTTAGATTTACATTTTAACGTCACTATCGGCTTTAGCACGACGAAAAATTTGAAAATTTTCGCAGCCACCATCTTGGACTTTGACTAAATTCACATTCTCTCTCTCTCTCTCTCTCTCTCTATCAAATTAGAAGAAGACAGTCGCAAGTATGAACACTTTTCGCGTGACGATTTCTGCCAGTTTACTCCTACCGCAAGCCGCGTTAAGAATTTCGTTCCAAAAGATAATATATATTAATTATACTTAAATATTTTTTTTGTGATAACAAGCCCTTTCATTTGCTATGTCACACGGTACAGCTCGCAAAACTTTTTTTTCAATTTTGTAATTTGCTACTAAAAGTGACCCCACACCATATTCAAAATACATTTATTTACGTTACACATCCGTATTTGGGTTACAAAAATTTATATGTGTACCAAATTTCAACTTAATCGGTCCAGTAGATTCGGAGCAAATTGGCTGAGATTGACCGACAGACAGACACACCACAGTGATCCTTTATGGGTTCTTTTTTCATTCGTACGTACAGAACCCTAAAAAGTTACTTCCCTATCCACAATCTGTATATACTTTTAAATAAAATGAATACTTTCAAAAATAAAATAATTAACGGGGAATATACCAAAGAGTTTATTCAGTTTCTCTTACTTTTTTATGCTCGATTTTATTGCAAGTATCGATTAGGATGAATGCAACTTTTGAATCGAAATAAGAAAATTGGGTACACGGGCAACACTAAGAAGTGTCACGTCGTAACACAATTTTCAATAATTTTTATCAAGATTTGATCATGTTTTTCATGTAGTTTATGTATGAAAAATGGTAATAGTAAGAATGCAGAGAGAATGATAATATCTTTATTATTCCCTTTTCCATATTTACAGCAAGAGAGTAGGTTGTTTATGTACATATTTTTAACGAATTGAAATAGCCTACCTTTTGGATAGGTGTAGTAATACCTATTCTATGCAACTTTCTCAGTCTACTGACGTGTTTTGACTAACTTCAATAACAAAACTTCAAACTTATTCGCATAAAATAGGCGCGGTAAGATATATTTCTTAATAAATTCGAATGCTGAAAGTTGATGTAAATTCCTGAATTTCATGACTTAATACGCAACACCCGTCGAGTCAGCTGATGTGTCACGTGTCAAAATCTTGTCGAGCAGAGAGGTTAATGACAAAACAAGATGGCGGCGATAGGTCTGATTTTGGCCGCGCGCCAACAAACCTTGTAATTTTGTACCTAATCTACGTTCGCAATTTATTTGCCAATTATGTAAACAAACACGAGTTTTCCACATATACAAACATCAACTTAAACTTAAACTTGAAAAAATATGAAGTTGTAGTGCAAACTGAACCTTATGAGTAGGCATTACAGTTGTTTTTCCAAAAACTCGAGTTTATTTATATGTTTGGCAAATGAATTGCGAGCGCAGATTATCTAATTATCGACTGGAGCAAAAGGAGTTACTTATAACTATGAAGAATCTACACCTGTACCTTTGAGTAATATAGTTTCGCTCACCCCATGAGGAAAAGCTGGAGTATCGAGAAAATCATATACAGAAGGCAATTTCCTTCTAATATTTCAGCAAAACATTTCTCTCAGCTACTGAACATACTGTCAAGGAGTTTCTTATCTGAACGCCAATTATTTAAGGATCGGCGTTCCGTGAAGAAATAGTCACAATATGGCGACCGGATTACGAACACGTCCTTATTCTTCCATGTTATTTAGTTTTAGATGTTGTTCGGAATCGGTAGGGCAGATTCTTTTCGATGATAATAATTATTATCCAACCAATAGGAGAGTTTGTTATGACAAAACAAGTGTAAAAATGCTTTATGGAAAAAGAGTTTCTTTTTAGGAATTAAAATACCAGATATTATTAAATTTATGCCTCTAAACAAATTTAAAAGGCCTTTCAGGGGTATTACTAGAGAAGTGCTAATATAGCGTAGATAATAAAATAAGAAAATAAATAAATTGCTCCAATTCTTCGCGAGCTATATGAGGGACAGGAAACAGTATGTAGAGTATTGTGGACTCCGGTCACAGCCTTATTTCACTAGGTCGGGAGTGAGTCAAGGTAGCAATTTAGGGCCGTTAGAATTTATAATAATGATTAATGACTTGCCTGACGTAGTAAGAGATGCCAGGTGTCTGCTATTTGCAGACGACCTCAAGTTGCTGCTGGCAATAGAAAATGAGGACGACTGTCACCGCCTTCAGCAAGACATTGATCGAGTAGTGGAGTGGAGTCGAAAGAACAAACTTCAATTCAATGTAACGAAATGTTCAGTTCTAACATTTAGTCGCGCAAGAGTACCACTCCACCACAGCTATAAAGTGGACGACGTGCCTATGAAAAGGGAGGAGGCAGTGCGAGACCTTGGTGTTCGCAGGGATACTCAATTGAGATTCCGGGAGCATATTATCAATGTCTGTAAAAAGGCTTACAAGACTGGGATTTGTGCTTCGCAGAGCGGAAGGTTTCACAAATATTAAAGCCATTTCGGCATTGTATGACGCTCTAATAAGGAGTCAGTTGGAGGGCAATGCGGCAGTATGGGCTCCACATGAGACTAAATATAGTCTCATGTTGGAGCGCATACAAAACAAGTTCACTAGATACATATACCTACGGCAGTATGGAGTGTATCCCTTTTACCCCTTGATGTATCCAACCTTGTTTGTGCTGGGCATGGTTGGATACAACAAGTTGGAAACAAGGAGGGATCTAGCACTGGCGTCGTATATGCTGGGAGTGTTCCGGGGTAATATAAATAATCCGGGTGTGCTACAGGGGATAGGCTTGTATGTGCCAGATGGGTACGTGCAGCGCCGACGACGGCCCAACTTGTTCGCGGTGCCGCGCGGTCGAACTAAACTGTTGGACAATGTCCCTCTGACGAGGACAATGCGCACACTAAATTTGGTTGCCGTCAAAATTGATATTTTCTCATGTTCACTGAGCGAGTTCGCAAGGGTAACGTTACACGTGTTATGTTTTTAATTTGTAAATCTATGTAATAGTATTATGTTGTAAATTTATTTGATAGACTGTTAAGTAACTACATTACCGAATTGGGACACTGTAATGGTAGCGTATGTATGAAATGAAATAAATAAATAAATAATAAATAAATAAATAAGATAAAATCAGCTTCCGTTTTTCACTTATTTGATTAATCCGTGGACAATAGTGTGGGTTATAATGTTTAACTATTTATCTTAAGAATCTTATTGTTTCACCTTAACATGTAAGTTTTTTTGTCCCTAATAAATAAAATTTAATATTTTTTTAAAGATATTTTGCTTGTATCGAATTCTGATTATGCGTGTTCATTTGTTTTTTTCTGTATGTCAATTGAATTTTAATTTTATCATTGTGATTTTGAATTGAATTTAAATTTCGATATTGTAATTTAAAAAAAAATGAAGATTTTGACATTGTATTTATTTTTATTTTGTATTGTTGAACTAATTTTGTACGCCATAAATGGCGAAATATGTAGCCACCGCCACATATTTATTAAAAGACCTTCATATAAAAATTAAAAATATCTTATCTATCGTTATGTTGTATGTATATGGATTGGTAAACTAGGTAATTGAACATTATATAACTCATAGCTAACACGGGGTGTAATATAAGGTTCCATAATTGTATACTTATTTATAGCAAGTTGCACCCCGTGGTTTCATCTGCATAAGTCTCAATCTCACGAGAATATCGAGATAAAAGTATTCTTTGTTCTAAACCAGGTCTTGGTCTACCCATGTGCCAAATTTCATCTAAATCCGTTAAGTTTGGCTATGAGAATCTTAAATCTATTCTGCAAATAAAATTCCCTAAATTAAATAATTATTTTGATAATCGCGACTCCACGTGGTACTTGTTTGAATTTTTTTTAGAGCCTGTGGCGCGCGAGGTTTTGGCAGCCTCGTCGTGGATACGGAATTTTTCACTTTTTGTATGGAAAATATGAACCTACAATGTTATGTGAGTTATATGGGTTTATTTGTTTTATAAAGGGGGTCAAGGGGTATAGAGCAGTGATAGCCTATTGGTGTGACCGTCGGTCTGCCAAGTCATAGGTCTCGAGTTCGAACCCAAGGCACGCACCTCTGACTTTTCGGATTCATGTGCGTATTGTATAATTATCACTTCCTTCAAAAACGGTGAAGGAAAACATCGTGAGGAAACACGAAACATCGTGATGTCTGAAAGATATTTTCTCGACAGCATGTGAAGCCAAGTCAGAGGCCCATGGGCGGCTTTAAAACTCTGGCACCAGGTTTGTCACTAACCACACGAAAAGAAGAAGATAAAGGGGGTCGAAATTTTCATTATTTTTGCGATAGGACACCATTTTCGAGATATAAGGAAAAAAAAAAAAAAAAAAGATTTTTTGCACTTGAAGTCGAAGTGTTAGTGTGAATTTTAGTTCATGACAACTAATTGTATTCCACACATTTTTAATCGCGATTAAAAATAGTCAGATTTTGTTACACAATCGAAATTTTAGGTGAAAAACGTCAAATTCAGAATACCAAAATTGCCATTTTCATTAAAAACTCACTGGCATCTTATTGCTGTCAAACTAAAATATAGTTAAGTTGTGTCACTTTAATCTATTTCAGAATGGGAAATCTTCGTTTGACAGGAATAAACTAAATTTTAGTGATTTTTTGTCTAGTTTAGAGGCAATTGTGATAAAAGAATCTGCACCAATATCGATGAAAATAATTCCCTAGTGCAATAAAAATATTGAATGTCAATCCAATGTTGACGGTTTCAAAATAAAAATTGATATCTGTTTTTTTTTTAACGGCCACGGGGAAGCTCATGGTCTTGAACTCACCTGATGGTAAGTGTTGATCAGGCCGCAGTTGAAAGCGAAATTCGCCAGGAATCCTAGACCATAGAGGAACTGGCAGTCTTACCTCTAATTGCCGAGACACAACAATGCTGTTAATATTGTTATTATGGCGACAGACTTAGGTAAGATGGTGGTAGCTAGCCAGGCGGACTTAGAACAGTGACCGGTCTGATATAGGTGGTCTGACCACTAGAACACAGAGGCAGTTAAACACTTAAAAGTTAATACCTACGTATTTAAGTTTAGTATAAAGATATTTAATACTTATAAGACAAGAAATTATCACAACATGGCGGCCGAATTACGATCACGTCCTTACGGATATTACTTAGTTGTAGACTTTGCTCGTACCGTATGTCAGTTAGTATTTGCGCCATAAGTTTTCGAAGTTATGTAACAAGTTACTTATTTGGTCCTATTATTATTTAGGACATAGCCTGTACTCTTTAGAACTTATCAAAACTAAAACCCAACTACAACAAAAAATAACTCCAGATTTTTAATGTGTCTGTCTGTGATGTCTTGTATAAACCTTTTAAGTTGATTTTTTTGTCGTATTTAGTTTTTATAACTTTTATTTTTATTTAAATTAATTTTAGGGGTATATTATATTTATATTTGTAGCCCTTTCATTTGATAACCAACATGGATTTTATTTTTATTTTCATTACATTTTATCTCCTCTAGCCATGTTTAATGTGACGTCACATAACCTATAATTAGCGGACGATCAAGAAGCTTCCAACGATACCTCATTTGTCAAATTATGATGATTAGGAGATGATTAGTTTAGAAGTTATGAGGACAGGAACAGATGAACATACATACGAGTACATACATTCTACGAGTAGGTATACATTACATATCGATCAAAATAATAACCCTCCTTTTTTTTCGCCGTAGTAGGGTTAAAAGTCCCTTGGATTATTGGTTTGAAAATTAGTCTTCGATATTTAGTTACCAATGGTTTGACACTAAGCTCGACGTTCACCCACTTTTATCATCATCATCAATTCAACCGACAGACCTCCACCGCTGAACATGGCCGCCAAGCGTCGCCACATCGACTGGTTCTGTGTTTCTCGCATCCAGCGGATTCCTGTGGCCTTCACAAGGACAAAGGCTATCTTATGCCAGGCCTTCAAAAGCCTCGTGCAGACACGTGCGATATGACGGCGCAACGCGACGCCGCGCCGGTAATAGAGGATGACAAAAAAAAAAAAATTTTGGTCACGTATTTTTATTTTTTTTACGTAATCTAAAGATTACGGCGATACATTGAGGTAAAATGTGCCATGACGTCACGAGTATGTACAATTTATACATACTAGTGACGTAGCGGCCTACACTGAACTTAAAATGCGTTTTATCTAAGTATTTTTTTATTAATATGATAAAGCAAAATATACGTCTTATATAATATATGTCTAATATTTTTTTATTATCTAACTGACTAATTAGAATTTCATTTTTTTTACCCAGGCATCATCATCATCCCTATTGTTCTACCATGAAGTTTTCTTAGAAATTGTTTTGTTAGAGTCACGTCACTCTGTCGCGTCGCGCCAGTCTGCGCGAGGCTTAACGCTGCGTCTATTTTCTGTTATTAAAAATAGTGTACTAGCTATTATTTTTATACGGTGTATTTTTAATTGCAACCCATCTTCCATTATTTGAAATTTAAAAAATCACAAACTTAGTGTGAATGCGAAAAACAGGGGACATTCCATTTGTTTAGCATCGGAGGGGAGCATTCTCAAATAAGGGGTGATCCTACTCTGATAAAAACAGGAAAAAAGAAAATTATTGTGGCGAAAACCACATGCGCACAGTAATTTTCGCGTAGATTCGATGTGTGAAATTGTATGAAAGTAAATGTGTTTTTTTAGATTATTGTGGGTCATAAGAAAACATTGATGTGTGAGTCCTGTTTTACGGATATGTTTTTATTTATTCAGTTTATAGCTTTATTTTTTATTTAACCTCTGAAAACTATCTTTAACAAAGATTTAAGTCGCTAGATTTGTCTTCAACGTATTTAGTCACGCGAAAAAGTGTTCATACTGAGAAGAGTGATCTCACACATTATTAAATAGCGTTTCCATGACAATCAAGTCAAGCCACTGCTTCATTGTGTGTCAGAGGTGTCAAAACGAAACAGACACGCGACTATTTAACAATAGTTATAAAATTATTATTTGTTTCCCCCAAATATTCTGTCTGTGTGGATGTGGTATATATATATATTTAGTGTTCTAACAATTATAATATTTATATTTTTTTTATTTGTATTGGTTTCAGTCCAGTACTAACCCTACAAGATGTACCTACAACAATATCATCGAAGATTTTTATCATTCTATTTCTTTATTTATCTCAATACACACTTTCTTTTCCAACTCACTTTAGACATTGGCAGAATGGTTGACACGGTTGGCTTTGCTTGCCATAATAAAAATAAAATAGAATAAGACTCGGTAGGGCGAATCTAACGATTTAAATCTTTACAGATCTTCTTAAACCATTTCGATAGTGGTGTGGCTATAAACTTATGTCTTCAATGCTTTAAATAAATATCTATTAAAGCCATCGTTTCCAAAGATCACTATTAATTAACAATATTTGTCTTTAATTGATCATTATAACATAACATAACATCACGCCTGCATTCCCCGCAGGGTTAGGCAGAGGTGTACCTATAGTACACCCACATTTCGCGAGTTATGTTTAAGTTCCATGTAACAGGAGGCGAGCCTATTGCCATCAACCGGCCACAAATCCAGACTCTGGGCTGCTACTGAGAAATTCTCCTGATTGAACCCTTAATTAAGTAGAAAACTATTTTCCGATTGTCAACACAAACATTTTATTATAATCTTCAGTAAAAAACATTACCTACTCAATTATTTATTAAAATTAACACAGTAATAATGCAAATAAACACCAGCAGATTAACGCAAAATTATAATTGGTAAATAGCCTATTAGCGTACAATTAATAAATTGGTAATGTTGTATCGCATACAAAGGGTTGGGGACACGCCGCTTGACAGCGGTTTAGGGGTGAAAGGATTGCCGAAGGGGCTTTTTTTCGAAGGAAATAGTTGTAACTAGAATCGGTAAGTTTTTATAGAAATTTAAACAATATACCAAGACAAGTAAAGGCTTGTGCAGACCAGCGCGACTTGTCGCGCGACGCGACACCGGTTATTGTTATACTGTGAAGTTTTCTTAGAAATTGTATTGTTCGTGTCGCGTCGCGCGACATGTCGCGCTGGTCTGCACAGGCCTTAAAGGTCTGTGTAAATTTTATAATTATAAAAATGACACAAAAATAAACTGTCAAGTTTTTTTATCGTATGTAACGTGAAGCGAGGTTGACAATATTAGGATCTTTTAAAATCACTACTTTATCGAATACCTTAACTAACTTGCTATTTAGGGCTCCGTAACCAAAGGGTGACGACAAGCGGAATCCTATTACATTCTAAGCCTCCGCTGTCCGTCCGTCTGTCTGTCAGCGGCCTGTATCTCATGACCCGTAATAGGTAGATAGTTCAAATTTTCACATATTGTGAATTTCTATTGCCGCTATAACAAAAGCTAATACCTAATTTAAAGGGCTCCCCATACAAGAAAAGTGTTTTTTACCCTTCGTGTGCGAGTCGGACTCGCCTTTGGCCATTTTTTATCTATTTCACAGCTCTAAAGTAAGCATTTAGAAATTTTGTGACAAATAAATTAACCTAAAACGAACACAGTATAGTATACTTGTTTGTTAACCAATATATTGCAACTAGAATCGGCACAACAGCATGTAACCTAATATTTGCATGCTAGGAAACAAGCAAAATATTTATGCTCTATAATGTATTTTTAATAACAACTTTATATATCATGTTTTATGCAAATAAATATTATTTCTATTTCACAATTTATGCAGTTTCCAATAAAAAAACACACATCCAAACATAGCTGCAATTAGAGCTAAAAAAAAAACATTCGGCCGGAGTTTCTATTTTTTTTACACAACGCCTCAGTTACAAACTAGAAAGCCACAGAAGGCCAGCTCCATGAAACGAGCACAATCAGGCGCACGCACACATAGACGTGTACGTACGGCGATCTAAAACGAATACCAGTCGCGAGTGCACTTGCACTCGCTGTACGTGAGGCGTGTTTATGTGTGCGTGCAATTTCCCTCGTTGTATGGAGTCGACCTTCTGGACCTATCTATTTTGTGCCTCAGTAGTGCAACGAGTGAAGTTTGAATTTCGAACTAATGGCCTCTCCTTCGTACTGGCTGCTTAAAATATTCTTACTCCGTGGCTTGATTTCTTTGCGAGACTAGAATTGTAAAATGCTCGTTTAAATTGTTGACTTTTGTCCAGTCCAGACTCTCTCGATTTCTATGTATTTTGCTGCTGTTACGTAAGGGAAAGCGAACTTGCTGGGTTTTGAAGTGCCTAAACCGTCGAGAATTCCACCTCGCTATAAATAGTTTGAATTTTGAAGAGGTATTGAGAATACACAGTACAGTAAAGTTTTAGTTGTATAATTCCTTTTATATAAATAAAAATACAATTCTGTTAATTGGCAAGCGCATTATTTGAGAATGGCTGTACCGAATTCGCAATTTTTTGTTGTAAAATTTTCGTAATTGGCCGAATATGGAAAGAAAAATTTGAAGGTTCCCGGATTTTTTTCAAATTCGGGATAAACTCCTTTTTTACGTAAAATTTTTGTATGAATTATTGAAAGGCTAGGACAACGTTTGTAAATAAAATTAAGAGGTCGTCGACAAATAGCGTGAAGCTCATAAGGGGGGAAGGGAGTTCGGAAAAAATCACGAAATATCTCACGGGGGAGATAAATCACGTATTTTAATTTTTTTGTTTAACGTGAATTTCTAATCGAAAAGCGGTCCCCCAAATAAAATATTTTCCTTCCTTTCTTTCTATTTAAAGATAAAATATTCTGTTTTCTTTAAGATACTTTGCACCAAATAAATACACATGAATTTGGGTAAGGGGGTGGGTTACTCTAAAACCTCACCAAGTATCACCAGGGGGGATGGGGTTAAAAAGTTGCTAAAAAACATCACGTGATGATGGACAAACGGACGCTCTCTAAAATTGGCAATTTTTTTAAGCAGCAGGTTAGCTATGTAGGCCAAAGACGTGTGACAATTACTAAAGCAACATAAAAAAAAACCTTCCCTTCCAGCCTAATCTAATTCCGTGGTAAACTTTAATAATTCCCTTTGTTGCGAAACGGTGATCGTTTGTGTGTTACACCCCTAATTGGAGCCATGTAGTGCGGAATGTGCTGGACTGCGCCGTTATTGTGTGGCATCTCTTCCTAATGTCCTTCTTTCTAATTGGAGTATGGCCAGAGTAAGTAATAATAAGTGTAACTTACGCTTATTAGCGACACAAGTTAAGCTGTCTTGCCGCGGTTGGATTTTTGATGGGTAACCAAGCGCTTTGACACTTATGTTCTTCTTCAAGTTATGCTGTTAATTTTTATTGCCTGTCTGACTTTAGACCAACGTCATCGCTAAGTAATTTTGAATTGTATTGTGTTAGACATATGTATGCCATGGATTTTCATGTCTCTTTTTATCTAATAAATCTGAACACACATATCATCCCCCCGTATTCCCTGAAAGGCTAGGCAGAGGTGTACCATCAAAGAATTACATATCTAAGCAGTTTGAAAACTAAATCCCGTGAACACGATGACCACATCTGTTTCACACAATGGTCACAGACGTCTGACTCTTTTTTGATCACTAGGAATATAAGACATTTTAAGACATTGCATTGTATAAAATAAATTTCCTTTGTATTATATCATTGCAGAGCACAGGTGTGACTACTATGTACTAAAGAGCTAAAATTTACCGGGTAATACGTCTTTTATTGACTTGAATGTGCCTGGCGGCTGTGAGTATGTCATGCTCACTCAGATGTCTCGCTGATGGTGGCGCGTGTGTTGGATCATTTAGCTCCCTTCAAAATGGTTGAGCTGAATGGTGCTAATCCATGCGTCATGTTCGTGAACGGGCGTCGTCAGTTGGGACTGGTCAACTCTTAGCTGCCATGGCAGATTTTGATTTTTGAATTGTTCTTTGTTTTATTTTTTTAGTACGGACGCTTCTAACGTGCACGTCTTTCTACATTGTTCTCACGTGTTTAATGTAACCAATATTTTGTAACAATTTATTTAAAAGAGTGTCTGTGGAGTTTCTTGCCCGTTCTTCTCCATAGGTACATACTACGCTTTGGAATTGGCAACTAGCTCCAAATTTCTGACTGACCGTTTCCTTGACAATTCAAAAGTGCCTGTAAATGGTTTAATTGAAATAAATGCTTTGAGTTTGAGAACAAAAGAAACAAAGATGAGAAAGTTTTAAATTTTAATGTTTTTTACTTTGGGACTCATCAAAAATCTGATGCTGCTATGCTATTGGTTGATGAAATTTCTATAGCGGTCGAGCGCTGCAAGCAGATATAGTCCTTACGGTGTGTAGATATGAAATTCTTTGATAGTACCTGTAGTAGACTCACATTTCGCACGTTTCAATGGTCTCGCCCTTTTACATGGGACTTAAAACATAACTGGCGAGATTTGGGTGTTTATCCTTTGAAACAATCAGTAACTGTTTTTGGAACTAATTACCTCCAAAAGTATCAAAAACGGTCTGATGAAACAATTAATGCTTTGAATTTAAGCTATTGGTTAACTCACAAACATCTTAGCAGTTATTACTTAGCCACGATGTTCTCAACGTGACATAGTATTTGTGGGTTAAAATTCAGTGCAAATTCAGGATGAATTTTTGAGATCGGGCAGTAAGGACTAGTAAGTACCTTAACCGTTGCAGCTACAGGGGGTGGCATTTTTTCAAATTCTGTGAAAGCTGTTCGCAATTATTCAAATAGTCAAAGACAGTCACCTACGTACGTTTTCCTGTAGCTACAATGGTTAAGGTACTTGCCCTCACTGCCCATCTCAAAATTCGGTTGCCCTTATTGCCTTGTCTCAAAAATCCACCCTGTATAAGCCTGAATTTTAACCCACAAATACTATGTCACGTTGAGAACATCGTGGCTAAGTAATAACTGCCGCACGGGTCGATCCATCAGGTTAAGCTACGCTTGCCGGGGTTGGTCTGTGGATGGGTGACCACCTTTACATACCGAGACTCCTACGTGCCTCGGAAAGCACGTTAAACCGTTGGTCCCGGCTGTCATTCGTGGATCTTTGACAGTCGTCAGAAGCCCGAAAGTCTGACAACCAGTCTTACCAAGGGGTATCATATTACCCAGTTACTGGGATGTGGAGGTCAGATAGGCAGTCGCTCCATGTAAAATACTGGTATTCAGCTGCATCCGGTTAGACTGGAAGCCGACCCCAATATAGTTGGGAAAAGGCTAGGCAGATAGATATAACTACTATGTAACTGGCACTATGTCACTACTGCTACACCGAAATTTTAATTAAACCAGTACTTATAACTACCAATTAGTGTCCAAAACTACATTCACTATCATAACTACCCACATTTGGACCACCAAAAGCCGAGTTCTGCAACATGTCCCCTAAAAACATGAACTCTCTAAAAATTAATTATTCGGAATGAGTTTTAGCCGTCGCGTCACTACGGATGTAATTAGCTTGGCCGGACAGACGAACTTTTTCCGGCTTTTTCAGAGTTCTTTCAGTTGCTCGAAATGGTCCCGTGATTCTTTTGAAACAGTTGACTTTACGTGATGTTTACATTCTTTTTGTAAATGAATAGGACGTGTGTTTAGTTTGTTTTTACCTAAGACCCTAATTCTTTGTCTAAAATAAAAGTAGGATACGTATAATAATAGCTATCCAATAAAAGTCCCGTCAAAATCGGTCCGGTCAAAATCGGTCTAGCCGTTTCAGAAATTAGCCGGAACAAACAGACCGACAGACAAAGATTTCAAAAATTGTCTTTTTGTTATAAATACAGTTTATACTTTCATACTATTATACTTATTATTTTGACATGAGACATTTGACACTTAAATTGTATTAATTTGTATAGATAAATACTCGTATGTAATTATGTATGGATATAGATGTGTAGATCAGAGATGACGATGATGGAAAGGCAAAAACGTATTGGACTGACATAAGCTACCGAAAAGCTCACGCCAATCCTGTTGTAAGTCGTCGTATAAAATACGAAACGCCTTGAAAGCGTTTGCGAGTTGTAAGTCGTTGTAGAAATACGAAACGCCTTGAAAGCGTTTGCCAGTTGTAACTCGTTGCAGAAATACGAAACGCCTTAAAAGCGTTTGCCAGTTGTCCCTCTCAGGTCTCAGGTCAGGCCCTCTGTTTCCTCGTTGGTATTGTGGTCGTAAGCATAACTGCTGAGCATGTGGTCCTGGGTGCATTCACCGGGTGAGGGATTAGAGTGTTATCGGGGCTGTTCTATCATGAATGTATTCGCAGCCCGCATACTGGATTGTTTTAAGTGTCCGAACGAAAATGGATTTTCAGCCGAAAACGAAAACGAAAAAGGAGTCATAGTTTCGGACAAAAACGAAAATGATTTAGTCATTAAAAAATATTAATATTTTCTGTACACTGAAATCATGACTGTTTTTTTTTACGCCTAAGGAGAGAAAGAGCTAAAATATATTTTAAAAGAAATAAAATGCAACATATCCTCGCTTCAAAACTTCAAAACGAAATCGCATCCGTGTAAATCAGCTGAGTGAAACCACGAGCGGACCCTATTCACCGCGCCCGAAGTTAGCCGAACGTCACCTGATATGTCCGAGCTTTACGAAGTAGGCCGAATAACGCGCGACAATTACACAAACTTCTGATTTTCGGCTTGGCCGAAGCCTCGGCTAGCCTCGAAAACGAAAATATGGCCGGATCATGATTTTTTGGCTGTAAATGGCCGAAAACAAAAACATTTTTTTTTTGTGCCCATTGACAATGATAGCAACAGACTTGGCCGTATTATATGGGACTTAAAAATAATACATTATTCTTTAGTTACTAAACACCATTACCTAAGTACTTTCTTCCTTCCTCCCTTTGTATCTTTTTCCACATTCAGAGAATAATAGAGGCGTTATGATATAATATATGATATGAAATCACGCCTTTTATAACAATAGATATGCCGGCCGAAACTACAGACGCCACGTGTAATCCTTACAAAGTCGACTTTGTCCACATTCATACCTACAAACATTTATCTTACTCTTGCGGTGGATTTAAGTATATTTTTTTTTAGGGTCTGTTAAATACAAAAAATGGTGTTAATTCCTCTTATTTGGTCTGTTATTATTAATCATTTAATTCAGAATAAAACATTCCGTACATTGTTAGTAAAAATATAATAATATTTGTATAATAATCATCAAGTAATGCTTGTCGTAAATAGGCTTAACTGTACATATATATATCGTCTTCAACTCATTCTGAGGGTGTCGTAAATAGAAATACATTCAACATCTTCATTTAGAGCCTTATTGATAAAATAGATGCCAGGGATTTTGGTGACGTACATTTTTTGACACGAGTGTATCTTAAAGGGGAGATAATATCCCATAAAAGGAAACTAACAAAAGAGAAAGCTGAATTTATTCAATTTCAGGGAGTAGTCTCCTTCTCCGCTTCGCTCTTGACATCGGTCGTGGTCACGATGAATTGGGTCCAATCGTAAGTGTATTCTTCGCTCGCCTCACGATCTCTCTCCATCTGGAGTAGAATAGCAGAGAAATTAGGATGAGTAGGTACGACTCAGTATGTGGGAAAGTCCGAAAGGGATACCGTGGCCCCTGGCAACGTACAGGCAAGAACACGGATGGGACTTAGTAGGAAAGGTACGACTCAGTATAATGAAGTTACATATATCTGCGAGTGACATAGAACCAGACAGAACAGCATAATTACCAGACAAACATCAAAACAAAACTCCCTCACATTGCACCTACAGAACCATTGTCCACAGAGCCAAATGACATTCATTCACTTTTAATTTCTGCGAGGCTTTTCAGTCCCCAAAGGCTGTTAGTCTGAACTGGGCTTTAGGACAAATTAAATAGAAAATTGAATCCGATGGGGCGAGATTAACTTAGGAATGTGCTTCGTCTGTTTTAGAAAATGAACATGGGTGTAAAAGAGTTTTTTGCGTTGGCAATTGTTTTTGGCACTTTGCACTTGGAGTTTGATGTAAATGGGATGTAGTGGCCGATGATTTCAATCTACATGGCCGTTATTGAACTTGATCTTTAAAAAAAATACTCTACAAATTTCAAGGGGATAATTTGGGGTCTATTTTCTTTAATTGGAGAAATAACGTCACAGATTATTTCTCCTGCCCTTATCCCAATTTAATTGTGGTCAGCTCAACATCTCCCTTTCTTCCATACTTCTCTTTTAGTCATCATCTCGGTAGTCACCCCCTTTCTAGCCACATCATCGTCCACACAGTCCATCCATCGTTTCTTTGGTCTACTCCTACTCCTATAGCCATCGACATTTATACTTAAAATTTCCTCACGACATTTTTGTCATTTCTCCGCATCACATGCCCAGACCATGACAACCGATTATACCGGTAGAGTTTACTTTGGAGGAACAGGTCCAGAATGAGGAGCCAGACCAAAAAAGATACAGAAACCCGCAGGGCAGCATGTGGCGAGCTGTTGGGCGGTAGCGACCCCACGGACCCTATCTCCCGGAAAAAGCCTTGGCTTGCCTTTATTTACCGGCTGGAATGAACACTGAAGAGGAAGATAGCTCCCACCTCATTCTTGCCATTATTGGCTGGTTTGAGTGGAGATTCGCAAGAGCAAACGTGCTCGAAGGAAGGAAGTATTCCAGTAAGTGCTGGTAGAGATGTTGACCATCTTCCGGGCTCTGGGATTGTTCTATAATACCTCTCCACTCCTCAAGCACCTCAAGAAGTATTGCCCTCTTGTCACTACGTCACTATGTGACACCCTCTGCTATTTTACCAATGTATACCATAACATTGATCAGGCAGGGGACATAGTCCTTCCATAGTTCTACGTAACCAATCCACTGTAGCCTCCCAAACCCATAGCCCAATATGTTTTGTTTCCATGTTCTGCAATAGTCCTGCAACAACCGAGGGTTGTCCTTGGGTATACGTGCATAAGGCAAACAGAGATAATCGTCGGTTTGTGCCTCATTCCATTTAAAATTGTCTAAGGGCCTCTGCGAGTTGGCTTCAATTCCTCGTACGTCTCCCAAAGGTCCGGGACCTTTAGAACCAAACGTACGAGGGAAGGTACCCCAGGATCCCGAGAAAAATCAAACACATTAAAATAATAATAATAAATATCAAAAAAATTACAAGGCATAAAAATTTGTACAGTTTTGCTTAAAAGTTAATTATATTCCTAAGACTTACTGAACTAGGTAATCCTGTTAAGGCGATGTCCTAACCCACTTATTTAGCCCAATATTATAGTTAGGATGAACAGTGCTTTGGTTTTGGTTATATTGCTTTACTAAAAATGCCATTTAAATATACATTTATTTTAACCTTCGCGATATATTTCCTATACCTAATTTCTTCTAATACTCAAAAATAGGTACGTTGGACCCTCCAAAAGCTTAGGAAGCATTAAAAATCTCCCTTACCCAAAATCCTCTGCTAAATCTGTTTATTTGTCGGCACAGCCCTTCCTCAAGCAATGTCTAAAACAAAGAGACAATTATTCCCCTGATAAGACTGGAGGCAAAAAATAATTGAGACGAATTTTAGCTGATGTAGAACACGATTATGAAATGGTACCAACTTAGTTAAAAGTGGAGTGACAGTTTTTCGTTCTTACTTATTAAAAAGAAACTGCTAGTGACACTGAAAGATAATTTTAACTTGTTAACTCTCTTTTCATTGCGGTTTCATCTGTATTATAGCATCAACGCAGACTGGGCCCTCGTGGTGTTTCATAGGTCGTTTCATAGAGAGGAGGCCCATATCCCAGCAGTGGGAACGGGCTGATTATGCTTTATTATAGTTTTTTTTCTCATTCATCTTTACGTGGGTTTCATTCTCACCAGATGCAAATACGATGCACTTATGTGGCAATGGGCAGGGCACATTGCTCGTAGAACAGATGGCCAATGGGGCTGAAAGGTTCTGGAGTAGCGACCGCGTACCGGAAGACGTAGCGTTGGAAGGCCTTCCACAAGATGAACAGATGACCTTGTGAAGGCCGCAGGAATCCGCTGGATGCGGGAAGCACAAAATCTGTCGAAGTGGTGGAGGTTGGGGGAGGCCTATGTTCAGCACTGGACATCTTTTGGCTGAAATGAGGATGATGAGATGCAAATAAGTTTAAGTATTTGGAATCATATTCAGCTCAGAAAACATCTGTCTCTCTTTTTCGTGAAGAGGAAGAAGAGTGCTTTGGATAGAGTTACGATCGGAGATAATTATGATAATATCTCTGTTCCTCATTTTTTCAACCGAAATGGGAGTTGCAGTAAACAGTTGGTATTGTAACCACTTTTTTGCATTGAATGCCATCCTTATTTATGCCTAAGGAATAGAAGTCAAAATCGGTTGAACGGACTTAAAGGTTTATTTAAATGTCTAATCTTATTTCAAATGTAGTAAAAAATTATGTGAATTATGTCCATGGTAACAGTTTGCGCGCGTCCCTTATACCGTGTATAGTTACAACCATTACTGAGCCTTAAGGGCGCGTTTGCAAATCGGACAAAATTATGCTGTTTTTCGGTAGATTTTGTGACAAAACTAAACCGAATCAAATATAACTAATAACTACCACATATAGGTTGGTTCTTCATCTTCAAATGATAGGAACTTTTTTGTTCAAAATTATAGTTTTTTATATTGTAAAAACGATCTTCCGTTGCCATTTTCCACAAAATTAACGTTATCGGGTTGAGTTTAGGTACATTTTTTGTTCTATTATCAATATATTTTAAGATTTCTAAAAATACTATTAGTAGGCAGACATGTTCAATTTTAAACCTTAGGAAAAAAATGTTTCAAAATGTCAGAAATAGCACCAAAAAAAAAAAAAAAACGAACCTAACTTTTTCACATATTTTGCTATTACGGATGAATCGTAATCGGTTGTATTAAGCGTTATTTTATTTTTGGTCTGTTTTGATTTATTTCACAAATATTTCGAAAGAAACCTCAGTCCGCGCTTGGCCGCTGTCGGTGGTGGACCCTGTGTTGCCTTTTTGCAGCGGCTCGTGTGGAAAAAGATCGTTGTACAAATACAAAATATTCGATAAACCAAATTTGATATTTGCTATGATAAGATAATTTTGCATTCACAGATTTTTATAATCATAATTATTTTATTTCGGTAAAAGTAAGTACGGTTTATAAATGCCTATTCGACTGGGACTTGATGGAGTGACCTGTGTACTTCGGTGACTGCTACTGGAACTCCTCGACGAGTAGAACTAGGTGTACCGAGTCTGGGCTCGTTTTGTTAGTTATGATGAGACCTTACCTCCAGACTTGATGGAGAAGGTGTACTTCGGTGACTACTACTGGAACTCCTCGACCAGTAGAACTAGGTGTGCCGAGGCTGGGCTCGTTTTGTTAGTTATAATGAGATCTTACCTCCGGATTTGATGGAGTGACCTGAAGGTGTACTTCGGTGACTGCTACTGGAACTCCTCGATGAGTAGAACTAGGTGTGCCGAGTTTGGGCTCGTTTTGTTAGTTATGATGAGACTTTACCTCCGGACTAGATGGAATTACCTGAAGGTGTACTTCGGTGACTGCTACTGGAACTCCTCGACGAGTAGAACTAGGTGTGCCGAGTTTGAGCTCGTTTTGTTAGTTATGATGAGACCTTACCTCCGGACTAGATGGAATTATCTGAAGGTGTACTTCGGTGACTGCTACTGGAACTCAATCAATTTTGCAAACGCGTCCTTAAGGACGCGTTTGCAAAATTGATAGGTATAGAATCGAACTACTACGTCGACACGGGTCACACACACAAGTGTACGCTCGGTTAGCTGCGGGAATAGTAGCGAAGTGAACTAATTTTGACACTTTGGAAAATTGTTTTTTTATCTAATGTCTTTATATTACTTAGTACCTACAAAAAACATTTTAGTACTGTTCTTTATATTTTTACTAACCTCCGGACTTGATGCAGTGACCTGAAGGTGTACTTCGGTGACTGCTACTGGAACTCTTCGATGGGTAGAACTAGGTGTGCCGAGTTTGGGCTCGTTTTGTTAGTTATGATGAGATCTTACCTCCGGACTAGATGAAGTGACCTGAAGGTGTACTTCAGTGACTGCTACTGGAACTCCTCGATGAGTAGAACTAGGTGTGCCGAGTTTGGGCTCGCTTTGTTAGTTATGATGAGACCTGACCTCCGGACTAGATGGAATGACCTGAAGGTGTACGTCGGTGACTGCTACTGGAACTCCTCGACGAGTAGAACTAGGTGTGCCGAGTTTGGGCTTGCTTTGTTAGTTATGATGAAATCTTACCTCCGGACTTGATGGAGTGACCTGAAGGTGTACTGCGGTGACTGCTACTGGAACTCCTCGACGAGTAGAACTAGGTGTGCCGAGTTTGGGCTCGTTTTGTTAATTATGATGAGATCTTACCTCCGGACTTGATGGAGTGACCTGAAGGTGTACTTCGGTGACTGCTACTAGAACTCCTCGACAAGTAGAACTAGGTGTGCCGAGTTTGAGCTCGTTTTGTTAGTTATAATGAGATCTTACCTCCGGTTTTGATGGAGTGACCTAAAGGTGTACTTCGGTGACTGCTACTGGAACTCCTCGATGAGTAGAACTAGGTGTGCCGAGTTTGGGCTCGTTTTGTTAGTTATGATGAGACCTTACCTCCGGACTAGATGGAATGACCTGAAGGTGTACTGCGGTGACTGCTACTGGAACTCCTCGACGAGTAGAACTAGGTGTGCCGAGTTTGGGCTCGTTTTGTTAGTTATGATGAGATCTTACCTCCGGACTTGATGGAGTGACCTGAAGGTGTACTTCGGTGACTGCTACTAGAACTCCTCGACGAGTAGAACTAGGTGTGCCGAATTTGAGCTCGTTTTGTTAGTTATAATGAGATCTTACCTCCGGTTTTGATGGAGTGACCTAAAGGTGTACTGCGGTGACTGCTACTGGAACTCCTCGACGAGTAGAACTAGGTGTGCCGAGTTTGGGCTCGTTTTGTTAGTTATGATGAGACCTTACCTCTGGACTAGATGGAATGACCTGAAGGTGTACTGCGATGACTGCTACTAGAACTCCTCGACGAGTAGAACTAGGTGTGCCGAGTTTGGGCTCGTTTTGTTAGTTATGATGAGATCTTACCTCCGGACTTGATGGAGTGACCTGAAGGTGTACTGCGGTGACTGCTACTAGACTACACTCCATCTAGTCCGGAGGTAAGATCTCATCATAACTAACAAAACGAGCCCAAACTCGGCACACCTAATTCAACTCGTCGAGGAGTTCCAGTAGCAGTCACCGAAGTACACCTTCAGGTCATTCCATCTAGTCCGGAGGTAAGGTCTCATCATAACTAACAAAGCAAGCCCAAACTCGGCACACCTAGTTCTACTCGTCGAGGAGTTCCAGTAGCAGTCACCGAAGTACACGTTCAGGTCATTCCATCTAGTCCGGAGGTAAGGTCTCATCATAACTAACAAAGCAAGCCCAAACTCGGCACACCTAGTTCTACTCGTCAAGGAGTTCCAGTAGCAGTCACCGAAGTACACCTTCAAGTCATTCCATCTAGTCCGGAGGTAAGGTCTCATCATAACTAACAAAACGAGCCCAAACTCGGCACACCTAGTTCTACTCGTCGAGGAGTTCCAGTAGCAGTCACCGAAGTACACCTTCAGGTCACTCCATCAAGTCCGGAGGTAAGATCTCATCATAACTAACAAAGCAAGCCCAAACTCGGCACTCCTAGTTCTACTCGTCGAGGAGTTCCAGTAGCAGTCACCGAAGTACACCTTCAGGTCACTCCATCAAACCGGAGGTAAGATCTCATTATAACTAACAAAACGAGCCCAGACTCGGCACACCTAGTTCTACTCGTCGAGGAGTTCCAGTAGTAGTCACCGAAGTACACCTTCAGGTCACTCCATCAAGTCTGGAGGTAAGGTCTCATCATAACTAACAAAACGAGCCCAGACTCGGTACACCTAGTTCTACTCGTCGAGGAGTTTCAGTAGCAGTCACCGAAGTACACAGGTCACTCCATCAAGTCCCAGTCGAATAGGCATTTATAAACCGTACTTACTTTTACCGAAATAAAATAATTATGATTATAAAAATCTGTGAATGCAAAATTATCTTACCATAGCAAATATCAAATTTGGTTTATCGAATATTTTGTATTTGTACAACGATCTTTTCCCACACGAGCCGCTGCAAAAAGGCAACACAGGGTCCACCACCGACAGCGGCCAAGCGCGGACTGAGGTTTCTTTCGAAATATTTGTGAAATAAATCAAAACAGACCAAAAATTAAATAACCCTTAATACAATCGATTACGATTCATCCGTAATAGCAAAATATGTGAAAAAGTTAGTTTCGTTTTTTTTTTTTTTTTTATGCTATTTGTGACATTTTGAAACATTTTTTTCCTAAGGTTTAAAATTGAACATGTCTGCCTACTAATAGTATTTTTAGAAATCTTAAAATATATTGATAATAGAACAAAAAATGTACCTAAACTCAACCCGATAACGTTAATTTTGTGGAAAATGGCAACGGAAGATCGTTTTTACAATATAAAAAATTATAATTTTGAACAAAAAAGTTCCTATCATTTGAAGATGAAGAACCAACCTATATGTGGTAGTTATTAGTTATATTTGATTCGGTTTAGTTTTGTCACAAAATCTACCGAAAAACAGCATAATTTTGTCCGATTTGCAAACGCGCCCTTAATTTCAAGATAATATTATTATCACACACATAAACATAACATCACGCCTGTTTTCGTGGAAGTTTTAGACAGAGGTGTACTTACTGAGTTTATTATCATCTTTAGATATATACAGGGTGTCCAGTAAATAGCACGACATACTGCAGGGGGTGATAGCTAGGGTCACTACCTATCAATACAACACAATATATGTTCAGCAAAATCTTACGGATTTACAGTTTTACAGTACTTTTTTTTACATCAAATTATTCGTGAATAGTTACTTTACTCTTTACTCAAAAAAGTTCTAGAAAAGGATTTTTTCATTACGAGATACTTAAAAATCTGTTTCAAGGTAGAGATTTTTCGATATTTCGGAAAATTTTGTAAAACTGTAAATCCGTAAGATTTTGCTGTATATAATATTGTGTTGTATTGATAAGTAGTGACCCAAGCTATCACCCCCCGCAGTATGTCGTGCTATTTACTGGACACCCTGTATAAATACAATGTCGTCCATGGGCATGTGCTCGCCCGTATTTTTCTGAATATTTATGAAAAGTTAACGAAAATTAACTTTAAAAAAGGGGGGTCTATCTTTTTTTTTTTTTTTGGCGTGCACATGCCTTTGGGCGACATTGTATAAATATATAAAACGAGAAACTGACAAAGCAGAGTCGAAACTACAGGGACTAGGAACGTGAAATTTTGCACACAGCTTCCTTTTATAATAAGGAGCACAAAGAAGGGGTTTTTGTAAATGTCACCTTTAAGGGGGCGAAAAGGGGGGGATTTAATTTGTATGAAAAATCTTATTCCTTGAGTTAATAAACTTGAAACTTGGCATAAAAAGTACTAGGCTTGCATGAATTCAAGATGGTATTTAATTATAATTTAAGCCACTAATAGGATTTGAATGAGGGAGACAGATAGTTTACAACCTGGATTAACACATAGGCTACTTTTTATCCCGTAGTACGTTTCCATGGGATAATTTCCGACTTCCACGCGAGCTAAGCCGCAGGAAAAAAGCTAGTTCTCTAATAAACCAGTGGCGGCATCTACAATCGCCACATGCGAACTACGCATCAAAGACCTGACGTCACACAACATCCTGACGTCACACAAATCCTGCATCGCGCAATTAGAGTTTACCGCGCGATGGACATATTAAATACAATCTCCTAACTTCAATACTCCTAAAAACCTGCTAATTAATCTCAAAGTATGTACCTAAGATACCTGAGTTTGGGTGTCTTAACATTGACATTTCTGATTAGGTTCAGTTCATGTCCAAGAACCGTTGCATCCGGCCACCGTTTTTTGTTTTATTTTAGGTGAAAATAGGGTTCCTTTTGGAAATTGGTAAGCTATAATCTGAACAAAATACATTGAAAAAAAGCTTACCTATTATTAGTAGGTACGTATTGAAAATAAACGGTGTCAAAGGTTATTGCTCAATTTTTTTTAAATTACTGAATGGTTTTTATGAATGAACCTGAAGATTCTTAACCTCGATCAAAGTCAAAGTCAAATAATTTATGTCAATTAGGCAAATTAAAGGCACTTTTGAACGTGGAAATTTACAAAAAAAAATTAATTGATTCTAGTCGCCCCTTCCAAAATGTAGTTTTCGTGTGGTCAATGGTCAAGAAACTCCACCGTTACTCTTTTAAAATGTTTTAAAATATTTTGTATACATTAATTATAATAATTACATGTGAAGACGATGCACCTGGAATAAAAATACTGTACTACAATAAGATAAACTAATTATGTGATAGATACATGGTGCTCAAAAATTTACAAAAATTGTAGAAGTAGGTACACGATATTCCTAAAATTTTAACAAGACTAATAAGTCAGTGTGGGAGTTAAAGTAATCACAGAATGTAATAACAATGTGATAAAAATAATAAATTATACAATTGAATTAGCAACCAGTTTTATTTTGTCTTCTGACACAACTCAGTTACTGGGTAACACTATACCCCTTGGTTAGACTGGTTGTCAGACTTTCGGGCTGACAATCCGAAACGATTGTCAAAGATCTACAAATGACAGCCGGGACCAACGGCTTAAAGTGCTTTCCGAGGCACGGAGGCATCTCGGTGTATAATGAATGGTCACCCATCCACGGACTGACCTCGGCAATCAATATTAAAGTCAAAAGTCAAACAATTTATTTCAATTAGGCACATAAAAGGGACTTAAGAACGTCAATTTTACAAAAAAAAATATTTATATATTTTTTCTAGTTGCCCCTTCCAAAAGGTAGTTTTTGTATGGAGAAGAATGGGCAAGAAACTCCACCGTTACTCTTTTAAATAATTTACTCTTTTAATCGTAGCTTAACTTTCGATCGACCCGTGCGGCTGTAATTGTTCAGCCCTATAGCTGACTGGAGTCATAACACGAAAATAGATTTATAGTAGTAGTAATTATTAACCTGTTTATGAAGAAATTATTTTTTAAGACATTACATTCGAATGCGTTGATTTCTGGAACTCATACTAGGATTCCCAGTGTCACGACACAGGGAATCCTAGTATCCAGGCTCCTTTGTTCCAATTAAATTTATTTCTATTCATGTAATAAAAATTGTCAAGTAGACATAATGTCAACAAATATAATTTTCTACAGAACCCAACAGTAAAGACTAGTGTCGTCCTTAGACTCATCAATACTTACAATAGACAATTGTCAACCACGTGCTAAGCGGAGCGTGAAGTACACAAAAATGTAGATAAAAACTAAAAGAAAAAAATGTAGGTAAGTACCTAAGGTTTGATAGACGCAGCATTAATTATCAGATATAGTTTAGCTTTCTTAGTTCGCACGTTGGTAATTAAAGTCTGAAGTATACACAGGGATTTCAGATAAATACGAGTTTTTTTTGTGTAACATCTTTCTTTTCGCTTTTCTGCAATCTGTGGGAGTGATTTCATGAAACGGGACGGAAGTGTGTAACAGGAAGCCGGGGAAGTGCGCGCTATTTGATTTGACTAATGAGCGCGCGCGGTGCTAGAGTTCGCCGTCGTACCAACCCATTTTCAGAGACGTTGGTACTGTCAGCCAAAATATCAGATGTCACACATCTTAAGCGACTACTGTAAGGCTCACTCGTTTTTATTTTATTTTTTAGTTGGCCTGGCTTAATTAAAATTATTGTATAATATTGTAGATAAAAAATGAAGGAGTTAGTTAAGATTGGTCGACTTATAAAAGTCAACGTTGACACATACATATAAACTGCCTTTCTTTTTCCACATGGGCAAAACAAAAAATACATACAGCTTAAAAAAAAATGCGATCTATCTCGCCAATTTATTACACATTCGATTCGGCACAAAATAAAACAAAATTGGTATAATCTAAAACTAAACCAATAAAAGGAATTTTTCATCTGTATCTCTGTCGTATTCTACATGACTAAGCGTGCCGGGCGAAAGAGACAACCTTATCTCGCTCTTCACGTTAGAAAAAGATGACAATACCGAATTAGAAGCTCACGATCGCAGCGCATAAGCGTAAAGTGTAACTAATTCGCTGCTGTTTATTTTTGATGGCGATTAAGTGTGCGTTGACCTTAAGATTTTGTAAAAAAAAACGATCTTTTGTAATTCTATTTGTGACATTATAACTCCTGTAATAGTAGCTCTACATTAATTACATGATACATTAATCATTCGAGAGCAAAAGCAAATTAGTACACTTGTCATTTATTTTGCTACGAAAAAAACAAATGTGCTGCTATGGGAAGGGAGGCACATTGTCTCACTGATGCACTCAATTATAAGATCAAAGGTACCTAATATTTACGAAAAAGGTGGTGTGGCGTGAAGAACTGAATCCTTTTTAGGTGATTGGCCCAAACTAGCAGAAGTCCGGGAATATTGATCTGACTAAGGGTCCTAGCATATACTCGTAGGTAGCTAGGTATTATAATAAATGGCCAGATGTAATGAAAAAGGACATAATACATTTTTTTAAATTAGTGGCCTTCCTAATAGAAAAATGTAATTATTCGATTAATGATTTTTTTTAATGGACAAAACTTATTAGTCCGCAATGTGTATATTAAATATGTTTAATATTATCTTGAACATATGGCCCTAATATACGTACATTCATTTCTAATTTTATACTAACAACATTTTAATTTAACATTTCTCAATATTAATTAATGTATGTATAATTGTAATAATTCCAAATTAAAATGTCAAAAATTACAAAAATAAAGAAGCTTCTTAACAATTTATATAATTTTTGCGTGCCTATTTCCAGGCAGAATGTATACATAGCTAACTCTTATCTACTCCACCTGTGTTTTAATGTAACCTACATTCGTTGAAAATAATTAATTAATTAATTGATTGATTGATTAGTTAATTGATTGATTAAAGATTGAATGATTAAGCTTAAATACTGGACTGAATTTAAAAATTCTTTCATCAGTAGAATTCTATATTATCACTTTGTAACAGGCTATAGGTAATGCTGCCGCTGGCGGAAGCTAATACCTAATTAATTTTCATTAAAATTAGGCCAGTGTATCAACTAGATCCTAGTTCATTGCAAATAATGCATTCTTGATGAATCTATCAGATTATTAATTTGTCATTAATATTATAAATTCATAAATTAATTCAAAATTTCATAATTTTATATAATATTCTTATAATGTACCTAGATTTGATCTGCATGTACCTACCTTATTATTTAATATTTCTACACCAGCAATGGTAGTATGTGTGAAATAGTGTTTAATGTAAGATCTCACTAAACCACTGAGAAATAAATAAATTCTAATTCTAATTGTAATGGTATGCTTCCGTGTGCGCACGAACGCACAAGGACATGCTGAACACGAACACACTTTGTTCACATGTGCGGACCACTAACGAACATCAAACACTGTGTTCGTCAAAAATGTTCGTAACGATCCAATTTCATATCCATAGGTACTAAAATGAGCCGGGCGGTTGAGCGCGAACTGTGTTCGTATGATGTTCGTGTTTGCTTCGCAAATTTACGAACCAAATGTTCCGTGTTCAATGTTCCTGTTCACCATGTTTTGTTTGTTCGTGCGTGCACGGCTTAAATATTCCGTATCGAACACGAACACTTACTTGCTGACGTGATAATAATACAACAATAAATAAAATTATCACTACATTTAACACAAAAGTATCTTTAAAAAGTCATTCATTTGGAATTCGGATGCAGGCAGCAATTTATTAATTTATGACTCATATAACAAATAATGAACGAATTTAAACTGACCACTTTTCAATAATATCCGATAAAATTTGATGTAAAGTGCTTTCACTTGGTATTACAACATTTTATGTTGGACAGACAATACTTTTTCTCAACAGCAATTTAAAATTGTTATTTATAATTTTAAAATATGGTTGAATGGTACATTTGCCTACATTAACGCTTATCAGTTACACGTTTTTTGGAAAATGTAGAAGCATTCATTTTGTAAAGTTACCATCCAGTGATGCAGCGATGCGATGTTAAATAAAAAAAACAAAAAAAACCCGACTGCAAAAACACGTATTTTCAGATTACTTTTTTATTTTCAGCTTTTGTTTTTTTATCGTTTATCATTCCAAATTACATTTAAACATAATACATAATAATATAATTTGTATATATTTTTTGTAATCACCTTTCAGAACCCTTCATTTTGATACCCCACTTCGTAGAAAAGGGAGATTTTTTGTTGTTGTTGAAAACATGTATTTCGGCGCCCAAATTACGCCATTTTGTTTTTTATTTTATTTTAATATACCCAGTGACACTCGCGCAATGAACATCAATTATAGACATCATTCAACAAAATTAGTTTAGCCGTTTAGTAGTTACGAGGGAAAACAGAGACGGACATACGTACATACAGGTCAAACACATAACCCTCTTTTTTGGGTTCGTCGCAGTCGGGTAAAAAATATAGTTTCTATAAAAAATAAGATAATTATGTGGAGCAAATAACAAAGAGACAAGAAAAGATCAAAAACAGCCTTCTTTCTCATAAGATAGCGAAGAAAACAAGGGCTCGATTTAAAACGAAACTAAAAGTTGATCTTTATGTTACCACATGAGACAAAAAAAAACAAATTTTGCATCACCGCCACTGCTATGGGTGCCGCCCGCTCGCACCAACCTGCTGCAGCACGCGCCGCTGACGCGTGCCCTGCATACACTCACAATGGTGTCATAACAGATTGACTGCTTCAATTGTACTCTGAGTGAATTCACATTTAGATTTTTTTAAAAGCTAATTGTAAGGTGTAATCTTTGTAAGCTATTATAACTATAACTACACTATTGTATTGGGTAAGCCTGTGATGATAGTTGTATGTGTTTTAAATAAATAAATAAAATCAATATTAATTTGTAAAAATCTTGTTCAGCATCTCTCATTTCTTGTTTTAATAATACATAGGTACAGTAGGCTGCACGTCAGTGGCAACAGACCAGTTTAAGCTGGACTCGCATTCTATTGAAAAAAGTATTAGCGTGCGGTTTAATATACATAGTTAATGGCATGTGCTATCTGTCATTACGGCAAATCATTTTATTTATTGTTATGTGTTGAGTAATGTAAATAATTTTGCATACTATTTTAAGGAACCAAGTTTATTTTTTTCTAACTGAGCACAGCAGTGCTGCTCGGGAGTTTGTTGCGCCACTTCTTCTTCCCAGCTAAAGCACTAGGAAGTGGTGAAGGGTGGGCGTTTTGGGGGACTGCCTTAAGTAATTTTGACGTTCGAAAAGTACTAATTCTCAGCCCAGTTTGAATAAATGACTTTTGAATTTTGTAATTGAATTTATTAAAATGTTTAACATTTTTTTAAATAACCGATTCCTATAGCATTACTACAACAACATTACAGCTCTAAAGTAAAGTCATTTCCCCCACAATCCTGGCAATAAAAATCCGTTAAAGTTAATTAAAACTAACGTTATCCTGTCTTCGAGGTAGGTCTGCCAACAGTGTCCCGGTGCCAAGCCTCACCCGCTATGTAGTACTCAATTAATTATTACTTAATCTGCAAGATATAAGCTTGGATCTGTATGTTTTTTTTTGGATCAGAGTAATAATACAGGCTGGCCGGGACATCGACGCGATTTTTTTTACCGTGGATTCAGTACATGATTCTGAACCCCACTGAGTTGAAATTTCTATCGGTTATTAAAAAATAAATCTGCTGTTCCATACATTTTGAGTTTTAACCGCGTAGGTATTGCACTTTTCTATCAAACAGCAGACTTTAAAAAAATTACCGACTAAAAATTTCAACGCCCCTTGCGTGGTTCAGAATCATGTACTGAATTCATGGTAAAAGTTTTCGCGTCGATGTCCCTGCCACCCTGTATAGTGCATGTACTCAATACTCAATACTCAATTATTTATTGCATTCCACAATGTATGTGCTTAGGTGGTAAACATTTGCTTGAGAAACAATCGTGGACCCTGTCGGGCACAGCAAAATAAAGATAGTAGAAGGGTAGAGATGAGGACTTATCGTTTAACTTATAATCTAACTTATTCTAAAAACAAAAACTTTTTTTGTGTATTTTATATGAGTTTCAAAGATTGATCATTTAAATATTCGTTTACACTGTAATAACATTTACTTTATAATAATTTTTTTAATTTATTCGTGAATAGATGGATCTTTTTTACATTTCTAATTGATTCGATGATGATTTTTACATTTCTAATTGACATTGATTTGATGTACGGAAGGTTTGACCAAGGTCTTATCAAGAAGTATCGTGTTACCTAGTAACTGGGTTGTGGAGGTCAGATAGACAGTCGCTCCATATAAATTACTGGTATTCAGCAGAATCCGGTTAGACTGGAAGCCAACCCCAACATACTTGGGAAAAGGAGTTTACGGGAATTATTTCGTTAAGAGACATTCGCTAAAATTTATGTCTATGCAAAAGTAAAAATAATAATAATAATAATTGGTATGAAGAACTGATAACATCCCGACTACTAACTATTTATCAGTTTAAATACAATCAATCTCTTCAAATATACATTTGTGGCGTAGTACGGAAATTCCTACAATTAGATTTAGACAATAATTTCAATGCAGTACAAAAAACCTAATCTGCTTAAACTTAAAATCTCACCTTGGTTTACACCCGTGAGATTTTAGCAAACTGAGAAAATACATTTAAAAACAAAATAATAATAAAATTGATTTATTTCCAAAAAGGTTACAGAGTTAACTTATTTATACAAAAATATTTACGGCTAGTGCTAGGAGGGAGTACAGAGCAAATAATCAATGCTGCAGAAATCTGTAGACAATAATTGGTGAACCCTGCCTTTTAAACAAGGGTTACCTGTATCTTAAGACGCATATTATGTCAGTGACCTTGAGCGGTTAGCTTGCGTGTTCTGTACTGAGCTCACGCAACGTACGTCCAGCCAGTAATAGGACTATCAAGGAGCGCTGTCCCAAAATTAAACATTATTAATATATTATATATAAAACAAAAGTTATTTTATTAAAACACGTATAATAAAGGATTAATAATTAAATTATCTTTAAAATGGTGAAGGTTTCAGAAAAATATGCTTGATAGATTTTTCGCGATTCTCAGTTATTTATCCGCGTTAGATACTCGTATAGGTAACTTTACAAATTAATTTCACTATGTATTATAGACATAATCTAAAATATTCTTATATTAAGTTATTAGGAAAATGCTCTAATTTCATATATATTTTTTCTAAATCATTAACACTACTCGTTTAGACGTGATCTTTAGTATAAAATCATAAGAGATCAAATATCAGAAGAGACGCAAAAGAAAGCGCAGTAGGCATTTTAGTGGTATTTCGTTGTCATCAGTCATTTAGTTTTAAATCTTTCGCCTCGCTTCGAGTGAAGGGTAACCCTCTTAACACTGCATTCCACCAACTTAGTCATCAAAAAGTATGTTAAATATGTATTTTTAAAACCGTATTGAAGGTGGGACATACTACAAATAGTTCTAAATAAGGTGACTTTAAGTTATGCTTAAAGTAATGTAAAGTTTTAAGATTGGACACATTCTTTTGCTAGTTACTCATACTGCCTCATATAAAAATTTGATGACGTCACTACCATTTAAGTGTGAAAGGAATAACTCTAATAGCTGTAGTGCTATTCTTTAAAGTTCACTTGGAATCTCACTTGAGTGACTACACACAATTCGAAAGCGAAAAAAAAAAAAAAAAAAAAAAAAAAAAAAAAAAAATGTTTTACAATTAAATCATCGCGTATTCACGAGACAGCGTTCGAATTTCGAATTGATATTTTAGCTGATATTATATCGAGGTGCTCGTGGCTGAATAATAATTGCTGCACGGGTCGAATGAAGGTTAAAATAGGCTTTCCGCGGTCGGTTCGTGGATGGGTGACCATCTATTAAATATCGAGCACGTTAAAAGCGTGCATTCTGAAAGTGGGCAACGTCGCAAATAGATGTCAAATATTTCGCTGTTTTGATTAATTTGGCAATACCTATTACTGTATGGAAATATAAATTTAGGCCAACTTAAATATTACACCGAATATGTCTTTTTAGATGTAAAAAAAGTATTTGGAAACTTTCCA
This sequence comes from Agrochola macilenta, assembly GCA_916701695.1. NCBI lineage: Eukaryota > Metazoa > Arthropoda > Insecta > Lepidoptera > Noctuidae > Agrochola > Agrochola macilenta. The sequence goes on from OU753578.1 coordinate 8,265,270, forward strand.
AATGCCTTTTTTTTATACCTAAAACAGTTACAACATCAAATTCAGTGTTATAATTGCTATTCATTATTAATATTCTAGTACACCAGTTACCGATATTTCATATTTCCCTACAGTAATATTGCCAAATTCATCAAAATAGGTAAATATTTGACAGCTATTTGCGATGTTGCGAACTTTTAGAATAAATGCTCTTAAGCAGTTGGTCCCGTCAAATTCAAATTCAAATTCATTTATTTGCCAGAATGTAGGTTTACAAATGTATGATCTTAAAACTATAATGGCCCCTTTACATTCTACCATTACTTATCGTGTGCAAATCTTTAATTTTAACCTATACAATTACATTCCTTTAGTTATAAGGTCCAATAAAAACAGAAAATAAAATAAAATTATAGACAGTAACAACAGATAACAAATAATGTCTCATGCTTATGTATTTAAGGAACAAATTAATTAATAGATGTCAAATTATACCTATAATCTTTAATAGTTCAGCCGATCTATAAAGTTTAGTAAAAATTTCAGATAATAAATATCATTAATTTGTAGATCTTTGATAGTCGTTACGGGTAGCCAGAAGTCTGACAACCAGTCTTACCAAGGGTTATCGTGTTACCCAGTAACTGGGTTGATAGGCAGTTGCCCTATGTGAAATACTGGTATTCAGCTGCGGCTGGTTAGACTGGAAGCCGACCCCAACATAGTTGGGAGAAGGCTAGGCAGATTGATTGATTTGTTTAAGCTGATATCAGACGCTATACTCGAGTGAATGTTCATTATTGTTCCATTCCACGAAATCGATAAAATTATGTACTTAGAATATTTTGATCATTCAATTGCTCATTTCATTTTATTTTTTGATCATTCGGAGCGATAATGAAAGATGCCGAATACCGAAATCCAACACCGTTAGATTGGTTCACTAATGAATTAGTTTTTCACTTTTGATTCATTTTGTGTTCAGATGAAATACATAAATTAACAAACTGATATTAGCTTTAGAGAATAACACTATAATATTGGTCAAAGTGGCTCTTGCTAGGTTATTCAGTTAGAAGGAAAACGAACGAAAGAAAGAATAATGTTTATTTGGACACGGTTCGTGAAACACAAAATACAAAATAAAAAAGTTAAAATAATATTTTAACAATAATACGAGTAGTAAATAGTAGTTAGTAGTAGTTAGTTAGGTCAAAGGCGTGATTCAGAAAGCTTGCTTTTAGTGTTATTGCAATCAACGAGGCAAAACTTACATGCAATAATCGCCTTTCAAAAATTGCCTTGGTATAAACAGAAGTTGCATGCAATTATTGAATGGTAAAACTTACATTAAATTATTGTATGTTATTCTATGAAAATCGGACGCGTGTAAACACAGAAATAATTGAATGTGCTATAAGGCATGCGATTTTTCGCCGCAGGAGACGCCCCGGGCGTCGGGAGTCGCGAGATGACTTCCGGCCACCGTAGGCGCGGGCTTGCGGACGGTGAGCAATGGGTAGCTCGCCGTCCGATTAGAACCAGGCCCGGGTCGACGGCGCGTTGTGTTCCACGCGCGCCTCAAAGAGATGTCAGCACCAACTGACGGGGTCCGTAAGGACCAATGCCTGCCGGGGTTGCGGGTTTGTCCGAAAGGGATATCGCGGCCCAGGCACCCAGGCAACGAAAGGAACACGGGTGGGTTTTAGTCAGTAAAAGTCTGACACACCCTCCCGCTCCGCCCAGAGCGGGAGAAGTTATTTGATAATTTTCGCGCCTCAAAAAAAAAAAAAAAGGCATGCGATTTTGCTCTTGAACGTTCTAGAAACTTGCACCGTGTAAATGGGGCTTTAAAATTGCTTCGCAATTTGAACGGCATCGAGGTGTAAATCTGCGATGATTAAATTTTTCAACTACTGCGTTCACTTTTATTGGTCACTTGAGTTACACACACATTTTTTTTTTTGGTTGGGGAATTATCAAATAACTTCTCCCGCTGCGTAACGAGAGGGCGTCAGACTCTTACTGTCTAAAACCCACCCGTGTTCCTTCAGTTGCCTGTGTGTTGTCAGGAGTCACGGTATCCCTTTCAGACTTTCCCGCGACCCCGGCAGGCATCGGCTTTGTGGACCACGTTAGTTGCACTGACAAAATAAAAAAATTCAAAATTCAAAAGTCATTTATTCAAACTAGGCTGAGAATCAGCACTTTTCGAACGTCAAAATTACATAAGACAGTCTCCCAAAACGCCCACCCTTCACCACTTCCTAGTGCATTAGCTGGGAAGAAGAAGTGGCGCAACAAACTCCCCAGCAGCACAGCTGTCTGTTCAGTTAGAAGAACAAAAAAAAAGATTCTATATAATAGTATTCAAAATAATTTACATTACGCAACACAAAACATAATTCAAATTATTAGCCATATGTTAGCTAGTACACGCCAATATACCAAACAAAATCATCGAGAACTCAACCAATCAATCATCGATACTCAGGCCGAAATAAAAAAACTAAACGTAAACAGAATTTAATATCTAAATAAAAAAAGCCTCCAGGCATAAAGGGCGTGCCCGCTTACATATAGTTGTAACTGGAAGTTATAAATGATAAACTAGGACCATCGATGTAAAATAAATAAACAAAGAGTTAATTACTAATAACAGTAAATAATATGATCAATTGTCGAGGTCACTAGCTAACCACATATTGCAATACAACTCATAAAAAACCAGTGTGAAGAGTAGATTTTGTCAAAAATAAATTAAAGTTAAATTAAAATAACTTGACTTAAAAAGTCAAATAAAATACAACAATTATATAAACTCATATAACTTGTCAGTACGTAAGCTGGAGAAAGAACATAAACATTGTCTTGAGTTAATCACAGCGACCAACTATTCTTATCATTTAAGTAGTCGTTGATAGAATAGTATTCCTTTGAACAAAGATTGGATTTTACTTTCGTTTTAAACGCATTAAAAGGCAAATCTAGCAAAGAAGAGGGTAGCTTGTTATAAAAGGTTATACCAAGCCCAACAAATGAGTTATGAACCTTATGAAGCCGGTGAAAGGGAGCTCGTAGTTTGTCCTTATTTCTAGTGTTAACATTGTGAAAATCACTGTTATTAGTGTATAAGTGTATATTTTTCCTAATATATAAGATATTGGCGAAGATAAATTGAGATGCCACCGTGAGGATACCAATATCTTTGAAAAAATCTCTCAGAGAAACTCTGGCACCAAGCTGGTAAATAGCGCGAACAGCTCGTTTTTGAAGAACAAATATATTTTGAATATCAGCAGCTTTGCCCCACAGCAGAAGACCGTAGGACATAACGCTATGAAAATAACTAAAATAGACTAACCGAGCTGTATCGACGTCAGTGTCTTGTCTTACTTTCCTGACGGCGTAGGCGGCTGAACTGAGCCTTCCCGCTAGGCTCGATATATGTGGGCCCCACTGAAGTTTGGCATCTACTGTTATGCCCAGAAAAACCGCCGAGTTTACAGATTCAAAACACCAATTCAAGACATCTCTTTGAGGCGCGCGTGGAACAAAGCGCCATCGACCCGGGCCTGGTTCTTATCGGACGGAGAGCTATCCATTGCTCACCGTTCGCAAGCCCGCCTACGGTGGTTGGGAATTGGCCTGGGATTCCCAACGCCCTGGGCATCTCCTGCGGCGACTAGGGTCGTGAGGGCGCGAAGTTTGCCTTTCCCTCACGCGTTCCGCTGCCTCCACCAAGGAGGTGACAGCTTCCAAGACCAAGGCCGGAAGTGAGAGATCAACGCCGCCGAACGTCTGCACGATGACATGGCGGTGCTCGGCCCAAGCCGAGCAGCCATCCACCATATGCTCGATCATGTCCTCCAGGCGATCCACACAATGGTGACACCCGGGCGTTTCCCCCGGCCTTATCTGGAACAGGAACTTCCCGAAGCAACCGTGTTCAGTGAGGACCTCCATCAGGCGGAGGGTGAGGACGCCGTGGCGCCTCTCTAGCCACTCCTCAAAGAGGGGACTTATCGCTGCTATTGTGGCGTGCCCAAACAGTGCCCCCTGGCAACGTTATTCTAGCGCAAAATGATCCTTGTAAAGCGGCAGCAGGTTTTAAGGTTTCCAATTTCCACAAAGTATCGAAAAACCGGCCAAGTGCGAGTCGAACTCACACACAAAGGGTGCCGTACTAAACATGTTTGTTGTATCGGGACCCCCTTAAATTATTAACTTACATTTTTATTTTTTGATATTATAGCGACAATAGAAATACACAATCCAACTTTCAACTAGCTACCTACTACGGTTAATGAGATACAGCCCGCTGACAGACAGACGGACGAACAGCGGACGCTTAGTAGTAAGGTTTCCGTTCGGCAACCTTCTGGTACAGAACCCTAAAGAGGTGTTAGATAGTGATTATATCTTCGAAATAAATAAATCACCTTCTTACAAAAGACTCCTCAACTATTGAAAACTTCGAAGGACTTGCTAACAAAAACAGAATGCTTCCAATAGAAACGCTGCCTCTATTGAAAGCACTATAACCCATAACAAATTGTCAACTAACACAACTTTACGAAAACACTTGCCGTAAAGGGTGGTTCATACAATAGGCATGGCTTTTATTCTTGTCAAAAACTTCCTTTATATATATTATAAACTACAGTCTGGCCGTCGAGAGAATGCGTTCCTGATACCTGTCAGTTGGACAATTTCTACTAATAATAAGGATCTAATTCGCAAAACAAATATTATTCGTTAGTATGAAACTGACAGGTGTCAAGCTCTCGACGGCTCGACTGTAAGATTGTGACATCGAAATATGGAGGTACCTCGTTTTTGGGCCTGTGTCACTGCTTTGCAGCACTAGTACGGAAACAAACAGGAATTTTGCTGTTTATCTTTAATTAAATTAAATTAAAACAGGCAATTTTTAACCCCAACTGTTGCACTGTTAAAGTTAACCCATTCTTTGCACAAGCATATTATAATGTAGCTCAGTTGAAGGAGTTAACAGGAAGTTTACATTACAACTCACATTTTTGCTAATATGTCATTTTGGTCTTTATAATTTTTGTGATGCATGAAAACATTGAGAGGAAACCGGCATGTCGGAAATCGGCATGTGACATCTACCAACCCGCACAGGACCCGCGTGGTTGATTACCCGTTCTCTCTCATCAAGAGGAGGCCTGCTGTGGGGACATTATAGGCTGGTTATGCATGCATGAAAACAGGCCTCCAAAACGTGGTTATAACCCAGCATTATGTTTAACAGTCAGTCCCGCTTCTACCTTGCTGCCTGGCATTTTTAACTGACTTCAAAAAGGAGGAGATTCTCAAGAAAGCTCTCTCACATAAACTAAAATCATGATAATTATGGAGACTAAATGGAGTTTATTAAAAAACTTTTTACAGAAAAATAAAAACGAATTTTAAAAAAAAACACAAAAAAGTGCAAAATCACTTTAATTTTGGAAGTCGGTCTTTGGAAAAAACTTTTACTTTTTTTTTACTTTTGATACCGAAAAAGTTATTTTTAATAAAGATTCATCTCGAAAAAAGAAAGAAAGATTCATCATTCATCGACTCATGATTTTAGTTTCTGCTAATACCACAGGATAAGTATCTTTATAAAATAGCCACTTAACCATGAGCCCTATCCTATCTTGCTGTGCCCGACAGGGTCCACAATGATCTAAAATTATGTATATTTTATAATGTACCTACCACCTATGCTAACATTGTGGAACGCAAATAAATATATTGAGTATTGAGTATTGAGCCCCTCAATACTATAAAACCCTGCCCTAGTGTGTATATGGCACAAGTGACCCAAAATCCGAGTAAGTGCAAAGTTTTGGCACAAAAGTGCGCCAGTAAATAATATTAAAGAGTTTTCTTCTATATCCGCTCTTATATCTTTGTTAGTTTTTTGTTTTGAGTGTTGTGACAATAGCACCCTGTATTTGTATGGAAATTGAATTTTATTTGAATTCGGGTTATGAGAGTGGATGGGTGAATGTTTTAATTATTATTTTGATGCTGATTTAGTTTCATAGTGGCCAGATAGGTGCAGTTATCATATAAGATTTTTTTTTTTTCTTTTTTTTTTGCAGTGGTAGCCTAGTGGTGTGACCGTCGGACAGCCAAGTCATAGGTCTCGAGTTCGAACCCAAGGCACACACCTCTGACTTTTCGGATTTATGTGCGTATTGTATAATTATGACTTGCTTCAAAAACGGCGAAGGAAAACATCGTGAGGAAACCGGCGGCATGCTTGAGAGATATTTCTCAACAGCATGTGAAGCCAAGTCACAGGCCCATGGGCGGCTTTAAAACTCTGACACCAGGTTAGTTACTAACCACACGAAAAGAAGGAGAAGAGAATTTAAAAATATTACTATACTATACAGATTATTAATGTAACTATACACAAATTACTATACTATACTATGCAGGGACATCAACGCGAAAACTGTTACCATGGATTCAGTACATGATTCTGAACTCACAGAAGTTGTGATATTTCGTCGGTTATTTAAAAAAATCTACTGTTCCATATATTCTGACCGCGTAGGTTTTGCACTTTTCTATGAAACAGCAATTTTTTTTAATAACCGACGAAATATTTCAACTTCGGTGAGTTCAGAATCATGTACCTACTGTATCCATGGTAACAGTTTTCGCGTCGATGTGGGATGCCACCCTGTATATACTACCAGATAAGTTATTAATTACTTTATGTGTAATTTTTGAGTGGTTGTAAATTAAAGAAAAAAAATTGTAAAAAAATATGGTGGTGTTTAAAAAGCATGAATTTATTTACGTTCTTTTCATAATTTTGAAAAGTTAAGTTCTGATCAGATAGTGACGATCGTCAATAGAGAAATCGTAAAAATAAAACCAACGACACCTGAAACACATTCTAAAAAAAAATCTACATCTTTTGGATAGACTGTCAATAAAAAAATATTGCACTAAAAGCATTAGAAAAGCTTCAAAACATAATTTACTACCAAGACGACAGATCCATTTCATTACTATCAAAACGTAACCCACTAATCTACCAGACTAAAACACTCACCTACTGTTTCAAAGGAACATGAAACAAGATAAACAGAGACGTACCGCGATCCCGTTAATCACCATTAATCACCATATTATCACCGTGATATCACCGTAATGTCTTTGTATCACCGCTCAATGTTTACGGCGTGTATTGAATGTTAATTCATCGCCATCGTTTTGGTTTTATTATCGGGTTTATATGCGTTGAATTAAGGCACTGTGCTGTGACAGTGTTAAGAAGTGTGCATACTTGAATTAAGAATAATTGAATTATTTTGATTTTAATTATAATTACAATTTTTGGGTGAAGTTTGAATTTTGATTTTAATTTGAAGTTTTGTTATTTATAATTTGTGTGTTATTATTTTTTATTTTTTTAAATCGTGTTTTTTTATGGATCATGTGTGGTCTGGAATAAAGATTTTTATTATTATTTATAATTAATTACTTGTATACGATATTTTTGATGGCAATAGGTTCACCCCCTATTATATGGGACTTAAAAATAAATGGAGTAATGTGGGTGGTACCATAGGTACCTATACATCTGACTAACGCTTTGGAAATTACATGCGTGATGTTATTTTATGTTTGTATTAGATAATAATATTTACAGGTGTTACCACGTATAAAGTTAGTGGGTACTAACAATACCTCATTTTTATAAGTATTTTTGTTGTTATCAATATAAGTGAAAAAGGGTAAACAATCATTAAAGGGTACAAACTTTGAATAGATTACCTATATGAAAATTAGAATAATTTAACCTATAGATCAGGGGTCGGCAAGTCATTTTAAGTGGGGTCCGGATACTGTTGAAATTGTTTATCGAAGTCCAGAAAAAATATACTCATAATACTTTCTACTTGTTTGTTAAGAATAGAATAGAATAGAATAGAATAGAATATTCTTTATTATGTACACCATAAAAAATACAGATAAAAATGTAGTCATTTTACATAGGGTGACACAATGGGCGGTCTTATCGCTAAAAGCGATCTTTTACAGACAACCTTTGGATGGATTAAAGGGAGAAGGAGAGACAAATACTGCAGGTAGTCAGTGGTGTACCATTTACATACACAATAAATACATACATTCATAAAGCATACACTTATCTATATATATATATATATATATACAATAATAAACATGAAACAAGTTCAAGGAACAAGACAAGACAAGGGTTAAGGCCAGTTTTTATAGTTGGGTTCACGCGGGGAACACCTAATGCGAAAATTGACTTCAAGGTGGGCGTCCGTTAATGTCGAACGGTAATTGTTTTTAAAAACAATTCATTTTTGTAAAAGATGATTAGTAATATAACAATATTTGGCGCGCCAAGAACCGACCTTTCGCGCCAAGATCCGACCTTTCGCGCCAAGATCCAACCTTTCGCGCCAAGATCCGACCTTTCGCGCCAAGAACCGACCTTTCGCGCCAAGAACCGACCTTTCGCGCCAAGATCCGACCTTTCGCGCCAAGATCCAACCTTTCGCGGCAGGATCCGATCTTTTGCTGTAGATTTTCAAAATGGAGACAAGATTAAGTAAAAAAAGACGCAAGACAAATCGATCAAATTAAAGTACCTATTGGTTAACTTGATTGAACTTCAACCCCAGTTTTTTCCACTAGAACAAATACATAAAATTAAGATAGTCACCAACATTTTAGGCCTGTTTGAAACAGAAATAAAGTGTCCAAAAAGTTGTATTATCTTTCTCAGAGATAGTTGAAAGTTTTATGACTTTTTAAATCAGATTACGTTCGCTTACTCAACTGGATTGTCACAGATAACTTAGACTTTAGAAAAAAGATTTTTTAAAGTCTTTTTGTGAATTTAATGTAAAGACGATTATCACCCCATTTTATTCTTTTTCATCTCAAAAGACACTTAGATCTAACTAAACTTTTTTTTGTGAAATTATTAATTTTTCTGATATGATAATCTGTGCAGTTTAGTATAGTTTTTATTTTATTTTATTTATTAATATTTTTCATAATATAAAGAAATATAATTGGAAAGGCACATTAGTACCGAAAGTAAGTATAATCTAAGTACAATATAGAAAATTAATTTACGTAGGTCCCCACCTACATAAAACACTATTTTAAGCTTTCTGCTGAGTCCACAATATTGAGCTGTGGACTCAGCGTAAAGCTTAAAAGAGTGTAAATACTTCTTAACAATAGCGTGACAAAAAATCCAATGTGTTGTTTCCATAATTATTACCACTTCTTAATGCTATGTTGTAAAGTGCATCTAAGTATGTTTAATTAAATTAATCTTTTGATGTGGCCGTAATTCAATTAGAGACGTACTTATCGATTGTAAAACGATTATTCGAATGTTTATACGAGTTGTCGAATAATTGGAATAATTCGGTCTTTTGGTTTGGAATTGAAATCGGTACTTGGAAATCATTGGTTAATTTAATTATAGATCCAGTGTTGTTTTTGGTAATTTCGTTTGCACTTACTTAAAATATAAAGTTTTAAGGATTGTTATCGGTAACAGAATAAAGAGCACTGAATACTACAGAGAAAAATCTTTTCAGAACACCCCAGAAATATTTTGTCTGACTTTAGGATCCACCCCAGATTTCTTTTTTGGGATCACCACGTTTGTTGAGGTCGCAAACGGTACAGCTGAGTGTACCGTTGCGACCTCAACACAACGAGACAGTATAGATTTACCTACTCTTTTTCATAAGGGCAAGATTCACAGACCGCACTTTGACTTAACTTTGCTAAGAAGCTTTATATAAAGTACAGTAGCACTTTGTTTAGTGAAAGATACTTCTAACAATTTTTGTTCTTCTATCTCTATTTATTAATTTTTATTTTATTTTTTTATTTATATATCGCGCGTTTATATTTTATTCATTAATGGTATAAAGATATTTCAAGTGGTTATAAACAACTTATAACTAATTATTAATAAAAATAGCAAAATTATAAATACCAACTTAACTAAAACTGTTCACAAACTAAAAATACTTTGCTAAGTGAACAGTAAATGAACAGTAATGGTATAAAGTTTACGTTCATACCTACAGAATACGACGCTTACCTACACGACAGGATAAGGTTCATATTCAAAAATCTACAGTTTCCTTTATTATCATTTTAGGTTCCCTAGTAAGACTAGTGAATCTAAAAAGCCTTTATTCTAACTTAGCTTATCCTAACTCCTCATCTACCTATCCTTTTCCCAACTATGTTGGGGTCGGCTTCCAGTCTAACCAGATGCAGCTAAATACCAGTATTTTTCATGAAGCGACTGCCTATCTGACCTCCACAACCCAGTTAATGGATAGTACGATACCCCTTGGTAAGACTGATTGTCAGACTTTCGGGCTTCGGACGACCCGTAACGACTGTCAAGGCTCCTCGAATGACAGCCGGGACCAACGGCTTAACGTAGTTTCCGAGGCACGGAGGGGTGTTGGTATGTAAAGATGGTCACCCATCCACGGACAAACTGCGGCAAGCGTAGCTTAACCCGATTGATCTAATCGTCCGGCTGTTATTACTTAGCCACAAGCCCCTCTCTATAACTAATCTTATCTAATATTATAAACGCGAAAGTGAGTCTGTTTGTTACGCTTTCACGCTAAGACGGATAAACGGATTTCAATGGAATTTGGCACATGGATAGACCATGACCCGGAGAAGGGAATATGATACCTTTTATCCTGATATTCTACGGGATCGAGACTTATGCGGAGAAAACCGCGGGGTGCAGCTGGTAGGCCATAAAGAGTTTAAGTCACATACGGAACCAAAGTTTATGAGAGAAATGTTTTTATTACGCTGTTACCAATTTATTACGATAATATTTTTATGATAACTCCATTGTTAGCCCGGTTATAATCCGACTTTTATGACCCTAATGAAATATTACTTGTTCGGAAATGAACTATAAAATTTTTATTTATTGATTTTTTTACGCACCTGTTATAAGGCTGTGTTGAGATTCATCTTAAAAAGTAAGGAAAATCACTTCGATTTTGGTAAATATAATCTTGTATTTTGTAGAAAAAAAGCACCTACAAAATTATAAAGACAATTAATTTGTAGATAACTGCCAAAAATGGTGGACTCAAACCAGGGAATGATGGAAAGAGAATTAATCGCTATAAAAAAAAAAAAAAAAACAAAAAAAAAACGGTCAAAATTCGGTCTCATTTTGATTTGTTACTAATTTCGTTAAAATTTCTAATAACTTTTATACTTTTCTAAATACTTATATATTATTAATTCTTTCCGGACATAAATCGTTTTATCTCAAGCATGGACAGTAGGTACTTACAAGTATATTATATTAGATAGAAACTGATCAATATTGCCAGTTCCCATGGCAACCAGTATGCCAGTAATATGCAAGAATTATCATAAAACTTGATTAGGTACCAACTGTGACTTATACATGGTGTTCCTAACTAAACTTTTTTTTTCAAGTTTATATGTTTCACTTTTATTTGTTGTAGTTACCCCACACAAATTCGAATACCACTACCTGTCATGTAAATAACAGTGACAGGAAGTTATTATAACATCATCCATATAGACGAAGTAGGAAAATACGTATTATTGAAGCTAACTCGTAAAGTTCCCAAGCAAAGTTAATAAAATATATATAGCACCATCTCGAAGCTTTAAAAAAAAGTATTTTAAAAATCCGTCTTTAAATGACGGAGTTATGCCCGAAAATACATAAAAAGAAAAAAAAAGATGATGATTCTTTATAGTTTTTCTGCTTCTTTTCAAGATTTCCCAATTGCTTTGATCCATATGAAAATAAACATGCATGTACCGGATGGGTATGCAAACATTTAGGTAAAACCTTCGATTAAAATTAATGAAATATTTTACCTTTAAAATTGATGTAAGTACCTACATATCAACATAAACATCGCTATCGCCTTATTATTAAATAAAATACAATAATAAATAGCAAAGCTTACAACAGCACAGAATTATTGCAGCATTATGATTTCAGAAACATATTAAATTAAATAAAATCTTAAAAACATTGCCGAACCAACCTGTATATCACCGAAACCGATTCATTAAGTGCCGGGACACACCTGTCGCTCCCGACCAATGGGCCACCACCTCATAGACACCACATAAATATTGGGCCAACCTTATCTGATACATCCTATGACGTCGGAAACGATTTTGTCAAATTATTTACGGTTAAAAACCAGTTTAAAAAAAAAAATACGGTGTTCCCTTTTGTTTGGTGATTATGGAGTTGGAAATAAATTGATTGTTAGTTTAATTAATTAGTAAAGCCAGTTTTGTTTGTCATTTAAAGTAAGTTTTTTACACGGGTCGATCTATCAGGTTAAGCTACGCTTGCCGGAATTGGTCCGTGGATGGGTGAAAATCTTTACATACCGAGACTCCTCCGTGCCTCGGAAAGCACCTTAAGCCGTTGGTCCAGGCTGTCATTCTTGGATCTATGTCATTCGTTACGGGTCGTTAGAAGCCCGAAAGTCTAACAACCAGTCTTACCAATCTTATCGTATTACCCAGTTATTGGGTTGTGGAGGTCAGATAGGCAGTCACTCTATGTAAAATACTGGTATTCAGCTGCATCCGGTTAGAATGGAAGCCGACCCCAACATAGTTGGGAAAAAGCTAGGTCACAGGCAGATTGATTGATATTATTAAGAAGTCTTGTAACCTACCTACCACTTTAAAAATAATACTTTAAAAGAACCACTGACTCGATCAAAGAAGACATAAATAGAACTGCTTTTTTGATATACATGAAAGCAGTTAAACACACAGCCTTAATCCGATTACAACAATGCATTTGACTTTAAATCATCTTACATATTCAAACTCATCAGAAATTCATTTGAGAACAAAAGCGACTGCGAAGCATGGTTAAATAAGACGGCGTACAAAGAAAACGGAAGATTTTCTGCTGAAACAATAATGCTCAAAGCTACAGAGAGTGCACCAGTGAGGTTGGGATTAGGTGGGATTTTGGATGTGGCAATATTTTTGTTTCAAAAATAATATTGAAATGAAATTATCTGGAAAAGAACCGGAGTTACCAACATAGCTTGCAAAGTAAGCAAACTGAAGTGGCCAAGTTTTTCGATGGACCGATGGTCGGTAGAGCAGCGTAATTATTAAAATTATAAAAAGATAAAATAAAATAAAACATCAATACGGGGCAGGGGGCTGATTGGAGCTGGAATCTTCACACCGTTGAACATTTTACTGGTCTTAGATGTGTTGCGGGCAAAAAGAAAAAGTCTGAAGTTGATTATTGATTTCTAAGTTATATTTGAACTTGACACAATTTACAAAACGAAACGTTGGACAGTTTCTAGACATTTGATGTCCGTACGATAGCCGATGGTCAAGAGAGCTGCGACACGCCACCGCAGCCCCTCGCGGACTCGTACGAACGTCAGGCTAGACTCTGTCAAAGCGCGCCAACTTCACACTTGCGTTTCGTTGCCAATTGACATCCCGTAATCATGACCCATCCGTTTGTCTGTATATCCGCGTTGTTTTTCTAAACCACGCATCAGATTTTGATGAGGTTTTCACCATCGTTTAGAGAATTTATTCCGGAAGGTTTATGTGTAACAATACGTTAATATTAAAGTTACGTTTACCTAAGAAATCTCGATGTTTTGTCAAGTCGTAAAAACCGTGCGAAGCAGGAGCGGGTCGCTTGTACTAAATAATAAACTCTCCTACAATTTATTCGTCTTGGCACTTTATACTTTGGAGGGGCTCGTGGCTAAATAATGACTGTCGCACGGGTCGACCGTCATCCATACAATATCTCATGCTTTACGCCGTAACGCCTTGACTATGTTAGAGGACATATGGTACTTTTTCTCCACGTTAGTACGTTCTCGTGGGATAATTTCCGACCTCCACGCGGGCGAAGCCGCGGGCAAAAGCTAGTCCTACTTATCCTAGTATCCTACTACATATATATACTAGCGGACCCGACAGACGTTGTCCTGCATGATGCATGCCTAGTACTATGCCTACCTACCTACCCTATCTACCTACCTTTCACCTATCCAGGGACTCACTCAAAAGCTCGCCGTCCGATTAGGACCAGGCCCGGGTCGACGGCGCGTTGTGTTCCACGCGCGCCTCAAAGAGATGTCAGCACCAACTGACGGGGTCCGTAAGGGCCAATGCCTGCCAGGGTTGCGGGTTTGTCCGAAAGGGATATCGCGGCCCCGGCACACAGGCAACGGAAGGAACACGGGTGGGTTTTAGTCAGTAAAAGTCTGACACTCCCTCTCGCTCCGCCCAGAGCAGGAGGAGTCATTTGATGATTTCCCACCCAAAAAAAAAAAAAAAAGGGACTCACTCAAACACACACAAAAAAAAAATCTTCAAAATCAGTCCAGCCGTTAAGGGCATAACGTCAACGCCGGCTGTCGCTGAAAACCAGCGCTGGGGCTCTGTCTTGCATAGGGTCACAGTATTATACTGAGCGATGGCCGTTTTGCGTGGATGTGACGCATATTTCCCCCCAAATTGTTTATTTTCGTGTTTTGTTCTTACCTTGCGTCATGTGTACCGCAAATAAACGTATTTTCTTTCTTCTTCTTTCTTAGGAGGAGTTCAGTGACATACACACGTACATTAGAATTATATGTATAATTATATAAAGATATAAAAAAAGTTTGTATGTTTTGATGTTTGTTACTCAATCACACAAAAACTGCTAAACGGATTTGAATGAAATTTGACACACAGATAGTTTTTAACCTGGATAAGCACATATAATACTTTTTATACCGGTAGTAAGTTCCCGTGATATTTTCAGACGACCGTGCGGGCGAAACCGCGGGCAAAACTAGCCTCTACATAAAACGAAAACGCGAAAATATACGCGTGTTAAATTAATGTCGCCATTAAAGTAGCACGCTGTATGCATCGTATAATTAGGTTAAAGCTAATAAAAATATCTGCCACCCAAAGTACAATGGCGAGGGCTATCCTTGAAGTATACTTATGAGGTCGTATCAGAGATGAGGAGATTTACACATGAACCAAGATAACCGATATAGCCCGAAGTGTTGCATAACTTATGGCAATCGGCGGGGAACATTGCTCTCAAAATTTTGCCAAAAAGATCTCGAGAGGCTAATGCAATCGACAGCACAGGCATTATCTATGATGATGAATGCGTGGCTTGCTTACCTTATAGAATAAAATGCTTTTATTAATTTATTGAGGAGCTCGTGGCTAAATAATAACTGCCGCACGGGTCGATCCATCAGGTACGGACGCCACGCTACGGTTGCCGGAGTAGGTCCGCGGATGACCATCTTAACATACCGAGACTCCTTCATGCCTTGGAAACCACATCAAGCCGTTGGTCCTGGTTGTCATTCGTGTGGATCTTTGACAATCGTTACGGGTCGTCAGAAGCCCGATAGTTTAGATAGGCAGTCGCTCCATGTAAAATAGTGGTATTCAGCTGCATCCAGTTAGAATGGAAGCTTACATAGTTGGCAAACTTGGTAAGACTTGTTGTGTGTGACTACTGAAACATTCCTTATTGCATCACCAAAAAATAAAGCAACCATCTCCTTCACTTTATTGACATAAACACGTATGTTGCGCACACGCACACACGTATGTTTACACATTACAGTGTTACATTTCCGAAATAAAAGGGTGATGATGCTATATCGATATTCAAATCCGGAACCCAATACCTGTGCCGCAACGTGGATCAGCCGTCAAGTGCCGTCATATATTTGATTTATCCTTGTTTGCTCGCGCCCTCTTTATATATTGAGTTTTCCATACTATACCTCAAAGCAAGTTTAGTTCACCTTTTATTGGCTACTAATAAACCTCATAATGTCATGACATATCCATTCATACTCCATAGTCCTAGAAAGTCAGAGACATTTGCAAAACGCGGCAGTCCCTGTAAAGTGAGCGAGTCCTTTGAGCCAGGATCACCCCTAGACGTCCTGTGTGAAACGAACCGGGATACAACTTAAAACATGAATACTATAAAACTATTCTCCTAGTATTTGTGATCTTTGTCCTAATGTATAAACTTCTTAACTTATTCCGGGCAAGTATCAATGTGATTTTTTCAAGAAAGTGTATAGAGTACCTATAGCGGTACTTAATCCCTGTTCGATAAAGTGCCGCTATTTGTGGCATAATACTGGCGCTGCTGCCTCGGCCCGGCTAAAGTGCCGTAAGTATTGCATTGTCATTGTCACGTGTTATTTTGTTTGATTGTTGAAATTAGTTTGCTGTATTGATTGATCGTAAATCGATGAAGATCGAAAAACATCCTGTATAGACAGAAGAAGCAACAATGTTTAATTACATTTTGTCTGTCGAAGCTGTTATAAACACACACTCGTCGCCTGCAATTTCGTCTGCATGGATTTCGTGTTTTCCTCTACGAACTTAAACATCCCCATTTCGAGGATTTAATTTATTGTGGGTTACAACAATTAATTATGATCTTTTTTGTTTACTTAAATTAAGAGGAAAATATAGGTGACAATGTGTGCCAAGTATCAAATAACTAAACTGAAGGAATGAGATCTTTCCTAGCATCTAGATTCCCCTTTTTCACTCCGACTGATGGTGATGACAAAAAAATTATGTGGTATGTTTTCATTATTTATTTGACTATAACATTAAAGATACATTTTATACACTCTCTACAAGTCAAATAATAATTTATGGAGCATTTTTTATAGAATCTTGAGTCGACAATAAAATCAATCGTAATATTTAGTTACGTATCTTTGCCTGGATACGTCAGACGAAATAATAATAATCTCCACTAGAAATATCAATAAAAAAGAACCTTAACTATTAATTACTCGTATACAACCGATAACCTAAAGATGATAATTCAAAGATCAAGTTATATTTCTTTCAATTCCTCGTAAAAAGGCACAAACTCTTCCTCGTAAGTACTGTGCTCCGATTCGCAGCACAAACGGCTATTTGAGCGAATATCATATTTCTTTGTGAACTTACAACGTAAACACTAATACCTCTTTTGCTAAAAGATCGTCTTCGGAAAAACGGAAAACGCTAGTTTTACAAAAGAACTTTGCTTGTAATGGAGAAATAGATTTCATTTTGAAAAAGGACATTTTCATCTCATAATATTTATTATTGGTCACTAGGAAATTGAACGCTATTACTTCGTCTAACCCGACTGCGCGACGGCAAAGACTGGGGTTATGTCTTTGCATGTGAGATTCTTTACGAGTATACTATCGAAGCATCCTGCCTCACGGCTATATGGCAGGGCTTTTTTTTTTTTGAAGGTGGGAAATCATCAAATGACTTCTCCCGCTCTGGGCGGAGCGAGACGGAGTGTCAGACTTTTACTGACTAAAACCCACCCGTGTTCCTTCCATTGCCTGTGTGCTGGGGCCGCGATATCCCTTTCTGACAAACTCGCAACCCTGGCAGGCATTGGCCCTTACGGAACCCGTAAGTTGGTGCTGACATCTCTTTGAGGCGCGCTTGGAACACAACGCGCCGTCGGCCTGGGCCTGGTCCTAATCGGACGGCGAGCTACCCATTGCTCACCGTCTGCAAGCCCACGCCTTCGGTGGCCGGAAGTCGGCTCGCGACTCCCGACGCCGGGGCGACTAGGGGCGCGAGGGCGCGCATCTTGCCTCTCCCTCGCGCGCTCCGCCTCCTTATATGGCAGGGCTCGGATAACGGTTTCGTCTTAAAAACCTAAAAAACGATTTGTTTCGGTTACGTTCGAACGGAACGTTATAAAAACGTTTTTGAAGTAGAACAAAATTCAAATTGATTCAAATTGTTCTAGATTAATAAAACGTTATTTTTTTAATTTTTGTGTTGTTCGATAGGAAACTACAAGTATTACTAATTTAATTCAGCATTCAAGAATATTAGGAATTTCGCGGAATAAACTGCTTCTGAAAACGATTTTCTTTCGTTTTCGTTTTGAACAAAATTTGCTACATGAATCATACACTCACACTAATTACACTCAATCATACACTCATCAACACATGAGGTTTTTTGATTTTTTCCTTTTTTAATGTGAAGCTTCTAATGCGGTGGGTTAGACCGACTGTTGGCATGGCGACGCAGTCAACAGCCAACAACTAGCACCCAAGCGAAAATAAAATATATTTTTTTACGAAAAATGCTGTCATGCGTCGATCAATCAATCAATCAATAAACCAGAATTGATTGATTGACAACAATATCCAGCGGTCGATTCCGACAGATTTATGCATCTGACAGGCTCGAAATAGGCATACTACCTCTATCTATTTTTGAATAGATAGAGGTAGTGTGCATGTTTGGCTAAAGTAACCTATTCACTCGTGATTTGTCACGAGTGAATAGGTTACTTTAGCCAAACATGCACGCACTATCGTTGACCACATTATCACTTATAGATGGGGTAAAGTAGGTTAAAATAGGCGTCAAATCAGGCATTTTATGACTAGTAGAAGAGGCTTTTGACTGAAACTATTTTTGGAGGGTTTTTTCCTGTATTTTTTCAATTTTTTTATCCACTACGGTAGCTTGGTAGTGGTAATAGCTCTTGGCCTGCATCTCACCTGATGGTAAGTAATGATCAAGGTGAAGATGGAAGCCGAGCTTCACCCGGAATCCTCAACCACAGAGGAGGAGGAACTGGCTATCTTAGCTCTAACTGCAGAAACACAACACAACATTGTTATTATGGCGACAGACTTAGATAAGATGGTGGTAGCTAGCCAGATGGACTAAGAACAAGCCCTATCACCAACCAAACGGAGTAGAAAGTTTTGCCCCCAAAATCGAATTGGGAATCGAACCCGGAACCTCTGAGTCTGAGACAGGTCAACTCGGTTAATTAGCCACAAGTCCAAGTTTCCTCACGATGTTTTTCCTTCACCAATGTCATTAATGTTCAAGATGAACTCAGAAAGTTCATAATATGAATTATTGTTAAAGTCATTTTGGTACTTTCCCGAATTTGAACCCACAACCTCGTGCATGATATGCGACGCCTTAACCACCGGGTCATCACGTCATTTCAAGGAATTCATGAATGAATTAATGAATTTATTAAGTAGCGTATATTTAGTGCTTGTGGCTAAGTTGAAGCACAGTTTGATCGATTCTGGTCAAGTTACGCTAGCGTAGGCACATAAACGGGTAACAGAAGAATACGGAAGATTTAAATTTACAAACCTGCTTAGTTTAAGAGAGAGAGTTTAGTTTAAAACAGACTCAAGAACATATGGTTGCTATAACTCCTTTAAAATATGCTTATATTAAACACCTCTGCTTTACCTGAGGTGCAATATGAAACAAGATAATCTTCAGCTCCGTTATTAACTCGTAGCCTATATAATATATGTTAACAATTCTCCATGCATGTAGTTACAGCAAGGTCTTCAGTGGATATGGGGTTCAAGTTTAGAAAATTTGCGGTTTTGGCACTCTATACTTATATTATACAGAGCTGAAGTTTGTAAGTTTGGATGTAGGAGGTAATCTCTGGAAGTACTGATCTGATTTCAAAAATTGTATCACTGGCAGCTACAATAATGGCGAGTGCCATTGGATGTTTGCCCACGCGGGCGAACTTACGGCCAGAATTTAGCATTTCATAATCGTTTGAGGTGCTTCATTTTTAAGCATATCTGACGCAACCTGGGTGTAATTAGTCCTGCTATCAATCTAGCTGCCACCAGCTGCATTTGCTCGTGAAAATGCTTTACGACGAACAAAGTGTGCATTTCTAGAGATAAAATAGAAACGTCTGGATCATGACAAATTCCCTTCACATAGAGACGAGGGCTGTGTCAGCAGGTCGCGGGAAAGTCCGAAAGGGATACCGTGGCCCCTGGCTACGTACAGGCAACACTAAAGGAACACGGGTGGGTTTTAGGAGCAAGAGTCTGACACGCCCTCCCGCTCCGTCCAGAGCGGGATAAGTTATTTGATATATAGATGAAAAAAAAGGGCTGTGTCAGCAGTGGGAAAGGGAATATTGTAGGCTGATTAATCTATGCTATGCTTATGCATGACATATTCTAGGTGTTGCAAAACGTAATTAAAATTCATCAGATCCATTGGATGATTTGTTAAATTTTCAGATAACTTTTGTTAGTCGGTCCCAAATGCATTTCCATTCGAACCAGACAGTGAGAAAGATGATAAGTGACTATAAAGGGCGTTTAAATACTGAGATGACGGATGATAGAGTATGAAAGAAAAAAGTTGTGCGCCGACCTCATATTAATATGAAAGAACAAAGTGGTGCGCCAACCTCATATTAATATGAAAGAGAAAGTGGTGCGCCAACATCATATTAATATGAAAGAACTAAGTGGTGCACCAACTTCATAATAATATGAAAAAAGAAAGTGGTGCGCCAATCTCATATCAATATGAAAGAAAAAAGTGGTGTGCCAATCTCATATTAATATGAAAGAAGAAAGTGGTGCGCCAACCTCATATGAATATGAAAGAACAAAGTGGTGCTCCTACCTCATTATTATATTAGAATAATGGCAGAAGGATGATGAACCTACTCTAACTAGATGAAACTGGAAATGATATACGAACCAACCACCGCCTCATCTCCTAACTGGCACCAACCACAACCGTAGTAACAGAACTATTGCAAGTCAAGCCGTTAACTGCCCACATGGGTTTCTCAGCGCTAGGAATTTGAATTTTATCACACAGCCATGTGCAAAGTGTACCAGACAGGGTTATAGTTCGCTGTTGAGCTTATTATTTTTGAGCTTGTCTGTTTATTCCGTTTTGGAGTGTATTTGTTTTGTTTTGCAATATTGTCAGTAAACTTACGGTTTCTTAGGAGACCGGTGGCCGACACATAACGGCCGCAGTGACAGCTGTCATGAAGATGATGGCACCGGGGTTTGACTTTACGGTGTCAAAAAATACTCCAGGGATACACAGCAACTTATGTTCTTTCATAAAAATATGTTTCAGTGACGTCATTCGCCGGTACATTGCGGCCACCGTAGTCTTAGGAAACAGTAGTTTAACGCCCGTTTTTATTACATTATTTTTTATTCGATAGCAAACAAGGAAGCCATTCGTCTTATGGCAAGTTGTCACCACTAACTACGGAGTAACATATCGAAGGCATCATAAGTTGCGTTTCAAATTCAGAAAAAAGAAAATGTATTGTTGATAATAACATTAAATCATGGCTGTAGTCCTCAAATGGTTAAGAAGAGGCGTATGCGACGTACAATTCACTCACTTATTAAAGTAGTTGGCGACAACAATGATACAATTATCTTAGATTGTAAATTCGCCATAGAGTATTAGAAGGATTCGAAAATAAACGTTATCAATGCAATTAAATGAGCATAACTGGCGTCATTAATATTTTTTATACAATTATGTAAAAAAAAACCTGTCCGATCCGAAAGCACTTAGGTACTGCAAAGACATCACCTAGTTATAAAAAAACGTATTATTATTAAAAATCTAAATGTTATTGCTATTTAAAATTCACATGTTTAGTACCAAAATTACCCCAAACCCTATAAAAATGGCGGTTAGGTTAAAAGTGGCGATTTTTTTTTCATTTTTCTTGAAAATTTTCACATAAATATACTCTCAGTAGGTACGATACTTAATAACACCCTCATTCTACCAACCCCTTTCTGGAATATATTGCATAATGATTATGAAATTACTTTATTAATGAAGCTATAATAAAATATATTCTGTGAACTAGATAACCATAAATGGAAGATTCCATTAAACCTTTAAACCGATCTACAGACCAAGCCTCTGAAGCATTCTTTTTAATCAAGTATTTTTATCCACACGGGAAAACGGGTTGGGCTTTTATAGCCGAGAGTACAAAAGCTTATAAATAAATTAAAACTTCACAAGAAAACTCG
This sequence comes from Agrochola macilenta, assembly GCA_916701695.1. Lineage (NCBI taxonomy): Eukaryota > Metazoa > Arthropoda > Insecta > Lepidoptera > Noctuidae > Agrochola > Agrochola macilenta. The sequence goes on from OU753578.1 coordinate 8,287,256, forward strand.
GCTTAACTGCCTTTTCTTTTACCTTTAGACTTGAAAACTACGTATTCATTTTTAACTACTACTAAAAATATTATGTCACGGAATTTACATGGTGATACTGAATCTACCGTCTGTCTAAGACATGGGGTGAATAGATAATGGAGAACTATAACGATTTTGTGTGCAGTATGCGATCATCATCTGCTTAGTGTTTTCCCAACTATGTTGATGTCGGCTTCCAGTCTAACGTCTGCTCGGATGCAGCTGAATACCAATATCTTAACATGGGGCGACTGCCTATCTGACCTCCACAACCCAGTTATTGGGTAATACAATATCCCTTGGTAAGACTGTTCGGGAGACTTTCGAGCTTCTGACCACCCGTGACGACTGTCAAAGATCCACAAATTACAGCCGGGACCAACCGCTTAACGTGCTTTCCGAGGCACGCAGGGGTCTCGGTATTGAGTTTGTGTGCAGTATGTGTGATCTCATATTACCCTAGCCAGAAATGTATGTCTATTTTGATTTTGATCACGTATTTAACACAAAGTAACTAACATACACTTATCTTACAACTTACTCATAAACACACTACCACTCACTACACTCTAGCTACATTCACATAAATGATCGGCCATACAAATATTGGCTCACCGAGAAAGAGAAACCGTCTGTATTCACAACAATCCAAGCTTTAACAACTAGACCAATCGCGTCGTCTTTTAGCATCAATACTCCATTTACTATCGCCTCTCTGTTGTCCAAACCGTATTTGCATCTACATCTCGTGGGACTTGCCACAGTCTACGTCTTACAATTTTTGAATTAACAGAAAATGTAATATTGCAAAGTGTCACAGACACTCTTGATACTAGCTTATTTTTTATTCTAGACTAGTTTTTAAATAAGCAATTTCTGCGATGAGGGATAAAATGTAATGTGTGGTGGTAACAAGAGATTCGAATCTTGTATAGTGGTTTTGGCTACATTATATAGGTAATGTTTAGTCTTTTACTCGAAAAACTTCAGGTACCATAACGTGGCTTTTAAGAGCAGAGTTTTTGAACCTTTAATATTGATGATCTAATTAAGATTTTGTCTAAAGTTAAAATAAAAACTTTTTACAAAAAAAAACAACCAGCTTAGCAGGTAGCGGTATTCCAATTTGTGCGGGGTAGGTACCACAGTATAAAAAGTGAAAAATAAAAAACTTAAAAAAAAAACATTACAAAATGAAAAATAACTTATATTTCGGAATTGTTTAGAGTTTTCGTTTTTTGCCACCGACTTCCGAAATTAAAGTTATTTTTCATTTTGTAGTGTTTTTTTTTTAAGTTTTTTATTTTTCACTTTTTATACTGTGGTACCTACCCCGCACAAATTGGAATACCGCTACCTGCTAGATGTAAATAATAGTGACAGGAACTTAATACATCGTCCGTATGGGAAAAATACGTATTATTGAAGCTTACTCAAAACTACCCAAGCAAACTTAATAAAATTTATATTGAACCACCTCGAGAGCATACACATTCAAACAAAAAAATAATTTTCAAAGTCGGTCCACAATTGACGAAAATATGGAGGGACATATATAAAAAAAAACAAGGTATGAACAAGGAACCTCGTCCTTTTTGGACGTCACGCGTCGGTTAAAAACTGAGCAGTAAAAGGGACTTTTCAATATTCAATAAATACTCAGTAAAATAAATAAAATAAAATACCCCAGTAAATTCGTAGTGAGACATCATTTATGTTTCTATTATTCGAAAAAAACACTTACCGTATCCTTTCACACCGTCTTTTAATCTTCACAGCCGCGACACCCGAAAACAACAACTATAAGGCTTAAATTCTTAACTCCATCCAGCCTGTCGCCAACACATCAATTATTAAAATACCAACGAATAACTAGGTGAGAAAGATTCACAATCTGTACATCTTTTATCCTACTGCGGTGTCCAATGATTTCTCAGGGGACCCAAGATGTAGCCATTTGACCGCGATTTGTGTTAAATCCTTAATAAACGGTAAAAAATTCACCACCACCTTTTTCTTTTCTTCTATGTTTAACTAGTTTCTCTTGCCTCTGCGTTAAATTATTTGATTTATGCAATAATTAAGTTGTATCTTCTTTTTTACTGCAGTTGTTACCGGGTGTAGAAATACGGTCGGGGTTTGCATAATTAGTCAGGCTAGTTGTTGAGGGCGACGGACTAAGATTTTTCGCTTGTTTATTTTGTGATTTTTTAGTTGAAAGAAGTGGTTAGGCTATTGCCAAGATTTGTGTACTTGCGAAATGAATAGTCATAAAGTTTGTCTAGGAAAGCACTATATTTATTTCCACTTTAAAGGGTAGGTAAAGATGTCGGTTGAATAAATGTGGTCTTTGGTAACAGTCACACTAATATGATTCCTAGGATATCTCTAGAACAGACGTGACAACGAACCCAACTTTGGTGTTGCTTAAAAAGATTGCTCACCTGTGAAGAAAGGACCAAAAACGTTATCCCACCTTTTACAACGCTCACAGCAAAAGTAAGACTATCCAATTCTTTCAAGTAAACTGAAAGAAGTGGTTAGGCTATGGCCAAGATTTGTGTACTTGAAAGAAGTGGTATTTTTTTACTTAAGGGCGTTTATTCTGAAAGTTGGCAACGTCGCAAATAGCTGTCAAAAATTTACCTGTTTTGAATAATATGCCAATATTACTGTATGGAAATAAGAATTGTGGCTAACTAGGGAACTAGAATACTAATAATGAATTGCAATTATAACATTGAATTTGATATTGTACCCGTTTTAGGTTTAAAAAAGGCATTTGGAAAGTTTTCAATTACTTTTTTTACATCTTAAACTAAATATTCGGTGTTACGATATTAATTATTGCATTTCATAATCAATATTCTAGTTCGCTAGTTAGCCACATTTCATGTTTCTATAGAGTAATATTGCCAAATTAATCAAAACAACGAAATATTTGACATCTATTTGCGACGTTGCCCACCTTCAGAATAAACGCTCTTAATAAACACTCGAAGTTTTTCTGTCATCGTTGCTTCAACTATTAAACTGCCACTATGTTCTATGTTATGGGGTTGGGTTTCCGCACTGAGTCCGTCAGGTGGAGCATTGTGAGCAATGGCGGCCGTTCGGCCCACCTCCCTCCAGAAGTTAATTTAAACTCCTTGTCTGTTCAGACCATCTGTGAAAAATCTAGGTGACCCGAGGGTTTCTGGTCTAATCTGGGTGCCACCTGTGCATTCCAAGAGCACGTTGCGCGACGGTTTCCTCAGCCTCCAGGCACGCCCTGCACAGAGGGCTGTTCGTTATGCCTCTTGTGTGGAAGTGTTTGTTTAGCGAGCTACTAAACTAAATAGGTAAACTGCCACTATTGTTTGTTGACTCCAGGAATAATTAGTCATAATTTTGCTGAAATCACCACTCTGGGTTGGTGAGCCACCAAGCTTGGTACCCCATAATTATATTTTTATTTCTTTCTACCACTCTCTTTATAGTTTTCATAGTAACAATAAAAAATCGGCCAAATGCGAGTCAGGAAGGTTGCAATCGAAAGGTTCCTGCCACCGTTCAATATTAAACACTAGATATTTTTTTTGTAAAAATAAATATTTCTTGTATGGGGACCCCTTTAATTTAATTTTTATTATTTGTTGTTATAGCGGACGTAGTTGTTCACATTCAATGAAAATTGCAAGTGTCTATATATTACGGTTCATGAGATATAGCCCGCTGACAGACAATGACACAGACACTTGCATGCAATCTAACCTAGAATTCAAAAACCAATTTAAACTTTCTTCAAGTCCTTGCACCAAAATCAGGTGCTCCAATTAAGTGTAATGACAGTCCAATTTAAAATAGCACCTCGACTAATCCTTCATTCCTTTTACTTTTTTTAATTAGTGCCACAACACAAAGAGGCCCCAATTCAGGTCACAGCAATTACCGTATTTGGTTTTATTTCGTGCCAGTGCCAAATTTTGAAAAAAAAAGAACTTATCTTGAATTCCCGCCAACATTCTCCAGTGTTAGATTAACTGATGTTAAAAGTTTGCAACCCCTGGCTACGTGCCAGTTTGTTTAGCCTGACTGATTTATATAGATGTCGAAGTGATGTTGTTTATAAAAGAAGTGATGCTGAAGAGAGGAAGTTCTTGCAGGAAATGTATTTTAAGTTTCCTTTTAACATGATTGGTTACTTAAGAAAAGAGAGGAGCTTGTGGCTAAGTAATAACAACCGCACGGGTCGATCGATCTGGTTAAGTTACGCTTGCCGCGTTTGGTCCGTGGATGGGTGACCATCTTAACATACCAAGACCGTGACTCGGAAAGCACTTTAAGCCGGTCCTGGCTGTCATTTGTAGATCTTTGACAGTTGTTAGGGGTGGTCAGAAGCCCGAAATTCTGACAACCAGTCTTACCAAGGGGTATCGTGTTACCCAGTAACTGGGTTGTGTAGGTCAGATAGGCAATCGCTTCATGTAAAATACTGGTATTCAGCTGCAGGCGGTTAGACTGGAAGCCAACCCCAACATAGTTGGGAAAAGGCTAGGCAGACAATGGTTACTTTAGAAAACTGCCCTTTTTTGTCAGTTTTTTTTAATGTAAAGTTGGCTAGTTTTACTTTTGTTGTGAGCGTTGTAAAAGGTGTGATAAAGTTTTGGTCCTTTCTTCAGAGGTGACCAATCTTTTTAAGCAATACTAAAGTTGGGTTCGTTGTCCTAGGAATCATTTTAGTGTGACTGTTACCAAAGACCACATTAATTCAACCGACATCTATACCTACCCTTTAAAGTCGAACACAGATATGGTTGGCAAAATGATTATGGTGCTTTCGTAGACGAACTTTATGACTATTCATTTCGCTCTATAAATGGACAGAAAATGGCTCTTGGAATGAATATTAACCGGGTTCTATTTTGTACTGGCATTTATACTGTAGTTAAAAGCAACTGATGGAATGTTTGTGAATAAAGACACAAATTTGTACCATTTCGCACTGAAATTATTCCTAAGGATGGGGCGTTGTGAATAGCGGTTATATACAGTCAAAACCGTTAATAACACTCGAAATTTTGAGGTCCCAGCATTTCTGTTTACTTAGGCTGCCTGTCCATTGAAGCAGAGCGAGGCAGCAGAGTGGACCGGAGTTGCAGACAGTGTCTGTCCATTGATGCGGAGCGAGGTAGTGGAGCGGAGTTACGGATTGTGCGGAGCGAGCTAGCGGAGTGGTGGTGCGGACTGTGGGGAGCTAGATCGAGTTCACACGACGAGTAATAATTTCCCGCTCTGGTACCCCGCTCCACTTCTCCGCTCCGTTTCCCCGCTCCGCTTCACGGTTTTGTATGAATTTTTAAACTAGTTCGGAATTCCCTATCCACTGAAGCGGAGCGGAGGTTTTATGCAATTCCATTGGCTAATATTGGCATACCGCTACTCCGCTCCTCTCCTCTCCGCTCCAGTGGACAGGCAGCCTTAACATAGTGTTTTATTATAACTACTATATCGGCTAGGTCAACCGTAATCCGAGTACCCCTTCGAAGTCGTTATAAACGGTTTTAACTGTATTACGAATACTGTTTTTATTTCTCATACTTGGAAAGTACGCTTGAAGTTACCTGATCAGAAGGATGAAATAATACATAATAATATTTTTTTTTTTATATTATTTTTATTAATATATACATAATTATTAATTTATTTATTACGTTTATTTTCTTCTTTCCTTTAAATATCTTTACTAAAACTCATCTCATTTTCACCTAACTTCAATACTAAACAAAAGAAAAATCAACTTACTTCTAACACTAACATATATAAAAATTATGTACAAGTATACAGAGGAAAAAAAATTAAGGAAGAGCTCATTGGGCATCAAAAAATTCATCCGTCAGTTGGAAAAAAGCCCAAAATTGTCTACATTTCTTTCTCATTTCTCCTTTCGCAGGTCTGCTGGAAGAAATTTCTTAAGAAATAAACAGTACCTTTGTACTCATAATTATGATTATGTCATAACTGTATCTATTTTACTGTGTGTACATAAATAATGAAATAAATGAAAATAATCTGTATTTTTCGTTCCGGGGAAACGATTTGCACTGCTGTAAAAAATTAAAAAACTATGCAAGCCGTGTCCATGCCAATTTTTTATACAGCTACTCTGTTGTAGGGTGGCGTAAAATTGTAATTAAAAAATATTACGAGTATATACACTTTTGTAACATGACTTTACACTTATAATTTACTTTCACTAAATCATTATTTAATTAAAATATTTACCAACATCAATGATAAAAAATACTGGCTGGTACAATACCGCAGAAAAAGGAACATAAAATAACATAACCCTTCCTTGGCAGTCGGTAAAAAGGCGGGAAAGCGGCAATTCGATCTACAATTGTTTTGTCGAGTACTAATTATTTATTTACACAGATATTTTTATAAAATGAGTTCATCGAGTTCAGATATGAATTTGTTTAACTAATTAGGTTTTTATTTGCTTTGGTCATATTCGAAATGAAAAGCAGAGTATGTAGGCAATCGAACAATCGGCATCCTCGCTGTGATCGTGTGATCACAGGTTGCAGTATTTTGATAAGTTTAAAAAACATGATGTTTGTGGATGTCTTATTATTAGACATTCAAAATTCAAACGTCATTTATTCAAAATAGGCTGAGAATCAGCACTTTTCGAACGTCAAAATCACATAAGACAGTTTACCACTTCCTAGTGCGTTAGCTGGGAAGAAGAAGTGGCGCAACAAACTCCCCAGCAAGACAGCTGTCTGTTTTTTTTATCAGCAGCGGGTATTTTCATTAACAGTGGGATAATTTGGTAAAACACTTACAGTAGCAATGGTTTTCATTTTGACAGTTCAACAACATTCATTGCGTTATTTACGTTGTTGACCAGACAAATCTTCGAACAATGGATTCCTTCAAAATCATTTAGAATTAGATTGATATGTTAATTAGGGTGCAGCTATAAATTACACTGGGACACTATAGTGGCGCGACCATGGTTGCTCTGCAAACAAAATATACAATGTAGCTCTTGGGCATCTGACCGCCCGTATTTCTTTGAATATTCATGAAAAATTAACTATAAAAGGATCTATCTTTAATATTTGTCATGTTTTTTTTTTTGCTTTTGCCATGTCTCCTATGTTATTGGGTCGATTTGGATTCTGTTTATTATTTCTAAAGGCTTATGAGTTATTTTATCGGATTAACTAACATTTTTTCATAAAATTTGTCGACTATGAAAAAAAAGGAGGCGAGGACATTAAAAAAAAAAACAGTATTTATTTAAAAAACACAAGTGTAAGTCCATAAAATCATAGGGGTCTTATTGAAAAAGTAGACCCCCTTTAAAAGTAAATTTTCGATAATTTCATGAATATTCAGAAAAATATGGGTGGCATTTAGGGGTATGAGGAACAGGGTGTAAAGTTCACTCATCCCCCATAGAAAAGGGAGGATCCTCCGACCAGACGGGTGTCGTGTCTGGCGGGCAACTGCCCCGTGGTTGATTTTTTTATTTTATTTTTTTATATAGGGCATCTCGCATTTAACTTCTGAGGAGGTCGTAGCTGCTTAACCGGACTTTCCTGTGGCTGCCTTAAGCTTCTACACTTAAAGCCTCCAGCCAGGGGCATAAACTATTCTAATTAAAACTAGGCGAACGCTCGCTAAGGGCACCCCCTGTGGGGTACGGACCTCGGCTTAGGGCGTCGCTGGGGGGAGGACAGCAAGATGGGACAGGCTGGATCAAACATAGATTATTATTATTCGGGGAATTTAAGACTACGGGCTCAGCTTCGACGCGGGCTGGCGCATCGTCGAGCAAGGGTCGGGGGGGAGTATCATTTACTCGGGAGGGACGCGGTCGCGGACCTCTGCGGCGAGGTCGGAACGTCTGTCGGTGTGTGTGTTTCTTTACTGTACTGGTGGCCCTATTGCTCTCCTGGAGGAGGGTTATGGGGTCATCTGGGTCGAGCCCCGTGGTTGAAGTTGGGAGATTGTATATATGTCCATCGCGCGGTAAACTCTACTTGCGCGATGCAGGATTTTTGTGACGTCAGGTCTTTGATGCGTAGTTCGCATGTGGCGATTGTAGATACCGCCACACCACAGGCATGTACCTGTGGGCGATATTGTATACAGCGTTGTGCTGGGTATCTCATCCGGCGTCCCATTGGTTGCCAACCAACCATACCACTATGGTGTTCCAGTGTAAGCATGATCGTCTTCCTGTCCTTGTTCCAGTTACTCAGTCTTCTTCTTTTCGTGTGGTTAGTGACTAACCTGGTGTCAGAGTTTTAAAGCCGCCCATGGGCCTCTGACTTGGCTTCACATGCCGTCGAGCAATATCTCTCACGCATGGTTTCCTCACGATGTTTTCCTTCACCGTTATGTAAGCAAGTGATAATTAAATAATACGCACATGAATCCCAAAAGTCAGAGGTGCGTGGCTTGTTACTCAGTGTCTGCTCAACACGTTTTTTCTTCCTTTCAGCAGTGTCAGTAGTCATTCTACCATTAAGTCAAAATTTTCTCACAGTACAGTAAAATTAGCATAATTAAGAAAATCCAGTAATAATTATCAAGCATTTATGAGTCGGTAAGGTAACCTGGAAAAGGGATTTCAGTGCTGTATTTGAACCCATACGACCCTTTTTTTCACAAAAAAAGTATAACTCAAACATACAACATTTTCTTCAACACATACAAAAAGACGTACACAAACATGGAGATCACAAAACAAACATCAGAAAATCTAGTTTACAAATGAAAACAGAAATACAAAATAAGTAAGATATGTTTATCTTGACATAAGTTGAAGCAAACTCTTGAATCTATTGTGCTCATGCTCTTTGCTATGCTTATTTCTAAAGATAGGGAATATAAAAGTAAAAGGAATATGTAGCAGTATTTTATCGCTTTGTTATTGTGTGTGGATGAGAAAAATCTGGCAATAATGTGAAAATGTTTTTATGGACTCCTCGTATCGCAAAAAAATTAAAACGTATTGAGTAGTTGTAATAGCGAGTACTTATTGAAATACTTCATCCAGAGATGTTTTACTGTCACACAGTATTGCTGTAACTATTGGGGTTGGCTTCCAGTCTAACCGAATGTAGCTAAATACCAGTGTTTTACATGGAGCAAGTGCCTATCTGACCTTCACAACTCAGTTACCGGGTAATATTGCTGTGACCTATTATGATAACATTTTGCATATTGGTATAACCTATACAATATGCAAAATGTTATATGCATCTCGTATACGCTTGTTCATATTATTGGCAAAACATTGGCTAAACTCTTGAACTACGTCACGTAATTTTGATGGATTTTAGAATCGAAAATACAACGCTATTCTTTAGCAGTTTTGTTTAAATTTATGCGACAAGCACAGCACGTATGATCACCACCCATAGAAATGTATAAAGACTACAGAAATATTATGTGCGAAACGAGTATTTCTAGTTAAAATATCGTTTCAATTTACGTTACGTTTACTTCGCATGCACAACTTTCGCTATGAAACTCGTACTTACCTGATTCGTAACAAAAAACATATATTTTCATACATGCATCTAAATGTCTCGAGGCTAAGTAACTAACTGGAGGAGCTCGTGCTCGTGGCTAAGTAACTAACTGGAGGAGCTCGTGCTCGTGGCTAAGTAACTAACTGGAGGAGCTCGTGCTCGTGGCTAAGTAACTAACTGGAGGAGCTCGTGCTCGTGGCTAAGTAACTAACTGGAGGAGCTCGTGCTCGTGGCTAAGTAACTAACTGGAGGAGCTCGTGCTCGTGGCTAAGTAACAACAGCCGCACTGGTCGATCCATCAGGTTAAGCTACGCTTGCCGTGGTTGGTGACAGTAGATTTGGGTGACCATCTTTACAAACCGAGAATCCTCCGTGTCTCGGAAAGCACGTTAAGCCGTTGGTCCCGGCTGTCATTCAATGATCTTTGACAGTCGTTACGAATCGTCAGAAGCCCGAAAGTCTGACACCAGTCTTACCAAGGGGTATCGTATTACCCAGTTACTGGGTTGTGGAGGTCAGATAGGCAGTCGCTCCATGTAAAATACTAGTATTCAGCTGCATCCGGTCAGACTGGAAGCCGACCCCAACATAGTTGGGAAAAGGCTAGGCAGATTGATTGACATGCATCTAAATGTCTGTCTACTGTTGTTTATGGAATTTGATATTATTTTCCCCGAGTCGGATAACAGTTTCATAGCGAAAGTTGTTTAGTGTGACGGGTAAAATCACCCCATTGACAGATGCAAGTAACTAAATCGCCCCTGTATAGCTGACGACTTTCAGATTTTCTTTTCTTTTCTCACTATACGCAAAACTATGGTTGTATTATCTGAGATTCAACACTCTAAAAGCGTTTATCCTAAAAGTTGACAACGTCGCAAATAGCTGTCAAATATTTACCTATTTTGATTAATTTGGCAATATTACTGTATGAAAATATGAAATGTGGTTAACTAGTGAACTAAAATATTGATTATGAAATGCAATAATTAATACGTAACACAGAATATTTAGTTTTAGATGTAAAAAAAAAACTTTTTAAATGCCGGTTTTACACCTAAAACGGTAACAACATCAAATTCAATGTTATAATTGCAATTCATTATGAATATTCTAGTACGCTAGTTAACCACATTTCATATTTCCATACAGTAATATTGCCAAATTAATCAAAATAGGTAAATATTTGACAGCTATTTGCGACGTTGCCAACTTTTAAGAACAAACTCCTCTTAGAGTGTTGAATCTCAGAAAATACAACCATAGATTTGCGTTTCATTTCTTATATTCTTACAGATATATTGCCAAATTAATCAAAACAACGAAATATGTGACATCTATTTGCGACATTGCCCACTTTCAGAATAAACACTCAAGGAAGAGGTCCATTTTCACCATAAAGGGATGCTATGAATAACTAGTTATCCTGAACGTCACAGGGGCTGTAACTACCGCAGTTCTCAAGATACCTACAGGTAAGAATTAATTATTAACCCGTTGGTTATCACGGTCTTACTCTGCCGTTTGTAGAGCATAAAATATACATTTTGTAGTTCCAACGTCTGCTAGTTTTCTGAGTTTGAGTGATATTTTACTGGACACTGACTTTTGATATTCTGCTGAATCTAGTTAGGTTTTAAAAATATGGAGAATTAAGACATTAGTAAATGATTTTATTTCTGTATTTATTTATTACTTCAAGCACACAAATGTGCAGAGGTGGCTTAATGCCATAGGTATTTTCTACCAGTCAACCTTTGGGGGATGCAGAGACAAACAGTGGTACTGTAATAGTCCTCCAAACCAAATTGTGACCATGGTGACCAATTTCAATGGAGACCAGCCTTCAGCGCGGGAGAAATTTTAGTGCTAGCAGTCCGCAGACACAGGTGCACTCTCTCTTCCTCACTCTCATAGTCCGATGGGACGAGTCTGACACGACCGGAGAGATTTATATAATTAAATTAACTATTATATAATTTCAGAGAACAGGTGTGAGTACTAGGTTCTAAAGAGCTAACATTTACCGGGTAATACGTCTTTTATTGACTTGAATGTGCCCTGTGGGTGTGGCGGCTGTGAGTATGTCATGCTCACTCAGATGTCTCGCTGATGGTGGCGCGTGTGTTGGATCATTTAGCTCCCTTCAAAATGGTTGAGCTGAATGGTGCTAATCCATGGGTCATGTTCGTGAACGGGCGCCATCAGTAGTAGTTTGTAACAATTTATTTAAAAGAGTGTCCGTGTAGTTTCTTGCCTGTTCTTCTCCATAGATACCTACTACGCTTTGGAATGGGCAACTAGCTTCATATTTCTGACTGACCGATTCCTTGACAATTCAAAAGTGCCTGTAAATGGTTTAATTGAAATAAATGCTTTTGAGTTTGAGTTTGAGAGATCAGGCGCAGGCCCAACCGGCTTAACGTGCTTTCCGAGGCACGGGGTTATCACACAGCCAACTTTTAAACTCCGGGAAAACTAAGAATGTCCAAATGAGAAAACCCAATTAAACCTTAGCCCAACCCGGGAATCGAACCCAGGACCCCCACGCTCAGCAGTCGCGCTTGTGTCCACGCGATCAACGGGGCAGTCAACTGCGAGTTATTTATGTAAATAGGTTTGTACGAACACTTTTACACGTCAATCATATTTTAATAATAAAAACTAGGTACATAGATTAGTTCGACGTTTCCTATCCGACTCTGAGAAAAAAGGCTGAAACAAACTCAGAGATAAATGATGATATAGCTATTTTTTAAATGATTGCAATTGGTTGGAAAATTTCAATCATTTCACAAGAAGTCACACTGGTATTCGGCCCAAAGATACAGAGCAAATACTAGATCCAGAATATTTTGATTGCGGTTTTGTCAGATTGGGCAAAAAAGGACAACCAAACTGTCTTTTTAGACAAAGTTGAAATGAAGACATTAATTTGACCTATCCTTACATATTATAAAACAAAGTCCCCCGCCGCGTCTGTATGTCTGTCTGAACGCGATAAACTCAAAAACTACCGAACGGATGTTCAAACGGTTTTCACCAATAGACGGAGTGATTTATGTGGAAGGTTTTAGTGTATAATTCATTAAGGTTTTGTATTAATTAGCTGAAATATGACGATTATTGTTGACGATGTCGGAAAAAAACATGCCGAGAGTTTTACTGGCGTGCGCCGCGTAAACCGTAAAAGATACATAAAAATTAGTTTTATAAAATGGTTCATCTTAAAAAGTTTAACAAAAAGTCCGCGATGGCATAATTATGTCTATTTTTTAAGGATTACCCACAGTAACTAATAATATCTATCAGAATTTGATAAAAAATTCATTGTTATTTTTTAACTGGTGTTATAGTGTAATCCTTATCAAATAAAATATTGTGCATTTAATTTAGATTAAAATATGCCTATGCATATAATTATTAATATGTACATCATATTATTTAAATGAATAGTTTAAAAGATAGCACAGATTCAAAATTACGCGTAACAAAACAATAATGGTTGACGGCTACACGGGCGGAGCGGTAGGAGTCAATGACCTATTCCTCGGCTATTAGAATATGTAATCCCGGCAGTACGTTCCTGTACGTGATATTTTGCGACATCCACGCGGGCGAAGCCGCGGGAAAAAGCTAGTCTCATATAAAATAAAGTAAATTTTCGGGTCTGTCTGTGTAACCGCTTAGATCTTCTAAATTACCTTCACAACGGATTTTGATGTGGTTTTCACCAACATTTAGAGCATTTATTCCGTAAGGTATAACAATTATTGGCTCTTGTGATACAGGAACTCCTAGTCCAAGAGCCGGGCTACACAGATGTTTGTGTCTCTGAAGTGAAAATAAATAAATAAATGAATATGTGTAAAGTACGGCCGATGAATTATGGCCGGTCCGAAGTTTGCGAAAAAGGCTGCGCAATAATATTTTTTAGGAAACAAATAGTGACATGAGGCGATGGTGAGTGAGTTACATGCGCGAAAACATGACATGTGTCATGGCAGCATGGAATTAGTAAGTACCTACTATCATAGCAGCATGGAATTAGTAAGTACTATCATGGCAGCCTGGAATAAGTACGTACTATCATGGCAGCCTGGAATAAGAATGTGATTAGTATGAACTTTCCTATACTATTAAATAAGCATTCTCTATTTTCATCTGAGCAGATTTCGGTAGTCAATAATTAATATTTAACATAGCAGCACAAAAATCTCGATGTTTTGACAGGTCTTCATTGTACCCGTGCGAAATAGGGGCAGTTCGCTAATACATTATATTATGTCTATAATTTCACTGGCCCCCACCCTGGAAACTGGAACACGGCATAACTGTTTGGTGGCAAAAAAAATAATGACAGTCTTAAGCCGGATGAGGCTTAGTATGGTCACATCCAGCTCAACTATGGTTTAACTATTACTCATAGCATTGAACCCTATTTCCTGTACCATATTGTACACGAATGATACAATTCTATTTTACAATCATCAATATTATCGTCAAGAATAAAAGGTCTACCGCGCAAGTGTGGTTGCAAAGAATAAAAATATCGTCTACAGAAACGACATTCATGTATGGTCCGACAAATAACTTGTTAAGGAAATCGATACCCTTTGTCGATTTGCCATGCTATAGTAAAAAATAAAATGAATGAATGAATGATGTGTTTGAATGAATTAATTTGTGTTGAGGTAGTTTATTTGTGTGTTGTTTCTAATATGGGTAATACCTGAAATAAATGAATTTTATTTTTATTTTTTTATAGTCATTTTTTTGAATATAGGTACGGACAATTTTAGTTATTAGTCAATTTGATTCACAATTCATTTCCCTGGCTTTACGTATCTTTTGTACCTATGGTAAGATGACGCTATGCAAAGGCCTTCTCCAAATTCTTTAGGGACTCTTTCCTCACCACCTCGATCTAGCGTTAGGTATGCTTTCAGTTCATCTCTCCAGATTCTTATGGGCTAACCGGGATGATGCCTTCTATCTTCGGGCACTTAATGTGTGAATGCTTCTGTCATTATTATTGCTGCTGTATTTTACAAGTCGCGCGAAAAAGTGACAATACTGAGAAGGAGATATTCCACTCAGAGCACTGATTTCGACAGCACTTGTCCACACTGCACCTGAGCACTTCCACAGACCGCAATGAAACTAAATTTTGATATGTGCGGTTCGGTGGAACAGTTTATCAATATTATTTTCAGTCTCCGAACGGCACCTAAGTAAAATATTTTTTTTAAGAGAGGTGTATTTTTTCGATACAAATCAGGGGAAAGGATGTGCTCACACAATAGTAATGGCGTTTCCATGATAATCAAGTCAAGCCGCTGCGACATTTTTTGTGTCAGAGGTGTCAAAAGGAAACAAAATCACGACCATCTTTTGATACAGTAGGGCGAATCTATGATTTACATCTTTTATTATTACGCCTCTCCCTCAATCTCATTCCAGCCTGGAAGTCTTTTTATACCAACGTCTTTTGCCTCGTTGCTTTAGTGATCGCAAGGCTACTACTGAGCATGAAGTCCTGAGTTTAATTCCCGAGTCGGGCAAAGTGTTATTGACTTTTCCCATCTGGAATTTCTCAGTAGCAGCCCGAAATCTGGATTTGTGCCCGGTTAATGGCAATAGGCTCGCCCCCTATTACATGGCACTTAAACATAACTGGCGAAATATGGGTGTACTGTAGGTACTCCCCTGCCTGACCCTTAGGGGAATACAGGTGTCATACATGCATCGTTCTCACATGTATAACTTCAACATGAATGATGTAACCAATTTTTTGTAACCATATTATGATTTAAAAGAGTGTCCATGGAGTTTCTTGCCCGTTCTTCTCCATAGGTACCTACTACGGTTTGGAATGGGCATCTAGCTTCATCTTTCTGACTGACGGACCCCTTGACAATTCAAATGTGCCTGTAATTGGTTTATTTGAAATAAATGCTTTGAGTTTGAATTTGAGTTTGAGTCATGTTATGTGTATGTGTATACAGTTATTAATAGTGGAGCTTTTTTGTATTCAATTTTTTTTTTTTTCTATTTCG
Source organism: Agrochola macilenta (assembly GCA_916701695.1). Taxonomy (NCBI): domain Eukaryota; kingdom Metazoa; phylum Arthropoda; class Insecta; order Lepidoptera; family Noctuidae; genus Agrochola; species Agrochola macilenta. Next base: position 8,302,875 of record OU753578.1, read on the forward strand.
CTTCTAGACAGTCTTATTCTATGCCGGTACCTACTAATATGTATTTGTAGATAAAAAGTGTGTATGCGGTACGTACCTACCGCTACTGATCGTAATTGCGTTACGTCATTACCTATTTGATGCGGTCGCGGTAAGTTTTTTTAGTTTATTCTATGGGCGTAAGAAAGTACGGCGTATTTTTATAAATTGAAGATTTTAAATGCAATCACAGAAAAATAATATTGAGTACTAGCTGAAATTGTTTTTTCTTCTGCGATTAAATAGTCATATTTCTACAATAAAAACGAAGCATATTTTTTTTTTAACAAAATCATAATAATAAAAAAAAATACGGTAGTGAACTTGAAAGGCAGGAAGGGTATCGTGTTACCCAGTAACTGCGTTGTGGAGGTCAGATAGGCAGTCGCTCCATGTAAAATACTGGTATTTAGCTATGCCCGGTTAGACTGAAAGCCGACCCCAACATAGTTGGGAAAAGGCTAGGCAGATTGATTGAGTGAACTTGAGCATTAAACGCAGTTGGCTTTTTGGTTAATTTCAGCATATTTTTTAACATTTGCTTCTCAAATGGTACTTCAATTTGTGAGATGCGAAAGTACAGTACAAAGCACTATTTTATTTATGTTTCTTTCTTATTCGTAAATGCGAAAGAGTGCAGTTGAGTTGCTTCGGAAATCTTATATCTCAAAAAGAAAAATCCAAAGGAACAGCCCAAAAATCGAAATTGAAATTTTGACAGGACATCGTCGCTAGTATCAAATATTAGGAAAAATATAGACTTGTGTAGATTTTGTTAGTCATAGTTTCATACTAAATCTTCCCAGACTTTATTCTCAGAATCATGAGCAGTACAAAAAACACTTTTTATCAACGCATTATATAATTTCCAAGAATTTTTTCTCGCACAACAAAAAACAGCGACCGGACTTTCGTCTGTCCGTAACTCCGTACATCGGCCACCACAACAGAGTTATTACCTCCAAGATATCCACAATTGAATTAAGATAGTGTCATTAACTTGGAACAGCCGAAAGACAATATCACCGCCACAAAAACTGGTGAGAAGTGTGTGTTTGAACGAATTCTTTAGATGTTATTGAGTTGGTAGGCAGTAATTGTGAGTTGTTGGTGTTGGTGTTGTAACAGTTAGATGCTGTTTACGGTATTATTGTGATAAGTATGTCAGCACCGTTGATACATACTCAATACTCAATTCTTTATTGCATTCCATATGTATTACCATATTATGTATTGGTTTAAAAAAGTAAAAGACCAATATGGATCCTGTCGGGCACAGCAAAACTAGGAGACAGGAAGAGGGCTAAGTATTTCAAGCAATTCAATATTATTATAAATTATTAGATGTGTTTAATTGGGTGTATAATTATATATACAACCTTAGTTTTTGTTTACACTAAACCTCTTAACATTTATGTTCGCATATCTCGTCGAAATGTAGGGAACAGCTGATTTTTTTTCGCGATTTCAGCGTTTGTCCCATAGTGAAAGTTGTTCATAATGATGAGTACAATTACCCCTTAAGAGGTTTAGTGTAAACAAAAACTATGGTTGTATATTATTAGGTTTGTGCTTAAAGGTATACTATACTAATTATTTTATTTAATAATGTAGGTCACCCTATGTGATTGTGTCATCCTATGTAAAATGTATTAATTTAGCGCTTATCTACAAATACATTTGGCTCTATTCGTTGTTTAATTAGACAAATTTAAAAAAGGCTTTTTCGATGTTCTGTTACAAGTGAATGCTCGAGTAGAACCTTATGGATCGGTGCACGCCAAGGGAAGAAACCGTGTGTTTATGTATGTATAATCTTCTTTCGTCCTTTGCGTCCATATCGTAACTCTTGCTTTTGCTCATTTATCTTTTGTTTTTTTATGGGTTAAATTAAATTCCCATGATTTTAGGAAGCATTAGGTTCATGTCAGCCCAAACTGTGCTCTTCCTTCATCCTTGCTCCTTCAGTCGAAGATACGGTAGTCACGTCCAATCCTTCCAATCCTTTACGATCCTCATCAACTCAGTCTGTCCCAACCAACTTTTTAAGATCGTCGGTCCATCTAGCTTGGGGGCGTCCCACACAACGCTTGCCGATATGCGGTCTCCACTCTAGGACTCGTCTGCTCCACCGGCCATAGGTCCTTCGACGAACATGGCCGCGATTGCCACTTCAGCTTGCTCTTTCTGCAGGTGACCCTAGCATCTATATACTAGTCAAACTGTTGATGAGTGCTGAAGAACATTTCCCACTGCTTCTTCTTCTTTTTCTTTTCGTATGGTTATTGACTAATCTGGTGTCAAAGTTTTAAAGCCGCCCATGGGCCTCTGACATGGCTTCGTATGCCATCGAGAAATATCTCTCAGGCATGACGGTTTCCTCACGATGTTTTCCTTCACCGGTTTTGAAGCAAGTGATAATTATACAATACGCACATGAATCCGAAAAGTCGAGAGGTGTGTGGCTTGGGTTCGAACTCGAGACCTCGAGACTGACAAGTCATAACTTGGCAGTCTGACGGTCACACCACTAGGCTATCACTGCTATTATCCTACAGCGAGCGGACTGCATGAATAAAATCCATCAGATAACTTCCAACAACCTTGTTTAAAGAACCATTAATGATTATAAAACTTTAATCCCTCTTCCCCATTTGCCAATTATCCCTTTTCAGGATCAAAAAGAGCTAAAATATTCAGATTTCGAAAAACAATTTCGATAAGAGTAAACCAACTATCCGGAATCGAGTTAGTAAGCGGAAAATAGTCGATTATCCTCTCGAGTTCGGGACTTTGAACAAAATCAATTATACACTGACGTTAAAGGGATATGTTTGGTATCGGATCCGTATCCAATGTCTGTCGAATCGAGCGAATTTTAAAGAGTTGGAATACTCGTAGCGGCTTTGATTTCGGATTTGGAATTCTGTTTTGTTTTGTTACTGCATCGTTGGTTATGTGAAAGCAGAGGTAGATTAAAAGATTTTAGAATTGGTTTTCTTTGGGGTTCCGTGCCAAAATGGGGAAAAAGAAACCCTTAGGGTGCCGTTCCACCAGAGATGTGCTTTGCTACGTTGCTATGGATGCGTTTGATATCCACCAATCATATTCATTGGTCCCCTATTGATCCATAAGTTATTGTTCCTTAGACTGATATTGTCTTTATAACTATCACAGCTGCTTATTTCAGGAACTAAAAAATATATTGTATTCATCTAGTCTAATCTATGTAAATGTACTTATAATAATTATATTATGTGTTCATAAATTAATCACTTAGAAAATTAACATTTTTACACAAGTCACAGTTTTTGCAACATTAAATAATATGTACAAGTATATAAGAAAGGGGTTGGGGGGGAACAATCATAGGGCATCAAAAAATTCGTCCGCATCGTTGTCAACAGGAAAAGTGCCCAAAAGGCTGGCAGCATTGCCACGTTGTATGGCAATGCTGATTCTCTGGCCGAAGAATAGGCCAGCCTTCTGGTCACATGAAGAGTCGACTAAAAAATTGCTATCAACTTGAAATTTGGAATAGTTATAAATAATGCTTTTCCATCTATAGTGCAAGACGCAAACCCTGACGTAAAAGAGCTAAAGGGATATGTTTGGTATCGAATGTCTGTCAAATCGAGCGAATTTTAAAGAGTTGGAATAGGGGCTTTGATTTTAGATTTGGAATGTTGTTTTGTAAAAACAAAAACATATCTAAAAGAACGCTAAGTGAAGGAAGTCATAGCGCGCGCGAGCAATGACATATGAGGTGCGACGCGGTGGCTCGGGGTCCGGAATTTCACGAGGACGAAGTCGCGGGCAGACGCTAGTAATTTATATAATGCAGAGCACCTTAATGTTTTTTGAAGTGAAAACTTTTTTAGGCGCGTTGAGCACTTTTTGGGTGAACAAAAATCATAGAACCCGCGTCATCGTCACCGAACGCTTTCCATGAGCTATATGTATACTGTGTATATTATATACTAGCTTTTGCCCGCGGCTTCGCCCGCGTGGATATCGGAAAATATCCCACGGGTACGTACTACCGGGATTAGTTAGATACCTAATATCCGAGAAAAAGTCATTGATTCCTACCGCTGCGCCCGCGTAGTCGGCAACCATAATAATTTTTTCACGCGTAATTTTGAATCTGTGATATCTTTTAAAGTATTCATTTTAATGATATGATGTCCAGGCATATTTGAAATTAAATGCCCAATTTAAATAACATATTTTATTGCATATTTTCCTCAGTTGGAAAGGCAGATTGCGGATGTCAATGCTGAAGAGCCGATGGGAGTAATTGAGACGAGTATTTTGGCCAGTGAGGTGCGTAAAATCATAAAATATATGACCAGAGGCAAATCTCCTGGCCATGATGGCCTAAGTATTGAACACCTGCAGTGTGCCGGCCCGCATGTGTCTAGGGTTTTGGCTTTGTTCTACTCTCTATGTCTGAGCCATTCATACCTGCCGTACGACTTCATGAGAACGGTAGTAGTGCCTGTGGTGAAGAATAAAACTGGTGACCTAGCCGATAAAACGAACTACAGGCCTATCTCTCTTGCTACCGTTATAGCGAAGGTGTTTGACGGTTTGCTTGACACACGGTTGAATAAACACGTGTCACTGCATGACAATCAGTTTGGGTTTAGACCCAAATTATCTACAGATAGTGCAATACTGTGTCTCAAGCATACCGTCAGATATTACACGGATCGTAAAACACCAGTGTACGCGTGTTTCCTCGACCTGTCCAAGGCCTTTGACCTGGTATCGTATGATGTGTTGTGGCATAAACTTGAGGGCATAAACATGCCACACGAACTTATTAATATCTTCAAGTATTGGTACGAACACCAGGTTAACACAGGTTATCTGAGCCTTACAGGCTTGAATGTGGGGTGAGACAAGGTGGGTTAACTTCACCCACACTTTTCAATCTCTATATGAATGCACTCATCGTCGCGCTCAGTAGTCGTTGGTTGATGTTGGTTGCCATATTGATGATGTATGTGTAAACAATCTGAGCTATGCAGATGACATGGTGTTGCTGAGCGCCTCGGTTTGTGGATTACGCAAGCTATTGAGAATCTGTGAGGAGTACGCGGGCAGCCATGGCCTTATGTATAATGTCGCGAAAAGCCAATACATGGTATTTCAGGGAGGCGCCAAATGCCCACAGCAAGTACCTCCAATTCGCTTGAATGGTGTAACGATAGAACGGGTGAACCAATTTAAATACTTGGGGCACTGGGTAACAGCCGATCTGAAAGACCATGTCGACATTGAGCGGGAGCGGAGGGCACTGTCTAAGAGAGCAAATATGATGGCCAGGAGGTTTGTACGTTGTTCAAGTCAAGTTAAAATAACACTTTTCAAAGCTTTCTGCACCTTCCTATACACGTGCAGCCTATGGGCATCATACTCACAAGTTGCTTACAGTGCCCTTCGTGTTCAATACAACAACGCGTTCAGGGCAGTGTTGGGGCTGCCCCGCTTCTGCAGCGCCTCGGGCATGTTTGCGGAAGTGCGCACCGACTGTTTCCACGCCACCATGCGCAAGCGGTGCGCGTCCTTGGTGCGCAGGGTGCGGGCTAGCTCCAACACTGTCCTGGCGATGATTGCTCAGCGACTGGATTGCCCCTACGTTGGGCATTGTTGTAGCAGGCATATTACTGGTGCTTGATTTATAATTTTATGTAAGTAATAACTATGTGTGTATTTTTTGTACTTAATATGGGCCAAGGACCTGAAATAAATGAATTTTATTTATTTTTATTTATAAGGATAAATAAAATACCGGTCAAAATAGCTTCGGAAATAACAATGAAATTTTCATAAAATTCTGAAAGATAAAAATGGTTACTGTAGGTCATCTTTCGAAGATAGACATTTATGCTATTCCGGAATTTATTTTTGAACTTTTGATGATATACAATTCTGTAAAACATAAATTTGATGTATCTCTTACGGCTTACGCGGCGCACGCCAGTAAAGCTCCCAGTTGGCATGATTTTTTCCGACATCTTCGACAATTATCGTCATATTTCAGCAAATCCACACAAAACCTTAATGTATTATACACAAAAACCTTCCTCTTGAATTACTCTATCTGTTTAAAAAAACCGCATCAAAATCCGTTGCGTAGTTTTAAAGATCTAAGCATACATAGGGACAGACAGCGCGAAGCAACTTTGTTTTATACTATGTATAGATGTGTACTTTTTGGGTGAACAAAAAACGTGAAACTCCCGTCATCGTAACCGCACGCTTCCCATGAGCTATTATGTATACTGTGTATATACGAGTATGTGTACTTTTTGGGTGTTTTTTAATAACCGACGAAAAACTTTAACTCAGTGGTTGTCAGAATCATGTACTGAATCCATGGTAACAGTTTTTGCGGCAATGTCCCAGACACCATGTATTAAAAAAAAATACGTAAAAGGAGGAAAAACAGAAAAGAAAATGTTTAAGGTATTATTCCGTACCCGACCGCAGGCGACAACTGCTGGCGACGTGTCGCCGTCGCATATCATTGTAGTCATGATTCCGAACCCGACCGCAGGCGGCAGCAGCCCACCGCCATGGGATCTGGGGGAAAAAATTCTAGCGCACATGTGGGAGTGTCGCGAGGAGGCGAAACGCCGGGGCATAACTCCGCTGCCGCGAGAAATCACGGCACAGCGGACAGAGCTCCGGCGGGATCTCATGGCGGCATGGAAAGTGCGATTGTCGCAACCCACCGCTGGGCACGCCACAATTGCGGCGATAAGTCCCCTCTATGAGGAGTGGCTAGAGAGGCGCCATGGCGTCCGCACCTTCCGCCTGACGCAGGTCCTCACCGGACATGACTGTTTCGGGAGGTTCCTGTTCCGAATAAGGCGGGAGGAAACGCCCGGGTGTCACCACTGTGTGGATCGCCCGGAGGACACGGTGGAGCATACGGTGGAGATCTGCCCTGCTTGGACGGAGCACCGCCGTGTCCTCACGGAGGCGATCGGCGGCGGCGATCTTTCGCGTCCGGCCCTGGTTCAGGCCATGGTCCGGAGCGAGAGTGCATGGGAAGCCGTCACTTCCTTCTGCGAAGCAGTAATGCTCGCAAAAGGAGGAGGAGGAGCGCGCGAGGGAGATGCAAGATGCGCTCCCTCGCGCCCCTAGTCGCCGCAGGAGACGTCCCGGGCGTCGGGAGTCGCGAGCCGACTTCCGGCCACACCGTAGGCGCGGGCTTGTGGACGGTGGGTAATGGGTAGCTCGCCGTCCGATTAGGACCAGGCCCGGGTCGACGGCGCGTTGTGTTCCACGCGCGCCTCAAAGAGATGTCAGCACCAACTGACGGGGTCCGTAAGGGCCAATGCCTGCCAGGTTGTGAGTTCGTCCGAAAGGGATATTGCGGCCCTGGCACACAGGCAACGGAAGGAACACGGGTGAGTTTTAGTCAGTAAAAGTCTGACACTCCCTCTCGTTCCGCCCAGAGCGGGAGGAGTCATTTGATGATTTCCCAACCAAAAAAAAAAAAAAAAGGCGGCAGCAACCCATATTCAAGTCAGTAGATAGAAGATAGAAAAACGTGTTATCGCTCGACCGTTGGCGGCACTACTGGTCTGCGGTCGGGCTACACGTGTCGCCTGTCGCTCGCCCGTAGCTGCAAACGTCGTGTCGCTAGCTACGGAATGTATTTCATAGAAATCCATTGAAACCAGTCGTGTCGCGGCGACACGTCACCTGCAGTAGCCTCCTGCGGTCGGGTACTGAATGGTACCTTTATTGGGCATAAACAAGACGCACATTACAAAAAAAAACCTCATCAATATCAGTCTTAATATATATTGATATTAATAATTCAAAAATCGCTCGTCGATACAATTCACAAGTTACTTAGTTTTCACTTCTATCGGCATTCCCCAAAGACTGCTCCGCATGTTTTTTTTTTAATTTTAATTACTTGTATAAAACCAAAACTACTTAATCGAAGACACATTATCGAATCACAGTACCACTCAAACATTCATCTCACCGTACCCACCTTCATGACTGTATTCAACATTACATTGTGCTCTCCATCCAAGCTTACCCTGTGGTTTCCGGCACAAATAGCAGTACTACCCACATATTTCCCGACGATGGGGCAATTAAATAATACATCTATGAACTTGAGGTTTGTAGTGGTGTTGTCAATAGCATAACATAATTTCACATTTATTGAAAGTGCCGCGTTGGTCTAGTGGTCGCAAGCGCTACTACTGAGCATGAGGTCCTGGGTTCGATTCCCAGGTCGGGTAAAGTGTTATTTGGTTTTTCTATCTGGAATTTCCCAGCAGCAGCCGGGAGTCTGGATTTGTGCCCCGTTGATGGCAATAGGCCAGCCCCCTGTTACATGGTGAAATGTTGTATACTGTACTATCGAAAAAGTTCATAACTAACCACCGTAAGGACTATTCTTGCTTGCAACGCTCGGCGGCTATAGATACGGGCTGGTAACAGATGTGGTAATCGTGTTCACGGGATTTTGTTTTGAAAAAGATATGAACTTCTTTGATGGTACCTACTATAGGTGCACCTCTGCCTAGCTCTTCCAGGATCACAGACGTGATGTTATCGTATAATTTCACTGTTATTAATAGCATAGCATAACATTTTATTTATTTTCCTAGGAGTGGGCAGAAGTGTGTAGGACCTCGTGGCTAAGTAACAATAGCCGCACTCGTCAATCCATCAGGTTAAGCTACGCTTGCCGGGGTTGGTCAGTGGATGGGTGACCATCTTTACATACCGAGAGTCCTCCGTGCCTCGGAAAGCACGTTAAGCCATTGGTCTTGGCTGTCATTCGTGGATCTTTGACAGTCGTTACGATTCGTCAGAAGCCCGAAAGTCTGACACCAGTCTTACCAAGGGGTATCATATTACCCAGTTACTGGGTTCTGGAGGTCAGATAGGCAGTCGCTCCATGTAAAATACTGGTATTCAGCTGCATCCGGTTAGACTGGAAGCCGACCCCAACATAGTTGGGAAAAGGCTAGGCAGATTGATTGAGTGGGCAAAAGTGTATATTCTGAATAGTAGATAAACTCAGGGAAATGAATTATTAATCAAATTATATAACAACTTAAATTGTTCGTATATTCAAATCACAACTATTAGGCTGCCTGTCCACTGGAGCGGAGAGGAGAGGAGCGGAGTAGCGGTGTGCCAATATTAACTAATGGAATTGCATAAAACCTTTGCTCCACTTCAGTGGACAGGGATTTGCGAACTAGTTTAAAAAATCATACAAAACCAGGAAGCCGAGCGGGGAAACGGCGCGGAGAAGCGGAGAGGGGAATTGGAGTGGGGAAACGGCGCGGAGAAGCGGAGAGGGGAAGTGGAGTGGAGAAACGGAGCGGAGAAGCGGAGAGGGGAAGTGGAGTGGGGAAACGGAGCGGAGAAGTGGAGCGGGGAACCGGAGCAGGGAAGCAAAGAGGCGATGCGGAAAAATACGTGAACTTGGTCTAGCTCCGCACAGTCCGCAACACCACTCCGCTACCTCACTCCGCATCAATGGACAAACACTGTCCGCAACTCCGCTCCACTCCACTGCCATTCTCCTCTCCGCTGCCTCGCTCCGCTTCAATGGACAGACAGCCTAATACTTTGAAAGTGGTATGAAATGGTTATAATACGGCAAATTGACGAAGGGTGTAACCGAGTAATTTTAGACCTGATAATTTTGCAACTGATGTGTAGTAGTTACACCGCCAGATACGAACTACGCATCAAAGACATGACGTCACACAAATCCTGCATCGCGCATCGCGAGATTACAGCGTGAACGACATATATAAGACTATCCGACATCAACTTTCGGGCAGTTGCCCGCCAGACACAACACCCGTCTAGGCGGAGGATCCTCCCTTTTCAATAGTGAACTTTACACCCTGCTCCTCATACCAATAAAGATTTTTCAAATACTACTTTGCTTGACCTTGGGATCGAAGCATTTACTGAACGCTCAGCAGTCACATTTGACTTTAAATATCGAAATAACAAACACGTCTGTTTCACCAAATAAACAACTAACATTGTATTACCATTTACTTTTTCAAGGAACACACTTTCGCTTTTCAAAATGAAAGAAAAAATCTTTCCATTTAAAAACTATTTCCACTTGCCCGTATAAAAAACAATCACTTTACAGAAAAAAAAAAAAACTTACAACTAGTTTAACCGCAGCACTATCGAGTTCCATTCGAAAATCGAATACGATACTCGATAACCCTTGAAACGATGCAAGACACTATCGGCCAGAATAACCTGACCCTCTAATCTAATCAAAATTCTTTTCAGAGCTCCGTTTAAGAAAACAATTGCCGAGCGTGGAAGTTTAATTTACATTGGTGGCCTGATAGAGCAAAAACCGTTCATTTGGCACCTGAATTTCGGCAGCTCTTTTTATATTGTGCTCAGTTTTGCGGGCAGTAAGTGTAATAGATTCTTTTTTAGCTCGAATGCTGAATTGAATATCAGATTGCCCGAGTTTTTAGTCGATATTGAATAAGTGATGTTCAAGCATTTACTTTTTTTAAAGTGAAGATTCGTTATGGCGCTTTTGGTAGCAATTTGATTTATTTATTATTTTCTGAGGACTTCGTGAAAGTTTTTAAGTTCTTTTGGTAATGGAGGTGACTTATGCCTTGATCACACGTACCGAGTCTGGGTGAGACAGCAAAATAATACTAAGCCGAGAGAGTTGGATGGACAAGTAGGTGTTTACACGTATTTTTTTATTTGACATGAAATCATTCAGTCCGTTCAGTTTTGATGCTGTAGACTAGCGAGATAATGGATCGCAAAAATTGTACGTTAGCATGCTGCGAGTGACGTGAGTGTGCCGAGTGGCAAGTACGCACGCGCCGAGTTGATATTTAAAGCTCCGCGACGCGACTCCGGTGGAAAAATTTATATGAGAAAAACATCACAATTTGTTCTATCGGTGTCGCGTCGCGCCTGTCTGTCTGAGTCTTCATACATGCCGAGCCAGTGCGGGGAAGCGCGGGGGTGGGCATTCGGTCTGGTAAATATAATAGGGTCCGAGTGACTGTCTCGCTCTTTAACTCGGCCAAGCACTAAGGCCAAGAGCACTATCTCACCCATCTACTAGGTGCATGTGATCAAGTCACTATAGTCCAGTCGTTTGGAAGTTTTACCTGGAAAGTTTTCCGGGAATTTAGAAAATTGGTGATTTTATTGATTTCGACATGCTCTTTTCAAATTTTCACTCTACCACCTCCTATCTTTGTCGCTTGGATTATTACCACTCACGCCGCCATATTGGAAAAATGGCGCCCAAAAACAGTTTTTGACAATATCTCCTTTCCGACTCATTTAACAATGAAAATAGTTGATGAAATTTCGTCCAGTTTTTGTATTACTAATTGTTTTAGCATACGCCTACGAAGGTCCGGCGTTTCAAAATTTGCAAAAGATGTAAACAACAATGGCCGCTCGAAATTGTCTATGATTAGTGATGCGGTCATATAACTTTTAAGTTTTGGGGCTATCGATATTACGACTTTTTTAAGTGTTCCATCAGTATTTTTTTTATTGAGTAACTTCCGCGAAACGCGGGCGCAGCAGTAGGAGTCAATGACTTTTCCTCGGCTATTAGGTATGTAATCCCGGTAGTACGCACCGGTGGGATATTTTCCGACATCTACGCGGGCGAAGCCGCGGGTAAAACCTAGTAAAAATATAACTATCTCATATGAAGAAGTGTTTTAAAATAATATTGTGATACACGCAAAGCAATTTGTTTTTACGAGTAATTACCTAATTAGAGAGAAGCATTACCCTCTAAAATATGAAACTTAAACAAGGATAATCATTTAAATTCGCTGAAACTAAAATACTAGAATACCAAATAAAAAATAAATGCTATCTAAATTATATCCCTTATCCGTTTGTAATATAACAACTAGTCCCACTATTTCAACCTGAAGCAGTGAAAGGGTTAAATTTCATATTTGTACGCTCGGGCTACAAACATTATGTTTATTCAACCCTCCCTTTGCTATGATGTTGGAAGTAAAATGGAGCTACTTGGTACATATTTGAACAACGATAGTGATTTTCACGTCCTATTTGGAATAGTTCGTTGGATAGCAACGAGATCTCTGTAGCTTTAGTTCCAGTTTTATTTATTTAGGTACAATGGTACAATGCCTGACTATATGTAATAGTCGATCTCGTAATTGCTTTACCACTTTTGACAACCATTCCTAGGTAATAAACTACTTCATTGAGGTTGTAACCTCAATGAAGTAGTTTATTACCTAGGAATGGCCAAACTAATGGGCAAACGAATGGGCAGAATTAGGCCAAACTATTTTCTGTAAAATATTAGTAAGCTTTTTGAGAAATAAAAATTTATTTATTTATTTTTATTAAAGAAAGAAAGTAATAAAAGTAGTTTATTTGTGGTAAAAATGAAGCAACGAAAAAACATAAAACAAAAAAAATTACAAGTTGGGGGAAAATATGCGTCACATCCACGCAAAACAGCCATCGCTCAGCGTAATGCTGCGACCCTATGCGATACAGCTCCAGCGCTGATTTTCAGTGACAGCGCCGGCGTTGACGTTATGACGTCGACCGGTGCAGCATACAAAGATATAATAATAAAATAAATTTACAATAATTTTATTAATATACATGTTTATATGAAATGGTAATGGTGGTATGGTTGAAAATGTCTACCTGTCAAATTATAGACAAATAGTGTTTGTCGTGCAAATGACATTCTACCTTAGGGTGGAAAAACAATAAAGTAGTCGAGTATACATACTGCTGCTAAGTAAATAACAAGATACACTGGCACCAATACAATACCCTTAAAACCCATAAACCCTTCAAATTACAATACATCAAACGCTGCTTGGCGACAGAACTGTTTATAGTGTAAGAAGAGAAAGAGTGAGACAGATACAGAGAAAGAGAGAGGGAAAGAGAAAGAGAGAGAAAGAGAAAGAGAGAGAGAGAGAGAAAGAGAAAGAGAGAAAGAGAGAAAGAGAGATAGAGAGAAAGAGAATGAGAGAGAAAGAGAGAGAGAGGGAGAAAGAGAGAAAGAGAATGAGAGAGAAAGAGTGAGAAAGAGAGTGAGAAAGAGAGAGAGAGGGAGAAAGAGAGAGAGAGTGAATGAGAAAGAGGGAAAGAGAGTGAGAATGAGAGAGAGAGCGAGGGAGGGGGATTTTTCTCTCTCTAAATAGATAGATAAAGAGTGAGAGAGAGAAAGAGAGAGAGAGCAAGGGAACGGTATCTCACCGAGGTCAATGGTACCGGTTACAAAAAATCCAGTATTTTAAGCCTTTCATTGTCCTTGGACAAATTCCTTCACAAAGAATTGTCTTCTCTATATACTTACTGGTTAGTCTTCCATGTGGCCATGTCTGTGAGTTGTTCTAACCAGAGCGGTACATAGTCGACCTCATAATTGCATTACTACCCTAGGGTTGAATGTCACCTGCACGTCGTAAAACGTCAAGGTATATTTTTGATTTAAGATCAAAGTGGCAGCCCAGTGGTAACGACCGTGAGTTACGAGTTGTAGCTCGTAGGTTCAAACCCACACAGGCGCTTTACTTTGTGTAAATTATTTCATTACCAATACTCTCAAAACGGTGAACGAAAACATCGTGAGGAAACTAGTATGTCTTAGATTCAAAAATTCGAAGACATGTAACATCTACCAACCCGCACTGGGCCCGCGTGGTGGGTAACGACCGATCTCACCGAGAGATGTGTCCCAGCAGTTGAGTGGGAATATTATAGGCTAATCAATAAAATAAAATAATAATACAGGAACAGTACGGCGTTTTCTAACTTAGCACTCCTACCATAGATATACGTCTCATACTCTGTAATCAGATTTAATACAAAAGTGCCGGATTACAGAGCGCGCGCATTGATAGTTGTCGTTCTGCAGTCCAGTCCGATTCTACGAGTTGTTATTCCTTAAAGGAAAAAATATTTTTTACTTTCCAAATCTGTGTTAAAATTATTTTTTACTAGCTAGATTTTCGAGCATTTCGTATAGAAATCCAATAATCCAGCGTATCCAATGATCGAAAAAAATGGGCGAAAAAAGTGCCGGATTACCGAGCGCCTACTGTATTTAATAGTATTATTAAACCTTCGCAGCGGTTTATTATCATGAACCGTATTACCGTAGTGAAGTTTCACTAATTTATTGAGAGTTTTTGTCGAAAGTGGGAATTACGACGCCGAATATACCTAGGTACTATCAAAGAATTTCATATCTAAGCAGTTTGAAAACAAAATCCCGTGAACACGATGACCACACCTATTTCACACAATGATCACAGATGTCTGATCCTTTTTCGACCACTAGGAATACGAGCAAAAGAATAATTGTTAATTTTTATGTTTTTATACTTTGGGACTCATCAAACTTCTGATGCTGCGATACTATTGGTTGATGAGATTTCTAATGCAGCCGAGTGGTGCAAGCAGAAAGAGTCCTTACGGTGTATAGATATGAAATTCTTTGATAGTACTTACCCGAACGAGGTACTTCTTAAGGAGCCCTATTATATACCTATCTACTTCCTCTACAACATAATCAAACTTTTAACTTTTATTTGTTGAATACAAGGTTTTTTTTTTTGGCCGGCATCTCACACCTAATGGTAAATGATCATCAGGCTGAAGGTGGAAGCGAGCTTCACCCGGAATTCTCAACCACAGAGGAACTGGCTCTTACCTCTAACTGCCGAAACACAACCATGCTGTTAACATTGTTGTTATGGCGACAGAATAAGTCAAAAAACTAGTCCTACCACTAATCAAACCGAGCAGAAAAAACCTACCTGGTTTTACGCACTTTGCATTAGTGTATTTTAGTTTTTTTTTTTGTAATGTGCGTCTTGTTTATCCCTCATAAAGGTACCATTCCATACCCGACCGCAGGAGGCAACTGCAGGCGACGTTTCATCGCGACACGACGACGGGTTTCAATGGATTTCTATGAAATACCTTCCTTGGCAGCTACGGGCGAGTGACAGGCGACACGTGTAGCCCGACCGCAGACCAGTAGTGCCGCCAACGCTCGAGCGATAACACGTTTTTCTATCTTCTATCTACCGACTGGAATACGGGCTGCTGCCGCCTGCGGTCGGGTTCGGAATCATGACTTCAGCGACATGATGCCACGATACGTCGCCTGCAGTTGCCGCCTGCGGTCGGGTACGGAATAGTACCTTATTTTTTTTTTTAAATACAGTCTGTCAGGGAAATCGACGCAAAAACTGTTACCATGGATTCAGTACATGATTCTGATAACCCCTTAGTTAAGGTTTTTCGTCGGTTATTAAAAAACACCCAAAAAGTACACATTACACAGTATACATATAGCTCATGGAAAGCGTGCGGTGACGATGACGCGAGTTCCACGATTTTTGTTCACCCAAAAAGTGCTCAACGCGCCTAAAGAAGTTTTCTCTTAAAAAAATGCTGTTTCATAGAAAAGTGCAATACCTACCGCGGTCAAAATGTATGAAACAGCAGATTTTTTTGTAAATAACCGACGAAACATTTCACCGCAGAGAGGTTCAGAATCATGTACTGAATCCATGGTAACAGTTTTCGCGTCGATGTCTCTGCCACCCTGTATATTTTCTGACTCGCATTTAACCCCCATAGTTCCAGATGCCAAGTGATGACATCGTCAACGATCGCCAAGAATTAACCAAGTAATTTACTCACCGTAGACTCTTAATAAATCGTACTATATACCTTCTCCATTAATTCCCACATCCGCGTCCACGACCTTTTCCATCTAAAATATTAACGTTGGGCTTGTATGAAAAACGGTTGAGGCGGCGGGCAGAGCCGCGGGCACAGTATAGCCTCCATTCGTGGTTTCATTAATTAATCATCCTCTGTAATTCATGGTAGCCGAGTGGTTTTCGTAGGTACTTCATAATTCTGTTATTGAAAGTTGATATCCTTGGCTATTTTTGGGACGAAAAATTAGAGAAGCTGTATGTCGTTTTGGTTTGTACTTTATTTAATAAGGTATAATAATTTAATTAGGTACATAACATAACATACCATCACGCCTGTTATCTTCGAAGGGTCAGGCAGAAGTGTACCTATAGTACACCCACATTTCACCAGTTATGTTTAAGGCCCATGTAATAGGCGGCGAGCCTATAGCCACCAACCAAGCACAAATCCAGACTTCGGACTACTACTGAAAAATACTTTGCCCGACCTGGGAATTGAACCCAGGACCTCACGCTCAGCAGTCATGCTTGCGAGCACTAAACCAATGAGGCAGTTATTAAATAACATACCATTATGGTGAAAATAAATTGAAGAAATAACCAGCACCATTTATTGTTACGAGCAGACTATCTATCTATCTATCTATCTGTCTGTCTGGTCAAAAATTTGGGCAAACACCAACTCTCAATGAGGAATATTCCCGTAACCACCACGCTTAGTAGTTTTATCAAACTACTATGCGTTCGGATTGGGCAAACGCCAACTCTCAACGAGGAATTTTGATAGTTAGTTTGAAAAAACTACTAAGCGTAGTGGTAACGGAAACATTTCTCATTGAGAGTTGGTGTTTGCTCCAAATTTTTCCTTTCTAGAAGAGGCACATAAATATTAGAAAGTAAACAAATCTAAGCCCTCATTCCACTATTTTACAAACAGTGTATCTGATAAATATGTTGAAAACACAAAATCAACAGAGCACTAATTAAAATCCAATTAATGTTCAAATAGCCTGAACATAAACATCGATGATAAGTTTGTTTTTCTTTCCTGCATCTATGGCCTCTCCCAGACCCTTCCACAGTTTTCAATCGGGAACTCTCCTTTTCTATGGACAAGGAGATACCATTAAAACGTTTGTAAATTTGTGGCATCAAGGTCCTGGCCACGTGTGATATTCTTTTGATCTTCAAAGCTTATTTTCAAAGGAAGCTTTATAATTACGCAGAAAAAGTTACCCGTTCATGTTGCCTTGCGCAACAAAGGTGTTTTTCATACTAACTCCTCTTTCCAAACTTTATATGGATTCACATCGACTGTTTTCACCGTCAACAATATACGTCACCAATTTCCTAAATTCGTACAAATTGTTAAGAAAACAAGAATCCTTATTGGAGCACATACAACAAAGAGTTGTATTATTGTAATAACAAAGAAAATATTAACAAAGGTAATACAAAAGTTAGGAAAGAGGCCTTATCAATGACTCTGGGCGACAAACAAAATGTAGAACGAAATATATTATTTAATCAGCAGCTTAGTATCAAATAACGAGTACAATGGCGACAATATGTTACAATGTGGAAATAAATAATAGAAGTTTTATATGACTTCTTTGAAATACATAGAAGCGGAGGGCCCAGACAAAGTGACATTTAAAGTCAAAAGTGTATGGGACCGATAAACTACCGAAAAGCATAACTCAATGTTGTGTAGAAAAACAAAACGCTTTGAAATTTATTGCCAACAATTTGTCTCGGTCCTCAGATAAAAAGTAGTGACAAGTTCAAAGAGTTAGACAATGCTTTGCCAATTATAAGAACTAGCCTATACGAGATGGCACCTGTACAATATGCAATATGTGGTCACAGCAATAGTACCCAGTAACTGAGTTGTGAAGGACAGATAGGCAGTCGCTCCAAGTAAAGCACTGGTATTCAGCTGCAGTCTGCCCTCAGATCTTTAATTATTAGGATCAAAAGGATTGCTGAACACAGACCATGGCACAGAAACAGCAACGTTGATTTTTTTTGTCATTATTGACTGAATGCATTTTTTGTCTACTGGTCAAAAGCGCGAATGCAAAGCGAAAAGTTCTGAGTCCAATTGTGTCAGCCAGTGTTCAAATTCAAATTCAAAAGTCATTTATTCAAAATAGGCTGAGAATCAGCACTTTTCGAACCTCAAAATTACATAAGATAGTCCCCCAAAAACGCCCGCCCTTCACCACTTCCAAGTGCTTAGCTGGGAAGAAGAAGTGGCGCAACAAACTCCCCAGCAGCACAAAGTTTCGACATTTGAAAATTCTCTTTATAGCCGCCTGGAGTACGCATTCCAATAAGCTCGCCCTAGAGAACCAGTCTCCCCTAATTGCGTAACACTTGATCAATCACAATCTGTTCCACATTGACAGTTCAACAATATTCATTGCGTTATTTATTGTTGAGCAGACCAATTTTTCGAACATATGAAGCGATGGATTAGCAACATTCTTCAACGTGATTCAGATTATGGTTGATCGTGTGTTACGCAACGTCCTATATATCTTTGTTTATTCTTTCCAGTAATTCAGACGTGATGTTTTGTTATCCTGGCAATGTGACCAAAATCATATTTCAATCACTCCAAAAATCTTTTCAAAGACAATCCAAACTGAATCCACCACATTTCACTCCACTATACCTACGTATTAAATCGTAGATATAATACAACAATACAAGCACAAGTGGATATCTACCATGTGTTACGTTACGCCATGACAGATCGCATGATAGCCCTTTGATGTGTTAATATCGCCTATATATCCTTTTAGAAACAATCCCGGGATTTTTCGGATTGCCCAGGGTTGCCAACATAGGCATTTGACAAAGACTTTTTTAGGGATAATTTAGTGTTCAACACTAAATTATCCCTAAAAAAGTCTTTCGCTTTTGTGTCTAGTACCTTTTCAATACCTGTTGGTTTCTTGATTGTAGTTTTCTGGGAAAAACAAAAGCCTAGATTAACTCTGACTCCATTGTATTTTTACTGAGGGCTGTTTTTTCATATTTCTTATAGGTATCTGGTTTGTTTTCTTGAATAGTAAACGTTTGCCTTTTTGGCTGTTTTGAAAGCAGAAAACGATTTTGTGTTGTGCTGTGTTGAGTTTTGAAGCTTATTATTTTATCCCTAGATCTTATGTTTGATTTGAATGATGGCTGTGTTATATATGTTTCTAATGCTTTTTAATGAAAAATCCCAAAGCGAGCTGTCAAAATGAAACCGTCATTAACCCTTTACTCAATTTATTTTGGGTTAGTCACTGCTTTCTTTTTCTGCCATAGATCTCTGTCACCTCTCATTTCAGTCTTCACCCCCTTTCTAGTTATAGGTATCATCTTTCTCAAAAACTTGCTTCTGCTTCTGCATTTTCTTTCATCATTCAAATTAAATTAAATAACACATAATTAGGTACTGTTTAAATTATGTTTATCAATAAAATCAACAAGTCAAGACAACACACTAAATTTATTACTTTAAGAGGTTCAAAACAACGGGTCCTAAGCACCTATTTGTTGAAGTGCCAACCCTAGCCAACCCTAACATTTGTTGTAAGGTATAATAACGTCTAGGGCTATAGAAGGGCTTTCGTTTGTATATTGATTCCTGTAATACCACCTCAACTGTTGAGGGCCCTTCCAATGCTCACATATTTCCGTGTTTCGGAATCAGGAATTGTTTTTATTTTGTCTAATGTCAGTAACTCACAGAATTAAAGAGATAAAAGAAAGAGGACGAGCAGTATTGTATTTTATTTATCATCATCTTTTCAATATTGAAGTCATATAATATAGAGAAAATGATATGTTCTTTTCCCTCATGAGATATCAAGATATTTCACGTCTGTGAAATTTTGCTTGCCAATTTAATTATTTTGTCCTTGTATGAAAAACAATACCCTTCTTTAGAAGGGTACGACACAATTCGGCGCTTTAGCACGGCGTCAGGCTAGCGTTCTAACGTGCGCTAATTACGCGTTCTATTTGGCGATGCCTTTTATAATCAAATCTGTGGGAGTGATTTCATGAAAAGGGAACGGAAGTGTGTCACAGGAAGCCGGGGAAGCGCGTGCTATTTGATTTGACCAATGAGGGCGCGCGGTGCTAAAGTTGGCCTTCAGAAACGACCTTGATGAGTCCCCGCCCGCTTAATACCTTAATGTTGCTTATTAACCAACATCTTATGCGACTCTCGTTTTGTTAACATGTTCTAAAGTAATAATTTAGATTATACACTTATTATGGTAAGGGGCTCGTGGCTAAATGATAACAGCTGCACGGGTCGATCGAAGGTTGCTTGCCGGGGTCAGTTCGTGGATGGGTGATCATTCATCACACATCGAGAGCCCTCCGTGCCTCGGAAAGCAAGTTAAGCCGTAGATCCCAGCTGTCATTTGTACATCTTTGGTAGTTGTTACGGATAGTCAGAAACCCAAATAAACGACAAGCAGTCTTACCAAGGGGAAACGTATTACCGAGTAACTGGGTTGTAGAGGTCAGATAGGCAGTCGGTCGGTCAGCTGCATCTGTTCAGACTGGAAATCGAACCCAACATAGTTGGGAAAAGGCTAGACAGATTCATTTGATACGCTTTTTACGGTAAATATATACCCTCATGCTAGTTTATTACGAATTCAAAATAGAGTGCGGGCTTTATTGACTATTCGACCGTACACAATTCGCGATAAATGTATTATGTTCACATACATGCATTTGAATGTAGCGCGAATCACTCAACTTGCATTTTTATTTTTTGAAAATAAAAAATGTGTATTTATTTTTTGATTGACTTTTGTCAAAATCAATCTAGGGATAGAATCCGGAATGAGGTAATCCGGCAGGGAACTAAAGTTGTCGACATAGCTCACAGAATAAGCAAGCTGAAGTGGCAATGGACCGGCCATATTAGCTGTAAAACCAATGCCCGATGGGATAGACGTGTTCTTGAGTGGTAACCGCGAATCGGCAAACGTAAGTTATGACGCCCTCGGGCTAAGTGGAGCGATGATCTTCGCAGGGTGGCTGCAATTGGAGAGGTATCCAGCAGTGAACTGCTATAGGTTGATAATGAAATCAATACATGGAATGATTGTATGAGATTAAGAGCCTCCATATGCGATGAATAAGTGCACTGCTACAAGGAACTTGTGAGGGTTTTCTGAAATGACGTTCACCACCAGGTGGCAGTGCTGACACGTCAGGTCCAGGCACCTGTCAAAAGTCTCAAAGCGCCTATATTTAGTCGTGACTGAATGAAGAACGAATGAATGAAACGAATGATGAACGTCATCATAATATTTTATATTCATTATCGAAATGGAAGACCTCTTAACAAAGTGGCGCCAAGGGGTGTGAAAAGTCACTTGAAATGTATTCAAAAAACAAAATGGCGGCTTTAATTCCGATTTCGGCCACGCGCCAAAATAACACCACACTCATACAGGGCAGTTAGTACCATCACCAGTCTGGCTGACTGGCAAATATTTTCGCCATGGTATAAGCAAATTTAGTGACGACGAGCAAACTTTGGTAAAAGAAATCAGCAAAATAATAGACTAGCGACCCGCCCCCACTTTGCACCGTACGGCATTTGACGAAATATCGACATTTCTTTATTATATTCAAGTTTAATATTAACGTATTGTACACAATTTGTACCTTTCGGAAGAGCAGTGATAGCCTAGTGGTGTGACCGTCAGACTGCCAAGTCATAGGTCTCGAGTTCGAACCTAACGCACGCACCTCTGACTTTTCGGATTCATGTGCGTATTGTATAATTATCACTTGTTTCGAAAACGGTGAAGTAAATCGTGAGGAATCCGACATGCTTGGGAGATATTTCTCGACGGCATGTGATGCCAAGTCGTAGGCACATGGGCAGCTTTAAAACTCTGACACCACCAGTCACTAACCACACGCAAAAAGAAGAAGACCTTTCGGAATAAATTTTCTAAATAATTGTGAAAACAAAAACAAAATCCATTATGTCGTTTCGATGAACTAACCGGCTACTATGCATAGATAACGTTATTTTAGGTTTACCTAAAACGCAATATTACATAAGTTTTGTATATCTTTTAAGTATATTTTTCAACACAAACAAATTATAGGAATATTGTAAGAGCGTTATCACACTGACGATTAGACAGCGTGTTTCTAAGCGAAGCGATGTGTGAACATGCTCTACGCGGCTGTGAAGTGAAGTAGCCGCGACTGCGCGACGTGTTTTCAGCATTTTCATAATTTTATATGCGCTTGTCTCGCTCTTTCTTGTACACTCACGTCATTCGCTCTTGTTACGCAAACGCGTACTCGCGGCGTGCTGCCTACGCACACGCAGCGAACGCGTTAATTAAACAATCGCTTCGCTGCAAACACGCTCGCAAATCGTCAGTGTTTTATGACCCTAAGACTTACAAAGTACTTTTAATATTGAAGGTAACAAGTTTGGAGAAAATCACCAAAGCTGTTTTGATGAAAATATTTAATAAGTTCAAATATTTTTCTTGAGAAATTGTTGATAACGTGATGATTGACTAGCAATTACCCACGGTTTCACTCATCTACTAAGGAAAGAATTACAATAATTATCAGGATAAAAATATTCTATTTTAATTGAGGAGGGATTCTGGGTGGATGCCAAAATTCATCCAAATCCGTTTAGCTGTTAGATATAGCTTGATTGTGTTACAATCATACACAAATCAAAAACTCATGAAATTAGTAGGAAGTACGATAGTAATAATGTATGGCACCTTATCATTATTATTTTACTTCCTACTTATTTTCTTCAACTAACTCCTACTTAACTTCTCAGTAAAATAAGAAAAAACATGTTAAGAAATTCGGAAAACGCGTGGATGCTTCAATTGGACCTTGCTTTAGTTTTGCTCACAGCTATGTTTCGTAATTTTCTGATTAGTTTTGGACCCAAACTAAGCTCTTTTCGTGATCTCATCATGCGAGGCGAGATCAAAAATCAAAACTGTAGTTCAAAAACTAATTAACATACACGTGGGATAAACAAGTAAGGGTAAATGTGGAATTGAGCCAATTATTAATTATTAAACATTATTATTACTTCCCCAATCCATTTCGTTGCACTGCCAAGTCAGGTCTCGAGTTCAAACCCAAGGCACGCATCTCTGACTTTTCGGATTCATGTGCGTATTGTAAAATTATCACTTGCTTCAAAAACGGTGAAGGAAAACATCGTGAGGAAACCGGCATGCCTGAGAGATATTTCTTGACTGCATATGAAGCCAAGTCAGAGGCCCATGAGCGGCTTTAAAACTCTGACACCAGGTTAGTCAATAACCACACGAAAAGAAAAAGATTAGTTCCCCAAATAAATCGGATTTAAAGAGAATGCCACACTAACGAAAAAATATACCCTTTTAAAAACGCTACTGAAATAATACTAAAATGGACACCATTTTTTTATACACACAAGCAGGCAGGTTTTGCAGCTCGATCATCTTCAACCTCCACGCAATTTTTAGCGACACCAAAATCATTATTATTAGTAACGTTACCCGCAACTTCTTCTGCGATCCAGGATGAAAAGTAGCCTATGGCCTTTCCCAGGTCATGGTCTACCCATGTGCCAAAAATCGTCGAAACCGTTTAGCCTGAAAATGTAACAAACAAACAAACTCACTTTCACATATATAATTATTATTAGGATCACTAGCAAGCCAATATCACGCAACACTTCTTTGCTTCAATAATAATCCCATTTTATCCTCAATGCATCCAAATCGACAATTTCAATCCATCGTTCGAGAGGGGAGTACCCCTTACTACTCGACTTGGTACTTACTGGGCCACTTGTAACTGACAGACCAATTTGAATGATGACGTAGTTGTACTTGAACTCGAGTGGGACTTACCTACTGACCCCATGTTTATACCTAGTAACAGTTTCATTTACAAGGACCTGGAAAGGGATGGAGACGAAATGTAGATTTATGGAGAACTACTAAGATCAAGCTGTTTTGACAAGTACCTATTTGGGATACAACATAGATTTTCGTTAACATGCAAAGGTAGGTATATATATTTTTTTGCATATCTGATGAAATTTCTTATGTATCGATCGAACAGCGTTTTGTGAGGCATGTTAAATATACAGTACCTGCAAACAATATTATGCTGCAAAAGTATATTTTTCAACTTTTTTACAGTTCATACTATGACATTTCTTTCCCAAGACTATTAAAAACCAACAACAGATTTGTGAAGAAACTCCCCAGGGACGCCCTAAGCCGAGATCTGTTCCCCCGCGGGCGCCCTTAGCGTATAGTCGCTTAATGTATAAGTTTATGCCCTGCCTTAATTTATTGAGGCACCCACAGGAAAGTCCAGTTAAGCAGCCGATTTGCCTGGTTGACCTGCAAGACGCCATTCCCAAAAAATAATTAAAATGTGAAAAACTTTCAGAAGTCAAATAACCAAAATAATAGATGAGACAAACTGGGAAATGCCAGTCAAGGTAGATAATGTCAAAAACCTCAAAACCTGTAACCACCAAATCAACGATCATTGTGCTTCATAACTTTACTAGTAGAGGTTTTTGTGAAAAAATAATCAAAACAGGTAAATATTTGACATCTATTTGCGACGTTGCCAACTTTTAGAAGAAACGCTCTTAAGACCCCTATGCAAATGCTCTGGGAAAATTGACATTTTAAAATGATTGAAATAAAAATATAAAATCTCAAATTATTCGAAAATGGTTGACATTTGCACAGGAGTCATAAGGGGTCATTTAGTTGCCGACAAAATTATTACCAATAAGCCTGTATATCAGATTGGCGTCAGAGGGTACTTGCTATCAGATAATCCGTCTGATTTGTGGAATCCGAAAGACCCTTATCACTTTTAACCCTGTTGTACCGTACCTTCTAGGGCTAAAATATGGTGTGGTTGTGAAAAAAATCACTTAGTACGTTTGCAAACTCAAACTCAAACTCAAAGCATTTATTTCAAATAAACCAATTACAGGCACTTTTGAATTGTCAAGGGGTCCGTCAGTCAGAAAGATGAAGCTAGATGCCCATTCCAAAGCGTAGTAGGTACCTATGGAGAAGAACGGGCAAGAAACTCCACGGACACTCTTTTAAATCATAATATGGTTACAAAAAAGGTTACATCATTCATGTTGAAGTTATACATGTGAGAACGATGCAAAACGTTAAAAGCGTCCGTAGCAAAAATAAAAATTCAAAAATTAAATTAAATTAAAATAAGCCGTGGTAGCTAAGAGATGACCAGTCCCTACTGACGGCGCCCGTTCAAGAACATGATGCATGGATTAGCACCATTCAGCTCAACCATTTTGAAGGGAGCTAAATGATCCAACACACGCGCCACCGTCAGCGAGACATTAGAGTGAGCATGACATACTCTCAGCCGCCAAGGCACATTCAAGTCAATGAAAGACATATCCAGTACCTAAATGGTAGCTTTATAGTCGGTACATAGTACTCAACATGTGCTATGCAATTATACAATGTTATGAGATTGAATTTATACAATGCAAAGATAGTTTTTTACATCTTCAGCAGCTCCAACAGTATTTTAAAATGCTAATCTATTCGTTTATACGCCCTTGTGGAGCAAGACCAGTGTTGAGCCAAGCATTTTTATCAGCGATATAATCTCCCAACTTATAATATGCTTGGCTGCATAGTGTGCGTTTAATATAAGATTTAAATTTCGTTTCATTTAGTTGAAGTATGTTGGGAGGTATTTTATTGTAACATTTTAAACAGTACCCCATGAAAGATGAGTCCACTTTAGCCAGCCTGAAACCCGGTTGAACTAATTGGTCCCTATTCCTAGTGATGTAATTGTGTCTTGCACCTCTTTTACTAAAAAGATGCAGATTTTTCCTTACGTACATAATGTTTTCATAGATACCCACCAATATATTACCACTACTACTTACTACCAATATATTTTGCCCACCGATATATCTATAAATAAAATCACTTTGTACAATCAAAACAGAACCAGATTGGCTAATGCCAAAAATAATAAAAGAGTTTAGATGTTTTAGAAATTGCAAATTGTAATAAAATAAAAACGAGTGAGCCTTACAGTAGTCACATATGATGTGTAACATCTGACATCTCAGGTGACAGTACCATCCTCTCGGAAAATGGGTTGGTACCATCTGAGGGCCAACTCTAGCACCGCGAGCGCTCATTGTTTAAATCAAATAGCGCGCGCTTATCAGCTTCCTGTTACACACTTCCGTCCCTTTTCACGAAATTACTCCCACAGATCTTTCCGTTAAAGAAAGATGTTACACATAAAAAGGAATTGATAAAGGAAGATCTACATATTTAAAGTATCAATCCAAACATTTAGAATAAACCTAACACTTCCATTAACCTTCAAAATTGTCACTCGAAATTCACGCAGCAAGCTCTGGGCATCGGTAACGAGCTAACTCGAATCGGTTAACTTACCAATCGCTTAGAGCCACTTAAGAGTTCCGTAGTAGTTGTATAATAGGAAATGTTCGATCCCTACAATTCGGATTTCAATTCAACATGATTGATCCAAGTTCTGCTTGTTATGAGTTTGCAAGATTTTGTGTGTATTATCCCGAGTTTGATTTCGTGTTACTTGATTTTGGAAGTTCGGCGCGGGTGTTGACTTTGTGATAATATAATGTAGGATGAAATTATCTTGTTGCTAAGTTGATGAGTTGGTAACGTTACTAATTTGTGTAAACGAAGTAAACGTAACGTTGATTAGAACGATTTTCGATTCGAAAATACAACTTTTGAATTGCGACAAGCACATATGTATCATAGATGTGAATAAAGTTTTAAAACTAAACTTCACTTGTTCCTGCTCGTTACATAGTCATAGTCAGTATCACAGAACCTTTTATCTGTTCTGTGGTCAATATACGCCCGCTGCAAGACATGGACCTCCGAAAAAAATAATTTATTTAAACTCCCTTAGGTAATAACCCTGCTTTCAAAACCGGTGAAGGAAAACATCGTGAGGAAACCGGCATGCCCTAGAACCAAAAAATTGACATGTGATATCTAATCTACCAACCCGCACTAGGCCCGCGTGGTAGATTACACCCCACTCCCTCTCGAAGAGGGGAGGTATCCCAGCAGTGGGAATATTAAGGCTGGTTATGGAGGTAATAGGCTATTGATAACTGGGTTAGGGATCAAAGGCTCTCGTAATTAGCGATAGCAGGACCTAACTACTCTTTCCTTGTGACGAATTACCCCTCGTGGAGGTTGGAAATTACCCCACGGGAAGGCACTACCGGAATAATAAGTATCCTATGTAAGACATAGAATACTTTTTATTTCGGTAGTTCAGGTTATAAACTATCTGTGTGCCAAATTTCATCCAAATCCGATCAACCGTTACTGCATGATCGAGTAACAAACATCCATACATACAAACTTTCACATTTACGAGTATAATATGAAATGAAATGAAATGAAATGAAATTGTTTATTCTGTAAATAGGATATCGGAATCACTTTTACACGTCATATAAAAAAATATTAAAAATAAGCTTGGTGAGGTCGGTGTTTCCTATCTGACTACTCTGAGAAGAAAGGCCGAAACAAACTCAGAGGTCACAGTCTCTTTTAAAGTCCAGACATAATCTTGGTCAAGTCATGTGAGGACCATGTAGATTAGTGTCTGAAATGGTCTTTTGAGGAAAGAACCACACAGATTTGAGTGGACCTGTCCAGTCAGTGCAAGCATTTGTCAGTAATCGTGGAGCTCAACTCAGAACTTAAGGAGCTCAACTCGACGAACAATACCAAGGAAAGGATATTTGGGTAGGCCGCATCAACTACTCAAACTGCCAGACCATCATTAAAACTGAGAAAGAAACAAAGAAATGACAAGGGAAAATAAAAATATCCACATAGTCCTCACATTCACAATAATTAAAATAATATAATACTTTACAAAGTAATCGTGTCATTTTGAACATAATTTTCAACAATGTCAATGTGTATATAAAACTGGTTTATTGTGATGAATAATTAAAATGTCAAGTTTTATGGTTTTCACAAGGCTTAGCAGAGCGAGCAGCTCAATCCCAAGCTTTTTTATCTTCTAAATAATCTGAAATTTTATAGTACCCTTTTTTACAAAGTTTGGTTTTAATACAGCTTTTAAATCGTTTAATGGGTAAGTTTCGAATGTCAATGGGAAGTTTGTTGTAAAAGCGTATACATTGACCCATGAACGAGTTGCTTACTCTGTGGAGACGTGTGCGATGTACAGCAAGGTTGTGTTTATTCCTGGTATTTAAACTATGAATATCAGACATTTTCTTAAAATTTGATATATTTTTGTGTACATACAATAGGTTTTCAAAAATATATTGTGAGGCTACAGTCAGAATATTTATTTCTCTGAATTTATCTCGAAGGGAATCTCTTGGACCTAGGTTGTAAATGGCTCGAACAGCCCTTTTCTGTAGAACAAAGATAGTATTAATGTCCGCACCGGTTCCCCAAAGAAGAATTCCATATGACATAAGACTATGAAAGTAACTAAAATAAACAATTCTGGCTGTATCTACGTCAGTTATCTGTCTAATTTTTTTAACAGCATAGGCGGCCGAACTTAGCCTTCCTGACAATTTTTCTATGTGTGGGCCCCATTGTAATTTACCGTCAATAGTTATTCCAAGAAAAACTGTTGACTCAACAGGGTCCAACTCTATTCCATTAACTTGAACATTGGTAGTTAGCTGCCTGACATTTGGCGTTGAAAATTTAATGAGTTTAGTCTTTTTTTCGTTCAAGAGAAGATTATTTACATTAAACCAATGCACAACTTTAGAGAGTGCATCGTTGACTTGTTCAAAGTTAACTAACTGACGTTTGATTTTAAAAATGAGGGAAGTGTCATCTGCGAATAATACGATCTTGTGATTATCCCTTATGTAGTAAGGTAAGTCATTTATGTAAATTAGAAATAAGAAAGGACCTAGAATTGAACCCTGCGGAACGCCTATGGTGACCGCAGATCCTGCAGATCTCTTGCCATTAACATCGACCCTCTGAATTCTGTTATTCAGATAAGAAGTCAGAAGGTCAAGAGCCTTGTCCCTCATGCCATAATGGTACAGTTTCCTGATAAGAGTATCATGATGTACGCAATCGAAGGCCTTGGACAAGTCGCAGAAAATGCCAAGAGCATCTTGCGAATTCTCCCAGGCCTCGAATATGCTCTTCAGTAATTCCACGCCCGCGTCTGTAGTTGAACGACCCTTTGTAAAACCAAACTGTTTCAAATGAAGTAAATTATGTGCATTGAAATGTCCTAACATTTGTTTTAAAATTAATTTTTCAAAGATTTTACTCAATATAGGTAATATCGAAATAGGCCGAAAATTTGTGGGATCAGTTGTGCTGCCAGATTTGAACAGTGGAATCACTTTGCTAAGTTTCATCAAATCAGGAAATACACCAGATGCAATACAAGAGTTAAAAACGATTGCTAAAAAGGGTGAATAGTAGTGGGATATACAGGGTGTCAGGGACATCGACGCGAAGCCGGCTGCCATGGATTCAGTACATGATTCTGAACCCCACTGCGTTGAAATTTTTCGTCGGTTATTAAAAAAAATATCTGCTGTTTCATAGAAAAGTGCAATACCTACGCGGTCAAAATGTATGGAGCAGCTGTTTTTTTGTTTAATAACCGACGAAAAATTTCACCGCAGGGGGGTTCAGAATCATACAGTACTGAATCCATGGTAACCGGCTTCGCGTTGATGTCCCTGACACCCCGTATATATATATATATATAAATAAAAGCGAACGAAGCGTTGGAAGGCCTCCCACAAGATGGATCTATTGAAGGGTGCAAGAATCCGCTGTTTGCGGGAAGCACAGAATCTGTCGAAGTTGCAGTGCTTGGGGAGGCCAACCAGCAGTGGACGTCTTCTGGCTGAAATGATGATGATATATACATATATATAGTAGGATTTTCAGTTTATATCACAACGTAGTACTCGAACCGACACATGTGTATGACCAGAAACGTTAACGAGCAAAAAGAATGTGTTAGGAACGTAGCAGTTGGCGTTCTGTAGTATCTGCCTACCGCCATGGGAGGCAGGCGTGACCATAACATTCGCAAAAATATTCCACCACTCTTAAAACCCTAAATGACCACGATCACTATAAAAATTCCCATAAGTAATCCTAAAACCCAACACATCATTAGTTACAAGTACCCACTCATTTGCCAGTTATACCTGCTTCAAATTCACGCAATTCCGAGCCAGCTCCAACTCGGGTCTCCGTAATGAGCGGACAGATACCGCGCGTCAAAACCGACATTCCCTCACAAAGGAAGTACGTAACCTTTTTTAAAAACCTGTTAAAAGTGACCTTTAGCAGACTGACCGCTGTAAAACTGCCCTTATCCGAGACCCTTCCTTATCCAACTCGGATTTTTCCATTCGATTTAGCGAACTAAGAATTTGGGACCCATCTTTAAGGTCATTGAATCGAAAGCAAGAAAATTCAATTTATACGAAGCCACGATGCTTTCAACGAATTAACATACTAAAATAAGAATTGTTTTGGCATAATGTAGGGGGCTAAAATGTTTGTTTATTAAATCCAGTTTGAAGTTCTTGTTTTTCGAGGATCTAATTAGCTGATCTGTGATATTCAAGTTTTTGGATTTCCATTTAGGTAAAAGGATCTAAGCTGATAATTTCAAATGCAAGTGTCTAAGTCTTTCGAAGAGGATAAACATGCCTTAGGACAAACACACTTTGGATTACAATGTGGCTAAAGAACTTTTGGGTAAAGATAAATTTGAATAGGCTTAGGCTATGGACATTTACATGTCTGATGAAGCAATGAAGGGTCTAGTTGAATTAAGCAGACCTATCAGAGCAAAAAGGCCTGCAAAACATAATAGTGGCACTACAAAATATATCGCAATTCCTAAAGCTGACATAAACCATTTTTCCCTAACTAACGAGGCACCTAAAGGGGGAGATAACCAGAATTTAACACAAGTACATGAGTTATCCGACTCGTTTTACGTCTCATATCCATAAAACCGTGTGATAGTATTCCCTACCATTTTTATGACGTCATCGCCGTCCCTTCCGGTATGTCCGACCGGTAACATATGGTGTTTATTTAAACACGAGTTTTTGTATGTTTGGTGAGGTGAAAAAATTTTAGTGAAGAGTTTGAGGGTTAGATTTTGAGCTTTAGAAGAAGTGTGTATTTTTTATTTCACGAAAACATTTTTAACATGATGATTATTAGAATGGAGATGAAATAAAAGAGTTAGAAAATGAATTAAGTGATTACACCATAACAACTGCCTAGCCTTTTCCCAACTAAGTTAGGGTCTGCTTCCAATCTAAGCGGATGCAGCTGAATACCAGTATTTCACATGGAGCGACTGCCTATCTGACCTCTACATCCCAGTAACTGTGTAATACGATACCCCTTGGTAAGACTGGTTGTCAGACTTTTGGGCTTCTGACGACCCGTAACGGCTGTCAAAGATCCACGAATGACAGCCGGGACCACCGGCTTAACGTGCTTTCTGAGTCACGGACTAACCCTGCCAAGCATAGCTTAATCTGATGGATCTACCCGTGTGGCTGTTATTACTTAGCCACAAGCTCGACTGTAATTACACCATAACTTATGAATGAATTTCACCCATGAAGCTGAATGCCTTTAGCACATCTAACTAAACCGCCGCGCTCAGTTTCATTGGTAAAATTCAACCTTAAATATTAATCATTCTAGAAGATGTTACTTACAGAATGATCTTAAAATAGATCAAGGGCTGTTTCCACAAAGGATTATTATCACAAAATACATTTGACTTACATAACCCAAAGACGTTCAACAATACAATTTTGTTTTACTTTCTACCCGAGATAAAGGCATTAAAAGTTAAATAGCTTAAAACAATAAAGAAGAGAATAGATTTCCAACCGGCAAGTCAAACCAAATTCAGCTTTTAACATAAAGTGTAGGAAGAAATCAAATATTGTCTTAAGGAAGGCAAATAGAGAGAATCTTGAGAACTTTGCTTGAGAATTTTAATCTAAAAGTCAATTAGTTCTACTTGTGATGTTTGTCAGCGTTTAGTGGGGCACAATTGCTGAAACTTGTTCTTGAAGAAAGGAAACATAATTGAAATGAAACCAATTAGTACCCTGGTTAACAAAGAAATTATGTCAGAGTCCATTTTTCTATGGGTCTGTAGTGGCAATGTGGTTTGAAACTTGGCTTAACTGGCCCTGTGGTGTAGTGATTAGACCACCTGTCTCAGACCCAGAGGATTATATTATGATATTGTACGTATTGAGATTGTTTCGGAACAAAATATTAATTTTATCCATATTCCTAACGAATCCCACAAAGTGGGATCCGATTGGAATGACTGAAAAAAATACAGGCTGATACCATAGATGTATTTTTTTTTTAAATTTTCCTCCATCGATTACATCTCGGTCAATGAAAGGGTTACATTACCAATTATTTATCAAAATGTCTTAATTGAAATTCTGTTTCCCTATCAGTTAACAATTTATATAATATTCTGAGAAATCTTCAATAATTAAATCGGCTTCATTATTTTTGACGGAATCTGATTAAAATATCAAAGATTTCAAGTTTCATTTAGTTAGCAAGTTAAATTATTGAAACAGGCTGTCAGGACGATGAAATGGGGTTAGGACTTCAATAAACATAAATTAAATCAAGCGGTATTTGTAACGACGGCAAGTCGTAGGTACCTATTAAAGCGCTGATTAGAGGCAAATGTTCTAATTAGGCTTGTCTTAAAAATTTCAGCTCAATCGGTTGAAGATATCTGCTTCAAAATTGAGTAGCAAGATTCCACCAGAACAAACATACATTGCAAGTTAAATAAAAGCTTTTGAAAACAAAATTGCCAAACTCTAGGGTATTAATGAGACCAAATCAAAGTATATATTATGTTTTTTTTTTTGATAGCGTCCTAAAAATATGTTAATCTGAGACAAAAAAGAACAAGTTCTGAGAAATGTGTTCAACATTTCTCAGAACTTGTTTGTTAGCAAAGAACGTTTTGAAAAAAAAATCTCGATACGAATTAATGGTAAACTAACCTTTCACCTTGAATTCCAATCCAAAATATCTGTATTATCAACGTACGTTGTCAATAGACAATAGCCGCGCCCCTATAACAAAAAGTACTTCGGTAACCCAGGTACCTTCTGTGAGATTGTCAGTAACACCAAAGCGTTGCTGGCCTGCCTTGAAAAGTTGGAGTGGATCATATAATCGATTTTTCCACCCGTACGCAAAATAAGCGCTTTGACATAGACGCGGACACCAACCTATACTATCATTATCAAATCAAAACAAATCGATGAGATGTTACAAACGTTCATAAGGTGGTACACTGTATTACAACCAAGTGAGGTGTGCAAATGTATTAGGATCATTATGACACAATAATTCTTAATCAGTTTTCTTATTAAATTACCTAACACAACTGGCGAAATGTGGGTGCACTATAGCTACTCCTCTGCCTAATGTTATGTTTTTTTGAACTAAATACGAGTAGTTCTACATTCCCCATCCAATCAATCTGCCTAGCCTTTTCCCAACTATGTTGGGGTCGGCTTCCAGTCTAACCGGATGCAGCTGAATACCAGTATTTTACATGGAGCGACTGCCTATCTGACCTCCACAACCCAGCAACCTCGTAACGACTGTCAAAGATCCACGAATGACAGCCGGGACCAACGGCTTAACGTGCTTTCCGAGGCACAGAGGATTCTCGGTATGTAAAGATGGTCACCCATCCACTGACCAACCCCGGCAAGCGTAGCTTAACCTGATGGATCGACCAGTGCGGCTGTTGTTACTTAGCCACGAGCTCCTCTACATTCCCAATCCAAAATCTTAATTTCATAGATATACAAAAGTAAGAAGATAGAGACATTCAAAGTAAATATTTTGAACGAGGAACATTATCATTCAATGCAGTAATGTTGCCAGACTTGGCACGTTTCCGAAACCTTGCTATCTGCAGGAATTCTTGTTAGCTACGGCATAATTACTGTGTTATTTGATTCTTGTAATAAGAAAATTGCTATCTTTTGAAAGACAAGAACTTCGTAGAATAGACTTCTATGCGCTTTGCTACAGTTAATATTCTAACAAAAGTCGTCGATTGACCTATAAACAATATTAAGTTATTGTGTACCTGAAAAAAACCTATACTGAATGTTATCCCTAAAATATTCATCCTCATCATCATCTCCATTTCAGCCGAAAGACGTCCACTGCTGGCGTAGGCCTCCCCAAGTATCGCCACTTCGACCGATTCTGTGCTTGTCGCATCCAGTCGATTCCTGCGGTTGTCACAAGGCCATCGATTCACCCTGTGGGAGGCCTTCCAAATCGTATTAGTTTAGCTTAAAATATTATCATTAAATAGCTAATCCAAATGTATCTTTGTAAATTATATTTTAGGTACCAACTACACAAAATTCCACTTCTCTAGTTACATAAAACAACGACCAAAATGTAAATACAAAACTTTTTATAATAACCGTTTTCATTTTAAAGAACCGTCATTTTTTGTCACTCAAGAATTGCATTCGAAATTTGAAAAAGAGCGACGGTAATTTGAAATTCGAATTCGTTCCGTGTCAGTCGACGTTTGGCTGTGCTACAGTTAGCACGTTTTAATGAAGTGCATTTAGCAGATGGCGTAGAAGTAACGAATTTAAATTACTTTGTCCCCTTCTTCATTAAGAGTTTTTGTCTCTTGAGCTCTTATTTCAACTGTTTCCTTTCCCCTTATCTTTGAGATAAAGACGTTTCATTATCCTTCGACCTTTTTTATTTTTATTACCGACGCCTTTCATAGTGGTAATTAAAGAATAGATATTTTGTTGCTTCGTGGACTTAAAGTTTATCCGGCACGATTTACGTTCTTCTTGTTAACCTTTTTAGATTAACTTTGACTTTTTATGTCTCAGGAAATCCTTCTGGAATGTGTTTTAATTATTTACTTTCGGACTGCGTTGTTACGGAATCATTTAGTTCAAATAATGAAATACTTGCAAAGGATGTGTTACGAAAGGGCGAAAGCAGCTTAATTATAGTTGCTCAAAATGTGTCTTATAATTTTCGGAAACTTTAGTCATTGTATGAAAATTGCAGTGATAGCCTAGTGGTGTGACCATGGACTGCCAAGTCATAGGTCTCGAGTTCGAACCCAAGGCATGCACCTCTTCGCCATGGGATCTGGAGGCGAAGGTCCTCGCGCACATGTGGGAGTTGCGCGAGGAGGCGAAACGCCGGGGTATAACTCCGCTGCCGCAACAAATCGCGGCACAGCGGACAGAGCTCCGGCGGGATCTCATGGCGGCATGGAGTGTGCGATTGTCGCAACCCAGCGCTGGGCACGCCACAATTGCGGCGGTAAGGCCCCTCTTTGAGGAGTGGCTAGAGAGGCGCCACGGCGTCCTCACCTTCCGCCTGACGCAGGTCCTCACCGGACACGGTTGTTTCGGGAGGTTCCTGTTCAGGATAAAGCGGGAGGAAACGCCCGGGTGTTACCATTGTGTGGATCGCCCGGAGGACACGGTGGAGCATACGGTGGAGGTCTGCCCGGCTTGGGCGGGGCACCGCCGTGTCCTCACGGAGGCGATCGGCAGCGGCGATCTCTCGCGTCCAGCCCTGGTTCAGGCCATGGTCCGGAGCGAGAGTGCATGGGAAGCCGTCACTTCCTTCTGCGAAGCAGTAATGCTCGCGAAGGAGGAGGCGGAGCGCGCGAGGGAAATGCAAGATGCGCGCCCTCGCGCCCCTAGTCGCCGCAGGAGACGCCCCGGGCGTCGGGAGTCGCGAGGCGACTTCCGGCCACCGTAGGCGCGGGCTTGCGGACGGTGGGCAATGGGTAGCTCGCCGTCCGATTAGGACCAGGCCCGGGTCGACGGCGCGTTGTGTTCCACGCGCGCCTCAAAGAGATGTCAGCACCAACAGACGGGGTCCGTAAGGGCCAATGCCTGCCAGGGTTGCGAGTTTGTCCGAAAGGGATATCGCGGCCCCGGCACACAGGCAACGGAAGGAACACGGGTGGGTTTTAGTCAGTAAAAGTCTGACACTCCCTCTCGCTCCGCCCAGAGCGGGAGGAGTCATTTGATGATTCCCCACCCAAAAAAAAAAAAAAAGGCATGCACCTCTGACTTTTCGGATTCATGTGCGTATTGTATAACAATTGCTTCAAAAACGGTGAAGGAAAACATCGTGAGGAAACCGGTATGCCTTTTTTTTTTTTTTTTGGGTGGGATCATCAAATGACTCCTCCCGCTCTGGGCGGAGCGAGAGGGAGTATCAGACTTTTACTAAACTAAAAGCCACCCGTGTTCCTTCCGTTGCCTGTGTGCCGGGGCCGCGATATCCCTTTCGGACAAACCCGCAACCCCAGCAGGCATTGGTCCTTACGGACCCCGTCAGTTGGTGCTGACATCTCTTTGAGGCGCGCGTGGAACACAACGCGCCGTCGACCCGGGCCTGGTCCGGACGGCGAGCTGCCCATCGCTCACCGTTCGCAGGCCAAACCGGTATGCCTGAGAGATATTTCTCGACGGCATCTGAAGTCAAGTCTAGTCTAACTCTGACACCAGGCTAGTCACTCGCACACATGAAAAGTAGAAGAAGACGAAAATTGTTTGAAATTTAATGACGATGATTCCGGTAACGTTTGCGTTTGCTTTCCCTTGGTTAACTTAAGGTACACCTCAGTTAACTTAAGGATGATACTTTAAAATCTTTAAATAATCAGCCTTTTTAAATGGTCCCACTGCTGGGCCTCCTCTCTGCGAGAGGGAGTGGGCTGAAATATACCACGCGGGCCCAGTGCGAGTTGGTAGATGTCATGCCTTCGAATCTCGAAAAAAAAAAAAAAAAAATCGGAACTTCGCAAATGCGGAACTTCCTCAAGAAAACTTAGGTACCTCCGCATCCACACCCGCCTCCGCAAGCTTATACCGGAAGTCTTATAATGAAAATCGGCACTAACTAAGCGAAGACCCTAATTATAACGCGTAGTTTCAAGTTTTTGCTCCCTGACTCACAGCCCACAGCCGCCGTCGCCGCCAGGTTCAGTACCGAGTACGCAACTGTTTGTGCCAGTTTTATTTATGAACCACTAAGAAATCGTCTTGGAGATGACAAAGCCTCTTCTAAGTATAGGTCGATTTTTTTCTCTAATGATAGTTTATAATATCTTTTTTGTCAACCTCCGCCTCTGCTAAGATGGCCTCCGTTAAATCCCTAGCAAATACTTCTTTGGGTCCGTTTAGCACCTATTTTAATATGTTTAAGCATTACCTCAAAATTATGACCTACTTATTATGATATGATAACAGCTGATTCTTATTTTCAGATCTTTAGTAGAAACACGAGAACAATGCTTTCTAGAAATTTCGGTACTAGGAACCTCTCTATAGGTAAATACCTACTGTCGCATATAATTAGACTTTGTTTGAGGACCTAGTTAGTTAAAGCCAACTAATAGGGATTTTTAGGAGAGCTTAAAATTAAGTTGTTATTTTTGTCCATTGCTGTTAGTATGTACAAGTATTTTAATCCAAATATTATTATAAATACGAAAGTGTGTTTGTTTGTTTGTAACGCTATAATGCTAAAACGGCTGAACGGATTTGAATATAAATTTGGCACATGCGTAGACCATAGCCTGTCTTAAGACATAGGATACTTTTTATCCAGATATTCCCAAGGAATCGAGACTTATGCGGGTGAAATTCTGGGGTTCAAATAGGTACTGTATTTTTTTTGTGGGTAAAATGCAACCGTGCGTGTATGCTAGATGTATAAACGTAAACGAAGCAATAGGAGTCTTTACATACTCCTTCCATCATCATCATCATCCTCCATCATCTTAGCAGGCGCCGTTTTGTTGTTTCTGCCTACTCCCATGGGAAGATGGTATGAGTATATTGGAATTGAAAGCTTTGTTATTAGTCAGCCACTTGAAAGTATTCAAGATTTTTTTTTACTAAAAACTATTTTAAAATTCAAAATTCAAAAGTCATTTGTTCAAACTAGGCTGAGAATCAGCACTTTTCGAACGTCAAAATTACATAAGACAGTCCCCCAAAAACGCCCGCCCTTCACCATTTCCTAGTGCTTAAGCTGGGAAGAAGAAGTGGCGCAACAAACCCCAACAGCACAGCTGTTCATTTGAAAAAACTTGATTCTATATAATAGTGCTTTGATGAAGCAGTACAGAATCAAATTAATATTAAACCAACGCTTATACAACCTTCCGCCTAGAAAAATCCTCTATCTCTGTCCCACCCAAAACGTTAAAGAGCGTGAAAATACCGACCCCTTTTCCCGAACTTGGGAACTACCGCGATGAGTCAACACCACTTAAAATTCCGCAGTTCACAAGGCAAACTTTATACACATTTCAAACAAAAGTATTTTCAGGAACGGTTTTCTATTCAGGGCCAGATAATATCAATAAAAACCCGAAGAAACTCGTAAAATTTAAATAGAGTTTCTGAACTGCAGTAACAGCTTTCCTGGACCAGTTTTTGAATTTTGTGTTTGTTCTGAAAAAACAGGTTTTGCGTCCGGTGACTGCAGTTAGTTGAGGCAGGCTTGGAGCTTATCATAATGTTTAATTTTTGAGCTTAGTTAGATGAGATTTTTGAGCTCACCATAATTATTTTGTGTTATTATTATATCTCTCAATTCGAAACACGGTTTAGAGGCATGAGGAGCAGGGTGTAAAATTCACTTATCCTCTTTGGAAAAGGGAGGATCTTCCGACGAACGGGTGTCGTGTCTGGCGAGCAACTGCCCAACGACTGATATCGGAAAGTTATAATATATAGGCAGATTGTATGATTCGTCATTTTACAAACGGCGCCGTCCGCTTACAAACGCTGGCGGTTTTGCAAAATGCCTAAGGTAAAATATAAATTGCCTAGTCACTTTATAATATGCCAGAACATGTGATGGACAATTCAAACGCCGTTTACAAAATAATGCGGAAAATGGAAGTATTTAGACATCTGCCACGTAAAAAACGTAAGGTGCCTATGAAATCTGGTGAAGCAGGAGTACTCCATAACAAAATTATCGAAAAATTGCAACAAAAAATTTACAATTTAACGCATTTTTTTTTAAAGTTTATAATCTACGACGTAACGCACCTTGCGCTAATAAATTGCCTGCCTAGCTGCGAGTAATTTGGATGTAGCGGTCACCGGCCGCTGCTACGACACCGGTCGCTTCGCTCGCTCGGCTCGCGCGCGGTCTCAGTTCTAACCTATTTCACTCAGTTCTCAATTTTTCGATTGTTTTTAATCTAACGGAAATAATACCGATACATTATAAATTAACGGTTCGCACAATTTTACGGTAACATAATAGGTACCTGATTGCTGGAATAAAGTATGATTTGTCCAACCTATGTTTTATGA
This sequence comes from Agrochola macilenta, assembly GCA_916701695.1. NCBI lineage: Eukaryota > Metazoa > Arthropoda > Insecta > Lepidoptera > Noctuidae > Agrochola > Agrochola macilenta. The sequence goes on from OU753578.1 coordinate 8,342,238, forward strand.
TGGTCACCCTGCAATAACAATCAATGTCAAAATTATAATAATTGAACGAATTGCCAATTTGCCTTAGGCATTTTGCAAAACCGTCAGCGTTTGTTAACGGACGGCGCCGTTTGTAAAATGACGAATCATTATAATCTGCCTGCGACTTAAATAATATGTAGATCGCGCGGTAAACACTGATTGCGCGTGCAGGATTTTGCGTGACTCAGGGACTGAGAAATTCCAGATGGAAAAACTCAAAAACACTTTCACCGACCCGAGAATCGAACCCAGGACTTGAAGCTCAGCAGTAGCGCTTGCAACCACAAGACGAACGAAGCTTACTGTAATCACCAATCGTTTTACAACACATGGTGGTTAAAACAATATCAAATATACCACAACACGTCTAAAAGATAATAAATATACAATCCTTTTTTCTGTAATAAAATACAGAAGAGAAATATCAGCAATATTGTTAAATCGGGTATTAACACCTCGGTAAGTCGAACTGTTTAGCCACGCTCAAATACACATAAACACTTTCAATGGAGCATTGTGTGAGGGCAGATGGGTATATTGAATTGAATCGCATTTTATGTATGTTTGGCTAGTTTTGTGTTATATTCTTTTTAGGGTTCCGAACCCAAAGGGTGCCAATGGAACCCTATTACTAAGGCTCTGCTGACCGTCCGTCCGTCTGTCACAGGCAAGGCTCGGAAACGGTTAAAAAAATACCGGTTAGTACCGTTTTATTTAGGTTTTACTCCGAACTTTTCTTAACGTGAACGTTTTAAGAACTTTATCTTGACCTAAATTAACCGGTTCATTCGATGAGCGGCGTATCGGTAAACACTTTGCAACTTGTGACTACTTGTGATGATGCTGCGCTGAATAAAAACTAAACAAAAAACCGGTTTATGCTTGCTTACTGCTGGGCAAAGGCCTCTTCTCATACAGAGAAGGCACGAGCATTGATCACCACGCTTGCTCAGGACGGGTTGGTGATTTCATACTTATATTAACTACTAGCAGTGCCCGCGACTTCGTCCGCGTGGAATAGTGACTTTCAGGATTTATTTATTTATTTTAAAACTTCTGTACAATAATAAAATGTACAAAGGCTTTTTGCCTTAGGCATTTTCTGCCATTCTATGTGTGATGCTGAGATAATATGGTAGATGCACAGTTTTAGGTTATTCTCAAAAAACTCATAACCAATGATATAATAAAATACTTCTGCGTAAACTATATTTTTAGATTTGTCTTCCGGCAGAAGTAGAAATTGATTTTCACCCGAACCAGATCTCGACAGAGCAACATATAGTTGGCCGTGCGAAAAACACTCTTGGCGTAAATCTATTCCTACGTACTTAAATGTTTATCCCTGGGCCTTATTAATTGTTACCGCAAACGATATCTTCACCGGAAATTAAATTCGCATATAGTGAAAAGGAAATCCGTTGGTATCATAGGTATGCGAGGTATCAGCACTGTTTGCCCTACTGCTGGATCAGTCAATACTGTAGCACCAATCACGTTATCGCGAAGGAATTTTACTTGGAGTCTGGTCCCGTTGCATAAATTTGAAAAAATAAAAAACATAACACTAAAGATAATTAAATAGGTACTACAAATTCTAATTAAAGTATTATACGATGATGGGATATCGCCTTATACTCCAAAATCAAACCCTAAAGATAATTAAATACTACAAAATCTAATTAGATAGGTACTGAAATTGACAAAAGTAACCAAACAAAAAAAGAACATAAATGAAGTGTTAAAAAAAAATAGTTCGCTGAGCACAACCGTTCCGTAAGGAGCCGACCTACCGCCCCTCATGACCGCCCACCACATCATACATGCGCGCGCAATACTTAATACTTATTTGGCTACAGCAAATATCGCGATATCTTTTGAATGAAACGTCCGAATTGAATAATTTAAAAAGTTCTAGAAAGGTATTGAATTCGTCTTGAATATGAAGTAATTTATTTTGATAAGGATTAATACAAAGGTACAAAATAAAGAGTTTTTGAAGCGACGGCATTTTAATTATTAAAAAAAATAAAAGACAACACTTATTGTGAGATAACTACAATAGTTAGACGCGTGACGCGATATTTTTTGTAGACAATTATATGTTTTGCAAAGTGGTAGTACATTGTTTTGTTCTATAATCAATAGTTTTCGCAGCGCACGCGGTGTAAGGATTTTTTCGGGTCCTTTTTTTACACTTTGGGTTACATTATTAGACTTTTAGTTAGGATCCCTATTTTTTTTGAGAATTTTTTAAATCGGACCGGCAGTTCCTGAGATTAGCGCGTTCAAACAAACAAACTTTTCAGCTTTATAATATTAAGTATAGATAAGTTGAGGTTTCCTCACGATGTTTTTCCTTCACCGATGTCAGTAATGTCCAAGATAAACTCAGAAAGTACATATGAATCGAAAAAGTCACATTGGTGCCTGGATTTGAACCCACAACCTCGTGCATAAGAGGCAAGGCCTTAACCACTGGGCCATCATAATATCAATCTGCCTAGCCTTTTCCCAACTATGTTGGGGTCAGCTTCCAGTCTAACCGGATGCAGCTGCATACCAGTATTTTACATGGTGCGACTGCCTATCTGACCTCCACAACCCAGTAACTGGGTAATACGATACCCCTTGGTAAGACTGGTGTCAGACTTTCGGGCTTCTGACGACCCGTAACGACTGTCAAAGATCCACGAATGACAGCTGGGACCAACGGCATAACGTGCCCTCCGAGGCACGGAGGATTCTCGGTACCTATGTAAAGATGGTCACACATCCACAGACCAACCCCGGCAAGTGTAGCTTAACCCGATGGATCGACAGCCACGAGCTCCTCAGGATTAGTTCAAAGTAATCAACGTTAACAAAAATTATCCACACCAATAAACAGGAAGATACGTGTCAACTATCCGAATGGCTCCATAGCACGATCACATTACTCATATTGAACATTTAATTCTAACGAAAACATCTCCCGGGACCTGTTGTCAAAAATATCACGTAGAATCTTTATTGGCGGACACATTTGCACATAAAAGAAGTTTACGATCTCGCCGGTACATCGGGAGATAAAAGTCGAAACAAACCACAATATTGTATGCCTGATGCCTTTTTTTGTTATCTAATATTTTAGCTGACGCACTGGCAATAATCTTTACTGGTTTGCCGCAAATTTCTTGGGGGTATTCCCTTAGTAACTTACCCTTGGGTTATTACCTACGAGGGTTGTTTCTCCCTGTGGGGTTCTAGCTCCTACCATGGACGGTCACACAAAGCGAAAACAAAGAAATCATAATAATATTAAAGAATTACTTTTTTAATGGTCTTGGGATCAATTTTTATGGGGTCTACCTTTTATAGCAGAACTTTTTATGTCATAATATTATTTTGCATAACAATGGATAGCATAATCTTCATTTCCCAGAAAATCGTTTGGCATACACTCATATATCATACATTCAAAACTCATAATTTTGTAAGTCAGAATTATCTTTTGGCATAAATGTCATATACATAATAACTGAAAAGTAGAACCATCATATCGCAAAAAGTTCACACAAATATGCAAAAATGCAAACAAGCATACACCATGCATGCAAGCAAGCATGCAGCATGCAAGCGAGCATGCAACATTCAGCAGGCATGGTTTCTGTCACGGCTTCAGCGGTCCCACGCGAGCTTATCGTCGCAGATGGTTATAACGCTCCCCATCGTAGCTTCGGCTTGCTGGCCGGCTTCGCCGGCCACCCTCAGCCGCGACAGCGAGCTCTAAAACCACCTGCTCTTCAGCTCGCGGGCCGCCACGCCCTTCCGCGCCTACGCGGGCTTAAATTACACTCTAGGGGTAGGGCAGACAAGACTACGTGGAGTCGGTTTTGCAGCGATTTGCTTCTATCACTAACTTTTGTAGCACAACATATTGACTTTTTAAGACAATATTTTAATTTAAGGTTAAAAATGCTATTATATAGAAATGGCAATATGGCGAATAAAATTATTCCAAATAAAATTCTGCCATCATAAAAGTATGCCATTTTGCCACAAATTCAGACATATAAACATTCGGCCAAACAATAAATAATACTAAATCATTTTTATACCTTTAAAATATTCGTTTAAAGAAGGTTATGCCAAGTGTGTAATGCCAAATAAATTTCAGAGCATCAAGATTCTGCCAATAGAGGGAATCCATTTTTATGATCTTAATTCGACTGTCCTTTGTTCGCGAAATCTGTTCATACCTCATTCAAGAGAGTACTCGTAACCGGCGTATGTGATGACCAGATGTTTATACATATGTAAACGAGGCAAAAGGAGTATGTAAGGATGGTAGAAGGTGGTGTTCTATAGTCTCTGCCTACCCCCATGGGGAAAAAGGCGTGAGTTTATGCATGTATGTGTATGTTGGACATTGAACCCAACACCTCCCGCGGTCCGTATGAGCAGGCTGCGTGATCAACGCATCTTCGACAAGCTGAGGCGCGGCGTGGCAACAACACGGCTCGGCCCGATGACATCGACCACTCGTGTCACGGACTCCACCGCGACGGACGAATCTTCTCTCTAACTTAAGATATAATTGTTTATAATTTGTACGGCAATAAACCACTGCCTAAAATACAGTCCACTTTTTAATTGCTCCCCGCGTTAACATGAATCCGGCTCGAAGGACCAGTGTTAGTAATATTGTGTGGTTTTGGTAATATTGAAGAGAAGAGAATGGTGAAGAGTGATCTGATCACTGTAAAAGATTGTTAATAATACATGATTTTCAACCTCAAGGGGCTCATGGCTAAATAATAACAGCCTCACGGGTCGATCGAAGGTTAAGTTACGCTTGTCGCGGTCGGTTCGTGGATGGATGACCATCCACTACATATGGAGACTCTCGGAAAGCACGTTGAGCCGTTGGTCCCGGCTGTCATTCGTAGATCTTTGACAGTCGTTACGGGTATTCAGAAGTTCAAAAGTCTGACAACCAGTTTTACCGGTTATAGTAGAAGCTGACCCCAGTTGGGAAAGGCTAGGCAGATTGATTAACGCGATTTTCAACCTATTCTGAGCGCTTTTCAAAACAGTAGAAGGAACTTTAAGTCTGCATAATACAAAGAGTTACTCCGATCTGCAAATTATTACTTGCCGCGATAATCAAGTAAAGTTTCGAGTATTTTCTATTCAGATTTGAATTATTCAGCAAATTCTGAAACCTTAAGAAATAAAATGAGTTTTAAACGTGTTTTTTAAATTACTAACATTGGAAAGATAGCTATTATCCACCAAGTTTGCTCGCCACAAACATGTAACTAATGGAATCATAATATTTAAACGTGAGATTTTCCTCGTCGATAGAACGATATTATTTTCTCTGAATCACGGTTTTCCTTAGCAACTACATTTATTATACGTTCTATTACGTTCCATTATATTTTATTATGTCATTTTCTAAACTAACCTATTAAAAAGCTGAACACAACTGGGTCAAATTCTGCTATTATCACAAACACAACGCCCCTACGAATCTCCTTTTCTTGAAACGTTAGGGGAGTCAAAAGAAGCCTACATACGACCTCCTTAAGCTACCTATCGGGCCATTTGAAAGGCGCCACTCTCATCCATTGTTTCCCAAACTGCCTTAGACAGTTCCCTCAATATCCTCACGGCGACATTTTGCATAATATTAGGCTCGCCAGATTGTTTAGCGTTCGTCGTTTTCGTTTTCCTAAAATAGGTACCTTTCGGGACATGAATTTATATGGGATGTGGCTGGACCTTTTTTCTTGGGTATCGGCGATTCAAGTTTAGTGTTTTCTTCGAGGGTATTGTTGTTTTTACTTGGAAGGGTTCTGAAAATTATGCAGCGTGCCATTTTTACTTAGAAGCCAGACCACGGATTGACTTTTGAGGCTTAGGGTAACCTGGGATTTAAATCTGGGATAGCTTTGGAAAAACCGGAATGGTTTTTGAGGGCTAGTAAAAAACCCTAGTGAGAATGTTAAAGAACCTATTATTATTTCAATTTCCAAGATAAAAAGAATTACTTACACAAAAATCTAAAGCGGCGTTGGACTAGAGCTGTCACATGGTCGTTGGCGTTCTTTCCATACTGGCGTAATTATATTTTTTTTTTAATCTATATATTAATACGTACGTGAAGCAAAAACTTTGTGTTCTTTTTTACAAAAAATATGCGGGCGAACGAGTATGAAATTTGGCATAAAAGTTTCTATGGAGAAAGAGTGCAGAAATATTAAATATATTTTAATACAAAATGCATAAAAAATATAATTAGTATGTATGTACTAAACATGGAATATTAGTATGAACTATCCTATCAAACTTAAATTATGAATGAATTATGAATTAATAAATAAATAAAATAATAATGAATTATAAATTATGAATTCACAATTTCGACCACTGGCCGACCACTAGTTTATATATTTACGCCAAAAACAAAACATGGCAGTGGTATACATTACATTAGTGGTACATATACATTAATCGTAAAAAAATATTCGCACCAATCAGGGAGAGAACAGAGGAATACGTTAGTGTAGAATGGACGCTAACGACCACGTGACCACATTTCCTTTATATGATACGCATCTGACTTCACTTTATCTATATATTCACTTTTTCTGTGACATTTATTTAATTATTGACTACTAGATATTTCTTGACATTGAAAAATAAAATGGTTAAAATGATTTTCCTATTTAATAATTTTGTAATATTTATTGTAATTCAGCATGGTACTCGTATTTTGATAGTAGATTGTAATTTATGTGTAAAATTTTGCATGCCCAAATGACGGCCAAGCATGAAGAACATTATAAAAACATGTATAACATCTTTACCTACCCGTACCTATGTTGGCAAAAAATAAATGATTTGATTTGATTTGACCTACACACAACTTATACAAAATATTGTAACTATAAAGTTACAATATTTTGTATAAGTGTCAGTGCGTCTTTTATAAAACTGGTCATTGGATACTCCTTTTCTTAGTGTGAACTATACAGTTTTAATAAAAGTACCTAGCAGTAAAATGTACGGGACAATAAAAAAACATTGTACATTACTTCGAGGAATGTAAAACAGAACTCACTTTGCAAATGAAATTAATATGTCATGGTGATAGACACTTCATTAGACCGCGCAAACAATATAACAATCGAATAATCGATAGCTATCCAGTTACTAAAACAAACTGACTAAGTCGATTAAGATAAGAAAGCAATTAGTTTTATTGGAAAAATAATCGATTAGATTACTTTAGTGTTGAGGGAATTTCGACCTTAGACTTTGGGAATAAGCGATGATGTTTAGCGATGGTTTGTTGCTATGTGGCTCTTGAAATATTCCGATAATTGTCTCTTTTTTCATGAGTTTTGAAAAAGTTTTCAAGTAAGGTCATTAATGTCAAGAGTTATAGCTTAATTTTCAATGAGGTTTTAGTGTCATAGGGTGATACCAAATGTTAATTTGGCTAGGAGGCTGAGATGACGATTGATCGAGTCATATGGAAGAAATAGTCGACTTACTGCGGTCACCCCAAATAAATGAGATAACAAGGCAGGAGAATAATAAATAGCTACTACTTCAATAATGTAGGAACATAAACAAATTATTCTAATCAAGAGCGAACAACCCGGTTACTGGATAAGATGATACCCCTTGGTAAGACTGGCTGTCAGACTTTAGGGCTTCTGACGCCGATACGAATGACAGCCGGGACCAACGGTACCGGTAACATCTCGGTATGGAAAGATGGTCACCCCTGTCACGGAACGACCTAGGGAACCGTCCCCCTGATCGATCGACCCGTACGGCTGTTACTAAGGTGTGTCCAAACATTGAGCTGCAAGAGCGCGGCAGCAACACGCGGCGTTTGCAGTACACCTTTCTGCCGCACTCTAGTTAGAACTAAACCGACGAATGTTCGCGCGGCAGCCACGCACGAATGCCGCTTTATGTTTGAACACACGAATTCGATTCGCACGAATTTGCACGAAACGGGTGAACCGACACTTTAAAAAAAAAATGTTTTTTTTTCTGTAGAAGTTAATTTATTTGTGAGCGAATTGACAACTCCAGAAATACGTATGGCGTATCGATGGTAAAAAGTTGCGAATAATATGTTTGGCCCAAAATTCAGGTACGCGAACTGCACTCACTGATGCAGTCATCTACGACACAGGTAACAGGGCATGCCAAGAAGGTGGGCCTTTGTCTCTACGAATAATGAATAAAGCGTGTTTCAAAAAAAAATTGGATAGAATACTCTTTATATGTACATCATACAAAAACAAACCCCCCACACCGCCCGCCCATCGCCGTCACTATGCCGTTATAATTGAATAAACTAAGCATCGAAAAAAAGGCTGTAGCAACATAAAATTATGTTTTGACCAACGTTTTATGTAAACGACAACTTTTATCGCGTTCGCCATATTTAAATACAACTCCAGTAGGCACTTTCAGGAAATGCATTTAACATTCCCGAAACTAGGTTAAAAATAACTTAACCTTTGACTGCTCGGTAAATATACTTTTTACGTTCAACCCGCTTTTTAAAAATGTTAAGCGTTGAAGCTTTTTAACTGATACTCTGAAGCGCGTGGAAACATACGTGTTATCGTAGGGATTATACATATTGTGGATGTAGGATGATATAAGCATGATTTCATTTTCTTTTCTTCTGCATTTTCGTGTCGATGCAAATATAATTCAAATTTCCTGTTAGGCCCAGAATTTCGCAACGCTAACACCATTCGCTAACGCAGACATAAGTTTCTCACGAGTACAGGTTACAGATCCGGCGCATGATGAAAGGTGAGCCATGGTCTACCGGAAGACGCCGTATATACATTGAGGATCAGAACCATCCGAAAACCCCACCTGTGAAGATTGCATAATATCTGCCTGCCTAACCTTTTTCCAAATATGTTGGAGTTGGCTTCCAGTCTAACTGGATGCAGCTGAATAGCAGTATTTTACATGGAGTGACTGCCTATCTGACCTCCACAACCCAGTAACTAGGTAGTACGATACCCCTTGGTAAGACTGGTTGTCACACTTTCGGGTTTCTGACGACCCGTAACGACTGTCAAAGATCCACGAATGACAGCCGGAACCACCGGCTTAACGTGCTTTCTGAGGCACAGAAGAGTCTCGGTATGTAAATATGGTCACCCATCTACGGGACCAACCCCGGCAAGCGTAGCTTAACCTGATGGATCAACCCGTGCAGCAGTTATTACTTAGCCACGAGCTCCTCTTTTACTAATGCATATTATATAAAAATATTAGCTTTCTGCACTCCTTCTGCACATAAACTTTAACAGTGCCCGTATTCCTCCGTCCGCGTAATTTTCGTGAAAAGGAGTACCCACAAAGTTTTTGGTTCACGTACCTATAAATATACCAGCCGAATTTTCTTACCGTCTCGAGAATTATATGGTGTGTTGTGTAAGTGGGACAGAAGCCATACCCGGGTATATTTGCTTAGTAGCATAGATCACGCGGGCGGGCGGGGATGCGCGAGCGGCTTGTGCGCCTGCGAAAGGATATCAAAGAGGCCGATGGCAAGTGCGGCGACTACCTATCGGCCGCTAAGGAAAGATACGAATTCATTGATAAATTCCGCGCATGTAGTAGGGTGCGTATGATTTGAATTTCGATATTTATGCGGTATATATAAACGACTTCTATTCTTCCAACAGTATAGTTAACAAAAATGTGTAATTTTCTACACGGCAGGCTGTGAAATAGCTGTGCTGGTTTTTTATAACTTGGTATTTACCGGAATTTTAAAATATTCTACTGATACTCGTTTATGAAGGACTGTTCTACTGGCATTCAAATTATCTCCGCTACCAATTTGGATTTTCAAAGGACAGGTCCACTCAAATCTGTGTGGTTCCTGCCTCAAGAGACCATTCAGAAACTAATCTATCCTGCTCACATGATCTGACCAAGATAATGTCTGGACGTTAAAAGAGACTGTGAGACCTCTGAGCACAGATACTTTCTAGAGAACACTCATCCCCGTTACCCCGTTCTATTTCGTACATAGACATGCTTTAAGTTAAAGTGTGTTCAAATATTAAGTGGCAAAAGCGTGGCAGCAACATTCGGCGTTTTCAGGACACATTTCTGCCGCACTCTAGATCAGTGATAGCCTAGTGGTGTGAGCGTCAGACTGCCAAGTCATAGGTCTCGAGTTCGAACCCAAGGTTTCGAAACCTCTGACTTTTCGGATTCATGTGCGTATTGTATATTTATCACTTGCTTCAAAAACTGTGAAGGAAAACATCGTTAGGAAGCCGGCATGCCTGAGAGATATTTCTCGACGGCATGTGAAGCCAAGTCAGAGGCCCATTGGCGGAAAGAAGAAGAAGACCACGCTCTAGTTAGGAATAAACCGACGAATTTTCGCGCGGCAGTCATCCAATCTCAGTTCGCCAGGCCGCGCGCGGCAGGCACGCACGATTACTGGTCAATGTTTGGACACAAGAGATCCCCAACTGTGAACTAAACACTAATACTACGACAATTTCGAAAAAATAAAACTGGCTATTATGTGTACTTATTGTGCCAAGTCCCAACAGAATCTGTTCACGGGTGAAATTTGAGTAGGTACTCGTAAAAAATAAATTATTATAAATCTAAGCATGATGCAAAAACTTACACCTTTACTATACTGCCGTCATAACTAAGAATGCAGTAATCGCAAAATGGCGGTTACGAGATAAACGCAAAAAACATATTTCATATCATCTGAGCAAGATGTTCGTATTTTATTGGTCATAATATATATCAAAAAATTCGGAAAAAAATCAAGCTGTTACAAGATAATTTTCCTTTATTTAATTTACTAATATATGCAATTATAATACGTATTACTGCGTTTCGGTTTATTATCAGGTCGGTTCCGAGTCACAGAATACTAAAACTAAATGCAGCACTTGCGCGTATTACTGCATTATGTCTTAGCACAAGTCGATTACTGCATTATTTTTTAGTAATTATTGCCATTATTATATGCTCGGAACTAAGTTGAAGTATACTGTGTCTTCTCAAGGACTTATATGGGTGCATTTTAAGGTTAAGGTTTCTTTAGTCTCTTAGCTACGACCTAAGTTTTTACATCGTGGAATGCAAATAAAGTATTGAGTAAACTATACGGATGTTAAAAACCTACTTCATGTTCTTATAATATGCAGCACTGCTACGACTTCGTAAGCCTTTACTACACTTAAATGCAGTAATGTGGAGTACTGCGTTTTAATTTAGCAATTTGTCTACTGAATTTAAAACAAAATAATAAAGCAGTGGATATTACTGCATTCTGTTTTAGGGTATTCTTGCAAGTACTGCATTCTTTCTTAGACCATGTTTAATACTGCGTTTTTTCTTATCATTGAAGCAGTTTTTATGCAAGTACGGCGAAAATCATTACATAAAAAACATACTTGGAGTGATTTTTTTTATGAAAATATATTTTTTTCGGGTACATGAACCTCTTGAGATACCATTTCTGGAAAAAAGTGAAAATCTCAAAAATGTCGATTGCATTCAGAAGAAAAAATTCAAATTCAAAATGCAAATTTTTGAAAAAAAAAAAATAATAAAAAAAAAAAAAAAAAAACAAAATTCAAAAAATTGAAATTGAATTTGAATTTGCAATTCAAATTCTTATGAATCTAATTCTGTTAATTCAGACTGCATTCTTTGTTATCAGGGCAGTATAGTTTAATTTCAGTCGTAATAACTACATAATAGAGAGCAGTGGTATCGTTACCATTGTCGTTAGTTATAGTTGTAGGTCGTAGGTTCGTACCCTGACAGGCACTTTACTTTGTGTAAATTATTTCATCACCACTGCTCTCAAAACGGTGAAGGCAAACATCGTGAGGAAACCGGCATGTCCTAGAACCAAAAATTCGAAGACATGTGACATTTACCAACCCGCACTGGGCCCGCGTGGTGGATTACGGCCCACTCTCTCTCACAGAGAGGAGGCCTGGGTCGCAGCAGTGGGAACATTACCTATAGGCTGTTTATGTAACTACACACACTGCCATATATATAGGTATACATTCAGCCGAGTACATACACCTATAAAAGTATTCCGTGCGTGCACTATAACCTTTATAACTCATGACTGTCTTAATCCCCTTACCTTGAGGCTTCAAAGAAAGCTTTTTAAAAGAAAATGAATTGTTTTTCTAACATTTACGCTGGGCGCCGTTGAGAGCATCTTCTATAAAAATAAAAATGAAATGCTGTTCGCTCGTAAGCGCATCACTTGAGAGCGGCTGGACCGTTTTTACTACTTTTTGTTCTAAAATATCTGTTGGTCCGAGTATTTCTAGTCGGCCACCCGTATTTTTCTGAATATTCATGAAAAATTATATAAAATTAACTTTAAAAAGGCAGTCCTTATTTTATTTTTTCATTTTATAAAAAAAATAAAAAAATATTATTTATTTATCCTGTTATTTTATGGACTTGTGTTTTTTAAATAAATACTGTTTTTTTTTTAAAGTCTTCATCTCCGTTTTCTTTCCAGTCGACCAATTTTTCTGAAAATAAATAATAAATAATAATATAAATAGAAGCATATACCGATAAAATTACCCACAAGCTTTTAGAAATAATAAACAGAATCCAAATCGAGCCAATAACATTGGAGATATGGCAAACACTACACAAAAAATAAATAACACGAAAAATATTAAAGATGGACCCCCCCTTAAAGTAAATTTTCGAAAAAATTTCATGAATATTCAGAAAAATACGGACAGCCACATTCCCAAGGGCGACATTGTATATACAGGGTTATTGGTAAAACACCAATAACCTTTTAAGGGGTCATTGTATTCCTCATTATGAACCACTTTTACTATGGGACCAAATCTGAAATCTTGAAAAAAAGATGAACGACCCCTTAAAAGGTTGTTGGTGTTTTACCAATAACCCTGTATATATTGTTTGGACAGGACAACGGCTGTTGGCTCAGCTAGTTTAAAATAAATACTGGCTGCTCTGGGCTAGTTTTTATTATTATTATTTCAGGAAGTTCCATTTTTCGTTGTCAAGAATGGAACCGAAAAATATAACTTTGTGATTTCTTGGATTTTTTTTAACGAAACTAACCCCTCAGTCAATCAATCAGCTCAGCCTATTGGAGTCCACTGCTGGACATAGGCCTCTCCCAGGCTGGGCCACAATGCCCACCATTCAACGCCTTCCGCATACAATCTCTCCCAGCCACCTTCTTAATACATTCGAGTCCATCCACTTTTCATAGAGCTCATATGCCATGCCACTATAAATGCGCCATATATATACCCTCCAGGGGGGCACCGGCCCCCTAGCCGCCGCAGGAGACGCCCCGGGCGTCGGGAGTCGCGAGCCGACTCCCGGCCACCGTAGGCACGGGCTTGCGGATGGTGAGCAATGGGTACGACGGCGCGTTGTGTTCCACGCGCGCCTCAAAGAGATGTTAGCACAACGGACGGAGTCCGCTAGGACCGATGCCTGCCTGGGTCGCGAGAAAGTCCGAAAGGGATACTGTGGCCCCTGGAAACGTACAGGCAACTGAAGGAACACGGGTGGTTTTTAGTCAGTAAGAGTCTGACTCCCGCTCCGCCCAGAGCGGGAGAAGTTATTTGATAAATTCCCACCATAAAAAAAAAAAAAAAATGTCACCGGTATTTGCGATAGGTGAACCCTTCAGGAGGGCTTCCGGCACTGAACATGTTAAGGTCGTCGGTCCATCTAGCTGGGGGGCGTCTCACACTACGCTTGCCGATTACGCAGTTGTTGGTAAATTTCATGATAATATTAACAAGGATCAAAAGAGCAAAAATGGTCTTTTGGCGCCTAAATGAAATTGACAGGATGGCGTTGTTGGTAAACATGTGAGAAATTGTCACAGAAATTGGATTGAAAAACAAGATGGCGGCGTTCGTTCCAATTTTAGCCACGCGCTAAAAATGCTTGTAGCGTTGTAATTATACACCACGTCGATGACATGATGATATCTGCAAAACAAAAATCAAAAAACACAAAACACCCATTCAGCACAGTCTGTAGCCTTCCTTGGTTTATGGGTATAGATATACATCGAAATGAGATTGTTACTGCTTTCAGACTACGTTCGGGACATGTTCCGTTGAATAGCTTCGCCTTTTTAATGAGAAAGAGTGATTCACCCAATTGTTCTGAGTGTGATAAGGTAGAGGATACTCATATTTTAGCGGAATGTGTCCGGAACGAGGTTGAGAGGAGTAACTATTTCATAGAAAACGATTTTAATCCTATTAATGTTGGCATGTATAACAGTATCTTAGCTGCTCCGTGTCCAGGACAGCCAAAAAATTATACAAAATTGTAAACTTAGGTAGATAGGTTCCAGGCTGGTCCGGAGATACCGCACGGTCTCCCGCGAGGCGGCGAGCCTCCTTGCCGGACTACCGCCATGGGATCTGGAGGCGAAGGTCCTCGCGCACATGTGGGAGTTGCGCGAGGAGGCGAAACGCCGGGGTATAACTCCGCTGCCGCAACAAATCGCGACACAGCGGACAGAGCTCCGGCGGGATCTCATGGCGGCATGGAGTGTGCGATTGTCGCAACCCAGCGCTGGGCACGCCACAATTGCGGCGATAAGTCCCCTCTTTGAGGAGTGGCTAGAGAGGCGCCACGGCGTCCTCACCTTCCGCCTGACGCAGGTCCTCACCAGACACGGTTGTTTCGGGAGGTTCCTGTTCAGGATCAAGCGGGAGGAAACGCCCGGGTGTCACCATTGTGTGGATCGCCCGGAGGACACGGTGGAGGTCTGCCCGGCTTGGGCGGAGCACCGCCGTGTCCTCACGGAGGCGATCGGCGGCGGCAATCTCTCGCGTCCGGCCCTGGTTCAGGCCATGGTCCGGAGCGAGAGTGCATGGGAGGCCGTCACCTGCGAAGCAGTTATGCTCGCGAAGGAGGAGGCGGAGCGCGCGAGGGAGATTCAAGCTGCACGCCCTCGCGCCCCTAGTCGCCGCAGGAGACGCCCCGAGCGTCGGGAGTCACAAGCTGACTTCCGGCCACCGTAGGCGCGGGCCTGCGGACGGTGAGCAATGGGCAGCTCGCCGTCCGATATCCTAGGACCAGGCCCGGGTCTACGGCGCGTTGTGTTCTACGCGCGCCTCAAAGGGATGTCAGCACCAACTGACGGGGTCTGGAAGGACCAATGCCTGCTGGGGTTGCGGGTTTGTCTGAAAGGGATATCGCGGCCCCAGCACATAGGCAACGGAAGGAACATGGGTGGGTTTTAGTCAGTAAAAGTCTGACACTCCCTCTCGCTGTGCCCAGAGCGGGAGGAGTCATTTGATGATTCCCCACCCAAATAGATGTCAGCACCAACTGACGGGGTCCGTAAGGACCAATGCCTACTGGGGTTGCGGGTTTGTCCGAAAGGGATATCGCGGCCCCGGCACACGGGCAACGGGGGGAACACGGGTGGGTTTTAGTCAGTAAAAGTCTGACACGCCCTCTCGCTCCGCCCAGAGCGGGAGAAGTTATTTGATGATTGCCCAAGCTCAAAAAAAAAAAAAAAGGTAGATAGATTTAGAACGCCCCTATGAGGGTGACATAGTCATACGTTTGATCAGACGTATGACTTATGACGGAATTAATGATGAAATTGGAACTAACGCCACCATCTTGTTTTGTCTTTTCTTTATTAGTTTATACTAATAAACAAAAAACGAAAACGCGCAAAAAATTCTTGTAGCGTTGTAATTATACAACATCGATGACAATATCTGGTTTATTTATTTCATGCCTTCTATAGTGTTCCCACTGCTGTGACTGCTCTTCTCGGTTGAGTGGGCCATAATCCACCACGCGGGCCCAGTCCGGGTTGGTAGATGTCACATGACTTCGAATTTTTCGTTCTAGGACATACCGGTTTCCTCACGATGTTTCCCTTTACTGTTTTTTAGAGCAATGGTGATGAAATTATTTACACAAATTAAAGCACCACCGTTACCACTGGACCACCACAGTTTCTTTTATTTTATGGATTTTACAAAATTCTAAAACAACTATGTCGCTTCTAGTCAACCGCTATGGTCGTGGCCCCACACTAACAGGGGTGATAAACATTTTACGTCCACGTCCATCTACAATATGAATTTTCTCATAACATCTACAAAGTACGTTCTTCTGTCTGTTTCAGACTTACAAAGTGTTGAGGGGTCCCATTTACTTCCACTTTTGCCATAGTTTTATTTGCCTACTCAAACGTGGAGACAATTTTCCGGAGAAATAAGTATTTGGTATTCATCGTAGTAATACCTTTTATACTAACAAAATCATGCTGCCATGAATTAACTAATGAATTAATACTAATAATATAACTTTAGCCTTATAAAAACCTAACCTTGACTTAGCACACGAGGTTGTCGACATGTGGAATGTGAGCTCGGCTAATTATGCCAATTGTCTCCACGACCAACATCTCTCAAGGCTCTCGTTTGGCGGTTGGATCAAGGACCTGATCCAAAAGGCACTACTCCTTGATACGGCTCGCATTGTGAGGAGGTTCCTGTCTCTGCAGCCCTACCACCGGTAGCTTGGACTCTGCTCCCGACACCCGCGGAACACATTTTTTTATATACATATTTAAATGTAAAAAAAAAAAAAAAAAAATTATAAGTTAAAAAACTTAATATAGAATATAATTTTTATTACAGACAGAGTCCATACAGTTAGTAACAATTTTACTTAACATCTAGTGTTAGTAGGTACAGACGCAGATTAACATACTTAACTAAAATTGAGCGTGGAGCTGCATCCACCTCCGCAACATCGGAGAATCTCACCGGTCCGCAAACACACCGAGAATACTGTTGGTGCTGCCACACGTCATCATGGATGCACATCTTTTGCTAATAACGGTGGCAAAACCACCATTATTCACCATTCAAACATCCCTGACGCACATCAGCGCCACGGCAACCGCAGCAGTACCGTGAGTGCATTATTATATTGAACTATAAATTACTAGCTTTGCCCTGCGATTTCACCCGCATGGATATCGGAAAATGTCCTACGTAAGGAATAATTCCGTAATACATTGTTTTCATAAAACTTTATTCGTTTACGCGGCGCACAAAGCATCGGCAGTCGGCATGATTTTTCCGGTCTCTTCAACAATTGTCATCATATTTCAGCCAATTTACACAAAACCACCACCATCATACACCTAAAGCCTTCCTCATGAATCACTCCGTCCATTGGTGTAAACCGTATCAAAATCCGGTAGGTAGTTTTTTAGTTTAATGCGTTCAAATAGACAGACGCGGCGGGGGACTTTGTTTTATAATGTTGTGATATTTTTTACCTTTATTAATTACTATGATAAGATTAATTAATATCACTCGGTAAACTATGTTTTCTATGTTTTTTCAGGTGTATATACATTAAATTTATCGACTTACTTCAAAACATTGAAAGATTTGTAATACCTCCTTTTTAATACGTAACTTTTTCGATTCAGGTGCTTATCCTATTCAAGAAACACGATATATACCACTTTGTCGTTGGGCGGTATGATTACAGGGGTGATAAACATTTTATGCTCTTGTTCGAATACCTATGTATATGAATTATAATTATATTTACCTACCCATCATGTACGTAGATAATGCATAAAATATTCAACAAGCATCCAATGATTCGGCAACCGTAGTGTTCGACGGCCCCCACCTAAATGGACGACGAAATTAACTCTTTGAGTCACAGTTTTAGGTAGAAAAAGATTTTTAAACATTATTTTTATTCTTGTATTAAATAGCATTTATGTAGCATCGTAGCAGTGGACTGCGATAGGCTAAGTTTATTGATTGATTGATCAGTGATTTAGGATTTACGATACATTTTGGTGATTTTTTTTTCATTCAGTATCATTTCTTACAGTTAGGTGTACAAAATAAGTAATTTATTTACCAGAATGCGCTACACTGTTGCGGCGTGTGTGTAATGTCTAACATTTCTGCTTACGAAAAGATGAATCTTCAAATATCAGGAAACATTTCATTGAAATAAAAATAAACAACAATTCGGGCAAATGAAAAGTGAAAAGCACTGGCTCCAAACTTTTGGTTTCGACGAAAAATAACAAAATAAAACGTGCAGTCATAGGAAATGCCAAAAGAGATCACTCAATATGTTCCCCCGCTATTCACAAAGAGTTTTCTACTTTGACATCGGGAAACAAAATTAGATTCCCTGGAGGGTAAAAGAAAACACATGTTACATAGGCCAAAGTTTCGTTTTATTTAGAAAAGTAGTTTGTACAATTTTACTAATTTACAAGTTGCAACTTTTTATAACTCAAACGTTACGCTTTTCTATCTACTTTTTTTTTCCTCACTCCATAAAACATAATTACTCTCCTCTCATCTATCGGCTAAATTAGTTCACAAAGTCAAAAGCCTTACATTTTTTATTAATAAGTAGTACATTTTTCTTAACAATTTCACTCACATAGTAATATAGCGATTAATATGTACAAAAAACACTTTAATCTATGTATCACAGAAAAAATAATTATTTATCTAGCATAATAATAGATTTTATTACAAGAGGAATAATCGACATAAACCACCCTACACACAGACGTTTTTGCGTGTTCCGAAAGATAAAATCGCGAGTGTGTAAGCAGTTTTATATTTAGCTAGTGAAATTCTCGATACTTTTTGTGCTTTTTAAAATAAAATAAACTTGAAAAAATCTGTTTTTTTTTACGTTATTCGTAATAAAACAAACACTAAAGATATCGAGATACAATTTAATATTACAAGACGGATGAGATGATTCCTAAGGCGATTATAATATTCCAATAAATATTATGAAATTGTAATTTCTAGGCCATTTTGTTCTTGAAGCAATTTTATTGACTCAATCATAAATAATTTTGTTTTATTGAAATAGTAAAATATATTGTTACAAAATTGTTATATTTACCTTTCTTTTATCTGTTTATTAGTAGTTCTCTTCTCAATTACGAAAAAAGTAGGCAATATTAGGAAAATATGTATTTTTATTCTTGAGAAATACTGATTGATTTGTTCAATTCATATTTTAAATGAAATGTTGGTTTTAAATAGGATATAATAACAAACCTTTAACCTTTTGTAAAAGTTGATATGACAGTATAAATATAACAATTTATGAATTAAAAATAGTACAAATCAAACAATAGGATAAAATTAGGCGTGTGGTGTAGGTTAGTCTAATCAGTCTTGAATTGATAATTTGAAATGAAATGTTTACTTCTCATAGAGATTATTGAGCATATTGTGATAAGCCGTAAATATTTAATAACTATTTTTAATTTCATAATTGATTTATTTTTACTATATTTTTTTTTTATGGACATATTTATCCAAAAAATAACATTATAAAAATAAAAATAATAAAGTGAATTTCAAAATATGCCCAGTAATTTTTAAATAAAATATAAATTGACATTGCATTATAGAAATTAATGGAAGAACTGTGCATTTTACGCAAAATTTAAAATGTATGTAAGATATGTTTGAGATATCATAAAAATGGCACATTTTAGAGAAATTAAAGCTTATTTCATAATTGCAAGATATGTCTTAATGACAGGATCGACGACATAAAAACGATAGTAATGTTTACTTATCCTGATATGTACTCTTCTAAAAAATAAACGGTGTAACTGAAAACTACAGAATAATAACTTTTACTTTTATTTTTAAAGATACACAATGTTTTTACTTTTATTTATAAAAATGTGAAAATAAAACATAAAAACGATGAATAAAATATCATTATGAACTTAAGTAAACTACGTATTTATTACGAAAAGTTTTTAATAAAATTGACTTTAATTTTATCTACAAGAAAATAATAGTAATATTATTATGTATCTAAAAGGCGATGATTTAATGGAAATATTACATGCTTTTGAAGAGAGTGGGGCATGTCCTTTATTTTCTTTTTAAGCTTTATACAATGTCCTTTCATGAGCTAAACCAAAGTGTAATAAAATATAAGTGCTGTTTAGTAAAACTTCAACTGTTAAATAAAAATCATTACACGATGTAACAGATGTTTTTATTGCCTTCGGTTAGAGTGACTGCGTTTTATAGTACCTATTTACTTGGAAACAACAAATACAATGAAAATTCAGAAACATTCAAAGTACTTATCCAGATATTCAGCTCATCAAAGGACAACCTATTTCAGACAAATTACAGTTCTTTCAAGAAATTACCGCCATTACATTCAAATATATTTAATTTAATATTAATATACACACTTTAATACAATAGTAACAAGACCAGTCTCAGTCGGGTTATACGAAATTGACGAAAATTTTCATTTTTTTTTTCAACAACTTTGAAAGAATTGACTAAAATTGTATTACAAAAAATTGTGCACCATTTTATTTATTTTTAAACCATTTATGAAATTGGGCGACTGTATCCGGCAAATATTAATAATAATTTATTTTTAATTTAACATAAAAAAGCAATCTGCCAATTACATAAGCTAAAGATAAAATTAGACAAAAAATTCATACGCATAGCAAACAGAACTCCTGACTTATTTAAAATAATATTAATAAAATTGAAATGTTTAATAAATCTGCAGGGTAATTGTGTAACACACAAAAGTGCCTTTCATTTTGACCATTCAGTTATTTACGTTGTTGAGCACACGAATTTTTCAAACCTCATAGGTTTGAAAAATTGCAATGAATTAGGAATTTACTACAAAACCCTCGATTTGTATTTGAAACTGTTACGCAATTAGGTTGCTCGGGTAAATATAATCTTGGGTGGGTATTCTTTTTTTAAGCCAAAAAACAAAATGGTGCCAACTCAGTATTTCCATATTCTCAGTTAAATAAAACACCTATTAGGGTAATATACACGCAATAGGCTTACTTAACATCATGAAAGGCTTAAACCGATCAATCTTTGCCTAATTCGGTGACAAGAACTTTTTCGTGGTAATCTATTTTTTACGATCTATAACCTAGATTTTTGAACACTAATATGCTAGCTAACTTCAAGGACAATAGAGGCTCGCAGTTTCCATTCAAACATTTTGCTGTACAATCAGTTTTTTAGTATACATATTAAAATTTACAGAAAATGCTTGAACAAAAACTATAATTATTTTTACAAAAGTTTAATTGATATTCCTTTAATTTGACCGTAGAAGTGACCTGAAGAAAATACTTCTAAATTAAAATTAAATAAAAAAATTACTATAGTACACAGATACGTCTTTGCGTAGTAAATTCATCCAAAGTCTTTTATAGAAAAATGTTTAAACTTAACTTATACGTGTGTCGCTAACGGGGTTTGATGACCGTTACCTGTAAAAAACGAAAAAAACTGTGAATATTGAAATACACTTCAACTTTTACATAGCAAAAATAACCAGCCACCCAAGCTACGGTTTCCTAGTTACGGCTGTCATGACAATGATGGGTTTGACTTTACGTTGTCAAAAATGCTCTCTAGGAATAACAGCTCAACAACTCACTTTCATAAATAACGCTTCAGTGACGTCACTCACCGGTAAATTGTAGACGTTATGTGGTGGCCACCGCTAGGAAACCTTAGCTTTAGAGCTGTTTTTTTTTAACTTTACTCAAGTTTTTTTTTTTCATTGGAAAATAAACTATTTGCTGATTAATCTGCCCTTATGTAGATGAAATTCATTATTTTTCCTTTATTTCCTAAAGCATTGTCAATCTCCCAGAATACACGCAAAATTTCACGTTGTTGCTTAACTTTTTAATTAGTCGAGATTTTTTATTCATATTCTCTATGGCACCTCTTTAGGTCACGAGCTATCCGTTTATCAAAAAATATTTGGCCAAGATCTTAAGGGGAGGGCTCTGAAAATTTATTAGTAGATACCTACACCATTAAATACTTGAACGAAAACACAGATCTAGCGCGAGGTTTTCAAAATACTATCCATGATTTAGTACCACGTTTTCAACGTAGTGTGAATTATTTACCCCTTTGACGTTGCATGATATATTCCCGTATTCGATTTCCGGACACTGGAATCGTACTCGTAATAGCAAGGTCCTTTCAATAGTTGAAATGGATGCACATACATATAAAATGAAATATATTAAAGACTGGCTGACTATGAGTTAATGCCCAGTGTTTTTTTAATATACATATTTATTACAAATTAGAGAAGGCTGAATATTTTCTCATAATTCAATTATAAAAGTGTGAGTTTTTTATTTGTTAAATTATTTATTAGTACATAAAACAACAAAAAAGTTCGAGATTTATATTATGCTGTTTTTTAAAAGATATGGTGATTTTTTTTAACTAGTCATGTAAATTTGTTGACGTATAATGTGCCAGTATATTCAAATCACAACTGTCATACTTTAACAGTTGTATGAAATGGCTTTAACACGGCAAATTGACGTAGTTGCGTTTACCTAACCAATTTCCTGATAAGTAATTATATATGTGACATAATTGTTATAGTTTATTGTACAGAATATTAACATAATTTTGAATATTTTCTCACCTTTTTTAGTAACAGTCGCATTACTAATAGTCCTATTTGAAGGCGCCAAGATGTAGTGAGCACTCGGTGATTGTGGCGTTGCTGACGATGTCGCTACACCTACCTGAGATAAACGTTTAATGTTAAATATTATAATAATAAAAAATATTCACTAACAAGACAAAACTTCATACGAAGCTCGACGCTATAATAGCGAAGAAAACTATTGGCCTTGTCCTAATAAAAAGGGTTACGTTTGTACGTCATAATAAAATTATAAACGATCGCGTGAACCGAGTATTCGCGCGATTATCGCTTTCTATTAGGACAGGGACTTACAATTTTATTAAAAAAAAAAAAAAAACTTTGCATTATTTTTATGAAAAAAAGTAGTAGAGAAAAAAAATATTGAGAAATAATATTATTTCAGTCTCGAAAAATATTTATTGAAGTATTTTTTAACACAAAATTAATTGCACAATACATACATAGTTAAAAATGTAACAAAATAATTCGCTACAAGTATTTTGTTAAATTTTTGTAACTATTGTGCAATTTATGTTCGTGTGCTAAAATATAGTTGATACTTTAATTATTTTTTTGTAAAATAATACCAACTCGATTTTTTTTTTTCTAAAGTTTATGTATGAAAACTATGAATGAGGTAACATGGTTAATTAATATACCCTATGGATACCCTATGCCTATTGGATAAGAGAATAACTTACTGGTGGTTGCGTACTATCAGTAGACATGGTTGAAGTGGTGATGGGGCTAGTGGCACACTGTGGTGACGCCAGACTGGTGGGTGACGTTATTGAGTGGGAGGAATTACCTGAGGAACAAAATAATAATATTATTATTCAGTTGTGGCTAAAGCGCAGCTTCCGAATTGCGTAGATCTAAATGAAGTGATACGACATAAAGTTGGGTCGCGGGAAAGTCCGAAAGGAATACCATGGTCTTTGGCAACGTACAGGCAACTGAAGGAACACGGGTGGGTTTTAGTCAGTAAGAGTCTGACACGCCCTCTCACTTCGCCCAGAGCGGGAGAAGTTATTTGATAGTTCCCAACTCAAAAAAAAAAGTGATTCTAAAGCGTTGGGACACTTTAATTTGTAATTCTATTCATTAATCGATCTTCATAATTATCATAAAATGTTCGGCACTCCTGGGACACAGGCCTCCTCTCTGTGAGAGGGAGTGGGCTTTAATGCACCACGCGGGCCCATTGCGGATTTGTCGATGTCACATATATCTTCGAATTTTGAATTTTTGGTTCTAGGACATGCCAGGTTCCTCACGATGTTTTCTTTGACCGTTTTGAGAGCAGTGGTTATGAAATAAATTACACAAAGTAACGCGCCTGCTGGGGTGCGGTATATGCCTTAACTGGAAACAATTTTTACTAAACCGTCTTATTTGCTATCATTTGAAGTGTAAGCTGCCAGGGTAAAATAAAATAATGAAAAACAGCATCTCAGTTTTTCTATTTCTCATTATTTTGAGGAAGAAATGCTGCGCTGAGGCCAAATAAATTGCAATACATGAAGACGATGATGAAAACAATAAACGAATTCTGTAGATTTAAACTCATCATCATCATCATCATTTCAGCCGAAAGACGTCCTCTGCTGGACATAGGCCTCCCCCAAATGGGGGGGTTTGCCATAATTGCCACGCTTGGCAGGTGGGGTGGCGATCGCAGTATGGTGTTAAAATACATAGAGAACGCTGCTGCCCATTCTCTAGTAAGTCCCTTCGTCGCTTTTTACGACGGCCACGGGAAGAAATGTGATGGTACTATTCTATACGTCCGGCACCACATGGAACGGAGTTAAACTCACCTGGAGGTAAAACAACCGAACTTCTAACAGATGAATACGGCGGTGGCGCAGGAGTGGACGCCGGTTTCGCCGTATTGACCGTGTTAGCGAATCCAAGTCCAGCACCTGTCCGGAGATGGGGGTTGCCGTAAGTGGCCGCGTACCGGACGTCGACGCCGTGGATGATACCCCCGTTTGGAACACGGTTCACTGAAAAGAAGATGTGGGTTAGGTTTTTGCTGCTGGTAGATACTCTTGAAGGTTAAGAAATAATATAACACAAACATAACAACACGCCTGAAGGCCAATTCTCGTACTTAAAAAACGTTGACATTCAAGTCGCAATCTGTCAAACTTGTCAAAAATGTTGGTAAATTGATTGTATTTTTGACAGATTGCGAATGAGATGCGAATGCGAACACTCTTAAAAATTACGGGAATTGCCCCTCAGTTATCTGGCAGAGGTGTACCTATAGTACACCCACGTATCCCATAATATAATATGTAAAAAAAAACCTTGTCCAATCCGAAAGGGGCACATAGGTACTGCCATAACAAATATCAAAAAGGTATTTTTTTATTTATTATTATTTAAAATAAAAAATTATTGCTGTTTAAAATTCACATTTCTTGTACCAGAATTACCACAAATCCATAAAAAAATTCAACAGGGTCTTAAGTTAAGAATAAAAAATGTGGCGATTTTTTTTTTATTTTTTCCTGTAAATTGACACATAAATAGACTCTAAGTACGATACCCAACAACACCCTCGGATCGGACGGGTTTTTTTTTACATTTTGTATTGGGAACGAGCCTATTGCCATCAACCGGGCACTAAGCCCGACTCCGGGTAAATAGTCACAATCATGGTAAAGAGATTTGTCCCTTTTTTGAGTGTCAGAGTTGGCAGCACGATTTCATCGTCATGGTGAGAATTTAGCCAGCGGCCCGGCGACACCAATGGCTTCCAGCATAATCACCTGCTCATGCACATTGTAGTCTGTCGATCTTTCACAAGAAGTGATCTGATCATCAATCCTTTTTACAATAATGGCAGAGCTTCCGCTATGCTACATGATTTATTCTTACATTGGCTTTTAGCAACTTTATATTACGGACATGGACATCACTCAGGGTCTGTCCTGTAAAAGTCGGAGGTGCTGTATCGTCCAACAGTCTAACGAAAAGCGAAAGTTGTTTAGTCTATCGGGTAAAATCGTCCTCTTGACTGATGCAGGTGATTAAATCACCACCCTGTATATTATTTTCCGGATAACACTCATCTAATTTATTACTACAACGTACCTAAACAAAAATATTCCTCATCTTCCTACATGAAATACAACTTTCATTTTCCTGAAACGAAATTCCTTTACATTGAAACATTGAAGCGAAATTTTATCGAATACGGTATGAAGGAAATATTTCGCGAACGATTTTTCCTCTTTTAAAATCCTTTACAGTATTACGTTAGAACGCACGATACAAAGAGTACCTATGTCAAAGAATTGTATGCTTCGACGTCACAGGGTTATATAGTTTATGGCTTCGTCCCAAAAAGGAAAAGTAAGGGGTTATACAACTTTGGTATAAGCAGTTAATAAAATTAAAAAAATTCGCTCTTCCCTGGTTTCTAAAATCCGCGTGTTAGCTGTTGAAATCGGTTGTTACTAATCAATAGGCCCATAGCATAAAATTCTGACACCAGGGTAGTCACTAACGACACGAAAAAGAAGAGGCTAATCAATATTTTTTAAGCTATTGCATAGCTTCTATCGCGGGCCTTGAGCGTGGAGTCCGAATCCAGAAATTCCGTAACGAAAATAACCTAACACCCCCATAGAGTGAAATATTAAGATGCGCGCGCATCACTGTGACAAAATTGCATAAGTTGATAAAAAATGCTATGCAATAGCTTTACCGCGGCAGTCTCCGAGGGCCACACGTCTTTTTTTTTTTTCTTTTTACTTGTAGTTTCTGCTTATTTGCAATATCAGACTTTTATTACATAATATCTCGACTTTAACCGTTTTGTAAATGAACATGTCGTTTAAGAGAGCCAGGTGATCTGTAACTCCGGACCCTCCCACCTCAGATACCTTACTCTATTTTAGATTGTGCATTTATTAACCAGTGTCTGTAATAATGATGTTAAGATAAATAAAGATTTATCATAAAATGTAGACATTGTCATAAATGATTTTGATGTTGATGTTGATGTGATGTTGTCAT
The DNA here is from genome assembly GCA_916701695.1 of Agrochola macilenta. NCBI lineage: Eukaryota > Metazoa > Arthropoda > Insecta > Lepidoptera > Noctuidae > Agrochola > Agrochola macilenta. The sequence goes on from OU753578.1 coordinate 8,368,908, forward strand.
TTGTTATAAATAAAATTGAAACAAATATGGTACAATATTGAAATGTCACACTAAAGTTAATGGGTTAGCAAAAATAAACATTATTCATCAGGCAATCATGGTGCCACTTGAACAACAACACGAGATTAATAAACAAATACTATAAAAAAAATTAGTGAAGGCGTCAAAAAATTCGGATATTGACTTGGAAAAAAAAAACAGTTAAGTCAGTCAGATAACAAAAAATATTAGAGACGTATTTTTTGCTTTATCATATTAATAAAAAATGGTTTAGATAAAACGCATTAAAGTTGGGGAGGGGTCGCTACGTCACAAGTCAGTATAAAATCTACCGGGGAGTGACGTCATGTCACATTTTAACGTATTGCCTACTCAATGTATTGCCGTAATCTTTTGAGAAAAAATACGTGTCCAATATTTTTAGTAATCTACCTGACGGACAAAAAGAAAATGTTTAGTCAACATTCCTATTCAGCCGCATCGCTATCAAGTGATAATGTACCTAAGAAACTGGCGGTAATGTTACGATGTATGGCAATGCTTAGCCTCTGGCCCCTATTATTATTGTTATTTTATTTATGAATTAGGTATAAATTGTTATGTATGTACAAATTTTAATTTAATTTTAATTCTGAATAAATAAATAAAATGTATGAATAAACAGATTAAATTGAATAAACTGCAGAATTGTGTCTAATTCGTTCTGTTTACGTTTTTATTTTTTATTTCTGTTTGAGTACAATTTTCGATTCTTTTTATTGGTATATTGGCATATGCTAGCTGATATATGGCAAATAATTTAAGTTTTGTGTTGTTTAATATAAATAAGGTATATAGAATCAAGTTTTTCCAACTGAACAGACAGCTGTGCTGCTGGGGAGTTTGTTGCGCCACTTCTTCTTCCCAGCTTAAGCACTTAGGAAGTGGTGAAGGTTGAGCGTTTTGGGAGACTGTCTTTTGTAATTTTGACGTTCGAAAAGTGCTGATTCTCAGCCTAGTGATTATGATTATTTTTGAACATGAATACATTTTGTGATGAGCTTGTGCGCTCTTAAAACACCATTACATCTAAACTCACCCTCAGTGGAAGGAAGTCCAAGATTATTGAGCGCATTACTGCTATCTTGTCTCTTCTGTTTGCGCTGCAACGAGTTGTTCTGTGACCCGTTGCCAGTATTGAAGTGGACTGTTGAAGGTGTGTCCACACTACGTGGTAGACTACCGTTTACAGACCTGTTTAAAAAATAATTGTGGGTTAGGAATACTGGCAGGATCATCTTTAAACTTGTACTATGCCAGGTACAGCTTGAAACAATAAACAAGTCTGAATATGAGCAGAACAAAAGAATGATGGTATAGAAATATTGCTACTTTTACCACAGAAAAGTACAGAAGGAGCACTCCGCATTTTATGTATGATGCTACAAGTACGCGACGGGCTTATCTTGTCGGGCCAATTCAGTGAGCGAAAAATAGTCAGAAGAATAAGAGTTACGCGATAGAAAGAGAGGCAACTTCTAGGTGAATTCAAGTGTAGGTAATTGGCGCTCCTGCCAGGGCGAGCCTTCCTCCTGCGAGTTTGTCCGAAAGAGATATCGCGGCCCCGGCACACAAGCAACGGAAGGAACACGTAGGTTTTAGTCAGTAAAATTCTGACATAGCTTCCCTCTCCGCCCAGAGCTGGAGAAGTTATTTGATAATTTGCCACTCTCAAAAAAAAAAAAGAAAGGTGTAAAGCTAAAAGTACGCGGCGGGTTAGTCTTGTCGGGCCTATTCAGTGAGTGTAACGTAGTCAGAAGAATAAGAGTTACGCGTTAGAAAGAGAGGCAACTTCTAGGTGAATATAAGTGAAGGTAATTAGCGCTGTGCGACCTGAATTGCACTTTATTATGTCGTAGCAAGAGACGATTTTTATTCAAATAATTTTACGGAGTGAAACATCTGTACTAATCAGTGCTTTTACCACAGTTGTAGCGGACATATCATTGGATAGTGATGATACCGTCACACAGTTGTCAGAGGTCTCTTTCATCCCGAAAAATGAATCTTTGTTACGCCTTCCTAAATCCTAAGAATGACCCAGGAGATAATATAACTTATTTGAAAGTCAATGGAAATAGAATTAAATGCAGGAATGGGAAATACTGTAAAAATATGGGAGACAGGAGAAACAGATCAGAAGTGAGACAGGTGATGTAAGTAATCTTACCTATTAGGTGTAAGTTTATCACTGCTGATGGTAGGAGACTGCACCCTCAAAGATCCAGGGGTGTAGTCGTGACCATAATGCACGTACGTCTGGTAACCGTTGCTAAAGCCGTTTACCTAAAAAAAAGAAGACAATGAAGACAATTCATCACAGCATGAAAATAACAAGAGTAATGCTATTTAGATCAGAAACAATCAAAAGACTGATTGATGAATTCTTTTCATATTTCTCTGTCTCGTCGTTTTAGTTATCAATATAAGCAACAAAAAAAAAACTAGTACAATTAGATGATATTAATATGCTAAAGCTTCATCAAAATTAAATTGCAGTTCATCTATTCTGCTCACATTATTTTATATCATAAACCTAGTAAAATATTTTAAAACAAACGTTAGCTGTGTTTGAAAACAATCAAAAGACTGATTGATGAATTCGTTTCATCTAGGTATTTTTCTGTCTCGTCGTTTTAGTTATCAATATAAGAAAAAAAAAAAACAAGTACAATTAGATGATATTAATATGCCAAAGCTTCATCAAAATTAAATTGCTATTCTGCTCACATTATTTTATATCATAAACCTAGTAAAATATTTAAAAACAAACGTTAGCTGTGTTTGAAAAACAATCAATAAGCTGGCATGAGTTCTAACTACTTATTTGATTCAACGCTAACAAATCTATCTAGTAAGCTACAAAAATCTTCAAAAACATACAAAAGAAGATCGGCCCTTCATATACAGTTATAAAACACAATTATATCAAACTACATTCTCCCAAGATCATACAAGATACGGAATAGAATATTGATAGACACATTACAAATTCCATTACCTTATAACAATCAGCGTACGCGGGATCCGTGTAGTCATTGCTATATCTATATGGCTGATATGTGTTCGTCTGGTTAATAGATGATAGAGGCACTGTACCGGCAAGCGGTATGCCGCTTCCAAGTTTAGCGTTCGAACATAGTGTGCTGTCCGATCCTGTGTTTGAGTAATCCTAGAAAAAAAAAATGCATTCATATAATTTATGGAGCTAATCACTTCCTGCTAGTAGAATATGAGCTAAAAAAATAAGAAATTATGAACAGTAACTGGGTGATACATAGATTTATTACAATATTAACTGTAATAGTATAGTATTAAAAAAAAAAATCGTTGTTGGGCAATCTTAATATTAAAAAAGCAGACAACAACTAAAAATATACAATAATTATGTAACTTTAAGGTTAGATTCATTATTCTAAAACTTATACGATACAAAACGCAGTTCATGATTTGCGATACGTGTCGTATTTTTAACGTTAATAGGCTTAATCATGTTCTAATTCCACCTCTAAACCGCTACCAATTGACCTTTCAAAATCACACGTTGTATGCTACCTCTACTTACGAAGGCGCCTCATTTTCAGTGATTAAATTACATTTATGTACAAATTTAATCACTGAAAATTAAATTATCAAGTTGAGCGGGTTTGAATCTAAGTTTTTCCTTAATTGATTCTTCTACTACAACTAATAAGTAAGTTACAGTATTAGTATTATCGTTGTATCTATTTAAAATCATATAATAATATCAGCCTGTTACTGTCCCACTGCAGGGCAAAGGCCTCTTCTCATACAGAGAAGGTACGAGCATTGATCACCACGCTTGCTCAAGACGGATTGGTGATTTCAGACTTAAAGTCCAGGTTTCCTCACGATGTTTTCCTTCACCGATGTCAGTAATGTCCAAGATAAACTCAGAAAGTACATATGAATTGAAAAAGTCACATTGGTACTTGCCCGGATTTGAACCCACAACCTCGTGCATGAGAGGCGAGGCCTTAACCACTGGGCCTTCACGACACTAATAAAATCATTACTTATATAATTATATATATACATTTACAAAACAAAATGTTTACTCACAATTTCACAGCTTCCATTCGCTTGCCTCAATTCAAGTTTCAGATCACTGATATTAGAATTCCTATCATTTTCTTTATACAATTCTTCTGCTGTAACAGTGACATCTGGTTTCTCAGCCACTTGTGTCTGTTTGTTCTTCCTCTGCTTTCTTTGACATAGTATCACTAACATTATCACTGCTCCTACCATTATGGTGCCTGATGTTACTCCGAATAAAATTAGGAGTAGTGGAAATGTTTCTAGAACAAAAAGTTTTAGTTATATATGTGTTGTGCTTAAGTTCAAGTTACTATGGCTGAGATTAATAAAGTTTACTAAGCTCGTGCTTTGGCTTAGATATTTTTCCGTCTCTATCTTCCACTTTTGGAGTTGCACGCAGTTTGATAGTTGTTATGACGTCAGTAAGAGGAGTAGGTACTGCTTAGCCATATTATCATGTGCTACGTAAGTCCATTTATCTCAGCCTAGGGTCAATTAACCGACAAGAGTTCAAAAAATTGATACGGCAGGGTAATATTGAATGTTGAGAAATATAGCTACATTTTGCAAAGATTGGATCACCCAAATCAACAGAAGAACAGAAACCTTAAAAATCCAGCATCTATCAAACTACAATATATTTTTCCAGTCTTAGACAAAATTTTAGTCTAAGACCCTCGATCAAAATTGATCGAAGTACAAAAGCCTGAAACCAATCTAGTGTGAACATTTTCAGAAAAAATATAAGAGAATTTTGTAAAGAGACCGAAGATCGATGAGCTATAGTTATGTGAGGGTTATAAAGTCAAAATGGCGATACATTTACGATAATGCACGGCCGTTGAAACTGTAATAGCGGTTCTGGCAGTCGAGAGAATAATAGTGATGTCCTTTCGACCGATGGGACGGGAGCTTTTAACGAATTTTCGAATGAATGGCAGGAACGAGTATACTAGTATAAAGTTATTCACTATTTCGATAGTTCATAGTGAACAATCACTTTTGTTGTGCGATTTTATGGAAGTCAAAACGTACGAGAAGCTAGAAAAAGAATCAAGACTCAATCTAAATATTTCATTGATTTTATCTTTATTGAATGTGTACTTCAAATAAAAGTACACTACGGTACAGTCTATGGTAACACTTATAATATGAGGCACAATATAAACGTTATTATAAACTTAAAATGTTTATATCGTCTATTATCTTAAATCTACCACTAATATAGAGATAGTATAATTAAGAGATAACAAGACATTGAAACCCACTTAAACCCTCGAACTTTTATCAAGTCCTATCAGAAATGTTTATCTATAAAACCTATAAAGTTAATTTTTGAAGCAAATTACAGGTCTTTAAAGACCATCAAACAGAAGATTATCCTTTTCTTTCAATTTCCTCAACGAACAGTCGTAAACTCGAAACTCGTAAAGTAGCTGTCATAAAATACTTAATAAAAAACAATGGTTGTAATGACGACCCTCATCATCTTTTAAGACCAAATAGAAACAAGATTTTTTTCACTTCCAAATATTACTTTCTTTATAATGTTAGTTATGTATGTAATAAAAAGCAATATTATTAAGAACGAGAAGTATGAATTTGGAAACATGATAACACAAGATGTTAATTTTAGTCTGATCCTAAAACAACAAGAAATATGTACTTTTCAAGGTAATTATGTTTATTTAGGATAGATTTGAAAGAATATTGGAGCGTATGTTAGCAGTTATGAAGACATTTTTAGTTAGACTGCGTTATTATATTAACGATTTGCAGCGAGGCGATTTGGGAACGTGCTCTCTGCGACTGTAAAGCGAAGTTTCCGCGACTACGCGACATGTTTTCCGCGTTTTCACAAGATTTTACACTCGCTTGTCTCGTTCTCTCTTGTACCCCACGTCAACTGCTCTCATTGTTCGAACGCGGTGAACACGTTGCACATACATGGCGTGCTCGCTGCGCACACTCAGCGGGCGCGTTATACAATCACCTCGCTTGAAACACTCGCCAATCGTCAGAGTGATATGGCCTTAATTTATTTTCTTCAAATGTTTTCAAAGTACTAAGTGGGAACAGAGATAGTTTTAATGTAAAGTCATCAAAGAAACATTAGCCCAATGATTCTATTGACATGGTAGAAGTTTATCCTTCATACACACACTCAAAAGGTTAGTGGGTCATTGTCAATACTGTCCTTTCCATTTCTGGTTCAATAAGACACAAAAGAGTTCTTTACTGTACTTTGGCTTTAGTCACATGACGCAAAGTTCAAATTCAATAGCAACAGATTTTTTTTTTGATCTTTTTGTTACAATCGGCCAATCAAAAGTCAACTTAGACTACATGTAGAAATGCGTGTCAATTATCTAAGATTACGTATTCTAGAGATACTTAAAACATAATAATATTTAAACAAAGATAAACTTACTGTTAGGCCGTAACACAATTTCCATAGTATCGCTTCCATAGTCATTTGAGACGTTGCATTTGTAGACCCCGAAGTGTTTGGACTGACTCTCTCGAATGATTAGTGTTGAGTTCACTACACCACCTGATTGGAGCTCCTCGAGGAATGCGTAGTCCTGGATAGAAAAGGTTTATTAATCATTGATTTTAGTTGACTTCTGGCGAAAACATTACAAGCAATTGTGCAACCCTATGTAAAATTTCTACTTTTATATCTGTAATTCATATGTTAATCATTATAAAGAGTCTTCTACCTATATTTCTACTGGTTAAAAAGAATAGAGACAATGGAATTTGTATATTTGTACAACATAGACAGGACAGCTAAAAAAAAACTACATTATAATTTTCCTCAAAACGGTCAGATTTTACTGACTTCGTAATAAAATGATCATGAAAATACATTTGTTACAAGCAACGTCTCTATTGATTCATAGACTTAATATTTGGTATGTGTGACACTCTTGACCCCATGTCAAGTCAAAACACATAATTATTTTTAACTTCAGCATCAAAATCATAATGACACGGTGGAATGATATTTTCCTTTTGCAAATTGAAATTGGCGAATACTACGTAGTTTTTTTTGTTAATAATGAGAGACACCTTTCATCATTACGGCGAAGAGCAATTGTATAGAATGACATGAATTTTCGATATCGCCAATTATTTTGATTGCAATATTATTATGAAATTTTTCTTTGGCATCAAACGTTGCTTCATTATTGATCTTCTAATTGTCCACGTTTGATATTTATTCGATGTAACTTATCATTTTCATCCGAAATGCCTTCATTAAATTCAATACCTGATCATGTATGGCGTCGATTTCTATTCCATCAAAGGTCCATATTATATTGTCTATCCTTGGTACTGCAAAAGCTGCACATTCTATGTTCACTGTATCTCCTTGATTTCCAAACTGCGTCTGATTTGATACTATCTTCGGTGGTCCTGAAGAGAAGGTTTATGTTAGTACAAATTCCATAGCCGCTGGTCATAATCACCATGCTTGGGAAACGGATTTCATTATTTTTATTAGTACAAAGGGAGACGATGCAAATAAATTCTAAGATCATCATTAAACAAAACGGTGGATTCAAATTGAAAGTATTATTTATTATTCTTTCGTGATTCTAATTATATTTCTTGCCGACTTAATCAAGATTTCAAGAGCTACATTATTTAGTAGTAGGGGTATTAATTACAAATTGAGCTCATAACATATACGGTCATATACATGTCATAAACGACGCGTGTGGTCATAATGTTCGGTTTAATGACCGTAACTTGCTACTATACCATATATGGTGCCTACAGTTTATACATTATGGTCGGTGTTGAGTAGCTTAAGCTTATCAATACCAAAAAGTAGCAATGCTGCCAGTCTCTTGGGTACATTACCAGTCGACAGCGATGCGGAGGAATTTTTCAACGCCATATTTTAGTTTGTTTATAGTTTTAGTTAAGTTAGGTTATTATATTTTTATTTTTATAGTTTTTTAGTTAATTTAGTTTAAGAAGTTTATCCAATGTATATATTTTTAAAGCTACCCTTTTATTATATTTCATTTCTACCCAAAAAGTTGAGTTATTAAAGATGAAACTGTTAGAGACTTTTTCTAAAACACCTCTTTTTGTCTTTGGGTTCTTTTAAGTTAGTATACCGTGAGTCGTTAACCATCAAATATAATTGATATTGAAATTATTCCACATTAGAATATTAACTCAAATGTATTATTGAACTGTCCAACCATGTCATCAAATTAGGTCATCCAACTAATCGACAAGCATTATTAATACACCGAATATAACACCTGTCTAATTTATTCTAAAAACTATTTATCTACCATACTAGTGAGTAGAGTAGCAAGTGTTTCAGGGTTAGAAATCAACCCCTTTGTTACTAACCTAGTTAGACCTGCCCTACTTACACCTGTGATTAAAATTACAAATTATTCTTGGTAAGGGGCCTCGCGCACTGAGTGACCACGACCGCAACTTTGGTGGCAGCGACCAACATTTAGCATCACCATCTGCATCACCTTTGACAATTTATTGCACAATTTTATTGGAGTCGGCTTCCAGTCTAACGGCATAAGCAGCTGGAAATCAGTAATTTACATGAACCGACTTCCTATCTGACCTACACAACCCAATTATTGGGTAATACGACGCTCTTTGAAAAGACTGATTGTCAGATTTTCAGGTTTTCTACCCATAACGACTGTTAAAGGTCTATGAATAATAGCCGGGACCAATGGGTGAACTTGATTTCCGAGGCATGGACGGTTTTCGGTATGTAATAGATGATCACCCAACCACGGACGGACCTTTTCAAGCCCAGCTTAGCCACATTTTTCTAATAAAACGTAAAACTCGTGAATGCGACTATGGTCGCGTTCGTGGTCGCCCAGTCCGCGTGAGATCTAAAGGCCGGGCTGTATGACTTCAAAATGTCTGCTTTTGTTCCGCTAGTATTGTTGGTCTCTGAATAGTCGGTTATTTGGTTCAAGACTTGCTATTATGGAGCACTTTATTTACTTGAAATGCGTCATTAGTTTGATGGACGTTGCCGTTTAAGTATTTATAATTAGGACTTTAATGTTCCCGTTTTAAGTATTACGAGTAGTCATTCCGGTTTGTTTCTTTAGCTGTTTGACAAAACTTATTGTGTACTAGTTAAAGTTGGTTGAGGATCCTGTGTTCTTTTTTCCTATTTTGAAACATAAAAATATTGATGAAGGCATAATAAAGCTGATGGATGGACATTCTTATTAATACTACGATGAATGTCTGACGTGTGACGTGATTGAGACCTCTACTGACGTGCGACGAGGTTACCACTACAGGTCTGATGATACGTAAATTTTAGAGGAGAAGGCTAGTATATCTGAAGAGCAAAATTATCATTTTAACAACAATATAGTGTGCGAGTGCTTTTCGGAAATGTAGCTTGGAGATGAAGAAGCCTACTTGGTGACACAGAAATTCGCCAAAATAACATTATTATTATCATCATTATTTATTAATAACATTAAGGAACACAGTTACATGCGGAACAATCTCAAGTGGGATTGGGCCGGACGATTCTGCTGCATGTCAGATAAGGTATGGGCTAAAAGAATCACGGGGGTCCATTTAAATGTTAGGTGATATCGCGGCAGACTAAGACAAAATGGAGGGACAAACAACGGAATGGCAGAAGACAGTTGTCTGTTGAAAAAGGAAAAGGAGACCGTTGCTCAGAAGTGCGAGCGTCAGTAATCACAAATACATAGGGCTAAATAGAAACATAGAAGGTACACACGAAACATTCTAAAATCTAGACTCCCAAACACGCAAATGAAACCATAAATACACATTACCACGTTCCACCTACTATATAAGGTTACTTCAAGTTGAGCTATTCCCTAACATTTTGTTACAGAATACATTCATCTACATGACAGTAATGACAGACAAAGAGTGAGACCGGCGTTGTAGAAGCGAAGAGCGAGTTGTATGTAACTTCTTATTCACCTTTCCTGAGGTAGCTATATACATTCGCATACAACCCCAGTTACGTCGCGAAGCCCTTACTAAGGGTACTGGTTTACGAAAAAAGGCTTAAAGTGAAAAAAAAAGTTGAAAACGTGACAAGCGATGTTGGTTTAAAAATAAGCGTATTTTTTTTTCATTAATAATGTATTCCTTTTCTTATTGATTGAAAATGGTCAACTGTTAAAGTGTGTTATTTTCTGTTTGCGTTAACTTATAAAAGTAGACTGTTTTGCTCAAATAGTTCGATTCGCTAACGACTTGTCGACTGCGTCGCATTTCCTTATAGACAATGTTATCCCAAATAATTTGATAGAATAGGTCAATAATAGCCTAACTAAAAGTATATTTAGTTACAAAAAAGAATCTGCCAGCACTGTTGTTATTTCTACGCAACTATTAATATTTATGTAAAAAGTACCGGGCCAACCGAGCTCTGCTCGTGTGAAAATAGATAAACATATCGTCCAGGTATACCAATGTTGATACAACATTGGTATACCTGGACATTCCCGAGGCTGTGAAAATAGAGACAAAGCATTTTCCCGGATATGAGACTTAGCTAGATCGATTTTTCGCCCCCGTAAACCCCTATACTGCAACTTTCATCGAAATCGTTAATGCCGTTTTCGAGAACGTGATTACAAACATAATATATATACAAATATTGCTTATTTAATAGTATCGCATAGGTCGTAAAAAACATTGCTCGAATTTATTTCAGTACCTAATAGATAAATATCGATACTCCGTTATAGCAATATTTCACAATAAAATAGTTAACTGAAAATTAAAGTAAATAAAGTCTCGAAATTAATTTGTTAAACAAATTAACTACCAACTTAAATTGTCCGTATATTCAAATCACAAACTGTAATACTTTGAAAGTTGTATGAAATAGCTATAACACGGCAAATTGACGTAGGGTGTACATTTCTTTAACAAATAATTTCACTGAGTGTACCTATAAATAATACCATTATTAGAAACACAAGAATTTATTCAAGAAAATTATACAGTAAATAACTTATTACCTACAAGTTCAGGTGGAATTCATTAGAATTTAAGATTTAAATGAATGATTCATTACATTTGGAGATACTACTTTAGTGAAAAACGAGGCACCGAAATCATTTAATATTCTGTTTAGAACTTCAGGCTTGGTAGGCTTCGGTGTTAAATAGTTTATGATATTAGATAATTGGGCCTACTTTCATTAATTTAATGGCAAAGAAGACCTAGAAATTGAAAATTTTGTTATAATTAATCATACGTGAACTTTACTGAAAATTATTCTTGAATATAAATGAGACTCCGATTTATACGCCTACAATTATGTATGATAAATTAAAATTATAATTGCTGTGTTCTCATAATTATGATCTAATTTGAGAATTATGTGAGCTAATCTCTTAGAAATATAAACTCAAGTTAATTTGCTTAGCAGACGACATTGTCATGATTATTCGTTTGTATAATTTTTCATATTTTGCTTTTTACATTTTCATTTTTCTAGTGCCAATACTATCAAAAGAGTACATAGGTAAACAATTTATTTAGTAACGTGTTTGTCCATCTATTCTCACAAAATAAGTACCGAGCCATATTTTTACACATACCTTAAAATGAAACGCACACAAAGTAATTACATTAACCATCTTTGATGTTAACATATTATACGATTCCCTAATAAAATAATTAATTATAGCTGAGGAAAATAGTAGAGTTCTTCATTAGAAATGTGTGAGCTATTCAGAGTACGAACCCAAGGGTGGAATTCATTTATTTTTTATGAAAGAAAGCGGTTCGTAGGTACTAGTCTTACCTACTAAGAAACGAGGCTTCTATAGAACCTTTAATTATACATTTGTAGGAAAATTAAATGGCCTCAGTAGGAATTTTATACTGTTTTTGGAATAATAACAATTATTTCTACGTATAAACTTGACATAATAATTATGTCAAGTTTATACGTAGAATTTATTCAGGTCACGTTTCGAAGAATAGTTTCTGACAGTACAAATCCAATTCTTCTACTTTCATGATTACCGTATAAGACATTGATTTTTCTTGGTAGGTTTGTGGTTCGCTAATAAGAACTTTGTTTTATGTTTCTAGAAACTCAGAATGTGTCATTATATCAAACTGGAAAACTAGAAATAAACAGACTTAATTTGAAATAATGTTTTGTTCAAGTACGGAGTATTGTTAGTTTTTAGGAAGTTTCCTCTTTCAATAAGGGTGTTAAATTCTGATACATAAAAAAATTATCTCGAAATTGCTTTACCATTTTTGTCAAAAGACTGCAAAACTTTTGTCTGTATAAATTTAAACTTCCATAAGGTTTAAACTATCAAACTGTCACATCTGTAAGTCGCAGTAAGATGGTTAAAGCCGTGATATACTTATATCCCTAGGGATATAGCTATACCCGTAATATAGCTATATGAAAGCGGTTCATAGCTGTCTTACTAGGAATTTAATATGATACGAGCACGATCTCGTAATATATCAATTAGGGCACTTCGACCAAATAGGTTAGGTTAGGTAAGAACTGTGACATATCGCGGCCCCGGTACACAGGCAACGGAAGGAACACGGGTGGGTTTTTGATTTCCCATCCTCAAAAAAAAAAACAAAACAAAAACGTAAGAACTGTGACCAATTTCGACGTAGCGCCCGACAGTTATGAACCGCTTTCATTTAACTATATTACGGTATACCCTAATAGGGATATAGCTATACAACGATTTCAACCATCCTACTGCGACATATACAATAATAAAATAGTAAAGATAATGAAGTGAAATTGAGCAAACAGATAATTTATAACCCGGATTAACACAAACGGTACTTTTAACCCCGGTAGTACGTTGCTGTGGAATAATTTCCGACATTTTTGTTTTCGCAGGCAAAATCTATTTAGTGTTCATACAAAAATAGGCCTTGACGTTTTTATGACGTGCAAGTGACATTCAACCTTAGAGTGGTAAAGCAATTACGAGGTCGATTATAATACCATTATAATTATAAATCATTTTCAGAACTAGAATTTTGGATGTTTCTGGAAACGTAATACACCTTCTTTGCGTTCTTAAATTAAATTCGAATCTAGTCCTTCTACTACTTAGCTTAAGGTTTCACTTACCTTTAATAAAAACTGAAGCTTCAGCCTCTATTTCAGTATATCCATCGACGCTAGCTTTACAAAGGTATCGGCCAGAAGTGTGGGTGTCCAATGTGAGAGTCAGGTTCGCTGTTCTACCAACTCTCTGTGGACAAAATGTTTTTGTTAATACTTGGAACAAAACTTATTACAAGAAAGTTCCTTGCTTATGTTATTGTTATCACTATATTAATTCACTTGCACTTAAGTAGGTCAGGGTAGCCAGAAAATCCTTGTATTGGATAATATAATATCGTAACAAAACAGTAAAGTTGAATTATAGATAGGTAAGTAAATAATGGCATTCTTCTTTAAGAATTTTGAGAACATTGTAGAAGGCGACAAGTGACAATCGCTTTCAAAGTGTTTCGTATTTTTTACGACTTTCATCAGGATTGACATAAGCTTTTCGGTAGCTTATGTCATTCTCATTACATTTTTGATTTGTCCATTGAATGTCACTTTGTCTTAGCCCTCAGGTCAACACAAATACATAATATTTTAAAACAACTCAAAACGCTTAAAACAAAAGAATATTAAAATTCAAGACAAGGCAACAAGACCTAAATTCAGACAAACAAGGCTATCTCTCTCTTGCTAGTACAATTTTCTGAGAGATATGACAAGTTCATAATAAAGCCGCGGCCATGAACGCCCACGGGCAAAGTTATGTATACCAGTAAGTAATGAGATTGCCCCGGGATAGTTTCGGATTTTGTAGACGAAATATTTATATTAAATATAATATTCTTGGAAAGAATACGAGTAGTTTTCGAGAAAAAAATTTTCGACCACACCCACACTTAGAAATGGATTGGTAGCCCTATAAATATTATTAAAAATGTTTGCCTTTTTGGGACCTAATTAAGATATATGTTTACATATAGTAAAAATGTGCGTGTGCAAACGTGTGCGTGGGAAGAATTCTCATTTTAAAATTGATTCTCCAAAAATTACAAGAATAACTACGTAGGTTCCTAAAAAATAAAAAGGAGATTATTACGACCGAAATTCTAGCGGACAAAACAATTCTGATTGTCGTGTACACAAAGTAAATACCTAAAATGAAATAACTTTTATTTGAGCCGAACAATGAGGCCAACACACACAACAATACAATATTGATACTGGTACAGCTCCACTTAATATTGGAGATATAATTGAAAATTTTATTGATATTATTTTGTGAAACAAATCAATGATTGAAAGTGATTTTTGTAAACGTATAGCCAATTATGAGAAATTTGGAGAAAATTCCTGCCAGTACCGGAAAACCAAGTGGTCGATGATCAAAACCATTGACAAACCTGATACTCCAAACCTTAAAATATATATATATATATTTAATATATTTTAAGGAAGTCTCAAGAATGGCCCAGTTCCGATATTTGGTATAAGAAAAGTACAAGATGGATCACAATACCCAGCACTGATGGACAGAGTTTAAAGAAGATAGCCAATTAAATGGTAAATGAAGATAAAATGTGCCTCGAAGGAACCACTTGGATTGACATTGATAAAATACTAAGAATTAGTAATACTTATTGTATGGTATTGCTTGTAGCTAAACCTGTTATGTTTGAGCCATTCAAAATATGTAATTAGTAACGCACTTCTTGTTCTATGCCTTTGAGCGCTATGGCTAACTAGTTTTGTGTTAAATTCCTGTCATTAAAGTAACTAGTGTTGGCAATAAGTAAGAGGGTAAAAAAACGAACGTTGAAATTTTGTAAAGTGATGCAAAGTGGACCATAAAAATGAAGGTAAAGATTTTTTTTGTATTTTTCTACCAATCCGTCACTTATTATATAACATACTTAAGAGTGCCACCCATCACGCCATTGATAATGATGATAAAGTAACAATCAGACAATCAACAAATAATAAATCCAATAGACAATGTGCAAGATCTAACAATGGCACCACGTTGACCAATCATAATTTTAAACCACAGCTAAAACCTAAATACCACATAACCGAAAATCTACAAGCTAACGGTGAAACTTTTGATATAAAATTGTCCACAACAGCGCTTTGGTCATCGATTTCACACAAAACTTTTGTATGTGTTACATAATTACTCATGACCAACTGACTTTATACGGTTTTCATTGCGTCGGTTATTTTTGAACATTTGTTTCGCTTCTAATTGAGAATTCTTTTGTTGGTTCGTGCGTTTTTTTTGGTGATTTTTTTTTGTCGTAGTTTAACAATACTATACCTAGTTTTATACTACACCCACACTATGCTAATAATATGAATCACATGTAATAGAAGGCAACTCTATTGCCATTTACCGGGTACAAAAGAAGATTCAGGGCTACTGCTACTGTCCAGGACTGTGCCCTGAAAACCACTCTTTTCCAGACCTGGGAATCAAAACCAGAACTCAAAGCTCAGCAGTCGCTCTTGTAACTACTACATCAACGAGGTATCATTCTGTTTTAAGAAAAATACGAATGTTTTCGATAATATTAAATTTATAAATTCGCACATTCCGTCAATTCAAAACTTCGAATGGAAGGCAACAAAGAAATCTTGAGAAGTATCGAAGTGATTGCTTCGTAAGAGAATGCTATAAATAGATCTCTCTGGAAAAATTTAATTGAGAGCACCCACTAGTGGCTTTCAATATTTATAAAGCTGAGTAATTCTTTAGCTAAAAGTAAGAATAAATTGCGCACGTTATGCACGTTATTAGATGTCTAATTAAAAGTATCCTGAGGGTTGATCCTGTAATATCAACACGTTGATTGCAACTACAGTTGCGGTGAGCAAAGTCAGTGGTTTCATTTTAGAAATCAATCAATCTACCTAGCCTTTTTCCAACTATGTTGAGGTCGGCTTCCAGTCTAACCGGATGCAGCTGCATACCAGTAGTTTACATGGAGCGACTGCCTATCTGACATCCACAACCCAGTAACTGGGTAATACGATACCCCTTGGTAAGACTGGTTGTCAGACTTTCGGGCTTCTGACGACTCGTAACGACTATCAAAGATCCACGAATGACAGCCGGGACCGACGGCTTAACATGCTTTCCGAGGCACGGAGGAGTCTTGGTATGTAAAGATGATCTCCCATCCACGGAACAACCGCAGTAAGCGTAGCTTATCCAGATGGATCGACACACGAAACCACATTTGCTTAAAGCGAGAGACTTGACGTTTTGATTTTTAATATTATGAATAAGAATTAATTCAACACTGAGATGGCTACTAATAGAGATGAAAGAAAGGAAAAGACTAAGGTCTCTCTGTAGGATAATGAAGATGATAAAAATAATCAAATAATCTACTTACAATCATCTGGTCTTCTTCATGATGGAGCCATCTGATCTCCGGTGGAGGATAACCATCGACATCACAACTGAGGGTGACAGAAGTACCTACTTCTGCTTCCACGTCTTTTGGTAAATTTCTGAATGTTGGTGCATCTAAAAAGGTAAAATCGGTTTAATTTTATTTTTTATTTTTTTTAATACAACTTTTTCATTTGGTAATGCAGAATAATACATGAAAAGTCTTATATTGAGTGGAATATCTCTGTTTTTAATGGAGCCAAAGGCAAAAACAGTCTCATATTTTTTAATGAGCCAGATAGAAGTCTGCCCGTGACTTTATTCAAATCGCTTATGTCTTGAAGGTCCTGCTTTTATAATTTAAGTCTTCTTCAAAATTATTGTCTTGTAGTATATTTTATTTTATAAGCTGTTTCAACTTACATGTAATTTCTAGTGTTTCTATTTCTTCACTGTTTCCAACATCATTGTAGACAATGCATTTTATCGTTGCATCGTGGTATTTTCTTGTTATGTTGTATATTTTCTGTTAAAAAAGAAACGTTATTTTTAAATTAAACTTGTTATCTATTATTTTCTTTATCATTGTCTAGTGATTGATTAACTTATGTATTATTATGTTGCTATGGTTTATCTTTTAATTCAATTTGATTGTAATTTTAGTCAAAACGAATTTTACAGATTTGAAGAAATTACTATTTTTACTTCCATCTTTTATATTTTACAAATTTATTATTTACATCAACATCACGCCTGTAATACCGGACATTTATTAACTATCATTTATTATTTATTTGGTTTAAATAACATTACCAATTCAGTGGTATTTCCTTCAATAAGTTTCTCGTTCAAGAACCACTTGTACGTCAAGTTGGATGGATTTGCATCGGCTCTGCATGCTGTTGAAATAAAAATAATATTTTAAATGAAAATGTGCAGTAATTGGCAAATGAATAAATATGGGAAAACGCTTCAATGTACATGACACAAATAAAATGAAATTAACACTTGAATAGAGTTTTAAATATACAAGTATTTAATAGAAAACGAATAAAAATAAAATAAAATATTTAAATACATTAATTGAAAACTGATTTAGGTTAAAAATACAGACCTATACTTTATTAAACGTGACTTTGTGGAAAGTAGAACGTACTACAAAAAATAATGATGGCCACATATATAATTTAATCATTATTTTAATGATAGACAATGCAGTGTTTGATATTAATTGATGAAGTGCTTTTAATGGCTTTCCAATACAACAAATCAAGCGATTAAAATTAAAATTCACTATGTTCTTGAATTTAATTCAATAGTTACTTATTTGTGTGAGGGTTTTGTATATCAAATAGATGTCATAAATAAATTTTACCTATAACAACGTCATCTCCTTCTGGAATCTTCCCATTGGCACCAGATTTGATGAACATCTTCACTTTAGGAGCATATTTTACCTGTAAAAAAATACCGTCATTAATATCAAAATAATTATCTGTGTGGAGCCACAATATAGACGGAAACAGAAGCGCGGGTGCCTACATCGAGTGAAAATATGCACACGCACACATAGACGCATGTGTACGGTGATTTCTAACTATCACAAACAAATGCCAGTCGCGAGTGCGCTTGTACCAAGCTTGCACTCACTTTAAGTGAAACTTGTCTAGGTGTGCGTGCATTATTGCTCGTGTTATGGAGCCGACCTTCTGTACCCATCTATTTTGTGGTAGAACCTTATTACTTCCCATCTTTTTATGGTGTTAAGAGGCTTCCAATCTTTATCGTGAAAAGGAAGTGGGTATAGAGGAAGTGTCGTTAATATATTTTTAATAAAGCCTCAAGTACGTTGGTTCGAGGCTATATAAAGACTGCGTGGATCGATCTCCAAGTGTTTTGCCCTGGGGTGGATGAGGCTTTTTCATATTTTGGTGGCTCTTTTTGTCTTGGAGATCACGACTTAGTCTAGATTTTCACAAATCTGTAAAAGTATACAACATGTCTCGGAACTAACGCAAACCACCAATCACCCCAATTAGAATATTATTTTATAATCATAATACATACACTGAATTTTTATTATTATGTATAAAACATTATTTATTCATCAAATTAGATAAATAGATAGATAGAATATTCTTTATTATGCACACCATACAAATTACAGAAATAAATTTAGAAATGTAACATAGGGTGACACAATGGGCGGTCTTATCGCTAAAAGCAATCTTTTACAGACAACCTTTGGATGGATTAAAGGGAGAAAGAGAGACAATACTACTATTAGTTATACTGATTGTAGGAGAAAATTGTGGTCACATTAAAACTACGCATAGGCACAACAGTCACACACGTATAAGAGTTTGGTGTACTGGTACTTCGTCCATTTTGGTTTGTTTTGCCTGTACAGTGGAAGTGTGACTGTAATTTACGTAGGTAGTTTTAATGACATACATACATACATACATAAGCTCACGCCTTCTTCCCATGGGGGAAGGCAGAAACTACACTACTTGCCTCGTTTACGTTCATACCTCAGGTCATTTACGCACTCCGGTTTCGAGTACTCCGCTCCTGTTCTTTCTAAAGAACATCTCCAATAAGTTCAGTATATGTCCTCCTAGAGGAATGGTGCTGAATGGTGCTAATCCATGCGTCATGTTCGAAAGCGGGCGCCGTCAGTAGCGACTGGTCATCTCCTAGCTACCACGGTTTAGTTTAATTTAATAAAAAAAATGAATTTTTGTTTTTGTTACGGACGCTTTTAACGTTTTGCATCGTTCTCACATGTTTTACTTCAACATGAATGATGTAACCAATATTTTGTAACCGTAATAAGATTTAAAAGAGTGTCCGTGGAGCTTGCCCGTTCTTCTCCATAGGTACCTAATACGCTTTGGAATGGGCATCTAGCTTCATCTTTCTGACTGACCGACCCCTTGACAATTCAAAAGTGCCTGTAATTGGTTTATTTGAAATAAATGCTTTGAGTTTGAGTTTGAGAGGGTCCCGGCGTTTCCACTCACATCTGCCTTGTAAATACATTTTGTTAGTCGCCTTTCATTCATCCACTCAACATGACCGAACCATCTCAGCATACTCTTTTCTATTTTTGTCACTACATCTTCTATTAACTCACACCGTTGTCTTATCACATCATTCCTCAGCCTATCTTTCATAGTCAGACCACACATGCTTCGCAAGGCACTTTTTTTGGGATAAAATATTACAATGACAAAAATCGATTCACTTAAACGGTTCTGAGCAAACTTCTTTCATAATGTATTAGTTACACATTCTATAGCGGTCTACAGTTCTAACAATTGAACAGGAGAACCTGCCTGTTCGATCTCATTGAAGGAAGGAATTTATCAAACAATTTAATTTGTTTTTTATTGTTTACTTTAATTGAAACGGTTACACCAACTACAATTTTATTGTGAGGCAAAACTAAAGTTGATATATTTATTCATAGTGTATCGTTGCATAATTACTAAACGAATCTTACTATATAATATGTATATTATATCCTACTAATATTATAAAATTAAATGTAAAGTTTGTAATTTTGGATTTTTGTTACTCAATCACGCAAAAACGGCTCTACAGATTTGGATGAAATTAGGCACACAAGTATTTTATAACCTGGATTAACACAAAGCTAAGTTTTTATCCCGGTATTGCGTTACCGTGGGATAGTTACCGACATCGCCGCGGGCGAAAGCTAGTACATTTATAATAATTAATGGGGGAAAATGAGTTTGTTTGTTACGCTTTCACGCTAAAACGACTTAACGGATTTGGTTGAAATTTGGCACAGACGTAGACCTTGACCTGGAGAAGGCCATAGACTACTTTTCTTTCTAGATCGCAGACGAAATCGCGGGCAACAGCTAGTAGTTACTAATTGTTAAAAGAAAGCGTCGTTTTACAAAAAAAAAATGGACTGCTAAGACTAACCTAACCTTTTTTTTTTTTGGGTGGGAAATCATCAAATGACTCCTCCCGCTCTGGGCGGAGCGAGATCCCAGTGTCAGACTTTTACTGATTAAAATCCACCTGTGTTCCTTCCGTTGCCTGTGTGCCGGGGCCGCGATATCCCTTTCAGACAAACCCGCAACCCCAGCAGGCGTTGGTCCTTCCGGACCAACAACAACAACAGTTGGTGCTGACATCCCTTTGAGGCGCGCGTGGAACACAACGCGCCATCGACCCGGGCCTAGTCCTTATCGGACGGCGAGCTGCCCATCGCTCACCGTCCGCAAGCCCGCGCCTACGGTGGCCGGAAGTCAGCTCGTGACTCCCGACGCCCGGGGCGTCTCTTACGGCGACTAGGGGCGCGAGGGCGTGCAGCTTGAATCTCCCTCGCGCGCTCCGCCTCCTCCCTCGCGAGCATAACTGCTTCGCAGAAGGAGGTGACGGCCTCCCATGCACTCTCGCTCCAGACCATGGCCTGAACCAGGGCCGGACTCGAGAGATCGCCGCCGCCGATCGCCTCCAAGACTAACCTAACCTAACTGATTGTTTATGATAAGGCAATCTATTGAAATTCTCAAGTAGGTCAATCATGTTATCGATTTTCATTCAAACAACAGTTTGGATAATCGTAAGTGTCCTAATGTATTTTAATCCTCTTTACGAAACAGTCGATTTTTTGTGTCAACAATATTAATGGCTAATCGATTCATAGAATACTCATCATCATCATTTCAGCCGAAAGGCGTCGAGTGTTGAACGTAGGCCTCCCCCAAAAAATAAGATGAGAAGACAATTGTAATCTGAAGTCTTCGCAATCGTCAATTTACTATCAATCCTTTTTAAAAAGTAATGAGTTTGGTGCGTGTACTATAGGTAAACCTCTGCCTAGCCTTTCATGGATTACCTACAGGCATGATATTATGGCTGCATGTTGTGTTTAGTTCTGTTTGGTGTTTGCTTCAGGTTTCCCCGGCTTGTCTCTCGAAAGGACAAGTTATTTCTTGTTTGTAAAACTTTGAAAAAAAAGATAATATTCAAATTCAAAAGTCATTTATTCAATTTAGGCTGAGAATCAGTACATAAGACAGTACGAGTAGTAGACAAAATTACATAAGACAGTCCCCCAAAATCCCACCCTTCACCACTTCGCTGGGAAGAAGAAGTGGCGCAACAAACTCCCCAGCAGCATAGCTGTCTGGACAGTTGGAAAAACTTGATTTGAACAAATCGAACGAATTGGAATACAAATCATAAAATAAAAACATTGTAATGAGTAGATTATGTCATTCAGAAATAAAAATAAAATTTAAATAAATTGACATAAATACAGTCCAATAAAAGAAACTAAACAATTACATGAGCTATGTTTTTCTTATTCAATCATATCAGAAAAATAATCAAAATAAATGCAATCTTTAGTATCAGTATAATAGTTTACGCAATGAAATAGACGAGTTAGATATTAGAGAAAAGCATTCACAAATTTTGAATACGCTACATCCAATATATCTTTTCCATTAAATCTACTTTACAAAAGAAAGCTATTAAAATAGTGGAACCAAATAATCAGACTCCAACTTTACGATCCTAATTGTTTAAATTCTATTACAGAAACAATTTAAAACTAACAATGAATAATTACTAGATAATGGTAGCAATTACTTTTGATACTAAACGAAGATTTGCAAAATATTAATTTTGTTCAGTCTCGATGACAAAACTTTCAAGAAATTGTTTCAAAGACTTTGATTTAAGCAATAAATAGACTTTTAGAACTTCACAATAGATGTTTAATTGAAACTAGTAAACTAATAAGATCAAGTACGTACGTACCTACTATAAAACTGAACTGAAATGTGGATTCAGAATTTTCAAAAAGAAAATAATGTTATCTTCCAAAGCATTCATGTCAAAGTTTAAATTCCATTACGAGCAGAATTTATGAAGGACCTCATTACAAATGGTCACTAAAAAAACAACTTTGACCCAATAACGCTAGAGTAGATATTTGAGTATGTAATATCTAAGATCCGGAATTCAAATATAGCCATAATAAGGTTCACCATCTCTGATCTATTCTGACATTCACCCAATGACGATATTACGCAAGTCCCGCCTAACAATGACAAAGCAAATTACCATATAGCCCTCGATACCAAACTCTGCTCTAATACTGAGAATGACCTTACACAAAAGGCAAAGATCACTGAACCCAAATAAGGAGTAGAACAAAGGACCTCTCGAAGCTGAACAAGGCATCTACTAGCCCAATGAGGCAATCAAACAAATGCTTGCAGTTACTTGCAAGTTATATGAATCAACTGGAAGGAATGAGCAAGTTGAAGCTCTTGTAAGTTCAGGCAAATTCTCACTGGAAAATGTGTTCATTAAGGCCTAAGTTACAGCTTCACTGGTAACACTATTATTCCAAAACGGTAGTGATATATTGTCTATAGTAGCGATTGTAGACTTGCTATATTTACCTTAAGGCGAAAACGTCTGGGTAACCCGCGAAATTCAAATTCTCTTACGTTTTTTCCAATTTGCAGGTCAGGATCAGGTTGTATGTTGATCTAAATATGATTCGTGACCGTAGCAAATATTTATTTAAAGAATTATAATCATAAAAATCATGAATACAACTCTCTAAGTTCATGTAACCCTATTGAATGACTTTTTCATGAAATCATGACATTTGAGGATTATTCTAAGTTAAGAAGTTGTATTGCTGATTCTAATGATTATAATTCTGTAAAGCCATATTGTTACGGTCGCGAATAATATTTTAATCAACATACAACCTGACACTGACCTGCAAATTGCAAAAAACGCAAGAAAATTTGTATTTCTTGGGCTACATTACCGCATCCCTCTAGAAGTTTTGCCTGTGTGACACAATAATGCTATTAGTCTTTACTACGATCACTAAGATTTATTTAAAGCAAATTCAATGAGATCATCACAGTGTTGAAACTTCAATCCGTTAAAAATTTACAGAGGAGATAAGACTCTCTCTCAATCTCAAATCATTGATATTACTCTTTTTACCCGACTGCGCGACGCAAAGGAGGATAATGTGTTTTTTACCAACCACGCTGACTAACTAATCTCTATATCTATTCTCGAAAAGGTTGTGTTGATAACTATGAAAGAAGAAAAATGTGGTTAACCTCAAAATGTTCAAAGTAATCGACACAATACAAATAATGACTGACAACAAAACTAATTCATAATATTTTTTGAAAAATGAACACCAATATAAGTTAACCCAGAGTCCGCGCCACCACTGAAGTCCATTTGACACAGCGCTACCATGACATTGCATTTAAAAAGTAGTTCCACAATTTTCCGTCGACCTTCTTTCGTGGCGCGCACTATAAATGTAGGTACATTAAAATACAAAACAGAGCGTTTTTCCTTTACTATTCTTAAAAGATATTAGTAAAATGAGATATTTGAAAAAAGAAAGAAGAAAGTAAATGCATATTATTTAAAAACAACCAGAAAGAACTTATTGCCGTTTACAAACAAACTAGAGACAATAAAAATGATTCATTGCACCTACAAAGTACAAAAAACTGTACCTGCAGGTGTAATTAATGAATACAGAGTAAAAAATATGGAGTAGACGCACAAAAATATTCTGAATTATGCGCGAGGAACGGTGTTTGTGCATTTTTAATAGCTGCAGTATTTACGGTTGTTTTGCAGTTTGTGTATGGGTAAATGGACTTTGAATTTATTGTCTATGGATTTGCTTGCCTGGTAATGATATTTGTCGTAGTATTATAGAATGCTCATTGGTTAGATTTATGTATAGAAGATGGTTCTCTAAAACACGATGGGCAGTTTTTTTTAGTTTGCCTACCGATTGCCCTGTTAAGTGGAATGAAATTGACACCTTCAGAATTAATGGTTGTATCGATAATTTACCTTTATGAGGTAGATAGGTACTTATAATTGTTCCAAGAAACAATTTAAACTCACATAAAATCGATTTCGATTTTCAGATAGCTCTTTATTTGACTTAGCTTTATGCTATCAAAACACTGAATATTCTTGTAGGTATGATGATAATGGTGTTTTAGGTGGGGTACCTACATGTTATACGGACGCACGGTGACGCTTGCGGATAATTGTTTTTATGTTTTTAATAATTTAATTGTTATTATTGGTTGTATAGTAGCATTATATTGTAAGTACTGTTTTTTTTTTTTTTTTTTTATGTATAATTCATTAAACCTGGCTTGGTTTCCGTATGTCTTTTTCGGGTGACCACTGTAAATCAGTGCTGTGCTGTGGGTCCCCATAGCACAGTATCATGCTGAGTGGAAGCCTTCTTGTCACAGTCATGACGTGCCAGCAGCTGCCAACTATTTCTGTTTTGTGCTCGTTATTGTATTTAAATCTAATGTGTTTTATTTTCTTGTTCAAATGAGTTTATTTTTATTTTTTTATGCACGTGTTTCTGTGACAAATAAACTTATTTTTCTTTCTTTCTTTCTTTTCTATCAAAATTATTCCGTCTTTCAATCAAATAATCCCGTCGCTATACTACGCCAAACAACAATCATCTTTAATATACTATATAAATAACGTAGGTACACAATCCACTTCCTAAATTATCTACGAACCACAATATCCTCCTAAGCCCATAAAGATCGATGCCCATAAAGATCCCATAAATTCGGCCTACAAGTTTCAATCTCAAAAAAATAGGAGACGCCATGAAAATTTATATTTGCCACCATTAAAAAAGAAAAACGGTCACAACGGTATAACATGTACAAATGGCAAGTATCTCGGTATCATAGCGATATCATAGCACATCAGATCGTAAAAAGTAATTGGGTTGCCCGTAAAAAGGGGTTTTATTTTATGACCAACGAAAAAATATATGATAAACATATCGGCCTTTTCTCGTCATAACAACGGCGTGGGTTTACAGAGAATAGATGCGGTTTAGGGTGTAGCAATAGGCTGTTTGTGAGCGCAGTTTCGGAGTAAAGTACTTGATATTTTTAGCACTGTTGTGTTATTCTTTCAGTTGTTACAGACTGATGTTTGACTCATGATTTATGGCGTCGCATTTAATACGCTTCAGTTTATTACGGTTATCTATTTGATGACGAAGTATCTGTTACTTCTTATGATTTGAATCTGCAAAGTATGATGGCTGACGTAAATACAAAAACACGTAAAAATACCAAATAATTGACTATCTATTTCCACTGAAAGGTTGCCTCATTTTTTGGATTCCGTACCCCAAGAGAGCCACTGTCCGGGTGTCACCATTGTGTGGATCGCCCGGAAGACACGGTGGAGCATATGGTGTAAGTCTGCCCGGCTTGGGCGCCGCCGCCGGTCGCCTCCGTGAGGACACGGCGGTGCCCCACCGCCGTGTCCTCACGGAGGCGACCGGCGGCGGCGACCACTCGGGTCCGGCCCTGGTTCAGGCCATGGTCCGGAGCGAGAGTGCATGGGAGGTCGTCACCTCCTTCTGCGAAGCAGTTGTGCTCGCGAAGGTGGAGGCGGAGCGCGCGAGGGAGATGCAAGCTGCACGCCCTCGCGTCAAAGAGATGTCAGCACCAACTGACGGGGTCCGTAAGGACCAATGCCTGCTGGGGTTGCGGGTTTGTCCGAAAGGGATATCGCGGCCCCGGCACACAGGCAACGGAAGGAACACGGGTGGGTTTTAGTCAGTAAAAGTCTGACACGCCCTCTCGGTCTGCCCAGAGCGGGAGAAATCATTTGATGATTTCCCACACTCAAAAAAAAAAAAAAAAAGGGAGCCACTGTGCCCAACCCTATTACTAAGCCTCCGCTGTGCGTCCGTCCGTCAGTCTGGTAGCGGGCTGTATCTCATGAACCATAATATGTAGACAGTTGACATTTTCACAGATTGTGTATTTCTATTGCCGCTATAACAACAAATAAAATAAAGTTAAAAATTAAAGGGGGTCCTCATACAAGAAACGTTTTTTTTTTCTAAAGTTAAAAACGTAGTATTACATATTGTACGGTGGTTCGGAACACTTCATGTGCGAGTCCGACTCGCACTTGGCATTTTTTTGTTTAGCTCGGTTCTACCTTTCCAATAAACTAAAACAAACGGAACCACATCCAGACTGCAATATCCAAGTAAAACAATAAACGAAACCTTAATATTAAAGGGAGAAACATATTAATATTAATACCACATCCAGTTTCTCGGTATACGCGACCGGAATAGTAATTTCCTCTGACTTTGGGGACGACAATAATTTTTACATCGGTATATACTGAAGTTACATTTGATCATTGTATGTGTAGCCATCAGTGGAAGTATTTTTATGGACCACTGAATGTACAGTAAGTAGTGATTGAATATCATAATGCTTCCTTATTGTGAGTCGAAGTATTTGGGATATAAAAATATTGGATAGTAGTTTTTTTAATATAATAGATGTTGGTAAAATATATAGTAAATAACGTTCGTATAGAGATTGTGTAATATTGAGAAATGAGGAAAAGATAAAGACTGTAGAAAATAATGATTCTTTCGTAGCACGCACGGGTAGTAAATCTGTTGCGATGCTTATACGTTTTGATTTAGATCAAAACTTGATCTACATAAAAAATGGTAGTAATACGAATAACAAAACGTATTATAGTCACCGCCTGAGGTATGAGAGTCTTGAGACGGGGGAGGTAGAAAACGCAGTCGGGCGCGAAATCTTACTTAAAGGTTTCTGAGGAATTACTCGTATTTATAGGTACTTTGATACAAATCAGTTTAATGCTAAACATGCACATGCATACGTGCTGCACCAACCATGCACAACATGTTACTTTAACATGGGACAAAGGCAGGGAGAAGAATAAGATGAACTAAATGCTGAAGAAGATACACTTACTGATATTAAATCAACAAAATATAAAACAGCAACGCATCACAATCATTCTCACGATTGCTTCTCAAAAATCGATCCAACAATTCCTACAAACAATTTCTTTGCAGATAGCAATATTTTTATAAGAGAAAACAAATACACGGGCCTAAAAGTTTACTAGGGGTTGAAGATAGCAAATAGCTACGACTGGAATTTTATCTCAATATTTTATGAGATCCCATGCTGAGGGGCTGCCGATTGCTTTGCAGAGCTAGGGTAACTTTGGAGGGAGATATTTATAGAAGGGAAGTAAACGTTTAGATATTTATATCTTAGATCATTGTTCAGGTATAGGTGTAGGTAGGTATAGCCCATGGATGGATTTATGGTGACACTTCCAACATGATAAGGAAAGTCTAATCAAAAAAGCACGAACTAAAAAAAACAGAGATAATCATACAACAAGCCAATTGCAAAATCAACAGAACAACGAAGGTTGGTAACATCACAAAAGCATACTAGAAAAAGTTATTAATGATTCAGAGTGGCTAACAAAAGAACATGAAACTAATTGACTTACAACAGTAACTACAAGTTCCAATCAAACATCTGAGTTAGTCGAAAAAACTTTGCAAAAACTCAAACCACACAGCAAATATTTATCAGTACAAGCCCTTTTTGTTTACTCGTAACATTTCTTAGCTCTTTGGTAGAAAAACGTGGGTTTTTCTTGGAATGTCGAACACGACTGGAATAAGTAAAGAGATCACGGTACAGTACTAAGCAGGGATCCGATGTAGGTTCGCTACGTATTTTCTTAATTAGGAGAAGGGAGATGCTATAAAGAATGCGCTGGTACTCTATTTGCTAAAGGGATAAAGATAACGGATTTTAGGACCAAGTTTGAATTATGGAATTCATCAATTCAACATTATATTCCTTTTACTGCATCTACGTAATGACTAAATAAAGTAGATATTAAACGTTTTTTTCGCAGAACCGTTTCTTGTTGAACCAGACAACAAAGAAAACGAACTAGTCGTAGTTTCAAAAGAGAATGATGATACTGCTATTAAAAAACAACTCAGATTTTTATGAAAATTTGATGAAAATAAAGATAAGTTTTCAGAAACTGTGTACACAAAACATTTTGCTAAAGTCGTTTCGAGTAAATATAAGAACAAGACACTCTTGGATATACAAAAAGGTATATTAGATTAACGAAGTCCACTTGTTAGTACAACATCCGCGGATCCAAGGACATCTATACAAAATTTCCTGGAGCACTCCCTTTAATTAATTAGCTACATCACTTTCATTCACAGGTCACAAAATTTACAATGCAAATTATATTCAACGAACATCCTCCCCTAATTCCAGTGTCATAAATATAAAAGCCGTAAAAATACGACAACGTTCCAGAAACAATTTTCATATTTCTAACTTCATTCTGTATTCTGGAAGTGTACCCATATTTACTGCGCTTGCCTCTGTCAGTGCTAAATCTCTTTCGTATTGCAAATGGCGACACGTATCGCCCATCCGACTCAGTGTCCAGTCACTTTTCTCAATATTTTTCGGGTTGGTTCTGGTTTAGTTTCTTTTGTTTTGTTATTGTCTTTTGAGTAGTTCATGTAGGTGGTTGTGTACCATAGAAACGCTTTATTAAGCTTTTGTCATAATTTTTACAGATTTTAGCAGCTAAAGCTAAATTTTGATATTGATCAAAATCGTCGTTAGAATACATAGATGCACACTCATCGTCTAATTCTTAATATTTCAAGGTTGCCTGGAAGAGATCGCAGAAAGCGATAAGGCCGCCCATTGTATGTTTTGTAGTGTTAAATTTACTATTTTATATGTATTTTCTGGTGTACAATAAAGAATATATAAATAAATAATATTTTTTTTATTACCAGCTTGAATATACTGTTTAGCATAAACAGCCTATAATGTTCCCACTGCTAGGATACAGGGCTTCTCTCGTCATGAGGGAGTAGGCCGTAATCAACCACGCGGGCCCAATGCGGCTTGGTAGAAGTCACGTCTTCGAATTTTTGGTCCTAGAACCAAAAATTCGAAGACGTGACATCTACCAAACATGCCGGTTTCTTCACGATATTTTCCTTCACCATTTTAAGAGCAGTGTCGATGAAATAATTTACACAAAGTAAAACACGTGTGTGGTGGGAACGAGCGTACGATCTACAACTAGTAAGTCACGGCTGTTAGCACTAAGCCACCACTGTTCCCCTGTTTATAAATACCCTGTTTCTATATTGATAAAGAGTTGGTAATTATTGGATGAGTGAAATTTCTCGTGAATTACTGATGTTTTCTTTTTAAGTCTGTTTAAAAAGTTTAACATCTGTAGCTTTAATTCCTATTTCAGAAAATGTTTCAAGTTATAAGACTAACCTCAATTTGTATGCTTGCAGCTCTGTATGCTCTGTCAGCTGTGTTCTGTGCTTGACACGTGAAGGTCTGGTTGTGGTGTTCCTGCTTCGGAGTCATCTTTATAATTGACCTGTGTAAACAACATAATATCTAGATTAGGTGACAAATGACGATCAACCAAAATGCAATATTCCGTAGATGAAGAATTTTTCTAATAAATAAAAATATTATTTTGTATGAAGTGAATCTGGTTCGAGGACTATGAAATTAAAAATTATGAGGCAAAGAATTTGACATCATTGCATAAATTAAATGTCAATTTGGATTGTTTTTTTTACGACTGCCATTATATTAAACAAACATGAACTGATTTAAAAGATACTGGACATAATATTATGATAGGACCAATTTACAATAATTACTTACCTAGCTGTAAACCTCTGTCCATCAGGCATCGGTTCAACGCTATACGTGACTCCTTGCGTCAAAACACCAGCATTACTGTCTACCCACGTAATCTGAAACAAAGGAAGAGCATAGTTACTAAGTATTCAGGACGCTGGCCGTGTGAAGATGAGAACTATATAAATGCAAAATAGTTCTTTGAGAATGTCTCGCACATTGGTATTACAAAAGAAAAATATGGGTTTATGAGGCCATGTCTAACTTTATAACGAGAACTAGGGACAATTTTGTAAGAGCTTGCAGCTTGCTTTTACGGGTCTTTTGTTATTAAAAGTAGTCAAGAATAAATTGTTTTATCGTTCTTCTGCACTTATCCCAATTTGTTCTGAATCACTGCAGCACGTCTGTTTCTTTCACACTTTTCTATTAACCGTCATCTCAATTTCACTTTCGTCATCTTAACTTTCTTCCTATCTACATTATCTTTTACAGAATCCATCCACCTTTTCACACTTATTTTTAACACGTTTATCATAAAAGTCATAATTTGAAATCTCATCGTAATTATAATAAAGAAGAAACAGCGCCACAAAATTTACTCCACCAAAAATTCTCAAACACATTCATTATGGAAGATGATTAAAACCCTCAGCAAATAATTTCCGCATCTCCTCAAATCCCAGTCTCATCACAGATATTACTTGAGCCAATCCTAATCCTTCATCCCGAAATATTTGTGCAATCAAACCGCTGCAGCCTCCAAGGACCCACAATACAGACGCAACATCATTTTCAATTTAACTCCTAATTGTGTGCGCGTCCCTAGGGAGGTATACCTATTCACTCTACTTGAAAAGCTTAAATGGAATATTCTCTTGGCTAATACCGGGACAAACAAATTGACACAGAGCTAAATAAATTGGACAGACTGGGTCTCAGCGGATTTGTTTATGTAGAATGTGACAATTTTGAATTTTTTGTTTCGCATGCCTTAATTTCTTGGTTACGTTTGGAATGAGAGTGAAATTAGTTTTGAGGATTATTTTCCGGTTTATTACTTTGTAAAGCTTTAACTTTTTATGCTTGGAAGTTATTTGAAAAGTCCTGGGACAAAGGACCAAAAACCATTATGTTAAATTTTATTTTCGAACGTAGGACCAATTTCTTTTCATTAGGTACTCGTTTAGTTACTTTTATCACTAATGAGTTCAAATTCAAGAATAATGAAAAGTATGACTACAGGGTTTGAAAGATTACATCATTCTTGACTACAACGATGAACCAATTATTCCTCAAACAATAATCCTTAATACTAATGACCAATATTCCCTAATTAATTTAATCATGAAAACCGAAGAATAATTTGCCAACAATTTCGTGCGAAGCTCAATTCCGTTTAATAATGAAACCACAGCGAATCCTCTATTAATTTTCATCAAAGCTAACACCACTTCTGTAATACTAGCCTCAATTTGTATTCCAATGTTCACGTAACTAAATAATCGTATGCAACTATGCATTTGTATCAAAATTAATTCTGTTAGAGTGAATCTTATAGATACCTAGAAAGGCTTTATGCAAAACACGGGTGTGTATAATGGATTAGAATAAACGATGATTTCGGTTCACATGGTATTCGAGATTTTAAACAGGAAAAAATGTTTTTGAGTAAAATAGGCGTGATGTAAGGCTAGGCCACGCCACCATCATGCCTTTTCTTTAAAAGGTTAAAGAATATTGCGGAAGATAATTTGCGGCAAACATGACGCCAAGATAGAACACAAATGCAAAAAGAAGAAGTTGGGAGAAAATATGCGTCACATCCATGCAAAACGGCCATTGCTCAGCATAATGCTGCGACCCTATGCGAGACAGAGCCCCAGCGCTGGTTTCACTACTCCGAGAAG
This sequence comes from Agrochola macilenta, assembly GCA_916701695.1. Taxonomy (NCBI): domain Eukaryota; kingdom Metazoa; phylum Arthropoda; class Insecta; order Lepidoptera; family Noctuidae; genus Agrochola; species Agrochola macilenta. The sequence goes on from OU753578.1 coordinate 8,401,044, forward strand.
AAAGGCCGAAACAAACTCAGAGGTTCACAGTCTCTTTTAAAGTCCAGACATAATCTTGGTCAGATCATGTGAAGAGCATGTAGATTGGTGTCTGAGATGGTCTACTTAGACCCATGTAATAGTAATAGGATATTGCCATCAACCGGACACAACTCCAAACGATTTGTTAGTTTGTTAAAAGTGCCTTTGAAATAAACGATTTGTACTTTGACTTTGAACTCTGCTGCTGAGAAATTCTTTGTGAACATTTTGAATCATCATTGATGGTGATGATGACTTAAACATTCAACATAGTCCTGTTTCCTAAGCTGGGTTCCTCCAAATTTGATCCCAAGGACGGGCAATGTTATTAAGTTTCCATTAGGATATTCTGAGCAGCAGACCGGAGTCTGGATTGGTGCCCGGAAGATGGCAACAAGCTCGCCCTTTGTTAAAGAATTAATCATAACTGGCCAAGTAAAGATGTACTTTTAGACCTCTGCCGCTGTTTTGTATTGTCTCACATAATATAGAACATATCACAACATTTCTCTATAACTCTTTACCCACAGCGAGTGCGACATGAATTTTATTATAAACAGTTCCCGTTCGCTCACAAATTGTGTTCAATTTCTCATGTTCTGTTCGAGATCATACTTCATACTTCGGCACTAGTTCCGATACATGTACCTCTCGTATTTCTCAGTTGTCGGTAAATAGGTCAGTAGTTCTTGCTATAGCTAGATATTGGGAATATGAAGTTTTATGTATTTTATTTTTAGTATGATAGTACTAAATATAACATAATATCACGCCTGTAATCCCTGAAAGGTTAAGCAGAGGTCTGGTGAACCTATAGTACACCCATTTTGCCAGTTATGTTTAAGTCCTATGTAATAGGGGAAGAACCAATTGTCATCAACCGGGCACAAATCCACTCCGGTCTGCTACTGAGTAATTCCCGATAAAAAAAAAAAATAACACTGCCTGACCTCCGAATCGAACACAGAACAAACTTAAATATAAATGATGATAATATTATGGCTAGGAAAGAAGTAAACATTCTGCACTGGCCCTAAATGAATTTAGATAAAGGCGGAATGAAAAAGGAAGGGCTTATACTCAGCAGTGGGTGGAACAAGGCTATCAATGACGATGATGATGAAAGGCAGGAAGATCATAATGATGATCACAAAATATTTGTAAACTTCTACTTAATTTGATATCGGATACTGAAAATTTAGGTCATGAGAACAATATGGCGTAGAAAATAAGTAAAATAATATAAAAGAAAGCGAAAATGAAAGAAAATAATATAATAATAATCTGCCTGCCACTGCAGGGCAAAACTATAAACTCAAACTCAAACCATTCATTTCAATTAAACCATTTACAGGCACTTTTGAATTGTCAAAGAATCGGTCAGTTAGTCAGAAAGTTGAAGCTAGTCGCCCATGCCAAAATTTAGATCTCTATGGAGAAGAACGGGCAAGAAACTCCAAGGATACTCTTTTAAATTAAGATATTACAAAATCCTGGGTACATTATTCTTGTTACTTCTCAAAGCCCTCCTTTAATCAAAATATAATAGTTTTGATTTATAGAATATAAACAAAACAGAGTAACTTGCTTGTCTAAGAATAATTAAAATTCCTAAAAGTTTTCACTCTAGCCATATGCTTAGTTGAATGAAAAATATCAAGCTTTTAGACTATGTTAAACTTCTTCAATAACCTAGAAAATAACATTAAGTAGATTAATGACTTTCGAAAGCTGACTGAAAGGCGCCAGAAACCATAAATTAGGTACATTAAAGTACCCAAAAGAATTCATTACAATATATTTTAAAAGCTTTTTAATAGAAAGAAATAGATCTTCCAAAAGTACTCTAAATATTAAGAAAAATGAAAAAAAATATGAAAAGGTCGAGGTAGTACGGTGGTAAGCCTGTAAAATGCCATTTAAGTAGCGACATTGATTAATTAACATTATCAGGGCCTCACAAACTTGGGTGACAACTGAGAAAATATTGCTGTAAAAACATCCATAACGACATCCATTCTTTAGTTTACGAAGTTTTTAAACTGAAATTCTATTAAAGGTAATGTTAAAAAGTGCGCCCGAAGTGTCGTGTACCTAATTTAATATTTAAGTCATTATATAAATTAAAAATGGAAATTAATATTTCAACCAAATCTTAATTTACAGAAAACAACCTGTCGGTCTAATTAGAAACGGCTTAAATAAGTTATTTCCAACGAGAGAAACGAAGAGCTCATTTATCATTATAAAATTTACAGTATCATTAATATTGTCTCATTTATAATAATTAAAACTATATAATTTGTAGAAGTAAAATTATTAGAAATTGAAATGTTTTTAGAAAAAACAAAGTTTGATATTGTTTGTTTTACTGAACATTGGTTAAAGGATTACCAAATGCTAATTAATTATGTCAACTATAGTATGGGCAGTTCTTTTAACCGTAAATCTATGCTGCGTGGAGGATCTCTAATCATGATAAAAAATTGTTTAAAATTTAAGCAACGTAATGACATAGTTGGTTTATCAGTTGAACATTGCATCGAACTGTCCTGTGTTGAGCTGGATAAGCATGTTGTAGTGTGCGTGTACAGACCCCCTAATTATCAGAACTTTTCTTTATTTGAGTCAATAATGGAAGATGTCCTAGCGAAACTTGCATCCAGTAACAAAGCTGCAATTATTTGTGGTGATTTTAATATTAATATTTTGGAAGATAATTTAAATAGCAGTAGATTACTAAGCCTTTTTAAATCGTTCAATTTATTTAGTATTTTTACAGAACCGACTAGAATAACTCCAACTTCTGCTACTTGTATCGACAATGTCTTCTGCGATTGTGATTATTTAGCTAAAGCCATTGTAAATTATTTGCCGTCTGATCATAGTGGACAAACGGTAACTTTTAAGTTCAAAACACCTTTGCAAAAAGTACAAATACAATTTCGACCAATAACAACTGGCAAATTAAATAGATTCAATAGTACCCTAAATAATAAATTAAACATTCTGGGCCATAATATGGTCAATGCAAATCAATTGTATGAGGATTTCTTTTCAGTAGTCGACACTGAATTCAATAAAACTTTTGAAAAGAAAACAAAAAATATTAGCCCTCATTTTATATTTAGTGACTGGGCAACTAGAGGTATTAGGATAAGTAGGGAAAGACTGTTCGAACTGTATGGCCTTAAGCCTTACATTAAAACTGAAACTTTCAACAAGTATGTTGCTACATATTCCAAAATTTTTAGAAATACCTGCAAGATAGCTAAAGCCCTGTATATTAGCAACAAGATCAAATCAGCAGAAAATAAAATAAAAACAGTTTGGAAAGTTATAAATAATGAAACGAATAGGAAAAAAATACGAAACACTGAGTACACTTTGGAGACTTCACATGGTGCCATATGCTCTAACTTAGAAGTAGCTCAAGAATTTGTACGTTTCTTTACTGATATTCCATCTAAAACGACGGAAGCTTTGAATTCTTCACCCGATGTCTCACTTTATTTATTAAGAGCGAACGTTGCAGGCTGCCCGGTTGAATTTGAATTTAAACATATAAACCCTATGATAGTTATAAAAGCATTTCGGCAAATTAAAATAAAATTGACCGAAGATCTATGGGGATTATCTATCAAAGTTTGTACATCCATAATTGAAACTATAGCACCATATTTGGCTTTAATATTTAATTTGTGTGTGGACCAAGGAGTCTTCCCGGATTTAATGAAATACAGTAAGGTGATTCCACTTTTTAAATCTGGGGACAGTAAAGATACCAACAATTATAGACCAGTATCCGTGCTGCCGGTATTCAGCAAGGTGTTCGAAAAGGTAATGCTCAATCAAATGCTTAATCATTTTAACACCTACCATATCTTACACGATCAGCAATATGGGTTCACCAAAGGACGTTGTACGACTGACGCCGGTGTCACCTTATTAAAACACATATTCACAGCGTGGGAGGAGGCCCAAGATGCCATAGGAATTTTTTGTGATCTGTCCAAAGCATTTGACTGCGTAAATCATGAAACCTTACTCTTGAAACTTGAGCATTACGGACTAGGTAAACTTGCGCTTAGTTTGGTAAAATCTTATTTAAATGATAGACAACAGCAAGTACAAATTAATGGAATCAATTCACTCGGTTTAAAAGTAAAAATGGGTGTTCCACAAGGCTCAATATTGGGTCCTTTCCTCTTTTTAGTATATATTAATGATCTACCCCATTTATTAAAAAACCAACCACAAATGGTGTTATTTGCTGACGATACTTCTCTAATTTTTAAGATAAATAGACGTGCATCAAATCTTGACGACGTAAATAACGCCCTACTACAAGTCCAAAATTGGTTCACTGCTAATAATTTAGTATTAAATGGGAAAAAAACTAAATGCATAAGATTTGCTTTACCGAATGTTAAAAGTAGTGATTGTGACATAGTATTGAATAGGGAGAAATTAGAATTCGTCGATAAAACTGTTTTCTTGGGGATTACGCTCGACTCAAGGCTGCAATGGGGTCCTCATTTAACATCTCTTGCAGGACGCCTAAGTTCAGCAGCATATGCTGTGAGAAAAATCCGTCAATTTACTGACGTAGATACCGCGAGGCTAGTCTATTTCAGTTACTTTCATAGTATCATGTCTTACGGTATTCTACTATGGGGACGGGCTGCAGATATCGAGTCTATTTTTATTCTGCAGAAAAGAGCCATCAGAGCAATATATGGTCTCCGCAGACGCGATTCTCTAAGGGAACTGTTTAAAGATATTAACATCATGACGGTACCTTGTCAATATATCTATGAAAACATCATGTACGTTAGGAAAAATCTAAGTCTTTTCAGTAAAAGAGGTGATAGACACAATTATAGCACTAGAAATAGGGAACAATTAGTTCAACCGGGTTTCAGACTGGCTAAAGTTGACTCAACCTTCATGGGGTACTGTTTAAAATGTTACAATAAAATACCTCCCCACATACTCCAATTGAATGAAAGGAATTTTAAATCTTGTATAAAACGCACACTATGCTGCCAAGCATATTATAAGTTGGGGGATTACATCGTTGACAAAAATGCTTGGCTCAACGCTGGTCCAGCTCCACAAGGCGCATAAACTAATTGATTGGCATTCGAAAATATTGTTGGAGCTGCTGAAGATTGTAGGACTATCTTTAGATTGTATAAATTCAATTTCATAGTATTATATAATTGCATAGCACATGTGTGAGCACTATGTACCTACTTTAAAGCTACCATTTACTGGGTACCTACGTCTTTCATTGACCTAAATGTGCCCTTGCGGCTGAGAGTATGTCATGCTCACTCAAATGTCTCGCTGGTGGTGGCGTGTGTGTTGGATCATAAAGTTCCCTTCAAAATGGTTGAGCTAAATGGTGCTGATCCATGCGTCATGTTCGTGAACGGGCGCCGTCAGTGGGGACTGGTCATCTCTTAGCTGCCAAGGCTTATTTTGAATTTATTTTAATTTTTGAATTGTTTTTTTTCTTTATTACGGACGCTTTTAACGTGCACGTCTCTCTACATTGTTCTCACATGTATAATTACAACATGAATGATGTAACCAATATTTTGTAACAATATTCTGATTTAAAAGAGTGTCCGTGGAGTTTCTTGCCCGTTCTTCTCCATAGGAACCTACTACGCGTTGGAATGGGCAACTAGCTTCATATTTCTGACTGACCGACCCCTTGACAATTCAAAAGTGCCTGTAATTGGTTTATTTGAAATAAATGCTTTGAGTTTGAGTTTGAGTTGAGTAAAAAAAAAATGCTTAAGGAACTTAATGCTTTAGGCATTTTCTACCAATCTACCTAAGGGTGATGCTGAGACAAAATATGGCAGGTGCAATTTATAATAGAAAGAGATGAGAGAGATTTAGTCATAGGTAATTACTTTATTCACAGTATCTGCAATAAAAATATCCATCTCATACATCTAAAACCATCACTTTCATCCACTCACCGCGAAACAACACCTAGTCCCACACAAAAACACAAATCAATTCTTACCTCAGCCGGCGGTTTTCCACCAATAGACACGCACTCCAATTTGATATTTCTGTCCTCTATCGTCGAAAAGAAATTGCCTTCGACGATGCGCGGTGGCTCGGGCGGCACCAACACGGTAAGTCGTGCGTACCGGGATCGAATCGCCGGTTCTCCTGTCAAAACAGTTTTAATATATTACTCTGTATCGAAAACGGGTATCGGAAAAATATTGGGAGTTATAAAATTGTGAGGATATTAAAATGGCAGGCAATTTTGTTTCATGAGTGCTGTAAAGTTGTGAGGGGTTATAGGTTATCGAATGACATTTTAGATAGGGGTGGACTCAATTTCATGGGTTGATGCCTGTCCTGGACAGTGTAATGGATGTTTTAAAATTGTATTGGATTAAATTATGAGTGTTTTGTTATGTATTAAATGTAGCTTTTAAAAACTTAAATTGGTAATCCAATAAGTAGCAACATCAAAACTATTATCATTAATAATGCAGGGTTAATAGTCGAAAACTCTATTGGACACAATTTAGTGAATAAAACATTTGATTGATAGAAAATATAGTTCACTAACTTACACTATTAAAATCATTAACATTTATATAAAGCTTTAGCCGGTCGTTAATCATCAAAGTTTTTTTAATTAATCATTATCTTTTAACAAAAAACAGCTTAAACTAAAATATTGTAACTACTTTCAACTTTGTCCTGTGATTATTTATAAACTAGGCAATAAAAACTTTGGCAATATAAAATAGTTTTGTTTAGTAAAATGTTTAATTATTAAAGTTTGTAATAACTCTTTTTCTAACAATGACAATGTAATTAAAAGGAGCTCTAAAATATTATTGTAATTTACCAGGTCACCCTTAAAATGACCTCTCTTTGTTTCAAATACATCCCTTTTCTTTCATATCAGACTAGCAGTACCCCGCGGTTTCACCCGCATAAGTCTCGATCCCGTAGAAATGTCGGGATAAAAATTCTCATAAGTATCAATCCAGGTTATAAACTATCTGTGTGCCAAATTTCATCCAAATCAGTTTAGTAGTTTTTGCGTGAAAGAGTATCAAACATCCATCCATCCATCCATCAAACATCACAAACTTTAGTAGGATAGTAGGATTTGAACATGGCTCAATTCAGACTACAGTCCAGCCGCCAAGAGAATGAGTTCCTGATACCTATAAAAGTGACTTCCATTATAAAATACAATAGACAACATATATTGACTAACCTAATCCGCGTTACTATTCATAAAGAGTCAAAGAGTGTTAACGATCCAAGCCGAGGTGGGCAGAGCAGTAATCCAGCAAGCGTCGAGAGCAGTGTGACACACACACACACACACACTGCTCTCGATGCTTGATGTGTCCACACGTCGGGTCCGAGTTCGCAACAAGTCAATCGCCATCCGGAGGATTATGACTCTTTAAGAACAGTTACGCGGATTAGGTTACTAAATGTACGTCGTCTATTGTATTTTTCTTGGCACCTGTCAGTTGAACAATTTCTAGTATAGTTACCAAGGATCAAATTCGCAAAGCACAAGACATATTCGTTAGTATGAAACTGACAGATGTCAAGAATGCATTCTCTCGACGGCCGGATTCTACTTGTCTTAAATCGAAAAATAAACAACTAGGTAAAATTATTTAGTTGTCACTTTAGGAGCATGCACTATGGATCTGAGTAGAAGGAAATGTTTCAGTAATTAAGTATTACAAAACATAAGCATAAAATCATAAGCAAAAAAATCTTTTCAACTATACGTAAGTGCTTTCCATACCAACTATAAACTGCATTAACAATAATGACCAAACCCTCATAACTCTAGCAGAAACGAAATTAAATCCAGCAATAAAATAAGGAGGAAGTTTGCGAATTCGAGGTTGCAAACCCACGGAACCGCGGATCACAATTTAATACAACAGGAAGGTGCAGAGACAATGCCTGGTCCCAGCCTTGATATAGTTTCTTCACAACTCGGTCCAAACTTTGTAAAGTTAAATAGTGCAAAGTTGTACAATTTAGCTGCAAGACTTGTGTCCATTGTACTTTCGATGATAAAAAACAAAGTTACTGTAGTTAGTTTCATGTAAATCTTGGTCGTTTTTTCCAAAGTTCTCTGGTGATGGAATTAATTTGAGGCTCTGTGGGGACTGTTGTTGGTCGTTGCGGGAAAATATGGCGTATCGTTTCTTTATTGTGTATTTGTTTTGTCTTTTCCTTGTTCTTGTTTGTTGGGTGGAATTATTATATTGGTTCTGTTGCCATTATATGTGTAGATTGCGTTTTGTAAGAAAGAGGGATGTACTTACTAGCCAGTGTAATTTAGTTTTTGCTAATACATTTTTTTTACCTACTGAATTATGATCTTCTACTTCAATATGAAGGTTTTCTGGATTAGCTTGTTACTTGTAGTGCTGTAGCTATTAACATTGTCAAAATGGTTTAGTTAGAATTGGTTAGAATTTACTAAGGCGCCATCCCTACCGACGAGATTCGTAGCGATAGTAACGCTGTCCCTTCAAATTATAGCCGCGATGATATCGCCGTGTGGAGATTGATTCATAGAGTTTCCATTGAATTTGATGGCACAGCGAGACTATCGCTGCGATTTTCTCGCCCGAGATGGCGCCAAAACGAATGACTAAGGCCCACTTGCATCGCAAAACGATAAACTAATTTTAAACATCGTTGTGTTTCTGGTAATTGAGAGATAGAGTGATGTATTATGTAATTACGTTTAACGTTAAATGCATTTAGTGATTCGTGATACAAGTGGGTCTAAAATCATCAGAAAAAGATTATGGTCTAATTGTGAACATCTTTTATTAACACGGTACAAAAACTCAATTCAATTCAAAAATCACAGAACCACAAGTATCACACATGAAAATGTAATTAATATAAGTACAAACAGCGACAAATGCCTTCGAGCTTGAAAGATAGCAACAGAACAAAATGTACCAAGAATTGTTCGCGGTTTAATTTATTTTAATCTGAATCATCCTGAATCTAACTTCTCTTAACACGGAGCTTATTATTGAGATACAGGATTTGTTCTCGACGAGAACATTTCTACTAAACACGATTTAATTCCTGGAATTCTGCGTTATTATCGCATCAAGTTCTAGTTTCTATGCGGATTAAAATGAAAGATAAATAGAAATGGGATCTCATTGTGTTTCTAATAAAACGGAATAGGGATTTTATCTGGGATTGCTTCAGTATATTCTAGCCATTTTTTTTCTATTTTCACCTCCATAATCACATTTCAGTAAAATAATAGACTAATTTATATCTTCTTCAAAATGGATTCTACGAAATTTTGGTATATTTTATGAATATAAGGGTTCCGATAATGTAATCACTTTAAGTGGAATTATATTTAATTCTGAAGACTTACATAAACAACCCTTAAAGTAATTAAATCCATACTAAAAGGATCATGGATATCAAATGTATAAGATTATTAAAGAAATACAGAATCTAAATCTTGAAACAAAAGCTGAATAGCCCATAAGAGCCCGCTTTAGACGAGATAAGAATACTAACAGAGACGTTTCAAAGGAAAAGCGAAATTTATCAAAGGTTACGTTCTATACAAAGGGCAATGTAAATTAATATTATAGACCTTTTCGTTTGAATAGAGTCCCGCCACTCGAGGCTAAAAGGATCGAAGCACTCGAAATTTCTGAGATAGCATATTATAAATTCGTATTTATATCTCAAGATGATGCTAAAGAAATTAATTTAGATGACTTTAACGGTAGGGATAAGCGTATTGAAGATAATAAGCGTTGAGATGTTATCGTTGAGGAAATAAGCAATATTAAGTCGAACGTTTCATTTAAGTGGAAGCAGATATATTGTAAGTTATTCTTGTGGGGCGAGTGAATTAATCGGGGAGAAATTAAGGTAAGTACTGCTTTTTGCTATAATACATCGGGCAATATCATTAATTCTGTCTAAAAAAATTATGTAGAGTCAATGAAATAAGACTACTTTTTCAAACAATTTAACTTGACACAGTCAACTGCTGAACCTAGGTTTTCTTACGGAGATAAAGCTTTCAATTTCATGAATCATTAAAGATGAATTTCATGAAGTTTAGTGTCCAAAATTATAGTCTTGTCACGATGTGAGATTGCCCAAGAAACCTTTTTAAATAGACTAAATCTATCTCCATTCCCGGATTAGCTTAAAAAGAAACTTGAGATGTTACAATAATATTCTTTTATAAAGTAAATTTTATATCCAATCCCCAGAATAAAAAGATCTTTGCGGCGAGAAATGCAAATCAGACGTTATGAAAAATTAAAAAAACAAAAATGGAAGCGAAATGAAAGGGTTGTGGATAAATTAATTACTAATTAAGGTTCGGAATTTGCATTAAATAATAGAAATTGTTGAAAAATCATCTATGGAATGAACCAAATTGGTTTGCGGAAACGATATTTGCCAGAATTGTTGTGTCAGGTTAGAACATGCTTATATTTTTAGAAGGTTTGAATAAACACAATATATAAAGTGACAAAAATGAAGATAATGACAGGAGTTTAACAGGAAACGTACATGAACTTTCCTTATCTAAAAATACTGTGCTAGTAAACATAGACATTAAGCAGAAATCCATTACCAAAACTAGTGAAGCAGAAACATCGCTTTCAAGAAATTATCTTTCGGCAGTTCACGATTCACAGGCAACGGTGGTGGTAACCGTAAATTTCAACGTCAAAGCTAAATTGGCTATACATAGACTTGACTGACAACGGCAGGTGGGCATAGGACTAATACGTCACAGCGAACAGGTACTGTCAGCGGACTATTCACAAATACAATTCAACATATTCTTGCCGAAGAGATGGACATATTGACAAGCATTTAGACCTTAATACTGAGCTACGAAAGGTAAGAGTTGAAGTTGTTGATAGACTACCTGATGAAAATAGTGAGTTAGGATACTTTGATTAATGGTGACTTAAGGATATGTAGAATGATGACGTATATATTGTGCATAATCAATCTATAATAAACGATGGAAATAGTAAATAGGTGGCTAAAGGAATTAAGTTAAGTACATATCGCTATTGATGCACATCTAAGAAATATTGGGTATAAAAACGATTGTACAATAAAAAAAGACGCAAGTATTAACACAATCGGATTGCTGGTAAATGATTTATCCAACGACATAAACTTCTTTCTCAAATTGATGTTACCCAGCTGAGAAAGAAACAATCAGACTTTTCCCTCACGAAGCAAACTTTCAAAATCCATCAGGGCGGATTACAAGCTCCTAAAAATATAGGTATTATATAAAATGGAGAGAAAAATCGTGAGACGAAGGCCTGAAAACAGGCGAAGAATAAAATGCGAGTCAAGATTTTCAATTTATTACAGGCAAACACAATTTCGCGGGCTCCGGCTCAAGTACGAAAACAATAGTTACTTGGCTCGAAAGAATTATCTTTGGTACAAAGGATAAGTGCTAAGCGATTTCTTACGTAACACTTGCTCGACTTTTATCTTTCGTGGGATCTGGAATAAAATAAAAGCTGGTGAAGGTTGAACAAAATGATCAATCGTTTATTTGTCAAAAAATGCCTAATAATAAAGAATAATTTTATTCAGTCTGATAATGAGGCAATTTCTGTTTCTCTCACAAGGGATTATCAATTATGGATCTTTAATCTTAGATTGCCTTGTCTGGGTACAAATGATACCAGTTTAACTCATCCTATGATAGCCAAGCTGCGCTTGTAATCAAAATCGATAACTCCAATCTATAAGGAGATAAGTGTACCATCTCATTTAATGGTTATAAATTCTTACAAGTGGTTAAGGCCTCGCCTCTCATGCACGAGGTTGTGGGTTCAAGTCTGATCTAGTACCAATCTGACTTTTTCAATCCATATGTACTTTCTGAGTCTTGAACATTACTGACATCGGCGAAGGAAAATATCGCGAGGAAACCTGGACTTATAGTAAATCGTCTGAAATCGTCAAACAGTCTTGAGCAAGCGTGGTGATCAATGATCGTGCCTTCTTTGTATGAGAAGAGGCCTTTGCCCTGCAGTAGGAATAATTGGCTGGTGTGTGTGTGAATAAAAAGTATAGCAGTACCTACTAAGTCCATAATAGCTACATCTGGGAAGTTCAATGGGATATAAACAGGCTTTTGTCCACAACTTTGTTTGCGTGCCTTTGGGAGTTTGTGGAATATAGCTAATTTCTCTGTTACTATGTTAATGTAATAATGTATTCAAGTTATGCTGGAAAACTGACGGTGGCATAAAGGGTAAATGCTGGAGAGCTGTCTGAACAATTTTATATTAATTGTATAAAAGAGAATAATAAAGTTGTAGAAAATGCATAAGTAGCGTCTGACATAACAAAATAAATGTGACAAGAATTCCAATGAGTTATTGTGTCAATAACATTAAAGAAGTTTCTAGTTCTCAGTTCAGGCTACAAAAATATTTGTCTCAATTCTAACCGAATTGAAACCATAAACGTACAAGTTGAACGCTTTACCACTTTGCCTTCCGAGTACTCCAACAATTTTGATTACAAAACCAAATTATTCTAGAGACTCTTACGATGCCAAATTGTCGTATTTATCTGTTACTTTATGTCAAGTACTAGACTCACTTATCTTCGCGCTCTTTTTCAATTACGGGGTTGGCAGTCGTCCAACAGGAAAGCACTAGTACAATTCATTCAATCCATGGAATTTATGTCTTAGCTTTTTCTATTTCAGTAAGTGCAATTGTTTTTATCATAATTGTTACCAAAAGCGTAGCGTAATTCCCGAATTAATTATGGTTGCTGTAGCAATTACTAAAATAATATATAGTAATTTATATAATAATTAATAATTTATCTATTTATATCTCATCACAAATGTTGATTTGAACAGGAAGTGCTTAATCTAAAAAATTGGGTTACCATTTGTGAGAGACAGGTACCCGAAAAAGGCATAAAATACCTGTGTCACCAGGCCCCCCAATACTTAAATATGTACTAATTTAGATTAATTAACAAAGTGATGAAGTTCAGATAAAAGATAAAGAAAAAATTAAATTAAAATTAATCTATGCTGGACATACATATGTGGTTTAAGTGTATGTGTGTGTGTGTGTGTAAGTGGTGTGTGTGTGTCAGTGTGCGTGTGTGATAGTGTACGTTTGTGAAGGAAATATAAATTTTGCGAACAGGGGTGAGAAGACTCAGTTGCCTGATAATTGAGAGTTTTAAGAGCTTAAGTTTTTAAAAGCTGATCTAAGCATGTGGTATATTGGAACTGTTGTATTGATTTTATTGTACAGATATACTCCATACTATAACAACTAAGTTGTCAAATTAAAGCCTTCTTCCTCTCTCCTACTTTGCTTTGTTTGACAGGGTCCACAATGATCATACCGTTGTAAAACCTACCACATATGTTTACATTGTAGAAGCAATAAATATATTGAGTATTTTTATCTCCGTTTATATTCAGCGTGGCTTAGATACTTAAGTACCAAATTAAGTTAACAAATCGTTGTTAACTTGCTGCCTTCCTAAAGATGTCGTAATTTTACGTAAACGAGCAATTGACTACGTAATGAATCGGACAGCGGACTATATCTTCTAAATAAGTCGTTTTCCTAACTCTCCTATTAACTTGGCATAGCAAATTAGGATAGCGTTTAATATTTAATTAATCACTTATTGTGCTTGTATTACCCATAACAATAATGGCCCTAAGAGTCTCGGCTGTAATACTGATTGCGTTCTTTTCTGATAGGAATGTAAGATAAACACTTTAGTCAAAAAATTGCGAAATGTCTTTTTAATATAGAGATGATTTAAGCCCTAATCGCATTTAAGACACAATAATATAAAAAAATAAGCAGTTTGGCTTCACATAGCTGTCAATAATATCTTTGATATCAAAATTCTAAGGGCTGTTTGTATTATCGTCAACTGAAATAATTTTATTCGTATTCTAAAAAGTATTAGCGGAATCCACCATAATCCTAATCAATTCGATTCCCAATTTCTTTCCCCGCTCCACTCTCAAAGCTTGGACCCGCAAATTGCTTTTTCCTTGCATGCTCCTACTAACAAGCATCTGTTTGTACGCTACCATATCGTAATTTTGTGTGTCGAGCATTGATTTATTATTCCCAATTACAAGGAGTTTCGTGGAAGATCACTTTATTCAAAATTAGGGAAATTATTGAAAAAACCAATTTATTTTGGGCGCAATTATTGGTATAATATGTGTTGGTTTTTCTTGTTAAATGCAGTATTGTGGGTTTAAGTAATGCTTCTTTTAATAATTATTGTTTTGATCGTGTTTGTTGAGTGGTTTGTGTATATTTTTGCTTAATATTGGGAAGTCACTCACGGAGATAATTGAAGACGGTTTAAATTTAGGAAAAAGAGGGTAATTTTTAATTGGTTTGGCCAATCTCGATTTCAGCACGAGCATCAACCTCATTTAGGCAGCAACAGTGCTGTATTAAAGAGATTTCGGTGCCATGGAATATTTTTTTATTTATATTCAGTTTTACACCTAACAATGCAGAAATTTAAAACAATACAATTTCATCATCAAATATTTAAATTCGAATGAAAAAAAATCTGTTTCTAACAACTACTTTTATATTTATTTGTATAGTTAGTTAGTCATTTAATTTAGTACCTAGTGTATTGACACTAGGTACTAAATTAAATGACTATTACCTAGTTAGCTATGTTAAATATTGTATATAAATATATTACAAATAAATAAAAATTGTTTTGTTGATTATATAGTAAACATAGTATACATACCTTTAATTCCTGAGCTGACTTGGCACTGATATTTTGCGTCGTCATCCAACGTCACGTCCCTGATGTCCAAGGAATAATCACCTGTGGACAGAAGGACCAATTAGTAAAATAATATTAATATTTATGAATCAAGTAAATTATGGAAAAGGGAATTTTCCTCGATATGGCACGTATTGCAAGGAGTTTCTTGCTTTTAGAGACCGTATTTCTCACTTATGGAAGAATACCGCAGATGCCCTCTGATTGGGGAGAACGAAAGATTATGACGAAATCTTTCTGACTAAATCACCAAAGCGTTTCGCGTACGTCGGTGAAAAAAAAAAAGAAAAAAAAAAGTTAAGATATACCCTTTTTAAGTTTATTTTCCATAATTTGTCATGAATATTCAGAAAAATATGGGCGCATTGTATATCGTTCGCGCTGTTAACTCTAATTGCGCGATGCAGGATTTGTGTGACGTCAGGTCTTTGATGCGTAGTTCACATGTTGGTGATATAGATTCCGCCACACTACTACTACTATGAGTCTGGGATTCACTAGGCTAGTTGCGTGCCCTTTTCTGGAGCCTTCACCACTGTTTGTTTGAACTTTGAACCCAGTTTCCTCTATCAGTGTACCCTTTTTATTTACACATTTTTTTTCTGTTAACATAAAATCATCATCAACTTCCTGCTCTTATCCAAATAGGTATAAAAACGAATGGATAACCAATAATAGTAGCACGTATTATTATAGTTCACAGCCACAGTACATTACCACAGTACGTATAACATAATATTATAGTACCGACAATATCTTCCTTTGCCACGTGCATTGAATACGGAAAGCTCGTTCGTGAGTGTATTATGTATGCACCAAAGCGGTATTTTCTATAAAGATATTGTACTGTGCTGTCGTGACATTTTCAATGGTATTATAAAAATAGTAGATGTTGGTTTTCATTCAAATCTGAGAGGAACTACTTCATGTAATCGTATAGAATGTATTATATAACCTAGGACATAGTTTGTCTGTTTGCCCATTGAAATCCATTCAAAATCTTCGTAAACATTCACATTTTGTAATATTTCGGGCCGTTTTGTTTGACTCACAGGAATCGGATATGTTCAATTTTACATGCAGTGATAACTTTGCATAAACGTCTACACACGACATCGAAAAATAAACTTCATAAATATTACCAACTAATTATTAGCTATGTCTTCTTCTTCTTTTCGTGTGGTTAGTGGCTTACGTGGTGTCAGAGTTTTATAAAGCTGCCCATGGGCGTCTGACTTGGTTTCACATGCCGTCGAGAAATCTCTCAGGCATGCCGGTTTCCTCACGATGTTTTCCTTCACCATTTTTTAAACAATTTTTGTTATTCATATAGTCAACTAGTATTTCAGTGGATTTAAACAACAATTTGGAATAAAAACTAAACACATAGTCAATTCATACTAACAATAATTGTAGTACAAAAATATATGAATTTATTTAATACCAAAGAATATTATTTCTTTCAAAAGCAACTATTAAATACGAATATCATCACGTAATTTCAAATATTAATATTATTGCTAACGTCAGAGGAGAAAACGGTCGAATTACTTATTCTTTCAGACATTATATTTAATGAAAAGGTGAACCAAAGGACGTTTCGTAGATGAATACTCGTAATATGATGTACATGTAGTTATGTACAGGACAACTATGAATTATTTTATAGACATTAATAATAAATTATTTTGACAGCACATAAATGATAAAGGTTAGACTATATAATGAGACCTTGAGTTCAGTAAGCTGGAGATCCTACTTATATATCACATAATATATATTATAAATATTATATAATAAATGTTAAAGTTTGTGTGTGTGTTACTCAATCATGCAAAAACAGCTGAACGGCTTTTTATCAGGTAGTACGTTCCCGTTGGATGATTGCTGACCTCCATGCGAGCGAAGCCGTGGGCGAAAGCTAGTAAATATATAATTTCGGATTTCTGAAATATCCTTGTGGCAGCATTTACAACGTCACATGCAAACTACGCATAACACTGAGATCGCGCATATTTCTATATCCTTAACCGTTGTTAAATTATATGGATAACTAGCTTTTGACAGCAAAAATTATCCCACGGAAAAATACTACCGGGATAGGTAAAAAGTATCCTATGTGTTAATCCATGTCATGATCTACCTGTGTGCCAAATTTCATCTAAATCCGTTAAGCCGTTTTTGCGTGAAATCGTAACTAACAAAAAAACAAACTCATTTTCGCATTTATAATACGAATTAATTTAGTTACGATTTTGATAATCATCATCATTATTTTTAACTCAATTTATTTGGAGTCAGCGCTGTGTGTCTTCTTCCATACTCCACTATTAGTCGTCACGTCGTTAAATCAATATATAATGAGAATTTTACATCAATAATAATAATAATAATCGGGAATGTGTATAATTTAACTTCTTATCCTTTAATACAAATATAGATTTTAATATAACTATCAATGACAAAAAGTATTTTGAGCAGAATATAATAGGTGACATTCACATTTCCAACTTTCTTGAAGTTATTTATCGGCCAAGACATGTACGACTACTTATCTAATCCAAAAATAACCTAAACGAAATAATACATAAATTTTATCATTCCTAGTCCTTCTACATATACGATAAAGCTAGCCCAAAATTATCTAGACACAAAATAAAACGTCAAATAATTTGAAAAAATAACGTTAATAGAGGCAGAACATAATCATGTAGAAAGCAAGTTTTATGCTAATCCAAGGAACCCTAATAAGTATGAGTTATTACCGCTCCTTACAAGACATGTTTACGAAAGCAAAAAAGGTTCCCTTGAAGATAATATTCACATTAATTACGTTAAGAGCGTGAATAAAGAAGATTGTGTACGTTAAGTAGGTTTATGAAAAACAGACCTCCATAAAATGGGTAGTGCTAAGTTAGCAATTATATTACGCTTTAATTAAAAATTTGAATTAGGGGGTGTTTGATGTTATAAAGGTATTTTAATATTTTTCTTATTTTACAGCCGCTGAGGGATTTGTTCCTAAAAATATTATGAGTAAAATCTAATACGGCGAAAGTGTAATAAAATCTTTAGGGTAGGTAAATTTTATAGCTTTCAGCTCGGCTAGGCTTTTGTATAAGCCTGCGTTAAAATTATAAACTGAATTAAAACATCAAAGCTATAATATTCCATCTTATACTCGTAACACAAGTAAAGATCCTCGTTTACAGAAGAGAAGACCAATTGAAAATTCTAGCACACTGCATTATCATTCAACAAACAAATAGAATAGATCGATAGATAGCTAATTCAAGCTGAATACAACGTCAGCGAATATTATCTAAGGTCTGTCAGCTGCTTTAGAACCCGAGCAAGCAAAATGGTTGAATTTGAATAGCTCTTCGATTGGCTTGAAAGCTGAAGATAATTCACTTGGAATTCAACCTGAGGAAATGTTTAGCTTTTACTATAAGAGAGATGGATTCTCCTTTAGAATGAGGTTTTGCTGCAGAATAATTTAACTCAATTGAAATTTAGAATCGATCATCTATTGCGAACTAGCTGTTGTTCGTGACTTTGTCCGCATACAAACTGCAACACCCCTCAGGAATTGGTCCTCATTGCAACGTTTCGTGTTTCCAACTTCAGTGGTTTAGGCTGTGCGTTGCCTATCAGTCAGTCAGTCAGTTTTATGTGCTCAAAAGATTTATCTTTCAGCTCTGGACACAAAATGTTTTCCCATGGAACATCAGTTGTGGCTTAACGAGTTGCAACTGCAAAAAGCTACAAACAGTTGCGGCTACCAGCAGTTTGTGGTGGCGTTAATAGCTTTTGTTCACAACAAACTGATCTTGACGACACTTTATCCATTATAGGGTTTCTATTTAGATGAATCTTTTGTTTACGATTTCTACAAACTGCTGCATTAAGTAATTGATTAGTACTTTTTTTTCTTAGGTAGTTTATGCGACGTTAATCTTATCGAATTTACATAAAAACAGATTCATACATAATTATGTATGAATCTGTTTCCTAATTATTTACATTTTTCGAGATTGTAAATTTAAATCAAAGTCAAAGTCAATTTATGTTTCCCTGTCGAGACTTTGATATTCAAAAACAAAGAGGAAGATACTTCGAATACAAACCTACTTAAATATGCCTTAATCGTTAAAAGATATTACTTCATTCTTGATAAAATCCCCTAATCCTAAATCCTACGTAATTGTTTCGACCCACTTCTAGCAAGTCCTAATAGATAACAACAAAGTAAAGAATTATTAATAAACACAAAATTACCTTCTTCATCGCTCCCAATCATCTTATACCGGTCGTAGCCGCTCAGTTCTCGATGAAGGCCGAGACCGAAGTCGTCTTTCGTCCATTGCAGCTGTCCCGCTTTGTTCTCTACTCGGCATGGTAACGTCACTCGAGATCCGACTACTGCTGTCTGTTGATTAAGGAATAGAGATATTGTTTTATTAAAATGTACTTAAAATTCATAAATTTATTTTGAAAGATTCTAAAAACAATTCGAGTTTTTCGTTGCATCGCTCATTTAGTTCTTTTGACGGATTGAAAAATTATAATATCATCCAAGTATACGATCGATGAATGAGTTTTTATAACAGCATAGGGTTATACAAATGCAAGTGTATTTGAATACTACTGCTTATTAGTCTTAGTATAAAGCCTAAGTAGCATTTTAACACCTGCCAGATTGTGATGAAGGTGTGGTCCCTGAAAAAAGGTTTTGAACCTCCATTTGAAAGTATCCTAATAATATGTCTACCTAAAAATTTCCATCACGCTGTAAGAGCAAACGAACCCTATACTGAATAATCAAGCAAATGTTTAACCTGAGACACTAAACATGAATAAGATAATAAATTCTAAAGCAAATAAACTGAAATTTATTTTGGGCCAAATTATTCTGAACTAGTTGAAAGAGTCGCCTTTGGCCCTAACTTAGAAACTAACCTAATAAATGTTTTATTCGGTGCAACAATTAAAGAAATTGCTAGTCTTAGTTATATTGGCTTGTATAGATAGGTTCTTGGAATTTGTAGTCTAGAATTACTCTTAAGGGATTTTTCGTCAAAATTAAACTTTGGAGCTTGTACGTTTCTTATCTTATTTTGAAGTAATCTATTTTTTTTTCTTTTTATAGTGTTTCATGTTGTTTTAGTATCTAATCAAAGTAATTTTATTGTGAATTACTTTGATGATTCAAATTTTAGTTTAGATAGTAAATACTATCTAAACTAAAATTCTATTAATGACATAATGAAGTAAGAGCCAGAATCACTGAAAGTGATCAAATTTATAAAGAGTCTTAATTGTGTTTGCGATTGAGTTTGAGATTTAATTCAGTTTTACTTAGAAACTATCCCAGTTTCTAAGTAAAACTGAATTAAATCTCTAATTAATCT
Organism: Agrochola macilenta; assembly: GCA_916701695.1. NCBI lineage: Eukaryota > Metazoa > Arthropoda > Insecta > Lepidoptera > Noctuidae > Agrochola > Agrochola macilenta. The sequence continues at coordinate 8,421,386 of OU753578.1, forward strand.
ACTCATAAATCTATCTGAAAAAACTTTTCACCTTTGCAATATTTCCAATGAATGATTCCAAATTTTTTGTGTTACAACATAAGCTTTTTAGTATTTGACTAATTTACCAAAGGGGAACATCTATAACCGTTTGAAATTCTCGTTTCTCTTCTTCCTTCCTACATTTGGTTAGCAACTAATGACATGTGTCCATTTCAGAGTGGCGACGGTAATTTTCGTCCCATTTCCTGTTCCGACTGCATCCGTGTCGCTACCGGTGTGGTCTTAAGCTTGGCCTTTGTCGTGGGTTTGAGGCCAAGGATACTTAGCTTTTGAAGTTGTTTCAACTTTTTGGAGATTAGGATTTAATAAGTTTTGTAATTTATTGTATCGAACTGGTTTGAATTCTCTCTTGATAATTTTTCTAGAGTACTTAGTGAACAGTTTGTCTAGAGTGATGATTATGAATAATGGGTACTTCCTCACATTTTTTATAAATGAGTTCAGTACAATTTTGCTGGGGCTAGTTTTTATATTTATCGTTTCAGATAGTATAATATTTCTCAAAAGCGGTCAGTAAGACTTTGTAAGGTTTAGCCATAATACGTAAGTGGGATAAAATAAAACAAATAGTACCTGATCCTGAGGCTCCATAGCAAACTTCTGCTCCTGAAATCCACCGCACACACCAAAAACACCAAATAACACTGTACAAAGCCCTATCACTTTCACATTCTGAGTCCGTAGCAACAGAAATAATGGTGATACTCCTCTACTAGTAAGTCTCACTCTAAAACTAACTTTCAACACCATTGTAACCACACTACACACAGTACTATTATCCGTCTGCCACCATAACAAGGATATCCGGGTTTTATTTTTAGGCATTCACATTTTAACGGAAGCTTCAGTTTCCCCTACGCGAACGTTCTATTTTTGAAACACGCAGTTTTGGTGTGAATGCCATGCTTTATTTTTGGATGCTTTTTAGTATTATGATTTATTATTTTTCGGGTTTCAAAAGCGGCCGCTGATGTGTAGTATCTGAAACAAATAAAATGACGGAGTTAATTATTATAATACTGGTTGCTGAAAGCATGGACTGAATATTGGGTTGAAAATGAGTCGAAGTCTGTCGTGTTTGTTGTCACTTAGCTTTTGACAGTGCGTTTAATTTATGTTTTTTAATGTATTTTGTATGGATTTTCAAACTGAATGCCATCCTTAAAATTATAAATGTTGACATTTGACGACATCATTTTTGTTTAATGAATGAATGATATGCTTTCACGATTTTTTTTCTCGAAAAAAATATTCTACAAGTGTTCGATTCTGGGTATTTGTGCATTATGAGATTTGTGCCGATAAATGCAATAAGCATGGGTTTTAGACAAAAATACATAAATAAAATAGAAAAGTGAAATTACTAGTTATTTCGGCTTTACTTTGAACAGAAACAGATACAAAATAAAATAACTCATATATCTGTACTGCTAATTAAAGTTTACAAAAATATTCATCGAGAAAATAAAAATATAAAATCCGCCATTTTTATTCCACAAATTATTGTTCGTATTTTAAATTGTTGCACCGTTGCACAGCTGACCCATTTTTGTGGAAATAACCTATTGATATAGCAAAATTAATGATGTGTATTTTCTTTGGAAAAAATTATTTTGCTCCAAATTAAGTGTTTCATATTTTTCAGTAGCATTGCAGTAGCTTCTGATATCGCTCAGTTTCTTTAAAAATAACGGTAAATTTACAACCAACGGTAACAATTTGTTCCCCGTAGGATTTTTTATGGTCATGTTATTTAATAAGGTAAAGTAAAGAAAAAAGTATATGTTTACTTTTATAAACTATGTCAGTCATTTGCATGTTCAGTCAGCATTTTATTTTACATTTTTCAATTCGCCCTACTTAACTTGCTAATATTAAAAATGGAAACACTAGCCTACACTATAAAAGAAATCTTGCAAGAACATCATGTTGAAACTTTAATAAAACGCGCGCCCACCGCTGTCTGTTCATAGCCTTACTTTTTTTTCTGTTCATAGCCTTACTTTGCACATTAACACCCTATAATGTTCTTACTGCTGGGAATAAGCCTACTTGCGATGAGAGGGAGTGGGTTATAATCCACCACGCGGGCCCATTGCGGGTCGGTATAATATATGTCACATATCTACGAGTTATTGGTTCTAGACGTGCCGGTTTCCTCACGATGTTTTCCTTCACCGTTTTGAGAGTAGTGATGATGAAACAATTTACAAAAGTAAATGCCTGTCTGGGTTCAAACCTATGTACAACCTACAACTCGTAAGTCATGGCCGTTACCACTAGGCCACTTCTGTTCTCAAAACCAGCCCACACTATAAAAGAAATCGTCCAACAACATCACGTCAAAAGTTTAGCAAAACGCGCGCCCACCGCTGTCTGTTCATAGCCTTATTTTGCACGAAGTCTTAAAATAATAAATTACTAAGAAAACATAAAGTTCTGACTAACTTCCGAGACTGAAGCAAGAATTGTTCTAGGCTTCGGTCGCACTTTCAAAACTATACATTTAATTTTTTCTTGAAAAAATCTCGTGTTAAAAACTAATTTCTCTTCAGTTTGCCAACTGCAGACGGAGAGATTGAAAAAGAAAAGAAAGAAAATTGTTTTTTAAATAATTTCTTTGTTAACACGCACTACAATGTTGTAAGTTGTTTTCATTAATTTGTATTTTGTTCAGTTTAACATCAATTAGCATATTATGAACAAGAACTTATAAAATACACAGAGATTTACTTACAAAGTGAAAAGAACTTTAAATATAGGCAAGTAAGTTTTAATTTCGCTCAGAGTGTAGTGAAGTAAGGATGTGCAGTATTCATAAAATTTTAATACTGTATAAATAACTATTTACTGCCAGCCACAGCCCAGTGTTCTGGAATTATTAAAATAATTTAAGTAGAAAACGACCTAGGAAGAAATACGGCTACATATAGTGCTATCTACCTATGTATATCCGAATGCCAACGCCTTTTTAGATTGTCTATTTGCTGTACCTCATAAAATTATCTTAACTGTTATAGGCAATCGAGTTATCCTACATGTCTGTTTAATGTATCTGCATAATTATTTGAATATTTTCTTTGCGGTTGGGCAGACACACACAACAACAACCAACAATAGCAACAAAACAACAATAGCAAGAACAACAGCAACAAAACAACAATAGTAAGAACAACAGCAACAATAGTATCGTTAATCGCATGTTATTAGTGGAACAGAGGAGGCTACCATCCCATATGCAATTCTGACAAAATCGAGTAGCAATATAAGCGACCTGGTCATAGAATCGAGTAGTCTACTTTCTGCCAGACACTATATAAAAAATGATGAATTCAGTGAAATGATTAATCAAAAACTTAAAAAAAAAATACAACTGACTTCTAAAAAAAACATTATGAAGTGAAAAATAATTTTAATTTGGAAGTCAGTGGGAAAAAGAGAAAATTTAAAACCAAAGACACTGACTTCCGAAATTTAAATTATTTTTCACTATGTAGTGTTTTTTTTGGAAGTCAGTTGTTATTTTTTTTTTTTGTAAACAGTTTTTATTTTTCACTTTTTAGTTGTGGTACCTTCCCCACACAAATTCGAATACCACTGCCTGCTTTATGTAAATAACAGTGACAGGAATTTACTATCAAATCATCCACATAGACTAAGTGGGAAAAATACGTATTATTGAAGCTACCTCAAAAACTACCCAAGCAAAGTTAATAAGATTTATATGGGACCACCTCTGGCGGAGTAAAAATAAAAAACACGGTCGAATTGGGAACCTACTTATTAATTTCGGTAAAAAAATTCATTCCTTTATAACGAATGCTGAAATATGTCATCAGCTGTAGCAGCTTAAAAATAACCCTTCCGCATTCATACCGGATGAACCCGCTGAATTCAGGCATCCAGAAGCCGATAGTCATGCACTATTAATATCACTTAAAAGGACTGGTATTTTAGAGCTATTTCAGAATAAAAAGGAAACAAAAGGAGTCGATTTGGACGTGAAATATGCAATTGATTCGTGGCAGGAATTTTGTCACGACTGCTGATGGCCAATTTACGTCGTATTGGATTTAAATTGTTCTAAATATTAAAGATTTAAATCGTAGATTTGCCCTGCCGCGTCAAATGATGATCGCATTTTATTTCATTTTGACGCCTCTGATTCACAGTCTCACATAGACTTGACTTGATTGTCATGGAAACACCATTGTTAATGCATGTGTGAGCTCACTCTTTTCAGGTACGGACACTTTTTCATGCGACTTAGTACGGTGAGGGCAAATCTACGATTTAAATCTTTGCTAAATATCTGATACTTTATTTTGTTTGTGTGTACAGGAAAAGAATGCTTTAGCAAAAATCATTATATTTTTTCTTTTTAATTTACCTGTTTTCTCTTTTTTCTGTAAGTAGGTTTATACTAACTCTGTTACACGTCAAGAGATTTTAAAGACTAGATGAAATCAACGTTTCCTATCCAATAACTCTGAGAATAAACATCGAAACAGATTCAGAGGTTTCAATATTTCGTTAATCTACTGTTGAAGATTCAATGAATGATCAAAGAGGTAGACCAATTACCATGGTCCTTGGTAACAAGAAGGATTGGTGATCGTATTAAATTCTTAAGCTCCTAAACTTGCTGCTGCATATTATTCTCTAGAAATAATCATGGCACAGATAGCTCAAGTGGAACTGGGAATAATGTAGGTATGTAGTTCAAGTATAGCTGTTTGACCTTTTTAATTAAATCTTCAACATTAGCAAGAATAGGACAAGCGTTCACCCGGGGTTCGTTTTAAAACAGTAATCTCCTTTACATTCCAGAAAAGAATGTTTTAGTTCCAGCTCCGTTCTTGTTCTACATTCATTTGTTTCTAAACTGTCTCGGTTTTGAGCTGTCCAATAAACAAATGAAAGTGTAAGTATACTCTTGAGATAATTAATGAAAGGCGATTTTGTACAGTTGACACGTTGACCTTAAGCTGGCCTACCGTAGAAAGGAGTTAAAGTAGAATGTGAGATCACCTCACGTTGGTTTTGTTATCACTGACGTGCGGCCGTTCAAGGGTTTCAGAGAAGAGAATCACGTCATAAGAATAGTTCCTTGAAGGTCATACACTGATTTTTTTAAAGTAATGTTCTTCAAAAAGGTCGTGTACGTGAAAATGATTATGAGTTTTTTTTTATCTCAACGGTAAAGGTTTTGACCTGCACCTCACCTGATGGTAAGTGATGATCACAGGCCGAAGGTGGAAGCGAGCTTCACCCGGAATCCTCAACTACAGAGGAACTGACTATCTTATCTCTAACTGCCGAAACACAACAATGCTGTTAACATTGTTGTTATGTTACTGGTGTTAGTTTTTGACAGTACTAAGGAATTGTTTTACAGTCTTCGGATAGAAACTATCCAAGGGCTGGGTAAACAATAAAGAACAATTTGTTCGAACCTTTATCCAGCAAATATGGGTGAACTGGAGCTTACTAATCTGTACTTTCTGCCGTTATGGAAAAAAGCTTGTGTTTACGTATACTCCCTTCCTTTATTAAATTTTCTTAGAAAAAATACACGTTCACAGCAATTTACGACTTAGCGTGCAAACTCTAGCTGGCGTAAAACAAATTCTCACTTGAAACAGGTTACAAAATAAAAAGTAGACCAAACAAATTGTCATTACCACAGTTTAAACTTAAAACCAGTTCAAAGTTATTAGTTTCTAGTCAAAGCTAAGCAGTATTAGACATAATAACTAGACTAGGCTAGAATAATATCTAGATTTATGCATAATTATGTCATTTTGCTCTGATTCCCATGGGTCTTAGTATGGATGGTATTATTATAGATGTTTTAGTGTTATTTGCATGTTGTGGGGAGATGGGAAAATTTACTCGTTTTATCATTTTCCCTACGGCATTTTTTATGTGGTGTAACTGCTTTTTTACGTTTCTATAACCTGTCGGTCTATTCTGTAAAAATCTCACCGTGAAAACTTCGGTGAAGGAGATTGAGGTGTGCTGTCAATAGTGTCACTCACTAGAGCATCAGCCGGTCTATTCTGTAAAAATCTCATCGTGAAAAGTTCGGTGCAGTAAGTTTACCTTAAGCTCATTGCACTGAAGTTTTCCCGGTGAGATTTTTACAGAATAGACAGGTTAGAGAAACGTACAAAAGCATTACACCACATAAAAATAAGCGTAGGGAAAATGATAAAACGACTAGATTTTCCCATCTTCCCACAATACTGTCGCTGTCAATAGTGTCAATCCCTACCGATCTATTTATTACAGAATAGATCGGTAGGTGGAATGACAGCTCACTTGAAACTCACATCACCTAAGTTTTCACCGTGAGATTTTTACAGAATAGCACTACTGATCAAGTTTTTACCATTACCATACCATTCCATGGGTTGGATTGTAATGCATTCCTTGCCAAGCATGGGTGGTGTGACTATGAACGATAGACTAAGGAATGGTGATATTAATTAATGCATTTTATTATTAATATTCTAGTTCGCTAGTTAGCCACATTTCATATTTCCATACAGTAATATTGCCAAATTAATCAAAACAGCGAAATGCTTGACATCTATTTGCGACATTGCCCACTTTCAGAATAAACGCTCTTAAGTAGTTGGCTATGCACAAAATTCAAAAGTCATTTGTTCAAACTAGGCTGAGAATCAGCCCTTTTCGAACGTCAAAATGACATAAAACAGTCCCCCAAAAACGCCCACCCTTCACCACTTCCTAGTGCTTTAGCTGGGAAGAAGAAGTGGCGCAACAGACTCCCCGAAGACTGAGTTAAGACTCTATACGACAGACTATATACGGGGTGTCTGGGACATCGACACGAAGCCGGTTACCATGGATTCAGTACATGATTCTGAACCCCGCTGCGTTAAAATTTTTCGTCGGTTATTAAAAAAAAAAAACAGCTGCTCCATACATTTTGACCGCGTAGGTTTTGCACTTTTCTATGAAACAGCTGTTTTTTTTTTTAATAACCGACGAAAAATTTCAACGCAGTAGGGTTCAGAATCATGTACTGAATCCATGGCAGCCGGCTTCGCGTCGATGTCCCTGCCACCCTGTATAGATCAAATGTGATAAGGCAACGATGCGGTTTAAAAGAAGATATAGTGACAAAAATGTAAAGAGTGTTCTTAGAAGGTTTGGTCGTGTTGAGAGAATGTATGAAAAGCGACTAAAAAAGGTATTTACAAGGCAGATGTGGGACGCGGGACGCTCTAGGAGGACATAGTGTTATTGGTGATGTTCTTCAGAAAGAACAGGTGCGGAGTACTCGCAACTGGAGTGCGTGTATGACCAGATGTATGGACGTAAACGAGACAAAAGGAGTATGTAAGGATCGTATCTGGTGGTGGTCTGTAGTTTCTGCTTACCCCCATGGGAAGAGGGCGTGAGTTAATGTATACACTTCTATCTACCAGAAATATCTTACAATCAATCTGCCTAGCCTTTTCCCAACTATGTATATTGGGGTCGGCTTCCAGTCTACCCGGATGCAGCTGAATACCAGTATTTTACATAGAGCGACTGCCTATCTGACCTCCACAACCCAGTAACTGGGTAATACGATACCCCTTGGTAAGACTGGTTGTCAGATTTTCGGGCTTCTGACAACCCGTAACGACTGTCAAAGATCCACGAATGACCACCGGGACCAACGGCTTAACGTGCTTTCCGAGGCACGGAGGAGTCTCGGTATGTAAAGATGGTCACCCATCCACAGCCTAACCCCGGCAAGCGTTGCTTAACCTGATGGATCGGCCCGAGCGGCAGTTATTACTTAGCCACGAGCTCCTCCTCCTTAGAAATATCATACAAGGAACTTAATTAGTAAAAAAATATCTGTGTCAGATTATTTGAAGGTTGTCAGGCAAGATGAAGTTGGGCATGTTTGTCGAAGGACCGATGACCGGTGGAGCAGACGAGTCCTAGAGTGGAGAACGCGTATCGGCAAGTGTAGCGTGGGACGCCCCCCAGATGGTCCGATGACCTTAAAAAGTTGGCTGGGATAGATTTGATGCAGAAGGTGGAGGACAGGGAGTTGTGGCGCAGCCTTTTAAAGAGGCCTTTGTTTGGCCTAGTGGACTACGATAGGCTGGATTGGTTGAGATAAGTTAACTTAACTAGAACTCTTATCTGAGGAAAACTTGCAGATACTAAAATTAGACCTGCCTCTATATTTTGTCAATATTTTCTGTCTTTTAGATGCCTCAAATCTTTCGATATATTCAAAATCCTCCTACATTGGGTTGGTTTCATTTCTCATTACCATGGATGCAAGAATAATAAACTCATCTAATAAATTGAATTGAATTAGTTATAACTCAAAATATGTGCTTTCAATAATCATAAATTCAAAACTAAAAATTTTTGTTTTGTTGACCAAGTTCAATTAACGTTGCCGCGTTTTTATGTTAATTGAAATTGAATATATTGTTTAGTTAAATTAAAATTGATTTATTTATCAATTAGAATTAGTTGTTACATTGTAGAAGTTAGTTTTATTAATGTTTTATGAAGTTCGTTTAAAAGTTTTTGGGAGCTAATGGCTCTCTTTTAATTATACATGTGAAAAGTGGTTTCTGTGGGAAAACTTATGATAATCGATAATTTTAACATAAAATACAGTTCATTGTAAAACTGAAGTAGTTTCATTTCAATTTATTAATCATAAAGAAATCCTGCTAGCAAGCTGGAATATAATTTAAAGAAAGAAAAGAAAAATTGTGTATTCTGCACAAACAAAACGCACTTACAAGACAAAAACACATAAAATACACACATACAAAAGTAGCCAAAGGCCTCGTGTTCAACGAATAATTAAATAAAAATAAAAAAAACTATATTGATCATTGGTTGATTTCAAGGCCACGGACCAAAGACAATATTGCGTAATTACTCTTGCGACATTGGCAAATGTCAACAAAAACATCACAAAAACAAACAAAAAAACATTGAATAAGGAGTAAAATCCAGGTTGGGCAAAGTGTTATTGGGTTTTTCCTTCAGGATTATCTGAATAGCGCGTCGTCTGGATTAGTTCTAAGTTTATAGCAATGGGCTGGCCGCCTATTACACGAAACTTCAAATTTAACGGGCGAAATGTGGGTGTACAAATACTAGGTACATCTCTGCTTAACTCTTCGGGGAAAACAAGCGTGACGTTATGACATGTAAACCCACGAAATTCAAATTTTGTTACGTTTTTTGCAATGCAGGTCAGTATCATGATGTAAGTTGATTTAAATATGGTTCGCGGCCGTATCAAATGTATATTTATAGAATTGTAATCATAAAAATGATCAATACAACTCTCTAAGATCATATAATTCTATTGAATGACTATTTCATGAAATCATGACATTTGACGTTTGTGCTTACTTATATAGTTGTATTCCTGATTGTAATGATTATAATTATGTAAAACCATATTAGTTACGGTCGCGAATCATATTTTAATCAATATAAAACCTGACACTGACTTGCAAAATGCAAAAAACTAAAGAAAATTTGAATTTCGCGGGTTACCTTAGCGCATGCCCCTTAAGAGGGATTATCCTAAAAGTTGGCAACGTCGCAAATATTTACCTGTTTTGATTAATTTGGCAATAATACTGTATGGAAATATGAAATGTGGGTATCTAGTAAACTAAAATATTGATAATAAATTGCAATAATTAATATCGTAACACAGAATATTTCGTTTTAGATGTAAAAAAAGTATTTGGAAACTTTCCAAATGCCTTTTTTACACCTAAAATGGTTACAACAGCAAATTCAGTGCTATAATTGCAATTCATTATTAATATTCTAGTTCGCTAGTTAGCCACATTTCATATTTCCATACAGTAATGTTGCCAAATTAATCAAAACAGCGAAATGCTTGACATCTATTTGCGACGTTGCCCACTTTCAGAACAAACGCTCTTAAGTAGTTGGCTATGCACAAAATTCAAAATTCATTTGTTCAAACTAGGCTGAGAATCAGCACTTTTCGAACGTCAAAATTACATAAGACAGTCCCCCAAAAACGCCCACCCTTCACCACTTCCTAGTGCTTTAGCTGGGAAGAAGAAGTGGCGCAACAAACTCCACAAAGACTGAGTAAAGACTGTCTGTACGACAGACTATAGTTGGATGAAAACAATGATAGCATGTGAAATAGTCAATGTTATGACAATCTACTGAGAAACCCAACATACCATAACATCAAGCCTATTTTCCCCGAAGGATTTGGCAGAAGTGAAATACCGACATTTTACCAGTTATGTTTAAATCCTACGTAAAAGGGGGCCTATTGCCATCAACTGGGCACAAATCCAGACTCCGGGTTGCGACTGAGAACCTCAGCCTAGATCCTCAGCAGTAGCGCTTGCGACCACTACATCAACGAGGCACTGAAAAACTTATCTGTCACAAGATAAGATAGTACTGTTCTAGCAATAAAAATGGTACAAAGCTGTTTTGTTTCAAATACGCGCCGCGTTTACATGTCTTTATTTTGTCCGACAAAACCAGTTTAACTGTACTATATTCAAAGTCAACTTCACATCCGATTTGGCCCGATCTAACACTGATAACTCAACTTGAAATATCTCTATACATTTCCTTATCATTCTCTATCATTACACTATAGCCATAGGTATCAAACCACAGAATACTAAGATAGGTTCAGAAGATCAGCTCCACACAACAGGCGTCCGCACACATGGACGCGTAAAGAAAAGAAAGGAAAAAGAAAATAAATTTAATTGACCTAGGATAAGGCAAACAATATTCACACAACAAAAAAACAGAGAAAAACATTGAAAGAGTATTGTATGCGTCACGGCTGCGCCAAAGAGGCCCAATTCAGCATAAATACCAGATAACTACAATTCGACTTAAGTGATATCCCGCGTTTACACCAAGGTATAAAATATTTAATCATCTACATGCTGTGTCTACTCTCTTGATTTATCGTTTACACCTAAAACAAGTTGTACGGACTATGTAAGTTGTATACAAAACTTGTAAAAAAACGTGAACAAAATGGGTAACAATGCATGTTTGAAACAACGTCAATAAATGTTAGGATACATGCTCATGTTAAGGCCCTTTGTGCACGGCATGGTTTCTTTACAGAACAGCGAATAAACCAAGCAGTAGAAAAAACGTGTCTGTCAACAAGCTTACATAGTGATCCATACAACACTGACGACTGTGCCTACACACGGCGAATAAACCGTGGTTTTTCACGGCTAGAAAAACGTGTCCAAATATAACAACTTGTATATGGGTGTGAATTAATGCCAGCCGCGAGTGCGCTTGCACTCGCTGTACGAGAAGCATGTCTATGTGTGCGTGCGTTTTCGCTCGTTTTATGGAACTAACCTTCTGTACTGATCTATTCTGTGATCTAAATAAATATCAATCGTTTCAACAAAAACTAATGTTTCCGATTCCACTACCTAATTAGTAACCGAATCAACAGTATCTCTATACTAAAGAAGGTTATTTCACCCATTAACGTGACCATTTAAATTTATTGCTGATAAGCAAATTGAAGTGGATGGTAAAGATAAAGATTTGAACTAATTTCTATCATATAATTCGATTGGTTGGAGTCTCACGGTTCCACATGTTCCGTATTAAGTTTTTAGTGAGTTTTAAGTATGTTGATTAAGTAATATTAGTATAGTGAGTTGATTTTTTATTCGGTTTTAAGTTTAAGTATAAAATTATGAGTGGCTTGAAATTGAACACCATTTTTGTAGATTTTATCTAAATTTTTAAAGATAATTTTTTGGTTGTATTTTGAAATGTGATAATTAATATCAAATTAAATGTTATCTATAATTTTTCGGGTATAACTTTACTAAAGATACTCTACGATAGGTAGGATCTCAATACTAAGACAAACATAAAAATATTCTTGGTGACAGTTTTAATGGTTCAAAAGAATGTGAATCTTTCTGTTTCGTATTTCCTCACCAAGGAATAATTTCAGATACCGCTTAGTGTAAGTACTATAAATACGTAGTTAAAAGTGAACAATACACACACGAACTTACCTATCCAAGAAAAAAATATCAAAGCCAAAACTATTTCACAATTTATTCTAAAACACAAAACGTAACCCTGCCACTGCAGACGTAAAACCGCGGTGTGACCAGCCAACCCGTGCCTCGCGACTGTCCCGACATTTGAATATTAGCCTACCGTCGCCGTCGGGTATTTTTAACCTACCCCCTCGGAAGCTCAGTCTCGCTCGGAACTGAGTCATAGGGGGTGCCACAATCCAGTGATCTCCGGTCGAGTAATTAATTAATTGTTTCTGTTGTTCTTGTGTTAAAAATAGGACTTAATGCAGACGGGATATAAATGAACAAAGTTTGGGTACGTGTTTCTACAGTTGGTTGTGATTACAGAGGAATGGATGGGTAATGTTTCATTGTATAATGGGTTCAAAAATAATAAGGTAACAAAGTTTCGGGACTTATTTTTGGAATTGTCAAACGTATAATTTTTTATTTTGTTTTATAGTAAAAAAAACCGTGATAATTGATGTGTCTCTAACAAATGAATTACAAATACAACTCATACATCACTGGCAAGAATTAAAACACAGTAATATTTTAACACAAATCAAACAAAAAAAAAAAAAACGATAAAGCTCATGTTAGTTCAAGTTTCCTAAAACAGAACACTTTAACGGACGTAAAATCAATTTCAATTAAAATAGTTTCACCGAATTTGAACTTTCGACAACACATTAAACGCATTTTCAAAATTTAAATCGGTCTTAGCGACTTTAAAACGCATATTAAGCAAAGTGAGGAGTAAAATATACGAGTATTATGACATTAACTGTAAATGGTGTGAGTAAACTGAAAGCTTCACTTATGTGAATTCAGACAATTCAATGGCTGCATTCAGTTAATTCATGAGGCCTAAATCTGAACAATGAAAACAAAAATGCTTTTCAAAATGGGACCTTAACGGCCAAACAGATAGCACTGGGGAGGACGCCATTCCAGGTTCTAATTTAGAAATGGTTCTAAATTTAAACTCTGAGTCGCCATTGGCTGTCCGGAAATGGACTGCATTCTCGGTACCGATAGATACAAGTTTCGACATGATCCAGTTTTTTAGGGAGTACTTGAGAAAAAATTTGGATACTTTTGTAGCTTTTATTTGTTTGTTACTTTTCAAGATTTATTTGGTACGTGTGTTACGCTTAAATGAAACAAAAAATGGTCAAAGTGTATCTAACGGTAAAGAAAAAAGGAAAAATCTTCATGTGTAACTAATTCCTTTTGTTCACACAAAGAGAAGCTTTTAAAAGTAGACAAACGCCATTTATCAATAATGAAGTAGATATTCGAATACAATTGGTTTTTACAATTTATGCCGAATGACAAGCATAACACAAAAGAAATAGCAATGAAATAAATGAATATCTGGTGATGCTATTCAAGTTTTTTATAAACTGTCATTTATTTATTTACAAATATATAAAAGGAAATGATTTTGATACTAAAAGCAGAGATTGGATTACGGAGATTAGATAGCATTCGTCCGTTTAAAATGAAATGAAATTGGACGCCAATCACAAAATAGATGAGAAAAGGCTTAGTTATTGATGAAATCATTCATCAATAACTAAGCCTTTTCTCATCTATTTCTCTGCAAATCATCAGATTTGCAGAGGACTTGACGTGATCTTGAATAGAACTGTTATAAAACGAAACTATGAAAGCTTGTATTCTGAATACAAGTCAATAATATATGAACATACAGGACTCAATAGAGAGCAAAATAATTGTGGAACTTGGAGCAAATCAATCAAGCAAGTTGGTTATAACAACTAACGTGGCATAAGCATTAACATTAACTCGAAAAAAAAACATAAAAAAATTAAAAATCTATAAAAATAATCCTAAAAAAGTATGATGACACGTAACCCTAAAATTCACAGGTTCTTTTTTATATATTATCTCGAACGAATTTCGCTCACGGCGGCCCATCTCAACGGCACGAGATATTATAATGCACAAGTGTGTGCGCAGAATCAAGTGCACTCTCTGTTCCTCTACTCTTATAATACGATGGAACGGCAATCCGACACGACTGAGGAAGAACCAACGGCACAGGACCAACAGCTTAACGTGATTTTCGCGGCACGAAGGTGTCACACTACCAACTTCTGGACTCCGGGAAATATGTAACAGAAAAACTCAATAATACTTTGCTCGACAAGACCTTACGTCAGCAGACGTGTCTGCGACCTCTACACCACTGAAGGAGCTACACGTAGCAAGCTATTAATGCTCCCAGTTCACTTAGACCGAACACACATTTTCCATAGGTACACCATTACCAAAAGTCATTACTGTCAGTACATCAAAATATTCATTAAAAAGCCTATCATCAGAAAACAAAACTAAAACGCTAATTACAGGTTGTGGAGCGGAATACTATAGTTATTCCTGATCCATATAGATCACTATTCATGACCTTGTTTGTATTCTTGTTATGATTATCATATAATAATTACTGTTTGTTACGTAAGTAAGGTTCTGAGTCGATAATTTGGAAATTATATGGTTTGGTGTGGTCGTGGTGGTTATAGCCACCAAATGAAACAACATTTTTTTTTTTTTTGTTTTTATCAAATTTTAGTACTGAATTATAGGTACTGTGAGAACATGAGTTTGTTTGTATGATTGGCAAACTGGCGTGTGAGACCTCAGACCAAATAAAAAAACCAAGACAGAGTGAGAGAACAGTCATGTTTACGAAACCGGCCGGTGTAGTTTGATTGTAAATGTGTAAGTGGCAGCGTGTATGCACAGAGCGGAGGTGTAGTTTTGGCATGCTTCACTTTATTTCTCGCAGCGCTTCGTCTTGGTTTTTTATTTGGTCTGACTGTGAGACATAAAGCTTACCAAATAGAAGATAGTTACTGCCATTATGCAACATTCAAGGTATATGGAGAGAAGTTATACGGGGCCATTAAGCTGTTAACTTTACAGAAAAGTTGAAATAAGAATAAGAATAAGAATAATTTATTGGTCCATTGTTACAAAATAAATTTCAATAAGTAATGACATTGTATGCTTACCACTGTAACTAGAATATTTAACAAAGTATTAAAACAGTGGTCCCCAAACTAGGCAGCGCCTGTATCTTGGGGGCCTGAGTTGCGTGATCTTAAATTATAATTCGAAACATTTTTGCGTTAGCTTAAATTTTATATCAGGATGTTTGAAAATGGACAGGGTAGTTAATTAAATAAGGATAGCGAATTACCAAATAAAAATAAATTGAACAAAATAAAATTATTCTAAATAATATTATAGTGTGCGTGTGTGAGAGTGTGTGTGTGTGTGTTAGTGTGTGTGTGGGTGTGGGTGTGGTGGTGAGTTGAAGGTGTGAGTTTTGAGTGAATGACTTGCTTGTATATTTTGGTGTTAACTCACTATAACCTCTGTGTCGTTGTATGACAGGGAGAGAAGCCAACTTTTTATCATTCTTTTATACGAGTGGGTGTTAAGACCTTTAGTATTACAGCGCTTGCTTATTTTATTGTAGATATGAGTGTGTGAGTATGAGGGGCACCGTCGGGCCAGAAGACTGTTTGCATTAGGAAGAGGGACGTGTAAGATACGTTTTGAAAGCAGGCTTTGGTAGTCAGGTCTGTTTTTAGTAGATTTGTGTGCATGCAGTGCGGCACTGAGTATGTATAGTTGACGTACTCGAAGAACCGGAAATTGGTTGTATAGCAGATCTGTCGGGAACCTAAAATGCTTTCTAAGCATCACTTTAATTACGGCTCTTTGAGCTCTTTCTATTTCAATAAATATGCTTTTCCCGGCTCCGCCCCAGACGGAGATTCCATACTGGAGTACAGACTGACAAAGACCTAGGTATATTGCTCGGAGAATTTTGATAGGTGTGCAGTCTCGTAGTTTTTTCATGACGTAGATTAGTTTTCTGACGCGGCCCGCTAGCAAGTGTATGTGAGGTTGAAATGATAAATTTTCGTCTATTATTCTAATATCTAGCTTGTATGTATTTTGTAGTTCTCAAATACGGGCAATATCCAAAAACAGACGTATTTTGTACTGACTGTTTCTGTTTCTCCGTCTATCTATTAGATACTTATTATTTTCAGATAAATACAAAAGTAGTACACTGACTTGTTTCTTTTACTATAACATTCGACTTGATAACAATTTACTCATAGTACTTGACTATCGAAATATTGAAGTAAGTGTACATTACACCATATCTACATAACCCTTCAATGAACCCAAGACATGCAATTATAAAAACATCAGTACTCGTTTGTCATATTTTTTCAAAGAATTAACATGTGCGTTTGACATTATAACAAAAAGTTAAAAGAATTTGCTAATTATATCTTCTCAGAATCATATCGACTTCGGATGTTTGTGACTCATTGATTACTCCGAAAGAGTAGCGTGTTAACATGTCATATTTAAAATTACAAAAATAAAGTTGGTATATGAACAGTAAAATCTGTTTCAGCTATAAAAATGGCAGTTTTTAAGTCACTAGTGAATAGTGAATAGTGGGTAATAGACAGGTGTATAATGGTCAAAAGACAACATAATGTATTAATAAAGAATTAAAAGGTTAAGTGAGAAAACTGATAGTTATAGTAAATAAAACTAGTTGTCGCCCAGAGGTCGAAAGTCGGCCATATTTCATTTAAATGTCATGATTCTAAGGTAGCCATCTTGTGTCAAACGCATGGCAGTGTGTCAAATGTTTTTTTTTTTTTCTAATGTATACCTATTATATATAAACATATTAGCTTTCTGCACTCCTTCTCCATATGAACTTTAACTTTACTTTGCCTTTTTTTGCAATAATTGCACCTCTTTTTACATTTTTACCGCGTCAAGGGTAACAGGATAATTTTGGATAATTAGGTATACATAAAATTGAGTGTTACATTTACTCATTCACGAAAACGAGAAAACAGGTTCAGGTGAATCATTCACATGACCGAACGATAATTTCAATGACCGAGAATTATTTTTTTCCTTAAAATAAGTATGGCTCATTAAATCAATTATTTTCGACGATTTGATTCCAATTATTTGTTTTCTGAGCCATATAGAAGCGGGTTTTGAGCTATTAAAATTAAAAACTATTGTTGAAACAATCATCTTATTACCGTAAACATGTTTTTGAAGGGTTAAACGTGATGCTGCGTGACACACGGTTAGAAAGTTTGATGAGTAGCGGACAAACTTGTTGAATGTATATTAATAATAATAATACCAGCCTGTTACTGTCCCACTGCAGGGCAAAGGCCTCTTCTCGTACATAGAAGGCACGAGCATTGATAACCACGCTTGCTTAAGACGGGTTGGCAATTTGAGACTTATATTAACGATAAGACCAGGTTTCCTCACGATGTTTTCCTTCACCGATGTCAGTAACGTCCAAGATAAACTCAGAAAGTACATATGAATTGATGATTGAGTACCATTGGTACTTGCCCGGATTTGAACGTAGAATTGTAGAATGTTGAATGTAGTTCTCAAAAAACGATTTCATAATTTTTCGATTAGGGATGGAAAACCAGCCCGCTGGTTTTTTTTATTGCCCCCTACTACGTAGGAATTAAAACATAACTGGCGAAATGTGGGTTTACTACAGGAACACCTCTGCCCGACCCTTCGGGGAAACAAGGTTTGATGTTACGAAATGAAATATGTAATCAAAAACAAAAGAAATGAATAAAAACGAATGAAAGCTTACGCTGAAAAAAAAAGAATGCGAATAAAATATGTAATTATAAAAGCTGTGTGAAAATGGTGTACCTACGCTTAAACACCAGAAGGCCAATTCTCGTACTTAAAAAACGTTCACATCCTAGTCGCAATCTGTCAAACTTGTCAAAAATGTTGGTAAATAGACTGTATTTTTGACAGATTGCGAATGAGATGCGAATGCGAACGTTCTTATAAATTACGGGAATTGCCCCTCTGATCGTTGTAAAATAATAACAAGCAAAAGATACTTTAAAACACAATTTTTATTGTTTCCAAACCAAGGGCAAAGTGATTTAAAAATAATAAAAATAGTAGCGAATAACAATTAACTTGTTTAATAAAATAATAGTAGCTTTAAAATTGCCTGTAACGTACAAAAAATATAATAATTTCTCCAACAAGCTCCTCAATCTACATAACCATATGCCTCAACACTTTTTTTACCGTTTCAATCCTTCTGAGAACGGATGTCCAGAGCATCCGTTTAATCGTACAATCCGAAAACAACTGACTACCATTGGCGATAAACCACACACCAATATAGATTTTATACTAAGTAGTGTAAAGGTGAGAATCGAGTGTACAATTTCCGTGATGATATCAGTACCTCAGAGGTGAACTGTGCATAAAGTGGGTTACTTAATGATGTGGCTGGCCGGAGAGAAAAAAAAATAAACAGATACGTATTCGATTTTATTGCTCACTCTTTTTTTTTTTACAAAAAGGGTGCCGATTCTGCGTGCGTGTAAAATATTGTTTTTTTGTTCATCCGGTAGATAGGTACTTAATGGGTGAGAATATCATAATCGGTTTAAAGGTAAGGTCTGACCATATGGCACTGAGATTTGCAATAATACTTACCTCACGCTAACCTCACAAATTAGGGAGTCTTCAAAATAATAAACTGGCGTTAAGGTGAAAGCTCCAGAGTAACCCACGAAATTCAAATTTTCTTACGTTTTTTGCAATTTTCAAAAAACATATTATTATATCATTCTTATTTTAGATTGTATGTTCATCAAAATCCACCGTAACAAATATGGCTTTACGGAATTATAATCATAAAAATCATCGATAGTACTCTCTGAGTTCATATTACCCTATTGAATGACTATTTTATGAAATCATGACCTTTGAGGATTATTTTAACTTAGGGAGTTGTATTGATGATTCTAAAGGCAAAGCCTGACTTGTATCGTTTGTTTGTAATGTATCATTACAAGCGAGTTTGGTTATAATACAGTGATATACAAGACGCGACGAACGCTCGCTTCGAGCACATGAAATCAAAACATCAAAAGTCATTTATTCAAACTAGGCTGAGAAACAGCACTTTTCGAACGTCAAAATTACATAAGACAGTCCCCCAAAAAGGCCCACGCTTCACCACTTCTTAGTGCTTAAGCTGGGAAGAAGAAGTGGCGCAACAAACTCCCCAGCAGCACAGCTGTCTGTTCAGTTGGAAAAACTTGATTCTATATTTCTTCTTTATTTCTTACTGTACATAAATGATATTATTAATATAACTGACCACTGGTGTATATTATTTGCTGATGACATAGCTATTATTATAGCGACAGAAAAATGTAATAATTTTAGAAATAACCATGAGACTGACATTAATAATACTATAGATAAATTAATACAATGGCTTGACATAAATAATTTAAAAATAAATCTTAATAAATCTGTTTATATTAATTTCAATAAATGTAATAATCCTAAATATAATATTAAACTAAACGTATCAAAAATTAAAGAAGTAGCACAAACGAAGTTTCTAGGCGTAATTATTGATGAGAATTTGAGTTGGAAAGAGCATGTGGATAACGCTGCAAAGAGAATAAATAAATTTGTATATGCTGTTAAACAAATCAAAAATATTACAAACTTAAAAACAGCTCTCATGACCTATCATGCATATGTAGAATCGGTACTACGTTACGGGCTTATATTATGGGGAAATAATACAGATATAAACCAAGCATTTTTTGCTAAAAAAAAGTGCATTAGGGCAATTTACGGGATGCACTCGGAGGAATCTTGTCAACCCATATTTAAGAAACTAGGCTTGTTACCGCTGCC
This sequence comes from Agrochola macilenta, assembly GCA_916701695.1. NCBI lineage: Eukaryota > Metazoa > Arthropoda > Insecta > Lepidoptera > Noctuidae > Agrochola > Agrochola macilenta. Next base: position 8,441,347 of record OU753578.1, read on the forward strand.
GTCCCTTTATATATTTGAAATATGTGTATTCGTTAATAAACATAAAGACCTGTTTATATCAGCCAATGATATTAATCCACGGAGCCGACGTGATCCACAGAGACTAGTTCTGTATGATCTTCCCAGGCTTGCTAAATATAATAAAAGCTGCTTATATAAATATGTTAGTATATATAATAACATACCGAGTAGCATAAAAAACTGAAACTCCAGATTATTTAAGAAAAAATTGTTTGACTGGTTAAACTCGGAAAATTTCTATAGTCTTAAAGAATTTATGGATAAAAAATTCTCATTTTAGTATCATCTAGTCTAAAATACTTGTTTGTTGCTTGGAGGGGGGGTACATTGGAGTAGCTTAATTAGTCCCAAGCCTTTTTGTCGTCTAAGTAATCTTAACTTTATAGAAACCTCTTTGACATAGTTTCTGTTTAATAAATTATTTAAATTTATTGGGGCTCAGTTCTATGAAATTTTCGTTTCCAAAGAAAAGTGGCCACATTCCTCTAAATCGTATTTTGTTGCTTCCGTGTCTCAATATGAAACTTTATAAAAGGTATTAGAAAATTCTAGACACCGAGGGTCCTTACTGACCGTTATTCCTAATTCCTTATCAGTTACGAGATAATATTTTTTAAAGGAGTGGCGTTAGTGGAGCATTGGGCACCCTCTTAATACTTTAGTTCTTATTGTCATATCTTTAGTTTTATAATTGCCCTTATCCTTTGCCTTGCCTGTATCCTTTGCTTTGCTTCTCTTGACAACTAAAGAGTTACCGTTGTAATATTTACGTTTCTATTCTGCAAAATTTGCCCCATAGCGTTTAGTGAGTATCTAGCAAAAGTGAAATCGAGGCCGTGTTTTCTTAGACCTCTCTCTATTTTTAATAGTTTCAGATTTATCCATACTGATCCATCTCAAGGGATAACCCAGTATAATCTGCCTGTATCTTAGTCTTAATGAATAACTGCACTCTAAATTACGAAACCTATACACGCTGTCTTTATGAATGAAGATCTAGACTATCTCCAACACTGCAAAACCGTTTCCAGACGAAAAACACAGCCATGACTCATTCCTCACGTGTAATTAGTACAGCATCGCTAATGAGGTGGCACCTGTTGCCAACACTGTCATAAGTCTGCGCTACCAACTTAACACACAGGTACAGAATGTCGGCTCTAGACAACCAGCAAAAACAGGCGTACGCACGCTTAGACGCGAACGTACGGCGATCTCAAACAAATGCCAGTAGCGAGAGCGCAGCGTTCACTCATAAGGCTGGTTTCACAGCTATGCGGGAGACCCGTACGGACCATCCGTAGACGGGAGACCCGTACGAGTAGCACCTGCAGTGCACTGAAACGAGGGAGTAGTACGATACGTTGTACGGGCTCTACCCGTAGCGGGTCGCGTATGGACCAATCCGCATCGCTGTGAAACAATGTTCTAGCGCCTCACGTGTGTCTCCGTTCCGGGAGTCCGTACGGGTCTCCCAGACAGTTGTGAAACGATCACACGTACCACAACCATACTAAATCGCAGCAAAAAAATGTGGCCGAGCAGTGGTTACGTGTGAATATTGTCGCTGCAAGTTCTTGCAGTTGCATTGTCGCTAGCAAAAGCGATGTGGTTACGTTGTGACTAGTGTTTCCAGACAGATTGACTCCGACTGTGACAGACTCGTCACGTCGACGCAACGTTGTGGTTGCGTTGTAGCTGCGAGCAATGATAACCTAGTGGTGTGACCGTCAGACTGCCAAATCATAGGTCTCGAGTTCGAACCCAAGGCACGCACCTCTGAATATTCAGATTCATGTGCGTATTGTATAATTATCACTTGCTTTAAAAACGGTGAAGGAAAACATCGTGAGGAAACCGGCATGCTTGAGAGATATTTTTCGACGGCATATGAAGCCAAGTCAGAGACCCATGGGCGGTTTTAAAACTCTGTCACCAGGTTAGTCACTAACCACACGAAAAGAAGAAGCTGCGACGTCGCCTTGATGTGGTCGGTATCGCACACACGGTTGATTTTGACGGCCAAAATGTGGTCCGTGTGAATAGACAATTAATTTTTCAAACAAATTATTGTCCGTCCACGTGGTGTCGTTTTGGTACGTGTGATTGGGCTTTTAGGGCTAGGCATAACCACACATAACCGCATATAACCGCACATAACCGCGTAGTGCCAGAATGCAGAAGCTTCTGGCATTTTCTAAGAAATTCTTAGGGTGCCGTTGCTGATTTATGCGATGCGACGTCGCAACGCTTTTATGTGTATCGTCCTTTATACTCATTTACATCCAAAACCAGCTTCAGGTCCAGTTGAAGCCCAGGGTCAGACACTAGATAAAAACCAGCGACAGGCTTAACTTGTCTGGCTTTTTTGCTAAACTGGGCCTATTTGGCGCAGCCGTGAGGCATATATTCTTCCTTATTTTTTAATAACACACTTTGTAAAAAAAAAAACAATAGACCAGGTATATTTAGTAACCTAATTCGCTTAACTGTTCTTAAAGAGTCATAAAAATCGACAAGTCTCAACGAGGCATCCTCAGGATGACGATTGACTTGTTGCGAACCCGGACCCGACGTGATCATTTACTCGTGTGCCACTTTGTTCTACTTGTTGTGTGCATTCAGTGCTAAATATATGTATTTTCTTTCCGCTTTTTTTCACTCGCTGTACGTGAAGCGTGTCTATGTGTGTGCGCAATTTCGCTTTTTATGGAGCTGAACTTCTGTACTCACTTATTTTGTGGCACTACCAACTAAATAAATCTTGGTGAGAAGGTAAATAAGTGAGCTTCAAGACGGATGCGATTGTGAATTTTATGAGTGTTGCTAGTTCTGTTTATGCTTGAGGTACTGTTAGTCTAGTTTTGTAAATACATAGTGCAAAGTAAAGTTTTGCCTTAAGGCGCATCACCCTTAAGACAAAAATTTACTTTGCATTTTCTTTTAATTTTTACATAGGGTAAGGTAGCCCACGAAATTCAAATATGGCTTTAGACAATTATAATCATTAGAATTCAGCAATAGAACTTCTTAAGTAAGAAATTAAAATGTTATGCTTTCATAGTCATTAATACAATAATAAGGGTAATATGAACTTTGAGAGATGTGTCAATTGATGATTTTTATGATTTTAATTCCATAAATAAATATTTGACACGGCCGTGAATCATATTTAGCTCAACATACAACCTGCTGGGGTTGCGGGTTTGTCTGAAAGGGATATCGCGGCCCCAGCACATAGGCAACGGAAGGAACACGGGTGGGTTTTAGTGAGTAAAAGTCTGACACTCCCTCTCGCTCCGCCCAGAGCGGGAGGAGTCATTTGATGATTTCCCACCCAAACAATTTTTACCGAAACGACAGGAATGCGATAAAAAACTGACTTAGCCTAGCCTTTTCCCAACTATGTTGGGGTTGGCTTCCACTCTTACCGGATGCAGCTGAATACTACAATTTTACATGGAGCGACTGCCTATCTGACCTCCACAACACAGTGGCTGGGTAATACGATACCCCTTAGTAAGACAGGTTGTCAGACTTTCGGGCTTCTGACGACCCGTAACTTTTCGAGGCACAGATGGTCTCGGTATGTAAAAAGTCACCAACCAACCGTAGTAAGCGTAGATTAACCCTGGTCAATCGAGACTTCGAAATCATTGTTACTTACAAACACTGGATGCTCGACAGCAGTAGGTATCTACGTTTACAAAATAGAAAAAAAAGAAAAGAAAGAAAGAATAATATTTACCTATTTGGACTCAGGTCGTGAAACACAAAATACAAAAACTTTTTACAAAAAAAAAAAACAACCGAAGTCGGTTGTTTTTTTTTGTAAAAAGTTTTTATTTTTCACCTTTTAGTTGTGGTACAGTCAGCATCAAAAGTTGTTGACCACATTTAGATTTTCAAAATCGCTGTATAGTGAAGTGCTAATAGTGAATACGGTGTACAGCGATTTTGAAAATCTAAATGTGGTCATCACCTTTTGATGCTGACTGTACCTACCCCACACACATTCGATTACCCCTACCTGCTATGTAAATAACAGTCACAGGAAGTTATCATCATATCATCCACATATACTAAGTGGAAAAAATACGTATTATTGAAGCTTACTCAAAAACTATCCAAGCAAAGTTAATACAATTTATAAGGGACCAATTCGGGAGCATACCCTTTTATAAAAAAAAAAAAAATTCAAAATCGGTCCACAATTGACGGAGAAATCGGCGGACATACATAAAAAAAAAAACCTACATACGCGGCGTACATAATAACCTCCTCCTTTTTGGAAGTCAGTTAAAAATAAAAAGAAGTGAAAATAATATTTTACAATGCATTTGCTCGAAAAGAGCCTTTTCCAAGCAGTAAATTAGTGCGGAAAGTGTCACTTTTTTTCACTAGTGCTTTTAACTTTTCTTTTTTTTGAAGTCGAAGTCGAAGTCATGAATGTTGTTTTTATCATTTATACGTCGTAATATGTAGATGGTAGGTAGTCGCCTATGATGTGTACATCATAAGAGACTACCGTAAGGCTTGCTCGTTTTTTTTTAATTTCCTCGCACAATGCGTAGTAAAACGTTGTATGATACACGTGCGTAAGATGATTTCCGACTCCTGTCGACTTATACACTCGCTCGCTACGCTCGCTCGTGAATAAAATGCCACTCATCGGAAATCACCGACCTTCCGCACTTATAGCATAAATAACTATTAACAATTATAGTGTGTGCCTCACGGCTGCGCCAAAAAGGCCATTAATGCCAGACAAATGCTGTCTGACGCTGGTTTTCTAATGAACCTATAAGTAGGGACAAGTGACGATGACTACAAAACAGTTTCAACATACCTTATACATAATTTTTATAAGTACTTTAGTTAAATAAATAAACTAGTAATCAAATATACATTACGAAACCAAAAATAATACCTTAGTTTTTGTTTATACTAAACCTCTTAAGGGGTCATTGTACTCTCCATTATGAACAACTTTCACTATGGGACCAACGCCGAAATCGCAAAAAAAAATCAGTTGTTCCCTACATTTATGTTCGCATAATTATCTCGTCGAAATGTAGGGACCAGCTGTTTTTTTTTCGCGATTTCAGCGTTGGTCCCATAGTGAAAGTTGTTCATAATGACTAGTAGGTTTAGTGTAAACAAAAACTAAGGTTGTATATGAAAACAACAGGAACTGTCCACGCAAAAACTGTTCTTAGCTGTTCAATAGAGGAAAATGCTGACTCATTCGATTCCCAGACTAATTAAATCCTTAGCTCCCAGCCAACCTGACCCAGACAATGAAAAACGACACAAAAACGACGAACGCAAAGTAAAATCAATTAAAAAGAAAACTCCAAAAAATAACCCTTCTCTTCACGGCCCCTTTCTAATCGACTAAACAATTGATTTAGTCGATTAGTTCCACTCGATTCGACTATGCAATGTTTACTTTCGTACTGAACATCGAATGTGTTAAGAGGACGCAAGGGAAAATCTCATTAGGTAGGGTCAATTTTGTTGTTCAACCCGGTTTTGAGGTGAGGGTGTAGTGAAAGATTAGCTTTGGTTAGATATTTTTTGGATAAAAGCTAATAATGAAGGGTGTAGGTTAGGATAGACCATAAACTTATCAACTTATCTATTAGTATTATAAGTCTTGTGTTAATAACATTAAGATTACGCCTTGTTTCTCCGAAGGGCTAAGCAGAGGTGTAGGTACCTGTAATACGTCCACGCCAGATATTTTTAAGTCCCATGTAATGGGGGACGAGACTATTGGCAGCAACCGAGCACAAAATATGTAGTGTTAATAATAACTTTTTATAGCTAGAAGATGTGGATCCGCGCGGCTAAAGTAAATTAAATGAAAGGACGACAATTAATGAAGAGCAAACTGATTGATTCAAACTGTTGCAGTATTTAAAAGAAGAGAGAATATTATCTTTCCATTCGTCATATTTGCATAAAATGTATTTATTCATTTAAATTACATTATAATTATATTAGTGGTATTTATTTTTGAAGTGTGCTTTGCTTATTTTATGTTTTTATTTTAAATGAGTGAATTGACTTGTCGATTTATGTATTTTGTTTTCTCTTTTACTCTTATAAACGTTGTCTTTATCTCTTTTTATCTATTTTCCTGTCGCTGGAAGAGATTTCTTTAGAAATAAGCATCACCTTTGTACGTATTTTTCTGTTCCTTTCTTCTTGAAGGTTTATGTTAATGCGTGTGCAAAAAAAAGAAGTTAAATAATAATAAAAAATTCGCATCAAAATTTGTTCGTTCGTTTAGCAGAGATTTCATTAAACAGAAAAAACGACACAATTGTTTGTTTTGAACAAACATACAATTCTTCGGGACTTACTTTCGCTAAAACAAAATTTGGATTTAAATAGTGCGTAATCACACCACAACTGACAATTCACTGACTGAATAATCTCATACCCACACCGTGTCAACACAAGAAAATTATTTTGTAAAAAAATGTGAAAACTTACTCATATTCTGCAAAAAATGTGAAACGAGATAAAAAATAAACGTCTAGCTTAACACAAGCTGGAAGTCAAATATTAGGGGTTGGTCTCTTAAACTTACTTTAAGGGTTGTTTTCCCCTGTTGTTTTATTCAAACCTCGCTTGTTATGAATATTTTTACTTTACTTAACTTTAAAATTCAAGTTTGTTAATTTTTACTTGGGAAAGAATGATGCTTAAAAAATTGTTGAAAGTTTATGGAAGATGAAAAAAGATGGAGTTATATTTTTTATGTTCGTTGTAAAGTTCTTTAATACACAAAATTAATGTACCTACAATAGAACGGCCTAGAGTACATCAATTTTACAGAATAATTATACTGCTTTTGTTACCACTGACGTACGAACGTCACATTAACACGTCGTCGAATTGGAATCAGAGATCTAAAATTAACAGTCAATAGGATAACAAAAAAAATCGCCAGGTAGATTAAAAAAAAATATATAACATTTTTTTTTTGTTGTGGCATCACGTCACGCCTTACTAGGTTTTATACTGAATTGTGACGTAGCGAGCCCATAATCCCCAACTTTAATGTGTTTTATTTAAATATTTTTTTATTAATATGATAAAGCAAAAATACTTGTCTAATATTTAGCGTGGTAGCACGCAAAATGGTCCACCTGACGGACTAAGTGCGGAAACCAAACCCTATAACATAACAACCCTGCAACAACCCAATAACAACCCACCCCTACAACAACCGACAACAACAACCCCAACCCTATAACATGCTGAGATAGGGGCCTTTTGGCCTCGTACAGGACTTTAATTTTTAAGTATACTTTGTTTATTTTTATTTTTTATTTATGTTTAGTGTGTTTTTTGTTTAATTTGTGATTTCCTGTGCGAGTCTCAATAAATACTTTTTCTTTCTTTCTTTCTTTTAACATTCGCGTGGTAGATTACAGCCCACTCCCTCTCAAAGAGAGGAGCCGATCCCAGCAATGGGAATAATAAAGACTGATTATGTTACTTACTTTACTGATTGGCTAATCAATCTTCACAGAGACGAGAAAATAACACTGGATGAACAGTAGGTATAAATCCCATCGATAATTACCTTATTTCAAAGCCCATTTTAATAAATCATAACAACCATGAAGAAACAGGTTTGACAGAACGATTCGAACGTAAATAATACATCAAACTCTACGCGTGTAACTTGTTGACTGCAATAAATCAATATAGAATTTTAATTAAGAAAAGTTGTTGTTTATCATTCCGTATTGTAAGTTATAGCTGATGGTTTCTGACAGAAGTGGGTCAGTTCTTCTCTCGTAACGAAACGAAATAAAAAACGAATTCCTTTGTAAAAATATGCACTACCAGCTCCACCCCCCGCGGTTTCACCCGTATAAGTCTTGATATCCCGTGGGAATATCGGGATTAAAAGTATCCATTGTCCTGATCCAGGTCATGGTCTACCCATGTGCCAAATTTCATCCAAATCCGATCAGCCGTTTTAGCGTAAAAGCGTAACAAATAAATTACTAGCTGCACCCCGCGGTTTCACCCGCTTAAGTCTTGATTCCGTGGGAATAACGGAATAAAAAGTATTCTATGTCCTAACCTAGGTCATGATCTACCCATGTGCCAAATTTCATCCAAATCCGTTCAGCCGTTTTAGCGTAAAAGCGTAACAAATAAATTACTAGCTGCACACCGCGGTTTCACCCGCTTAAGTCTTGATTCCGTAGGAATATCAGAATAAAAAGTATCCTATGTCCTAACCTAGGTCATGGTCTACCCATGTGCCAAATTTCATCCAAATCCGATCAACTGTTTTTAGCATGAAAGCGTTAGAAACAAACTCACTTTCGCATTTATAATAGGATAGTTAGGATATGATGCAGTGGTAAAAGCCCCAACTAACGTGACGTAGGTCACGGGTTCGAACTCAGACAAGCACTTCTATCTATCTATCCATTAAGCCCGTAATGTCCCACTGCTGGGCAAAGGGCGGGCCCTTTTGCTTGTCCACACACGTCTGTCCACTCACATTGCAGGACAGTCCGAACGGTAGGAGTCAAATTCGTCCCTTCATCTTCGTCTTGCCGCCAATGTTAAGTGGGATTGGGCCGGACATTTCCACCGCATGTCAGATGAGCCGTGGGCTAAAAGAACCATCCATTGGGTCCATTAAATGCTAGGCAACATCGTTGTATAATTTATTTTATCACCACTGTTCTCAAAACGGTGAAGGAACACATAATTAAAATTAAAATTCATTTATTGCAGGTACCATATAACCCATAGTAGAAATCACACACAAATAAACAACCTCAACACAAATTAAATCACTCAAATTCATAATCAATCAATCATCATAATTAGCTCATATTCATTCATTACAATAGTCTCTTACGTGCGCCACTATAATTATGTAACTTGTCTTTCACAGCAGTGTCGCACATAAAGACAGTCCAACCTATTTGCTACCATATTCAGAACGATATTGGAGCCGTCCCGCACTCTGCGCACAAGAGACGCGCAGCTTTTCCGCATGGTCACATGAAAACAGTCCGTGCGCGCCCATGCGAACATACCCGAAGCGCTGCAGTAGCGAGGCAGCCCCAACTCGCTCTGAAAGCGTTGTTAAGCGTTGTTAGCGTTGTTGTTGATGCGTTGTTAGCGATGATAATGAGGACTCTGGCTGGTTCAAAAGCCAAATTCTAAGATATGCTTGGTGGATTATGGCCCACTACCTCTCACAGAGAGGAGGCCTATGTCATGTCCCAGCAGTGGGAATGATATAGACTGATTATGCTATGCTATGTGGTGAAAATATTAACAAGTCTAAATGGGTTAGTTGAAGGTGGAACATGGAAGGGGGACTTCAGTGGCCCCAAAAGTATAGTTTTCGGCAGTAGGCCGCAAGTAGCTTGCAGCGGTAGGCCGCAGGTAAGGCAGGCCTTCATAGCATGCGTAGGTGGGGTGCAGGATCGAGTAGGTAAGGGGTCCTGCCCTCAGCCCGTACAGAGAACCCCTAGGTCGGGGCACAAAGAATTCTGAGGGTTAGGGAACAACTGTTGTCAGCCCTGCAATCGGAAACCAAATGCCAGAGCGTCTCCGGATGGCTAGTGATGTTCCCCGTTTTTAGTGATGTGACTAGGAACTTACTAATTGTGATATTTTATCAGTCGACTACTTGCAGCTGAGATCGCTCACAACGCTCACAACGCTACAACATGCTAACAAGGCAAAGAATACTTTCCATGAAAAATCGTGACGTTTAAAATAACCATCTTGCGGTTGTGTTAGTACATTTTACTGGAGTGCTACTTTTACTTGAGCAGAAAATAAGTGAAGCTTTAGAATAACGGGATATTGAAAACATTTACTTAGTTAACATTATTTTCTTGGTTCACATGATTCCAGTTGCATGTTCATACCTAACAATTGGTTGAGCTGTGAAAGAGTCTCGTCTACCAGCCTCAAAATATGACTTCTAATATTCTTCTTCTTCTTTTCGTGTGGTCAGTGACTAACCTGGTGACAGAGTTTTAAAGACGCATATGGGCCTCAGGCATGCCGGTTTCCTCAAGATGATTTCCGTCACCGTTTTTGAAGCAGGTGTTACGCACATGAATACGAAAAGTCAGAGGTGCGTGTCTTGGGTACGAATTCGAGACTTATGACTTGGCAGTTCTGAAGCTGTTCTGTTTCTAGTCATTTCAAAAGAATAAACATTAACTAACAGTGACTTGGTGTGCTAAAAAATAGAATTTTACGACATAGGAATTAGGTATACTTAAAGCAAAGAATTGAGCCAGAATGATAAACCTTCTTTGCCTTTAGAAGTCAGCTTGTTAATCGTAGGGTCATACTTCCAATTCATTCTAATTTAAACCAACCCACAACCAAAAAACGACCTACCACATATTTTCAATTACATCCAAAGAATCCATATAAAAAACTTCGTAAAATCTATTACTAAGTCGTTCATTTCATTAGCATATTGATTGGAACATCCACAGTGGCGAGTAACCGTCATAACATTGTAACACGTCAATCGAAAAGTGATGAGAACTTATAACTTATCATTATATTTATAGCCTCGCGACTGAGCAATGTGTCCATTGCGAGTGTACGTAACGCGTTCAGTACACTTGTCCGGGTCGACATGATTCGGCACAATTCGGCACCGACTGCAAAATATAGAGGTGTTTGATTATGTGTAAGCACCCCTAAGTAACTGTAGTTCTAGTCTTACCATGTGGTATCGTGTTACATAGTAACTAGGTTGTGGAGGTCAGATAGGAAGACGCTCCATGTAATACTGGTATTCAGCTGCATCAATTTAGATCGGAAGAAGATAGTTGGGAAAACGCCAGGTAGATGATGTAGGTACCTAAGTGTATGGTCGTGCCTTTGAAATACATATTTTGAAGGCAATTCGTGATCTCCGGTAGACCAGTGCTCCTTGGCTTAGAACATCGCGTGGGAGAGAAATCCTTTCTCGTCACACCATAGTGAGCGGAGCAAAATCTGCCCATGTTCGATTCCTCACTGCAAGCTTATAGCATCAGTGCAAGAACCTAGTGATACAAATGGCATATCAAAACGGTAGTAACAGTATGGATAATGTCATAACACTGAAGAAACAGACTGATATCTTTCTAGTATCGCAAAAATACATCAAGTCGACTTGCCAGGGATTTCACAGACTGGCATCGTTTCGATTACAATTAGTAAGCATGTAATTTAATAGTCTCACGCATGCCATTATTTTATTTGCAAAAATATTTTATTCCGTAGTCACTGGGCATACAATCTGATATGCTTACTTAGTATCCCCTTTCACACGCTTGCAAGTAGAAAAATAAACTTCACATTAATAACAAAACAAGACCTACTTAGTGCGAAGTTACTATCTATCAAATTAATGTGTTAACTTTTATATTTAATCAAAAAATATCAGGCTAAAATCCTGACATTCCTACCAATTATCATGTAACTATCCACCAACCCGCACTGGGCCCGCGTGGTGGATTATGGTCCACTCCCTTTCACAGTAAAGAGGCCTGTGTCCGTCTCAGCAGTGGAAACATTATATGTAGTTACGAGTACTACTTGACGTCAGAGAAAATCAAACATGGCTGCCGCCAGATGTAAAAATTCATACTTTTCAGTTGTCTTATCGCAGATCGACCGTATTTTTCCCGAAACCTTTTATTTTCAGCTCAGCTTAATAAGTCACGTACTACAAAAATATACAAAGTAGGTTTAATGAAATTCGGCTTCGATTCGCATGGCTTAAGCTTTCCCCCCGACTCATTATTAAAAAAATAACACCGAAACTTTTTGACAGCGTAATATTCAATTTCGATTTATTACACAAGTTTTTGTACAGTTCAAAAGTTTGTTGCTGTTCGATTGTGAGCTTTACGCAATAGCGTTAAGGGTGTTGATCTGTTATTGGAAAGGTAAATAAGCTTGGTAATTCTGGTGTCAGGAAATGTCAGGCGTATCAATTGACAGGTGGAAGTTCTTCTCGTGTTTTTTGGGATAAAAAAAACATACGAATAAATTCAATAACGCTATATGATATATTTGTTTTGTAAATTACCTGCTATCCTGGAAGGTATAACTTTTCTATTATGGGGTAGGCAGATATGACTGCTGTTTTTTTATGTTTCATCAGTTTAAGTTTATTGGGTTATTTGAGGCTGTGAGCTGTACACCTCCTGCGTAATGCTCGTAAGGAGGCGGAACGCGTAAGGTAGAGGCAAATTTCGCGCCCGACGCCCGTTCGACGATCTGGGGCGTCGGGAAACACAGGCCGATTCCCTGCAACCGTAGGCGCGGGCTTGCGGACGGTGAGCAATGGGTAGATCGCCGTCCGATAAGGACCAGGCCCGGGTCGACGGCGCGTTGTGTTCCACGCGCGTTTCAAAGCGATGTTAGCACAACTGACGGGGTCCGCTAGGACCAATGCCTGCTGGGGTTGCGGAAAAGTCCGAAATGGATACGCGGCCCCTGGCAAGGTACAGGCAACTGAAGGAACACGGGTGGATTTTAGTCAGTAAGAGTCTGACATGCCCTCCCATCCACCCAGAGCGGGAGAAGTTATTTGATAACTTCACAACAAAGAAAAAAAAAAAAGGATCACCATGTTTCCCTTCACCGTTTTTGAAGCAAGTGATTATTATACAATACGCACATGAATCCAAAAAGTCAGAGGTGCGTGCCTCGGGTTCGAACTCGAGATCGTCTTGGCAGTCTGTCGGTCACACCACTAGCCTATCACTGTGGGCGTACTTAGGTGTCTGCTTAACTCTTCAGGAAATACAAGCGTAATGTTATGATGTGATCTTTGTTGAAAGCTTTCACTTCAATGTTATTAAACTTTCATCCATTAGAATAAAATAGATCTAGGTTTATTATGGCTGTAATTACCTTTCTATCACAATATTATAATGAAGTGGTCGTCCATATTAATTAGTGGATAGTTAGGTACTACGTTAGTTGAAGCACTATCATTAACAAGTTATTATACTGAAACTCTGAAAGTTATTTTATGTGAAAACGTAGAAACAACAGACTTCAAAAAAAAAAGATTACAAAGTGAAAAATAACTTTAATTTCGGAAGTCGATTTTGCTACCGACTTCCGAAATTAAAGTTATTTTTCACTTTGTAGTGTTTTTTTTTTTGTAAAAAGTATTTATTTTTTCACATTTTAGTTGTGGTACCTACCCCACACAAATTCGAATACCACTACCTGCTATGTAAATAACAGTGACAGGAAGTTATCATCATATCATCCACATATACTAAGTAGGAAAAATACGTATTATTGAAGCTAACTCAAAAACTATCCAAGCCAAATTGATAAAATTTAAATGGGATCAATTTGAGAGCATACCCTTTCATACAAAAAAAAGAATTTTCGAAATCGGTCCACAATTGACAGAGAAATCGGTGGAAATACATTTAAAAAAAAAACATACGTACAATAAGAACATAGAACCTCCTCCTTTTTGGAAGCCGGTTAAAAAAGACAGTCTATGCGGTTAGACTCACCCTGTGGCCAAAACCGAACGAATTTCGGCCATAGCGACCAATCTTAGCGGAAACCAGCCTTCGGCGCGGGAGGTATCAGTGCAGGCGTGTGTGCGCAGACACAGGTGCACTCTCTCTTCCCTCACTCTCATAGTCCGATAGGACGGCAATCCGACACGACCGGAGAGAGATCAGGCGCAGGACCAACGGCTTAACGTGCTTTCCGAGGCACGGGGGTATCACACCGCCAAATACCAAACTTCGGGATGTTACTAAGTGCGGATTTCACCAACGAAATTAAACGCGTTCAGCACATCTGAACGCGTTCAAGAGCTGTCAGTGTACAATATTCAATAACAATTTTGACACTGACAGCTCTTGAACGCGTTTTAGGAATGCTGATCGCGTTAAGTTTCATTGGTGAAATCAGACCTAAGAAATTCCGAACGAAAAACCCAATACCACTGAACACTATACAGCATGTTTCAGAAATGTGTGGTCAAATTAAAGGGTGTATGATACATATGGGTCGAGTAGGTATTGAAAAAATTAAAATTAAAAATGGTTTGTTATTTTTACAAGTAAATACTTTAACAACTTGTGAATGGAGCCTCCTTTTAAGCAAATAAGCCTGGGTTAGGAGACTCCACTCTTCCAATATCTTAAATACGTACAATTTACTTGTTTTATTTTTGATTCTACAATACAAATGAAGATACTAAATGAATTAAGGTGTTGCAGTATTGTACGAGATAGCTGATTATTTCTTCGTGATTACGATTTTGGTCCCATGGAGAAAGTTGTTAAATTTTATGGTCTGTACCTTACCTTCAAATACAACCACACATTTCTGACACACGCTGTATACAAGTTGTGTTTATCTTGACGTTATAAATGCCAGTAGATTTTTTTTAGTAATAATAGATTGCTGTTAATCTCCAACAAAATTCTCATTTCCGTATTTCACTGTGTTCTTAAAAAAACAGAATGAACATCTGAAATACTCCATTTTATATTCCCACTCCATTGAAATAGTTCCAATTAAAATTACTCAATTAATTACTTACAATCTTAAACCTGTTTTGATCTGTAGTATTAAATTGTTGAACACTTTCATCCGATGTTGATGATGAGGGGTATGGGCCTATGTGAACAAGTTTTTTTTTTTCATTTTTAAGGTTCCGTAGTCACACAGATAAAGCTGCTATCTTGTCTCGAATTAACACGAAACTATAGGAGTAGTCTCACTAGAGAATGGGCAGCAGCGTTCTCTATGCATTTTAACGCCATACTGCGATCGCCAGCCCGCCTGCCAAGCGAGGCGATTATGGCAAACATTTGGGGGAGGCCTATGTCCAGCAGTGGACGTCTTTCGGCTGAAATGATGATGATGATGATAGGAGTAGGTACTACCTACTATTTAATTTTATTCTATGAATTTTAATGTGCCTACTACAAAGTTCAGATACTTCTTAAAGGGGATTGAGGAACAGGGTGTAAAGTTCACTCATCCACCATAGAAAAGGGAGGATCCTCCGACCAGACGGGTGTCGTGTCTGGCGGGCAACTGCCCAGAGGTTGAAGTTGGGAGCTTGTATTTATGTCCAACGCGCGGTAAACTCTAATTGCGCGATGCAGGAATTGTGTGACGTCAGGTCTTGGATGCGTAGTTCACATGTAGATGCCGCTACACTTCCATTAATTGGTACTCCTCATGCATTTTATTAACTTAGAAAAAGGTAACAAATTACTGCAGGTGCTGGTAGCTGTAGGTATATGTGACAAAATGTTAAGACCCCAAATACTAGAGACTTACACAGCGGTACCTACAATTAGATGAATATATTCGTCACCCCTGTAACCATTCGTCACATTACATTACATTACATTAAATTAAAATACAATTTCTAAGAATTGAATGGTCAATATTAAAAAAAAATCTTTCTCTTTAAAGAAGATTACATATCATCATATTGTATTTTCTTCATTTATGATCTGCGGAACCCTACCTCATACGTGCATCGACTTACACTTGGCAGGTTTTAATAACATATTTACAGGAAATACCAAAACGTTTACGAGGTTTTTTTAATGAGCTGTTTTAGCACTAACTTCCTCTGGTTTTAATTACCTATTAATTATTTCGTCAGGGTATCCTAGAAATAGATTATTTACAAGTCATATTTTTTAAGTTATAGCCTCGTTTAGGATTTTCGATATAAATAATAATCTGGTTTAGTAACACCAACTAATTAAATCTGTAGCACCTTTGCTAATTATAATTACCCAGTTTGCTCTGAATATTTGGTTTTTTATTGCAGGATATGAATTTTATTATTAATCTTCTTTTTGAGAATTACCTCGTTGATCTAGTGGTTGCAAGCACGACGTCTGAGCGTGAGGTCCTGGGTTTTTGCAGTAACAACCCGGGGTCTGGATTTGTACCCGGTTGATGGTCACTATAGGCACACTTCTGCCGAGCCCTCCGAGGATTAATGGCATTATATTATGATATGAATTTTGTAGAGGCTCGAAAAGGCTAAATAAGTACCTAGATTAATGTTTCTCAGTCATGCTAGACCGGTGATTTTTTTTGTTTAAGTCACATGTAATAGGGGTCGAGTTTATTGCCATTAACTGGGCACAAATTCAGAGTCCGGGCTGCTACTGAGAAATGTTTAATAGAAAAACCCAAAAACACTTTACCCCACCTGAGAATCAAACCCAGGACCTCACGCTCAGCAATAGCGCTTGCGACCACTAAACCAACGAGGCACATGAATAGTCCAGTTCCTATAAATCTTATTAAGTATAAATCCTGAACGCAACATCAAAACAATTTCTTTCTGATATTTTCTTCGCTACAAAATGACATGCCCAAGATGGCCGATACCTAACCAGTTTAATTAATTCCAGACCGGATAGATGTCGCTACTTATTACCATAAGCAGTTCATAGAACCAGGATGATGAGTAACCAACAATACTAGGTATAAACCGGTCAATTTGTGGCTCAAATACAGTATTAAGACCTCAATTTGAATTTTTGTCGTGACACACAGGAAATGAAGTGAGGGGCTTGTGGCTAAGTAATAACAGCCGTACGGGCCGGTCGATCAGGTTAAGCTACGCTTGCCACGGTTGTTCTGTGGATGGGTGACCGTCTTTACATACCAAGACCCCTACGTGCCTCGGAAAGTACGTAAAGCCGTTGGTCCCAGCTGTCATTTTTAGACCTTTGACAGTTGTTTCGGGTCGTCAGAAGCCATAAAGTCTGACAACCAGTCTTACCGAAGGGTATCTTGTTACCCAATAACTGGGTTGTGGAGGTCAGATAGGCAGTCGCTCCATGTAAAATACTGGTATTCAGATGCATCCAGTTAGACTAGACTAGGCAAATGATGAAACACAGGAAGTGATAGTGCATGTATAAATGTTTTTTGATTTCCTTCGGTTCTAATCTACATCCTTCGTATTTGTATTTTTTTTATCTTTATAATAAGTTGAAAGGTAGGTACAGTACGACACAACTTAGATGTAGCATCGGCAAAACTCGTAAAACCGATCACCATCCGAACTGAGTGCGCCTTTAAATCACCAATCTTTGTTACTGCTTTAGGTGAAAATGATCTTTACGCAAACGCAATAACTTGTAAAGTCATATAACCAAATACATTCGTAAAATTGAAATGAAAGAAATAAAGAAAAAGTATTTATTGAGGCTCGCACAGGAAATCACAAATTAAACTAAAACACACTAAAAATAAAATAAAAAACAATAAAAAAAACAAAGTATACTTAAAAATTAACTGCGACATTTAAAAAATAAATATCGCAGCGTTGGTATTCTGATAGGGCCCGCAGTAATGTCACGGAAATATAGATACAGAATTATATATATTTAAATAAAATAAAAAATAAAGAAATTGGTGTGTGAAATATAATAAAAAGTAAAATATATGTAGTCCGAAATGAATGAATGCAAATTTTCGTTTTATGCTACGTCTAAGTTGTGTCGTACTGTACTTAATTTTAATATCCTGTGTGAAATTGGTGTAAGCAGAGTTGTGGAAGGAAGAATTTAATGTAATGAGTGGTGTTTGAGAAAGGCTTGTGTTCAGCGATGGACTGAAAAAGGTTGGGTTGGTTGAATGTATGAAATGTAATTGTTTATTCTGTACTAGCATCTGCCAGCGGCTTCGCGTGCATGATCCTATTATAATAATCCTACTAATATTATAAATGTTTGGATGTTTGTTACTCAATCACGCAAAAACAGCTGAACGGATTTGGATGAAATTTGGCACACAGATAGGTTAGAACCTGGATTAACAGTAAAGATACTTTTTTAATCCAGTAGTACATTCCGGTGAGATAATTTCCGACATCCACGCGGGCGAAGCCGCTGGTGAAAGCTAGTATCTTTATAAATTATAGCCTACTAGCTGCGTTCCCGTCGGAATATCGGGATAAAAAGTATTCTATATCCTAATCCAAGTCATGGTCTACCCATGAGCCAAATTTCATCCAAATCCGTTCAGCTGTTTTAGCGTGAAAGCGTAACAATAAAACAAATAAAACTCACTTTCGCATTTACAATTTTTCTTCATAAAAATATATTATTTCTAGTTTAGGTAACGATAAAATCAAAATAATGGCCGTTAAATATCCAATACCTACTGTCTGCTAATAAATGACTTCAATGAAAAGCGCCTATCAATAGATAGGCGCTGTATTTATGAATAAGAATTTTAATTTATTACAAACAACGCGATAAAATAAAGATAAAAGTTAGTTGACCTCTGATCCCGAAATTAATAGAAAATTAGCAAAAATATGCGCCTCAATCAACAGTTCGACGAAAAATCTTTTATTTTATGTATTCATCTACATTTTAATGCCATTAATAATTTGAAATAAAGATGCCATAAAGAGATAACATAATGAATAAAAGTAAATTATTTCAAAAACCTAATACGTAGGTACTATACCGGACACTGGCGCCTGACCACTCTTCGACCTTATTGCTTAGAACCAGTGTCCACAGTGGTAAATAGACATCTCATCTCATCACATAAATAAACTCATGCCTTCCTCCCATAGAGTACAACATAGTTAACCGGGCTTCTAAAGCCTTGGGTTTTATTTTTAGGGTCTCTTCAGATTTTAAGAATGTCAAAACAATGAAAATTCTATATTGTGCGTTTGTCTGTAGCCATCTTGAATATGCTTCTCAGGTTTGGATCTAAATTATAATGTATACATTAATCGGCTTGAAGGTATACCAAGGCGATTTTTGAAGGTCACTCAATTTCGCTTAAATACCTATCTCCCGAATTATATAAGTCGGTGTAAAAACTGCCTCTACATGAGCGTAGGAAAATTGCAGATCTTGCTTTATTATTTAGCGTTATGAGTGGATCGACTGACGTTCCTGAGTTGGTGGGCAAGATTTGGCTTCGTGTACCGAGTGCATTTCTTCGGAGACCACGTCTTCTCCATGTGCCTCAAGTCAGAGCTATTTACAGACAGAACTCGTACGTACATGAGGTAATTCATTTGCGTATCTCTTAGGTCACTGTTTTGGCGTATTTGTTAATGTTACTCACACTAATCGTTAGTGGAAGCTTGTAATTGGCCATCGTAATTGTCGTTGGCACATTGTACTAGATATTAAAATGTATTAGCTGTAAGTTTTCCTAAAATTAATAAAAATTAAAATAGAGGTTGGCAGGCGTTACAGACCTGCTATGATCCTTACTTAATGTGTGTTGTTTAATACAAAAATCATTTTATCAGCATCGACGACCCCCAACTAAGTACTTACAACCTCCTTCGATCACATATTCCTTTTTCAAGTAATCAGGGGTGACGGGTTTTACCACATCTTCAACATTTAAAAAACTTGATCGATATTTCATACCCACTTTAAAAATACATCCTATATACGTTCATAATAATATATGCTCTAATGTGTTTTTGTATAATTTATACGCGAGGCGCCACAAAAGTTTTGACATTAAAATCGCGTTAGCTACCAAATTAAATAGTCGTATTGACGTAGAGTTCTGGTCGGTTTGTTAGCGGGAAATTGATGAACTTTAGTATGTGTGTAGGTTGATGTTTACTCAAAGTTTTAGAATGATAATTCAGTACCCGAGGGAGCTGTGGTGGCCCAGTGGATTGGCACCGACTTAAGAGTAGGTAGGCATTTTAATTTGTTTATTAAATTTCATCACCACTGCTTTCAAAACGGTGAAGGAAAACATCGTGACGAAACGTGGTCCTAGAACCAACCATTCGAAGACATGTGATATTCACCAATCCGCACTGGACCCGCGTGGTGGATTGTGGCCCACTCCCTCTCACAGAGAAGAGGCCTGTGTCCCAGCAGTGGGAAAAAGAAAGAAAGAAAGAAAAAGTATTTATTGGGACTCGTACAGGAAATCGCAAATTAAACTAAAAACACACTAAACATAAATAAAAAATATAAAAAAAAACAAAGTATACTTAAAAATTAAGTCCTGTACGAGGCCAAAAGAACGATACAGGCTGATTATGCTACCCGAGGGTAATAAGAAGTAATAGGTAATACTGGCTGGAAACGTTAGGTTATCGTAAACGTTCTGGAAATGTGGTGCTGGAGAAGAATGCTTGGGGTATCGTGGATGGAGTTTCGCACCAACACCTCTATACGCCAAAAAACTCGTCATTAAAAAGTTTTTTTTTTTTTTTGAGTGTGGTTAATGATCAAATATTTTCTCCCGCTCTGGGCGGAGCGGGAGGGCGTGTCAGACTTTTACTGACTAAAACCCACCCGTTTTCCTTACGTTGCCTGTGTGCCGGGGCCGCGATATCCCTTTCAGACAAACTCGCAACCCTGGCAGGCAAACGCGCACCCTCAAATACTTCGGACACGTCTCGAGGCGTGAGGGTGGCTCTATAGAGCGCCTTGTCGTGCAGGGCAGAGTGGAGGGCACTAGACCACGTGGACGCTCACCCATGTGATGGACTGACCAAATTAAATCCGCAGTGGGCGACCCCCATCTATATAAGTGCACTAAAAACATCAAAAATCGGAGTAGATGGCGAGAAATCGTTAGGCGAATCACATCAGCTCCTGGACAAGAAACTACATGGAGACCACAAGAAGAAGTAGAAATACTGGCTGGTGCGTTACTTCACGTGAAAGCGCGTATTTTGCGTACGGGTGGGAAAATCGATTATTCTATCCACACCAGCTCCTCAAAGAAGGAGCAACGCCTTGGTGTTACTGACAATCTCACGCAGGGTACCTGTGTTAACGAGGAACTTTGCCCTGTAATAAACTTCTAAAATTATTCGTTCCATTTCTAAAACACAAAAAAAAGGCCTATTCAGCGATATCGCTGCAGCATTTGGTAGCGATACTGATCAATAGTGACTAACTAGAAGGCGGACCAGTATCTAACCAGTATAGGGATTTATGTAGGTATACTTTCATCATATTCCTGATTTTATGGACACATACACATAGATAACCTCACGCCATATTTCCATGGGGGGTAGGTAAAAACTACATGGTCCTCATATGGCTTGACCAAGATTATGTCTGGACTTTAAAAGAGACTTTGACCTCTGAGTTTGTTTTGGCCTTTCTTCTCAGAGTAGTCGGATAGAAAACGCCGAACTCATCTAGCAATTTATTTTTATATTTTTTATATGACCTGTGTAAGTGATTCCTATATCCTATTTACAGAATAAACAATTTCATTTCATTTCATTTCTTTTCATTTCTTTTCATTTCTACAAAACGCCACCTGCTACAATCCCTAGGTATTATCGCGGACACTGGTGCCTGACCACTTTTTGACCTTATTGCTTAGGAAATAAGGTCGAAAAATGGTCAGACGCCAATGTCTGCGATGGGACATACTTCTTTTGCTTCGTGAACGTTCACACATCTGGCCATACACGCACGCTGCCGGATTGTAAGGACTTCCCTATTAATATTGTATGTAGTACTCGTGAAATAAAATTGCAAATATCTAGAACTCTTGAATTGGCAAAATGTAGTCTTTAACAAAGCAGGAATATAATGGGATTTACAGCATTAATGCACATGACAATTACATTGTGGGGCAATGTTCTATAGTGAGACTGGCATTGTAAATTTCGTAAGCACCTAATATATACTGAAAAGTTGGTTGGCATTATCAACTTCAGTAGGTAAAAATAATCCTTCTATTTTAAGATACAATATACAGGGTGGCAGGGACATCGACGCAAAATTGTTACCATTGATTCAGTAGATGATTCTGAACACACCTACTACGTAGAAATTTTTCTTCAGATATAAAATAAAAAAATTGCTGTTTCATACAAAACTGCAATATCTAGACGGTCAAAATATATGGAACAGCTGTATTTTTCGGTTCAGAATCATGTACTGAATCCATGGTAACAGGCTTCGCGTCGATGTCACTGCCACCCAGTATGTATAGTAGAGTGATTTATTTTTAGAAATATCATTATCGCTGTTTTGTTACAATAGCACCGATCCTTATCAAAACATTAAATCCAGTTCCATAAACTGTAGATCGTTGACAACTTGGAAAACAAAACATAATGGCGCCGATACTGCCTCAAAACTACCTTCATTTATGTCGATAATGTGACCTTTGACATCCAATTAACAACCATGTTATTATCTAGATAGACTCTTCCATGTCAAATATACTTTTAACACCTACAAAATCAGTTTAATTAAAAAAATAAATAATGGTCTGTCGATACAAAACGGGAAATCAATTAGTTTCAACGCTCTGTTTAAAACAAAAATGGCTTGAATTGTTTTAAAGTAATATTCTGTTTTTTTATGTTAAGTCATCATTATCGCACCCCGCGTTTTCACCCACATAAGTCTCGATCCCGTAAGAATATCGGGATAAATAGTATCATAATTATGTCCTAATACAGTTAATGGTCTACCCATGTGCCAAATCTCGTCAGCCGTTTTAGCGTGAAAGCTTAACAAACAAACAAACACACAAAACAAGTTAGGATTAGGATTTATCAACCATGTTTGCCTTTACAGTGAGACACTTCTTATCTTCTGCAACTTCTTCTTTTCATGTGGTTAGTAACTAACCTGATGTCAGAGTTTTAAAGCCGCCCATGGGCCTCTGACTTGCCTTCACATGCCGTCCAGAAATATCTCTGAGGCATACCATACTTCTCATGAAATGTCTTATTCCCATACCAATTTTCTGTCATGAATTCCCGATTCAAAAATTCTTGGTCATGATTGCAAGAAAGGCCTAATAGCATAGAATATTTTTGTTGCAATTTATTATTCATAATTTAGGTCATTGCCAAATTAATCAAAACTGGTAAATATTTGACAGCTATTTGAGACGTTGCCAACTTTTAGAATGAACGCTCTTAACAAATAGTTCAAACAAATATTGCTTATTGAACAGCAAACTGGGTAGGTATTTATCACTCCTATGTTAATTAGATTTCTATTCATTTGTCTATAATAGGTAACAGTCTTAATCCTAAACTTTGACATTTCCAAAATAGACCCAAAAATACAACATTTAAATCCTAAACTCTATAACGGAAGCAATTAAACTCAAATAAAACTGAGAAAACACGATAAAACACCCACTGCCGTGTAGGCTAATAAATTATCTAGCCTCTCGCTTACACTTAATAGCCTATATAGTCCCCAGTGGCTAGACTTGATGGGAAAATACCGGAGCAGATGTATTTTTTATCTTTTGCCAGCTTTATAGAAAAGTCTTTTAGACGAGGGTATTTTTAAATTTAAAATCATGTTTCTGTGTTGGCGACATCTCATCCGATTCAGTGTCTTACATTTTTTGTGGCAGTTTCAAAACCATATGATAAGTGTATTTTAAGTAGTTTGATATTGTTTTAAGTTGTCAAAGTCATAGTCAAATAATTTATTTCAATTAAGCACATAAAAGGCACTTATGAACGTCAAAAAAATATGGGCAAGAAACTCCACCGTTACTCTTTTAAAATCTTTTTACAATATTTTCTATACATTAATTTATTAAGTATTTTTGGAACAAATTGTTGGGAGACTGTCTTATGTAATTTGAACGTTTTTTTTTTTTATTTGTAACAATGTACCTAAATCTACCAGTAGCTAAATAGTAAGTCAAACGCAAAGGGTTTTGTAAACCTTGTGTAGTTACGGTTGTTTATGTTTCGAACATATTTCAGTTGACAACACCATTACCAACTATCCAGGAGTCACAGTTAGAACATACATAAATTCTGAACCAAGCAGAATATTCTAGCCATTTATCAAACCACTGACTGGAGAGGATAGTTAGACTATACTATCACGCTTCGCAAGCATATTGCTGACCACAATTTAACATGAACAACGTAGAGTAATACATACGTTGTGTGTACCTGTGTTTAACAAATAAATATTCATTCATACCTGCAGGTAGATAGTTACGGTCTGACCAGACGAACTAAAGGACACGACGCAATTCTGGTAAAACAATTTCCATGAAGTTTTCACAGAAATTGTTCTACTGGAGTCGCGTCGCGCGCTTATACAGAGAGCGCGTTTTGTTTTTTTTTTTTTGTTTGTTGAGCTACACGATTACTGACAAATGCATGCACTGTCTGGCCAGGTCCACTCAAATCTGCGTAGTTCTTTCCTTAAAAGACCATCTCAGATACTTAATCTGCTTGTTCCTCATACGGCCTGACCCATGTTTGAAGTTTTTAAAAGAGACTGCTCAGAATGAAATGGAGGTGGGCCGGACACATCACACGTTACACGGATAAAATAAGGACCATAGAAACCACACGATGGAAAGGACCACAGGGAAAGAGGAATGCTGGTAGACCTATACTGCCCTACTAAGCGCAAATCTCAAGGAAAGCGAGTTTCGAGATAATTGGAGTTTTGTAAAATTATCTTTCTTTTATTTTGTATAATGAATTTTTTGCTTATTATATAGAATTTACATATTATATTGGATTTATTTGTTACTACAATAGTTAAAATATCAAAAATATATGTGGATATACCTTTTTCATGAGATACTGCTACACCGCTTAGTAATTATTCAATTTAAATTTGAGTTACCGCTTTTTCGTTAGCTTTTCTCTTACATTTATGTATACAAAAAAATATGAATTTTCTATCGAGTAAAATATGTATTATTTAAAGGAAAAAAAAACGATCAAAGTATATTTATTAAGTCTTTTATTAATCAGATTTATTATGGCACAAAAAATATTTGAAAAAAAAAAGGATTCTATGAAATGAATCTAATCAAAAGTAGGGAGTTCTCTCCAAAAGGACATTCTGTTTTGAGGTATAATATTTGAATATAAATAATAATATAATATTAAAATATTAATTATTATAATTATATAATAAATAATATTATATAAGAATTATATTTTTATTTTTTTTAAATTGGCTTTATTTAAATATACGGCTGTTTGCCTACGTAATATTGATATACCTCTAATAACCTTAGTGATTTATGGTAAAACTGAGATAGGGAAATCTTTCTTAAGGGTATTTTTATATGTTTTGAACAAGATAACGCTAAAAGGTTTAGTTCATTAGATGCGTATTTTGTAAAGCTATCCGATGGCATAAAAATCAAATTTACGATTTTTTTTGAGATACCGCTTTTGCGCTTAGTAGGGCAGTTTAAGACGGTGGGCTGATGACATTATCCAGGTGTCAGGAAGCGAATGGAAAAATACAGGTAAGGTAAGGTCAGGGATTTGTGGAAAAAGCAGGACGAAGCTTTTACCCAAAAAGGGTCCGTATTTCAAAAAGAAGACTAACAATAACCAATACCCTACTAACAACCATTTTTATGTCCACGCAATCACTGTCCATTCCAAGGTTGCCTGGAAGAGATCGCAGAAAGCGATAAGGCCGCCCATTGTATGTTTTGTAGTGTTAAATTTATGATTAACTATGTATTTTCTGGTGTACAATAAAGTTTATATAAATAAATATAAATAAATAAACAACATTTGAAATGGAACCTAGAATTATGGAAAAAATGGCTTTTTTATTTATTATGCTCAGAATAATAATCGGAAAAGAAACACTGACATCATCTACGTAATTTTAAAACACAATCAACTTTTGACTTGTAAAAGTGTTTTTTGAAACAATTTTAGAAAAATAAATATGATTCATCGTTTACTTTACTCTGCTAACTCTTCGAGGAATACAAGCTTGATGTTTGTAAGTAATGTGACGGCAGAATTTTGTCGCCTGACCAGACATAATCAGTTATTTACCCATTACGACACCCAAAGGTATATTTCTATATTTATAGACAAACACACTTAATATCTGTCCCGAATTCCCGTTCCCTAATCACTATTAAATTAACTTTCCAACAAATTACCAATTATTATGTTAATGAATAAAATTTACATACACGCGTATTTGTTTAAGTCGTGTTACGAATATTTTCCTATGTCATTAATTAGAATTTATTTTGTGTTGAAAACAGTTTTCATTACAAACGTTTTTGCGTTCAAAGTTGATGTTTGCTACAGGTAATTAACTTTTGTCGTTGGGTGTAGATACGGTACTAACAAGAAAAGTAAATAATTTGATTACTTACCTAAATGATTTAGTCCTAAAAACAGTAAATTGGAAAATTCAAGTCTCTGCATCACCCTAAGGTTGACCGGTAGGAAATGCCTTAGGCATTAAGACCTCCTTTGTACAGTTTTTTTTTTTCTTGTGCAACCAATCTGCCTAGTCGTTTCTCAACTATGTTGGGGGCCACTCTAACCGAATGCAGCTGAATACCGTATTTTACATGGACCGACTGCCTATCTTCCCTCCAAAACCCAGTAACTGGGTTATATATTATACTCCTTGGCATGATGACTGGTTGTCAGACTTTCGGGCTTCTGACGACCCGTAACGACGGTCATAGATCCACGAATGATAGCTGGGACCAACGGCTTAGCGTGCTTTCCGAGGCACGGAGGAGTCTCGGTATGTTAAGATGGTCAACAATCCACAGACCAACCCCGGCAAGCGTAGCTTAACCTGCTGGATAGAACCGTGCGGCTGCTATTACTTAGCCACGTGCTGCTGTTTTTTACTTGTGCATAAAGTTTTAATAAATAATATATAAATAAAGTATGTGTGTTAATTTGTTCCATTGAGGTACTGGGTACTCGCACCTCTAAACGAGGTGCGATCATCGAGTGCAGAATCTCTGCTCTCGACGCTTGACGTGTCAACACGTCGCACAGTGGGAAAATCGCGTATGTTTCGTCTCAAAACTCCGTATCTCAGTTGTTTCAAAACTAAATGAGCTGTAATTTTGCACACATATACTTGGATGTATAAAGTTTAAACGAAATAATTTTTATTTTGAAAATTCTGTTTGTTAATAAATTAAAAAATTAAACTTAAAAAAATACATGCAGTTTTTAAGAAAAACATACAAAATATGTTTGTTTAATTTACATAAAACGGAATATACATAGTACCAAACGAGAAAACAAAATATGTACACAATTCAGCAACCTCCTACAGATTTTTATTGACAGCAAGAAGGGCCTTGACTTCATCTAAAAGTTCTTTCGATATTGTTAGTGAGTTATTTCCCAAACTTGATATATATGGATCAGAAGTGTACAATAAGATATGGAACACGTCTTCATTGGTAGCCGCTCTTGAACACTTTCTAGAATGATGAAGTCAATTTTTTTTGTAATCCTTATTTAGGGATTCTTGCGCGTCTTCGGACAATTGTCCGATAGGTAAAATAGTATAGTACTCAATGGTTTTTTCGCCGTGAATAAGTATTTTATGCACGGAGGAAGACATAATACCAGTTATAATTATTTACGGACAGTTGGGCTGTATTATGTGTATTCACCGACCTTTTTTGAATCAATAGCCATTCCTGATGACATAGTTTGTAGTATTATGTACATTCGTTTTATAAGTTCTACGTCTACTCCTGTAATGTATGCAGAGCAAGAGTAATTCTGAAAAAATGTTCGAGCTGTGTTTCCGTCATTACTATTTCCAGTGCCTTGTCGAGGTTTATCGACATGCAGTCCTATTTCTTCCCTAAATAAACCGCTTTTGCACCAGTTTTTTCATTTCATCTTTTTCTCGTTTAGTAGCTGACCACTTTTCAAAAGACAAGTTATAGAAAATGTGTAAGATCATCTCCATACTCCTAATCCAAGCATTTAGTATTGACAGTTCGTATTGAAATGAATTTTCGTTCACATCTCGTGTCCTAACTGCCTCTAAGTTATTCATTTGCAGAGGAGTAGCACCACAAACTGTACAAGAAGCGCTTGAACGAGTTTCAGTTAAAACTTGTGCCACTTTACCATCAATCATGGTTAAAAATAGGTTATGAGTAATTTCGATTACCTCACCATTCTTATTTATCAGGGAAGGAGACAGGTTTTGTTTTTGATTGTTGATATCAGCCACAACAGACGTGGTTTTTTCAGGAGTTTCTTTGGCAAATTCTAACAATATGGGTCTGCAATATCTTACAGATGAACAAGTTTCTAGTGGAACCCGAAATTAACCGTCTAACCAGTTGACGTTCTTACTTTCAAAGCATTATTTTCTTCGAGATGCATTTCTCCAGCGTTTGTTACGTTTAGATATCAAGTTTCTTTGAATGTAGGAGACCACAGTAGACATATCCTCTGGTGACAAATTGAAATTTTCTTTTAGTCTTGAAGTTCTCTACATTATGCCCATTTATCAACAAATTGCACAACTCTCGTTTGCTACAAACAAATTCACCCATTTTTCAAATCAGTCAACTTCTGCAACTGTGAATGTTTCAGGGTTCGCCTTCCTTTTATTGGCCAATGAAATAGTGCTATGTGCAAAAAGATAAGAAACAAATCATTTGCACTCTTCCCAAAACCAACCTGTTTTTAATTCGACCCTAATAGGTAATTGGCCATATTTTATCAAGTCAGGTGGTCAAAACTGTATAAAAACCACAAAAAACGATTAATAATACTCATCACTGTAATGAACTTCTTATTAATTTGACCTTAATAGATAAAAAATAAGTTTATGAGAAATAAAACGAAATTGAAAAAAAATATAATTTTATCTCGCGATATGTTTTGATCCCGTGTCAGAAAAAGCGCAAGTATGCGCAAATTTTAATTTTCTCCTTGCATAAACTAATGTATAAAGATCTTAATTCAACAAATATCTCGACAGCGGCAAGCAGCGGTAAAGGGTAAAGGACTCGTTAAAAAAAAAAATACACTAAAAATATACCATCTTAAACTATATTGGTTAATTTTATTTTATTAAACCAATGTTTAAAATATTAATTACTAAACGTTATGAAGACATTATAAGCATTCCATAACTGTATTATACTTGTACATTTATATCAAAAACTTTTGAGTAATGTGGCGTTGAATTGTAGTAACGTATTGCGTTTAAATTACGTTATTGAATTTGATTTAGCTTTGATGCCTATTTGTATACATTATAAGTAACTAAAAAAAACAAAAAAATTGCGAAAAGAAAGCTTATTTATTAGACTATATTAATTTATAAATTTTATTCCATTACAACGACTTTCACGTGAAACGGTTTTGAGACGGCTTTGTATGGGGCTTTCCCATAGTGCGTCGGTTCCAGGTTCGCAACAAGTCAATCGTCATCCTGAGGATTCCTCGTCCAGAGGTGATACACGTGTCGATTTCTTTCAGGGTTCTTTACGACTCTTTAAGAACAGTTAAGTGGATTAGGTTACTAAATATACGTTGCCTATTGTATTTTATTTACGCAATCAATTGGTTATCTGCATGGTCCTCATAATGATCTGACCAAGATAATGTCTGGTCTTCAAAACAGCTTATGACCTCCGAGTGTGTTTCGGTGTTTCAACTTAGAGGTGTCCGATAGGAAACACCGTCTTCATAATATTTTTTGATATCTAGTAACATAACATCACACCTGTAATCCTCGAACGGTTTTAGCAGAAATTTACCTATAGTACACCCACATTTCGCCAGTTTTGCTTTAAGTCCCAAGTAATAGGGGGCGAGCTTATTGCCATCAACCAGGCACAAATCCAGAATCCGGGCTGCTACTGAGAAATTCCTGAATAAAAAACCCAACAACACTTTGCCCAACCTGGGAATCGAACCCAGGACCTCATACACAGCAGTAGCGCTTGCAACCACTAGATCAACGAGGCAGTGACGTGTAATAAATAGTATTTGTTTTACTAATTTACAGAATATACTTCATTATCATTCAACACATCTATTTATATCGAAAACCACACTTTTATCACAGTACGTTGACATCTACCTACAAAACAAAATTCATCACATACCTAGGTTTTTTTCCCGCGTCGATTTTTTTTCGTGCACTGGATTTTCAACGCTCCGTTTAGCGCCGAGAGCTGAAAATCCAACAGTGTGTTTTTGAACTCGCTGGGACGAGAGAGCGTCTCAGCGCGTTGGATTCTCAACGCTCGGCTCTTGACCAACAGTTGAAAATCCAGTGCGCGATAAAAGCCCGCCGCGATATTTTAACGTCCGTGCGAACATGGGCTTACTCAATTATCTTCTTCTATAATACATTTCTTACAATAAAGCTTAACTTCCTTGACGTATGCGATCAATCGTTTATTTTATAGCATCATAGAAAAAAAACTGCAAATATTCTAAAAAAAACGTAAATCGTTGTAATCGCTGAGGTATGTATGAGGATTTTTTTTTTTGCAATTCTGTTCACACTTGACACCTGTCTGACTGGCTGTGGCTTTTATTTTTTTATTTTAGGGTTCCGTAGTTCGACGTATGAAACGCTGTGGGCAGAGATCAACGGGTTTTACCGTAGATTCTCTTCTACACACACATACATAAACTTACGCCATCTTTCCAGGCAGAAACTACGAAACTCCACCTGCTACAATCCTTAAAAACTCTTTTTCTTCTCTTCTGCACGCTTACAATGACCACAATAGAAACTGGTTTTGTCGACGGAAGAATAGACAAAATGACCGATAAACAATCACAATCTGTCATTTTGTCTATTCTTCCGTAGAAAAAACCACAATAAATAATAATAATATAATAATAATAATAAATAATCATTTTAGACCACAATACAAGTAATTTTTTTTAGGTAGATATGTTTAAAATACTATATTAACAATAACATAATACTAATATTGTACAATATGGTAAAGGTACCTACTAGTAGACTTGGTTCGGTCGAAGTTGCGTTAAGCTTTCAAAAGGGTAGATTTGAATCAAAACCTTCACTCAATGCTTTTAAACAATGGCTTTGATTTCATTGTCGCCTTTAAATTTCGCTAAGTACATATGTAAATGTAAATTCTCCGGAATCCGATACCTAATCACAAATCAATCTTAGCATATTTTTTCATTAAAGTGACGAATCAGAAACCTGTTTAACAAATAAACCATTGTATCGCGTGTGTTTAATTTACGATTTTTGCACTTTCAAGTTGGTAAAGTATAAAAATAATGTAAAAAGTACTGAGATCGATAGCCGTTGGCTTTTGTGGTCGAAAACGAACCGGTTTGTATGGTGTAGCAAATCGAGACGAATTTACGCGCGAATATTATTATCGAAATACAATATTGAGTTAAAGAGGTTGTTGAATGAAACTGATTGAAATCTAAACTAATAATATAATATAAAGAGGAAAGACTAACTAACTGACATAAAAATCAATCTGCCTAGCCTTTTTCCCAACTATATTGGGGTCAGCTTTCAGTCTAACCGGATGCAGCTGAATACCAGTATTTTACATGGAGCGGCTGCCTATCTGACCTCCACAACCCAGTAACTGTGTAATATGATACACATGGTAAGTCTGGTTGTCAGACTTTCAGGCTTCTGACAACCCGTAACGACTGTCAAAGATTCACGAATGACAGCCGGGACCAACGGCTCAACGTGCTTTCCGAGGCAAGAAGGAGTCTCGGTATGTAATGATGGTCACCTATCTACTGATCAACCCCGGCGCAAGTGTAGCTTAACCTGATGGATCGACCCGTGCGGCAGTTATTACTTAGCCACGAACTCTTCACTAACATAAATGCCTTTGAAAATAAATAATTTAATTTATGTATGTTTGTTTGTTACGCTTTCACGACTAAACGGCTGAACCGATTTTGATGAAATTCGATATGGCGATGCTTTAAACCCTGGGGAAGGATATAGGCTATATTTTTATCGACATAACACGCGGCCGAAAACGCGCGGCAAATGCTTATATTCGAAATAAAACACAGGACATGCTGATGTATATAATTACAATGTATAGAGTCCGCTAGCGGCCCTTTATTTCTGTCGGATAAAGTGCCGCTATTTGCGACATAATAGTGGTGCTGCCTCAGTTCGGCTAAAGTGCCGTAAGAATTGCATTGTCATTGTCACTATCACTTAGGTAGGTTAGGTTAGATCTGTGGCCACATAACGCCAGGGTCTGTTTAGGCATATGTAGGATATATATGTAGGATATGTGTATAGGATAGGCATATGTATCAGTCGCCTCCCGACGCAAATATATCAACAAACTCAGGAATAAAGGATAGTTTTTTATTAGTCAAAGCCAATCAGAAACCTCCTACTTAACTATATTGCATCAAAATATAGCAGGAGCACTTAGTAAACTAGACATTCTTCAAATTTCTCTTAGCGAACTTTTAAATAAGAAAATTTACGTAGACATAATATGCCTATCTGAAACTTTTCTCAGATCAGGGGAGGAATCTAACTTATCTTTGAAAGGATTTAAGCTAGTGGATTTCTACTCCAGACCAAACCAAAGACGAGGCGGGGTTGGTATATTGTGTAAACATTATATGGAAACAAAAAAAGTGCCATTACTGAGCGAATTGTGTATTGAACGATCGTTCGAATGCTGTGGAATTGAAATTCCACTTTATAAATGTATAATTGTATGTATATATCGAATTCCAAGATCAAATCCAGAAATTTTTCTTCGTAACTTGGAGTACCTAATTACAACACTAAGACGCAGACTAAAATTGAAAATCATCATAACTGGGGATTTCAATATCGATTCACTTAAAGAGAGTAAAACGTTAACTGAATTTCAGAAAATAGTGCACAATTACAACTACAATATACATATTAATCAACCTACTCGCGCGAATGCCTGCCTCGATCAATTCATTAGTAATATTCCGGAAGCTTCGAGTGAGGTTCTCAAACTTGGTTTATCTGACCATGAAACTGCACAAGTATTATACATCCCTTCTTCCAAAAATACAAAACCTCTCATGGAATGGTTTGTATTTAAACGCGACTACTGTTCCATAAATTTAAAAAAGTTTTGTGATTGTCTCTCTAATATGTCATGGTCGGATGTATATTCGGAAGAGGACTTTAACACGGCATTTAACACCTTTTATGATGCATTTATACTCTTCTTCAATTTATGTTTTCCGGTATGTAAAAGGAAAATTACAAACAAACAAAATAAAAACTCTGGTTGGATTACTAAAGGTATAAGGAAATCATGCGCAACAAAGCGAACATTGCGGTTTATGTATTATAAATTCAAAACATCAGGTTATAAAATTAATTACAGAAAATACAATAAACAATTTAAAAAAATTATCTTTGCAGCACAAAAACTGTTCAATGTAAAATATATTAAAAAATCAAAGAACATTTGTAAAGCATCTTGGACATTAATAAAAACTAATACAATGACATATACAAATAATGATAAAAAATTGATCACAAAAATAAAATGTAATAATACGATTTTGACGAAGCCTAGTGACATTTCCAACGCGTTTAATAATTATTTCATCGATATGACCGCCGGTAAAAATGGAACAGTATCTACGATGGGAGGTCGCCATTTAATTTCACCACTCAACGCCAGTTTTTTCATTTATCCAGCTAGTGATGATGAAACTTTTAAAACGATACAATCATTAAACAATACTTCTTCTGTGGGATATGATGAGATCCCGACACATGTCTTAAAGCACACTGCAGGTTTGATTACACCAATATTAACGTACCTTATTAATATGTCATTCTCCCAGGGCACCTTCCCGGATAAACTGAAAACCTCCGTAATTAAACCTATTTTTAAAAAAGGTGACGTAACGGGTATAAACAATTATAGGCCAATCGCCTTGATACCAGTTTTATCTAAGGTATTTGAGAAGATAATGCATTCTCGTATGACCCAATTCTTGACTAAACATAAAATACTAAAAACCGAACAAAATGGATTCCAAAAAGGCAAATCGACAACTTTGGCAGCTTTTAAATTACTGTCAAAAATCACTGAAAATGTAGATAAACATACACATACCTGCACTGTGTTTTTCGACATGAGCAAGGCTTTCGATTTTGTTGACCACAATATTCTACTAGCTAAATGTGAACTGTACGGTTTTCGCGGCCTAGCGTTGAAGTGGCTGGAAAGCTATCTCTCAAATAGGACTCAATATACAGCGATTTCCGAAATAAACTCAAATAAGGAAGAGATATTATGCAAGTCTAACATTAGAAGCAACAATACAGGAGTGCCCCAAGGTAGTGTTACAGGGTCGTTATTCTTTCTGTTATATATTAACGATCTACCAAATGTGACGAAGCATTTCTACTCACTTTTTGCTGATGATATTGCGGTGGTTATCACAGAGAATAAAATGCTTAATTATAATACAGAAATTAATGAAGCGGTTAATGCTATCATAACATGGCTTAATAATAATAATTTAAAAGTGAACATCGATAAAACCTCCTTCGTTCAGTTCTACAATAGAAAATTTAAATCTGACCTTACAATTACTTATTCTGATCAGAGAATTAACGAAGCACAAGAAGCTGTTTTTCTTGGTATAACAGTGGACAGTGGCTGCACATGGAAACCTCACTGCTTAAATGTTACAAAAAAGATTAATCGTTTCGCTTTTGCCTTGTGGAGACTTTGTAAAATAGCTAACCAAAAAACAGCCCTCTTAGCGTATCATGGTTATGTAGCTTCTACTATAAGATACGGTATTGTTCTATGGGGGAACTCTGTTCTTATAAATAGGGTATTTATAGCCCAAAAACAATGTATCCGTGCTCTTTGTGATGTGCCACCATTGACTTCATGTAAACCTCTTTTTAAAGATTTAAAAATATTAACTGTTCCCGGTATGTACATATTTGAATGCTGTAAATTTGTAAAAATGCACTCCGAATTATTTCAACGTCTTGGAGACACTGTTAAGTTTAACACAAGATATCCTGATAGACTGATTATTCCTCCAATGAAAAGCCACTTATATCACAGAAGTTGCTTTCCAATGGTTATAAGGATATATAATAAATTACCAAAATTATATAGAGAACTGCCAATCAATCGTTTCAAAACAATATTATTCAAATGGCTTATAGAAAAATCATTCTATTCTGTGAATGAGTACCTAAATTTTAAGGACTCGCACTGACATTCTACTATGATAATTTGACAAATGATTGACATTAATAATCTTAAATATAATAACCTTAAATATAATAACTTTAATGTATGTTCCAATTTAATTAACATTATTACAATTATTTAATTCATCTAATTTGCATGCTAGTTTTAGCGAATTGTTTTAGAAACTGTTAAACGACCCCACCAACTGTAATGTACTACAATTCTTGCGAATAAATTTCATTTCATTTCATTTCATTTCATTTCATTTCATTTCATTTCATTTCATTTCATTTCACAAGAGAATGTAATGTTTTCGGAATGTGATGTTTTATAGCGAACTTTCCTCAATTAATCAATCAAAATAACAAGTGACAGCGACAATAACAATGCAATGCTTACGTCACTTGCCGGGTTGGGGAGCCCCACTACTATGCCGCTAGCGGCACTCTATCCCTATCGCATAACGTGCCGCTAGCAGTTTTCTATATACTGCCATTACAATATTGGTCCTACACATCAAAATAATTGAATTCAACTTTTTTTTAATTCTATGTAGGTATGTTTTTAATGGTTCATGTCTCTGATAACCTTCCTACTCTCTAACTACCACTATAAGCGACGGTGCGCATTGTGGAATACCATGGGTGCTATTTGCATTGGTGGTCTAAATCGAATGCTGCAAAGGGCAAGTGATAGAAATCCGACGACTGACGAAACACGAAGTTTGCCGAGGGACATTAAGAAAATGTTGTACTTTATGTAGGGGCTAGGGATACGTAAGGATCGTAGCAGACATTCTGCAACCTACCCTCAATGGAAGAAAGCGTGAGCTTATGTATGTGTATGGGAATAAAAAACTTTTTACAAAAAAAATACAACCGACTTCCGAAAAAAAACACTACAAAGTGAAAAATAACTTTAATTTCGGAAGTCGGTGTCTTTTGTTTTGTAATTTCGTTTTTTGCCACCTACTTCCGAAATTAAAGTTATTTTTCACTTTGTAGTGTTTTTTTTCGGAAGTCGGGTGTTTTTTTTTTGTAAAAAATGTTTTTATTTTTCACTTTTTAGTTATGGTACCTACCCCAAACAAATTCGAATACCACTACCTGCTATGTAAATAACAGTCACAGGAAGTTATCCACATATACAAAGTGGGAAAAATTTGTATTATTGAAGTTTACTCATAAACTGTCCAAGCAAAGTTAATAAAAAATGTAAGGGACCAATTCGGGATTCCCTTTCAAACAAAAAAATAATTTTCAAAATTGATCTTCAATTGACCTCCTCCTTTTTGGAAGTCGGTCAAAAATAAAGGTGTTATATTTTCAAAAGTAGTTTTTAACCGACGACTGAGTAGGAGGATCTATAGTCACCAGAATCTTTTTCATTAACGTTTATTCTTTCTCTTTCTATTAAGGTCTATTAAGGTAGAGCGCACTGAACCTTGACTAAGGACGAATTCGACTAAACTTTTATACCTAGTATTAGTCTTATCCATTGAAAATATTTCTAATTTTTGAAAGTTTTTCCATACAAAAACTGTCAACTTTATTCCACGGATAAAAAATATAATATCTGACTTTGATAAAATCAGCAGATTAAGATTTTATACTTTATAGCCTTTTTCACATTCTACCGAGCAAAACTAAAAACAAAACAAAAGTTAGTGATCCTCACAAGTTATTACAGAGTGCATCGTTAACAAGAGACGTTAAATTTATAAACTGCAGTGCCATAAAAGGTATCTTGATTTATCTAAATAGGGATCAAAAGACCACACACGGAGAGATAAGGAACTTAGTACAGACAACCGCTCGTTAGTGGTAACACTTTATCCACGAAATTCCTTTGTCATCGTAATCCTTATATTGCTGTAAAATAAGTCAAAGTCAAATCATTTATTTCAAGTTTGCCATTAAAAGGCACTTTTGAAAGTCAAAATTTACATGAAAATAGAATTGAGACTCGTTGCCCCTTCCAAAAGGTAGTTTCGTATGGAAAAAAATAGGCTAGAACCTCCATAGTTGTATTTATGTTACGGTTTTAGTTTTGCAATATTTTGTAGGTAAATTTTACAATAATATTTATGTAAAGGCGACGTAGGAGGAGCCCGTGGCTAAGTAAAAACAGGCGCACGGTTCGATCCATCAGGTTAAGGTACGCTTGCCGGGGTTGGTCCATGGATGGGTCATCTTTACATACCGAGCCTCCTCCGTGCCTCAGAAAGCACGTCAAGCCATTGGTCCCGGCTGTCATTCGTGCATCTTTGACAGTCGTTACGGGTCGTCAGAAGCCCGAATGTCTGACAACCACCAACCACCAACTGGAGAAGTTATTAGACAATTTCCCACACAAAAAAAATTAAAGGGATGTATGTCAAATTGTAACCAAAGGCTGCTTGACTGTATATTTTCAATATGTACTAGGTATCTGTTAAACTGCGGTCAAATTAGGAGCAGTTTAAAAACGATTTTTATCGATATTGGAAACGTAAATTGTCACTTTGCAGTTTAAGTGTTAAGTGTATTTCATAATTATTTTCACTCTCCTGCTCTTTCATTACAAAAGTACTTGTTTTAAATCGCTATTACATCATATATTTTTTTTTTATAAAACTCCATAGGATATTAAAAAATATCGCAAGAAAAAATGACCAAAAACTGGTTATCTTTGAACGGTTTTATAAAAAGTATTGGTCCTATGGTATGCAAAAGCAAACGTTACTTTTTATTTAACTGATAATATTGACGCATTCATTATTTGCATTTCGCATTCATTCAACATGTTAATAAGATAAATATTTCGAAAATAAACTTGAGCTTCAATAATGCAGTTTGGAAATGCGTGGAAATCAGTATTATATTATTTATTTAATTACTGACTGAAATAACTTTATAAAAAACTAGCTGTTGCCCGCGACTTCGTTTGCAATCCAGGATGAAAAGTAGCCTGTGTCCTTACCCAGGTAATGGTCTACCTATGTGCCAAATTTCATCTAAATCCGTTCAGCCGTTTTAGCGTGAAAGCGTAACAAGCAAACAAACATACAAATAAACGCAGTTTTGCATTTATAATATTAGTTAGGATAACAGCCACATTTTTATAAAGCTACTTTGTATACTATGTTTGTAGTTTTGGTCTCAACAGTCGTTGTCCCAACGCGTCGCATCGCATCGCCCGCCTGCGCTCATACTTCGTTTTCGCTGTGTTCTTTCTTTTTGCTCGGCCCCTAGGGGTCGTAGCGTGATATTAAATTCCAGAAATTAGCGCGTTCAAACAAAAAAATATACAAAAATCTCAGATTTGGAAAAAATAAATAAAAAAATGTGTGTTGTGGTACCTAAATATGACGCAAAGAAGAACACAAAATAAAAAAAGGAACAAGTTGAGGGAAAAACGGCCATCGCTCAGCATAATGCTGCGACCCTATGCGAGACCTCCTATACCCTAGTATAGAATACTTAAATTTTTCATAAAATAACAGCTACCGTTAAATAAAAACCCGATTATATTGTAGGGTAACCAAAGATAGTTCAGTTATGGTAGAGAATATTTTTTTTTACTTTACTTAACTGACCACACCACAAAAAATATACGACTAACCATTTTCTTTACAAACACTTAAACAGATGGCTTCGATAAACATTAACAACTATAATTATTCTTCATCTCCTAACAACTGATTACACTGGACATAATCATGATAATGTTTTTTGTAAACCAATTCCTTCGCCGCGCAACGCGTTGTAGGCATTAACTGAGCCGACTGTGCGCATAACTTCAAGCCCGCTTTATGGTACTTCTGTTTTCCTCCTAGTCGTAAGTTTTAACGCACTACGAACAAAACTGGTAGCTAAAGGACGGGTTGAGACGTCGCAAAACATTGCAGCCTATAAACTACCAAAGAACATTTCAATAAACATTGAACCTAATCTTCATACGCTAAAGTGCTATTTTGATCAAAGCCATCCTGACGCTTGTGCTATTTCAGAAATTGAATGCACGGTCGACGGCCACGCGAACGCTTCGGTATCCTAAAAGCCGTTTTGGATTTTATTCCTTGGAAGTAAGTGCCAATTTGGGGTGAAAGGAAAACTGTGTATACCTACGACGTTCTATGTCAGGATAATGTCGCCACGCGTAAAGTACTTGCGGGGACTCAACTGGTTTTTCTTTTTATGTATTTTTCTTTTTATTCGCATTTTTTCGATGCGTCGCCTCAAACGTTGGGAATTTTTATTTAATGCTATTGTTCAAAAATGGCAATATTTTATATTTGTGTTTTGAATTTAAAATATGAGGTTTTAATTTTTTTATGGTCTGTGGTCATAATTTTTTACTTTGTGTCAAAATAAATAGAGAATCTTGTCGTTTACACATCTTTATGTTGTAATCCTATGAGACATTTCATCACAAAAATGAATAACTTACAGTTTTTATCAAGTTGTATGATTAAATTTTAAAACTTTAAAAAATAAGCGTAAGGTTAAAATAAATACATTTTATTGGTGCGTAAATTCGTAGGCACCAAAATAAAGCGAAAATCATGCATCTAAATAGGTATTCGCACTCTTAAATGAAAATATTGAAGTCAAATCAAACATTTTAATAACTTTTACCTAGTAAGAGATTGTACATTTATTCAAATATTCATAACAATTTCTCCAGCACAGCATGCAGTTATTGCCATTAATTTATCACAACAAATATAAAATTAACTAGATAACCCAATCCACGACCGTGGCCCACCATTTCATTTAACCTTAACGCTATTAACGTGCTATAGATGACCACACTGACTTAAAATCCCCTGTAATTTGACTGTCTCCATAAAATAACTATACGGCGATCTTATTAACCTCGGTTGAAGTCTATGCGAGTCCATCTGAAGGCACGTCAGTGGTAGCCAAGCAACGAGGCGTCACAAGTATGTAACTAAACAAAATAAAAGTAACAGCATCCGGCCAATAGAGAGGAAAATGTTGAGAAGTTTCACTTTTAATAATAATTAAATAATAATTCATTTATTAATTTTGTTTGGTACTAATGCTTAAATGCATATTAGGCTGATGCCTAAATATCAGCCGAATAACAATCTATTTTACGACAGGATTTAATAAACTTAATACAAATAATTTAAATTCTATTTTCTTTTTGTACACCACTTTTACATTATTAATTGAATCTTTTACTTAAAAGGAGGTACCCATGTAAGATTTACTGTAAAAGTTGTACAAGTTTCTGTAATAAACCTTTTTTTTTTTTTTAATACGTTTTACGGGTTTAGACTGGTCCTTCAGGCTTAGTCCGTTTACTCATAATGTAGTTCATTTTTAAACCTTCGCTTGTTCATTAAGCTAAGAACAATCACTAGTTGACCATGTTATTTATTGACTAGCTGATGTAAAAAAATAAAATGAAATCATTTATTGGATTATAATATAGGTATAGTATAGGGTAGGCCTTCTCTGTACGAGAAGAGGCCTTTGCCCAGCAGTGGGACAGTAACAGGCTGGTATTATTATTATTATAGGTATATAGATAAGATGTTTTTTTTTATATATAGTTACGATACATCGTAGTATATCACTTTCTTGATTAGTTGCAGTATATTACACCACAAAACTGAACGGAGTAATATTATTACTGGGGGATTCGGCTGTGCTCGCCTTTTTAAATTGCAAAACATCATTATTTTTTATATCTTTACTTTTGTACTCAGTAATGATAAAATTATAGAATTCTTTACAGAATATTATTATCATGCTATAAGCCTGTAAACCAGTCTATAAGTGTATTTCAACAAGTGTGAGTACGAAAAAATATTAAATTAGTTATGATCGCGTGTGAGAAAAAATGCGCGGGTTTTGTCGCCCGATTCGATTATTTGATAATGCTCTTCGATGGTAGTAAGCCATGAAATTCGATAAAAGCTACAACGTACGCAAATAACGTTATGGAATATTGTTTCAGGTTGATGTTGTTATCATTATTTTATTCAATTTACTGCAATCACCAATTTTTGGGGCAATTTGGTTAAGGTAGGTTTCTCTCGGGAGGGTGTTATGAGATTTTTGGTATCAGTCAGGATTAAGTCAATCAATCTGCCTAGCCTTTTCCCAACTATGTTGGGGTCGGCTTCCAGTCTAACCGGATGCAGCTGAATACTGTATTTTACATGGAGCGACTGCCTATCTGACCTCCACAACCCAGTAACTGGGTAACAACACGACACACCTTGGTAGGTCTGGTTTTCAGAATTTCGGGCTTCTGACGACCCGTAACGACTGCCAAAGATCCACAAATGACAGCTTCCACGGGACCAATGGCTTAACGTGCTTTCCGAGGCACGGAGGAATCTCGGTATGTTAAGATGGTCACCCATCCACAGACCAACCTGGGCAAGCGTAGCTTAACCTGCTGGATCGAACTGTGCGGCTGTTATTACTTAGCCACGAGCATCAGTAAGGATAAAGTATTTTATTAAAATTGTATGATAAATATTTTTAGATAAAGAGGCGATTACATCAACAGGCGTATTGGATACACGAAAAAAACATTGTTGGGATACGGACATTATATTATCAGAACAAGCAAATACAACATTTTAATCAAATTTTACGTCAACCCTGTCTAACCTGTCTATATAGTATCAGTTTTTATCTCGATTATGAACAAAGGCAACACGCCAAACATCACAGAGAATATAGAATGAATAGAATCAACGAATAAAAAAAGACAATAAATTGTATACCTACCTTATTATATTTCCACTTAATAAACAGAGAATTTACCAACAAAACCCATACGAACCAAACCTTCTGTCCAAACCCTGTGTATTGTACAGGCGCCGTTCGCGACAGGTGTATAGAGCGGATGTGTGACCGGTCGCAGCCTCCCAGCAGCCAGTTTGTGGTCGCCTGGTCGCCATCTCACTCTACCAGTATCTCAGTGACCATGTATCGGTTTTTTAATTTGATTATAAATTGTTTTGGTCTTTTGGTACGGAGTATCTAGGTACTTTTAATTTTGTAAATTTATTTGTAGATATTGAAACTGATAAAAACGAAATAATAAAATAAATCAAAATTCATATACTTACATTTTAATGTTATGTTATAACGCAGTGATAGCCTAGTGGTGTGACCGTCGGACTGCCAAGTCATAGGTCTCGATTTCGAACCCAAGGCACGCACCTCTGACTTTTCGGGTTCACGTGCGTATTGTATAATTATCACTTGCTTCAAAAACGGTGAAAGCAAACATCGTGAGGAAACCGAGAGAGATATTTCTCGACGGCATGTAAAGCCAAGTCAGTATATGTAATATTATTTATGAGACGAAAAAAGAAATTGTTTTATCCAAGAATTACATTTTAGAATTTAGATTAAACAGAGTCTTGAACAAAAAAGACTAAGTACACAAATTGAGTAGCCATTCATAATAATTTCCTTCACAGAGTGAGTGTTACGGCTCAGAAACTAACATTCACTTCGTCTTTCCATAAATCATATTTCACAAATATTTCAAAAACTTGTTAATTATCCCACAAAAACATGAATTATTTGCACTTTAGCATAAATAAGTGCGTGTCATAAAAACGTTGTTAATATCCCTGTTATTTTAAAAACCTGTAATTTCCAGTTGGCAATTATTTGTGCTGACGGCCGCTGGCCTCTATAGAACTTCCCAAAATAATAAAAAATAAAGTAAGTTAAAGTTTTCTTCTATACTTCTTTATTAGTCGTTATAAAATAATGTACCTAAATAAAATACAGTTTTTTTTATAATCGATATAACAACTCCCGATTTTTTTCCCAAATCTTACGTTTCCGGCTTAAAAACCCGTAAAAACAACTTTCAAAAATTTTAAGGCAATAAAAAGCTATTTTACACAGTTTTCGGCTTTATTGCGTCGTCCTAACAATACGTGGATACTTTTTTCGGCCGCAAAAAGACCTCGTAAATAATGTTTTATATTTTTTATGTTAGTATATTTTATATGGGTTGTATATTTCCCGAAACGGTTTGCGGTAAATCATTTATATGGCCAGTAAAAGTCCAAGGTTTCCTTAAAACTATCTGCGACGGTATCGTAAAGAAATGTGAGCTTGTCGGTACCCTTTGAAAAGTGGAAATTAAGGTTTTATCTTAAAGATTGTAGGGCAGTGGTTTTAAGATATTGACGAGCTATCAGTTTCCTCAAAGATGTGAGTAGGTAGAAGAGAATTACGAGAAAAATACTTAATGCAAGGAATTCCAAATAAAATACCTAGTAAAAGATACCTTGGTCTTGACTTGGTCTTCATAGATTTGATTTACCAATTTATGTCAATAATGATTCAAAACTGCCGAATAACGAAGAATTACTTTTACACGATCAGTCAGTTACAGGAAATCAAAAGATTCCCAATACACATTACCGTCACATCGATTCAACCAAGTTTGATTGATCATGTAAAATTATATCGGCCATACTAATTCGATATTTCGGCCCTTGTATGTAACTTGAGTCCTCAGAACGCATACTAAAACCAGTCATTATTTGAATGGAAAACCACGTGAACATCACAATAATCTGTTATTACGAGTACTGCAGTTGATTTTCACATAACAATAATAATCTTCATCGCAAATCTCTCTATTGCTAATATTGTATTTCTTTATTTCTTTCTCTCTTTGAATGATAGAGACCTTTTATCTCGACGCATAAGCTGTTAAGATTCAAATTACAAAGTGAAATGGACTCCAATAAATCTTGCATTTACTGTCTTTTAGGCTTCACTTTTGCATCTGTCTGTATGTAATAAAATTTACATTTTCCAACAATAAAATGTGACTGAATCATTCATGGACAGATTCGAGACGTCAACATAGAGATTTGTGGTTATTTCATTCATACATTTTTACAAAAATCTGTAGAAAAAAATTGTATGTGAATGAATTGAATATTATAAAGAAACAAAATTGAATATGTTACAAAGAGGATGGGTCAATAAAATTAAAAACCATAAATCAATTTGAAAAAGATAAAAGTAAAAGAAATGATGTCATAATTTTGGGTTATTTTTTAAAAGGTAGAGGGTTGGAAGGTAAATGTAAAGATGGATGGATTGTGCGAGGAATGATATGAAAGAAGAGGGAGTGAATGATAGCGTAACGTTGAAGAAGTGGTTTGAGGTTTAAACGAAAGAGGATGACCAAGGAAACGATGGAATGATTGTAGAAAAGATGATATGGCTAGAAAGAGTTTGAATACTGAAATCAGCTGATATACAGGGTGTCAGGGACATCGACGCGAAGCCGGTTACCATGGATTCAGTACATGATTCTGAACCCCACTGCGTTGATTTGCGTTTTTTGCGTCGATGTCCCTGACACCCTGTAGAGACATTTGCGTGAAAATATGCTGCGTTAGTTGCCTCTAATAAATCGAGATGGAAGATGGTAAGTTCGGCTGGAGGATAATCACAATAAAGAGTTAGAACTGCTTTGCAGTTTTTCTTTGTATGGACCCTTCAACAATGAGCTCTATTTTTTCCATTTTTATGTTTGTCGTTTTAATGTTACTGCACATTTTAATGAACACGATGTTGCCGAAAGCACAATAGATACACCAGATACAGGCCGGAAAAACTATAGTCCCTAGAAAAACTGTCAGATTGCACGTCTCTGGTTTTACTTGACTATCAGTAAAAACCTCATTTACTGGCTTGTCTACTTCGACATTCATTTGCAGAAAGTGTGAAACAGTCCATTGTGTATCTACCAAGTATTTATGTGAAAAAAGTAATTATGTAGGTACTATTATTATAATTCCAACCTCGTTACGTGGATTTCTAATTTTTTAGTTTGACCGTTACTTTTTAAATGTTGGGTGACAAAAACTTTGATAGGCGGATGGATGTTGTCAATTATGGTGCGCGATGTAA
The DNA here is from genome assembly GCA_916701695.1 of Agrochola macilenta. NCBI lineage: Eukaryota > Metazoa > Arthropoda > Insecta > Lepidoptera > Noctuidae > Agrochola > Agrochola macilenta. The sequence goes on from OU753578.1 coordinate 8,486,343, forward strand.
TTATGATGACGGTAAAAAATTGGTTTATGCTTGGGATGAAGTGGATGGGTGTCTGTTTGGCAAATTGCTTTGACTATACCGTTTGCAAACCGGCATGATGGTTAGAGAAGTAAAAAAGTAAATTAAAAGTTTTATATTTGGCACAACAACAAATAAATATATAATTGACCGAGCGAGCGAAACGAGCAAAGCATCTCTGCTTCAAGTCTGGCAAAATTTGCTTTCGTGTGTCAGTTTGTTGGTACTCCTCTACATGTCGTATTTTACAACCGATCTGGGCGAAACTTGGTATAGGTACAGGTTTTACGACTTTATACTCGTAGTTTTTTTTTGTCGTCAGGGATTTTTGTTTGCTTTGTTAACTTCCTCCAAAAAGATCTTAAGAGATCCCATTTCGATGGTTCTTTTTTTATTTGAATAAACATTTTGTGAAGATCTGATTAGGAACTTCGGCGTGATGAGCAGAATAACTACTCAAAATGGAGTAGGTAAATTGCTCAATTTTAGATTTATACCATTGGAATCGGCCCGTATACTATTAGGTAGGAATTGACTTCTCATCAGATCTATAGAATTCTAAAAATCATTTTTAGAATTTTCTAAAATGTTTTACAGTAAAGTCATTGTATTTCAAACTGACATAATTCTTTTCACTACTAAGGTTATTTAAAACGTGATATTAAAAAACATGGTAAAAATCCCGTTTTAAATAACTTTAGTGGTATATTAATTGTTGCAAAAAAAAAAAGTTTGGCCTCTGTTTACAGAACTACTAGTACTAATTACAATAGAAACGATTCAAAATTCAAAATTCAAATGTCATTTATTCAAACTAGGCTGAGAATCAGCACTTTTCGAACGTCAAAATTACATAAGACAGTCCCCCAAAACGCCCACCCTTCACCACTTCCTAGTGCATTAGCTGGGAAGAAGAAGTGGCGCAACAAACTCCCCAGCAGCACAGCTGTCTGTTCAGTTAGAAGAACAAAAAAAAAGATTCTATATAATAGTATTCAAAATAATTTACATTACGCAACACAAAACATAATTCAAATTATTAGCCATATGTTAGCTAGCACACGCCAATATACCAAACAAAATCATCGAGAACTCAACCAATCAATCATCGATACTCAGGCCGAAATAAAAAAAACTAAACGTAAACAGAATTTAATATCTAAATAAAAAAGCCTCCAGGCATAAAGGGCGTGCCCGCTTACATATAGTTGTAACTGGAAGTTATAAATGATAAACTAGGACCATCGATGTAAAATAAATAAACAAAGAGTTAATTACTAATAACAGTAAATAATATGATCAATTGTCGAGGTCACTAGCTAACCACATATTGCAATACAACTCATAAAAAAACAGTGTGATGAGTAGATTTTGTTAAATGATAGTTACAAAAGTTAATAACTATGTCGCATCTATCAATGCCCGTCTAAACATAAGAACACATTGTCCCAGACTTAAACATGAAATGGGTATAACAGTTGAGCCAAAATTGGTATAGATAGCTGAAGTAGAACAAAATGAAAAGGTATCACAGCAATAATTTTAAGATAATATATGTTACCAACAGGTTCAATGTCAATATGGCACAGAACAACTCAAACAAGAGCAAACTGGAAAGAGCTGGAGGAGGCATTCGTGTCGCAAAGACACGCCGACGCCCAGTAACTAATATTTATTGTTAAAAATTCTATAATTTAAGATTGAAATTGTGTTGGCAATAAAGTTTTAATAAAAAAAAATTTACCAACAAAAGGAGATGAGACGCCAAGGCGCATGACAAACCGAAAGTAATACTTAAAATTTTAACGAATCCGTTCGCATTTTTAAGTATTTTTAAGTTTTTACTGTTAATCCATAAATTAGCACTATTTGAACGCCAAAAGTTTTTTAAGTCAGCCCCTAAAACTCCGACACTTTGCGAACCACTTCTTGGTAAACTTGGAAACGACTTGAGGTAAAATGTAGATGGGTGTAAAGCATAACATCACGCTTGATTTAACCGAAGGGTTAGGCAGGATGTACGAAAGGGATATCGCGGCCCCGGCACACAGGCAACGGAAGGAACACGGGTGGGTTTTAATCAGTAAAAGTCTGATGACACGCCCTCTCGCTCAGCCCAGGGAGCGGGAGAAGTCATTTGATGATTTCCAACCGTCATAAAAAAAAAAAAATGGGCATGGGTAAGATTTCGCCAGTGAAATAGGGGTCGAGCCTCTTGTTGAATCGGGCAAAAACTATCTATAAAATGTTCTAGATGATATCTGTTATTTAAGGCATTAAACTAAGAACGGTTGTAACAACATCCATTAATCTGCATTTTACAATAATATGTGACCCCATAAAACTACATCGTGGGCGAAATTGATTTATTAGCAATAAATTATCACTGTCTGTCTGATGGTCATTTTATCTTCAAAAAACAATATATCATTGAATTAATGGTTTAAAATTATAATATTAAGCTAAAAGTTTCATTTTGTACATGTTTAGCGCAGGTTTAAGATTTGCATAAGACATTAGCTTAGTTATGGGTCAAAAATGCTTGCGAAATATATTTTTGAATCCGTTAAGAGCGAGTTGAAGTGGTATGTTACGTGAAATTTAATATACAGTAATAAATAAAAAATAAAAATAATGAGGTTAAGTATGTTTTTATGTAGGTTTAATAATATTTAACCAAGGGGATAAGAGAGAAACTGCATCAAGAGGATAAGCAGTATCCTAATAATTTATGATTCTATCAACTCAATAAAGAAAAATGTGATCACCAATCCATCTGCAAAATCTTTACACATAGTCTATACTTACATACTTACATACATATAAATAAAATTGAAGCGTCTATTTGTAATGTCAAAATAACAGCTTTTTACTAAATGCGTATGAGAGTAACGAGTATGTATACGGTAAATAATTATTTAAAAAAACAATTAAAAAAAAATTGTCTGTCAGTCTGTCTGTTTGTACCGGATAATCTCCGGAACGGCTCGACCGATTTTGAAGGTTTATAGGGCTTTCACTGGCAGATAGCTGATGTTATAAGGAGTAACTTAGGCTACTTTTATTTAAAAATACAAATAAATATAATTGAAGCGTCTGTTTGTAATGTCTAAATAACAGCTTTTTACTAAATGCTAATGAAAGTACGAGTAAATACGGTATAACGAAAAACTTTTTTTTTTTTAATTTTCTGGCTGGCTGTCTGTTTGTTCCGGTTAATCTCTGAAAAGGCTGCACCGATTTTAAAGGGACTTTCGCTGGCAGATAGCTGATATTATAAGCTTCCATTTTAGAAAAAAAAATAATGTCTACGCGGGCGAAGCCGTGGACAGCAGCTAGTAGTCTATATGAATAAAGTCTTGAAACTAAATAAATATTATCTGCGAAGCGAGTATTTTCAATATAAAATAATCGTTCGAATTCACTTTACTTTTACTCAGCGCGCCCGTGCTAGACTTGCTTAGCAATGGTAGCTTATTAACTGTCACAAGGGATGTTTTTATTCTGGCTAGTGACTGTAATCTATAGAAAATACGCAATTTTCCTAGAGCCAATTTAAACCTCTGTCAAGCAATTTCCATTTATTTCTTGCCCATAATGCTCAATAACTATTTCCCGTGCTTTCAATCACAAGAAAATGTGCACAATAAAAATAAACGACCAATCTGCTTTACTTAATTCTAAACCTCCATTGACCAACTATTGGACCAAACCAATTTGCGACCAACATTTGTGGTGGACGATCTAATTATTTTTACCTTATAAGGTGTGGAGTACTTGCACCAAATACCTTATAATAAGGTTTATATAGAAAGTGCAAAAGTAGGTGATAGAAAGCATAATCGTTTCGTTTTATGGGGAAAATTAGCCTACTTTTTACAGGTTCCATACTTAAAATTAAAAAAAAAAAAAAAAACTAAATTAAAAAAAAAAACAAAATTCAAATAATATTAAAAATGCAAAAAAAAAACTAAATTTAAACAATCGTCAATATAATAAGTAATAACAGCCCCACGGGTCGATCCATCAGGTTAAGCTACGCTTTCCGGGGTTGGCCTGTGGATGGGTGACCATCTTTACATACCGAGACTCCTTCTTGCCTCGGAAAGCACGTTAAGCCGTTGGTCTCGGTTGTCATTCGTGGATCTTTGACAGTCGTTACGAGTCGTCAGTAGCCCGAAAGACTGACAACCAGTCTTACCAAGGGGTATCGTATTACCCAGTTACTGGGTTATGGAGGTCAGATAGGCAGTCGCTCCATGTAAAATACTGGTATTCAGCTGCATCTTATTAGAGTGGAAGCTGACGCTGACCCCAATATAGTTGGGAAAAGACTAGGCAGTAGTAATAAAGGAAACTAATTTAATTGCTTACTAGCTGGCTACCTGATCTGAAAAGGCAGACTTGACAGGCAATTAGAAACACACTTCCTGATGAATAAAACTTAATTTCCCTATAGAAATCTGGGAAAAATCTCGTGATTTGGACGAACAGGCAGATTGGTTGATAAAGAATTTGGGGAAGATAAAAAAATATATATTTGCTCCTTTCTTGCTTATTTACGTTATTGCAACCGCTTCTGTGGTCTAGTGGTTAGACCACCTGTCTCCCGGTTTGTTGTCCCGGTTTCGATTCCCAGTTAAGGAACATCTGCTCGATTTGGTTAGTGGTAGGGCTTTTTCTAAGTTCACCTGGCTAGCTACCACTATATTGTCTAAGTCTGTCGCCATAACAACAATGTTTACAGCATTGTTGTGTTTCGGCAGTTAGAGGTAAGAGATAGCTGGATCCTCTGTGGTTGAGGATTCCGGGTGAAGCTCGTTTCCACCTTCAGCTTGATCATCACTTAACATCAGGTGAGATGCAGGCCAAGGGCTTCCACATTGCGGATAAAAATCCTTAAAATTGCTGCACATATCTGGCGAAATGTGGGTGCACTATTTGTAGGGTGCAACATAGCTGTGATGATAATTATGTTATTTGTTAAAATAGCTTGTAACTGATGTAAAGGCTTTTGATGATATGGGATGATATATTAAACCGTTAACTATTGGTCATTGGTATTAATAAAACCCGCCATATTGAAAAACTAATTCTTGCTGATAATTCTAAACCCACTGTTCCATACCCAAGCCATTCGTTCTACCTGCTGAAGATCTCCCACCTGGGACCTGAGTTGCCTTAGGTAAGCTAGAAGTCTTTTACAGACTCCGGACCCAGATTGACCGAAGCAAGGAAAATCTATTCAGGTGGAGATTCATAGACGACTCCGGCTTGGAGTGTAAATGTGGTGCTGTTCCACAAACGATGGGATAATGTCATGTCCTGCGTGTCCTGTCAGCTGCACGTAACAGGAACTGATGGACGCTAGTTATGGCCTAACACGTGGCCGAATTCTGGGCCGAGTCTATTTAGATTGCCAACAACTTGCTAAAAAGACCCACCGTGCGTCTGTCTTTTGTTTTTTTTTGTTATCCGCGGGTTTAGATGGTTACCTATAAATGCGAATTGTAGAAATAAACACAGCTATAAACACATTAAATGTCATGTTTCTTTTGTCAATGACATTGGTTCATACATCGTTACCAAAATTCCTTGTATCCTAAATCTACCTGCATTTTTTTACCCAAAACCGAACAACTAAAGATCCAAATCTCACCTCTTCGAACTTAAATTATATAACGCAATAAATAAAAAGAAAACGATCAACATTTTGCAAGAACACAATCTTTTTCACCATCTGACCCGAAAGCTATGGGACTGGTCTAAAGTGAGAAGCTTAGCGGGTCCTAAAGCGGGCGCGAAGTATCAATAATTACAATGAAACTGCGTTTGCATCCATAGTGTATTGCAAGTTGTTGTATAAGGCGTGACAGGACTGAGTGATCTATACTGCGTTCATGACTTAGTCTCCATACATGTAATTAAATATTAAGTGTGTTTCGATGAAACAACTTTAATACAAAAACGTTCAGTTGTTTGCATAGTATATACGTAGTTTGAAAAGCCAAAAAAGTTGTAGCCAACTGTTATAACTTTTTCAATGGCCTAGTCTATCTGAAACCAAGTTAATTTTAACTTAAATAGAGTATTATTATAGTAAGTATTCGTTTAAGTGGAAAACACATCAATTGGAAACAAGGTTTTCAATAGACTATAGCTAGCGAGTAATCGTCTATTGTTTTACCCTGTCGAAACACATCTACCCTCTCCTGCCCGGTACAACAACTTGCAATACTGTGGCTACATAATCGCGCCCGTAACCGCTCCAGCTACCGCAATAGTCACCGCGCACTCACTCGGGCTGAGGCCATGGGACGTCGTGGGCGGACCAGACCATCGCGCGATCTCTAACGGTCTCCGAAATCCGTAAGCAAACGACTTACGAATACCGAATGATGGTATTGTGTTAGGTAGGTTGTTGAATTTTTTGTCGCTTTTGGTTTGATTTCGGAGGGACTGGGATTAAAAAAGTCAGAATAGACTTAAGTGGATTTTGGTAATAATTTAAATGGGTAATAATTAACATATACATTACGAGTATAAGCTTTACAAAAACAAAAAACGTAGGCAAATACGGGTTGATTATCGTGATAGTATCAGCAATGCTCACCAGTGCAATTTCCATTTTTGCTGACATAATTCGATGTCGATCGACTAATTGGACGTAAAAATCATTTTAAACAAGAATCTTGATGAATTTTATAAAAAAAAATATGCAACACTCTAACATGAAGCGGGTCCAGCTGTGCATCATTTGTAGAATATGAAGTAAAACATCTCAATAGCCAGTCAGACGTATGCTATCATCGCTCCATACACACCATCCACATAAATCCATCATCCTACTGAGAATCAGGTTCAGCTAAGTGCTGAGCCAGAAGTGTTTACGCCCGTAAAAGCCAATTTAGATACTGATATATTTCCGGATGAGTGGAAGACGATAATATGATCGGTATTATTAGGCCGAGTAGCCAGCATCCGTATGGTATTCCTGGCTTTAGTTAATATGAAGGAATTACTTCGATTTGGATGAATAAAGAGTAAATAAACAAGGAAGGAAAACATCGTGAGACAACTAGTACGTCCAATCAATCTGCCTAGCCATTTCCCAACTATGTTGTGATCGGATTCCAGTCTAACCGGATGTAGCTGAATACTAGTGAAATGAAATGAAATAAACAACGGCTTAACGTGCTTTCCGAGGCACGGAGGAGTCTTGTATGTACCTAAAGATGGTCACCAATCTAAGCACCAACCCCGGCAAGCGTAGCTTAACCTGTTGAATCGACCCGTGCGGCTGTTATTACTTAGCTACGAGCTCCTCGAAACCAGTATGTCCAGGTATGAACAAAAAAATCAAAGACATGTTACACCTATCAACACGCAATGTGTCCGCGCGTCCTCTCACAGAGAAGAGACCTGTGTCTAGGGTTACTATCGACCATTAGACTAACCTGGTGTAAGAGTTTTTATGGTGCCGATGGGCCTCTGACCTCCTCGGCCGTCGAGAAATATCTTTCAGGTATTCTCAGGATATTTTCCTTCACCGTTTTTGAAGCAAGTGATAATTATACAATAAGCACATGAAGCCGAACAGTCAGAGATGCGAGGCTTCGAACTCAAAAGCTATGCCTGCAGTCCGACGGTCATATCACTAGGCTATCCTTGCTAAATGAGGGTGTCCTTTACTCCTCTGCCTATCTCTTCAGGCAATGCAGGCGTGATATTACATAATGTGTAGGTAGAAATCCAAATTTCCTCTAAATATTGTTCTTCATTCAGTGGTGCCAAAGATAAATTTAGAACGCACTCTGTGTGTTGAAAAAGCAATCTTGAAGCCAAAGAAAACCGTACAAAGTCACAAACAAGTAACAAATAACGAGTAAAAGAGTTACCTTTCCTATCTACTGTGAGTATTTATATACCTATAATATGTATGTTTATTTATTTTAGCTTTATGTATTTATTTAAGTATATGTTAATTTATTACGTTCTAAGTGTAGGTATATCTTGATATATTTTAGTATAAGACTTCGCAAATTCATATGTTTCTCTTTTTGTTCTCACACACTATTGTCTACATTTCTTTCTCATTTCTCCTTTCGCAGGTCTGCTAGAAGAAATTTCTTAAAAAATAAGCAGTACTTTTTTACTCAAATTATAATTATGTCGTATCTCTATGTATTTTACTGTGTGTACATAAATAATAAAATAAATAAAATCACATTTTCACAAATATTTCTGCAAATCCCACAAAGGGTTCTGACATAAGGAAAGCAGTTAAAAATACCAAGAAACACCGCTAAAACATGTGGGTCGGAAACCTATCGCCCACAAGTGATTCGAAGAATTCGCGTGGGTTGCACGCCGGTCCTCGCCTAGCAGTAGAAGAATGCATGAGCAATTTCCTATGTATACTCCACACCTTCAATTTCTCTAGAAAATATGCGGTATTTTACGGCTTTATTTGATGGATGAGAGTTCATGAGAGTGGTCAGCGGTGTGATGTGGGACTTGTATAGCAGTTGACTACTCTCATGATAGTGATGTCTCTATAATCGCATCCATTTTATCGGAAATTTCTGACTTATTCTATGTCAATCGGAGTCTTCTCAAGACTAAACAAGCTCAAAACTAGTCGGGCAACGCTTTATCATATTATATCATCAAGGTTGTGTTACGGGAAGGCCTAGGCAGAGTTGTATAGTTCAGTCAACTTCACATCAGTGACTTTTTATTTTTTTTGTATAGGAAATTATCAAATAACTTCTTCCGTTCTGCGCGGAGCGGGAGGGCGTGTCAGACTCTTACTGACTAAAACCCACCCGTGTTCCTTCAGTTGCCTGTACGTTGTCAGGGGCCACGGTATCTCTTTCGGACTTTCCCGCGACCCCAGTAGGCATCGGTCTTAGCGGACCCCGTCAGTTGAGCTGACATCTCTTTGAGATGCGCGTAGAACACAACGCGCCGTCGACCCGGGCCTGGTCCTTATCGGACGGCGATCTACCCATTGCTCACCGTCCGCAAGCTCGCGCCTACGGTGCCCGGGAATCGGCCTGCGATTTACAGCAGTGCCTAATACTTGCACTAGGAAAATCGCACCCTTAGTGCTACAGTAAATAGGCGCTGCTAATATCAGAATGTTACACTGCTGTCCTTTACGGCACTCTCACTTTTCACCAGTATCTAAGTAGGGCATTTCGAATAAAATGCACGCCAGCATAGTCATATTCCTTACTATGAATTTCTTGGCAAAAGCTTTTAAAACCACCTTTTATCTAACACAAAATATCAATTTTCCGTGAGAATTCGAAACAAAGGAACGACGAACCTCTTACAATTTGATTTACAACTTTAAACTCGCCACAAGAAAGTTGCAAATCGTTCGCTAATTAAATTTGAAATCTCTGCATAATGATTGGGAACTTTAACCGCTTCTAAATAAATACTAAATTCGTTTAATCGCTGGCTAAGTGGTTCTTACGTGACTGATAAGCCATGTATCGGGTTCCATAGACGATAATAAAGTCTCATTTCTGATAAGGCTATAGGCTTTATGGGAGCTAAATTGTTATGGTCTACCTACATAATACAATAGATGTTAAAAGGCTATATATTACCTTTACGTAGATTATGAGTTGAAATGATTTATGATAAAAACGGTCTATGAGGCCATAGAAACTGGTTCTGAGGTCCACAAGTATGATTTAATTACTTTGCAGTTTTATTTGGTTAAATAATTTAGTTGGAGTTTTGTAGTAATAAAAGACAATGATGTGTTAATTGATGTTCCATTAATTTTTAAATTGACTTTAAGATTGTACAAGCTCCCTAGAATTCATCTTTCACAATCTTAAAGTTATTGCATTCTTCGAAATTAATTAAAAAGAAAATCTGATATTATCAGTAGTAAAGAAATTAACATTTATAGATAACTACCATGTTTTAAAAAAACGACATGTTTTTCGAATCTATCTGAAAATATCACAAGTACTTAAATCCCCTAAAAGATCCACTAAGGACAAATTGAACACGATCAGCACAAACTACGTTTATGGGCTGGCTGTGTCATTATTTTCTGTGGAATATTGACAGTGACAGCTCTTGAACGCGGTTTAGATGTGCTGATCGCGTTCAGTTTCGTTGGTGAAATTCGCACTAAATAGCCCCTAAATATCCAAAATACAACCTAACAATCAATTCGCTACACTATACTTTAAAAACTTTTCTTTTAACCAAAACTCGCGCAAAAAACTACGAACTTAACAAACACATAAATGGGTGAACCATTAAAAACGAAGTTTTACAAAAAAAAAACTGATACCAGTAACTGATCTTGATCGTCTAAAAGCAACCTGTGAAAGGACCTGACAATACACGGTAGGATACTGTTGAAAACTCATTTGATTATCACTTTAGTTCAGCCGATATCACTCTATTCTCGATTAGGTATGTGAGACTTCGCATGAATCTATTATGTCTTTTAATAATGTCTACCTGCCTACGCAATTTGAAATTGTGAAGATCTGTGGACAATGTCAAATCAGAGATCACTAAAATCATTTATTTTTTAATCATATTTATAAAATCCTAACATCTGTGTCAAAAGTCTTACCTTATTTTATTTTAAGAATTACTGTAAAAAAGTATCTAAGTGTACGGGGTAATCTTCGGAACAACTGATTCGATTCTGAAAATTCTTTCATTGATAGAAAGCTACGGTATTGCCTATGCCATATGATATGTTTTATGTTAAAACACGCGGACGAAGTCGCGGGTAAAATTTAGTACCAAAAATAAGAAGACCTCATATCTAAGATTCCGATAAGGAATAATGATCATAAATAATAAGCTACATTTTATACACTCCAGTAACTGAAAATAAAACAGAATCAATAATCAAAATAATCAAAATATCAATATTTCTTTTTTGTTTATATTTTTGTGGTGTAAATTATATATAAATAAATTAATAAATCAAACTTAAACTAAGTAGACACAATAACTCCTCAAAATCTCCCGCGAGTAAGAAAGAAAAGTGAATATTCTTGCTCTAAATAACTAGGTACACTCATCTAAAACTTAACAATAGTTTTGATTATTGAGTGATAATCGATCGACCGTCACCCAGTCACCCAACTCGAAACCTTAGTAACCCTCCTTCTATTAAAACAGGGAGCGGGTTTTTATGCCCTGGGATAATTGACCAACAGGTGTGTCCGAACTTTGTTTATTTTTATTCTAAGTCGACTGGTTTCGAGAACAGACTCGATCAAATGTAATAGCGTTCGAGGGTTTCGGTCAAGTGTTGTTTTGTGGTATCACTTGCCCTGTGGCTTCGTGCATGTTTTTATTTTCTTAAAAATAATATTATGAGTTATAACTATAAAGTTTAAAAAGGTGTTTTTTTTTAATATGAAATAATCGCTTAGGCTTTGCGCGATTGTTTTGTATGCCAAGGCAGTGTACAATTTTTTTTTGTAAAAATTCAATCCGTTATTCTTTTTAAATTAGAACCAAGTTACCTATATTGAAGTTTCCGTTTGGTTCAGTGAAAATCATTAGTAACGTCTATCAAAAAAGGAATACTAAAGAGGGAATTACTTCACAATGGTAGAACGGGTTCTACTGGTAAGACACTAACACTACAAATCAATCTGCCTAGCCTTTTTCAAGACTATGTTGGGGTCACTTTCGATGCAGCTGATTTTACATCGAGCGATTTACTGGGTAACACGATATCAACGCAGAGCCGAAATTACTGGGACTTCGAACGTAAAATTTTGCACACAGCTTCCATTATATAATGTAGGGGAGCATTAAGAAGGTGTTTTTGGAAATTCGCCTTTTAAGGGGGTGAAAAGGGGGGATTTTGTTTGTATGAAAAATCTATTCAATGAGTTAATAAACTTAAATTTTGGCACAACCTAGACCAGACAGATAGTTTATAACCTGAATTAACACCTAAGATAGTTTTTATCTCAGTAGTAGGTACGTTTTCGTGGGATAATTTCCGACTTCCACGCGAGCAAAGCCGCGGGAATAAGCTACCATTAATAATATAATTGTAAATGACAACAATTAGTACATTGACCTTAAAAATAATTATCGTCGAACTTCCAAAATCTATTGAATTCTGAACAATATGGTCCTTTGATTGTTACCTTCGAATATTCGTCTACAAAGCCCCCATAAATTAGCAGGCTAAAAGGCTATAATTTTTAAGGCTGAAAAGCTTGTTATGTGGGCTAGATTCTAGGAAAAAGTAGCATTTAGTTTTCTACTGATATTTTATGTTGATTTGAAAATTGATGTAGTTAAAGAGTAGTGATTTGAAATACTTTTTCAACTCAACTCAAAGCATTTATTTCAATTAAACCATTTACAGACAGTTTTGAATTGTCAAAGAGTCGGTCAGTTAGTCAGAAAGTTGAAGCTAGTCGCCCATTCCAAGCCGTAGATCTCTATGGAGAAGAACGGGCAAGAATCTCCAAGGACACTCTTTTAAATATAGATATTACAAAATCCTGTGTAGATTATTCTTGTTGCTTCTATACGTGAGAAAAGGTATTTATTTTTTTCAAAATATAAGATTAAAAATAATCCCTGGCAGATAAGAGATGATCAGTCTCAACTGACGGCGCCCGTTCACGAACATGGCGCGTGGATCAGCACCATCCAGCTCAACCATTTTATAGGGAACCGAACGATCCAACACATTTCTAAAACACACGTTTTTGTCTCGAATAAATGTACTACATCGCAGCACTATGGTGTCTGTCGTCACATTGAAACTTATAAAACTCATGCTTTAAAGTGTCTTCTGTCATGTTCCATATTAACTGACTCAATTTGTGGGATGGTAGTATGCTAATTATAAGTAAAGCATAAAACAACTCTCCTTCTAGGCAGTTAGGTAAAAAGAGATGATTTTTTTAACTGAAGTAAATGGAAAGTGCAACTAGCGTTTCTCATAAAAGTTATTATTCATCATCATCATCATTATTTCAGCCAAAAGACGTCCACTGCTGGATATAGGCCTCCAGCAAATGGGGGGGATTTGCCATAATCGCCACGCTTGGCAGGCGGGTTGGCGATCGCAGTATGGCGTTAAAAAGCACAGAGAACGCTGCTGCCCATTCTCTAGTGAGTCCCTTGGTCACCTTTTACGACACCCACGGGAAGAAATGGGATGGTATATATTCTTTACGTCCGGCACCACACGGAAAAGTTATTATTATTACAATATGCATTAAGGCATTGGACAGGCGCAACGCGGTGTTGCGATGCGATGTTGCGACGCGATTCTGGTAGAAAAAATTCCATGAAATGTTTATAGAAATTGTTCTACGAGAGTCGTTTAAGTCCACCTCTGTACGATTTTGTGCTTAAAGTGTGAAATAAAAATAAATACACAAGTAGCAACAAACACGCAAAAAGCCCATAGTTTGATGTCTCATTGGTCATCGTATATAAACATTACAATGACGGTAACTACCACATTACCGTGATGGCAGGCACACCTATTCTATTAAAATCCCGCACTATTAACAAACTTGTTCCAAAGAAAAATCCTACAAAAAATTGCTACCTCTGAATCAACATAATAAGTTAATACCGTGGTGAAAGGTAGTCAATCAACAAGGTAAGTAGCTAGGCTGACTGCCCAACTTGGGCTGCTAATCAACATCATCATTTCGGCCGAAACCCGTCAACTGCTGGACAAATCTAAGCGTTGCCACATCCACCGGTCCTGTGCTCTTTGTATCCAACGGATTTCCTCTATTAATAGTATTGCATAAACTTTGTATACCACATTAGGTACCTGCTCAATCAATGAAAAATAAGTACTATCAAACTTCACTAAAAAAACACCTACCATCTTCATTGAATACCCAACAATTTGCTCCCTTTTTAGCATAAATAAATGAACAATAAGTTGACTATTTTAACATCCCTTAACATTTTTCACCTGACGTCACGATTCGTGACACTTCTCTGAATTAGGTGCTAGGGGGTGACGAAGGGGGTGAGGTGGATAATTCACCCCCTAAAGTACAAAGTACAGTGTTTATAGTTCCCTTTTCATATTAGTGGGGGTAATAATAATTAAGATTTTTCGTTGAATGTTTTTGTTTTGGTTTTAAAAGGAGTTTTAATGTTTTTTAGTGTAATTGTTGGAAGTTGGATTGTATCGGCTAGGTTATATTTAAGAGCGTTTATTCTGAAAGTGGGCAACGTCGCAAATAGATGTTAAATATTTCGTTGTTTTGATTAATTTGCCAATATCCACACTAGCCACATGTCTTATTTCCATACAGTAATATTGGCAAATTATTCAAAACAGGTAAATTTTTGACAGCTATTTGCGACGTTGCCAACTTTCAGAATAAACGCTCTTAAGGGGTATTTACAATATCGCCATTTTATAGAGTTTTTAGTAGATTGGGACAGGCTATCAAAGCAAACTGAAGTTGCTTATTTCATTTATGAGATATGGGTATAGTAATCAGTACTGTCAACGTAACCGGTAATGGATAAACAGAGGGATAGTTAAACATTAATGAAGGTAATTCCCATGGACGACATGCAATCATGCATTCCAGATTCTATGGTCGCAATTACATACTGAACATGAAACGTTCCAATTAGAGCTACCGGTCAGATGTACCCATCATTACACCACCATAATTATAATCACCATGCTTGCCAAACGCATTGGTGATCACAGTTAAGACTCGCTTACACGACAAAACACCAAATACGATTAACGTTAAGGGTCCTGCCGACAGTCGCGATGATGCGACGCGATTCTAGTAGAACAATTTCCATAAAGTTTTAATAGAAATCCTTCCACTAGGGTCGTGTCGCGCTGTCGCGTCGCACCCGTCTGCCCGAGCCTTTAAGCGTATTAATTAAATATAACTCTGTTTTTTGTCAATCGTTTGAATATGATAAAGACAGAATTATGTTTTAAATATGTATGTAAGGTCAACCAGTCAAAAAACCAAAAAGACAACCACCCATATTTCTAATAATTATTACAAAACCCAAATAAAAACCGGCATTTATTGAAAATAAACCATATAATTCCCATCTATTATTAAATATGTAGGTATGTGAGGTCTATCAGTCAAGGAACAAAAACGTCAACCACCCAAATGTTTCTAATAATTATTACGAAACCCAAATAATAACCGGCTTTTATTGAATATAAACCATAATTCCCATCTATTATTAAAACCATAAATGCTATAATAATAAAACGGAGCACTTTAATCAAAGCTAACTAAAAGCAGAAGTCAAAATAATAACACGCGTAACAAAATTACTATCGATTACTTTTCTAATAACATACCTCCAACGTTCTAAGTACCCCGAATTACACTAAAAACACTGCTTGTACTCCTGAAATTAACGGCGTGTGTGTACAAAAGATAATTTCCTTACGCCAAGACAATGTTTTGACACAATAACTCCAGTGTTGTGATTATGTTAATGAGTTCTGTACGCAATAATTTTATGTTGAACATCGAGGAATATGTTGGTACAGTGTTTCTAATGATCAACATTAATGTGCGTGAGCTTAGGCTTTTATGTAGAGGCTTCTTTATTAGTTGAACCTAGATTTTGTTGCAGTTATTCAATTTAAAAAAAAACTAATTAGAATAAAAACATTGTCGTTAGTCCCAGTCCCAATCGGCAAAAGAATACACAAAATCGGTTCATTTCTTGTAGAGTCCACGATATGATACAACATAAGCCCAGTGTCTCTTTTCATAATATTTTTACAGGAAAAATGTAAAGCCTTCGGGAATTTTCACTCGAAAAACGCGTGGAGGAAATGCTTAGCAAATATTTCTCATACATTTTGAAATACCTAGAACCAGTAAGTGGCTTTTTCCGCGACACTGTAGCAGCTACAGTCAACATTTTATATTTTAGTACAGAAATAAAGCAGATATAAAAGACCTGAAGCGTGAAATTTACTACGCGAAAAATGGTCCCGGCATTTTCATGGAAACGCGCATTTTTTCCTGACATATCGTCCAGAAACACTGCATCGTCAACACCGTTATATTCATAACAAAAATAAACCAGTCACTCACAGCACAAGCACGCAAGAATCACGCGCAAAAACGACTAATTTACCAAAATATAATAGTCCACTAACCTTCAGGTTCGTTATCACGAAAGAAAACGTTCATTACTTAGGTAATCCTGTAATCTTTCACATAAAAAATCCAACAGCTGAAAACGACACAACACTAAATAAATCCACGAAAATAAAATCCACCACAGACTAAAAAAAAATCTGTTACTTTTCGCACTGGCACTCACAGAAAAACACTGAATTGTTTTTATGTTTAATGTTTTTTTTTTAATGTTCGTTTTTCAAAATGCCGCGTAATGACGTGTGCTGGAGCGGCGGAACGCACTGACACCCGCGACGTTCAGCTAGTGACTGAGGGTGTAAGTAAAGCTACGCTCGCCCGGCCAGGCTGGGCACCAAAGAGTAGGCTTTCGGGAGAAATGGCGACAGTTTTCTGCCTAGGACATGTGATAGTTGTGTGAAAAATTGTTTTGTTTTGTGATTGCAATAGTTATACAGCCTTATTGAAGTTTTCTTAAGTAAACTTTTTTGCGATTAGGAGGATTATTATTTCAATGGTAACGCCAATGAATTATCAAAACACGTGGTATTCGGATTAAACCTTTACTTTGGCAGTAGTAGACGTATATTTTTTTAATGATCTTAAAGAACCTAATAAATGTTTGTAGTCGTCGCGTATATCGGTGTTAATAAATAGTCCAGTGTACTCGTAAACTAGAAAACTGAATTGTGTGAGGGATCGCGCTATGACCACAAACCAAAAATAATGATTACTTCTGGCAACAAAAGTAAATGAACCTAGCTTATAATACAATACATAACAAATATAGGACACCTTCTTATATTTGCTATGGTATTACATTAATGCTGGGGCGATATTGTCGCGATAAGGCGAACTAAACGCTCTCTCTCGCACACCGCTCGACGGCTGAATAACAGAGAGCGCGCGGAGTATAGTTCGCGTTATCGCGACGATGTAGCCCCAGCATTATAACTTTTAATTATACGGTAAGTCCAAAAAAATATTAACTTGCCGAAAAGCATACTCAAATGGCCAACGGAATTTATAAAAACAACCAAGCATGTTCCTCTACAAAAGTACAAAACGTTTGGAAAACTGTCTGTGCCCTCACTGAGTAATCCATAAAAGCCTCCAATCATTCTACCTAAACACGTATCTACAAATTTTCCCACTAACCTGTTCTTTGACTCGACAACGACCTTAATCTGAAATCCCTTTTCAACTCCTCGTGCGTCTCATTATTGATCTCTTTCACTCCTCACTACCGGTGCAATAATACTCCTGTCTCGCTCTGTCAAAGCGTAGTCGTATATATCCGTCTCTGTTCCGCATCACTGCAGAGCCTCAAAAACGAGGTAGAACCACCGTACTATCAACGTGCGCGTTCCGAATAAGAAATTTTTCCTTTACATTGACCACAGTGTAGACTGGTTCAGTTCGTTCATTTGATCTTACTGGCAATTTTTCTCGAAGACTCTATGAACTTTTTTTGTCTACGCCATTTCTTGTAGAAATGAGAAGTTAAGTATGAGCGACTGGATGACTTACAAATTTCTTTGAACAAAAAAAAATGGATGCAGATATAAGTCGGAAGTTTTTTTTTTTTTTACTTTTTAGGCAACAAACGGCTTGATATTCTAGTATCCAGGTTGGGTTCGGACGCTGAATAAAATATAGGAACAGTTCGTCGGACACAATATTTTCAATCGAATTGGTTTGTGTACTAGAAACATTAGTGTAACGATATGTTTCACGGACTAGTTTGCGAGGGGAGATAGGACCAGAAAATGTACATTGGATTTTCTCTTTTTTGTCAGTATGCATTTGTAGTGGACTAGTGGTGCATCGATCAACAACTTTTTGTAGAACACTGTAGCCTACTGACAGCGTCCAAATCGAGGGATAACAAAAGAGATGAAATGATTTGAAGGCTTCAGAATTCTTTTGCCACTGGTGTAAAAAAAATCCTATCGTCCAGATTCTGGTGTTTAGGATAGATAGCAGGTTGAATTTTTAAAGAGACAGATAGAGAAGAGTTAATTAATTAAGGAGGGATGATGAGTTTGGAATTACCCATGCTTAAGGATTTATTTAAAACAAACTTTGTAAAAAAGTGTGTTATAAAATTTCTGATGATTTAGAAGACAAAAAAGCTTGGGATTGAGCTGCTCTCTCTGCTAAGCTTTGTGATAAGATCGTAAAACTTGAGATTTCAATTATTATGCAAAATCATCTTAATATACCAGTTTTATACATGTACATTGACATTGATGATTATTATGTATAAAGTGACATGATTACTTTGAAAACTGTTATATTTACAACAACAAAAAAATTGTTTGTTCTTTCTCAATTAGTTTTAATGATAGTCTGGCAGTTTGAGTACTTTTTGTCCTTTTCGTGTCGAGTAGCCTCAAGTTCCGAGTTACTACACGATTACTGACAAAATTAAATGCTGGTTCTTTCCTCAAAAGACCATTTTACACACAAATTTACATGGGAGGACCATGTAAATTAGTGTCTTTTCTGATATGGTGTACTGGTATTCAGCTGCATCAGGTTAGACTGGAAGCCGACCCCAACAAAGTTGGGAAAAGGCAGATGATGATGTACAAATATTTTTCAAATGTCTTGTAGACCAGGTATGAGCTCGTGGTTAAGTTATAACAGCCGCCCGGGTTTATCCAACAGGTTAAGCAATGCTTGCCGGGGTTGATCCGTTGATGGGTGACCATCTTTACATACCGAGACTCCTCCGTGCCTCGGAAAACACGTTAAGGCGTTGATCCCGGCTGTCATTCGTGGATCTTTGACAGTCGTTACGGGTCGTCAGAAGCCCGAAAGTTTGACAGCCAGACTTATCAAGGGGTATCCCCAGGGGTATTACCCAGTCACTGGGTTGTGGAGGTCAGA
This sequence comes from Agrochola macilenta, assembly GCA_916701695.1. NCBI lineage: Eukaryota > Metazoa > Arthropoda > Insecta > Lepidoptera > Noctuidae > Agrochola > Agrochola macilenta. The sequence continues at coordinate 8,505,413 of OU753578.1, forward strand.
TAGGCAGTCGCTCCGAGTAAAATACTGGTATTCAGCTGCATCCTGTTAGACTGGAAGCCGACCCCAATATATTTGGGAAAAGGCTAGGCAAATTGATGTAGACCAGTGGTGGTAGTACTTTTCCAATTAAATTCCATACGTTGACTAATAATACGGAAACTGGGTTTTGTACGTTTTTCCTCTTACACCCTACAATTCGAGAAAATGTTTTTTTTTTTCGAGTTCATTCATCTTCTTGCATATTGGTTATTTCCTCTTTCCTTAAGGAAAGTAATTTGGGTAGACCGTCTTTTCTTTTTGCACAGTTGTTTTCTTTTTTAATTTAAATTAATCTCGTTTTAGAAGTTATGTTCGGCTATTTTTTATTACCGAACATGTTTTTATTCAAATAAATGTTTAAATGTTAAACCTTTCATATTGGTGACCAAGTTGCTCTTTTTAGCAAAAAGATTTTACTAATATTTTTCTTTAAAAAAATAGAAAATGGTCATTAAATAATAATTAACAATATTAACACCGGTACCTCTAGTGAAAACCTTTAATTCTTGTTATACAGGGTGATTTTTGAGATGGGGCAGTAAGGGCAGTTGTCTTAACCGTTGTAGCTACAGGAAATCGGTCTTAAGAGACTGTCCTTAACTTTTTGAGACATTTTGATCTGCATTCAAAGATTTAATAAAAATGTACAGTTTTCACAAAAAACTTTTTTTGATCCCAACCGATCCTGTTTCATATAAGGATCTAAAAACTCTATAGGACCAAATGTGGTTTGAGTAGGTAGGTACTAGAAAAGTCAGAAAACGCGAAAAACTTTCCCATACGTTTCGTAGGAAATGAAACTCCAACCTGCTTTTCACGACGGATAGCCTGGTCGAAAATAACTACACACACTTACACATGTATACAGTCACTTATTTTTCATGATAATCTATATTTCTTATTTTCTTTCGATATTCCTTTCATTTAATAAACGTCGTCAATTGTTTTTATTTTTTTTGTTATCTGTAATTTAGTATGCATTACAGGATAATGTATAGTTAAACAAGTTTTTATTATTGTAAAAGATAATTGTAATATTTGTAATGCATCTCGTTGGTAATCTTTAAATAAAAAATAAAAAATATACACGTACTTATTCAGCTTTCTCTTTGCCTTATCTCACAATATATTTAGGGTCGTATGTATTCTTCCATACTTCTCTATTAATATTCATCTGGGTATACACCAAAACCTAATTAAACAAAATGTCTCTTTAGGCAATTACAATCTTTACCTGTCAAAATCACAATACCGGCGCACCTGTTGCTTCAAAAAGATTTCATAATCGAAAACAACCGCGAAGGAACTTCTCCCGTTGCAGACCATAGCTATTCATCAGGTGTGCAAAGCCAGTACTGTCATAAAAACTGACAAACCTAGAGTTATCCTGTTTGAGCCACGCGACTTCTTCCATCTTTCTCACTCCTACATAATTACTTATCTATCTATCTCATTCCAACATTGCGCTTATGTGGTATGACTTGTATGGGTACTCGCTAGAATTCCAGTTTTTGTCGAAGATAAAAATATACCGTAGTTTATCTCTTGGTCACGCCATGTCACGTCGGTTTTTGCGAATCAATTGATTGATTAATTTTAGTTGTTAAAGAATGCATTGTTTGTCTTTTTTCGGTAATTTCGTGATTGTATTGGTATTTTATTTAGCACGTATGTGATGCAAAAAATTGTGATTCAGTCGAAGTCAGGCTGGGAGTTGAGACCGACATTCTTATGAACGCTGGAATGATTTCATTCTTTGTGAGTTCTAACTGAATGAATGCACATTATGAAAAAAGTGGTTTGTTCAGAATCGTTTACTTTATCGATTTCTATCATTTTTTTTAAAGGTAATTATTATACCAAAAATAAATTAAAACTATTTCAATTTCAGTCACACTTCCGTGGTTGTATAGGCAAAATAAACCAAAATGAACGAAGTACCTACTACACTAGACCCATATACGTGTGCAACTGTGTGCGTGTATAGATTTGTAATGTAACCACAATTTTCTCCCACAATTATTATAACAAATTGAATAAATAAACAATGTTTTATACGTAAAAGTAAAAATTCAGTGTTTATAAAATGATTTTAACATAATATTTTAAATAAATAAACAATGTTTTATACGTAATAGTAAAATTCAGTGTACATAATATATATAATTATGATTATGCATTTCCCATTACCAAACATTTTTCCGTCTTTCTTAAATTCGTAAGGTGCAAGGTGGTGTGAGGTTTATTGTAACAGGTATTTTATAGAGTAAATCCTAATTTGTTATGCTATTTGCCTAATTTGATTCACTTCAAGTATTCTTTACTTAGACATCTTCTTGATATTCTTTTGTTAGGCAGACTCCTTATTAATTATTATGAAATAACGTTAAGTATCTAACTAAGAAAGTATAATGTAATTTTTCTATGGAACGCGTCTTTTTTAATAATTATAAAAGTCTTAACGGCGTTTCTAACCGCGAAATGAAAAAAAAAAATCATTAATTTCATTTTATGTTCTTCAACACGGAAAAACGAATTGCCGGTATTATTGTTATAAGTAATGAAATTGTAAGTGTGTGGGGTGTAAAAAAATTAATTTACTTGTTAGTGTTGTTCGCAGAATATTGTTTAGTGGGTCTTTGGTTATATTTTTAGTTCGGTCGGAGTTAAATAAAAAAATTGAGTTAGACGCAGTAGGAGCAAATAATAAAAAAAAACTTTAACGATGTTATTTAATATTTATAATGAATAACAATTTTATTCATTGCAGTCCTAATGATGCTCGCTTTCATTGATTGTGATATTTTTCAGTTCTGAGCAGCATTTACGGCTGAAATGAGACAACAGACTTTCTTGTTGCTATTGTATGTGCTCAGCATAAATTTTTTCAGGCTCATTGCATTCCTTATGACGCAAGCTTTCTTGTATTGGGATTTTATTAAGTTTCTGAGCAGATTTACGGCCGATATGAGTATTTATGAAACTATTTTGCTATTGTCAACTTCATAATGTGCATTTTTACCTCCATTTTACGAACTATTTTTATTGTATCTCTCTAGGTCCTGCTAGTCCTTTGTTAACTCTTAGGAAGGACACCAGGATCACCGTTCTACCTGAACATGTTTTTGCTTTAATTCGAATTGGAATTTCTACATATAATAAAAAATAAAGGGTCGCGCGCAAGCGCCTGCCCTCGCGATGTGACGTTCTAGGCAAATTATATCCTGCCTCAAAATTGTTATAAATATGACCTATCTTTTGCATGCTTAACCATTACTCTAGCATTAACAGCCTTGTAGTTATTAGCGATTGAAATCTTGCATGTTTTTGACGGTCAGAAATATTGTAGTTACCAACAGTAAGGATTACATAATATTTTACTCTTCATTGTATTTCACACACCTTTTTATTTTAATTTTATATTATATTTATTTGTCTGTATCTATCTATCCGTGACATCACTGCGGGCCCTATGAGAATAGCAGCGCTGCGACATTTTTATTTATTTTTAAATGTCGCGGCATCATGCTGAGATAGGAGCCTTTTGGCCTCGTACAGGACTTCCTTCTTTAAATTTTAATGTTACTTTGATTTTTTAATGTTTTTTATTTATGTTTAATGTGTGATTTCCTGTGCGAGTCTCAATAAATACTTTTTCTTTCTTTCTTTATTTTTTCAGTACTCCGAGCGAAAAGACGTTTTCACGTCAAAATTTAATTGTTGGAGGTCACATGGTGAATGCAGAATACAAAATCATGAATATGCTCCAGAACTTACATACATGAACTCACACATGCACTCATGAACTCACACCTTATTCCCATGGGGAGTAGACAGAAACTACAAAACGCGACCTACTACGATCCTTACTTACTCCATTTGCTTCAATAGGGATGACGCCTAGGTAAAAAAAAAAAAAAAACTAATTAGTCCGTCAGTCAGATAATAAAAAATATTAGACACGTATTTTTTGCTTTATCATATTAATAAAAAACAACTTAGATAAAACGCATTTTAAGTCGGGGAGTGAGGGTCGCTACGTCACAAGTAGGTATAAAATCTACATACTCGTGACGTCATGGCACATTTTAACTCAATGTATCGCCGTAATCTATAGATTACGTAAAAAAAAAAAATACGTGTCCAATATTTTTCAATAATCTCCAAGACGGACTAAAAAAAAACGTTTTTTTGCCATCATCCCTTTTACTCAAGAACTTTTACAAATCTATGCAGTTTTTACTCAATTACCACGTGTGTTTGAAACCGTGCTCAAGGAGAGAAGTGACAACTGTCATAGGTCATTCCACTGTCATTGTTAGCTGTTATTTGTCGATTACCCAATAACCTGTTTTCAGTAAAAGACAGATCGCTATTGATCATAGACAGTATAATTCTATCTGTCATTGAATGTCGTCCCACAATTTCGTAAGGTTCTCTGAAAGATTATTGGAACGTTAAAACAATATATAGATAGGGTTTTCTATCTCCAGTATGCCAACAATGGGGATGGATAGGTTATTGTCGCCGAACTCATCTAGCAAATTTTAATAATATTTTTTTTTAATACATATGACGTGTAAAAGTGATTCCTATATCCTATTTACAGAATAAACAATTTCATTTCATTTCATTTCATTGGGTTAAGCCGTAAGGCGAAAATTATTTACCATAGTAAAAGTAATTATTATCTATATTGATTTGAGATATATAGTGTCGTGATGGCCCAGTGGTTAAGGCCTCGCCTCTCATGCACGAGGTTGTGGGTTCAAATCCGGGCAAGTACCAATGTGACTTTTTCAATTCATGTGTACTTTCTGAGTTTATCTTGGACATTACTGACATCGGTGAAGGAAAACATCGTGAGGAAACCTGGACTGTAGTTAATATAAGTCTGAAATCACCAACCCGTCTTGAGCAAGCGTGGTGATCAATGCTCGTGCCTTCTCTGTGTGAGAAGAGGCCTTTGCCCTGCAGTGGTAACAGGCTGGTATTATATTGATTTGATAATCCACGACAGGTGTAATTGGGGATTATCAACAAATAGTAGTGTGGATTGGATATTATTGTCATAATCAGTCATGATCGCATTTTTACTACCTAGGAGCTAAAATGCTGTACTCGGGTTAAAAATATTGTAGAGTTTATTTAAGTCTCGATTTTGTGGGAATATCGGGATAAAAGGTATCCTATGACGTAATCCAGGTCATGGTCTACCCATGTGCCAAATTTCATCCAAATGTGTTCAGCCGTTTTAGCGTGAAAGCGTAACAAACAAACAAAGTCACATTCGCATTTATAATATTACTTAGGATTTACCGGAAACATCAAAAGAGTGGATAGATTTATCCTGTCCAAAACTGCTCAAAAGGACGTAAAAATTAGACATTAGACGTCTAATGTCTAATTTTTACGTCCTTTTGAGCAGTTTCAATAAATTGCCTCCTCTTTACAAATCATTAATACCTTGGCTTGGCTTAGGTTGATGTTATTAATACTACGAAACATCTTTATATCATGCCTTGTATTTATCGTAAATCTTAATCTGTTTGAATGTCCTACAGTGTATATCTCACTACTGATAGTATCGCTACTACACTTGAGGCCGAGATAAGGGTAACATCTCATTTAAAGATAGTTGTTGCAATGATGTAGCTTTCACTTTCACTAGAACTTTCGTTTTCTAATGCTGAGATTTTGAGCCACAATTAATAATAACAAGCCTTATCGAGTATTGTTTAACATGGAACAATTCAGTTTTTTAATCATACTTAATTACCCATTAAAAAAAATATGTTCTTGCATAGATACATATTATAAAGATCAAGCTTCTCACGGAAGGCAGAATCTAAAGTAAAACAAGTAATGCTTTCTTTAAACCTATTATTTTTGTACCATTCATCATAAATAACACTCACGAATTTTTTCACATACAATAAGGTTTCTATTACCTAATAAATTATATAATTAAGGCTCACTTGCACCAATAATCCCAATACATGTAGCGCTAAACGTTTTTAAAATATGATTCCATCTCTATCTTCTTCAAACTACTTTTTTTTTTATGTTACTCCACCCTAACAATTTCTACCTGTATCGTGGGTGCGTTTACAAACATAGAAACTCACATACACTAACACCCAGACCCGGAACAACTACTTGCAGATCATACAAATATTTGTTCCGTGCGGGGATCGAACCCGCGACACGTTGCGCAGCAGTCGATCACTCAGCCACTGCGCCAACCATGTCGTCGATTAACAGAAATGGACAACATTTTTAATAAATTTAGCGCTACATGCATTTAGCGATTTGTGGTGCAAGCAGGTCTTAATAGTAGGTACTCAGTTAAATTGATTCAACAAATGAATACATCTATGCAAGGTGCATTTGCGATATCTCAAAGGAGAATCTGTGTAAATGCTCCACAGTGCAATATCTCGGTTCTCGGTACTCACCGATTATATCGGCTTCTGCGCTATTGTACGCTGCAGGACAAAGTAAGGTGAACAGTTACGTTTCATTGTTATAATGACATGATCACGATTTTGTTTTATTGTATTTGAAAAAATAAGTCATGTTTACATTGTGTGCTAAATGCCACTGATGATAATATCGAATTCATTGTTAACTTTTATTTATAAAACACGGCGGATTGGTGATGAATATTCATATTTTTTTTTGTATCAAATCAAATCCATTTATTTGCCAGAATGTACAAGTTTACAATGTATGATCTTAAAACTACAATGGCCATTTTACATTCTACCATTCGATCGCTCAAATGGAGTTAACATTTCATTAATCTCTCTCTCTTCATTATTCATAACATTATTTTTTATGTATACCTTGTACATCTGATATAAAACAGAAGAAGTTGGCAATAAACACTACAACATTTAAATCTCATCAAAACAGTGTTACTCGTCTAACTGTGATGATGAACCGCTAGGAATTCTGCTCACATCGTAACCATAACGAGAGCATGAAGATAAATAGTGCCCTCATTGCGATTGCTATTGTGATTGTACGAAATCCCACGATCACGAGTACTCCAGATACTAGCCCACTGACTTACACAGACTAAAGTATGCTGACTGTTATTACTGAGTAACTTGTTAATGGTTATTCATTAAAGTACCATCATTTGCATAGGAAATAGGGCTCCGTATTTTTTTTTCTTTTCTTCATAAACAAAAATTAAAATGATCAGACACGGCATCAAATTTTTTTTTGACCGACGTCAAAAAAAGGAGGAAGTTTTGACAAGTTTTTTTTTTCATCTACATAATGCGCACCGTAGGTATTTGTTTAAAACTAAAGTACTCAATAAGGAACCGTTAATAATTTTAGCGTTTTTACTTTTTATAATAAGGTCAATAAATTGTGTTACAATAAATAACAAAGAGTTATATTTACTTTTTTAGAGTTTAGTATTACACTTTTTATTTGATAGAAGCAGTTGTTAGATTAGCTATCTGTTTCTGTCTAACTATGAACGTTAATTCAACAAGTTTATGCCGTCTGTCAGTGCAAGGGTTTTTCGTCGTCTAGACCGCTCTAAAACCACGCTAAAAGATTAAGTCTTAGTGATCTCGTAAAGTCATGAATTTTATGACACAGTAGCAACGTAATAGTCTCAAAATAAACTAACTTCAACTTACTTTTAAATACCAAACAGTTACTGAAGAAAATGTAATAATACTTGCTGCGCTCTAACAGGGTCATATACTCATAAGTCTAAGCCTAGCCTGTAACTGAGTGTACATTATGCAACGATAAATAAATAAAATCTAGACCAACAAAAATAATGGCCCAATAATTCTGTCCTGCAGTATAAACAGGTTAGGTTTAGCAACGCATTCGCAATGTCAAAGCAGACGTGCCGAATAACCCGACCATAGGCGAGGCCTTTAAGAATTTATCCCTTCACTTAGAAAGGACTTTAATGTACGAGTATCGATTGCAAAACGATTTTGTATATCCTTGTGAGTTTACTGTGTATTTCCTGTGAAGCTGCTAATTTCATTGCTGCTGTTATTATTATAGGGTCTATTTCATACTTTGCAACATTATCATCTACTAGACGTATAAGAGCGACAAAAACAGTGACTTTTCCCATTTTTACGTCCACGCAATAACTGGCCATTCCAAGGTTGCCTGGAAGAGATTTGTAGTGTTAAATTTATTTTATGCTTCGTTTTTCTGGTGTACAATAAAGTATATATAAATAAATATCGGCACTGTTTGATCGTAAATTTAATTAAAATCAATTATGCCCTTGACATAGAGATCAGAAAATCAGGACACGAGATCGAGCGTAGGCCAGCGTAGATACCTACATTGTTATTACTTATTATGAAGACTGGCCTTGAAGCTAATTTTAAAGCGATTCATTTGGACATAACATAAAAATCATCAACAGCACTTTATACTAACGTCTCACCTGTGTTGTATGTGCATCTATTTGTAAGTTTTTGTATTTATGGCTCCAATTTCATTTCGTTTATAAACAGAAGGAGAAGACTAACTATGTCTAATTTAAATTCAAATAAAAATTCTAATCAAATTAAAAACAACAGCATTCCGTCAACGCATCAACAATCCGCCATTTTATGAATTCACCTCGTGCGCAAAATGGCCGCTCGTATTTGTGGCCAGTATCGTTCGCCTTAATGTCCACAATAAATGTCAAATTGCAATCGTTACTTCTAAAAATTATGGTGTACATTTGTCCTCCTACGTGTTTGGCCCAGTAATTAGAGGTTTTCGGGTACTATAATATTTTTTCGTTCCGTTTTCCGGTGCAATGTAATTACTGTGGCTTATACTGAAATTGTGGTCCCAATTTCGTTGAAATGCAGTGTAAAATTGTGTGTTAAGTTCTGTCTTTTTGGTTATGCCGAATGTGGGTTCCGAATTGGATGTATGAAAATAAGCTTTATTCATAAGGTAATTATACAGTGGTCACCAGATTCGTTTTGTTATATAGTTCATTGTGGTTCATTAACAATCTCCAAGAGGTTTTCGTTTATTTTGTGAGCTTACGGGTTTCTGTGGTAATTAACGTTGTTTTACTTACGCTTTTGTGGTGTTTTTTCTTATACGAAATCGACAAGAATAGGATGACGTGAGGAATACTATTTTAATTATATCCTTCCCTAGATTATATTACTACTGTTTTGAGAAATACAGCTATGAATTCTTGATATAATATTATTCTTGACTGCCTCATATACAGGCATCTCTCTCTCTCACTCTGCATCTGATAGTTGGATGTTTTGCTACATATACATTTTGCTAACTAGGCTTAATGCTCATTAGAGATTTTGCGCTGTTGGACATTTTGCTACTTAGACCTTCTCATCAGGAGGGTGTTGGTTTAGTGGGCGCAAGCGCTACTAGTGAGCATGAGGTCTTGGGTTCGATTCCCGAGTCAGGCAGTGTCTTTGGGTTTTTCCATCTGGAATTTCTCAGTAGCAGCCTGGAGTCTGGTTGGCTCGCCTCCTATTACATGGGACTTAAACATAACTAACTAAATGTGGGTATACTACAAGGTACACCTCTGCCTAACCCTTCGGGGAATTTAGGCGTGATGTTAAGTTAACTTACAATAATGATTTTTTTTATTTTAAATCGCTAATATTATTTTCTACATCGCCACATGCAAACTACGCATCATAGGTCTGACTTCACACAACGTCCTAACGTTACACAAATCCTGCATCGCGAAATTAGAGTTTACCGCGCGATGGACATATAATACAAGCTCCCAACTTCAACCTCTTTGCAGTTGCCCGCCAGACACGACACCCGTCTGGTCAGAGGATCCTCTATGATAGATGAGTGAACTTTACACCCTGTTCCTCATACCTCTAAAAAACAACGGGACTGATGAAAGAACTTTAATAAGGAAAAGTCGCAATGTCTAAAAAATTACCACCCATTCGAAACAGAACCGCAGGAAGCACGCCTTGTCTTTGTAAATCAGTCTATATAAAAACAAACGGCTTCCAAAAAAAAAACAGTACAAAGTGAAAAATAACTTTAATTTCGAAAGTCGGTGTCTTTTTTTTACCACCGACTTCCGAAATTAAAGTAATTTTTCACTAGGTAGTTTTTTTTTATTTTTTATTTTTTGTTGTGGATTTTTTTTCAATTTTTATTTGTGGTACCTACTCCACACTAATTCGAATACCACTACCGGTCAGTAGGTCGTCTTAGGGGAGGTACCTGCTATATAGATAACAGTGCCAGGAAGTTAATAAACCATCGTGCCCGTAGACTAAGTGGGAAAATACGTAATATTGAAGCTAACTCAAAAAACACCAAAGCAAAGTTAGTAAAATTTATATTGAACCACCGCGCAAGTTTCCTCTAGCGAATGAAAAAATAATTTTCAAAATCGGTTCCCAATTGACGAAAATATCGATGAAAAAACATTAAACAAAAAAACATACAGACAAACATAGAGCCTCTTCCTTTTTGATGTCGGCTAACAAAATAGACTTTAAGGCAAACTTCGTGTTTCGTCGGTCGTCGGATTTCTATCAGTTGCCTTATGCACTTGGTGCTAGTACGTATTGACTCCTACTGCTGCGCCCGCGTTGCCGTCAACCATAATTACCAAGTGCAAAGGGCAACTGATAGAAATACGACGACTGACGAAACACGAAGTTTGCCGAGGGACATTAAGAAAATAGTTGTACTGTACATAGGTACGTCAAAGGAAAACTAATGAGGATACAACAGATAATAATTTATGACAAGACACATGTTGGTAATGCAAAAGTTTTAGCACGAGACCTCATAATATAGACCGGTCCACATTCATTAATATGACATCGTCCATATTCGAAGCTTTAGAAAATGACGAGGGAAAAGTTACCCTATCCTGTTTTGTTTATAGTTCAGTTTTAATTGTAGTTAAAATTGCTAAAGACCTTTTAGAAAATTATGTTATACAAAAATAAACTTTATGGGTATGATTTTAAAGTTAATATTTTTATAAAATGAAATATTAGATGTTTTAGTTTATTTCGCTGCAGTATACAAGGTATGTTGTACGCTTAATTAGATTATAAATGCAGAAAAATATAAAGCATACCATGGTATAAATCGATATTAATATATATCAAAAATATGGCAAGCGAGAATGGGGAGTGCTCAAATGGGTTCTGTAGGGTATAGCTTGTCCAGTCTGTAATGACTCGCATTTTACGTATTAGCCGCGACACCGTGTACGTAATATACGGTAGTGGGGCGCGTCATTTCAGAGTGGACTTGACAAGCTATACAACAGATACATTTTTTTGCTGCTGATTTTGTATTAGTTGGTAATGAGTTAAAGACTCAGAATAAGTTAAAGGTGTGTCTAAACATTGAGCGGAAATCGTGCGCGGCCTGCCGCATGGCGCGCTGTGATTGGAGGACTTCCGCGCAATGTTTCGGTTTATTCCTAACTAGAGCGTGGTAGAAATGTGTCCTGCAAACGCCGCGTGTTGCTGCCGCGCTCTTGCCGCTCAATGTTTGGACACACCTTAAGACTCAGTGGTTAACTTATTTTTTAATTTTTTTTTTTTTTTTGACAAAGCTGTGATATAATATTAATTTAATGTGTTTTCAATACGTGCAATTTTTTTTATTAACGCGGCTTTTATTTTATTGTTTCTCTTATGACAATAATGTGTACTCCATCATCGCTTTGAAAGTATATCTAATTTTATACAGAGAATAATTATTTGAGTTATATATAGTCAATGACATTGACGAAATTGAAATGACAGTAAAATTAAGATTAAATTAATAATGACTGAAGGATTAATATTTTTCAAAACAGTAGACAACCAGTCTTGGGCTACATCATAGGAAGCTAATATAAACAAGAGAAGATTATGACTAAAATGCATGAAAGAATTAATAATAATGTTATTTGAAAGAAAATGTTATAATTAAATAACTAATGTTTATTAAAATGTAATGTATAATCCAATAAATTAGATTTTTATAATTAGAATCAATAACATATTATATAATTTAATCATTTGATATGAAACATTTGCAATGCCCTTACAGGGTGCATGTCTTAATACTGTGTCATGAAATTCGAATGCATGCCTACTTACCAGTGCTTTACATGTTAGCAAATAAATAAATAAATATAAATAGTATTCCCCATGCTATTTTTATTGATTTTGTAGAATAAAAAACACATAAAAACGTAAGGATTCACTTTAAAATCTGCTGTGTCAATAATGATTCGTAAATTTAATAACCCATTATTGACAATATTACTATGCATGCGATTTTATTTAAAATACCGAGAACATTGCCCAAGATTCGAATTGCAAGCATGATGTTTTATAAAAAAAAACTAATTGTCTAAGGAACCCTAAATATTATAACGCTAGCTCATCCGGTGCGGAGCCAACGGAAATAATAAAACAAGCACTCTACATACCGACACTAGATAACACTCTTATTAATAATAATTGCTTTGATTCCAACGTTCGGTATTTCAAAATTAATAATATGACGGGTTTGGGAAGATTGCTGTGGTTAAGAGCTGCATGACTCGTTTTTTTAAACTGTTTATAGTACAACACAACTTAGAGCATCGGCAAAATTCGTAAAACCGATCACCATCCGAACTGAGTGCGCCTTCAAAATCACCAATATTTATTCCTGCTTTAAGTGAAAATGATCTTTACGCAAACGCAACTTGTTAAGAGGGTTTATCCTAAGAGTTGGCAACGTCGCAAATAACTGTCAAATATTTAACTGTTTTGATTCTTATAGCAATATTATTGAATATAAATAAGAAATGTGGCTAACTAGCGAACTAGAATATTAATAATGAATTGCAATTATAACATTTAATCTGATGTTGTACCCATTTTAGGTGTAAAAACGCGTTTGGAAAGCTTCCAAATAGTTTTTTTTACATCTAAAACTAAATATTCGGTTTTACGATATTAATTATTGAATTTCATAATCAATATTCTAGTTCGCTAGTTAGCCACATTTTTTATTTCCACACAGTAATATTGCCAAATTAATCAACACAGTGAAATATTTGACATCTATTTGCGACGTTGCCCACCTTCAGAATAAACGGTCTTAAGTCGTAGAACCAAATACATTCGTAAAATTCAAATGAATGTACGAGTAGGTATGCAAATTTAAAAAAAATATGCTTCATCTAAGTTGTGCCTGGCTTTACCTGTCGTCTTGACATAAAACCTAACATCATGTCCGTATCCTTTTGTGTCCATGATAATTCTTCAGATTTGTTACAGTTGTAATAGTAAACATGTCATTTAGTTTAAAAAAGGTGTTTGAATTTGAGGACGTTGTAGGCTTAGTGGACTGTAGATTTATTGACCATCTTCTATTTTGTTAAGTACCTGGTACTTGTTGAAAGATCTAAACTGTCCTCCCTTAACTATTTACACTGTTATTTCAAAATATTGTAAAAGCCAATTATTTTTAAAAGAGTAACCGTGGAGTTGCTTGCCGGCTCTTCTCCATAGGAAACGACCAATTGGAACCGTGCACCTAGCTTCTGACGTTTCCTAAGTGCTCATGTAGGTTGATGTGTTTTTTTTTTTTGACTAGTTGTATGTTATTAAGCCGATTTTCGGTTTAAAGAATTGTATTCTCATTAAGAACACAAGACAGTTCACTTAATCTAAGGGATATACAAATAAATCATGCAGTTACAAGGTAAGAAAGACTCCGTGAGTCGTTATGAGGAAAATCAAAAAATATTTAAAACTAGACTTCTAAAAATTCAATCCAAAAGGTTTACATATTTAGTTATTTAACACGCAGGCATTTTCTAAATATGTGTTACAGTGTTTCTGAAACATAAACCTTAAACAATTTTTTTTTTTTGCATATATACGAGTATATATAATTATCAAGCTAGGATAGCAAACACACGCCCTCTCGCTCTGCCCAGAGCGGGAGAAGTCATTTGATGATATCCAAACCTCAAAAAAAAAAAAAAAAGGATTGCGAACAAGTAATATCCTGGCTTACTGATTATGATAAGAATAGTTGGTCGCTGTGATTAACTCAAGACAATGTTTATGTTCTTTTTCCAGCTTACGTCCTGACAAGTTATATGAGTTTATATAATTGTTTATTTTATTTGACTTTTTAAGTCAAGTTATTTTAATTTAACTTTAATTTATTTTTTACAAAATCTACTCATCACACTGTTTTTTTATGAGTTGTATTGCAATATGTGGTTAGCTAGTGACCTCGACAATTGATCATATTATTTACTGTTATTAGTAATTAACTCTTTGTTTATTTATTTTACATTGATGGTCCTAGTTTATCATTTATAACTTCCAGTTACAACTATATGTAAGCGGGCACGCCCTTTATGCCTGGAGGCTTTTTTATTTAGATATTAAATTCTGTTTACGTTTAGTTTTTTTATTTCGGCCTGAGTATCGATGATTGATTGGTTGAGTTCTCGATGATTTTGTTTGGTATATTGGCGTGTGCTAGCTAACATATGGCTAATAATTTGAATTATGTTTTGTGTTGCGTAATGTAAATTATTTTGAATACTATTATATAGAATAATTTTTTTTGTTCTTCTAACTGAACAGACAGCTGTGCTGCTGGGGAGTTTGTTGCGCCACTTCTTCTTCCCAGCTTAAGCACTAGGAAGTGGTGAAGGGTGGGCGTTTTGGGGGACTGTCTTATGTAATTTTGACGTTCGAAAAGTGCTGATTCTCAGCCTAGTTTGAATAAATGACTTTTGAATTTTGAATTTTACTATTCTGGATTGGTAAATCCAGCTGCACCCTAATTGCATATCACACTTTCAATCAAATCTGATTGAATGATTTTGAAGGATTTTGCTAATCCATTGCTTCATATGTTCGAAAAATTTGTCTGCTCAACAACGTACCTATCGCAATGTTATTGAACTGTCAGAATTAAAGCCAGTGCTTCTGTTAGTGTGTTCTATGCAGAGATGTACCTATAGATGATGATGTTCCTATAATAAAATATTTTTCATTCGTTCTTTCTTTCTATAAAGTACACCCACATTTCGCTAGTTATGTTTAAGTATCATGTCATAGGGGCAAGCCTATTGCCATCAACCGGGCTTTCAATCAATTTTAGAGGTTTATAAACAAGTTAGTCCCGATCAACATAAAAAAAAAACTTTTTCAGGCTAGGTTTGTGAAAATTCGGTTTGACGTAACATAGTTTTAGATCTGAAATTAGATCAGCGGCCAAGTTTGGAGTTTATTTACGTGCCTACAGCCTGGGAGCGGACTATGAATATTTTGACAAATAAGAACGTTGAAATAATCGTAGATACTTTTGAGTTTTTTTAAGGGAATTGGTGAATTTAAAGATGAAGAGAAAATGACGCTTTTTTTGCTGAAAAGGTTTTCTGAAACAATGATTATCGATCTACTGAAAGTCTTACTCGAACATGATATTATTTTATGTAAGGTTACCGTATATCTACTATTCTCGTATTCTTTTCTGATGTTAATTTTGGTAAAAATCAATAACTAAGCTGCAATGCAAATAAATGATTATGGAACTACATTTTCTGGACGATATATTGTAAAAATCCATATTACCAATTAATTTTTAGGGTTCTGTACCTCAAAAGGTAAAAACGGAACCCATCTAGGATCACTCATGTGTCTGTCTGTCAGTCTGTCACAGCCAATTTTCTCCGAATCTAATGGACCGATTAAGTTGAAAATAAGACCCAAACACGGACGTGTATCGAAAATAAATGAATTTTGAATATAGGGGTCACTTTTCGGGATCAAAAGTTTTGCTAACCGTACTGTGTGGCATATAAAATGAAAGGGCTTGTTATGATGATTTCAAATATTTTTTTGTATAATATTAAATTAAATACTATTAAAGATATTTTAGAAAATAGACGAAAATGGAACATTATCTCCGAAACTACTGAGCCTAAAATTTTGAAAAAAATACAGAATATAGTTCTATACTTATAAATTACAGGAAAACCCACGTCTAAAAAATCTCCCAATATTGTGCGTACAAAGTAACATTTGCAGTTGGAATATATGGCAGAACATGTTATTCAACTACAATGTTATGTTTGTCCCTACAATGAATTCATCCCAACTACGGAGCCCTTCATTGTGCGTGGTCCGACACGCTCTTGGCCGGTTTTTTACTTTACAAAGCTATTTATTACAATAAACTAACTAACAAACTATTAAAATAAATATTAATAACCTAAACTAACTAAAACTATTAACAAACTAAAATAAGGCGTCAAAAAATTCCTCCGCATCGCTGTCGACTGGTAATGTACCAAAGAGACAGGTGGCATTCCCACATTGTATGGCAATGCTTAGCCTCTGGCCAAGGTAAAAACCAGCCCTTGGGTCACGAGAAGTGTCAACCAGGCGTTTGGAGATTTTGTTGAACAAACCATGAGCACCCGGACCCCACGGCCCGAGGGTTTCACCCCAAAACGGCTCGAAAATATAAAAATAATTTAAAAATAAACAAACTACAATTCTGTAAAACTTACTTCTAAACGATATTATTCACAAGCGCTTCAATATTTTTGTTCAAGACCTTATTAACTTTCAGCAAAACTGTACCTAATATCTTTCAACAAGACTTAACAACTTCTACAAAAAACATTCAACACAATGCCAAACACTTAGTAAAAGCGATCAAACTCACCCGGTTTCCGTCATCCAATCAGCGCTCAGTGATTTTTCCGAAAGAACATTTTTGCTCCAATAACACTGAAGGACTGAGTCAGGCCTTGAAGAATGAGTGCCGAAATGAAAATAAAGCTTTGCGTCAATTGTAACTGTGATTTTCACCGGTGACTCACAATTAGGAGACACACGGGAGTAAAGATGGGGCAGCTAAACAAAATTGCGAGTTTATTTTTTGCACCAACTTGTGCAACCTTAAGGGATCTCGCGCAGACGGCCTCGACCACGACCAGTGGTGGCAGCGACCAGGTAAACTATAGAAACCGATACGGATCGCGCACTTAGTCACTACGGCCAATTAGCCGCAGATCATACAATACCACTAGACGGCCACGATTGGCCGGAGTCGTGGCCGTCTAGTGCGCGAGGTCCATAAATGACTCGAAAATGTTAAGATAGCTAAAGTGTCATGTACCGATTGCTCATAGCAATTATGAATTACGTGATTGACAACAAAGGCTTAACAGAAAATAATGTTATAGCTTTTATTTTTAATAATCATGAACCAAAAAAGGTGGTAAAGCCTAGGTACAGTCACGAGCATCAATATGTATACACTTAGCAACTTTAAAAAAGTGATTTCCTCCTACTGTGGTGATTGTAATTTTATGTTGTTACGAACATAGTATTTTGGAACCCACACTAATATGAGCGAAAATCGCTTTTGAATTTTGCTAAGTGCATACATAAAGGTGCTCGTGAATGTACATGATTTTATGTATACAGGGTGGCAGGGACATCGACGCGAAGCCGGTTACCATGGATTCAGTACATGATTCTGAACGCCACTGCGTTGAAATTTTTCGTCGGTTTAAAAAAAAAAAAACTGCTGTATCGTAGAAAAGTGCAATACCTACGCGGTCAAAATGTATGGAGTGAAGTGAAAGTAAAAAACTTAGAAAATTTTAAGGAAAAAAATAAATTGGATTTTTTTTCGTATAAAAGCTTCAGGCATTCTGGGATTTTGAAGGGTTGTGGTGGATAGCAGTGCTACTTAGGTTGCCGATAGGAAAAAAGAAACAGAAATATTAGAAAAATTGTGGTCATGGTAGTTAAAAATATCTTAAAGGGGTGTAAATTTCAATGTATTTCTTGTAACTTCCAAAAATTTTTTTCATTTTTTTTTTCTAGGGTAGTGATGAGCAGGTCCACCGTCTAGTGCCCGCTTATCGTTGAATTTTGGGACACGTTCTATAAATAGGAAAAGTTCTTATAAATATTTATTTATATTTGTTAATAACCAACTTATATTTACAGTAACTTATTGTAATAAGTTAGTGATGAGCAGGTCCACCGTCTGGTGCCCGCTTATCGTTGAATTTTGGGACACGTTCTATAAATAGGAAAAGTTCTTATAAATATTTATTTATATTTGTTAATAACCAACTTATATTTACAGTAACTTATTACAATAAGTTACTGTAAATATAAGTTGGTTTTTGTTGGGTATAAGTTTAGTAGCTACTACCAAAACTTAAAAAACTGCAAAATACTACCTAGTCTTAAACATGTTGTGTTACGGACCCAAATTTTTTTTAGATGACTATTATTTTACTATCACACTAGCTCATTATAATAATAACAATAGGATTTCAGAATACTTGGGTAGGTACATAAAGCAGGAAAAGACAAATTCCATTGCCATCACATCCGTGTGTCCCCAACACACGCACCGTTTACCCAATAAATGGGCTTCATTAGGTGGAATTTAAGACAATCGGTCTTGGGTTACCTGCGACGACGTAATCACCGTAATTGGTAGCAAGCTGCTCGATCTTTACCGTCTGTCTACGTATTGTAGCTGTTACATACGAGCATTTTTCTTTTAGAATATTGGAAATATTACCTTTTTGCTTCGACTTTTATCATTGGCAAGGTATAGTTGTACAAGGATCTTTTGGCGCGTGGCTAAAATCGGAACTTATACCGCCATCTTGTTTTTAGGGTTTCGTACCTCAAAAGGAAAAAACCCTTATAGGACCACTTCGTCGTCCGTCTGTCTGTCAGTCTGTCAAGCCGCTCTTTCTCAGAAACGCGTGGAGGTATCTTGGAGCTCTAAAAAAATATTGCTTCTAAGTCAATGTAATAAAAAAATACATTATATGCGACATATTTTGATACTCGCAAATAAACCAAACTCTAAAGGGTACTTCCCATTGGCCTAGAATCATGGAATTTGGCAGGAAGGAAGGTCTAACAGCACACGTAAAGAAAAAAGTTCGAAAATAGTTATTTTGTAGTTTTTTTTTTTTTGTGGCGAAATTACATTTGAAGTTGGAGAATTGACCGTGACTTATATCGATGTATGGGAGAACATGTTTTTCAACCTCAATGTTAAGTTTGTTTTTGGGATAAATTCATCTCAACTACGGAACCTTTCATTGTGCGTGGTCTGACACGCACTTGGCCGGTTTTTCCCAAAAAAATTGCACTAATATTCACCAGCAGCGCCTCCTTGATAACGTCATTCGAGCGCCAAGATAATTTAGCAGTGTATTTAAAGTTGACAGAGAACAGTGGTGCCGCAGTGACAGTTTAGTAGTGGTGTCCCACTAGTAGAGGCGCTGTAGTGATAGATAGCCTAGTGGTGTGACCTTCGGACTGCCAAGTGCAAAGAGCATCTGCGACATTTTAAATTATTTTATGATTAATAAATTCGTTTAATTCAGACTAATTGATTTCTCCATAAATTGTTAAGTACAAAGATCTTAAAAACTATGTTAGTCATCATTCATAAAATTCAAAATACAAGATTAAATAATAAAATCACTCATGTCAATAAATCATACTGTCATGTCCGTCTGTGTCTGTGTCGTGTCTGGCCTCTCAGAGATCATCCTTAGGATTCTGTTGGTGCTCCCCCGAAACCAGCGCATCTAGAAACTGTTTTCTTACGCATAATGACGTAAAAGTTATCGAATCTTGCGTCAGCAAACATGCCCGAAGCGCTGCAGAGGAACTGCCTTGAAAATAAGGCTGCGGTTGTGTTTCAGAGCATGCTTAAGTATGGTAATTATGGGTTCCTGCTAGTCTTTTGGCACTAAGAAGTGAGATCTAAACTAAGGCTATCACAAGGACACCATGGGAGCGCAACCATGGTTGCGCAGCCAGAAAAATATACACATGCTCTATGGTGTATATCTCACCAGCATGCGTCTCCTAGTGAGATGGGGCCCTAAGGTGTCATACAGAAACCTTTGAAATAATCAAACTAACAGGTATCAAAAGTGAAATCAAAATAGCATAGCAATGAACCGATAAAATAGCAAACTGTAATTTGTACACACTACTTAAACAATCCAGCATGCATACAAATCGTGCAAAATGAGCAACAAATAATGCTTATCTATTTTATTGTTCAATTCCCTAATCAAAACATTGAATTTATAATTATCTCCATTAAAATTTATCTAACGAAGCGCAAAATAATTTCTCTAATAAAATATTTATACAAGAATAAGGATGACCACAAAAATTTGTGCAATGCACATTTGTTCAATACATTGAACCGATAGTGTTGCGACCGGTCGATATGTATCGAGACGGAAAGAATATCGACATTCCTAGTTCGTATGATAGCTATGTAATGTAAGCGCCACACCTGCGGTTGGGGCTAGAGGTGGGAACGCGTTAACGTTAAAATTGGTTGAATTTTAAATTGTTATATTATAAAACGTTTTAATTTCAGTTGTTTTGTTGTGGTTACAAAGGAGACGACGGTTTCGAGATTGTGTTTCAACTTTCAATCTTCTTTCTTTTTCGTGAGGCTATTGACTAACCCGGTGTCAGACTTTTTATGCCGCCCACGGGTCTGACTTCACTTAACTTTCAATGACTTAAGTATTTAGAACGAAAATTAAATCGACTTAGATACCTACACAATAAAACTCCTTAGTTTTAGCAAAACACAGTAAACAACATCTTTTGGGTTTTAAAATACTATAAATTCTTATTTGAATGCTGTGATTCGATTACAGACAACTCATACAACACCAATAATATCCAACCCTAAATATCAATAATAGTAAATTGTTGGATTAATTACGCAATAATCTAAACTAATATACACACACACGCCAAGTCAATTGCTCATAGTATCATCGATAATGTCGATAGATTAGTCGCAACACTACAATCAGTATTACAGTAGGAGCGGCTAATCGCAAATGTGCGTTGGATGTTCCTCGTTAGTACATTTGAATACGATGATATTATTGTAGATTTATCTATGGAATATCTAGTTCGGTTGTTACTTTACTTAAATTATTTGATATGTGTGTTGATATCACTTTATTTGTGTTGATATCCTCACCTCTCATGCACCAGATTGTGGGTTCAAATCCGGGCAAGTACCAATGTGTCTTTTTTCAATTCATATGTACTTTCTGAGTTTGTCTTGGATATTACTGACATCGGTGAAGGAAAACACCGTAAGGAAACCTGGACTTATATGTAATATAAGTCTGTAATCACCAACCCGTTTTGAGCAAGCGTGGTGATCAATGCTCGTGCCTTCTCTGTATGAGAAAAGGCCTTTGCCCTGCAGTGGGACAGTAACAGGCTGGTATTATTATTACCTATCTCTTTGAAATAATAATGTAAGGGTTGTTGATAATTGCTCAACAAATCAGGTATTGCAGTGATCACGACAGCGCAATTACCAGAACCGACAACCCAAAATAGAATAACTTGGCGCAGAAAAGTGAGGAGATCCAACCCCAAATATCGGGACCAGAGGCGGAAGAAGAAGAAGAAATATGGTATTGCAGTGATTTTGTAAATAGAATTAAACGCCCTTTCATTGAGGGCTTCTAATTGAGAGAGGCGATAGAGTAGGGCTGAGATAAAAAAAAACCGCCTATGGGATTGAATTCAGAGCGAACTATTGTTTTTGATAGCGAGGCTGATGTGAAAACACGACAGAAACCTCATGTTTTCCAACTTTGCAAGCTTATCTTTTTGCTCTAGAATAGAATTCTTCTTTATTCGAGTAACCAAGACTCAACAAGATTTTTAGTAAAACTTACGACTATGTTAATAAGCACAGACACTAAACAAAAACGAGGAAAACAATACAAGAATTAACAAATAACTGTTTGTTACCGTTGCGACATCCTATGAGAGACGGCACAACAGTGATCCACGTATAGTCCAGGCGACTCGCACCCATGCTTAAGACACTGTTCGAGCCGCCCCACAACCGCACACCAGGGAAGCGCACCTTTTACGCATTGTTGCGTAAAAGCAATCTGCGAACATCCCTAACGCACTACAGAAACGGGGCAGCCCCACCAGTATCCTAAATGCATTGTTATATTGAACGCGGAGAGCGCTGTACGATATTTGCGTATATCTAGCCTGTGGGCGAAAGAGCGTGATTTTAACAGGAAGTCTGCGAGCCAGCATGTTCGCTCTAACCGACAACGCCCTCCACTCTCGTTCAATGTCATCATCGTCTTTGAGGTATGACGAGTTTTATTGTCATATAACTTGTGCCGAGTTGAGAAAGTCATGCAATTGCCGTATGATGTCATCAATATAAAATTCACTAAATAATATTATGCCATGCGATGCAGTCCCGCCAAAGCATGTTGCAAGAACGCATTGAATTTCAACGAAATAGGAGTGACCATAAAATTAAACCATCTATTAGTTGTAGTATACAGTCAGTATCTAGTTAACCCACTCAAGTAAGGCCAAGTCAAGAAGGTACCTATGTAATTGTACTAACTTGCGATGGCACACAATCCTCTGTTTGCGTGCCCTTTTGATATTTCTGCCCACGCGAGAAGTTGCTACATTTTGACTTTTGTGAATCTAACTACCCATATCATACTTGTAATAGGTATATTTTTACCTGACTACGGCGAAGCAAAAAGGAGGGTTATGATTTTGACTGTATGTTTGTATGTGGGTATGTATGTTCATCTGTTCCTTCATAACTTCTAAACTACTCATCATAATTTGACAAATGAGGTATCGTTAGAAGCGTCTTGATCGTCCGGTGATTATTATATAAGCTATGTGGCAGTAAATTGAATATGCCCTCTAGAGGACATAAATTAAATATCGGGATCACACGTAATCTGTTCGATTTATAATAACACGACGTGTGACTCCAGATATTTATTTTGTCTGTCTGTGATGTCATGTTTATATTTTTTTAGTTGGCGTTTTTATCGTAGTTGGGTTTTCCGACAGGTTAAGCTACGCTTGCCGGGGTTGGTCTGTGGATGGGTGACCATCTTTACATACCGAAACTTCTCCGTGCCTCGGAAACCACGTTAAACCGTTGGTCCCGGCTGTCATTCATGAATCTTTGACAGGAGCCCGAAAGTCTGACACCCAGTCTTACCAAGGGTATCGTATTACCCAGTTACTGGGTTGTGGAGGTCAGATAGGAAGTTGCTCCATGTAAAATACTGGTATTCAGCTGAATCCGGTTAGACTTGAAGCCGACCCCAATAAAGTTGGGAAAAGGCTAGGCAGATTGATTTAATAAGTAGTAATATAACTTTTACATACTTATAACTTTACTTTACTTTACTTTACGTTATATGACTTTACAATTTTTAACACAACCAACTATTTACACCTACTGTAAATAGTTGGTTGTGTTAAAAATTGTAAAGTAAGAGACTAACTAACTAACTATACAAATACATACAAAAACAAAAGTACACTTAGGCGTCAAAGTATTCGTCCGCACCGCTGTCATCCAGAAACGTGCCCAGAAGGCTGGCAGCATGTTCAAGAAATAGATTTTCGTAAAGGTTAAGGCATCTTCTGGACGGATTCCTTTTATTGATTATTTTCTAACTGAACAGACAGCTGTGCTGCTGGGGAGTTTGTTGCACCACTTCTTCTTCCCAGCTAACGCACTAGGAAGTGGTGAAGGGTGGGCGTTTTGGGGAACTGTCTTATGTAATTTTGACGTTCGAAAAGTGCTGATTCTCAGCCTAGTTTGAATAAATGACTTATGAATTTTGTTATTTTTTTCGTTTTTTATCATAATCATTATTTAGTCCACTACTGGATATCCACCACGCATAGCCGAATCAGCCAGTTCTATGCTTCTTGCATCCAGCGTATGAATCCCACAAACTATCCCGACTCTGTCTTTAGACTTTTGCCCCGTTGCTCTTTTGGTCGCAAGCACGACTATCGAGTTCGATTCCCCAGATCGACCAAAGTGTTATTGGGTTTTTGTATTACTAATTTCCCAGTTAGAAAGTTGGTGGTGGTAGTAACCCTGTGTCTCGGAAAGAACTATACGGGGTGGCAGGGACATCGAGTTGCTGCCTGTTATCGTGGATTCGGGACATGATTCTGGACACCCATGCGTTGAGATTTTACGTTATATGTATTTATAACTAAACGTTCAATTTGTGCTCAGTTAATTTGTGCATTATGAGGAACATTTGGGTAATTAACATAATATTTCAGTTGACTGTAGGTACTCATTGAATTAATTAGTTAAATAGAGAGATTATATTAATATGTTTGGTAAATATTACATAGCTGGTATGTGATGAATTCTACTATAAAATCAAAATTTATAATCACTTACCTATTTATTCTAATAGACTATAGATTTTTAGACTATTGCTACTACTATTTTATATTTTGTTAATGACCTGGTATTTGTTGACAGGCCTACACTGTCCTCTATTTTCGTAGTAATTTGATAACATTGTAAAAGCCAATTATTTTAAAAAGAATAACCGTGGATTTTCTTGCCGGCTCTTCTCCATAGGAATCGACCAATTCGAATCATGCACCTAGCTTCTGACGTTTCATAATTGCCCATGTAGGGTAATTTATACAAATATTATAAAAAGGTAAAATTTGTTTGTATGTACGGGGTAATCTCCGGAACTATCGCTCGGATTTGAAAAATTCTTTTTGCATTGTATAGCCCAATTTTTGAAGAAGATTATAGGCTATATAATATTACTCTACGATCCTAAGGAGCCGAGCAAAAATAAAGTAAAAAGAAAAACGTTGTAAACGAAGTAAAAGCGCGGGCGGGCGATGGGATGCGACGCGGTGGGTCAAGGGCCGAAATTTCACGTGAACGGAGTCGCGGGCAGGAGCTAGTGTGAAATAAAATCGGAGTTTGAGGGAAAAAAATCAGTAATTTATAACAGCTCTAATTTTAAAAGAGAAAATGCTTTGCAAATATAATTGTAGATGTATTCAGTTCTTACATTGTCAGGCTTTTTTTGCGGGCTTGCGGACGGTGAGCAATGTGTAGCTCGCCGTCCGATAAGGACCAGGCCCGGGTTGACGGCGCGTTGTGTTCCACGAGCGCCTCAAAGAGATGTCAGCACCAACAGTAGCCACACCCCTACTGTTGCTGCTTGGGCCGATGCCTGCCGGGGTCGCGGGAAAGTCCGAAAGGGATACCGTGGCCCCTGGCAACGTACAGGTAACTGAAGGAACACGGGTAGGTTTTAGTCAGTAAAGAGTTTGACACGCCCTCCCGCTCCGAACAGAGCGGGAGAAGTTATACGATAATTTCCCACCTTAAAAAAATAAAGGCTTTTCTTAAATTCGTTTCGTCGAACTTTGGTTGGACCGGTCGCGGTACAGATGGTAATTTACTAAATTATTCCCTTCCTGTCGCGTGATCGCCCTTGCATTGTCACCCTCTTACTGCGGCTTTGTTTAACATTGATTTTCTTAAGGTTTTACTTGTGTTATGGTTCTTTAGGAGTTTGTCGAGTGTATTTTGAGGGCCAACGTGGTAATTTGGCAATATTATCAGTCAATGATTTTGTTAGAGATAAAAACACAAAAACAAATGCAGCTAATGCAATAAACTATTGGATAATTCAAGAAAACAAAAATGCTTTGTTTAGTAATAAGATTTGGACGTGGATCATGTCGTGATGGTTTTAGTGTTTAAGGCCTCGCCTCTCATACACGAGGTTGTGGGTTCAAATCCGGGCATGTACCAATGTGACTTTTTCAATTCATATGTACTTTCTGAGGTTATCTTTGATATTACTGACATCGGTGAAGTAAAACCTGGACTTATAGTTAATGTAAGTCTGAAATCGCCAACCCGTCTTGAGCACGCGTGGTGATCAATGCTCGTGCCTTCTCTGTATGAGAAGAGGCCTTTGCCCTGCAGTGGGACAGTAACAGGCTGGTATGGTATGGTATGGTAAGACTTAGACATTAGGCGCGGGAGAAGAACCCATTTCTGCGAAAAAGGGATAAGGTAGGATTTTGGACATTTGTGTCAAGGATAAGATATTTACATTGAGGACACAATTATTTTTTTACCATAAGCATTTGCGTAGTGTATTTACTCATCTACTTCTATTTTATTACGATAAACTATCAATAGTTTTATAGTATAGTTCCTCATAATTCAAAATTATAACACAAAGGGGGTGGGTGTGATTATGTCGCTTATGATAATATTGAACAACCGCGTTCAATATCATAAGCGACATAATCACCCCCTTACCAAAATATCCCAGTCTGTTATTTTCTAACAGCTTCAAATCCATCTAATACCTAAGCTAAAAGCTGTACCTCGAACCCGGGCGAGCTGTTAGTAATCGTGTTGGATATTAGCATTACATTAACTATCACTTTGCGTAGTTTTAGAAGCCATTGCTACAAATTTTAAGTGCTTTTGGTGTAACGGTTGGCATGGAGTTTAAATCTTTGGTTCAATAGATTGTTCTCTTTATTGGATTTAGATATAAATACAAAATACTGTGTCGTCGTCATCAATCAATCTGCCTAGCCTTTTCCCAACTATGTTGGGGTCGGCTTCCAGTCTAACCGGATGTAGCTGAATATCAGTATTTTACATGGAGCGACTGCCTATCTGACCTCCACAACCCAGTAACTGGGTAATACGATACCCCTTGGTAAGACTGGTGTCAGACTTTCGGGCTTCTGACTACTCGTAACAACTGTCAAAGATCCACGAATGACAGCCGGGACCAACGGCTTAATGTGCTTTCCGAGGCACGGAGGAGTCTCGGTATGTAAAGATGGTCACCCATCCACTGACCAACCCCGGCAAGCGTAGCTTAACCTGATGGATCGACCAGTGCGGCTGTTGTTGCTTAGCCACGAGCTCCTTATGACATGACATGAGCTGTCATCATGACATGAAATTATTGTTTATTCTGTAAATAGAATATTGGAATCACTATTACACGTCACGTTAAAAAAAAATAAGCTCGATGGGATGAGTATTGACTATTGAAATTTCCTCAAACTCAAAAAGCATTTATTTCAATTAAACCATTTACAGGCACTTTTGAACTGTCAAATAGTCGGTCAGGTAGTCAGAAAGTTGAAGCTAATTGCCTATTCCAAAACGTAGATCTTTATGGAGAAGAACGGGCAAGAAACTCCAAGGACAGTCTTTTAAATATAGATATTATAAAATCCTGGGTACATTATTCTTCTTGCTTCCATACGTGAGAAAAATGTACAAAAAATAATCAAAACAATTCAAAATATAAGATCAAAAATAAGCCCTGGCAGATAAGAGATGACCAGATCTGACGAAACAAAGTTAAGGGTCAAAGTATCTGAAGTCCAGACATAATCTTGGTCATGCCATATTATCAGTTAAAAACAGTACACAGTCGCACATTTGTCATTTCTATTACATGCTATTCTTGGCCACTCCTATTAACAGTATGTGGGTACCAGATCAAACTTCGTGTGTTTACGGTAATGATCGGGCCACTTCGTCGCTTTTTGTGGATTTATTCGAGTCTGGGTGAAATTCATAGATAATTAACACTTGCCACTACGTGTATTAAATTTTCTCCACGAGGGGTGACAAGTCTTAAGGGTCCCCGAAACGATAAATTGCAATTGAAGTAATATTGTCAATCGCTTCAATTGCATTTGTAAGACGACCGATTTGCGCATCAATGTGTATCAATCACATAAACATTAACTATTGCAATTCATCGTTTCTGGGACCTAATAAATTCCATTGCATGGGATATTTTCATTGTACTCTATCAATACGAGTGAGGAAAATATTTTGTGATTTTCAGACTAAAAAGTTCAAGGTTCCCCATTCCGATAACCCAACAATTTATGTCCCCGAATCGTAACGCTTTCAGTACCCAACACCCCTTACAACAAACTTATGTGCGTGCTTCTCAGTTATGTTGCCAAAGTTAGAGATGCCTCATTTATATGTTCAACATGTGACACCAACTGTAAGTAATATGTTACGTTTGACCTTTGTTGTTGAACTTTTGACCTTGAGAACAATGACCTGGCAAAAGGGATATTTGAGTTAGTATGTTTGCTTGGTACTTTTGAGAAGTAATACTCGTAATTGTTACTTGTATGTTCTTTTGCTTGCTTATAAAACTTTATTGCCTTCAGTAGTAAACCACTACTATTACCTTCTTTCGTTCAGTGGAGGAAGTTACAGGAACTTTGGTTTCCTCTAGACATTTGAATACAAAGAGTATTATGGACTGCCTACTGCTTTTGGGTATCAACGTTAATCTATCAAAAGATCGTGAAACAGTTAAAACTGCAGGGTTATGCGTCAATATTCATCATCATTTCAACCCGGAAGCACCTAATGCTGACGATAGGCCTCCCTTTTCTTCTGCCATACTTCCCGGTTCTATGCGTCTTTCATCCAGGTGTTTCCCGTGAGTTTGACGATATCGTCAAACCAACGTGCTTTTAGACGGCCCTGGTATCTTTGGTCTAACATTGCCCACCAATCGGATCGGATCGCCAATATTTACTACTCGGCAAAGGTGATAGTCAAGCTGACTGTCTTGTGTGCCATACCATCATGTTACAAATACATACCTAGTAGTAAACTTTATTTAAATGGGTACAAACAAATTATAACTAATAATTAATAAAAGTAGCAAAATTATATACTAACTTAACTAAAACTATTTACAAACTAAAATATAGCATCGAAGAATTCATCCGCATCGCTGTCGACTGGTAATGTACCCAAGAGGCTGGCCGCATTGCCACGTTGTATGGCAATGCTTAGCCTCTGCCCAAGGTAAAAACCAGCCCTTGGGTCACGGGAAGTGTCAAATAGCCGTTTGGAGATTTCTTTAAAGAGGCCGTGAGCACTCGGATCCCACGGGTCGAGGGTTTCAACCCCAAACGGCTCGAAAATATAATTACCAACAAGGTTATTATACCTACGCTGCCTGAGGTTTTCTGCAGCCGCAGCGGCAGCACCAGCACAACACGCTGAGCCAGGAAGATGGGATGGCGCAAGAGTGTCGACACAGGTTGCATCCCACACTAAAGGCCTACCCACCTTCCATGGAAATAAAGACATGCCGTCCGGTCTCTTGCCATCGTCGCGTGCCAAGCCATTGGGTTCTAATACAGCTGGAACGCCGGCGGTGACAAGAGCTCGTCGGATGATGTCGTTAATGTTCGCGTGCCGCGCTAAGCGTGCCGCGCTAAGCGACCCGCACTTCGGCTGCAAGACAGGCCGTGATGTCCGAGACTATTGACAACTTTGCCACAGTGACAGCGATGAGGAGAATAGCATGGAGCTCCTAGTCGTAGGGAAGCAGCGAGGCGGAATGTAGTGTCGTCGAACAAGGTACCTATGTTTGACGACGGTAGTACATGAAGCCACAGACCCGATTCCCACTTACCTACAGCCAGCAGGCGCGCACGCTCCGCAGGGGTAGCAGACGTGTTAAGTAAATTGTTCTGTACTACTCTGCAGAGCGGCTCATCCCACCGTCTTTGGGAAGATGGATAATCGGGTAGAGCTGAGTTCGGGCAAGCGAGTTTCCAGGCATCCATAGCCTCGGTGAAGCACGGAACATCAAAATTAATCAGTGTGGAGGCTAGAATTTTCCTGATTAATTTCTCAGTGCCGTGGACAGAGGATATAAAAGCCCGTAAACTAATACTAGAAATTTTGCGAACGCCGAGGCCTCCCATACGAATGGGAAGAGTAGCTTGCGCCCAAGCTCGGTCGTCCATGGCCACATTTAAAATTAAAGATTTAATTGGATTTATTATGTTATTATTTTTATTAACTATTCTAACTCTAACAAATCCATATTTATTAGGAGACCCTGATAATTTTATTCCTGCTAACCCCTTAGTAACCCCTGTTCATATTCAACCAGAATGATATTTCCTATTTGCTTACGCAATTTTACGATCAATTCCTAATAAACTAGTAGTTACTCAATAGTCTAAAACCAGTTGCATTCGGTGACAAAATTTGTCGTGAAGCTTCACTTACGACTTTATTTGAAGAATTGACATGCTAATTACTTGGCAATGCACCTTTTAGGGATCTTTTAGCTCGGCTACTTTTTGGGTGACGTCAGCGATTTGTGTCTTAGAGCGCAGTATCGTGTTCCGTATCTGGTCGGTAAGTCGAACTCCAACGATACTGTGCTCCATTAGAATACAATGTAACTACAATATTTGTTCTTTTTTGGAGTGATTTAATCATTTGTTATTAAAATGATAGTGACCTGTGACATTAGGTAGGAACATCTTGTTACTAATACAGGGTCTGCTACCCTGGACATCGACGCGAAGCCTGTTACCATGGATTCAGTACCTACATGGTTCTGAACCGACGAAAAATGATGAATGATTATTATGCTGAAACTCTCTGTGTTAATGAATAAAGGACCTTATTGTTTCACTATTTCTTGGTAGATTAAATATTGATACCCCCAAGAAACTCATAATATCCCTTAGATATTCCGTGGTTCAAAGAACACATTGAAAATACCGTTATTACCTTCAAATAATATCCCGATATTTCAAGGAACCAGTAATGTAATATCCGCCTAAGAATCCTGTCCGCGGATACCTCTGCCGATGCAATTTCCCACATAAGGTATGGGCCATTAAGGGAATATGAAAATCGAGTGAGCATCCAAGACATTGGACTCGCAGGTACCTAAAGCGTAGACCAATATCCGATATACATTACAGACCTAAGCGACAAGAGTAATTTTTTTTGAAAGATTATAAAAATAATAATAAAAGCCACTCAAGCCGATTGAAGGTTAAGCTAAGCTTGCCGAGGTCAGTCCGTGGATGGGTGACCATTTATTATACATTGTAACAGCGAATAAATTTCACGCCTCCCCATTAAGACCTAAGCCAAATATGTGTGGGGTTGTGGGGGAGTGGTTCGTAATCTACCATTTACAATTTTATTTTTATTTGTTTATAGCTGTACACATTGTGTTAAATATATTTATTTTCTCTCTTGCTTTCTTTCGAAGGCGCTCGTGGCTAAGTAATAACAGCCGCACGGGTCCATCCATCTGGTTAAGCTATGCTTGCCGGGGTTGGTCCGTGGATGGGTGACCATCTTTACATACCGGGACTTCCCTGTGCCTCGGAAAGCACGTTAAGTCGTTGGTCCCGACTGCCATTCGTGGATCATTGACAATCGTTACGGGTCTTCAGAAGCCCGAATGTCTGACAACCAGTCTTACCAAGGGGTATTGTGTTACCCAGTTACTGGGTTTTGGAGGTCAGATAGGCAGTCGCTACATGTAAAATACTGGTACTCAGCTGCATCTGGTTAGACTGGAAGCCGACCCCAACAAAGTTGGGAAAAGGCTGGGCAGATTGATTGCTTTCTTTCTTACCACGCGGGCCCAGTGCGGGTTGGTAGATGAAGAGTGTATGCAAATGATATTAATGATAGTCTAGTCCTAACAAAAAAGGTGTGCGGTTTGCTAAAAATAACGAAAATGAACTTATTCGAAACTTGGCTCAATCAATCTGTGAGATTAAGCTCTGCATAGCAATAGCAGTAATTCGATACACACTCGTATTATGACAAGAAAAGTAAGGTTAAAATAATAATTAGGTTCCCTCAAATTTCATTGTTTTTAACATACCAACAATGAATCATACCTATCTTAAAACTATGGAAAGCGTTTTGAGTTAAACAGGCTATGCGGCAATTAGATCTTCCTAAAAATACCAACTACAAAGGAATCCAATTACAATTTAATAGATTATAAAACGCAGAAGAAAGAAATTTCAATCACATGAGAAATGTAACGATGACATGAATCAAATTATATTACGTTTTTAAAATAAATCATAATACCATGTACGGGTCTTGAAGAATTATCGAAACAATAGACGATTATTAACACTTTGAGGGACACTAACCGCTCATAGACGTAATAACAATAAAACATCTATTGTGTCTCGTTCAGTGTCCTTGAATGCGTTAAAACATTATTTTACTACTTAAGTGATTTATGAAGGAGCTATGGTTAAACGCGTGGAATTGCTCGCCTGTTAAAATGCTAGGTTTTTTAATCTTGGCATTCCACATCTTCTACGTCCTTCCTTGGCTTGTCTTTACGTAGTTCGGTAACATTTCTCAGGTTAGATGGAAAACTTGTCTGAGATCTTGATCAAGGGTATGCCTACTCAGTCCATGAACCATTCTTCCAGCAGCAATTTTTTACATTCACATATTTATATCATGGTTTCACCCGCATAATTCTCGATCCCGTGGAAATATCGGGTAACAAGTATCCTATGTGTTAATCCAGGTTATAAGCTATCTATTTGCCAAATTGCATCCAAATCCCTTCAGTAGTTTTTGCGTGAAAGAGTGACAAACATCCATACATCCATCCATACTCACAAACTTTCGCGTTCATAATATTAGTAGGATTATCTATAGGTACACAATATGTTACAAAAACCCTGTCCGAACCGAAAACGACACATAGCTACTGCAATAACATTACCAAAACATTATAAAAAAACTTAATATTATTGAAAATAAAAACGTTATTGCTTTTTAAAATTCATGTTTTTCCTAAGTACCATAATTATCCCAATTTCATTAAAAATTTGTTAATTTTCAACAGGGATAAACAAGTTACGACTTGTTGACACCCCCCATGTAATAATACGGTAAAATTCCCCATTGACAAAAAAACGGGCCATTTTTTATTTTTACTGTATATTGTCATAGTTAATTGACTCTGGCGTGACTTTGCGGAAATCCATTATAAAATACAATAGACGACGTTTATTTAGTAACCTAATCCGCTTAAACGAACTGCAGAGAAAACCGCTCTGCTCTCGACGCTTGACGTGTCAACACGTCGGGTCCGGGTTTGCAACAAGTCAATCGGTTATCCTGAGGATGCCTCGTTGAGAGGTGAAACACAAACTATCCAACTATGTTGGGGTCGGCTTCCAGTCTAACCGGATGCAGCTGAATACCGTATTTTACATGGAGCGACTGCCTATCTGATCTCCCCACTGGGTAATACGATACCCCTTGGTAAGACTGCTTGTCAGACTTTCAGGCTTCTGACGGTAATGACTGTCAAATTGTGATCCACGAATGACAGCCGGGACCAACAGCTTAACGTGCTTTCCGAGGCACGGAGGATTCTCGGTATGTAAAGATGGTGACCCATCCACTGACCAACCTCGGCAAGCGTAGCTTAACTTGATGGATCGACTAGTGCGACTGTTGTTACTTAGCCACGAGTTCCTCCTCCTCCGAACGAACGAACGTTTATCAATCTCGTGTAAAGTCTTAAAATCTACGCTAAAACAAGATATTTAAAACGCAATATTCCATACCTTCTAACAAGCGAAACTCGGCGTGATAATCTTCCCAAAATCCTCATAATAAGATTAGGATTAGAGGAGTCTTGGTATGTAAAGATGGTTACCCATCCACGGACCAACCCCGGCAAGCGTAGCTTAACCTTATGGATCAACCCGTGCAGCAGGTAATACTTAGCCACAAGCTCCTCCAAGCTCTGACTTGGCTTCACATGCCGTCGAGAAATATCTCTCAGACATGCCTTTCCATGACTTTCGGGCTTCTGACTGTAATGACTGTCAAATTGTGATCCACGAATGACAGCCGGGACCAAGAGCTTAACGTGCTTTCCGGGGCACGTTGGAGTCTCCGTATGTTAAGATGGTAACCCATCCTCAGATTAACTCTGGCAAGCGTAGCTTAACCATAGAACGAACCGTGCGGCTGTTATTACTTGGCTTCACATGCCGTCGAGAAATAGTAGAAGTGGTTAGTAATAATGGTATAGATAAAGATTACGATGAGATACAGGTTTCTAGCTTGGTATGTTTATCACTGATAAAATAATACTTTATCTAGGTATCTGGGAACTATTAGGACAAGGTTTTCAACCTGTTACTGCGTACAGTAATAATTTTATCAATAGGTACAACCCGGTATTAAATGTCAAAGTTACGCTTTGGCATAAATAAGTTATATATCATGAGTCTACTGTGTTATATTATAGAGTTATTGTATGATAAATGGCTTTACTTGTTTAACACGTTCAGTGCCGGGAGCCCTAGGGAGGGTTCACCTAGTCGCATATGGATGCCGTGAGCACGTCTTCCCGTACGCGGTCACCACCACAGAACCTTTCGGCCTCATTGGCCATCTTTTTACCATACCATGTTCTGCGAGCAATGTGCCCTGCCCACCGCCACTAAAGTTTGTCAATTCTTCGGGCTATGTCGGTTACCTTGGTTCTCCTGCGGATCTGTTCATTTCTCATTCGATCACGTTAAGAAACTCCAAGCATAGCCCTCTACATTGCCCTTTGGGTGACTTTTAGCTTTTTTTTTTTTTTTTCTTTGATACATCGACCTTATTAGTAAATAAGGTCCATGTTTCAATGAAAAAAAAAATTACGCGTCTAGTCATGTGCTAAATTCATACAACACTCAGTGGTTACAATTCGCGCGTCGATTTTTCTGCCACCCTGTATACTAAAGAAGAAAAAAACAATTTGACCATAAAGTTGCCCCTAGCATATCTCCTGTATCATTTATAGACACGCAGATCCAAAACAATTATCTCTAGGCCACACAAGTTCTCGTTTCTTACAGGTATCTAAACCGCAGGACAGAACTAGTATGCAAATTAGATTGTCATACGATTATTATCTCTCTATTATTTTGTATCGTAAGGTTTGCATACAGGCAGACATACAAGTCGACATAGATTGATTTAATTATAAGTGATCTGTTAGATTGCGAAATTCGAGTCGAGACATAAAAAATTATATCATAAATCTGTGTTCAAAGTGATTTGGATTGTCTGTCTGTCCGTTCACTTGTAAATACTGTCCCATAGTATTATGCCCACTAATTATTACACGGGACTTAGCACAAGCATAATCAGCTTATTCTGTTCCCACTGCTGAGACTCAGCTCTTCTCTCTTCGAAAGGGAGTGGGCTGTAATCTACCACGCGGGCTTGGTGCGGGTTGGTAGATGTCACATAACATGTCTTCGAACTTTTGGTTCTAGGACATGCCGGTTTCCTCACGATGTTTTCCTTCACCGTTTTGAGAGCAGTGGTGATGAAATTATTTTTACAAAGTAAAGCGCCTGCCTGAGTTTGAACCCATGACCTAAAACTCGTAAGTCGCGACCTGTTACCACTGGGCCAACATGACACCACGTTTTTCTTTTTAAATCTTTATTTATTTAAGGGATTTTAGTCACATATGTGACGATGTCAATCCCATCGTGCTCTCACAAATAACGACTAACTCTTCAACAAAATTAACTAATTTTAAACTTAGTCACACACAACTTAACTTAATCTAATTTGTTATCTAAAAAAGTATATTATAATATTTTTGCTGCTTCAGATGTAGGCATAGCTAAAATACCATGGAACATTCCAACGTCCATTACCGATAATTTCATCGAGTTGAGAAGTGCGTTTCTTTTGCTTGTATATTGGACACACTCCACCAACACATGCTGTGCATCCTCTGTTTTACGACACACCTCACAGTTAGGAGAGTCCGATTTTCTCATGAGATAAGCAACGTTGTTTAGTGGAATATGTCCTGACCTCAAACGATGCGCAGCAACAATTTGACGGCGACTCAGTTTCGACCCGGAAAACCAGGGTATATGAGGAGGCTCTGTATACCTTTATACCAAATTCCTTTCGCTTTTGATCTTTCGTCAAAATGTTCTTTCCAAGATAAATTGTTTATTTTTCCAAATTTACTTAATATTTCCAAATAACTTGGTACTCGTAATACACCCGGTGTTTGTATGCATAAAAGAACTGCTTCTTTGGCTAGTCTATCAGCCTCCTCATCACCCGAAAGTCCAATATGGGATGGACACTGGCTAGCAATTTTTTTTGGCACTCTATGTATGCTATAGCTAAACACTTCGAACCGTTATGAACACATCTAGAAATATGCAGTAAAGCGCTCTTACTGTCAGTGCTATCACCACTTTATTCGTATTTAGCTCCTTCTCATATTTCAAGGCCTCGGAAATGGCAAATAGTTCAGCCGTCATAATGGAAATGATGACTATTCATTTTATAAGTTCTGTGACACTTATTTGCTAAATCACAATATGCAGCGCCCACTCCATCTGATGTTTTGGACTCATTTGTGTATATGACATGTCAGCCAGCGTATCTTTCCAATACGTGAGATTTAGAACAACATAATTATGCGAAAAATGTCGTTCAACTCTGCCTACCGGGGAATAAAAGTCGTAATATTATGATATATATTATCATCGTCATTGGCGGCGTTATTCCACCCACTGCTCAATATGGGCCTCCTCTTTTGTACCATGCTTCCCTGGTATATCCTAGTCTCAACCAAGTCTACCCCGCGATCTTCTGTACCTCGTCCACCCACAGGCCTCCTCTATTGTGCCTTGCTTCCCTGGTATATCCTAGTCCCGACCAGGTCTACCCCGCGATCTTCTGTACGTTATTCACCCACCTACCTGGTTGAGTATAGGCCTCTTCTTTTGTGCTATGCTTCCCTGGTATATCCTGGTCTCAACCTGCTATCTAATTACGCAATACTTTTTCGTAAACGATTACGACAAATCTGTTTCATTTTGACAGTTTAACAACATTAATTGCGTTATTTACGTTGTTGATCAGATTTTTGTTTCGAACTTATGAAGCAATGGATTAGAAATCTGTTTCAAAACGATTCAGATTCTGATTGATTGTGGATTACACAATTAGGGTACACAGGTCTACCCCGCGATCTTCTGTATGTCGTACACCCACAGGCTTCCTCTTTTGTGCTATGCTTCCCTGGTATATCCTAGTCTCGACCAGATCTACCCCGCGATTTTCTGTACTTTCGTCCACCCACCTGGCTATTGGTCTACCAACGCTCTTTCTACCGTAAAACTTCTCGGCAACCAGCCCATTAGAGTTCTGCTCCACCTGCATCAACCGCTAACATTATGATACGTAACTCCCTCTAATACTTTCACGATTAGCTAACTGGGACAGTTCATATAACTGACTAATAGGTATCGCACGAGGTAGTAAAAAAGTAGCATAATGTTAATGACCACTCATCTTAAGTGGCAACAATTTAGTACCATACTGCCCATTATCAATCAAATCCTTTAGAAAACTATTCATTAAATACCATAGACAATAAGAAAAAAAAGCATCAGTCCATTATCTTTGAACCACAAAGGAGTATTTAACACAATCGGCGTCGGGAGCAATGCTTATAGAAATACTTCTAGGTAACAATAGATATTTTATATCATTAATCTGATCATAAATGATGCTTAATCTGACAATCACTAAAAGGAAGTCGATTAAAAGCCGACACAAAAAAAAAACGAAATAGTTTTGCGTCATATTGTTGCTGTTCGAAAAGCAACTTTATCATTCTTAAAATAAGGTGTATTATTAATTAGATTAACAGTTTAGAGACTGGTCAGTGGTATTTTTTGAAAAACAAAAGATGTTTCAATTAATAACGTACGTAATAAATCATTTCGGTGCTTCTATGCACTAGACATTTGGGGCATCGTTGTGAAAAATAAGAAAATGAAACAATAGCCTGAACTGTCCCCTTCTACCTAATCTGCGTTCACAATTTATTTGGAAAACATGTAAACAATCACTAGTTTTAGGAAAAGCAACTGTAATGCCTACCCGTAAGGTTCAGTTTGCGCTACAACTTCATATTTTGTATGACTTTTTAACAGTATTAGTCAGTCTAAAATCAACTTTACTTACACTTGCATAAAGTTGATTAAACATTTTAAATACATAAGTCATTTATTCAAACTAAGCTGAGAATCAGCATTTTTCTGAATTTTTCGGTGTTACCTGTCATTTTTTTTTTTTTTTTTGTTCTAACTGACGAGAATAAAATTAAAAAAAATTAAAAGTCACTCAGTCAGTCACTTTTCGAACGTCATAATTACATAAGACCGTCCCCTACAAACGTCCACCCTTCACCACTTCCTAGTGCTTAATCTGGGAAGAAGAAGTGGCGCAACAAACTCCCCAGCAGCACAGCTGTCTGTTTAGTCTGAAAAACTTGATTCTATTTATAAGTACTTCTGCAAAAATAATTTACATTGCCACAAATTGCAATACAACTCATAAAATAAAAACATTGTAATGAGGAGATTATGTCAATGATAAATGAAAATAAAATTTAAATAAATTGACTACATTAAAATAAACTAGTTAATTGATTCAGGCGTGACTTTGCGGAAATGCATTATAATATACAATAGCCGACGTATATAGCACACTGCTCTCGACGCTTGACGTGTCCACACGTTGGGTCCGGGACTCCGGGTTCGCAACAAGTCAATCGTCATCCTGAGGATGCCTCGTTGAGAGGTGAAACACGTGTTGATTTCTTACAGGGTTCTTTATGACTCTTTAAGAACAGTTACGCGGATTAGGTTACTAAATATACGTCGTCTATTATATTTAAAAGAATAAATTAAACAATTATTGAGCTCGCACAGTGTCATGTCTGATGTTTGTTTAAGTTTAGTGGAAATAACGTCAATTGGAAACAAGGATTTGAATAAAC
Source organism: Agrochola macilenta (assembly GCA_916701695.1). Taxonomy (NCBI): domain Eukaryota; kingdom Metazoa; phylum Arthropoda; class Insecta; order Lepidoptera; family Noctuidae; genus Agrochola; species Agrochola macilenta. The sequence continues at coordinate 8,544,102 of OU753578.1, forward strand.
CTTAGTCTTTTCTCAACTATGTTGGGGTCGGTTTCCAGACTTACCAGATGCAGCTAACTACCAGTAGTTTGCATGGAGCGATTGCCTATCTGACCACAACCCAGTTTCTTGGTTACACGGTACCCGTTGGTTAGAATCAAAAGAAAACAGTAACCTGAACTGTATTGTTCTTTTTTATTTTGCTAAACAGTTATCTCTGCAGGGAACATCAAATCTAGTCTATCAAATAATTATAATTTTCTAATTAGATTGTGAGGTTTTTGTACCTTTTAAATGTATTTTACTTTTTGTTTTACGGTTGTAGCTTCGATAACTCCTAATTAGCCGTCTAAAATCTTCGTTGTTTAGTAACAAGCTGTAAGATTTTAACTTTAATTTTTTCAACGGTGTTGCCAGGTTTAGGTTAAATTTTCAGAAATATAAGAAAAACATTTTTTAAGTTTTTTTTTCTAAAATGTTGTAATACCCAGGAATAAGGCATTTATCAAACGGTTTTTGCGACTGCTACGAGTATTTCTATATTTTATTTAAGTTTAATATAATATTTTTATAAACATAAACCTTCCGGAATATTATTCTCTAAATTATGGTGAAAACCGAATCATAATCTGTTGCGTAGTCTAGAAGAACAACAGAGTCACACAGATAGACAAGAAACGCTAAATTCATTTATAATATAATACCTGCTGGCCGCGGCTTCGCCGGAAGCTAAAAAGAAAAAAAAAGTAGGCTGCTCCTTATAACATCGGCTATCTGCCAATAAAACTCCCGTCAAAATCCGTCTAGCCGTTTCGGAGATTAGCCGGCAAAAACAGACCGACAGATAGTTTTTTTAATTTGTTATTAGTACCTACCAAAGGTACCTATATACTTTCATATACATTTAGTAAAACGCTGTTATTTTGGCATTGCAAAGTCAGTAAAGTAAGTAAAAAGTATGTATAGATCGAAGAGATAAAATACATTACAACAGAATGTGTTTGCATCACATAATATTCTTGCCTGAACTCAAGAATACTGGCAAATGAAAAAATCTCCACATCTTTCCAGGTAACAATAAATGTCCTCATTCAGAATCCTATAATAAATCGTCATCTCTTTCATACAGTGTGACAAGATAATAATTGAATTCTTCCAACCAAAGTACAGTCGACAAGAGAAATTGGTTTGTAGGCTAGAAATTATTAGATTTGCACGACATTTTCTTTGATATTGCGGGCGTTATAACACGTTAAGCGCTTACATGGGCCATTAAATGCTCAATTTTCCGTACTTTTCGTTTACCTTTGACTTCTCGGCAACACCGACCATTTTATAACTATACCAAGATTGTTTAGAGACTGACAGAAATTGCTCTATTTTAGTTGTCCATACAAACGTGAAGACTAGCATTTTATTTGTCTTTTTAAAATGGATGCTTTACACCGATATTACATTTTCATAAGAAAGATATTTATTTTTATATTTATTTATTTATTTAAACTTCTCGCACACAATAAGGTACAAAGGCGGACTTAATGCCTTAGGCATTCTCTACCAGTCAACCAAGGGTGGTGAAGAGATAAGATGGCAGGTGCTCCGAATTAGAGGAGATAATAATGAATTATAAATAAAATAGGTACACACGTACATATATAGTTTATAGACTTATGATACACGTACATACATATTTACTATAATATATACCTAAATCATATTTGTATCCTGTATTTGTATCAAATTCAAAGGAAATGAGGTAGTTGAGATGACTCTATACTATTTGTTTTGAAAATAACTCTGCAATTTCCGCTTAAATGCATACCGACTAGTGGCCGTCTTGATATCAAGAGGAAGCGCATTCCAGAGAAGAATGGACTGAATATGAAAGGAAGAATGAACAAAGTGAGAAGTATGAGAAGGACAGAGTAGAAGAAGATTGTTGGAAGAACGCAGATTCTTAGCGTGTGAAGAACATAGATGTTGGAAGTGAGACATAAGATAAGGAGGGGTGGGTGAGTTCAGAAGGGAGAAAAGCGTGGTCAAAGCGCGTAAACTTCTTCTTTGGCGAATAGACATCCATTTGAGCTCAGACCTGTAACTAGACACATGGTCATATTTCCTTAAATATGACCATGTATGAGATTCGTCTCAGACGATTTTTATCGACTTATCAGCTCAGCGTACGCCAGATATCAACTGTCAAAAATTGTAGCTGCATGCATACTTATCTCTTCTGTCAATAGTACCTAAATTGTAATATTAATCTTTTTCCACAATTAAGTACCAAATGTTGAATATGTTTTGTGGCTACAAATTTATACAATTATACTAGCTTCCGCCTGCGGATGAATGAATGAATGTTTGAATGCCATTAAATGTTTGAAATGAAATTGCTTTTTCTGTACTAGCTTCCGCCAGCGAATTTGCTCGCGTGATATCTAAATTATAGCCTATGTTACTCAGTGATAATATAGCATTCTACTGGTGAAATAATTTAAAAAATCACTCCAGTAGTTTTTAAGTTTATTCATTAAAAACAAATATACAAACCTATAAATCTTTTATCTATGTAATATTAGTGTAGATTAGCAGCAGTGATAACCTAGTGGTGTGACCGTCAGACTGCCAAGTCATAGGTCTCGAGTTCGAACCCAAGGCACGCACCTCAGACTTTTCGGATTCATGTGCGTATTGTATTATCATTACTGTTGCTTCCAAAAATGGTGAAGGAAAACATCCTGAGAAAGCCGGCTTGAGAGATATTTCTCGACGGCATGTGAAGCCAAGTCAGAGGCCCATCGGCAGCTTTACGGACACCAGATTAGTCACTAACCACACGAAAAGAAGTTTAGATTAAGGAACAAAGATAGTAGACATTATACGAATTTTGTCAATGTACCTGTACATATTTTTAAGAATGAAAAAAAAAGAAAAAACATTTATTTAGCAGAGACTAAAAGACACACAATACAAAATATTGTACTACAAGTAAAAATAAAAAATAAAAATAAGAAAGAAAACAAATAAAAAGTCTAAAGTGCGTTATATTGGCTGACTGTACATTGCAATATTAATCATATTCTGTCTTTAAGTCTTACCCCAGATTTAATAACTCATGATTGCAGTATTTGTATTGTTTTAAAGATTTTTGCCTCCAGCTGTCTGGACCTGAAAATTGGGTATTATTATTCCAATTAATACGAGTAATACTGCGAAAGTGAGTTTGTTTGTTTGTTTATTTGTTACACTTTCACGCCAAAACGGCTGAACGGATTTGGGTGAAATTTGGCACATAGGTAGATCATGACCCGAATTAGGACATATAATACTTTTTATTCCGATATTCTTATAAGATCGAGACTTATGCGAGTGAAACCGCGGGGTGCAACTAGTTTTTTTAAATGTGAATTAATTGGGGCTTTCGACTGATATTTTATAAATGTTCTCTTTTTGTGGTTGACCTGAAAATTGTCGGTATCCGCTCTTTTTTGCTGGAGCAAAATAAATGATGAATAGGTTCATGGATATCGAAGGCTACATAAGCGAATAGGTGTCAATGATTATTTTATTTCATACGGCTTACCAAAATAGTTTTTTTAGTAGCATTTTTTCACTCATTTCATTGATCATATTTTGAATAAAATACGCTATTCGTTAATATAAAATGGAGAAAATATTACATGGGACTTAAACATAACTGGCAAAATGTGGGTGTACTATTGGTACACCACTGCCTAACCCTTCGGGGAACACACACGTGATGTTATGTTAAAATGGAGAAAATGAAGAAGAAACCATTAGAATTAAAAATATCACTAACCAGAAATTATTGGCCGGTCTCCCTAATCAAAGCGGTGAAGGAAAATATCGTGAGGAGATCGGCATGTCCTAGAACCAAAAATTCGAAGACATGTGACATCTACCAACCCGCACTGGGCTCACATAGTAGATTACAGTCCACTCCCTCTCACAGAGAGGAGGTCTGTGTACCAGGAGTGGGAAGGTTATAGGCTGATTAATGCTCCCTAATCTACTCCTAGATTTGGTGTATTGAGTACTAGTTTCTACCCACGACTTCGTTCACGTGGAAGTCGTAAGACACCACAATATACTACAATAACAGTCACATTTTTATAAAACTTCCCTGTATACTACTTACGTTTGTAGTTTTGTATTCAACAGCCAAAATATACAGAGAGTCAGGACTGGTGACGCGGGAGCAGGCTACGTACAGTTGTCTGTGTGAGAAGCAGCTTGTCCTGAGGTCGACACCTGCAGCCTTCAGTGTCAGCCCCTGTGACTTGTTGATAATCATCGCAAAGGATACGCTTACGCTCATTGAGTAATAATATTTCAAGGACCAACATTGTAAAAACAATGTCATTTTAAAATATGCAAAGTGGCATGAAAGTTACTTATAATTTAGGCTCATACGTATGAAATACAAACTGTAGTCCGTTTGCAGATATTATATTAAATTGAAAATGGCCTTTCTTAAAATTGTTTGCATACGTTCAAATCATATTGTCAAGTTCAGGTCTTAAAGGGCAAAATGTCAAGTTTTTACAAGGTTAGATTATGTGGTCTGAGGCAGGTATCTCAGACCCAGAGATCTCTGATTCTATTTTGAAGCGGGCACGCCCTTTATGCCTGGAGGCTTTTACTGAGATATTATGTTCTGTTTACGTTTAGTTTTTATTTCTGCCTGAGTATAGTTCTCGATGATTTTGGTTGGTATATTAGCGTGTGCTAGCTGAGTTAAAGCTTATAATTTAAATTACGTTTTGTGTTGCGTAATGTAAGTTATTTCGCATATAGAATCTTTTTATTCTAACTGAATAGACAGCTGTGCTGCTGCGGAGTTTTTTGCGCCACTTCTTCTTCCCAGCTAACGCGTTAGTAAGTCATGAAGGGTGGGCGTTTTGGAGACTGTCTTATGTAATTTTGACGTTCGAAAAGAGCTGATTCTCAGCCTAGTTTCAATAAATGACTTTAGAATTTTTTTAAGCGCAAAAAATCTGACAACCGTTTTGGTCCATTTGTAGGTGATCGATATCATTTTGTACCTGGGACCCCTTTGGTCCGAGGTTACGGTGGACTGTTGAGCGCAACCCTGGGTTCGATTCCCGGATCGGGCAAAGTGTTATTCGGTTTTTCCATAAGGAATTTCTTAGTAACAGCTCGAAGTTGGCGGTGTGATACCCCCGTGCCTCGGAAAGCACGTTAAGCCGTTGGTCTTGCGCCTGATCTCTCTCCGGTCGTGTCGGTTTGCCGTCCCATCGGACTATGAGAGTGAAGGAAGAGAGAGTGCACCTGTGTCTACGCACACACTTGTGCACTATAATATCTGCCGCGCCGAAGGTTAGTCTCCGTTGAGATTGGCCGCCGTGGCCGAAATACGTTCTGGAGGACTATATAAGTGTGCGCACGTATCGTAAGATACCCCGCTAAACTTATAGCCAAATGAGTCAATCAATCAACTCAGCCTACCGCAGTCCGCTGCTGGACGTAGGCCTCTCCCAGGCTGCGCCACAGCACCCTGTCCTCTGCCTTCCGCATTTAGTCTGTCCCAGCCGACGACCTTAAGAGGTTCTTAAGGTCGTCGGTCCACCTAGGTGGGGGGCGTCCCACGCTACGATTGCCGATACCCGTCCTTCGACAAAAATAGCCAGCCCACCTCGAATGAGTATATCATGTAAAATGTCCCTTGCCTGCTTAGCCTTTAAACTTACATATATCTTGATCAGCACATTTGCAGCCTAGTGATGTGACCATCGGTCTGCTAAGTCATGGGTCTCAAGTTCGAACCCAAGACACGCACCTCTGACTTTTCGGATTCATGTGTCATGACTGTATGACTCACTTAAAAAACGGTGAAGGAAAACATCGTGAGGAAACTGAAAATGCCTGAGAGATATTTCTTGACGGCATGTGAAGCCAAGTCAGAGGCACTTGGGCGGCTTTAAAACTCTGTCACCAGATTAGTCACTAACCACACGAAATGAAGAAGAAGAAGCACATTTGCTATTGTTTTTTTCTCCCAAAAGCGTGAACAAGACCACACACGACCCAGCCAACACGGTCTTAATTCGAAATAATTACATCCATCACCCACTGGCATTCAAAGGCTCCATCAAAGTAATTAGTTACGGAGCAATGGACAGAACTCGGAGGCATTAGACCAACGTGTGGAGGCAAAGTTACAATATAATTGAATGGTAGAAGGGAGATTATTGTTGGGTTGTTTGAAAATGGCTGGTAATGCAATTTGGGAAGTTTTGTTGCAGTTGCAGCGGTTATAGCATGGGTTTGGTAAACACCCGAATCACCTGGATCGGAATTTGGTAAACACCCGGTTTTCGAATTGCTAATTTGATATCCCGACCACGCACGAGGATGACATATATACAGGGTGGCAGGGACATCAACGCACAACCTGTTACCATGGATTCTAACCAATAATGAATACCGGTTACTTAAAAATCAGCAATTTCCAACAAAAGTGCAATACCTACGCGGTCAAAATGTATGGAACAGCATTTTTTTTTAAATATCCAATTAAATTTTTCAACGCTGGAAGAGAAATTGCGAATCATTTTAAGCACAGGGTGTAAGTTATCCACCTGTGAGTTATTATTTATTAGCATGAACAAATCTTCTTTAGCGGTGATATTGGTGGTTCTATTAGGATTGTGTGCTCAATTTACTTACGGGACGAATATTGTTTGTATACAGGGTTGCAGGGACATCGACGCGAAAATTGATACCATGGATTCAGTACATGCTTCTGAACCCCCCTGCGTTGAAAATTGTCGTCGGTTATTTATTTTTTAATCTGCTGTTCCATACATTTTGACCACGTAAGTTCTTACAGTAGATTTTTATAACCGACGAAAAATTTCAACGTAGGGGGGTTCAGAAGCATGTACTGAATCCCTGGTATCAGTTTTCGCGTCGATGGCCCAGCCACCATATCCTTTAGAAAATTGGCCTTTGTTTGAGGAGCATGTCAAATTCAAAATGATTTACTTGTGTGTGAATCTTGTCTTAGCCGCACCTAAACAGTTCACTCTTTATAAAACAAAACAAATTTATCTCGTGCCGCTGCACTGTCAAGAAAGCTGTATCGTATGGAACCAGCCTAAGTTAGCATCAACTTTTTCATCCCATAAAACTATGTATGTTTGTGTATCACTAGCTCGTCATTAGCTTGGAATTCTTCACTACTGATGTGTTTGCTATAAATAAATAGTATTATGCATTTTTAATGACATGTGTACTGGTGCAAATTACAACTGAGTATATTATTATTTTCATGCTTATAGCATGTGCTTTTTTTGGTGTTTGGAAGTTGAATGTAAGCTATTATTTTCTTTTTTAGACTGGCATCATGCCTGTCAACCTAGGAGCTGCTGTTGCTGGCTGAAAACTGTTTGTGACCATGGATTCTGAATCCCCCTGCGTTGAAATTTTTCGTCGGTTATTTAAAAAAAAAACAGCTGTTCCATACATATTGACCGCGTTGGTATTGCACTTTTCTATGAAACAGCAGATTTCTTTTTTCACGTCTATGTTCCTGATACCCTGTATATGAGAAGACGCCTTTGCGCTGCAGTGGGACAGTAACAGGCTGGTAGTTGTTGCCCGCGACTTCTTCTGCGATCCAGGATAAAAAGTAGCTTATTATCTCTTTCTCTAGGTCTCTCGTTCAGCCGTTTTAGTGTGAAAGCCGTAGCCCGTAGTAGTTTTGCTAATGCGGTGGTCACATTAGTGGCTCCACAATTTTAACGAATTATCGTGTAATAATCCAAGATGGCTCTTCATTATTTCGACTGAGTGACTAGTCAACAACAGCCGAACTGACCAATGCTAGTTCGACTACGCACCACGCTTATTATGTACCGCCACCGGGCGATAACTGCTACGCAGCCCGAACTATCGCGACGATAACCGATAATGGTTGGTCACATCTGCGTGTATCACATCAAGGCTCGTTCACACGAGGACGATTCGTATTTTTTGACGAATCGTCTTTTTTCATGATTCGTTTCTTTTTTGACGGCGGCAATGCTATTTAAATGCCCGTGTTCACACCCATCACGAATCGTGAAAAATGACGGACACGTCTTAAATCACATATCGTCTTTTAAAAAACCCGTTCATCAAAAAACGAGAATCGTGATTTTTTTGTGACGTCTCCGCTGAAGCGCTCGTCCAATACTGAACTCTGAATCACGAATCAAGTGTGAACATCTATTCGGATATTTTTACAAATCGCGAAAGAACTCGTTTCCGTATGCAATTTGAACGTGCATTCGTAATGACATATTCGAAAGAAAGAAAGAAAGAAAAATTTGTTTATTTGACACAGAAACACGTGCATAAAAAAATAAAGATAAAAAACTCATTTGAACAAGAAAATAAAACACAATAGATTTAAATACAATAACGAGCACAAAATAGAAATAGTCGGCAGCTGCTGGCACGTCATGACTGTGACAAGAAGGCTTCCACTCAGCATGATGCTGTGCTATGGGGACCCGTAGCACAGCGCTGATTTTCAGTGGTCACCCGAAAAAGACGTACGGAAACCAAGTCAGGTTTAATTAATTATATACATAAAAATATAAAATAAAATACACAGTACTTACAATATAATGCTACTATACAACTAATAATATGAATTAAATGATTAAAAACATAAAATATATAATAGTATTGTTTTTTTAATGAATCGTCAATGACGAGTCCCGTGTGAATGAGCTCTCACTGTGCGAAGCTTCGTCACGACAGACGCAGCATTACAAACAAACTCACTTTCGCATTTATAATATTAGTTAGTCTTGTTGTTACGAGTATGCACCCTTAGTACGATTCACATTTGATCAGATTTTAATTTATAGAAATCGTGAGGCTTTGAATATATACATTTTTAACACCTACAAAGGTAACTGTAAACATTTTTCTACAAACAACGTGTTTAATGAAGCAACATCGGTTTACCCGACCGCGTAATAGAGAAATGCGAATTTAAAACTAATTGTAATGGCCGCTGCTTTGGCCATGTCATTGTTGACTTTGAGCAATTAGGTGTAAACTGTGACTAAAAATATTGAGTAAGAATATAAAATGCGATTGGTGGATATTTGTTAAAAAACAAAAAGCATTGAAACGAAAGAGTTTGATAGACATGCAGGCAAGATTTTTATTTTTTTCACCGAGTAGTTTTTGAAATTCGAAAAAAAAAAACAACATTTTTGCTGTTAATATTCTAGTTCACTATTTAGCCACATTTCTTATTTCCATAAAGTAATATTGCCAAATTAATCAAAACAGGAAATTTTGTGACAGCTATTTGCGACGTTGCCAACTTTTAGGATAAACGCTCGTAATCCCTTAAAAGTAAATTGCATTAAACAAAATTAATTAAATAATGATGAAGGATTCTTCATCAAAACTAAGTAGTTTAACATACACATCAGTCAGATTATTGGCACACGTCGAGTTTCACAACAAGCATTTTAATTATTAATTAATTAACGCTTATTAATTTACACTCACGTAACACTAGAGCAATTATTTAACCAGACATTTAGGGCCCGTTCACACGTACCACAACCACTGCTTGCCCACATTTTGGGCATAAAACACACAGCCACATAAAATGTGGGCATGCAGTAGTTACGTGTGAATAGTGTCGCTGTAAATTCTTGCAGTTGCGTTGTGATTGCATTGTCGCTAGTAGTTGCGGCCCAGTTGCAGAGCAGTGATGGCCCAGTGGACACGGCTGCGACTTACGAGCTGTAGGTCTTGGTTCGAACCCAGACCGGCTCTTTACGTCGTGTAAATTATTTCATCACCACTGCCCTCAAAACGATGAAAGAAAGAAAGTCCTAACCAACAATTCGAAGACATGTAACATCTACCAAACTGCACTGGGCCCGCGTGATAGATTACGGCCCACTCCCTCTCACCGAGAGGAAGCCTGAACCCCAGCAGTGAGAACATTATAGACTGATTATGCTTATGCTAGTAGTTGCGATATGGTTACGTTGTGGCCACTGTTTGCAGACAGATAGATTGTTGTGTTTGCTATGTGGCCGACTGCGCGGTCACGCTGGTGGTTCTGTTGTGGCTTCACGTGGCCCTGATGTGATCGGTGTCGCCCACGGTTGATTTTGACGGTTAAATTTGGTCCATGTGAGTAAAATTATTTGCATACAAACTAGCTCTCGTACACCATACATGTTTTCGTTGTGGTGTAGTTGTGATTGTGGTGTGGTTGGGGTACGTGTGTTCGGGCCCTTAATAAGCACTGTTATGGCACTGCAATGGAACCCCATTATTATGATTCAAATGAATTTATTATTTACAAGATGGCGGAGGACTTTTTATGTTTTATAGCGAATTGTCATTTATACATATAAATTGGGATTTCGACTGTTATTGTTATATGGAAACTGGAAACTAAATAGGTTTTTGTCGAGTGTGTTTTTTTTTTTTAATAAATAAAAAATAATAGCATAAATTGGAAGACGTAGACGTAGTGGTGGAAGGCCTACTACAAGATGGACTGATGACCTTGTGAAGGCCGCAGGAAACCGCTGGATGCGGGAAGCACAGAATCGGTCGAAGTATCGGTGTTTGGGGGAGGCGTCTTTGATGGATGATTTCTTTTACCGTTTTGAGAGCAGAGGTGATGAGTGACAGGATTCCAACCTATGATCTACATAAACATACCTAAATTATTTATATCAGTAGGTACCCAATTTTAATAAAGGATGCTGAGCTTTTAGCAAAATCAATCGATAAATCTTAAATGAATAATTTGGTTTCAAACCCAAGTTAGTTTAAGAAAAAATATTAGTAGGTTGCGTATCTAATTTCATGCATAATTATAAAAAGATTATTTTCTACAGTCATTTTTTTTATGTTATTCGCAGTGGTTGTTTATGAAAGAGCTCGTGCCTAAGTAATAACAGCCGTTTTAAGCCGTTGGTGCCGGCTGTCATCCGTGGATCTTTGGCAGTCGTTATGGGTTGTCAGAAGCCCGAAAGTCTGACAACCAGTCTTACCAAGGGGTATCGTATTACCCAGTTACTGGGCTGTGGAGATCAGATAGGCAGTCCCTCCATGTAAAATACTGGTATAACAACATAGTTGGGAAAAGGCTAGAGAGATTGATTCATCTTTGATCATTGTAATTAAAGATAAAACAAAAACATACAATTATTCCATTTGAACTATCGGAGTCAACATTGACGAAAATCTAATTTCAGAAGAAGTTACCTAAGAAACTCAAAGTACAGGAAAACCTCACAAAAGTCCAATTTAAGTTTTCTTTTAGACCCTCAAATTCGGGTCGTTTTGCCAGGGAGGCACTCGTTTTGCTTCGAGAGGTGAAAAAACTTTTTAAGAGAGCAAAGATGTTTGTAAATTGGTTTTGCTTTTTGGGCACTTGAATTTGAAGATTGTACCTATTTCTTTTTTTTGATACCAAAAGTTATTTTTGTACAATTGTGAAAAGTCTGTGGAAAAAATTAATTGCTAAGAAAAGACTACGGAGAAAACTTAAACTACCTTTTCAATCTGATCACTATAGATTTTCCTAGAACCATTTCTTTCGCTTGCTGCTTGTAAAGACAACGTGAAAAAATACTTAAGTGCAACTATTTCAAAGCTTGCAGAAAATTCAAACAGAAAAGGCGAGTAATTTCACAGACAACTACCAGCCATCAAGTGGCATCTCAACAAACAAAAACAAAAAAAAAACTGCAGTGTTTTCTAAAGTAGCATTCTGAAGTCGTGGCCATTAAGCCCATCACAGACGTAGTTTAAATTATATTTTGCCTTCATTTAATTGATGGTGGGTCTAGCGTCTTGCTAGGCTGTGCCAGGAGTGGGAATATTATTGGCTGATTTTGCTAATATATAATATGGTAAGTACAGCCAGACACTGGTATTCAGCTGCATCAGGTTAGACTGGAAGCCGACCCCAACATAGTTGGGAAAAGGCTAGGTAGATGATGACTAGCTGTTAAGACGCAGATATATGCCAGTGACCTTGAGTGGTTAGTTTGCGTGTTCTGTACTGAGCTCACGCAACGCGCCGTACGTCCAGCCAATAATCGGACTCGCCCATCAAGGAGCGCTGTCCCAAATTAGACGCATTATTAATTTATTATACATAAAACAAAATATATTTTTAATAAAACACGTATAATAAAAGATCTATATCTAAATTATCTTTAAAATGGTGAAGGTTTTAGAGAAATCCGTCACTCAGGTTTTTATCCGCGTTAGACATAACTTTACAAGTGAATTTGACTATGTAATATAAACATAATCGAAAATAATGTATAAAATTATTAAGAAAATGCTCTCATTTTGCATAATATTTTTTCCAAATCATTAAAAGTCGGTTATCGTTGCTTTGAGCCTCGTGCAGACTAGCGCGATGGAACGGCGCGATGCGACTTGAAATCGCGAAAAATACAATTTGTAAGACAACTTCACGGTTATAATAATAACCGGTGTCGCGTCGCGCTAGTCTACACGAAGCTTTACCAGTCGCGTTGCTGCCGCAGCGACACCTCCTGTAATTTAATTGCACTATACCTATAACCTTCGTGCAAGTGCAAGCAATAAGTTATTAAAGTTTTATCACATTTGGGTTAACGGTATGGCAGCGCATAAAATACTAACAAACAAACATATTTTTTTTTTACAGTATATTAAGTAACGAAAGGCGTTCCCGTGAACCTGAAAAAGTATAGCGTCCATACATGCAAACCAAATACCATAAAAAATAATTAAAAACAAAATCACAAAAAAATAAAATGTAAAAGAAACACTTTGTACATGCGCACTTGTCTTTTACTGTAGAGATACAAGTGCGATAAGCGCGCGTCTACAGAGTGTTTCTTTTAAGTACTTATCAATTTAATATTTTTTGAGCATATTTTATTTATACAAATATTTTTAGTAATTTTTGTTTTGCATGTATGGACGCTATTCTATTGCGGGTTAATGGGGGGGACGCCTATCGTAAATTAACATACTGTAAAATTACACTCTTATGCAACCATTGAACCAAATGCGTCCCTGTCCTAAAAAGACGTTGATCCCCAACATCACTGGAATATACTAATGGCATTTACACAGCGTGGTTATTTGAAAACTTTTCAAAAAAGGAATTTGTGTTTTTTTAAACGTTCCACCTTCAAGTTAAAGCGGCGTGACGGTTGTTTTAAAAAAAAAGCGGAGTTTCTTCGCCGTGTTGAAAAAGATGTAAATGAACAAAAGGCGGCGGTGCTAGTAATAAATATTTTAGAATTCGCCGGACAACACTGACTGGCTTATTTATTTTTCCTTAAGATCTCTATCTGAGTTTTTCACGCAGTTTACTTTTATGGAGTAAAGAAATATTCGTGCTTTTAGTAACGTTTGTAAGTACTTCCGATGCTTAGCGCATTTTGCATGTAGAATATTGTTTGTTTTTTTTTAGTTCCAAAATTTATCTAATTGGTGTATACTACACTGTTAAAATAAAAAACATATCATGAAAACTTTTTTCTACAGAGTTAAAATAAATTAGCTGACAAAACTTCACAGAATTGATGGAATCGATGTAATGACGATAAAAACGGTCAGAAACGACCAATTGGAACCGTGCACCTAACTTCTGACGTTTCATAAGTGCCCATGTAGGTTTATGTGAAATAAAATATTTTGAATTTTGAAAAACTAAATTTTCTTTAACTCATAATTTACGTTACCACACTACCAGCAGCGAGTACTAGAAAATAATTATTCTTTTGTTTTATCTTCTTTATACGTCCATGTATCAAAAAAATGTGGTCATGTTTAAGGCTATGGTACTGGCAGTCAAACTGAACAACTTTCTCGTAAGGATCAATCGTAATCGTGAAAAAATAACCAAACTTATGAAGGCATTGTTAAATAAAATACATTTGGGTCGAGCATGACCCAAAATGAATTTTTTTTAATTAAAAAAATGATACGTTTTACAATCAAGCCGTTTTAAGGTTTGAGATTGACGCGCGCTTCACGTCACTTTCGACATCATTCTGAATTTTTGGTGTTACTTGTCATTTTTTGATTATTTTTGTTTTAATTGACGGGAATAAAATTCAAAAAATTCAAAAGTCATTTATTCAAACTAGGCTGAGAATCAGCACTTTTCGAACGTCAAAATTACATAAGGCAGTCCCCCAAAACGCCCACCCTTCACTTCCTAGTGCTTTAGCTGGAAAAAAAAGTGGCGCAACAAACTCCTCAGTTAATATCCGTCAATATCCATCAGGTCATAGAGAGAAATAGCCCACAGACGATATTAGCGCTTATTTAACAGTAAAAATAGTCATTTAAGCAGCGTGTATTTTTGTACACGGTGGGGTTTCAATTTTGACCACACCTTTCTGATACACTCTGTACATCGATACTCATCATGTCTGTGAAGCTCTGTATACCTCAAAATTTGATTTCTAGTTTCGGTTTTCATCCCCTAAAAACATCAGTTCATGAAATCTTCGTTCCATAAAGTATTATCTTTTTTTTTTTTTTTTGGAAGATGTATTCTAGATATTTATTGTAGGGGTTTCTCATTAGCAGCTCGGAGTTTGGATTTGTGCCCGGTTGATGGCAATGGACTCGCTCCTTACATGGGATTTAGACGTAACTGGCAAAATATGGGTTTACTAATAGCCGATTCCTATAATTTACGGACCGTTATTGGTTAATATTAAGACTTGTATCTTCTGACTGCAAATGTAAATGTAAATGAGTAATCGCTAAAACAAAAAATTGTAGATAAAACTACAAATTAATTACTTTCGGACTTTTTTCTTTACACGTGCTGTGAAACCTTCCTTCCTGACAATTTTCATGATTCTAGGTCAACGGGAAGTACCCTGTAGGTTTTGATTTATTTCCGATTATCATAAAAGTTGCATATCTGGCCGTATTTTTTTATTGCATTGACTTAGAAGCTTGATTTTTAAAGAGCTTCAAGGTAATGTTGATCTACGAATTTGATATTAATTTCAACTTGATAACTCCACGCGTTCCTGAGAAAAAGGGTCTTAACAGACTGACAGACGGACAACGAAGTGATCCTATAAGGGTTCCGTTTTTTCCTTTTGAGGTACGGAACCCTAAAAAGGCTTGATGTTATTTGTCTATGTTTCCAGATAGATAATAGAGCTCTTTGTGAGGGAAGTCTCTGGCTACGTTTTAGTAAATATTATAATGTTATGTTAGAAAACATAAAAAGCCATTACATCACGCCTGCATTCCCCGAAAGGTTATGCAGAGATGTTCCTTACTAAACCCACATTTCGCCAGTAATGTTTCATCATAAGAAAAAGTATGTACCTATAAAGCAAAGTCGCGGGAGATAGCTAAAATAAATAACTTGAAGCGATACATAAACAGAAAACTTAAATTGCTATCGCCAATCATTTCCAAGTTATTATGTCATTCGGAGATTCTAAGATCGATTAGGGACGGCTAATCTCTGTATTCTTCATTTCGTGTGGTTAGTAACTAACCTGGTGTCAGAGTTTTAAAGCCGCCCATGGGCCTCTGACTTGGCTTCACATGCCGTCAAGAAATATCTCTCAGGCATGCCGGTTTCCTCACGATGTATTCCTTCACCGTTTTTGAAGCAAGTGATAATATACAATACGCACATAAATCCGAAAAGTCAGAGGTGCGTGCCTTGGGTTCGAACTCGAGACCTATGATTTGGCAGTCCGACGGTCACACCACTAGGCTATATCTGTATTAATAGCAAAGATTGGTAAGATGCTCAAATAAAGTTTTTTTTTGTCATCACTTAAGTACCTACAGCTTCGTATTACGCTCCAATTGTCGGCTTTTATACTAAATATACTTTACAGAAGGTCCATTTTAAACAACACTGCGGTTGAAGTGTTTCACTCCCAGATTTTTTTTTTTACTTTTCGTCTCGAATACACTACGGAACAAAAGGAGCGACATGTTGCGGAACATGGCGCTCGACAACTACGTGAATGTCCCGAGAGAATGTCGCGGAAAATTTTACAGGCCACACTAGTCACTGTTTATAGAAATGTTAAATATACATAGAAATGTACTACAGACATGTTCAGGGGCACGTTGCGCACACGACTACATTCGGCGAGAAATAGCGCGGGACTGACGCGCAACACGTGCACTCGCTCTCGGAGCGGGAGCAACCACTTCCGCGTCACGGAAATGATGTTGCGCGGTATGTTGCAGGACACAGGGCAACATGTCAGCGTCACGTAGATTGAGCGTTGCGCGTAATTTTGGGGTACAGTTTGTTGCCTGTGCATGTATTTGAGGCTTTATGAAATGAAAATGTATACTTTATGTTGTGCTATGTGTACGCTACCTCACATCAGTCAAGATGCATCAGACATTTGTACTTTACCTCTAGCTGCTATCCAAATATTTTGCTGGCTAACTACAAGTGTCTCTGGTTTGCCTTTAAATCTATGCTTCTAGGCGACGATAACCGACTGTTAAGGAAGATCCGGAAGATCACGTCTAAACGAGTAGTGTCAACGATTTGGAAAAAATATAGGTTAAATAAAAGCATTTTTTTAATAACTTATTATACGAATGTTTTAGATTATGTTTATATTAGAAAATGAAATTTGTTTGAAAAGTTATGTCTAACGCGGATAAAAAACTGACAATCACGCAAAATCTATCTATCGTATTTTTCTGAAACCTTCACCATTTTATAGATAATTTAATCATTGATGTTTTAGTATACGTGTTTTTATAAAAACAGGTTTTGTTTTATGTATAATAAAAATAATAATGCGTCAAATTGGGGACAGCGCTCCTTGATAGGCAAGTTCTGTTACTATGGCTGGACGTACGACGCGTTGCGTGAGCTCAGTACAGAACACGCATGCTCACTGGCATAAATCTGCGTCTTAATAACATTTTAAATACGTAACATTTGTGAGTTTGTATGTAGGAGATAATGTTCAGAACTTCTGATTCGATTCCGAAAACTACTATGGTGTAGGCCTTAGCAAACACGCTTCAACCGTCAAGATGCACCCTACCCGCACCGCTTAAAATTATGCTGTTCCTTGTGTAGAACTACCCACTTCTGATTTGTTTTATTTGTGACAAAATTATTAAATCAAAGTGCAATGTAATAATGTTAGTTTTAAGATTATTACGTACTATGTATAGCGATATATTTTATTTTAAGCTACGCTTTATGGCACATCATTTTGTTTAAATCTAATATATATGTTTTCTCTATATAAGTGAATTTGTAATTCTTTTGAGAAATAAATATCTTTAACCGTAAAACTCGTTCACAAATGGGAAGCTCCAGTACCTCCGGATGTCATAGGATATTAATTTTATGTTAAAACAATAAATCTTATGCGGACAAAGTCGCGGGCAGAAGCTAGTGATTATTATTATAATAGCGCACTTAGTATGGTTTGATAAAGTCTTCCGCAGACAGGTCCGATATGACGGCATGACGCACTGTGGACCGAAAAAACGCTCTCGGAGAAATAGAAGCTTACATTTTAAAGCGTCGGTTTTTTGCTTAAAATGGCTTATAATAGCCAATATTATGCATAAATATATCACAGGATACAATCAAGTCTGACGGGGTCCGGAAGGACCAATGCCTGCTGGGGTTGCGGGTTTGTCTGAAAGGGATATCGCGGCCCCGGCACACAGTAAACGGAAGGAACACGGGTGGGTTTTAGTCAGTAAAAGTTTGACACTCCCTCTCGCTCCGCCCAGAGCAGGAGGAGTCATTTGATGATTTCCCAACCAAAAAAAAAAAAAAAGGGTGCAATCAGGTAGGCAAATTAGCAACTTATTTTTTTTTATTATGGGGCTAATGCGTATAACTCCGGAACGGAGAAAATAACCGTTATATTCTTGCACACGGTGATGTAACTATTTACCTATGATTTTTTGACGTACTTGATTTTTTCAGATAAGTGCAGTTAAAAGAAAAAAATAGTCACTAAATCTCGTTAAATGACGTTTGTCAAAAAATCTTATAACCGACACTTTTAAATTTAAGCTCCTATTTTTTCGATCCACAGTGCACCGCAACGCACGTGTTAGAAAGTGGATTATAACTACATTTATAGGTATAGGTATCCACTTAATTATCAAGTTTTGAGTGTCAGGATGGTTTAGTACCTACTAGTTATTTACTTTGTATGTAGGTACTTTTTATGAATATGGTGTAGGGAAGGATTTTATGAAGAAAAGCACAGAAAGACAAGACTAGGCATTTATTTACAATTAGGCTTGTCAATACATAGGTACTTGGGTACCGTTAATGAGAAAGCTAGTTGTCCGTTCCTAATCTAGGTCATCACGGAGAAGAAGGACAAGAAACTCCGTGGCAGCTTCTTTTATATTATTGGATCAACACATTGTTACATCAGCTTAGATCATTATAATATCACATTAATCTCTTGGACCATTTCTCCAAGCTAGCAATATTAAAACACATACAGAACAACATAGTTATCAGCAATAATCAAGATATAATCATTATCAATTAACTTACATGAACATTGTAGGTAGTCTGACGATCTTTCACAAGAAGTGATCTGATCGTCAATCCTTTTTACATTATTGGCAGAGCTTCCGCTATGCTACATGATTTATTCTTACATTGGCTTTTAGCAACTTTATATTACGGACATGGACACCACTCAGGGTCTGTCCTGTAAAAGTCGGAGGTCCTATAACGTCCAACCGTATAACTCAAGTTCCTTTTCAAGATTGGCGGTCACCCCATCTTACCAGCCTATCAACCTTACAGGTCCCTCAAATATTGCCGCCCATTCTCCCGCCATTTTAGACGAATCATAGATGGTCATACATAAATGTTAAATATCTTCTAACCAAAGTAATAATTAACAAATCTTATGTAGTGGAACTATCTTAAAACTTAATAACATTATTTACTACATTAACATTAACATTACACACATTACATTACACATTACATTACTAAACACAATTCATCAATTCATTATTACATTTTACATTTACATTTATTTAACATTTTATACTATATATTTATTTGTAATCTTTATAATAAAATGTCATAAAATAATAACATCAACTGGATGTTCCGAAAATCGTTTGAAACACCATGTTACTTTAAAACTGCATTATAAAATCGTGATAAATATTGTTATTATCATATTAATTATTACTTATTCAATATTAATTATTTATTGTACTGATATGTTAATAAACATTTATATTGATCTTCATAAAACCACAAATCATGACTTGTTCGAAAAGTCTATAATCGTTGTTTATGAAACAGCCTTTTGAGCAGTGACTTTTGAGTCACATTAAAACTATTTATATAATACATCTGTTTAGGAAATATCAATTATAGAAATGCAAATCAAATATTACTACCTTTATATTATTCACTAAACATTAATTACGTTTATTAAAATATTGTTGAAATGGAACGTTTCCAAACGTCAATGTCATCTATCATTCTGACAGCTGACGTTCATACTGTGATTTATTGTTGTAAACAATCAATTAAAGTGATCAATACAATTAGATATTCTCCGATAAATATGAATAACCTCACACACGCAACACCGGTAGAACAATTCCCGTGAAGTCTTCATAGAAATTCTTCCACCAGAGTGGCATCGCGCCTGTTTGCGGTAGTCTTTAGTCAGTTGGAGTAAACCTTTTGCCCTAACTTTGTGTGATGTCGTGCGATAAATTAACCCAGACTTATCTATAAAAAATATACCGAAACCGGTTGCGTTACGGTAAATAAGTGTGACGATAATCTAATTAATGAATTAACTTTTTACGGTTCGTTTTCATCATTTAGGTATACCTGTTCTTTAAATATTGCGTAGACGAAGGTCCTCTAGATTCAGTTCTAGTTTGGCGATAACATATTTGGCGTACAGTCACGAGCACCAATATGTATCCACTTAGCAAAATTCAAAAGCGATTTTCGCAAGGAATAACGACTGCAACTTTGAGATAAGGTTTATTTCATATTAGTGTTTGTTCCAAAATACTATGTTCGTAACAACATACAATGACGATCACCACAGTTGGAGAAAAAAGTTGCTAAGCTCGTGACTGTACAAAAACTTTTCCAGGTATTCGATTTTATGAATGTTCATAACTATAGATATTTTACATAAGACTAGCGACCCCTGCTTCGCTCGATTTTTACGACTCGACAAAACCTCGTTTTTATTTAATTTTAATATTGTTATTGTTTGTTCGTCGAGCTCTTGTCACCGCCGGCGTTCCAGCTGTATTAGAACCCAATGGCTTGGCACGCGACGATGGCAAGAGACCGGACGGCATGTCTTTATTTCCACGGAAGGTGGGTAGGCCTTTAGTGTGGGATGCAACCTGTGTCGACACTCTTGCGCCATCCCATCTTCCTGGCTCAGCGTGCTGTGCTGGTGCTGCCGCTGCGGCTGCAGAAAACCTCAAGCGGCGTAAGTATAATAACCTTGTTGGTAATTATATTTTCGAGCCGTTTGGGGTTGAAACCCTCGGGCCGTGGGGTCCGAGTGCTCACGGCCTCTTTAAAGAAATCTCCAAACGGCTATTTGACACTTCCCGTGACCCAAGGGCTGGTTTTTACCTTGGGCAGAGGCTAAGCATTGCCATACAACGTGGCAATGCGGCCAGCCTCTTGGGTACATTACCAGTCGACAGCGATGCGGATGAATTCTTCGATGCTATATTTTAGTTTGTAAATAGTTTTAGTTAAGTTAGTATATAATTTTGCTACTTTTATTAATTAATTAGTTATAAATTGTTTGCACCCATTATTGCAATAAATCTATTTTAATATTTATGTATTGTACACATAAACCTTCCGGAATAAATACCCTAAATAATGGTGATAAACATATGAAAAACCGTTGCGCAGTTTACAAGAACGACGCGATCATGTCGCACAGTCGCACACCTGTATGACATGTATCTGTCATCCACAGATTGGGTAATCAATATCTAATCAAACCAAATCAAAATTGATTTGCAAACATGGGTAATTAGTACATAGACACGTGCAATAACAAAATTCCCGTTGTTTACCAATGCTGCCACATAATGAGAGTAGATAGGAAAGTAACGAGGCATTGTTCCTTAAAAGCGTTTATTCTGAAAGTGGGCAACGTCGCAAATAGCTGTCAAATATTTATTTATTTATTTATATATACTTTATTGTACACCAGATTATACATTACATAAAGAAAAAGTAATACACTACAAAATATACAATGGGCGGCCTTATCGCTTACTGCGATCTCTTCCAGGCAACCTTGGCAATATTTCGCTGTTTTGATGAATTTTGCAATATTACTGTATGGAAATAAGAAATGCGGCTAACTAGCGATTTAGAATGTTGATTATGAAATGCAATATTTAATATCGTAACACCGAATATTTAGTTTTAGATGTAAAAAAGTATTTGGAACCTTTCTTTTTTTTCTTTCTTCTTTTTTTTTCCTTTTTTTTTTCTTTATCTTTCTTTCTTTTCATTGCAATTCATTATTAAATATTCTAGTTCGCTAGTTAGCCACATTTCGTATTTCAATACAGTAATATAGCCAAACTAATCAAAACAGGTAAATATTTGACAGCTATTTGCGACGTTGCCAACTTTTAGGATGCACGCGCTTAATCAGCTGTCCAAGTTTTCTATAAAAACTCAAAATCCCCGGGACAAAATCTAAAAATAGAACCGTGTCGTAACCTCTAGTAGAAATTGATACGGTAAAAGTCAAGGCTAGGTAAGTAGTAATGAACATAATACGACGCAAACCCGATCCCCGGGCCTTTCATTCGTGCCGCCACTTTATTTTGGTTTTTACTTATATACCTGACACAAGTAACCTGTGGTTAGAGCGCGGTTAGTATGGAGTGGGCTTTAGTTTGGTTCAAAATGTACGTGCGTTGGCTAGAAAAATTGTCAGCAGCAAAAAATATTAAGGCGAATTAAAAAGTAATAAATAAGAATAGAACGAAAGAAAAAAATGATTATTCTGCACAGACAAGACGCACATAAAAATAAATAGACAAAATACACACACTGATACGAAATAGCCAAAAACCGTATTATCACCTATTCAAAACGTCTTTTTTTTACAGTTTTACATCATTATCATTGAAATCCCGAAATAGTATTTGCTATCAGAATACTATATCGGGATTTCAATAATAATGATGTTTTTCAGAAAGGTCAGAGTGCGTACAACTCGCATCCGGTGTGCGTGTATGACCAGATGTCAATCTGCCTAGCCTTTTCCCAACTACGTTGGGGTCGGCTTCCAGTCTAACCGGATGCAGCTGAATACCAGTATTTTCCATGGAGCGACTGCCTATCTGACCTCCACAACCCAGTAACTGGGTAATACGATACCCCTTGGTAAGACTGGTGTCAGACTTTCGGGCTTCTGAGGACTCGTAACGACTGTCAAAGATCCACGAATGACAGCCGGGACCAACGGCTTAACGTGCTCTCCGAGGCACGGAGGATTCTCGGCATATAAAGATGGTCACCCATCCACTGACCAACCCCGGCAAGCGTAGCTTAACCTGATGGATCGACCAGTGCGGCTGTTGTTACTTAGCCACGAGCTCCTCCACCAGACCAGTTGACCAGATGTATGAATGTAAAAGAAAAAAAAGGAGTGTGTAAGGAGCATATGTAGCAGGTAGCGTTCTATAGTTTCTGTCTAAACACATTGGAAATGGCGTTAGTTTATGTACCTATGTATTTAAATGATCAAGTGCAGATCTTGCTCACGAAATAGCCCTAGTACAAACGAATGAGTTTTAATTCACAAAAGGGACGTAGACTGAGAAAAAAAAACAATTAAGTCCGTCAGTCAGATAGGTAATAAAAAAAAAAACACTTATTTGCTTTATCATATTAATAAAAAATAATTTAGATAAAACGCTTTAAAGTTGGGGCTCCCTACGTCACAAGTCGGTATAAAATCTACCGGAGAGTGACGTCATGCTACATTTTAACTCAATGTATTGCCGTAATCTTTTGATTACGTACAAAAAGACAAAAATATGTGTGCAATAATTATTTTACATCTATCTGACGGACAAAAAAAACGTTTAGGCTACATCCCTATTAATGAGGCAATAATTCAACCATATTCCACCAACCCTATTGCATATGTAAGTGTAGGAAAAGTTTAGGCTTCCGAAAAGCAAATGAAGAGCTAAACTTTTTATTTTCACAAGCGTATTCCACATTCCTCCAGCCCAGTTGGAAACGGAAGGCCGTCCAAACCCAGGCTAGTAGCTAGCAATCAGCGAGCGCCGCCCAAACACAGACACTGCATGATTTATGTACTGAATATGTATTTCATATTCACTTCTTGGTCAATCAGCATTCGTGTGAGGAATTGTTTGATTTGCTGAAGCAAAAATTTTGGATTCCCGTGGTGATATTGTTAACCAGTACGCGTACTTTGACTAAGTACTGTAGACTCTTCGGGAGCCTACGGTACCGGGTGTTAAATAAAATACTTATTTAAGGTCTTCATCTTTTCGTGTGGTCAGTGACTAACCTGGTGTCAGAGTTTTAAAGCCGCCCATGGGCCTCTGACTTGGCTTCACATGCCGCCGAGAAATATCTCTCAAGCATGCCGGTTTCGGACGGTGAGCAATGGGCAGCTCGCCGTCCGATTAGAGCCAGGCCCGGGTCGACGCGACGGCGCGTTGTGTCCCACGCGCGCCTCAAAGAGATGTCAGCACCAACTGACGGGGTCCGTAAGGACCAATGCCTGCTGGGGTTGCGGGTTTGTCCGAAAGGGATATCGCGGCCCCGGAACACAGGCAACGGAAGGAACACGGGTGGGTTTTAGTCAATAAAGTCTGACACGCCCTCTCGCTCTGCCCAGAGCGGGAGAAGTCATTTGATGATTTCCCACCCTCAAAAAAAAAAAAAAAAAAGCTTGCCGGTTTCCTCACGATGTTTTCCTTCAACGTTTTTGAAGCAACTGATAATTTTACAATACGCACATTAATCCGAAAAGTCAGAGGTACGTGTCTTGGGTTCGAACTCGAGACCTATGACTTGACAGTCCGACGGTCACACCACTAGGCTATCACTGGTTTAAGGTAGAACTCGAGTCATAGGGATGATGACAAAAAAAATATGTTTTGTCCGTCTTGTTGATTATTAAAAAATATTGGCCACGTGCGTCGTTCGTATTTTTTCCTTTTTGTACGTAATCTATAGATTACAGCGATACGTAGAGTTAAAATGTGCCATGACGTCACGAGTATGTAGATTTTATACCTGTGACGTAGCGAACCCCACTCCCCAACTTAAAATGCGTTTTATCTAAGTAATTGTTTAATAATATGATAAAGCAAAAAATACAATATGTTTAATATTTTTTTATTATCTTGCAGACGAATTAATTAGAATTTCTTTTTTTTTACCCAGCCATCATCCCTATTTTGGTTTAATAAATTATTAATTATAACATTTTAGTCTACTGTTATCTCTATTCTCAATATAAACTGCTAAAGTCCCTGCCACGAGAAGATATAAATCTTGTAAACAAAGATATAAAGCGCTGTCGTTTTGTGTCAAAACATTAGACGACAACGCTTTATACCGTTAAAATATAACCCAACCAAGTGAAACGCTCGTTAGTTTTGTATTATACATATGTTACTTTGAGTTGATTGAATTGGGGATTATTTGTTTCGCTACGTAACTTATTAGAAGTTCTTTGTTTACAAAATGTTTAGCTTCTCGAGACGACGGGGACCTTAGAATGGTCAAATGAAGCTGGGATGTTTTCTTAACAGCCTATACAGTATAAGGTTGCTTATCGCATTAAACCTTCCAGACGTATTGTAGAGTCTACGTCAAAAATAAAAAGTATTGCGGAGTACTGCGTACTATGTACACGCGCACTTGTCTTTCAACGTGGAAAGACAAGTGCGCGTGTTTCATTTACGTATCAATTTAATATTTTTTGTGAATATTTTATATTAAAAAAAAAAGAATATTTTATATATATTTTTTTTTAATTTCTTATAACTAAAAAAAAGTTTTTTTAGCATGTTTCGACGCTATTGCGTATTAACTGGAACGCCCTCTGTTCTCTGGTTCTCAGGTGTGGTTGAAGCTGGAAGGACCCATGGGTAAAGGTGTTTTAATTTCTTGAATTTGGACCATTGGATATCCTTCAAACGAGCTTTTAAAGATAGCTAAATGGGCGACTATTGGGGTTATTGGGGGCAAGTCAACTTACGGTCCGGATACTCCGAATACCCTAAGCTTGTGTGGAACAGCTAAGTTACTAGTAGAAGAAATATAGATTGGTAATCATATCAGACTTTGAATTTTGTACGCTTGACAAAACTGTGTTTTGCACGAGCGTGTGACTCCGTTCGAAAGGTCAGTTTATTGCATTTGAATGTATTGAAGACCAAGTACAAGCCACTCCCTGCAGATCCTTCTAATATAAAGTATGGTTAAGGCCTATCTAGTCCAAAGTTCACACCACTGCAATCAGTGAAAGGTGGCCAGCCAATCATCAACGAGCACCTTTAACCCTAGAGTACTAATCATTGCCTGAGAAGCCGAATGTAGTGGTTTTTTTTTGTTTAATTGAAATTGGGGGACGCATCGGGTTTTACGTTCGTGACAACTCAGGGTAACTGGCATCGCGTTAGAGGATGATCCCGTGCTTGGCTAGCTTGGATACACCTTTGCCGAGATATTAACTATGCGATCGCTTGCGGACGCGGTTATTAGTATTATAAGGTACATTTTTGACTGAACATTTAAGTTTTTTTTTTTTTTTCCCTTGCTGTACTACCTATTTGCTATGTATTCGATAGATCATATACAAGCCTCTTTAAAAATTAGCCCTCTCAGACGTATATTACCTTTTTTTCTTCTAATAAGGGCGTTTGCCCACTTATCCGTATCCGGTTGGTATTCGATTTGTGTTCGTTTCTGATCCGGTTTGGCCATCTTAGTAATTGTACGTACCGCATGAGTGCACAAATGTCCATACACTTACAAGGCTGGCCAAACCGGATCAGAAACGAACACGAATCGAATACCAACCGGATACGGATAAATGGGCAAATATTCAAGGTCAATTTATTTATGGACCAATAAAGTTCCTCTAAAAAAAAAACGTTTTGAATTTATGAAAAGGTGGAATGCTTGTCTGTAATTTTTTTTAAAGATTCAGTATAAGTTTTATAAAAAAAAACTTTATTTGTAAAATAGCTTCCCAGGCGATCATCTATACCTACATAATATTATAAAATAAAGTCGCTTTTCGCGTTTGTCTGTATGACCGCGTTGTTCTTCTAAACCACGCAACAGATTTTGATGAAGTTTTCACCATCGTTTAGAGAAATTATTCCGGAAGGTTTATGTGTATTAAAGTGACATAAAAGAAATCTCGATGTAAAGTCAAGTCGTAAAAACCGTGTAAAGCAGAAGCGGGTCGCTAGTTAGTAATAAGTGGTGATAAAATAAGATTAGTATTCTAGGGTTAAATGACCCGTTTACTTAATTTATGCTAACTATCTGCGTAGAACCTCAGTTGTAGATATTATAAGGTCTTGTTACTGCCACGCCTTGGTTTGGAAAAGGTTATTACGCAGTGATAGTCTTATACAGGGTGTGGATAAATAGATGTGGTCTTTATTGCATTGCGTATTAAGGCAATATAAGCAAAGTGAGTAAACTAGGAATAAAAGTAGTGATAGCCTAGTGGTGTGACCGTCGGACTGCCAAGTCATAGGTCTCGAGTTCGAACCCAAGGCACGCACCTCTGACTTTTCGGATTTATGTGCGTATTGTATAATTATCACTTACTTCAAAAACCGTGAAGGAAAACATCGTGAGGAAACCGGCATGCCTGAGAGATATTTCTTGACGGCATGTGAAGCCAAGTCAGAGGCCCATGGGTGGCTTTAAAACTCTGACACCAGGTTAGTTACAAACCACACGAAAAGAAGAAGAACTAGGAATAATTCAAGTACGTCAAGTAAGTAAGTCAGTAACCTGAAGCTATTTAGCACTGTGCTATCAACAGAGATCGGAATCTGGCCGTATCTACAAAATGTATTAATCATTTGAACAGATTGTACAAATAAAAAAAATAAAAAAATATATATGTATAATAAAATGGTCCTTATCAAATAATGATTATGCACCACAACTTACATCTGATCTCTAATAATGTTAAGAATAAGTATATTAACCCTTTGAACGCCAACGACGCTTACAAGCGACAAACGTAATCGGCCGCTAGAACGCCAACGACGAGTTTAGGCGACAAATAGATGTGCTACTTTTTAATCTAATATTATAGAAAATAGGTAAAAGAATTATGTTTTTTAAATTTTGTAGTCTTCTCCGTAAGTCACTTAAATAAAATTGTACTAAAGTTAAGCTTGATCTTTTAGTATTCATTCCAAATTTGAACTTGTTTTAGGCGAAGAAAAGACCTCAAAATATACGTTCACCAGACGCCATTGTCGCTTTGAAGCGACACTAGTGATGGGGTAAATTAACTTTCTTATTTTTTTTCTAATTGAACTAAAACATTGATTAAAACTACAAAAATAGCGTTTTTTTATGGAATTAGTGTTACTTTATTATTAATACAATTAATATATGTATATATCGTACAAATATAACAATCAAATTAAAAATGTTAAAACCTACTTACATTTAAAACATCGATTTATCTATGGTCATCAAGTAGTCACGTCACTAATTTGGAACTGTCCATCATTTGTGCCCTCGCCATCGTCGCTTTTGGGCGTCAATAGTGACGTGGTGAATTTATTTTCCGGAAAACTATCTAATAATGAGTGAATATTATTCAAGAGATGAATTGCTACGAACTACAGACTACAATTACAGACGAACATCCGAATTCGAAATAGAAGTGAATGTCGATGCACTCCAACCTCCGAGATTTATCTGTGAAAGGCCTTCGGATATTAGAAACGAATATTTTGCTAGTTTGGTTGCATTTGAATTAGAAAAAATAAGGCCTGAAGAAAGATCATATGTCTATGGGCAGATCATAAATACGATCAGGAGTTGCCGTGGCGAAAATGAATTTCCGTAACTTTCCGAGTTTGCTATAAACGTGTTTATTATATTTGATATATTATTATTATTATGTGTTTAACTATTACCACATCCCTGAAATATCCGTATTTTCTTTGAAGCCATACGCCATTGACGCTTTCAAGCGACACGTATTGACGTCAATCTCGTTTTAGGGATGCGCTTTGTTCGATAATAACTTCTTTCAGTGAAGTTTTAATTGTGAAAATAGTTTGTTAATTTGATTATTTCATGTATGTAAGTTAATTAATGCTACTATTGTAACATTTATTTGATAAATTTAACACTTTTAGATGGAAAATCGATTGTAGTAGCAGTGATAAAGGTTTATCGATATTTGTGAATACCCCATCACTAGCATTTGTAGGTATTTAATAGTAAATAAATGGCTCGGCGTAGAGAGCACACTTCCTATGAGCTGCGCTTGGCGTTCAAAGGGTTAAAAAAATTTTTGCTTGTTACAATTTTTTTCTTTTTTTTTTTATCCCACGGTCCGTGATTGTACCTTAGCTCTGAGACATTATAACACCTGTATACCTACATTATGGAATGCAAATAAAGATATGAATACAAATAATTTTAATCCTCCTATATTTTTTTTAATAGGTAGTCTTTTTAAAAATAAATAATACGATTGTAATGTAATGATGACAACAATTTAAGATCTGATGTAATAAGATGAAATTTTATCACAAAATTATATTAATTAACTGTTCTTAATTTACAATTAAACTTTTTTTTTAATTCCAATTTTGAATACCATAAATGAATACCAAAAAATATTTCAAGTTCAGACCTGTAATGATCAATCAATGTATTAAGCCTCGTGCAAACAGGCGCGACGCGACAGCGCGTGCACTTACTGCACAGGTTTACTCAAATCTGTGTGGTTGTTTCCTCAAAAAGACCATTTCAGTCAGAAATCTACATGGTCTTCACATGATCTAACGTAAGTTATGTCTGGACTTTAGAAGAGACTGTGACCTCTGAGTTTGTTTCGGCCTTTCTAGAGTAGTCAGATAGGAAACGCCGACCTCATCTAGTTTTTTAATAAAAGACTAGATTTTGCCGAAATTCTGCCACGGGAACGTACTACAAGGATAACAAATACCCTATTTGTTAATCCAGGTAAACAATATACTCGTATTAATTCCGTAATACATTATTTTCATACCAGTATTGGTTTACGCGGCGCACTCCAGTAAATCTCCCAGTCAGCATGATTTTTTACGACATCTTCAACAATCATCATCATATTTCAGCTACTTTACACAAAACCTTAATGAATTAGACACATAAACCTTTCTCATAAATTACCCCGTCAATTGATGAAAATCCGTTAAGTAGTTTTTGAGTTTACCGCGTTCAGATAGACAGACAGACGCGGCGGGAGGGATTTAGTTTTTAAGACGTCTTTTAATTTAAAATCCTTTTTTAAATATATGTTCTCTAATACTTTCTCTTCGTCACACAGATCGAAAGGGGGTGACCAACATTTTGTCTAAAATCATAACCTAACCTCACTCTTTAAAAACCGACATCAAAAGAAACAAATATCATGTAATATTACTTAAAACCGAGCCAGGCCACATAAAACTCACTTCGCAGGTAATCTTAGCTTGTCAGATACAAATGAGACGCCCTAACGTACAGACGAAGATAATTTTAACAGAACATGTTTTATTTCTTTATTTTCGAAGGCATATTGAAAATTATGACGTTTGAAGGCGGGGGACGTGTACTTTGATTATTAACGTAATTTCCTTGTTCATTTGGGAGTACGGTGTCCCTGGGAAGGTTTGAAATAATAAATGAATTCGTGGATGCTGAGACTCGTGTTTTGAATTTTCTCAAGGGTAATGTGGAGGGCTTTGATGTCCATTTGGTAGTCAAGATTTTTTTTGGTAAAGCAGAAAAATCAACAACATAATTTTAAATAAAAGTCATCTACAGAGCTGGACATAAATTATACGAGTATATGCCTCTAAGAATCACCACAACCAAAATAATACGTTCACTAAAATCATTTGGACGTCGTCATTATAATGACTACATCCTAATGATGTACCTACAGGCCATTTTTTACTTTGATAATAAGATTACATTAGATAGAATGAAATATACGGGGTCAAATTAAATTAGCTAGCGAAACTATGCAGAGGTGATGGGTATCGATATCTAAACACGACTAAATATAAAAACAAAAAGCTATTATAATAAATTTGTTTGGGGTTGACGACCTCTGTTAGTGTTGTTACTTGAAGTATGAGTTGAGAAATCTGTTTTATTTTTTGCCGTGTTTAGATATCGATATCCATCACGTCTGTGAAGTTTACACTAAAATATAGATATTTAAATATATGTATATATTTCAAGTACACTGCGGATGATGACCCAAAAAAAAAATCATAAAATTAATAATTTTTTTTGCTTTATCATGTTTAGGTATCGATACTCATCACTTCTGCGGAGTTTTGCTAGGTAATTTAATTTTACCCTGTCGAAAGTAGGTAAGGTTTAGGTTTTTTTAGGTAGGTTTACAAGGTGGAGTTCTAGTGCCTTTGTAAGTAGGTACTTAAAAAGACACTAGAACTGAGACAGAGATTTCTTAGGTAAACGTAACTTTAATAGCCCCTACACAACATGCCGGCGGCATGGCCGCCGTCACTGCCACTGGCCCTGAAGCCGGGCAACCCGCCGCGCGCCCGACCAAGCCGCACAAAGGATCGCAAAGAAAAATGAAGGCGCAAAAGCCGGGGGTACGTGCCGCGCGGCAAAATTGGTGGCCATGCCGCCGGCATAGTGTGTAGATGCCATTCTATTAACGTTTTACGAGTATACACATAAACCTTCCGGAATAAATTCTCTAAACGATGGTGAAAATCTCATCAAAATCTGTTGCGTGTGTTTAGAAGAACAACGCGGACATACAGACAAACGCGAAAAGCGAGTTTGTTTTATAATAACATGTTTAGATAGATATATACAAATATTGCTCGTTTAATAGGATAGGATAATGATTTACCTCTAGATCACCCGGTGAACTTCGTACCAAGTGGGCAATTCCCATACAAAAACTTGAATGATTGATCTTTCGGCAGTTCCTTTGGGTTTTTCCTATTTTTTTTCCTAACCCATCCCAGTATAGAGCAGAACAAAACAAAAAAAATATTATGTCGGTCGAGCCATTGCCGCCGGTCCTGCCAGCTGGCCAGCCAAGGCGCGCCCGGCCCTGCCGCACAAAGGATCGCAAAGGAAATGAAGGCGCAAAAGCCGGGGATACGTGCTGCGCGGCAAAAGCCGGCGGCCATGCCGCCGGCACAGTGTGTAGCAGCTGTAGCGCACGGTAATTGATTTTTATATTATATACATTATTTTTGTCATTCTCACATATTACATTTCTTTTCCCAATATTTCTCCAATTTTATCTCGGAAAAGTATCTGTCTTCAAAGCCCACACACACACGATAAGAAGCAAAAAGAAGCACTTCATAAAATTATACTGATAATGGAGTCTCCCGCGACCTTACAAGAGGTCAATAAGCGCTCCTGAAATCTTTTTCAAGGTAAAAAGAGAACTTAGTAACATTCCGAATACGTACAAACACATTCATCTCGGGGATCTTAAGTAGGTTGACTATGCTCTCAAGATTTACGGTTGGAACAAGCTTTTTTTTTTTGATGTTGGGAAATTATAAAATAACTTCTTCCGCTCTGGGCGGAGCGGGAGGGTGTGTCAGGCTTGTACTGACTAAAACCCACCCGTGTTCCTTCCATTGCCTGTGTGCCGGGGCCGCGATATCCCTTTCGGACAAACTCGCAACCCTGGCAGGCATTGGCCCTTACGGACCTCGTCAGTTGGTGCTGACATCTCTTTGAGGCGCGCGTGGAACACAACGCGCCGCGTCGACCCGGGCCTGGTCCTAATCGGACGGCGAGCTACCCATTGCTCACCGTCCGCAAGCCCGCGCCTAGGGTGACGGTTGGAACAAGCTTACTTTTTATTCCTTTGATAGTCTAGATTACCTTAATCATCACCGTTTTTAGGGTGCCGTAGTAAACAAGGAACCCTTATAGTTTCGCCATGTCCGTCTGTCTGTCTGTCCGCGACTTAGCTCAGAGACTCTTTGTACTAGAAAGCTGTAATTTGGCATGGGTATACATATTAATCACGCCGACAAAAAGGTAAAATAAAACCATGTTTTTCCATTATTCAGGGTACCTCCCCTACACGAAAAAGTGGGGTTGATTTTCTTTTTTCTCTTCTATCATATTGTGTGGGGTATCGATGGAAAAGTCGTTCAAAAATATTGTGAATTTGTTAGAACCATTTTTGGATTCAGGGATTCGTTTGAGAAATATTAAGCTCGGGGCACTTGACGTGACGTGACGTGACTTGAGTCAAGTGCCCCCCCCCCCCCCCCCCTAGCCAGCTAAATGGTTGGTCTTAGAAATGTGAAAAAATTCACGGCAGTAGTTTAAATAACGAAATTAAAAGAAAAACTATCACAGCTAAGTAGGCTTTACAAGTTAACGAATATTAATCGACCAACTTACATTTGCAGTTGCAAGAACATGTTGTCCCATACATTCCGTATGGGAGTCTATTTATTAATAGAGACATTTGTCGAAGTTTTTGACTGGTTCTGACTGTTTTTGTTTATTTGTGATTATTTATTAGTCATAAAAATTCCTCAATACTCAATATAAAATTATCTTCTTCTTCTTCTTCACTTATGCTTCTTCTATCTTCCTATTTTTATTTGTACATAATAATATCCAGTCCCTTCAACCAACATGGCGGCCCTACTCGAAGGTTACCTCAGAAGCAAGTAAATAATTATTATTTAGTATTCGAATCACGTCGTCGCGGCTTTTGGAGGAGGCAGAGAGACTCATGTGAAGTTGAATAACGAATAACAATGATATTTTCACAGTTTTTTTTTCCGAGGTTTTTCAGGTTTATGCAGTACGGGCAATTGAGGGTAGGGAGGTTTGTTTATGTGTTTTGGTTCTTGAGGTTTGAAAGGATGATAATGTGGTGTATCACTTTCAATAGAAAGGTATTTTTTTTAAGGCGTGTGGGTGTAGACGGTTTTTCTGGTGTTAGTAAAAAAAATTAGTTAATGTGAAGTTGAATAACCAATAACAATGATAATATTTTCAGTTTTTTTTTCCGAGGTTTTTCAGGTTAAGGGGCCTATTACAAAAATGCGCGTAAATGCATGATTTCCTCGTTGAAATTGAATACTTTTCGTTGGTTAGTATAAATAACAATTACTTGGTAAAAATAGTTCGTTTTCCCTTCTACAATAGTAATAAAGCGATTTTTTCATTATTTATTTATTTATCTAGCAATAATCTTTGTCCTGATGCATGTTTTGGTAAAAACTCATGTAGAGCTCATTTGAGAGCTCTAATTTGCGGATTCTGTTGAATATAATTCATCAAAACAATTTTTCTCATATTAAACATATCCGATACTTTTATAATAATAGAATACATTTTTGTTATATGACTTTTATTTAAAGAAAAAATTACTGGACCTAATTCAATTTTCTACTAAAAACGTTTGGAAACAAGTCTGAATATCCGAAGTTCTACATCATTTTCGTACGTAGTATTTATACTAAAATAATGTCCAACATTTGTTCAATAACAAACAATTTTTTTTAGTGCTATTTCTATTTTTTATGAATAAAATAAAAGTACCATATATTTCACTGCGCCGGCAATGTGCGCTCAGTATCGCAAGAATGCTTTAGCGCAGCGCCGAAATGTAAGAGGGCTCTTAATGCAGTATGGGTAATTGAGGGGAGAGGTTTGTTTATATGTTTTAGATCTTGATGTTTGAAAGAATGATACTTTGGTGTATCACTTTCAATAGAAACGTAATTTTTTTAAGGCGTATGGGTGTAGACGGTTTTTCTGGTGTTGGTAAAAAAATTAAGGTAAATTAAGATTACATAAGGTACGCTTACATCCTGCCGGGGTTGCGAGTTTGTCCGAAAGGGATAGCGCGGCCCCGGCACACACGCAACGGAAGGAACACGGGTGGGTTTTAGTCAGTGAAAGTCTGACACACCTTCTCGCTCCGCCCAGAGCGGGAGAAGATGAATATGATGATTTCCCATCCTCAAAAAAAAAGAAAAAAAAAAGGTACGCTTACATTTTAAAGTCTGTTCTAGTGCTTTATGTACATAAGCTTTCATGGCCTGTTTTGCGACGGCGACATAGCCTTACAGAAACCGGAGAATCTGTTTTCACAACTTTTAATTTATAATATTATATTTCTTATATTGTTTGTTTGTTGTACTGCTTCGTTGGTCTAGTCGTCGCAAGCGCTACTGCTGAGCATGAGGCCCTTAGTTCGATTCTCGAGTCGGGCATACCGTTATTTGGTTTTTCCATCTGGAATTACTCAGTAGCGGCCCGGTTGTTGATTTGATGGCAATAGGCTCGCCCTTATTTCATGGAATTTAAACATAACTGGCGAAATGAGGGTGTACAGTCACGAGCATCAATATGTATAGACTTAGCAACTTTAAAAAGTGATTTCCTCCTACTGTGGTGATTGTAATTTTATGTTGTTACGAACATAGTATTTTGGAATCCACATTAATATGAAATAGGTCTTATCTCAAAGTTGCAGTCGTTATTAAATGCGAAAATCGCTTTTGGATTTTGCTAAGTGGATACATATTGGTGCTCGTGACTGCACTATAGGTACACCTCTGCCTAACCCTTCGGGGAATACAGGCGTGATGTTATGTTATTTTCATGAAAATCCATTTTATATATTACTAGCTTTCGCCCACGTGGAGATCGGAAATGATCCCACAGGAACATACTACCGGAATAAAAAGTATCCTATGTCTCAACCCAGGTCATGATCTACCCATGAGCTAAATTACATCTAAATCCGTTCAGCCGTTTTAGCGTGAAAGCGTAACAAACAAAAAATATAATAATTTGTGATATGTTTTTTAATTTAACTTTGTTATAACAATAGCGAGCATAATAATAAAATAATACAACTTCACATCCAACCCTTTACAACAGCAAGCCCAGTTTTTATTAACAAAGTTATACCCCCTCTTTTTCATCTCTGTGAAAACAAGGCCGTGACGAAATTAAAACGAACATAAAGATCTGTGGAAGTTTGTATTACGTGTTCCGTTGATTAGTGTGGCTCTTGCTAGAAAGAAAGAAAGAAAGAAAGAAAGAAAAAGTAGTTATTGAGACTCGCACAGGAAATTACATTAAACTAAAAACACATTAAACATAAATAAAAAACAATAAAAAACAAAGTTACATTAAAATTTAAAGAAGGAAGTCCTGTACGAGGCCAAAAGGCTCCTATCTCAGCATAATGCCGCGACATTTAAAATAAATAAAAATGTCGCAGTGCTGGTATTCTGATATTGTATGAAGGTCAAATGATAGCCATAGAAAGAACTCTCTTTATTATCTGGGCACCTATTCAAAATAATAAAACATTAGATGGCCTGAATGGCATGATAGGGAGCTCGTGGCTAAGTAATAACAGTCGAACGGGTAAATCCATGAGGTCAAGCTGCGCTTGCCGGGGTTGGTCCGTGGATAGGTGACCATATTTACATACCGAGACTCCTCCGTGCCTCAGAAAGCAAGCCGTTAAGCCGTTGGCCCCGGCTGTCATTCATGGATCTTTGAAAGTGGTTACGGGTCATCAGAAGCCCGAAAGTCTGACAACCAATCTTATCAAGGGGTATCGTTTTACCAAGTTATTGGGTTGTGGAGGTCAAATAGGCAGTCGCTTCACGTGAAACACTGGTATTCAGCTGCATCCGGTTAGACTGGAAGCCGTCTCCAACATAGTTTGGAAAAGGCTAGGTAGATTGATTGATTAGATACACTGTTCCCTCACACCCGTGAGAAAACCTGGACTAATTTAATAAAAGTCAGAATATTATACTATTAAACGAGCATTATTTCTAAATATATATAATCTATACATATAAAATGCTTTGTCCTGAATGACTGACTGACGGATCAACGCACAGCCTAAACCGCTGATCGTAGAGACTTGAAACTTGGAGGGTGTGTTCTTTGTATGACGTAGGCATCCGATAAGAAAGGATTTTCCGAAATTCTACCCCTAAGGGGGTGAAAAAGGCGGGCAAAGTTTGTATGGGACAACGTGATTCCTTGGTCCAATCTACTTCAAATTTTGCATAAACATTCTTTAACAGAATTGATGGAAGATGTATTTCGTATTTTATTGAAATTCATCTTATAAAGGGTTAAATAGGGGTAGAAAGTTATTTTGGTAGTGATTTGCTTCGAATTTGATATCAATACTCCTTAGTGCTTTTGATTTAAATTACATTTTATTTTGACACAATCATGTTTGATAACTCAATCCGATTTTATTCAAAAAAGGTTGAACTCACTTATTAGCTTGGTGCAATGCAAATACTCTTTAAAATTGGAATGTCTCGAAAGTCACCGTACTATTTTAGCTTTAGGCTGCCTGTCCACTGGAGTGG
The DNA here is from genome assembly GCA_916701695.1 of Agrochola macilenta. Classification (NCBI taxonomy): domain Eukaryota; kingdom Metazoa; phylum Arthropoda; class Insecta; order Lepidoptera; family Noctuidae; genus Agrochola; species Agrochola macilenta. The sequence continues at coordinate 8,580,819 of OU753578.1, forward strand.
AGACGAGAGGAGAGGAGCGGAGATGTGCCAATATTAACGAATAAATTTAGAAATGTTACATAGGGTGACACAATGGGCCATGAACCATTTTTGAGTTCTGCGCGGACGAAGTCGTGGGCAAAAGCTAGTATGTATATATATTTGTAATGACGTTCTCGAAAACGTAATATAGTGGGTTACGGGGGCGAAAAATCGATCTAGCTAAGTCTCAGGAGTCAAGTCAGTCGATCTGGGAAAATTCATTTACTCTATTTTCACCCAGGTACTTTAAGTCTGAAATCGCCAACCCGTCTTGAGCAAGCGTGATGATCAATGCTCGTACCTTCTCTGTATGAGAAGAGACCTTTACCCTGCACTGGGACAGTAATAGGCTGGTATTGTAGACACACTGTAATGGGAATTGTCAAGTGATTGAACCTATTTCAATATCATTCGTTCTGTTAGTATTCAACTAAGACAAATTGTATTACATCATAGGAATTAGGTTTTTTTCCACACGTGACGACTCATACGTCACACTTACAACATAATAGGTTTACGATGATAGCTTACCATAATCATCCTACATAATTGTTCCCATTGCTGGGTCACAGCCCTCCTCTCGGTGAGAGGGAGAGGGCCGTAATCCTCCACGTGACCAAGTGACCCCAGTGCGGGTTGATTGATGTTACATGTCTTCGAATTTTTGGTTCTACGACATGCCAGTTTCCTCACGATGTTTTCCTTCACCGTTTTGAGACCAGTGGTGGTGAAATAATTTACACAAAGTGAAGCGCCTGTCTGGGTTCGAATCTGCGACCTAAAACTCGTAAGTCACGCCATTACCACTGGGCCACCACTGCTTTTGATGATAGCTTACAATCATGACAAACTTTATCTGGTACTTCTATTAGATCTCAGCAGTCAACTTATTTCTAAAAAGTGCCTTTTAATGACTGCGAAGCACTGAATGTGTCGTAACTTGAACGAATTATTCAAGAAATTTATTCATGCATAAACTCACTTTTTTATCCCTTGGGGTATGCATAAACTATAGAACGCCACCTGCCATAACGCTTCATACTCCTTTTGCTTCGTTTACGTTTATACACGCTGCACGCTACTTGCTAGTAGGTACTGAGCACCTGACCTTTCTGAAGAACATCACCAGTATCGTCAGAACCCTGTTTCTACTCACATCTGCCTTGTAAATACCTTTTGTTAGTCACCTTTAATTCAACCTCTTAACATGACCAAACTATGTAAGCACACCGTTTTCAAAGAAAAGTATCTTCGTAATTATCTTGAATAAGTATTAAGTCTACTACAGCAAAAGTACGGTCAGAAACTTTGGTTCCCAATTTCCATTAATAAGCAATCTCCATTCAATCTCCAACACGTAATATCGCCCTCATTCCGTAACAATTCGTTGTACCTGTTGAATGTAGATCTTACTCTGTCATATTTCAACTATGTTACTTCTATCTGTTTCCAGCTCAAACTTTCCTTCAGTCTCACAAATTAAATAACCTAATCTCGTAATTATATTTCAACTTGTTTCAAGGAAGACTGACCTTTCTGGAAACTGAAAAGGTTACAAAGAAGTTTTGATGTTGAAATGAGGAGAAACAAAGCTTTTGTTTTACTAATTTTGTTAAGCTACGGTTGACTATAAGAGCGGTAGCCGCCACATAACAGCCGCAGTGATTCATCATCATCATTTCAGCCCGGAATCACCCAGTGCTGGGTGTAATAGAATAGGCCTCCCTATTTTTCTGCCATACTTCTCGAATCCGTGCGTCCCTCATCCAGGTGTTTCTCACGACTTTGATGATATCATCGAACCAACGCGCTTTTGGACGACCATAGCTTCTTTTCCGTAACCTTGGCCACCATTCGGTCACAGCTTTACTCCATTGGCCATCTTCGCGTCTGACTAGATGTCCTGCCCAACTCCACTTGAGGCGCATCGCCCTGTCTCCGACGTCGTAGACTTTCGACCGACGACGGATTTCGGTGTTACGCCGCCACCACACCGCTAGTACTGTTTATACTGTTTTTCTAATTTCATCGCCGGCTGCTTGCAAAAATGCACGCGCTTTTTATATGATATGGTAAAATCAAGCGGAGACGGTGCAGCGACGGAGTGGCGACGGCGCTGTGGCGGTGAGGCGGTCACGGTGTCGTGTCCCTGAGCACTTATGAAATACTAGCTATAGCACAGAGTACGAATACGCCTCGGCAGCCGCCGCTAGAGGCCTCATTGTCAAGACTTTCCATACAATCCAACCCTTTACTCACATGTACTCACACTCACACTCACACTCGTATAGAAACTAACGGCATTGAAGGCGATCCATGACAGAAGTTGGAATTTAAAATCTGACGGGGGACGGCGTCATTGAAAAAATTGGCATAAGGAGTTAGCTTGGCCTTTGTCTACCTCCCCCGTCTCACCGCTCACTGAGCTCAGGCAGTGACTAGCAGTCGCGCACGGAATCGTCTCTAGACGCCGCCGGCGTGACGCGCACTTACGTGCACTAATAGTAGGTACTTAGTATTGAAGTGACAATTATACCTACGTGTGTCTGGTCACCGGTGTCCGACCCGTTAAGGCAAAGCAATATTATCTATTTTATCGATAATTCCACCATCTTATTCTTTTAGTATGGTAAGTAACTAACCTGGTGTCAGAGTTTTTGTTTTTATTCCACCATAATAAGGCATTTTAACGGCAGTCGTGAATTCAAACTTCATAAACTACAGGTTCAAATTAAATTAGAAAACTCCACTTATGTGTAGTTTTTTTTGTATTAACTTCACAGACGTGTGTGTGGTGGTTATCGATATCTTAACTAGATAAAATAATAAAAAAACAGATTTTCTTAATTTCGTCTAACTACTAAAAAAATATCTAATTTTGTTTTATCATGTTTGGATATCTAATACCGATTACGTCTGCGGAATTTTGCTCACTAATTTAATTTGACCTTGTATTTTTGAAATGCTGAATACCTAATGATTAAAATAATGATAATAATATAGCCTTTTTCTTTATAGATAGGGACCTATTTATTCAGATGAGCCATAACCATAAAAATATAATAACTTCTTTCTTATATCTATGGCCATAACATATTTTTTTAATTACTAAATAAATATTTAAATAATTACTCAGTAATTAATCTTTATTTAACACCGCTGGCCGGAAATCGGGGAAGTTCGTGAGAATAGCTGTTAAACGCATACAGAGCATTCTGGTACAGTCAACCTCAGGTTACGGTATCAATTTGACATTGACAGCGCGTTTATGTCCAAGCAGTAAGGGCGAATTTCGTAGTGCAAGTGTTAGACATGCGGCTGACCGTACATAATTAAGGTTGCTCCACTTAAACTGAGCATTAACGTTAATATATTTTAAGTGTTCCGTAAGTGATCGGTTTTGGGTGTGACTTTAGTGATAAGCGGTAGCGGAAGCGGGTAACAATAGGTGATAATAGGTAAAGAAAAGAAAGAAAGAAAGAAAGAACATACATTTATTTAGCACAGCCTCAAATGCTATATTTTAGTTTGTGAATAGTTTTAGTTAAGTTTGTTTATAATTTTGCAATTTTTATTAATTAATTAGTTAAAAGTTGTTTGTACCCACTTGTAAATATCTCTATACAAATAAATAAACCATTTCTCCTAGTAAGTAGGTAGGTATAATTAAATTTGAATTAAAAACAGGTCACGAAAGATTTGGGAGCTAAAAAGTTTTTGTTCTAGTAAATTCTAGTTCATAAGCCAGCGACTTTACTTTTTTTTACAGAAAAAGAAATTTCAACCGTTATCATAAAGACCACAACCCAATTTTATCCCTAAATAATTGCTTTAACTCCCATGAGAAAGATTTATTTCAACTAAAGGAATAAGACGCCTATTTTTAGCTAATCTCTGTGGTATTTTAGAAGCTTGTTAATTGTAACTAAAACTCGCGACCTTTTTCATTTAAGGTTCTTATAATTAGCTAATGAATAAATCACTGTTGTCAAGGGGCACGTATTGTGTAGCAAATTGGCTAATTATCAAATTAAATTGTCCGTAAATTCAAATCACAAGTGTACATTTTTGGACAGTTTATGAATTAATGGCAAATAATTAATGTAGTGACTATTATTGAGCACTTGAAATTGACAACTTGATTATTGAGCAGTATGATAACTGCTCAATAATCAAGTTCCCTGACTGTACATGGTCAAAGTGCTAATATGTCGTAGTCTATATACATCTATACATTATTATAAATTAAAGTCGCTTTCGTGTTTGTCTGTATGACCGCGTTGTTCTTCTAAACCACGCAACAGATTTTGATGAGATTTTCACCAACGTTTAGAAAATTTATTCCGGAATGTTTATGTATACGGGGTGGTAATACCTACGCGGTCAAAATGTATGGAGCAGCTGTTTTTTTTTTAATAACCGACGAAAAATTTCAACGCCGTGGGGTTCAGAATCATGTACTGAATCCATGGTAGCCGGCTTCGCGTCGATGTCCCTGCCACCCCGTATAATACGTTAATATTAAAGTAACATGTAACTAAGAAATCTCGATGTTTTGTCAAGTCGTACAAAGTATGCGAAACAGGGGCGGGTCGCTAGTTAAAATTAATTTTCAACGACCACGACGCTTTTCAGATTGACTTCTAAGCAAAGTCATATATAAAATACATTTCATCTGTATCTTTATCAATAATAAAGCTAAAGAGTTTTATTTTTTTTGTTTGTTTGAACGCGCTGATCCCTTGAAAAAATCTTTTTGCATTTGATAGCCTAATTCTTGAGGAAAGTTATAATGCTATTTAACATCACGCTATCAAAAATAATCGTAAACGCAAAAAGAAAAAAAAAAAAAAGTTTGAAAGTACGCTAAGCGAAAGCGAAGTATTAGCGTAGGCGAGCGATGCGACGGGGTAGGACAACAACAAACACGTGTACAAAGTCATGGATAGTTCTGTTAAGGGGCATGCGCTAAGGTAGCCCGCGAAATTCAAATTTTCTTTAGTTTTTTATATTTTGCAGGTCAGTGTGATGTTTCATGTTGATTGAAATATGATTTGTGACCGTAACAAATATGGCTTTACATAATTATAATCATTACAATCAGCAATACAACTCCATAAGTAAGCACAATCGTCAAATGTCATGATTTCATGAAATACTCATTCAATGCGATTATATGAACATAGAGTTGTATTGATTACTTTTATGATTATAATTCTATAAATACACATTTGATACGGTCGCAAATCATATTTAGATCAACATACAACATGTTACTGACCTGCAAATTGCAAAAAACGTAAGAAAATTTAAATTTCGCGGGCTACCTTGACGCTTTCGCCTTAATAAAATCCCTTTACTTTAACAACAGTCAATGAGATGCTCGTATTCCCCTCTCGTATTGAATAATGAAATAATTATCAACCACTAAGACCGAACCCTTAATTTACTACTCTCGTGTGTGAACAGAATTGATAATTAGCTTAAAAACTTAACCTCACTGTAAAACCCAATAATGTTAGTTGTAAGTGATTATTTTGATGCCTCAAACAGAGTGAGTGATTTCGAGTAAGAAAGTGAGTATAGTGCAGTACGATACAACTTAGATGTAGCATAAATTAAAAAAAAAAAACATTCGCTTCAATTTTACGAATGTATTTGGTTATATGACTTTACAAGTTATTGCGTTTTCGTAAAGATCATTTTCACCTAAGCGTCGGGTCACACCAGAATGGCAGCGGCCGGCAGCGACGCGGCGAGTACTTTCAGTGTGAAATAATTTTAAACTTTATCTACATACTTAAAATACCAGTATCGCTTGAAAAGCTTGAATGGTCTCGAGGCCGCCCGCGGTGCCACGAGCGGCCGCGCGCCACGCGCATCTTGTCGGTGGTTCTGCCTGCGGCTGCCAGTGGCGACCCGAGGCCGCTCGCGGCACCGCGGGCGGCCGCGAGTATGTAATGTAGAAACTAAACTAGTCAAGAGGAGACTAGGCATGTGGGATCTGGAGGTCGCGCTAGGCCGCTGCCATCCCGGTGTGACTCGGCCCTAAAGTAGTAATAAATATTGTCGATTTAGAAGTCGCACTCAGTTCCGATGTTGATCGGTTTTACGAATTTTGCCGATGCTACATCTAAGTTGTGTCGTACTGTAGAACCATTTCTATGAAAACTTCATGGCAATTGTTCTACCAGAATAGCGTCGCACCGTCGCGTCGCGACTGGCTGCGGGAGCTTTTAGTGTGGAACTCTGATGACCGTCTATTGAAGATGCAAGAGATTGAGCAAAGTAGAATGTAACTTGTCAGCAACGCACTATGCATGTTGCGAGGAAATTAAAAAAAAACGAGCGAGCCTTACGGTAGTCGCATATGATGTACACATAGGCTACTACCTACAATCTACATATTACGACGTATAAATGATAAAAACAACATTCATGACTTCGACATCGACATCGACATCGACATCGACATCGACATCGACATCGACTTCGACTTCAACTTCGACTTCGACTTCGACTTCGACTTCGACTTCGACTTCGACTTCGACTTCGACTTCGACTTCGACTTCGACTTCGACTTCGACTTCGACTTCGACTTCGACTTCGACTCCGACTTCGACTTCGACTTCGACTTCGACTTCGACTTCGACTTCCGACTTCGACTTCGACTTCGACTTCGACTTTGACTTCGACTTCGACTTTGACTTTGACTTTGACTTTGACTTTGACTTTGACTTTGACTTTGACTTTGACTTTGACTTTGACTTCGACTTCGAATTAAAACTGTTTATTAGGTGCATGTTGTTATAGTTTTATCTTTCAGAATAGCCCAACTAGCGAGGTAATTGCGTAACACACATAAAATTACAGTTGATCGCAATGGGTCTCATTTTGACAGTTCAGCCACGTTCTTTGCGTTATTTACGTTGTGGAGCAGACGAATTTTTCAAACCTATGAAGCAATGGATTAGCAATATCCTTATCAAAACCCTTGGATTATGTTTGAAAGTGTGGTACGCAATTAGGGCGCAAATATTGTAAATGCGAAAGTGAGTTTGTTTGTTTGTTACACTTTTACACTAAAACGGCTAAACAGATTTGGATGAAATGTGGCACATGGGTAGACCATAATCTAGGTTATAATATAGTTTTTATCCCAATATTCCGACAGGGTCGAGACTTATGCGGGTGAATCTGCGGGGCGCAGCTAGTAATTTATATTCTATCGCATTGCTAACCATCATCACTAAGAACGTAGAATAGTAGTCAGTTGAAAATTATCATTCTTCAGTCTATAGGAACTATAGGTTATTCAATGACATAAAATAGTGATCTTATTGGTGATGGTCTTCAGAAGTTTCTTGCCTTCTCTTCTCCATAGGAAACGGCCAATTGAAACCGCGCACCTAGCTTCTGACGTTTCATAAATGCCCATGTAGGTATAAGTATACACTCCCTCTCGCTCCGCCCAGAGCGGGAGGAGTCATTTGATGATTTCCCACCCCAGGTATAAGTGAAATTAAATGTTTTGATTTTGATTTTAGAAAGGTCAGGTGTGTACTCAACCTCAACCGTTGTGCGTCTGTGACCAGAGGTATGAACGTTAACGAAGCAAAACGAGTATGTAAAGCTACAGTTCCCTAGAAGAGCGGTGGCCGCACATAACGGCCGCAGTGACAGCTGTCAAGAAGATGATTGCAGCGGCAAAGATTTAAATCGTTAGATTCACTCTACCACGTCAAAAGATTAGTCGCGTTTCTGTTTCGTTTTGACACGTCTGACACACAATAACGCAGTGACTTGTCTTGATAGTAATGGAAACGCTATTGAATAATGTGTGAGCTCACTCTTCTCAGTCTTCCAGTTATTTTCAATAAAATTCCACGACAGATAATTAATCTTAATAATAATTATGTGTAAAAAGAAACTGAAATATGTTATTACTCCACAACTGAGTTCATGAAGGACACCACTGACATCTAGCTTATTAAAATATTACATTTAGATTATTATTATTTTGACATTGGTAATTGTGTGTTAGTATGTAATTGAGTTATTAATGTATGTCTGTTGTTTCGACACCACTAAGTTTATTATTATTTGTATGCTCTTGAGTAAAATGTAGCGCACTGACCATCTTACAATAACATCCTATTGTATTGAAACCTACATTTACGAATAAATTTGATTTGATTTGATTCAGTATGGACACTTTTTTCGCGTGACTACTCGTAAGTACGGCGAGGGCAAGTCTAGCGATTTAAATCTTTGGGCAGCGGGATTTGAATTTACGGTGTCAAAATAGTTCTCAACTTACTTTCATAAATAACGTTTCAGTGACGTCATTCGCCCGTAAATTGTGGACACTATCTTCTAGGAAGCCGTAGCTTAAAGGTGGCGTTATGTAGTTTCTGCCTTCCCCCATTGGAGGGGTGAGTTTATGTATGTGTATCTTGTTAAGAATATCGAGTCTCGTTTCAGCACGACTCAACCGTGGTAGATATATTAGTCTATCAACAAGAAGGAAGGGGGGCATACTGTCCAGGGTTTGCCTGATTTTATTACATTTGAATATCGCCATTCGTTGAGGCAGTTACATACTATTTTCACTTCTACCACAAGTAAGTACAGATGGGTCACTCCAGAAAATCATTTAAATAAAAAGTGACTCTTGCTACGGCACAATAAAGTGCAATTCAGGTCGCACAGCGCTAATTGCCTACAGTTATATTCGCCTAGACGTTGCCTCTCTTTCTATCGCGTAACTCTTATATTATCTTCTGACTACGTTACGCTCACTGAATTGGCCCGACAATTCGAGCTCACTGTGTACCTTGTAGGTTCATGCCTAAAATGAGGAGTGCGCCTTCTGTTGCTATTCTGTGCTTCTACTTAGCCGACAACCTCACTACCATAATCATATTGCTGTCCTTGTCACATGCTACGTGGGGTTGGCGCAACACTCAATTTTCTTCTTCTATTTTCCCTTGTGAACCGTCACGCTATCATTCACTGCCTTCTCTTTAATATCATTCCTCACACAATCTATCCATCTTTACTTTGGCCTTCCTCTCCCTCTCCATCCATAAACGTTTTTATTCATCACTCTTTTTAACCGACTTACAAAAAGGAGGAGGTTATATGTTCGACGCGTACCCCATGTATGTTTTTTATTTTTTTTATTTATGTCCGCCGATTTCTCCGTCAATTGTGAACCGATTTTGAAAATTCTTTTTTTTTTTAAAGGGTATGCTTCCGGATTAGTCCCATATAAATTTTATTAACTTTGCTGGGATAGTTTTTGAGTAAGCTTCAATAACACGTATTTTTCCTACTTAGTATATGTGGATGAAATGATGATAACTTCCTGTGACTGTTATTTACATAGCAGGTACTGGTATTCGAATTTGTGTGGGGTAGGTACCACAACTAAAAAGTGAAAAATAAAAACTTAGTCTTTGGTTTTGAATTTTCGTTTTTTGCCACCGACTTCCGAAATTAAAGTTATTTTTCACTTTACAATGTTCTTTTTCGGAAGTCGGTTCTTTCTTTTTGTAATAAGTTTTCGTCTGATACGTTTCCATATCTTGCAACACAACTTCTCTACCACAAAGTTGACAATCTCACTACTACAAAGTCAAATAACCACAAAAGTCTGCCATTTCAGCATAAAAGCCACGTTTAGACGTGACAAGAGGCTCGCATTTACCTTAAACAGAGGATAAGCTTGCCACCTAGCTGGCAATATTGCCTAAAATTGGAACACTGCCAGTTGAGCGCTTGGCACTTTTTTTTCGCTTTGGGTATAAGTTCGTTGCTTATTGTCCGACTCTTTTTCGAATTGGGTAAGTAGGATATGAAGGGAGTTTTGCTGGTGTAATTTTATTGTTGTGATTTAAATTTAGTTTTGCTCGTAGATGGAGAAGTTGACGGCGACTATTTGAGACACATTTTAATGCATGATGTCTGTATAAACTCGCTGTCCTCGAAAACCCATCACTCTGCTCTACCCGCCCTTGCGAAAAACTGTCCTAGGGCTCCTGTACCGCGAATGCGCAAAATCTTAAACAGCTGTAGTGACCTGATTGACGTACACCACGATAGCGTAGGGATTTTTTGTAAATTAATGATTAAATACTACTCGCACAACTAAGGCATCATCCGAATTGGCAATGCATTAAAAGTTGATCTCTGATATTTGTAGTAAAGGTTAGACTGTAATATGACATGACAGAAATATTTTACACTTAGGCTATTAATTTAGCCATTTTTTATTTTATTTAATATTCTAATAATATACAGGCTGTTTGGTGCATCGTGTGCCAAATTGAAATGGTCGACTGAAGGGGTCACCTGCTAGCCTTTCAGACCCCTTAACACCCCTCATGCCCTGTAGATTTTTTTTTATCGACTTTTATTGTTTTACTAAAAAAAGACCCAAACTTTACATTCAAATACAAATTTAAAAAAGAAATATAAGGCGTAGACTCTGAATTTTAATTTTATCTCGATGTGTATTGTTTAAGAGTACTTTTAAATACAAAATTAGTGACATTAGTCACCTAGTTTTTTTTTAATTCACTCACAAAGGTAAAACTTAAATTAAAGCTGTACATGTTACAGCTGTTTATATGGCTACAAAAAAAAAAAAAAAAGCCACCGGGATCTTCCAAATCCCTCATTAATTCTCCAGTCTATCCTCTTGCTAATGATGTGCCACATGCCATAAAAATCTTTTAACAACTTTGTGAATTTCGCTAGAATTGTGAATCGAGTCACCTAAGGCTAATATTCAAAATTATGATTTAATAAAATATTTTTGCTTAAATGATACCTGACAAACCTATAAATCTGTTATCTCATTCTTATAAGGTAAAATCTGTCTCGTATCTCTATCTTTTCGTGGGAATAACTTGAAAAAAAAAAACAAAATTGCATTTTTGCATTTTTGCATTGACTGTCAGGGAATATCTTGACAATGTGTTCTCCAATGCGTGGATTGGATGTGATGGTTCTATTCCATGGCCGCTACGTTCCCCAGATTTAACTCCGTTAGACTTTTATGTCTGGGGACGAGCCAAAGAGCTGGTATACGCCACTGAGGTTCCAACTAGGGAGACACTAGTCCAACGCATAGAAGCGGCATTCAATACCATCAAGGAGGAAATACGACTTCGTACAACAACTGTCGAAATATGAAACAGATGTCAGGCCTGCATTCGCAACAGAGGCCAATAATTTGAGCAGGATAACAAATATGAAATAAATGTTAAAAATGCAATTTTGTTTTTTTATTTCAAGTAAATCCCACGAAAAGATAGAAATACGAGACAGATTTTACCTTATAAGAATGAGATAACAGATTTATAGGTTTGTCAGGTATCATTTAAGCAAAAATATTTTATTAAATCATAATTTTGAATATTAGCCTTAGGTGACTCGATTCACAATTCTAGCGAAATTCACAAAGTTGTTAAAAGATTTTTATGGCATGTGGCACATCATTAGCAAGAGGATAGACTGGAGAATTAATGAGGGATTTGGAAGATCCCGGTCGCTTTTGGTTTTTTTTTTGTAGCCATATACACAGCTGTAACATGTACAGCTTTAATTTAAGTTTTACCTTTGTGAGTGAATTTAAAAAAAACTAGGTGACTAATGTCACTAATTTTGTATTTAAAAGTACTCTTAAACAATACACATCGAAATAAAATTAAAATTCAGAGTCTACGCCTTATATTTCTTTTTAAATTTGTATTTGAATGTAAAGTTTGGGTCTTTTTTTAGTAAAACAATAAAAGTCGATAAAAAAAAATCTACAGGGCATGAGGGGTGTTAAGGGGTCTGAAAGGCTAGCAGGTGACCTATTCAGTCGACCATTTCAATTTGGCACACGATGCACCAAACACCCTGTATATTTTATATCATAACATAACTATCGGTATAATAAATATATTTACATTTAACAACTAACAATTTAAAAACTAACAGACTTAAAATAATAATAATATGTACAAGTATATAAGAAAGTTGTGGGGGGGGGGGGGGAACAATCATAGGGCATCAAAAAATTCGTCAGCATATAATAATAATTGTATTTTTCTTTCTCTTTTTAAAATTAATTTAATTCGATATGTGTGTTATATTGCTAAATGTATGCTTTGTTTTTACATTATTTTTAATCAGCTATAATTCTCAATTAATTGCAGTACTTAATTGAAGTAATAAAAAATTAAAATGTAAATATAATAATATAGTGCATGTGGTGTTAGCCTGTAAGTAATTGTTGCACTTTTAAATGAAACGAAATGTGTAAACAGTTGTATGCCTGTAGGTGTAACGTATTAAAAAATGTATTTATTCATATTAAATAACAATAATAATACCAGCCTTTTACTGTCCCACTGCAGGGCAAAGGCCTCTTCTCATACAGAGAAGGCACGAGCATTGATCACCACGCTTGCTCAAGACGGGTTGGTGATTTCAGACTTATAATAACTATAAGTCCAGGTTTCCTCACGGTGTTTTCCTTCACCGATGTCTGTAATGTCCAAGATAAACTTAGAAAGAACATAATTATGAATAGAAAAAGTCACATTGGTACTTGCCCGGATTTGAATCCACAACCTCGTGCATGAGAGGCGAAGCCTTATCCACTGCGCCATCACGACACATAATTAATTATTAATATTAATAAATAAAAATAAATAAAGTCAATGCTGTAGGTTCAACGCAAGCAAAATAATTATTCACTATTACCAACTGCTTATATCCTTATTGCCAAAAACATGTCAAATTTTTCAAAATTAATGAATTTTCTTTTTATCTTATAAATGTGTTCCCTTGAGGCTGTGCTGAACTTATTGCTGTATTTATTCTTTCACTTTTTTTCTTAATGGTTGGATTTACCAAACCTATGGGAAAATCAAACAGTTTCAGCACAATTTCAAAGAAAATAGTCCACAACATAGACCTCAACACCTCAATGTAGATTACAAATTTTTAGGAGGAATGTGTATGTAAATGCCATTCAGGTGTATAACAAGTTACCTAATTCACTTAAAGAACTTCCTATCCCCATGTTCAAGAAAAAGCTGACAAGCTGGCTATTGGATAATTGCTTTTATGACATTGACGAATATATCGAATATTTTAAAAATCCAAGATGACATGGACGTCATTTTGACATTTTATTGTAACGATTACATAATTATAAAAATACTAATTCATTGGACTTATTGTAAATCACAAATTTTAAAATTAATATTGTACTTAGTTAAGAACGATAATTGAATATTTGTACACCATATACTTTGTGGTAGAATGTATAGAACTAACCAAAAATACTAACACCATACTATGTAAAACTACAGTCTCACAAATAAATGAAATTCTAAATTCTAAAATTCTAAATTCTAACATACAATTTAATTTTTCTATACTTTACCAACCAGAACAAAAATATAATTACAGCTTCAGTAACAGTAACTGCATTGCAAGAAAAAACAAAGGAGAAAACCGCACACCCTTCTTGATTGAACTCTAATAAAAACAATTGAAAACAATACGGAAGCTCTTTGTGCAAACCTTTGGAGAATGCTCGTGGCATTTGATAGTAGTAACGTTGGACGGTCTCTAGAGAGCTTGTCACAATATTGAGGTAATAGAGAAAGGAAAAAAAGTAAAGCTTTATGTACTAGTTGCTTTAGAATTATTACTTTGGTATAACATTACAGGCTACTTTATACCATGTATAAGTACGAGAATATTATACAGAATCAAGTTTTTCCAACTGAACAGACAGCTGTGCTGCTGGGGAGTTTGTTGCACCACTTCTTCTTCCCAGCTTAAGCACTAGGAATTGGTGAAGGGTGGGCGTTTTTGGGGGACTGTCTTATGTAATTTTGACGTTCGAAAAGTGCTGATTCTCAGCCTAGTTTGAATAAATGACTTTTGTTTTTTAATTGAATTTAAACCAATTGCTAATTGTTTGGTGGCCGCGGTAAGACAATGGAACCAAAGCCCCTTATATAAAAGGTGGCAGTCCTACCACACACCGATTACATAAAAATCAATGTGCGTGTGTAATAAGAATCTTATATTTATGTTATTGTATATTTGATGTGTGAATATGTATTATTGAACCTTGTAGTTAGGTATGTGGATTTTATAACTGGTAATAAAAAATTAAAAATTAAGATTTCATTTCATAAACGTGGCCTTTCTTTAAATCCATCGGATATGGCCAAAATGCGAAGCTCTAGCTACCCTATAAGGGCGGAACGAGTACTGTTAGAAGCAAATCGTTGTTATAACTAAACTGATACTCCTATCGTTCTGAGTAAGGCACCTGTTCTACCGCCGACGGGGAAGCGACAAGCTATCAACAATTATTTCGCTCAAGAAACGTACAAAAGATTGTAGATCCCGTGTAAGTAAAAGAGATACATATATTATTAGTTGATCGCTGAATGTTCACACTGCCGACGAGTACTTGCTTGTCGCAGCGACAAGAGCTATCAATGAGAGTACTCGTTTAGCGACGCTCGCTTGGCGGACAGAACACTCGCTATGAGAGACTCAGCTTAGTACATGCATACCAGCGAAGTAATCGCTCGTTGCATGCAGTCGCTGTTCATTGCTCACCAACTCGTTTTTGTTAAGGTGGGACAGGTGTCTTACCTAGATCTGATCTTGTTTCCATTACATGGTAGCCTTTAAGCTTGCTGAGCAGGGACCGAGCCACAATGCCTTAAGTTTTTGGTGAGCATTAAAATACCCTCCACAAGTGGTGATATTATAATGTAGTTATGTACGTCTGGAGAATTTTGGATAGTCTTAGGTACTTCGTGTCGAGAGAGGCCATGAAATGTCATTATTGACATTCATCAACTTATCCACCATAAGTCCATCCCTCAAAATTCCCGACACATAATATTTCACGCATTTTTTTGCATTTAATTCTCTTTTTGTTTTATATTGTTTTAAGGAAGTGTATCGAGTACCGCAATAGCAACACTTTATCCGACAGGGATAAAGTGCCGCTAGTTGCGGCATAACAGTGGCGCTACCTCGGCCCGGCTAAAGTGCCGTAAGCATTGCATTACGACCTAACCTCAACAGGTTAGGTCGTAGCCCGTTGTATTGATTGATCGTATTTATTTTAGATAATTATATCAAAAGTCACTACAATTACTGAATTTACGAAAAATGAAGTAGCAAATGAAAATGGCTGAAAGGTAGGTTAAGTTAAGATAAGTTAGAACTGTGAACACACAACGCCAGGGTCCGTTTAGGCAAAAGAGAATGTAATGTTTTGGGAATGTGGTGTTTTACGGCAAACTAACCTCAACAATCAAACAAAATAACAAGTGACAGTGACAGCGACAATGCAATGCTTACGGCGCTTTAGCCGGGACGACGCAGCGCCACTATTATGCCTGTAGCGGCACTCTATAAACTGCCTTGTTTCAAATCTCTGAGTCTATAATTGATTTTTATGTTATACCGTATCCCTTAAACTGAATATGTTTACATACCATGTGGTGGGACCCTGGTGATTTTCTATACAGGTATTCCTAGTGGCAGACCACTGTGTCACAAACTAGTTTGTGACACTGTTGTCACATAGTTTTTCAAGCTTGTCTAAATTATAAGATGCCATTGTTAGTGAAGAGAAAATAAATTATTTGAGTTAAAATTTGAATCAACAACATCATTCATTACAATCTCGTAAACATTAGCACAATCATTTGTCGAAGTATTTTCTGTCCACAAAAATGTCCGAAGGACTAGAAGAGGTCTGCGTAAAGCAACGTCACAATGATGTCGCAAGATAGAAAAGTCCGAGGTACATGTCACATGAACCCATTTTAATTACACTCAAGTGAGGTTAAGCCCTCCTCCTCCAGACTTTATCCCAGATTATATGAAATCAGTACAATACGCCTTTTTGTTCCATCCATCTCAATTAGCCATCTTATCAGTACTCATTCCGCTCTTAGCCGCAATCATCTGTTAAACATCTATCTTTTTTTTGGGCGAAAAGCGATCCTAACTGAAAAAATTAGTTCCTATTGTCCCAATAGAATGAGAGTAAAACTATCTAGATTAGAAAAAGAACACATCAAAATTAGCAGCTAAATAACATTATTATATCAAAATAAACATTATATTTAAATATAATTTCAATATTATTTATTTACGATTCATTTATCAAAAATACACCCATAAATCCGGTAACGCGCGTCTGAGTCGCGTGCGAACACTCGACTGACGAGGCGAGCTTTGTTCCGTGTAATAAACAATATGGAAATTACGATTATTTTAACTTTTTTTAAGAGCGTTCATCCAAAAAATTGGCAACGTCGAATAGTAGACGAATATTTACCTGTTTTGATTCATTTGGCAATATTACTGTATGGAATTATAAGCGTTATGGCTAACTAGTGAACTAGAATATTAATAATGAATTGTAATTAAAACATTGAATTAGATGTTGTAACCGTTTTATGTGTAAAAAGGGCATTTGGAAAGTTTCCAAATACTTTTTTTACATCTAAAACGAAATTTCGGTGTTACGATATTAATTATTGCATTTCATAATCAACGTTTTAGTTCACTAGTTAGCCACATTTCTTATTTCCATACAGTAATATTGCCAAATTAATCAAAACAACGAAATATTTGACAGCAATTTGCGACGTTGCCCACTTTCTTTATAACAAAAACGTTTGAGTTACCATTTGATTAAATAGTTTTCCTCAGGTAAGGAATTTAACAACAGCCTTGCGTCTCCATCATCAGGCCCTCGATGACGGTCATACCCCAGCTAGATCTAAAGTTCTCATCAAGGTGAATGAAATAAGCCCAAACTCTGCTGCTGCTGTAAACTGCCGAGGAGCTCTCGCAACTATCTTCTGTCTCCATCATCAGATCAACTCCAGGTCTTTATTTTATGGTTGTGTCATCAGAACTACAACTTATGAATTGAAAAAGTCACATTGATACTTGCCCGGATTTGAACCCACAACCTCGTGCATGAGAGGCGAGGTTTTAACCACTGGGCCATCACGAGTCTGCATACAATTTTTTTATCAAATATACAATGTGTTGTTTTTGATAACCCATAACTCTAGGGTTATATTATTTAAGTAAAAAGAACAAAAAATCTCCTAGAATAGGTGGTTCAAAAATGCATAGTTTCGAATATATAATCAATCATAATTAAATTAGGGCAAAAATTGTCACCAGTATGACGAACCTTTACTTTTGCGACGTTGCCAAACTTCGCAGTAGTGTAGTAAAGTAGTAAAGTAATAATTAAAAGTTGAAGTAATTGAAGAATAATTCAAATTCCAGTTGGTTCTTTGATATGGTCTCAATTATACCCTAGACTTATGGGGTATCAAAAAAAACACATTGTATAAAATAGTTTAGTCACTATATCCAGATGCCAAGGCCAACCTCAAGTAACATGGGACAAGGGCAGATGCTGATGAAGATGATGAGGTTTATTCACTATATCCAGTTGGTTGATAGGCAAAACCCGTAGTCAGCCCATCACTACAATTAATTTGGCTTGGTCGAAAAAAAAAAACTAATTCAAAGCTAATACTGATTTGATGGTTTCAAAATACTCCTTGGCACTAGTATTACCAGTATTTTTATTTATTGTACATTGTATATTTACCTTGAATGTTTTCCTTTTTTATACTGTGGTTTTGCATAGCAAAATATGTATGCGCATGTCGTAGGATACCTGAGCGCTCCTCCTGCTCAGAGTGAGGCGCTGCCAATCCATCCATCATTCAGCGTAAAGGCGCCGCAGCATTATCTTCAAAGACCCTCCTGCTACACGTTCCTGCAGAAGACGAGGTGTTCCTGACTCCAAGCGGCCTGGTTACTGCTGAACAACGTCGTGGTCCTGATTTCCTGGCATTTCTGGTGCTCGCCGCAAGATCCTACTGCTCACATGAAGCCACAAATCTTAACTCTATCAACATTTTTATACTTCATGTAATTTACAATTTTTTTATTGTGTGACTTGCAATTCGCCCTCCGGCCATTTATAAGGTACTTGTACATAATAATTTTTTTTTTAATGTTAGATTGTATTGCATTTAAGATTTCTCAAGTATGATTAACACATAAAAATATTTAGGTACCTTAGATAAAATAGGAAATTGCAATGGATATATTGGCCTCGCTCCATTCTAAGAAATGTTTCTCGTCATTCTGGAAAGGTACTAAAAAGCTCAATGTCTCTCCAAGCTTACCAGTTAGAGTGGAGGGTGAGAGTGACCACACTGGGATAGCTAATTTATTTAAAGAGCAGTTTATTGTGAGCTCACCTCTTGAGTCTGTGGGAAGGGTGAATGATGCTGAGTCTTATCAATCAGGAACACCCTTTAAGTTTACGTGTACAGAAATAAAAGCAGTCATTAAATGTATGAAGCGGGGAAAGTCTCCTGGCCATGATGGACTCAGCATTGAGCATCTCCAAAATGCTGGTGTGCACTTACCAAGAGTAATAACCATGTTTTTAAATCTTTGTGTGGGCCATTCTTACCTTCCACAGGAGATGCTTGATACGTTAGTTGTACCTATTGTAAAGAATCGGACGGGAGACATAGCTGACAAAGGGAACTATAGGCCAATATCATTGGCAACCGTGATAGCCAAAGTGTTTGACAGTGTGCTTGACACGCACTTAAGTAACTTTACAAAACTACACGACACACAGTTCGGTTTTCGTGCGGGGCTGTCTACAGAGAGTGCAATACTTGCGTTAAAGCACACTGTCAAATATTATACGGACAGGAAGACACCAGTGTACGCTTGTTTCCTAGACCTTTCCAAGGCGTTCGACCTGGTTTCATATAAGGTTTTATGGGAGAAGCTTCGGAAGGCGGGAGTTCCGGCTGCATTGGTGTCAATATTATCTATCTGGTATGAAAAGCAGAGGAACTTTGTAAAATGGTCCAATGCATTATCAGACCCATATAAATTGAAATGTGGTGTGAGGCAGGGGGGTATGACTTCCCCGAGAATATTTAATATTTATGTTAACAACTTGCTTGTTGAGCTCAGCAGTACTCATGTCGGTTGCCATGTGGACGGAGTTAGTTTAAATAATTTAAGTTACGCAGACGATATGGTGCTGCTGAGCCCCACAATCGGGGGAATCAGAAAGTTACTCACTATCTGTGAAAGATACGCTGAACAACATGGGCTAAAGTATAATCCCACGAAAAGTGAGTTATTGGTTTTTAGAGGAAGAAATAAATGTCCCTCAAATGTCCCACCCGTAGAACTGAACGGTTTACCCTTGAACAGGGTGTCGAAATTTAAATATTTGGGCCATATTGTTACCGAGGATCTAAAAGATGACTTAGACATGGAAAGGGAGCGCAGGGCGCTGGCTGTGAGGGGAAACATGCTAGCACGCAGGTTTGCTGGTTGTTCAGCACCGGTTAAAATAACACTTTTTAAGGCGTTTTGTCAAATATTTTACACCAGCAGTCTGTGGGCTAATCATACCCAAAAAGCAGACAGCGCACTGCGCATTCAATATAATAACGCCTTCAGGGCGCTGTTGAGGCTTCCACCTTACTGTAGTGCGTCAGGGATGTTTGCGGATGCGCACACTGACGATTATTTCGCGATCATGCGCAAAAAAGTGGCATCAGTGATACGTAGATTGAGGGGAAGCAGCAATAGCATTCTGAAGGTGTTTGCAGAAAGGCTAGAAGGGCCTACTATGGATAGATTTATCAAACTGCATGTCAGACATGGGACTTGATGAATCTTCCTCCTCTTATCTTGGCGGTATTTTTTGTGTGTATTTGTGTTTTTATTGTGTATTTGTGTTTTTATTGTGTATTTGTGTTTTTATTGTGTATTTGTGTTTTTATTGTTGTACGAGTACTCATGTGTGTTTAAGTGTTACTACTAACATAGTTTTTAAGTTTGTACTGATTACTAACACGCTATGGGCCGGCGACGCCTGAAAATAAACGATTTTTATATTTTTTTTTTTTATTTAGATAGTTTCTATCGACCCAAATCTCAACCCGGCCAGTGCAAAAGCCAAGTTCGACCATCAAAAAAGAAATATATCTACACCAATTATAATGTTAACTTAGACCAGTATTTAACTCTCATCCATTTCGGAACCCGACACGAACCTTAACGATTTGTATGTTAGTCTGTAATTAATTATATGGCCCCGAGCCATCCAAAACGCTGTTTTAATTATTGTTCTATGGAACTTTGAGCATATTTTATATACAAATGTGAAGGAAGTTTTTTAGAGTTCTTGTGTTTGAGTTTCGTTGAATATAATGTTTCAAAGAACTCAATCTGCCTAGCCTTTTCCCAACTATGTTGGGGTCGGCTTCCAGTCTAACCGGATGCAGCTGAATACCAGTATTTTACATGGAGCGACTGCCTATCTGACCTCCACAACCCAGTAACTGGGTAATACGATACCCCTTGGTAAGACTGGTGTCAGACTTTCGGGCTTCTGACGACTAGTAACGACTGTCAAAGATCCACGAATGACAGCCGGGACCAACGGCTCAACGTGCTTTCCGAGGCACGGAGGATTCTCGGTATGTAAAGATGGTCACCCATCGACTGACCAACCCCGGCAAGCGTAGCTTAACCTGATGGATCGACCAGTGCGGCTGTTGTTACTTAGCCACGAGCTCCTCCAATGTTTCAAAGAACTAATGTTGGATTTGTGGTTTGCTATATTTAACACCGACGTTGAAAATGTCAAAGATTTTGTCTTCGACGCGTTGTTTTATGTAAGCTGATTCAGGCTTGGTTATTATAACCTAAAACGAATCATTATGCTCACCAATAGTAAAGTTTTTTATTGCCAAACTGGGCAAATAAATAGATTCGTAAGCTAATCTTACCTGTGATAGCTACTTCCATATAGGACTGTCTAATATGCAAAGCTATGAGGTCTTTGCTTCATTTTTGATAAAGATACAAGAATTTAAATTTTAACCATTAACGGTTTGTAAATTATAGGAATCGGCCATTAGACTTCTTATGAGTGGTTAAGTATACGCGTGATTCGCTGTTTTTTTTGTCTTCTACATAACTCATGACGATACATAATTATTATGAACAAAAATGATCATGCTGTATAGTTAAAAGATTAAGCAGTTACCAAAGCTTTGTAGTGGGTCTAGTTAGCCAGTGCCGGGTGTAATATTAAATGTATTATCCCGTGGAGGGGCTCATGGCTAAATAAAAACCACCATGGATCACCATTCATAACATACCGAGCCTCTCCGTGCCTCGGAAAGCACGTTAAGCAGTTGGTCTTGGCGGCCGAAAGGCTGACAACCATTCTTACAAAGGGGTATCGTGTTACCCAGTAACTGGGTTGTGGAGGTCAAATAGGCAGTCGCTCCATGTAAAATACTGGTATTCAGCTGCATTCGGATAGACTGGAAGCCGACTCCGACATAGTTGGGAAAACGCTGAGCAGATTGATTGATCTCGTGGTGTATGTTCCTAAGTTAAAAAAAGTTTCTTGTTTGCACCTCTAAATAAAAAGTTATCTTATTTCGCATTAAATTATATATTATAACTATCGTTAAAGTTGATGAGTTTTATTTACATTTATATAAATCTTGAATGTGTTATTACGAGATACCAAAGAATAACTTTATGTCAAAGGTTGAATAAAATTATAAATAGTTATTAATCTTTTGATAGGAATTTGGTCAATTTATCTTTAAAACTTGATGACATGAATAATTTACGAACACGATTGCTTACAAAATTTTTGTAATTTTGGCGCCAACATCTCACTGGTCGTCTACTCCCTAAGCACGAAATCCGTAGTTTCGGCCGCAGATATAGACGTTTCCTATTCCGTATCACTTACGGACATGATTATTTCGGGGCCGGGGCGATTTGATAGTAGTCTCTACTCCCGATATGTATTTGCCCGTCCGAAATTTTTTATTTGACACTTGGTTTGATGGATCAACTACTTTTGGATGGGCCGGTATCTTCGTTGACGGACTTAGACAGTTTAGACCACAAGCAGCATACATTTATTAGACCTATTTATTTGCTAGTAGTAGCAAAGTAAGAAAAACCCTGTTATTAATTTTCAAAATTGATTGCCTATTAGTATTCGAACGGAAAATCCTCAGTCATTCGGTGCAGTGCAGAAAAACGAGCAATGGCGAACGCGGTACAACCATGAGGTCTACGAGATGTATGATGAGCCTAATATAAGAAAAACGGACGAGAAGAATGGACGAGACCAGAGCACCCAAAAGTTTACTGGATAGTAAACCGGATGACCGGAGAAGTCGAGTGCGGCCCAAGCTCAGATGGAGTGAGAAACTGGAGAGAAAAAGCCGGAAATAGGTCACGTTGGAGAAATATACTTGACCCCACCCGCGGCTGTAAAGTCTCAGATGATGATGATAGTTAGGAAAACGATATTGATTATACTTAGGTACTTACATCTAACACTAAAATATATAAATTATGAATTATGCACAAGTATACAGAGGAAAAAAATAAATAAAGGAAGAGCTCATTGGGCATCAAAAAATTCATCCGCATCGCTGTCAGTTGGAAAAGTGCCCAAAAGGCTGGCATCATTGCCACGTTGGATGGCAATGCTGATTCTTTGACCTAAAAATTGGCCAGCCCTCTGGTCACGTGAAGAGTCGGCCAACCTCGGCGATGTACCGAAATACTCGATGAGCACTCGGACCCCACGCCCTAGTGTTTCAACTCCAAACGATTCAAAAATATAGCTACCAATAAGGTTGTTACATTTGCGCCGTTTGAGGTTTTCTGCACCTGCAGCAGCCACCCCAGCACAGCCCGCCGTGCTAGAAAGATGGGATGGCATTGGTACTTACATAATTATTTGTAGACTAACAATACCCCTTCAGCTATACATTGGACCAATTTGTCGTACGTATAAAAACACCATGGTCAAAAAAAACAAGGTCTGGCATCCCGGGAGTGAAACATGCCTTCGTCACCATCCAGTTGCCACTTTATTGCAACAAAACACGAATTAAGGAAAGATTTTCAGTCACCATTCTGTTAAAAAATATATACAAAGCATTTCAATTGTCGTTTCGTTTGTCTAATCAATCGAAACAATTAAATTTAAACATACCAACGTAATTGTAAATTAAAACCTCATTGTTTTATCGGATTCGCACAGGTAATAAAGGTGGTTGGGGAGTTATTATTACACCCTACTGGTACGAGTAAAACAGATGTGATGGCGTAGACTTGTGTCACCCACGTGACCACTGTGTCTTGAAATGGTTTAACTGGCGAAATATATTATTATACCATGGTTCTAACGAAGTCATAGTATCGAAAGCCTGTTATCGGATGTTATAAGAATACGATATTAGTATCTCCTAATAACTGGTTTTTAGGGGTCCATACGAAAGGCACTGATATTTTGTAGCATAAAGTTGGACTGAAAGTCAACTCCAATATACAGGTATATTATATTTAGGATAAAGATGGGATATTGTAGAAAAACCAGCGAGTTAATTTCGTAACACACTCATAATCACACAGCGATTAATGGCCGATTCCTAAAATTATGAACCGTTATTGGTTAAAATTAAGACTCTTGTATCTTTGCCAATAATGAAGCAAAGGCCTCATAGCTTTGCATAGTAGACCCTCCCATATGGAAGTAGCTAACACAGGTAAAGTTTCGAATCAATTTATTTGCCCAGTTTGGCAATAAAAAAACTACCATTGGTAAGAAAAACGATTAATTTTTGTTTATAGGAACCGAGCATTAGACACTGTTTCAATATTCATTGCGTCATTTACGTTGTCGATTAGCAATTTCCTTCGAAGTCATTCGGATTGTGATTGAAACTGTGTTACGCAATTGTGATGCAGGTTAATATCGTCAGCTTTTAAGACAGAGTCTTTGCGGAAATAAATTCTTTGATATTTAAAATACCGATATATTTCAATATTTATTTAAAATAAATTGAAAACATGTTCAGCTTTAATCAGCATAAACTATTAGGATTATACAAACTGCTGTTATGGATTAAAATATGCAAATACGTATGCGGATTAAAAATGTATCAAAAATATAATTCCTGCAGAGCTGTCTGATTATAGAGATGATTTTTCGTAAATTGAAATTTTATTAATTTGCCTTTTAAATAGGTTATAAACATAGAATCAAAACTTATTAAATAGCATACGTATTTTTAACTAAACTTGTATAGTTTCACTAATTGAAACGTTATAGTTTTAGTTAGTAAGAAAGGAAAGAAAAAATATTGTTTATTCTGCACAAACTAAACGCACATTACAAAAAAAATACATAAAATATACATTGGCAAATTAGCCAAAAGCCTCGTATTCAATGTTCTAAATGAATAAATAAATAGTTGTTATGGTACGATGTGGTTGGCATATTCGTCTGGACAAAAACCCCCTTTTGTTAACAAAGAATTTAAAAATAAAACGAATCGAAACAAACCATGATTGGGAAACAAATAAATGTTCTTCCATATTTATCATTTTTGTTTTTATGAAGTTCCAGTGACATACAATATAGTACAGTTACTATCTAAGAATAGTTGTATTTAAGTTGTAATTTTCAACTATATTCCGAGAATGAGTTTTTGACACCTGTTAGTTGAGTACAAAAGAATACGTGTTTTACGAATTAATACTTTATTTGTTCCTAATCGTGTCCAACTGAGAGGTGTCAGTCAGGAACGCATTCTTTTTTTTTTGATCCAGGCATCATCCCTATTGATGCAGTTACAAAGCGATTGGTTTCTTCGCTACTATTCCCGAGTTTGACTTCAGCACGGTGTAAATATTAAGGGTGCACCGAGCTTTAGAGAGTATAGAGCGAGATAAAAAATGGGCGGTTCGCGCACTAATTTAGGTATTTCCTTCGTATTATTAAAACGAATACACATTTTGAAAATGTAAAATGTATACGTTATAGAAAACATGTAGTTTTGTTATTATTAAAAAAACTGATGACCTTCCGAAGTATTTACCGTGTTTTTTTCTGTTTTTAAGAGTTTACTTTGTTTTTTTTTCTATAGACCCCTTAAATATCGTACATATTAATTGCATAACTAAAGGTTTAGTAATAAAGATGCAGCAAAGGATCAAACGAACACAATTATTTCTCAATTTCCTCGCTGCGCTCTTAACACTGGAGACATGTAAACGCGCCTTCAAACTCATAAAGTTGTATAACGTTGTACTAATCGTAAAGTCACCGGTAAACTTACTGTACTGTAACTAAACGGGTCAGTTCTCAAGAATTATGTCCGAACCCAGAACTTTATCAATGATTTCGATCTACAGTTAGATTGTTTCTCTTTTATGCTTTTTTAAGCGGATTAGATGACCATTCTCTCAAGTTCTTCGTTAAGGGGAAGTAGTCCGTTTCTTTTTCAAAATAATATGTTTATAGTACACTCACGAGCACCAATATGTATACACTTAGCAATTTTTAAAAGTGATTTCCTCCTACTGTGGTGATCGTAATTTTATGTTGTTACGAACATAGTATTTTGGAACCCACACTAATATGAAATAGGTCTTATCTCAAAGTTGCAGTGGATATTGATGCTCGTGACTGTACAACCAGAAGTAAATGATTACACAATAAAAGAGGATATGTACAAATATTACTTCAAAAATATTTGTTGGAGTTTCATAAATTATTTGCAAGATTTTAGAGAGGTTAGCTGTCTAACTTTAAGATCGAGAATTTAATAGTATTGTTAGACTCTAAATAAATCTGCCTAGTCTTTTCCTAACTATATAAGGGTCGGCTTCCAGTCTAACCGGATGCAGCTGAATACCAGTATTTTACATGGAGCGACTGCCTATCTGATGTCCACAACCCAGGGTAATACGAACCACGGTTATACGATATCCCTTGGTAAGACTAGTTGTCAGACTTGCAGGCTTCTGACGACTAGTAACGACTGTCAAAGATCCACAAATGACAGCCGGGACCAACGGCTTAACGTGCTTTCGGAGGCACGGAGGAGTCTCGGTATATAAAGATGGGCACCCATCCACGGACCAACCCCAGCAAGCGTAGCTTAAACTGATCGATCGACACGTGCGGCTGTTATTACTTAGCCACGACCTTCTCCGTCAGACTTGTTGTCAGAAAATACGCATTCGAACTATTGAGATCACCTCACGACCATCCCAAAACGACCCGCATGCTGACTTAAAAATCGAATTGTTCAAACAACTTATAACAAGAAGTCAACAAGAAACTATGACAATTGCTTTATCTTCCATACAGATTAATCTACGCGGTAGCTATATAGCCGCGAGTCATATATATACAATTATTATAAATACACATATTATGTACCTATCAGATATCTTAGTATATCAACCGTAATAGGCAGGTAGGCACTTCACTCAGTTGCAGTTTGCCTAGAGGGTTTTATGCTTCCGGCATAAAAGTAGCATGATTGCTATTCATCCATCTTCTATCGTTACGTATTTCCGTTAATGACTGACAGACTGACAACAAATAGGTACTGACTCTAAATAAACGTTCTGACTGTAAATAAAACCAAGGAAGTTAGGTCAAGTGCGTAGTACTAGCACCCAGCGTGCGTGTATGAACAGATCACAACGACGTCTCTGCAATCAGCATTTTGTTTTTTGTTGTCACTTGCATAAGTCGCAAGAGTAAATTACGCAATATTGTCTTTGGTCCATGGCCTTGACATCAACTAATGAACAACATTGTTTTTATTTTTTTAGTTTTATTTATTGGTTGAATACCTTTTGCTACTTTTGTATGTGTGTAATAGGTCCTTACCTATGAAATCAGCGTTTTGTATGGAGAATTTTAAAGAAGTTGCATTTTTCATACTGAAATTTTCTTAATTTATTTAACAACCATGAACACGAATGTTTTAAAAACTATTATGCACTAACGTTTAAAAAGTAAGTTAACGAATATGCCACTTAGATTAAGCAACAAAAATAAGTTTGGACTAAGTTAAAACAAATAGTGGTCATTTCTGCTAACAAAATGAGGAGTAATTTTTAAGAAATTTTTTAAGTTAATAAAACGTTAAGTAATAAGGTTTTTTTACTATTGGTAGTTGTCTATGATGGTCATTATTCGGTTTAATACCAAGCAATTGATGAATATTTTAAATCATAGAAGTGACGGGGTTCTCTATTTGTGAGAAAAAAACGCCTATTTCATAGGTAAGGACCCAATATTTTATGTCTTTTTGTCTTTAATGCGCGTTTTGTTTGTGCAGAATAATTTTTCTTTCTTTCTTTCTTTCTTTCTTTTATTCTTTTAGATGTATGAACGTAAACGAGGCAAAAGGAGTATGTAAGGATCGTAGCAGGTGGTGTCGTATAGTTTCTGCTTACCCCCATGGGAAGAAGGTTTATGTATGTGTATGTTTAAAACCAAGAAAGGAAAATGAAATAGCGTAGATTTGTTAACTTATTTTTGTTGGAAGTCGTTTTTTTTTTTTTTTGTAAAACTGTTTTATTTTTCATTTTTTTAGTTTTGGTGCCTACCCCACACAAATTCAAATAGTTACCACTACCTGCTATGTAAATAACAGGGACAGGAACTTATTATGACATCATCCATATAGATTAAGTGAGAAAAATACTTATTACTGAAGATAACTCAAAAACTACCCAAGAAAAGTAAAAAAAAAAAAATACGGGACCACCGTGCAAGCTTCATCCACCATAATTTTGAAAAAATATTTTTTAATATCGGTCCACAAAAGAAATAAAATAAAGTCAAACATAGAACCTCCTCCTATTTGGAAGACGTTTAAAAATAAAGAGGAAAACGATGAATTAACAGTAATTTTATCAACCTTCCAATGCTACTTGACGATTTAGATAGGTATGGTAAATAAGTTATTTACGAGTATAAGAAGCTCTTAAGCGACTAAACTTAAAGAAGAAGTGTGAGCCCTCAGAAATACTATATTCAAAGACCTTTAAATCTATTTAAATTCAAAAATACCTGAAGGACTTACACGAAAAAAAAAATTTCCTTTTTACTAACGTTTAAAAGTACTATTTTAGTCCAAATATTTTTCCTATCCTTCTAAGTTATTACAATTCCCCTTAAGTGTGTAGTGATCGACGTATAAGTTGTTTCGGGCGCCACACCAGATCGATCAAGTGTCTAATACGCGTTAACGGACTGTGTGCTAAGATACCATCTATTTACATTGACTCACTAATGTGTGGATGCGGTAGGTGAATAGGTCGTGGAAATGATTCGTTTTGCTCAAAGGGGAGTTTTGTGAGGCTTTTGAAATTTTGTGTAGGGATTTGTAATTTCTTAAATTCAAATTCAAAAGTCATTTATTCAAACTAGGCTGAGAAATCAGCACTTTTCGAACGTCAAAATTATATAAGACAGTCCCCCAAAAACGCCCACCCTTCAGCACTTCCTAGTGCATAAGCTGCTTAACTACTGAGTAAACATTTTCATATCAACGTGAACCGAGAAGCTGGGTTCCTTTCGGATCATCATCATCAGATAACGAATCCTAAAAGGACCTTGCTTGCTTCAGCCGAAAAATCCACTACTGGAAAAAAGCCTGCCCAAAGCGTCGCCACATTGACGTTTCCTATGTTTCTTGCATCTAATGAGGTGGGTCAGAGCGGCAGTTGGCGTAGCGAGGCGAACAACAGCCAACATCCAAACGAAATTTAAATAAAGAATAATATTGTTCTTTTTCTTTTTGAATATGCCTATTAATTTCCTGTAATAAACCGTCCTTTCATGAATATTTTCTATACAAAATACGAGTAGTGTAATTTTTATCATGTGGCAGACATTGACAGAATAACTATACCGAAAGTTTTATTTTTATTTGTTTCTAATTTCTTCCCTTTATGGATATGCAGAGCCCCTTGTCAGTGAACAGTGGAAGACTGTACCTAAGCTGCAAAAGGGTTAAGAATAGAGGACCTAGTTTTCAATAGAAAATTAGGTCCTCTTAATTCCGAATGTATTTTCATCTGTGCTCACTGCGTTCATTCTTCGCTACTCCACGTAAACCGCGGTCGGGTAGCCGCCAACTCGCTAGACTAGTTTGACAAATTATTTTTATTTTCTGTGTGCCCCTCATTTGCGGTCACCGCGGGACATACGACACTTTACTTCGTAACTTTGAACATGTTGACATCGATCTTGGGTTCTTATATTTTTTTTTGTATTGGTGTTTGACCTCTTTCACATTATAATCATAATCATTCTTCTAACTTCATCCCAATTTATTTATCTTCTACTTTCATAAATCTCAATCGGCCGTCATTTCAGTTTCCCCATCGATTTTGGGTTTTTTTGTTTTTTGTATCCCGGTCTTTTATGTTTTTTTTTTTTTGAGGATGGGAAATCATCAAATGACTTTTCCCGCTCTGGGCGGAGCGGGGCGTGTCCGACTTTTACTGACTAAAACCCACCCATGTTCCTTCCGTTGCCTGTGTGCCGGGGCCGCAATATCCCTTTCGGACAAACTCGCAACCCTGGCAGGCATTGGCCCTTACAGACCCCGTCAGTTGGTGCTGACATCTCTTTGAGGCGCGCGTGGAACACACTCCCTCACGTTCCGCCTCCTCCTTCGCAAGCATTACTGCTTCGCAGAAGGAAGTGACGGCTTCCCAAGCCCTCTCGGTCCGTTCCATGTAGAAACTACCCTGGTGTCAGAGTTTTTATACCACCCATGTCATACCTCTGACTTGACCACTTAAACACTGATATCTCCATCATTCTTCTGGTCCTCCATCCCAATTTATTTCTTGTTTCTTCTGTCATACTTACTTCTCTATTCAAAATTCAAAAGTCATTTATTAAAAAAAGACTGAGAATCAGCACTTTTCGAACATCAAGATTACATAAGACAGTCCCCCAAAAACGCCCGCCCTTCACCACTTCCTAGTGCTTTAGCTGCGAAGAGCAACACAGCTCTCTGTTCAGTTAGTAAAACTTGATTCCATACAATAGTACTTATGCAAAATAATGTGCATTACGCAACACAAAACATTGAATTAAATTATTTGCTTTATGGCAGCTAGCACTAGCCAATAAACCAACAAACAAACATCCTTCATCTTTATCTTCTTTTTTCACCCCATTCCTAGCCTTAATATCTATATATATAAAAATCAATTGCTGTTCTTTAGTCTCGCTAAAACTCAAGAACGGCTGGCCGATTTAGCTGGTTGATTTGCTATCTGGGATTAATAATTGATAACCGATTCAACTGGAGTTACCAGGTGGAATCTGTTTGCGGCAAGTTACGTGCGATACTCACCAAGTTTTCCATTATAAAGCGCAATATACCGTACAGAATCCTCCTGCAAATGTACACAGCCCTTGCTGAGTCGATAGTCTCCTATGGACTCACCAGTTATGGACGCACATTTAAAACCTATCTAGATAAAATACATAATTTACAAACACGTTTGCTCAAACTTGTAGTACCAAAATATGTAAAAGATAAATACCAAGACAATTACACCGGGTTATTTAAACATTGCAAGGTATTACCTGTTCTGGCGCGCGCTGAGTATTTGTTCCTCATGGAACATTTTGATAACAGTGATATCCAAATTCCAGTTAAATATGACGTGAATACACGACAAGCCAAATCAAAATCATTTCAAGTGCCACGCAAAAATAACTTTTATGGCAGGCGTACCGCTTCTTTCACAATACCCAATTTACTAAACCAAATACCTCTAGACATTAGAGACTCAATGAATAGTAAGAACATAAAGCGTAAGCTGAAGGAACATTACATCAACTCGATAACAACTTAACTGTTAATAGCGCGTTGATCAAATCTTAAGGCCATGGCATGCTAAGATAGACCCCAGAGGTCTGATTGTGTGCTTTGTTTAAATATAAGAAAAATTGTAATTTATAAAATAAATAAATAAAGCTGGTTTTGGTTTTAAAATGTTTGTAATAGTCCAGGGAAGGTTTAAACGGTGAGAAAATTAGGGTAGGTAGGGTAGGTAGGGAAGGTAGGGTAGGTAGGGTAGGTAGGGTAGGTAAGGTAGGTAGGGTGGGTATGGTAGGTAGGTAGGGTAGGTAGGTTAGGTAGAGTAGGTAGGGAAGGTAGGGTAGGTAGGGTAGGTAGGGTGGGTAGGGTAGGTAGGGTAGGTAGGGAAGGTGGGGTAGGTAGGGTGGGTAGGGTAGGTAGGGTAGGTAGGGAAGGTGGGGTAGGTAGGGTAGGTAGGGTAGGTAGGGTGGATAGGGTAGGTAGGGTAGGTACGGTAGGGTAGGTACGGTAGGTAGGTAGGGTAGGTAGGTTATGTAGGGAAGGTAGGGTAGGTAGAGTAGGTAGGGTAGGGTAGGTAAGGTAGGTAGGGAAGGTACGGTAGGTACGGTAGGTAGGGTAGGTAGGGTAGGTGGGGTAGGTAGGGTAGGTAGGGTAGGTAGCGAAGGTAGGGCAGGTAGGGAAGGTAGGGTAAGTAGGGTAGGTACGGTAGGGTAGGTAGGGTAGGTAGGGTAGGTCCGGTAGGTAGGGTAGGTAGGGTAGGTAGAGTAGGTACGGTAGGTAGGGTAGGTAGGGTAGGTAGGGTTTAGTGCTACCCGTGCGAAGTCGGGGCGGGTAAAGCTAGTAATATATATTTTACACAGTCTATTTATGGTTTCTTTGATGTTCCTCTTCTCTTATAACTATCCATCTGGTCCTGATTAAGAAATTCGTTTGACGTTCAATTTGCTTATTCACCGTACTTAGGATAAGAGTAATTATAAGAGTAATTCTAGTCCTAATTTAAACTTTGTAAGTTAGATTTCTTGGAATTTCTATTATTAGTTGTAAGAAGATCCTAACTTTGCTATCTTACTAGATAATTGCTAAACATAATAGCAGCACTGAATGGTAGCTTGTGACTTTAGCACGTTTTCATGAATTTCCTTTAATAATTACAGCCGCACGGGTCGATCGATCAGGTTAAGCTACGCTTGCCGCGGTTGGTCCGTGGATGGGTGACCTGACATACCAAGTCCCCTCAGTGTCTCGAAAAGCACGTTAAGCCTTTGGTCCCGGCTGTCATTTGTGGATCTTTGACAGTCGTTACGAGTCGTCAGGAGCCCGAAAGTCTGACAAACGGTCTTACCAAGGAGTATCGTAATACCCAGTAACTGGATTGTGGAGGTCAGATAAGCGGTAGCCATGTAAAATACATATTCTTATTCCATGTAAATTCAGCTGCATCCGGTTACAAATGGTTTCAACAACTGCAGTAACATATATGAGGAGGCTTTATGTAAGGTTAGGGACCTAGAAGAAGAATTAATTCATGCAAATGTACGAATTACAAATTTACAGAAACTAAAAGAATGTACTCAGGCTAAGGAGAATAATAACTTGTATAATGAATTATTAAACACTACTTGCAACCCGCATTCCTTAATAACAATAGACCTTACTGAAGATTCTTTATTGAAACATAATAGTAGTAGTTATAAAATAAGTCAAAACAAAATTAAAAAATATGCAAAGCTAAATTAAATCATAAATAAATGTAATAAATATAAGAAACAACAAAAACACAGTTCAATTAATACTAAACTAAGGAAAGAACGTGGTTTTCTTCTGAATAAATTAAAA
The DNA here is from genome assembly GCA_916701695.1 of Agrochola macilenta. NCBI lineage: Eukaryota > Metazoa > Arthropoda > Insecta > Lepidoptera > Noctuidae > Agrochola > Agrochola macilenta. The sequence continues at coordinate 8,613,527 of OU753578.1, forward strand.
AACTATCAAATTAAATTAGAAGACAGTAAGAACATTTATGAGTTTGACACTCAACATTTACAGTCTGAAATTCAGGTACTAGAAGCATCACTACAGTCACTCTATACTAAGTATGTGAGGTCTGAAAAACAAATTCAGGAGCACATTCTTGCTGCAAATGAGTTAGTGGAAATGTGCAACTCTAATATAGATAAAGTGGACCCGCTGACTCCCAGCAGCCCTCAATCATCATTGCAAAATAAAAACAATCTTGGCACTCTCCAGCCTGAGGCAACGGAGGACCCGTACCAGTTGGGAAGTGCTCAGGTCTCTATAACTAATCAAGTTACACCACATATTGAACAAGGTCCTTTGCAAGTAGTTCAGACAGAAGCTGATTCTCTCCCTTTCTCCATTATGTTTTCTGATAGCTTTGGAAAAGGGTTAGGTAAATTACTTAGCAACAACCTGAGTCATTCTTCTCAAAACTATTGTATGCCTCAGAATTCCTACAAACAAATAATGTCTTCATTAACTAGGAAGGAATATGATCCTAATGCCATTATTACCGTACTTATAGGTAATAGTTTTAATGTTAAAAAAGATGATATTACTGATTGTGTCACAGAACTATTGAAGTTAAATTGTAAGAAAATAATTTTGTGTGCTTTTCCATATTTTGAGCATTTGTCAAATAGGCAAAACAACTACATTCACATATTAAATAATTACATGCATTTCTTAGTTAGTCACCATAGTGACAAGTTTATATTTTTTGATACCAACATTTTTGTTGATAAGTTAAGGTCGACTAGGGATACTGTGTATCTGCCCATTAGTTTTAGACGTCAAATAGCTAGGCTATTAGCTTTTAATATTAACCCAGACATAATTAGTATGTCTAAGTCATCTACAATTAGCATCACAATTAGTAATAGTACTAATGTTAAGGTGGTTAGCTCAAATAGTTTAAACTAGTTTGTAAGACAACAGAAGGTACCTCTAACAGTATAGTTACACTTAATAACAAAAAGGTATTTTCTAGCACTAACATAATTAACTGTACAAAAGGGGCTAAGCAGAAATCCTTGAAATTATTTCATCAAAATATTCAAGGCTTTTCTTCCAAACAATTGGAAATTGAATTGTTTTTAGAAAAAACAAGGTTTGACATTATTTGTTTAACTGAGCATTGGTTAAAGGATTATGAAATGTTAATTAACTATGAGAATTATAGTGTGGCCAGTTGTTTTAACCGAAAATCTATGCTGCGTGGTGGTTCACTAATATTAATTAAAAATTGTATTAAATCAAAAACCCGTATTGACATAGTTGAACTATCGGTTGAACATAGCATTGAACTGTCTTGTGTTGAGCTAGATAAGCATGTTATAGTGTGCGTTTACAGACCCCCAAATTATCAAAACTACTCTTTATTTGAGTCAGTAATGGAAGATGTTTTGGCAAAACTTGCAACTGGTAATAAATCAGTAATTATCTGTGGTGACTTTAATGTGAATATTTTAGAAAATAATTCAAATACCAGTAGATTTTTAAATTTGTTCAAATCATTCAATTTGTCAAATGTGTTTGTAGAACCAACCCGAGTAACTACGACTACTGCTACATGTATTGATAATGTGTTTTGTTGTTGTGACTATTTAGATAAAGCCATAGTTAATTATCTCCCTTCTGATCACAGTGGTCAATCCGTAACTTTTGAATCCAACATACCAATAACAAAAGTCCAGATACAATTCAGACCAATAACAGCAGTTAATTTAAATAAATTTAATAGCACTTTAATTTGTAAGTTAAATAATCAAGACCTTACAATGAACAATGCTAATATTTTGTATGAAGAATTATTTTCGTTAGTCCAGACCGAGTTCAATAATTCTTTTAAGAAGAACACAAAAACTATCAGCCCTAAGTTTTTATTTAGTGACTGGGCAACTAAAGGACTCAGGAAAAGTAGGGATAGACTGTTCGCGCTGTATGGCCTTAAGCCTTATATTAACACGGAAACTTTTAATAAGTATATTGCTACTTACTCTAGAACTTTTAAGAACACTTGTAAGACAGCTAAAGCCTTATACATTAGCAACAAGGTTAAGTCAGCAGCCAATAAAATACAGACGGTTTGGAAAATTATCAATAATGAAACGAACCGGAACAAAAAGCATAATTCTGACTACATATTGAAGACGTCATGTGGTGGTCTCGTTTGCGATAGCAAAGAAGTTGCTCAAGAATTTGTAAATTTCTTCACCAGTATCCCACTTAAAACTACTGAAACCTTAAATTCCTCGCCCTCGCTCTCTTTTGATTTAGTAAGGGCGAATGTTTCAGCTTGCCCGATTGAATTTAACTTTAAGCATATTAACCCTTTAACAGTAATAAAAGCTTTTAAGCAAATTAAGATCAAATTAACCGAAGATCTTTGGGGAATGTCCATTAAAGTATGTACTTCCATAATTGAGACCATAGCGCCTTACTTAGCATTAATATTTAATTTGTGTGTGGACCAAGGAGTCTTCCCGGATTTAATGAAATACAGTAAGGTAATACCACTTTTCAAATCCGGGGACAGTAAAGACACTAATAATTATAGACCCGTGTCCGTGTTGCCGGTTTTCAGCAAGGTGTTTGAAAAGGTAATGCTTAATCAAATGCTCAATCATTTTAACACAAATAAAATCCTTCATGATCAACAGTATGGTTTCACCAAAGGACGTTGTACGACCGACGCCGGTGTAACCTTATTAAGACACATTTTTAGCGCGTGGGAAGAGGCCCAAGACGCCATAGGAATCTTTTGTGACCTCTCCAAGGCATTTGATTGCGTCGATCACGAAACCTTGCTCTTGAAACTTGAGCATTACGGACTTGGAAAACTTGCGCTCAATTTAGTAAAATCTTATTTAAATGATAGACAACAGAAAGTCCAAATAAACGGTGTCAATTCACTAGGTTTAAAAGTAAAAATGGGCGTGCCACAAGGCTCGATATTGGGTCCATTCCTCTTTTTAGTTTATGTCAATGATCTACTCCATTTATTAAAAAATCAAACACAAATGGTGTTATTTGCTGACGATACTTCCTTAATTTTTAAGGTAGATAGACGTGCCACAAATTTTGACGACGTAAATAACGCCCTAATGCAGGTCCAAAGTTGGTTCACTGCTAATAATTTAGTATTAAATGGAAAAAAAACGAAGTGCATAAAATTTTCTTTACCAAATGTCAAAAGTACTGATTGTGAGATAGTATTGAATCAAGAGAAACTAGAATTCGTCGATAAAACTGTTTTCCTGGGGATCACGCTCGACTCAAGGTTACAATGGGGTCCTCATTTAACATCTCTTGCAGGACGGCTAAGTTCAGCAGCATATGCTGTCAGAAAAATCCGTCAATTTACTGATGTGGATACCGCGAGGCTGGTCTATTTTAGTTACTTTCATAGTATCATGTCTTACGGTATTTTACTATGGGGACGGGCTGCAGACATCGAGTCTATTTTTATTCTGCAGAAAAGAGCGATTAGAGCCATATATTATCTCCGCAGGCGTGACTCTCTAAGGGAACTGTTTAAGGATATTAACATCATGACGGTACCTTGTCAATATATCTATGAAAACATCATGCACGTAAGAAAAAATGTACATCTTTTTAGTAAAAGAGGTGATAGACATAATTATAGTACAAGAAATAGGGACTTATTAGTTCAACCAGGTTTCAGACTGGCTAAAGTGGACTCATCTTTCATGGGATACTGTTTAAAATGTTATAACAAAATTCCTCCCCACATACTTCAACTGAATGAGACGAAATTCAAATCTTGTATAAAACGCACACTATGCAGGCAGGCATATTATAAGTTGGGGGATTACATCGCTGATAAAAATGCTTGGCTCAATGCTGGTCCTGCTCCACAACCACAACTATTTGATTAACATTTGAAAACACTGTTGGAGCTGCTGAAGAGTTTAAGACTATTTTTGCATTGTATAAAATCAATTTCCTTTGTATTATATAATTTCAGAGCACAGGTGTGAGTACTATGTACTAAAGAGCTAACATTTACCGGGTAATACGTATTTTATTGACTTGAATGTGCCCTGGCGGCTGTGAGTATGTCATGCTCACTCAGATGTCTCGCTGATGGTGGCGCGTGTGTTGGATCATTTAGCTCCCTTCAAAATGGTTGAGCTGAATGGTGGTAATCCATGCGTCATGTTCGTGAACGGGCGCCGTCAGTTGGGACAGGTCAACTCTTAGCTGCCTTGGCTGATTTAAATTTTTGAATTGTTCTTTGTTTTATATTTTTATTACGGACGCTTCTAACGTGCACGTCTTTCTACATTGTTCTCACATGTTTAATTTCAACATGAATGATGTAACAAATATTTTGTAACAATTTATTTAAAAGAGTGTCCGTGGAGTTTCTTGCCCGTTCTTCTCCATAGGTACCTACCTACTACGCTTTGGAATGGGCAACTAGCTTCATATTTCTGACTGACCGATTCCTTGACAATTCAAAAGTGCCTGTAAATGGTTTAATTGAAATAAATGCTTTGAGTTTGAGTTTGAGTTTGAGTTTAGACTGGAAGCCGACCCCAACATAGTTGGTGAAAGGCTAGACAGATGATGAAATGTGAGGGAACAAATTCCATAATACATTGTTGTACGGTCAGCAATAGTATCGGACCGCTAGAACTATAATTTATCGAATAGAAATATTATTTTATATATTTCAATAATTTCTAAGCTGTCACAGGCGCCACATATAACGCCACTGGTTTAGTAATACAGTCGAACTTGGATAAGCGAGAGTTCAAGGGACCGAGATCTCGTTTTCACTTATAGAGGTTTCTCACTAACTCGTGTATCTAGCATATAGAGGTACATGAGTAACCTTTCTCACTTATAGAGGTTGATGCTGGTTGAGAAAGGTTGAGAGGAACAAGAACAATATTAGTTCCACGAAATTTAAGAATGATTCATAAATAGCAGATGTTAAATTTCGCTCGACTATCGCTTATAGAGGTCCAGGCAATCAGTCTCAGTTTTAGATGTATACGTATAGGTATACGAGTGAAAAACGACTTTCTCTTAAATTTTATTTATTTATCTTTACTTCAGGCACACAGTCCATAAAAAATCAAATAAAAAAAAGAAAGAAACCGTTAGTAGGGTTGTTAGTAGTGCACCCAAAAAATAAAATTAAATAAAATGGTGTTAGTAATTTATTAGTAAACAAAACAAGTGACACATTAATTACTTAAGTCTATTTCATATTACTGTGCAGGTGTACAGTCACGAGCACCAATATGTATCCACTTAGCAAAATTCAAAAGCGATTTTTTCATGGAATAACGACTGCAACTTTGAGAAAAGACCTATTTCATATTAGTGTGGGTTCAAAAATACTATGTTCGTAACAACATAAAATTACAATCACCTTAGTTGGAGAAAATAACTTTTTAAACTTGCTAAGTGTATACATATTGGTGCTCGTGACTGTACACTCTGCCCAGTACACAATAAATGGCCTGTCAATTTTACACACTAACATTTTGAGGACAGTGTTGGTGCTACCACGAACCCTGCTTATCATCGATGCAGTTCTTTTCCTCATTACGGCAAAGAAATCGCTTATGGAGTTTTTAAATGATTAAAATGACGGGACCTGGCAATTGCTCTCATTTATAGAGGTTTCTCGCTTACCCAGTTCTCACGGACTCGGGTTTGACTATAATAAAATATTAGCCTGCAAGTTTTATACTCTTCTATTTTTACGGCGTTTGTGTCTTTTCCAAAGTCTGTTTTGTTTCACATCACTCCTGTTTTCTGGCTCGTTAGGCAGAGGAGTACCTATAGTACACCCATATTTGGCCAGTTATGTTTAACTTCCATGTGATACGGGGCGAGCCTATTGGCATCAACCGGCCACAAATCCAGAGCCCAGGCTGCTACTGAGAATTTCCAGATGAAAAAACCCAATGAAACTTTGGCCGACCCTGGAATCGAACCCAGGACATCATGCTCAGCAATAGCACTTGTGACCACTAGACTAACCACGCAGTTTGATACATTGATGGTTTGATAATTAACCAGTACAACTATTTTCTTAATGTGCCTCGGGAATCATCGCATTTCCGAATAAAAACGAATGCTAATTTCCGTTTCTATAAATTATTAGATTTATCGTGTATAATTATTTGAATTCAGAACTAAGTACTTTATAGCTCATACACGGAAATCAAAACAACAATAAAGTACTTAGTACTGAATTCAAATTATAATACAAGATAAATCTAATAATTGATGGACATGGAAATCAGCATTCGGAAATGCGATGATTCCCGAGGTACAATAAGAAAATAGAGGTACTGTATCACACCACGTTAATGAGATATACAAGCCAACTTATAAAACAACAAAACGAAACAAAAAACGGTCGATTTCTTAACAACATACAGTTCTAAAGATACAAACTATCGATAAATGTTGTACAAACAGCGATGCTATCGATCGTCACGACTAGGCCATTAGTCACCACTGTGCACACGCGTGATGGACGCAATAAGAAACTGTCGATTGGTAGAAAAAAGTTGGAGATATTAACGATATTTATTTTTATTTTAACGAGTGACATGGGAAATGGGGATTAGCGAAAGAAGTTAGCTTCTCTTTGACGATTTGAAACAACCTCGCCACTAGTGGTCGCAAGCGTGACTGTAAAGCATGGTTCTGGTCGAGCAATCTTTGGCGTTTTGTCTTAGAAAATTCTCAGAAGTTGTCAGGCGCGTCAATTTGTGCCTGTTTGCTGGCAATAAGTTCACTCACTATTACATGAGACTTAAATATAACTAGCGAAAGCAATGTGGCTGTGGCTACAAGCTATTAACCTATGCACCTTTGTTTACCTTTTTGGGCGTGAGAGGTGTATGTTTTTTTTTTATGTCGCAGCATCATGCTGAGGTAGGAGCTTCTTGGCCTCATACAGGACTTTTGATATATATTTGTTTTTTTTTTTTAAATATAGGACGTAAAGAAAAAAAATTAAAAACAAAAAAAATGAGCTCTTCATTGGGCATCAAAAAAATTGCCCGCAACGCTATCAGTGGCAAAAGTGCCCAAAAGGCTGGAAGCGTTGCCACGTTGGATGGCAATGCTTTGACCTACAAATTGGCCAGCTCTCTGGTCACGTGAAGACTCGACCAACTACTTGGCGAGGTCCCAAAATACTCGATGTGCACTCGGCCTTAGTGTTTTAACCCAAAACGGCTCAAAAATATAGCTACCAATAAGGTTATTATATTTACGCCGTTTGAGGTTTTCTGCACCTGCAGCAGCCGCCAGCACAGCCCGCCGTGCTAGGAAGATGGGATGACGCAAGGGTGTCGACACAAGTTGCATCCCACACCAAAGGCCTACCCAACTTCCAAAGCATTATGGTCATTCCGTCTGGCGTCTCCCTCTTGATTTTTACGTTTCTATGTGTTTAGTTTGTGATAAAATACAATAGACGAAGTATATTTAGTAACCTAATCCGCTTAACTGTTCTTAAAGAGTCATAAAGAACCCTGTAAGAAATCGACACGTGTTTCACCTCTCAACGAGACATCGTTAGGACGATTGACTTGTTGCGTCCGGACCTGACGTGTGGACATGTCAAGCGTCGAGAGCAGAGTGAAAGAGTGCGTGAGTGCTCTGCTCTTGACGCTTGACGTGTCCGCTACGTATACTAAAAATACGTCGTCTATTGTATTTTATAATGGATTTGATTTCCGAAAAGTCACGCCTGAATCAATTAACTAGTTTGTGATCTTTTTGTGCGAGTCCCAAAAAATACATTTTCTTTTTTGCTTTCTAGGTATAAAGTGAAAATACTTATCTAGTACTTAAATCAAAGCAAGATTTGCAACTGTCACACACAATATACGATGTCTTTGTATTGCATTGTATCATTTATATTCCAACGTCAGGAGCTAACATTTGTAGTGGTTTACGCCCACCGGTAGCAAAAGATATTTATTAAAACAGCTTCCTTTTCTTCTTATCTTGAAGACGATTATTCAAAATGTATAGATAGCTATTTTAAAATCAAACTGTGAGACATGATTAATTTGGAAAAAAACTTATATCGTTGGTACTTGATCCGTTAATGGTTTCCATGCTGATTCTTGGGGCTGCTTCCAGCTTTATCATATAGTGCATGTGAAATAAATAAATGAATAAATAAATAAATAAATAAATAAATAAATAAATGAATAAATAATTAAATAAATGAATAAATAAATAAATAAATGAATAAATCAATAAATAATTATTTAATAGGCAAGCTACTGCTAGTATGCCTAGTATTTTCGTTGTCTTCACGGGTAGTACTTGGATGAGGCTGACACAGGAGCGTGTGGGGGTTGGTACAAGAAAAGGGATACCTATGTCAAGCGAGAGAATCAACGAAAGAGATCATGATGATGCTTTTATTATATTAGAATTTCTAGACGGTATCAATGTTTCAATTTTCTGGTGAAATATAAAAGGTATGATTATAGCTTTCATCTACCTTGTAGATCAGTTTGGCAGTTTACATTTATCCTACGCTAGGCCAGCTCAAGGTCAAATTGTTACCACCGACGTGCGGTATTGATATAAAAAAAAAACCCCAACATCAAAACAAAACCAACAACAGTGCACCCGTGAGAAAATCACCGTAATACGAGAAAAATATACACATAAATTAACTGGCGATGCACTCGCTAATGAGCAATATAAAGTAAGTGCCTTCTTCTAGTAGACGATAAGACGGGAACACGCCGGGATTAAGAAATCTCCTCACTCCCTTTACTCAAAACTATGAAAGGATCGTTACACGGCATATTATGAAGTTTTTGTCTTAAGAGCGTTTATTCTGAAGGTGGGCAACGTCGCAAATAGATGTCAAATATTTCACTGTTTTGATTAATTTGGCAATATTACTGTGTGGAAATAAAAAAGTGGCTAACTAGCGAACTAGAATATTGAACGAAATGCAATAATTAATATCGTAACACCGAATGTTTAGTTTAAGATGTAAAAAAAACTATTTGGAAACATCCAAATGCGTTTTTTACACCTAAAATGGGTACAACATCAAATTCAATGTTATAATAAAATTGTAGTTCATTATTAATATTCTAGTCTTATTTCTATTCAGTAATAATTGCTAAAAGAATCAAAACAGGTAAATATTTGACAGTTATTTGCGACGTTGCCAAGTTTTAGGATAAACCCTCTTAAATGAATGGAAAAGTGGGCGTGGGTTTATAACACTATGCCTCGAAAGTGTAATCAGAGGTGTACGTATCTATCTATAAATTATAAATATAATTATTATAAATTAAAGTCGCTTTTCGTGTGTTTGTGTAACCGCGTCATAGTCCCGTGCATAGTGCAAAGGATTATGACGCGGTTTTCACCATTATTTACAAAATTTGTTCCGGAAGGTATAAATTGGATGTAGCGCAGAAATCTCGATGTTTTGAAATGTCGTCACATCAGTACTTTGCACCTGTACGACGCAGGGGCGGGTCGGAATCATCATTTCAGCCGCAAGACGTCCACTGCTGGATATAGGCCTCCCCAAGCACCGTCACTTAGACTGGTTCTGTTCTTCCCACATCCATTCGGGATGCTAGTGCATGTATGTAGGGCGCACTAAAAAAATCCGGTATGAATGAGAAAAAATTACTTTGAATGGTCAAAAATGAATTTATTGTTTCTCAAAATATTGTCCGTTAGCGTAAATACACTTTTTCATACGAATAAACCAATTTTGGAAAACATTTATGAATCTCATGGTAGGTCACATGCCTGTCTGTTTCGATCATATGCCGCACAACATCGATATTTTTGTTGTTCACAGCGGTGGACGAGCGACCATCACGAAATTCGTCACTGAGCATGCCACGACCGCGCTTGAATTCTGCAAACCAGCTACGAGTATAAATAGTCGTCTTGCACGGTGCTTTATCGCCAAATGCGAGCGAGGCAATGCTGAGCTGTCAAACTACACTTAAAATTGTAGAAAATCATACTTTGAAAATTTTCACGCGTTGAATTCATGGTGATGAAGACAAGCAATTTTGAAAATGACGCCGCAATGTAAAAACATTTGACAGTAAGATGAAACAAACTGTATTCTACAGCCAGAGTTCCATTTTCAAATGTTGAAATTACTTTTTAAATATTGTTTCAGTAAGTGGCCAGTTCCGGAAACTTATAGTGTGCCCTAAGTATGTAACAGTCGACCATATAATTGCTAAACCGCTTTTGACAAATAATCCCCAGTAAATTGAAACTTGTATAAATCTAAGGTTGAATCCACGTCACATAAACATTTTCGATGACATGCAAGTGATTCTGGTAATGACATTTTAAAGAGACATCTCGCAATCAATATTTTACATGGACCGTCTGAATATCTGACCTGCACAACCCAGTAACTGGGTAATACGATACCCCTTGGCAAGACTGGTTGTCAGACTTCTGACGACCCGTAACGACTGTCAAAGATCCACGAATGACAGCCGGGACCACCGGCTTATAGTGCTTTCCGAGGCACGGAGGAGCTTGGTACGTAAAGATGGTCAGCCATCCACAAACCAACCCCGGCAGGCGTAGCTTACCTACCCGTGATCGACCCGTGCGGCAGTTATTACTTAGCCACGAGCTTTAGAGACTTCTCACACTGGTACCAAAAAAAAAATCTTATTGAAATATGGGAGATATCGCTGTCTGGGAATTTGAATACTTACAGATTTTTACTTTCATTCAGTGATCCTGCCGAATACATTTCTAACATTTATGATCGATCGATTTCGTCGAAAATCCATTTTACTTATTTTTTTAAATACCGAAGTATTTAAAAAAATAAGTAAAATGGATTTTGTTATGATTTTCCGAACGAACTTTTTCACAAGAAGCTCTAACCATAGTTCCCAGAGCACCTTTTTATTAGAAGGAAGTACCCCTTGAAGTCTCAAGTTCCTTGAAGGAAAACGGAAAAATATAAACTAAGTATAACCTTAGTCAGTAAATGAAACTACATCTTTATTAATATAAATCTAAACTTGAATCCAAACAATAAACTATGTAGGTAAACTAATTAAATACTATGTTGTTTATGACGTAATTTGTTACTACGACGCGACGTAGGTATTACCGAGGCAGGCAAATATAGTCTTTCCCACTGACGTTAAAAGTTTTGTCAGTTTTGCCGTTTGAGTTCGGTGGGTTAGATCGTCGTGTAACAAACGAGGTTTTTAAGAACGGGTTTAAAGAACTTACTTGCAGTGCTAAACTAGCAGTTCGCTTATAATGAGATACTTACATAAGTGATTTTAACTAGTACTATTAATTAGTTACCTCTAGACATTACGTTAGCATAGTCTGTTTTATGTTATTTCGAACGTTGCGATTTATTGCTTTAATCTGTGCTTCAATTTTATATTGTCACATTTTTGATATCCTCCGGTAAACTGTTGAATAGCCGTGTTACTTCAACCAAAATTGTTTTTTTGATGACTTCAAAAAGGAGGAGGAAGACGGTGGTAAAAAGCGAAAATTCAAAACCATAGACACCGACTTCCGAAATTAAAGTTATTTTTCAGTTTGTAGTGTACTTTTTTTGGAAGTCATATGTTTTTTTTTAATAAAAAGTTTTTATTTTTTTGTTTTGCCATAATTCATGCGAGCGCGCGCTGGTTTTAACTGGATTTTGTTTTTATTCCTTACGTTGTATGTTATATTTTTCATATTATGTAATTTGAACAGATTTGGTGTTGTTTTTTTAATATGGATGCAAGTGTAGTGTTTGTAAAGATGAGTTATATTGAGTAATTTGTTTTTTTTGTATAGTATTCTTGTCGGAGTTAGATTATGATATTGAAATAATGTTTTTTTAAACCCATCCATTAACATCGTTTTATAAACCCAATGTATTATTGAATTAAAATGAACTATACATAAATACCTACTCAAACCTAATTAATAAATAAAATAAAAATATAATATCCTAACTTAACTATTTAACAAACAAAAATATGGCGTCTAAAATTCCTCCGCATCGCTGTCGAATGCTAATGTACCTGAGAAACTGGAGGCATTTCCACGTTGTATGGCCTCTGGCCAAGGTAAAAGCCTGGAAAGGTTTTTGGTGTTGGTAGGACCATGTGTGGGTGTTTTCTTTATTTCTGTATCTATCTATCCGTGATCCGAGCAGGCCCTATCAGAATACCAGCGCTGCGACAATTGTTATTAAATGTCGCAGCTTTATGCTGAGATAGGAGCCTTTTGGCCTCACACAGGACTTTCTGCTTTTATTTTAATTTTATTCGTTTTATATTTATGTTTCAATAACTGTGTTTTAGTTAATTTGTGATCTATTGTGCTCGTCTCAATAAATACTTTTTCTTTGTTTCTGTGGTGAAGAGTCAAGAAATGGGACCATGGTCTTTTTGCCAAAGGTTGGTTCAAAGCTTCCAAACGTCATATAAGACCAGGCTATTATTGGCCTATAGAGGTATGAGGAACAGAGTGTATAGTTCACTCATCCTCCATAGAAAAGGGAGGATCCTCTGACCAGACGGGTGTCGTATCTGGTGGGCAACTGCCCGACGGTTGATGTTGGGAAGTTATATATATGCAGATCGCGCGGTCAATTCTGCTTGTGCGATGCAAGATTTCGCGTGACGTCGGTGTGATGCGTAGTTCTTAAGTGGCGATGTAGATTCCGCCTCAGTCCCACTGCAGGGTAAAGTCATTATATAGGGCGAACTTTCACCACACTTGCTCAAGACAGGTTGGCGATTCCAGACTTATATTCACTAGTCCAGGTTTCCTCACGATGTTTTTCAGATAAATTATGTTTATTTGTAAAATTAGTTTTGAAAAATACTTTTACAGGTCAAAAAAATTGTCTTAACGGTCTCGCTGATCAGTTGAACAGCAATTTATTAGGTGTTAGCTTCCACCAGCGGATTCACTGCGTGGAAGTCGGAAATTATCCCAGGGGAACGTACTATTGCCAAAAAATCTATCCAATATCTAAACCCTAAGACGTGAAAAGATAATAGAGAGACAGACATTCGGAGTTATTGTTGCATTTATACGAGTAATGGATTTTCTACATTTATTTGAGTTCATCATCTGTCTAGCCATTTCTCAACTACATTATGTTAGGGTCGGCTTCCAGTCTAACCAGATGCAGCTGAATACCAGTACTTTACATGGAGCGACTGCATATCTGACCTCCACAACCCAGTTACTGGGTAGCACGATACCCTTGGTAATACTGGATGTCAGACTTTCGGGCTTCTAACAACTGTCAAAGATCTAAAAATGACAGCCGGTACCAACGGCTTTGCATGCTTTCCGAGGCACGGAGGGGACTTGGTATGTAAAGATGGTCACTCATCCGCGGCGAGCGTAGCTTAACCCGATGAATCGACACATACGGCTGTTATTACTTAGCCAGAAGCCCCTCTTTCCTACATTTATTTGAGTTATGTTCATAAAAAAGAGGGTATGTGCTCATGGCCATGAGGGTATGTGTTTTGATAGAAGTGAAAACTTACTTACGGCTGGAGCTGAGTCAACGTGATTCAGCATCACCGACCGACTGGAACCGAGTATACCTGATCCAGTGTCACCCCAGCGTGATGACGGTTCAGTTTTGTTTGCTGTTCAGAGAGAGCGTAAAGAAATTTTTACTTTTAAAATCTGCAGTTGTTACACTACGGTGTGACAGTCGGCAAGTTTTGTTAGCAAACCGACGAATCCGAGTGTTAACTTCAACTTTCTAGTTTTAGTTTTAGACTGGTAGCAGTTTATTGGTTTTACTCACGATCAAAATGTTACGGAAATTTCATGTATGTCGGTGCGATTTATTTAATTATATGAAACAATTATTTGTGACGTGTTAGGTCGGTGTAAAAAGGCATTAAACTATTTTAATAATATTTTTAATTTCGGTTTTTATATGAAACCTTTTTCTAGGAAGGAGTGACAAAAACTGACATACATTCGAGCTAGCAACAATTTTTTTGTTTATCAAAAATTAATATATTTAAATTAAAGCGGGAAAATCAGGCCAATCACGATTTTATTCCTCGAAAGGAGAGACAGATGTGCACCTTTAAATTCGTAAGTTATTTTAAGTCGGAGCGAGCCTATTGCTATCAACCGGGCACAGGTCTAGAGACTCTAGAGACTCCGGACTACTACTGGGTAAATTCCTAGTTTTGTATTTAAGGCGGAAGCGTCTAGGTAGACCGCGAAATTCAAATTTTGTTACGTTTTTTAAAATTTGCAGGTCAGTATCATGTTTTAAGTTGATTTAAATATGATTCGCGGCCTTATATATATAAATATATATATATTATCACTTACTGTATCTGTTTAGCTGTAATTTTTCCTAAAAATAAAATAAATAAAATTCTAATTCTCATATTATAATTATGTCGTATCTCTATGTACGAGTATATTACTGTGTGTACATAATAAAATAAATAAATATGTTTTATTTGCTCTTTTGGATTGCTAGAAAAACCTCATGAACAACCCGTTCACTTCACAACACTCCTGCAGCACTCACTTTCACATTAAATTGTGTATCGAGCTTAATTTGCGAAACAAAATTTACAGACCTAATTAAATGGCGGAAAATCTTAACATCGAGATTCACAAATCGACCACAAATGGACAACGCCATCTATCGGCACAAAAGTCTACTATTATTCTCAAACACCAGCTTCTTTTTGTTTAATGACCTACTAACCCTAACAAATCACAAACATACTTTAACCCTTAACAAATCCACCCTTATTGACATTGAAATAACAGTTTCTGAACTAGTTTCGTATTATTTCTTCAACTTCCAACCCTTTAACTGCTACAGTCACGAGAAGCACATTATCGTGGGTATAATTGTAAAACAACGGGTCTCGACACGACACATGTCTATTGAGTTATGTGTATATTTGGAGGCGACACGTGCTGCGCTGGGGGCAATGTCAAGGTAGCCTCTACTCAGTGGAATAACTTCATAGACCTCGACCACCGACCTCCTCTAGTTTTACAATATATTTTTATTGACGTATAAAAGTGTTTGTTAAAACCAATTTACAGTATGTACAGTCGACACGTGCCGCGCCGGGGGCAATGTCACGGTAGCATATAGTTTTTAGAATAATTTCGTAGATAGATATAGTCAATGGCACATCAGTTTCAACTGAGGAAACCGCTCTTACTACATATTACGAAATGTACGCTTTTATCACGGGTATTTCGATAACACAGGGAAGTAAAATGTATGGAAATATAATATGAAGACGCTTTTAGATTTCGTGCACGTATTTTCACGCATTCTATGGACGTGGACGTCCACTATAATTTTAGGAACGATAGAAATTATAAACACAATACGACGCTGATATCGTCAAATTGTTACCTTAAATATGCGGTTAGCCCTCGCGCCCCTAGTCGCCGCAGGAGACGCCCCGGGCGTCGGGAGTCGCGAGCCGACTTCCGGCCACCGTAGGCGCGGGCTTGCGGACGGTGGGCAATGGGTAGCTCGCCGTCCGATTAGGACCAGGCCCGGGTCGACGGCGCGTTGTGTTCCACGCGCGCCTCAAAGAGATGTCAGCACCAACTGACGGGGTCCGTAAGGGCCAATGCCTGCCAGGGTTGCGAGTTTGTCCGAAAGGGATATCGCGGCCCCGGCACACAGGCAACGGAAGGAACACGGGTGGGTTTTAGTCAGTAAAAGTCTGACACTCCCTCTCGCTCCGCCCAGAGCGGGAGGAGTCATTTGATGATTTCCCACCCAAAAAAAAAAAAAAAAAAAAGGCATGCCAGTTTCCTCACGATGTTTTCCTTCACCGTTTTTGAAGCAAGTAATAATTATACAATCACTAGAATTGTAAAATGTAGATTGCAAAAATGAAATGCAGTGAAATGAATGATTGAAATGAATAGAATGTTCATGTGCATTGTTTCTTATTCAAGTTCGAGTTATAAATCAACCTGCTTAGCCTTTTCCCAACTGTGTTGGGGTCAGCTTTCAGTCTAACCGGATGCAACAGAAAATCAGTATTTTACATGGAGCGACTGCCTATCTGACCTCTACAACTCAGTTACTGGGTAACACGATACTCCTTGGTAAGACTGGTTGCCAGACTTTCGGGCTTCTGAAGACCCGTAACGACTGCCAAAGATCTCGGTATGTAAGAATGGTTACCCATCCACGGACTGACTGCGGCAAGCGTAGCTTAACCTTATCGATCGACCCGTGCAGCTGATACTATTTAGCCACGAGCCGAGTTATATTCATATAATTTAATTTTTAAATTATTTCAAAGCAATGTTATATAGAAAACATCACAAAGATGTATAAAAACCTACATATTACAATACGAGTACCTCCTTCAAACCTACCAGGAAAACAGAAACATCGAAGAGAAAACAAACGATCCCTCATCATTAAAGTTTGTACTTCTTTGCTAATAAACTCAAAGTCAAACTCAAACTCAAAATTCAAACTCAAACTCATACACAATTTCAAACTCAAAACTCAAACTCAACGCAAGCTCAAAATCAAAGCATTTATTTCAAATAAACCAATTACAGGCACTTTTGAATTGTCAAGAGGTCGGTCAGTCAGAAATATGAAGCTAGTTGCCCATTCCAACGCGTAGTAGGTTCCTATGGAGAAGAACGGGCAAGAAACTCCACGGACACTCTTTTAGAAAAAATATTTATACAAAAAAAAATATTGAGTCGGAGAGATATTATCTCTTCAGAGTTTTGCAAAACAGACCTTTTAAGCGTGTTATTAACGTAAATAGGTCAAATGGCTTGACTCGTTGGTCTAGTGGTCGCAAGCGCTACTGCTGAGCATGTTATCATGGGTTCGAAAATTGAGCGGGCTATGCTCGGAGTTTCTTCGAAGGATAAAATCAGAAATTTATAAAATTATCCGTAAAAAAACCTACGTAATATACGACAAAGACAAGAAGATGATGAGATTATGATGATGATTTTTAGGGTTCCGTACACTAAGAGTGTCAAATGGAACCATATTATTACTAAGGTACGGGACATAAACAAATGGTGAGTGGTGCGAACGTGGCGACGGTGTGGCTCGGGCGTTGCGCCACCCGTTTCATATTTCATTCAAAATGTATAGGAACGCCCGCGCCACAACGACGCCACGCCACTCGCTACATGCGTATGTCCCGTGCCTTAGCCTCCAGTGTCCGTATGTCTATCATCGGGCTATATCTCATGAACCGTAATAGATAGACAGTTGAAATTTTCACAAATTGTGTATTTCTATTGCCGATTTAATTAAAAGATTTAATAAATAATAAAAATAAAACAAAGTCCTCATAAAAAAACGAGTTGTTTTCAGCATTTTTTGCTAAATACTGTATGGTGGTAAGAAAACTTTTGTGAGCGAGTCCGACTCGCACTTGGCCGGTTTTTTACAAATGTCGGCACAAAACTGCGACAACTATAAAATATATTATCAGTATTAGGCTGGTTTCCCAGCTATCAGATACACGTGAGGCGCTAGAACATTGTTTCACAGCGACGCGGATTGGTCTGTACGCGTACAACGTATTGTACTACTCCCTCGATTCAGAGCACAGCGGGCGCTACCCGTGCGGGTCTCCCGGACAGCTATGAAACCAGCCTTACTGTAGTTTCATTTTATTCAATCAATCAATCCATAAACTCAGCCTACCACAGTCTACTGCTGAATAACCCTCCTAAGTAGTGCCATAATACCCGGCTTTTCCCCTTTTGCATTCACCGAAGTAATCCTGTCCTGCATTCGCAATTTAGGCTCCAAAAATGTTAGTAAATATTTTCTATACCATGTAATCAGATACTAATTTGCCACTTTACACTT
This sequence comes from Agrochola macilenta, assembly GCA_916701695.1. Classification (NCBI taxonomy): domain Eukaryota; kingdom Metazoa; phylum Arthropoda; class Insecta; order Lepidoptera; family Noctuidae; genus Agrochola; species Agrochola macilenta. The sequence goes on from OU753578.1 coordinate 8,631,474, forward strand.
TTGATATTGTAGTAATGTAATTTATAACGCGTTGCGACATAACACATGTGAATTGAGTTATACATGTATTAAACCAACACGTGTCTAGCTTGGGGCTAGGTGTAACGGAAGTGTATAGTGTGAGCTATAAGATTTATAAAAGCTTTAGGGATCTCACGCACTAGACGGCCACGACTCCGGCCAGTCATGGCCATCTAGTGGTATTATATGGTGTGCGGCTAGTTGGCCATTGCGAGCAAGTTCGCGATACGTATTGGTTTCTATAGTAGTTGCGATCGTGCACGAGATCTTTTACGGTAGTTAGCTAATTTGGTTAAATGACCGTTCGTATCGTTGCCCAGATTTATAAATTGTTTGATAACATGCTTGAAATCTACGTTTACTTATATTACAAGCACTGTTTTTTTTTTTGCAACTAAATGAATTTAATTTAATTTTAATTTTTAATGAGCCTGAGTTAAGTTAGAATACTACAAAAGCGTTATGTATGCAAATGACCAACAATGAACATAAGATAGCAAGATATAAGAGCGGTTCCATGGTTTTCGAGGGTGCTAAAGCCGATAGTGAAGTCAAAATGAAAGTCCAAATTTTGTTTTACTCAGTCTATTGACTATTTTGAATTGATTTATTGACTGCTTCCAAGCAGACCTTTCTGAGGAGTGCAACAACACTGGTCTTCTACAGAAGAAAGAGATGTAGAAAAGAGACTGGGAAGACTACTTAGCAGTTTTCCTAAACTATCTTTTATGGCGCGCTTGCGCTCCTCCTCCAATGGCATTCTGAATGTGTTTTCAGATCGGTGGAACTCTCCCCTCTTACAAAAGTGGATAAGTGTTCACACACACTTATCCAAATAATTTATGTTGTTTTGTTGTTTATTTTTAATTCAATTTAATACTAACATTAGGCTAAGTTATACTACTATTAACAATAAATGGATGTTTATCTGAATTAAAATATTTGAATTTGAATTTGAATTATCTCTCTCTCACTCATTCAAAATATGATTGTCATCCTACTGATGCCAGTCATATTTTTCTCAAACTCTGTAACGCATTGCCAGGCAATGATTTGACGGAAGATATACAAATTGAATGTTCTCGGATACTACCATCTTTATCTCTTCGCTCCCACTACACTACAAACTTTAAGTCAACGATTTTAATAAAAAATGTGTAGTCAAAATAATAACAGAGGTACTATGAAGGCTTTCACCGTCAATAGTAATTACTGTAGTGTTAATATTACTTTCATCTTTGTTTTACAGACCGTGTTTAATATTTGATGTATTTAAATATAATTATAATATTGTGATGTTTTTGAAGGGATCGGTTTTCCCCTTGAGTATACAGCTTTATGTTTTTGTTAATGAAGCTTTATCTAATATACATACAAATGTATTGAATACAAGTTGGTGTATTATTTATTTATTTATTTATAAACGTACACCAACCGCTCTTTATATGATATATCTAAGATATATCATATTAAGAGCGGTTTAGAGCGGAGTACTGTGGTTTGGATCTACATCGTCATATGCGAACTACGCATCACACTGACGTCACGCAAAATCGTGCAACGCGCAAGCAGAGTTTACCGCGGTGATGTGCCGCGACTAGCATATATAGAACGTCCCGAAATCAATCGTCGGGCAATAACCCACCAGACACAACACTCTTCTGGTCGGAGGATCCGTCCTTTTCTATGGAGAATGAGTGAACTTTACACCCTGTTCCTCATAACCTCTATCGTACCATCTATTACTAGTAGTAGTGTTGCCTGTATTATATTTGGAATTATTTATATTAAGAGCCCTCTTACGAGTACATTTCGGCGCTGCGCTAAAGAATTCTTGCGATACTGAGCGCATATTGCCGGCGCAGTGAAATTTATGGTACTTTTATTTTATTCATAAAAAAATAGAAATAGCAATTAAAAAAATAGTTTGTTATTAAGCAAATGTTGGAGATTATTTTAGTATAAATACTACGTACGAAAATGATGTAGAATTCTGATATTCAGACTTGTTTCCAAACCTTTTTAGTATAAAATTGAATTTGGTCCAGTAATTTTTTTTTTAATAAAAGACTTATAACAAAAATGTATTCTATTATTATAAAAGTATGGGATATGTTTAATATGTGAAAAATTGTTTTGATGAATTATATTTAACCGAATCCGCAAATTAGAGCTCTCAAATGAGCTCTACATGAGTTTTTGCCAAAACATGCATCAGGAGAACGATTATTGCTAGATAAATAAATAAATAATGAAAAAATCGCTTTATTATAATTGTAGAAGAGAAAACGAACTATTTTTACCAAGTAATTGTTGTTTATACTAACCAACGAATAGTATTCAATTTCAACGAGGAAATCATGTATCTACGCGCATTTTTGTAATAGGCCCCTTAAGGAAATTAATGAAAATTATTTCTTGTTAGATTTTCAAGTAGAACCTAGTTTCTTTAAATTAAAGATATTGGAACGAAGTTCTTTAACGCGGCTTGCAGTAGGAGTAAACTGGTAGAAATCGTCACGTAACGAAAAAGCGTTATACCTTTTCCATGCGACTTTCTCTTAAAAAGAGAAAAAAAGTGTGAATTTGGTCAAATTCAAATTCAAGATGGCGGCTGCGGAAATGTTATAATTTTTCATATTGGGTATAGTTTTCATGGTTTTCGAGAGTGCGCTAAAGCCAATAATGAAGTCAAAATTAGTCCAAGATAGTGACTGCAAAAATTATACGTGGGAAGGAATTTCGTTCCTGACACGCGCACAGACTTTTTTTTAATTTATTTGCTCTAATGCAAATCACACATTTACTTAGATTAATCATCGGTTTTTGTACGTGAAACCTATCAGGGCCCGCAAAGCACAATGTTGGTTTGCTGTTGAGTTAGTGAACAATATATATAGGACCACAGGGCCATTCATAATCGTTATAGTAACGCTTTCATTTTTCAGCTGTGTCAAACATGTGTTACCTAAATTAACCACCGTTGACATCGTGAATGCAAAGCTGGTTTTTGTAGCCCCTATGTACCATCGAAGAAGTTCATATCTAACCACCGTCAGGACTATTCTTGCTTGCAGCGCTCGGCGGCTATAGAATCGGACCGGTAACAGATGTGGTCATCGTGTTCACGGGATTTTGTTTTGAAACTGGTTAGATATAAACTTCTTTGATGATACGCTTCTGTCCCATCCAATATTTTATCTCATTGGTCACAAACATCCAATTAATTCTATTTCATCCCGCACCTAATGGACTGATAAAACACCAATAAAAACTGCTCATTAACGTTATAACTAATTAACTATCAGTAAGTTTTGGAGTGAAGTCCTAAATGATAACAGCGCGTCCTCAATTACACCGATGAGACTAACTTGATGAGCGCACGCGATGCATTCCGTGTCGCTAACTGTAGTGCGTTTAGGGGTGTCACATTGTGAATGCTGTAAAGAGATATTTTTGGTTGAAGATCTATGTGATTCTTTAAGCCTTTTGTTAATTCTAGGTAACGTTTCTTGCAGCTCACTAGAATAATTTGTAAACAGATCAAAACTAAATTAAAGAGATTCGGTCGTTGGACGTTGAAGAGCTCGGACGCTCCTTTGTGCTCCACCAAAGTTTTTTACTGATTAGTGAAACGTGCACACCACATGTTGCAAGTTTTAGCTACAAGCCGGGCATCAAAATCGAAGTGTTTTTTGTTTTGCTGTGGTTGTGACTTCATGTCGCCAAAAATACATTAAAACAGTATAATAGTGAGTGGAATAAGCGTCCCCGATCTCAGGCGAGCGGTTCAGTGCATAAGTACGAGGGTATACCTGCCGCAGCGAATCTGGTGAGATCTTTCCAACTTTCAGGGATCACTGAAGAGGTCCACCTAAAGTCTGGATCTCATTATAAATCCATACATCTTATAAACTGTATTTACAATTTGTTCAACTATAATACGTGAGTGATTATTTGTGTAGTGCAGTGAATCAAAATGTTTTGTTTTTGCGAGAGCGCGTCCTTTTTTTAGACATTTGGAGTGAGTCAAGGGTCGCAGGTAGTTAGTTGTTGACCAACAAAGCATATTTTTAGATATTATTGCTCTTGACTCTGACATTGGATTTTAAACCATATAACTTCGAAGCCAAGTGTAGTTTTGTGTTTATTTAGTTGGTAAAGTTAATTGTGTTAAGAATGTTTTAGTTTATCTAAGTAAACATGTGTGAAGTTGAAGACGGTTGAAGACCACGACAAGATTAAGGAGGCTGCTAGCGAGAGTTATAAGATACCTGAAACGGATAGTAGCCAGACGAAGACAATGGAAACAGCAACGTGTAACACAGCATAGCAGTGTCATAAAAAGAGAAAAAGAGTCGAGAAAGCAGCGTAACCCCGTCTCAAAATTCACCGGTGAAGATCGACTCGAACCAACATAACGACGACGTCGCAAAAGATGCCCATCCATAGATAATTAACACCCGTCTCTCCACTATTCCAATGCTTACTCTAGGATGCATATCCGGTATGGCTCTCAAATCCTTCCTTATCCTAAAGGCACGTAATCCTTACCATTACCCGCGCCCCCCGGTCTACTCCTAGATATGCAATGGCCTTTGAAGTCCCATGAAACATGAGGCTTCATGGGCTAGTGCAAATCTTGGGGTTCATTCGATTTATCGAGTCTGGTCAAACCACGCTGGGATCGGTGCATTTCATTCACATCATTCATTCATTCAGAAGGCCAATTCTCGTACTTAAAAAACGTTCACATTCTAGTCGCAATCTGTCAAACTTGTCAAAAATGTTGGTAAATTGGTTGTATTTTTGACATATTGCGAATGAGATGCGAATGTGAACGTTCTTAAAAATTACGGGAATTGCCTCTCAGATCAAAACTAAATTAAAGAGGTATTATTTGTAAAAAAAAACAACTTTTTGTTAAAAAAAAACTACGTTACCCCCACTGAATTCGACAAGTCGAGCCCGCCGCGTGCCTACTTGTAGCTACATAATTTAAGTGAAGAGTGACCCATGTGTATTAATTTGTGCCAATGATAGAATTTTTTATTGCTAAACTGAGCTTATAAATATACTCGTAAGCTAATTTTACCTGCGATAGCTAAGTAGTATAGTAGACCCTCTTATATGGAAGTCCATAAGGAAGGTGCAAAGCTATGAGGTCTTTGCTTCATTATTGGTAAAGATACAAGAGTGTTAATTTTAACCAATAACGGTCCGTAAATTATAGGAATCGCCCATTTGTGACCACAACTTCTTCACATAATCAGCCAATATTAAAAATAACCCCTCTCCTGCCATCCCTAACCGCATGTTGTACGTAATGGCATTTATCCAACCCGTACACTTTTGGTCTCTCCCACGAAAACAAGCAGAGCATGGAAGCTTTTACTAGGTTTTTTAAGCGGTTCGTACTTTGAATAGATTGGTTTGGATGTGGTATTTGTGTTATATTGAAACTCAATGCTTTAAAAAAGATAATTAATTAATACTGGACTGGTAGATAGCTATTTTACTTTTGAATTTATTAATTATATTATTATAAATTCTATCTTTATTATTCAAATTCAAATTCATTTATTGGTGTGATTTTTGGTACATTTTTACATGAGATCTTAATAATAAATAATTCGGTCCTCAAAAAACTACCATATAGGTGTAATAATTACAACGAAACACAACATAACTTTAGACAGAAAAATAAACAAGCAAAACGTTAACCATTGAGTATACATTTATATAATGAATGGAAATAAAGATCATAATACATTGTCAAAATTAAATAAAAATCAATGTCAATGCAAATAACTTACAATTTATCATTAAGGAATTCGTCAATAGTACATATAATAACACTTATCCAATAATAGTCGTATATGTCTTAATTTGTTTTTAAATTGAATAATATTTAAGTCCTTAATTGCGCACCTGCGCTAGGACCTGCGCAGTTGAGCGCCGTGTGCGGGGATGAAGGAGTCCTGGGGGGTTGAGCCGAGCGGCTCTGGTTGTAATGTGCCCGTAAGGCAACACGCCCCCTTTGGTCTGGATTTCAAGCAAAACGGTGGCCCTACCCAATAGCCAGGGGTAGGGAAATGGTCATAGTGTCCCGTCAGAGGGTCACAGGCGAGGTGCGTGAGGTCCGCGGAGGTCGTCCTCGGACGGCCGAAGCGGTAGGTAAAGGTCATGCTGACGGTGTAAGTGAGGGTTGATCAGTTCGTTGGCCAACGCCAACCCGATCGAGCACCCGATGTCGCACTGTAAACCAGCCTTGCGCACCTATATCTCTCTGGTAGTCCTAACGTTCGACCTTTTTCTATAGTAAGACGTTCCCAGTTGCGGACTCCATGGAGGGTGGGAGCCAGAGAGATGAAGTTTACAATTTTTTTTTAATATGGATAACCAAAGGCCATTTAAAACAACCAACACCAGAGTGTAGGCGAAAGCCGATGAGACTCTGAAGGGAGGTGCTTGCACCTCTCTTGCCCCTGGTGGCCTGGCGGCTAACGCCCCGGGTACCAGCGCGGGCGACGGTCCGGCTGTGGCGAGAACCACAGCTAAGACCAAAACCAAAAAGTCCCAAAACAAACAAAGGACGTCGGCGCTGACTGGGACCAGTACCGACCCTTCCAAAAAACAGGCGATGACTTTGGCGACGACTAATTGCACTGCCGGTCTGACCCTCTCCACACAGATCCCGGTGCCGGGTAACACCGGTACCGAGGATCTTACCAAACACCCTCCAACTCCTGTGGCTCCTCTAGCCTCCTCCCATCAGATGGCCACCAGCCATCACACGGAGACGGCCGGCTGCACCGAGGACGTGTTCTCACGCGCCTGGCAAGTGGTGCAGAAAAGCAGGGGCAAGGGTAAAGGCACTCAACAAGCCCGTTGCCCCTGCACCGACCCTTCAGGTCCACCAGCTGCCTTAGAGCAAGGCAAAAAGAGGGACAGAGTGACGAGGAAGAAGCGACGCCAGGAGCGACGCCAGGCTCGCGTTTTGGCTGGTAAGGGCTCCAGTACTAAACAGGTTACTGCCGCCTGCTCGGACATACGGACAAGCACCCAGCTTAACTTCTCCGCCGGAAAGCGGCTGTAGGCAGAGGCCGGCACTAGCCGACCAGCGCCCAATCAACCGCCAACCGATGCTCCCGAGAGGCCGGCTCTAGTAACCAACACCACACAGCGACCCGATTGGAAGGATCAGGCTGCGGCCAAGCAAGCTCTCAACGAGACATTGACACCTCGGGGAGAGCATAAGCGGCCGCGTCTTGATCAATCCAAACGGGTCGCCCAGCGAAGCTACGCCCAAGCTGCCAGCGCTACCCTCGACGTCGCGATCACATGCGACCGCACGGGGTTCCTCAGCAAGGAAGTATCGGACCAGGTACTCGCTGCTATCCAGAAGCAGATCATTCTCGAGGCCTGCTCCCCTAAGCAAGACACTCCAGGGCCGACCTTCAACGCAAAGCCGCTGTTCGCCGGGGGTGTTCTAAAACTGTGGTGCGGGAGCGACCACACCTTAGTCTGGCTAAGGAAAACAGTCTCCGACCTACCTCTCCCAACTAGCATCTCGTTAGTCGTCAAGAGCCAGTCGGAGATCCTGAAACGAGCACGATGTGGAGTCGTGATCCCAGACGAGCAGGGGGTCTTTGGAGAGCCGACCAACATTGGGCGTGTTCTCTGGTACCAGAACCCGTGGGTCGACACAAAGAGGTGGGTACTTCTTCATGCCGACAAACAAACAGCGGCATGGTTCGTGGTGGTCGGTGTTCCTGTGGACCAGATCCCGACCCTGATGGAGGCCGGAAGCCGTCTCTCAATAGGTTTGGGGACGGTGTACGTGAAGTTTCAGGGTCGGAACGGCAGGTTCACCGACGTCCCCGACGGATGGGACTCCGCCACGGGATCCATTTGCGAGGCGCTGACGCAGCTGCCGCAGACACCAACAGGGGCGTCTATACCCCCATTACACAACCCGGAGGCATCCGCGGCTGAATCTGCTGTAGCAGAGCCGGCCGCCTCTGCTGCCGCCACCGTGGGTGCCGTCCCTATATCGGGCGAGGAGCTAGACGACATGCTCCTGTCTCCGGCTTCGGGCCCGGGAGGAGACGGCGACGAGGGTGACCTGTTTTCCGGGCTTAGACTTGAGGGGGATGAGGAGGGTTCGACCTGCGATGGCGTCCCTTTCGTCGGCCTGTAGAGTCGTCCAGGCAAACCTCCACCACAGCCAGACCGCGACGGCTCAGCTTCGCAAGTGGCTGGAGGTTCAACATACGGCCATTGCCTTGATCCAAGAGCCGTGGATCAGGGCGGGCCACATACAAGGACTCTCCAATCTTGGCGGTAAGCTCCTGGTCACCACAGACCACGATCACCCCAGATCGTGCATCTACGTCACAGGTAACCTTAAAACACAGCTCTTAACTGACTTCTGTTGCAGAGATGTCTCTGCAGCAAAGCTGCTTATACAGCGCGACAACACCATGGAGATGGTGATAGTTTTCGTCTCGGCCTACATGCCTGAGGCGGAGGCGCCGCCTCCCCACGAACTCGCCCGACTCGTGAGCCATTGCGAGAGTTGCGGGTTTGAGGTCGTTGTCGGCGCCGACGCAAACGCTCATCACCAACTGTGGGGCATGGACACGCAAAATGAGAGGGGTAAGGCCTTGGTTGACTACCTATTCTCGACTAACCTATCCCTACTAAACACTGGCTCCGAACCAACATTCGTAACCAGGCGAAGCCGCACAATCATAGATCTCACTCTGGCAACAGAGGGCGCGGCGGAAATGACCACTGGGTGGCAAGTCTCTGAGGAGGCCTCCTGCTCTGATCATAGGTGGATCCGCTTCGACATCCAGGTCTGTGTTCCACCGATAACACCACGGCGTTATCCGCGGAAAACGGATCGTGCCATCTACACACGCAACCTTGAATCCAAGCTTGCGACACTAAGCGATCCGATGACATTGACGGACACGACACAGATTGAGGCACAAGTAAGCCATCTTACTATGTCAATCATAGACAGCTACCAAACTGCCTGCCCAGAGACCACGCCGCGCAACATACCGGGAAAACAACCCTGGTGGGGCGCTGATCTGGAGCGCAAGCGCGGCAAGGTGAGAACGGCTCTAAACAGAGCAATGAACACATGTGCGGATGAGGACTGGGATGTATACTACGCGGCCAAATCCAGCTACAAAAAATGCATCAGATTCAGGAGCACCTCGGGTTGGCGTAAATTCTGTGGTAGCATTGAATCTTGTCAGCAAGCAAACAGGGTAAGGAAAGTACTGGCGCAACAACATAAAGCTATGCCCGCCACCCTCCGTAAACCTGATAACTACGTACAGTTACAGCAGCTGTAACTGGCCATGGGTCATTTAATAAACACCTTCTTGTCATAGGAGTCACAGACAGTCCGCTGCGCAGAGCCTGCATGGAGGACGACGAGACAGCAGCCCATGTGCTGTTATACTGCCCGGTGGTCGCCACATACAGGGCAAAGTACTTCGGTAACCCAGGTACCCTATGTGAGATTGTCAGCGACACCAAGGCGTTGCTGGCCTCCTTTGTAGAGCTGGGGTGGATCGAATAACCAATTTTCCCACCCGTACGCAAAATACGCGCTTAGTCGTGGAGTTGCGGATACCAGCCCGTATTACCTATTACCTATTAAGTCCTTAATTCCATTTGGTAATTTATTAAATATTTTTGGAGCCATGCAGAGTATGCTTTTGTGCATCAATGCGGTCTTTGATAGTCGAACGCATAATTCATGTCTATATACTTGTCTAATCATTTTTGTTCATGGTACTCGCAACCGGCGTGCATGTATGCAATGGCTTTCATTTTGACAGTTCAACAACATTCATTGCGTTATGTAACTTGTTGAGCAGATATTTTTTTCGAACATTTGAATCAATGGATTAGCAACTTCCTTCAAAATCATTCAGATTATGATTGAAAGTGCGTTTCCAATAAAGGGTACAGATGTTTTAACATAAGCGAAGCAAAAGATATATGTAAGGATCGTAGTGGTAGCCACACACGTAACGATATATTTGAAAGAAAAAAGTATTTATTGTGACTCGCCCAGGAAATAACACATTAAACTAAAAACACATTAAAACATAAATAAAAAGCAAAGTATTATTAAAATTTAAAGAAGGAAGTCAAGTACGAGGCCAAAAGGCTCCTAAATCATCTATTTGCGAGAGTAAATCGTTATGTGTGTGGCTACCATAGCAGGTGGCGTTTTGTAGTTTCTGCTGTCCCTCATGGAAAGAAGGCGTGAGTGATTATAGTTTTATGGTCCTGTGTTAGCCCAGGTTCGTACGGGCGATTTTTTTTCGTGTACTGGATTTTGAACGCTCTGCTTGGCGCCGAGAGTTGAAAATCCAACAGCGTATTTTTTCAACGCGCTGGTACGAGAGTGAGTCCTAGCGCATTGGATTCTCAACGCTCGGCTCAACGTTGAAAATCCAGTGCGCGATAAAATCCCGCCACGATATTTTTGCGTCCGTGCTAACGTGGGCTTACACTTTTGGTAAAACTTAGTACCTACCGGGCGTAGACATCTCATAGGTCAAAGTAATCTATGACAACATTCCACAGTATTGTATTAAAAAGTATATTATACTATCTACTACAAATTGTATTTGAATAATTTGGAATATTTAACGAGGAAGAAGCTTTCTATAATAACAATTCTTGCTGTTTTTGTTTGCGAAATAAACAAGCTATTTATTTAAAAAAAAACAATTCCATTTGTAGTAAATATACTACAAATGGTATTGTTTTTTAAAAGTAAATAGCTATTAAGCAATATTTAAAGATATTATAGCAATTTTCGCTAATTAATAAATTAGCGAAAATACTAGTCCCTAATTCAAACAAATAAACAATGTGTACTCATCTATTTTCGTTGTAAGAATCACATTTTTCTAATAATATTTTTGTACACAAAATAGTTTATTGATTGAAAGCCCTCACACAAATTATTTTGTGGTCAGTGAAATATCTATTTCTATCCCATACATCTCTGTCAGGCGTTATCTTAGTGTTGACTTCCTTCCCTGTCATAACATTTTGCCAAACAATCCATCTGTAATATTAGTTTGCCTCTTTTCTTAAGCATCGACATTCATACTTGTTAGAAAATCTCATAAAATGCAATACCAACAATTTGGTCATTAGCAAGTAAGTATTTCTTATATAAATAAGTATATGAAATTATCAATTTCAAATTGATATAAGGAAAAAAAATGGGAGTCACTAAAAATAACAGACAAAGTTGACCCCACCACTAAAGCTATTCAAAGTGAAACCCAATACTTATATGGTTACCTATAAAAGTGCTTAAAAAAAAATTACACGTGAGGCAGAGTCAAGGCCACGTAAAAAACACAAATCTTTAAAACACAAAAAGAAAAAAATAATAACAAAATTATCGTGAAATCAAAAATGCAGCTATGTCTTCTCCATTTTAAAAGCAATTTCATCATAACTCCTGGGTGCTGCCACAAGAAACAATGTCGAGTTTGAACCGAAGACACAACATGATCTACTTAATGTTGACCTTGCATTGTTCTCAGTAATATTTATGAGTTACCAGATGTTAACCAGAAGTTTTGATATATTGACCCGTGTTCAGGCTGAGGAGATTAATTTTGCACACGTGATTAAAAAAGTTGCGGTGAATTGAAGCAGATACTAATGACCTACGTATACTCGTAAATAAATACTTCGCTGTGCCAGCCTGTTTTGTATCGTTCCATGTTATCTTTCAAATAATATCTGAAGCTAGTTGTGAATATAAATACAGCCCCGGATCTAGATTTTTTTGAAGCGGGGCAAAAACTGCCCCCTGGCGAACCCCTTTAAAAAAAAAAAAAAAATATTGGGAAATCATCATATGACTTCTCCCGCTCTGGGCAGAGCGAGAGGGCGTGTCAGACTCTTACTGCCTAAAACCCACCCGTGTTAATTCAGTTGCCTGTACTTTGCCAGGGGCCACGGTATCCCTTTCGGACTTTCCCACGACCCTGCCGCCCCCTGCCAATCCTTTATGGGGGAGGTGCTAAGGAACCCCGTGAAAGGATTTTCTTAGCACATCCCCCATAAAGGATAATATCGGAAAACCTTTGGTTGAATGACTTAGTAGTTTGTGACATTGACATAAATTACCACGATCTCGCAAGCCTGCGACATTGACATAAACACATAAATTAGCTGGGACGACTAAAATATTTCTTCGAGTGCGAATCCCGTATTACTGATCCCGCAAAAATGGTGCGGGTTCCCGCGTGCGAGCAACACCGTAAAATTCAACTTATACAGGGTAAAACTAAATTTGCTAGCGAAACTCCGCACACGTGATGTATATCGATATCTAAACATGATAAGATTAAAAATAAATTCATTTTCTCAAACATGCTTGGAAATTCGGGCATTATTTTGACAATCTCGAAGAAGGCTTCGAGATAATTGTAAATGCAAATGCTGTACTGGCCGCATGAAAGCGAGTAGGTGGCGTGCAATGTTACTATGAAAACTCATATTTGTCGTGTTATTTAAAAATGGAACGAACTTTTTACTTCGACACATGGCAACCAAGGAGATAATTTATCAAAGATTTTATTTAAACTTCGATTTGGATTAAAAATAGAGCTGTTTAAAGTAAAGAAGAAGGAAATGAACACATTGGCGCATGAAAAATTTTCGTTGTTCGTAATTGATTCTGGAATTTATAATGAATTTACTTAGCTTGAATTTCCGCGCATTATTTGAGAAAACTGCTATGCAAGCCTTGGTCGTAACCAGGCATTGATGGACTCACGTCGATCCTCTATCAATGCCCCTGTTGCAGGCCACGGCAGTAATATACTAAATACAAAGAAAACAGATTTACTCAACTCAAACTTCAAGTAACAAAACTACCAGCGGCCATTGACCCGCAAAGAAAAACATCAAATCATTTTTATTTTGTGGCGTTTACATATCGATACCCATTACGTCTGCAGTTTCGCTAGCTAATTTAATATGACCCTGTATTGCCTTTTAACGAAATATATACCAGCAGCCGTCATTCTTGGCAGTAAAAGTTAATTGACCATTGTAAAAACTCTTGTAATGTTATTGCCCGGAAAGAAATGGGCAGCGTTTCATGTAATATATGAATGAATTAACCCAGTAAAGTGAAGAATGGATAATTTCGGCTTTCGCAAATACATACAAATCTTTTCATTGTTAAAGTTATAAGTGTGAGTTTAATTAATGTTGGGAAAGAGAAAAGGAATATTTAGTGTTATATTTAAAAGTTATGGCGTCGTCGGACTGTCAAACGAGATGTAGACTACTGAGTTCCATGGTATAATAAGATACTTCGCGCCAGGTATGGCATTCCGAAACACAGTGGTCACGTGGGCAACACAAGTCTACGTCATCACATCTGTGTTACCAGAAGTTTGTAATAATACCTCCCCAACCACCTTTATTACATGTGCGAATCCGATAAAACAATGAGGTTTTAATTAAAAATTACGTTGGTTGATGTTTAAATTGAATTGTTTCGTTTGATTAGAGACACAAGAAACGACAATTTAAAAGCTTTGGTTTCTGAGAATCTTTCCTTAATCGTGTTTTGTTGCAATAGAGTGGCAACTGGATAGTGACGTAAGCATGTGTTAGTCCCGGAATGCCAGACCTTGTTTTATTAGACCATGCTGAGTTCGAACTTTCATACTGCACTTTTAGCGTGTAACCTTTTTTTTAATGCTTTTTTCAGGTTTATTGGAGCGGTTATTTCCGCAATGGACGTTTCAGGAGACATGGATGTTTTAGAGGCTACAATCACAATGTAGGTTACAGGTACAGGACTACTTCTTCCATACTTTTTTATTATAGTTTGATCGAGACCACTACTACGCGCCTTAGGTATGTGCGAGACCGGGGGCAGTTCAGGCCGCTCATACGTCAACGCTCAAGGCGCGCGGCGTCCCGCCCTACGCTCAGTGGTCAACGCTGCCCTGCGCCTCGCCGCGCATTCATTAGGCGAGGGACAGCCCGGGGTCGCGGGAAAGTCCGAAAGGGATACCGTGGCCCCTGGAAATGTACAGGCAACTGAAGGAACACGGGTGGGTTTTAGTCAGTAAGAGTCTGACACGCCCTCCCGCTCCACCCTGAGCGGGAGAAGTTATTTGATAATTTGCCACGATCAAAAAAAAAAAAAAAGGCGTGGAACCAGCGATCCCGGTCAAACTATAGTCATCATCTCAGTAGTTACTAGCCACCAATATTCTTGTAATCATGAAGACCGTGATTCTTCTAAATGTTAGAAGGGCATAATATCAACTAGGCATAAGTCAAATCATTCTCGAAAAGCTCGCTTCAATACGACAGTAAATGATGAACAGTATAAAAAAGAAACATTTAAAAAAAAATGCTTTATTAGAAAGAACCAGTGCCCTAATTGCATAATATACGATCAATCAGAATCTGAATCGTTTTGAAACAGATTGCTAATCCATTGCTCCATAAGTTCGAAAGAAAAATCTGCTCAACAACGTAAATAACGCAATGAATGTGGTTGAACTGTCAAAATGAAACAGATTAGTCGTAATCGTTTCCGAAAATATGTTTCGTAATTAGATAGCAGGTTCTTAATAATTAATTACAATCTAGCTTTTAAGATGATTTCCAATCTAGCTAATAAGCAATTTTAATCTAACTTAAATTTTTACGTGATATTTATTTTAAAAGTTAGAATAGTGTTTATTGCACAATAACACAAAGTCCGTATCACTTTCTTAGAGTTTGATTAATAATGAAAACAATTTGTTAATGTGTTATAATTATGTGTGTCATTCGTCAATATTATGTCTACACTTCTTACAATACTAATTCAAAGGTTTTGTGATGTCTAACAGCTGTGTTGCTTCGAAAAAACATAACCATAAGCCTTCATCCTCTTCTTTCAGGGGCTACGAGAATTTAAAAAAACATATTGCTAAAAAGACCAATCAGCCCAGCCTTTTCCCAACCATATTGGGTTCGGCTTCCAGTCTAACCGGATGCAGCTGAATACCAGTATTTTACATGGAGCGACTGCCTATCTGACCTCCACAACCCAGTAACTGGGTAATACGATACCCCTTGGTAAGACTGGTTGTCAGACTTTCGGGCTTCTGACGACCCGTAACGACTGTCAAAGATCCACGAATGACAGCCGGGACCAACGTCTTAACGTGCATTCCGAGGCACGGAGGAGTCTCGGTATGTAAAGATGGTCACCCATCCACAGACCAACCCCGGCAACCGTAGCTTAACCTGATGGATCGACCCGTGCGGTTGTTCTTACTTAGCCACGAGCTCCTCATTGCTACAAAGACCCAACACCATAAAACGTAGCATCAGCAACAATATCTAACACAACACCTTTAGCTCCTACACAAAAATGTCTCAAACTTCGATATACCGATACAGTAATATTAAAATCCTCTACTATCGAATATGAAAAATTCTGTACAAAGCTACCAAGAATCCAATTCCTTGTTGGCTCCAATTCTTTATGTGTTGCAATTCTGCCTGCTGGTGCGCGCAAAGTTAAATTAAAAAATGTCGATGCAAACCTATATGTAGGGATCGTTTGTTTTCTCTTCGATGTTTCTGTTTTCCTGGTAGGTTTGAAGGAGGTACTCGTATTGTAATATGTAGGTTTTTATACATCTTTGTGATGTTTTCTATATAACATTGCTTTGAAATAATTTAAAAATTAAATTATATGAATATAACTCGGCTCGTGGCTAAATAGTATCAGCTGCACGGGTCGATCGATAAGGTTAAGCTACGCTTGCCGCAGTCAGTCCGTGGATGGGTAACCATTCTTACATTCCGAGATCTTTGGCAGTCGTTACGGGTCTTCAGAAGCCCGAAAGTCTGGCAACCAGTCTTACCAAGGAGTATCGTGTTACCCAGTAACTGAGTTGTAGAGGTCAGATAGGCAGTCGCTCCATGTAAAATACTGATTTTCTGTTGCATCCGGTTAGACTGAAAGCTGACCCCAACACAGTTGGGAAAAGGCTAAGCAGGTTGATTTATAACTCGAACTTGAATAAGAAACAATGCACATGAACATTCTATTGGAGGAGGATTCGGATTAGGACGTTGTTGTGAACAGACGTGACGAACATTTACTAATATAAATAAATAATTACTTGCTGAATCGTGACCTGGTTTTACCAAATAGCCGGTAGTAAAGCAAACTGTGTCATACGTAAGCATAACATGTGTAAGTCGTTTCCGTGAAAATGTGTAAGTGATTAACAAGTCAATAACTTACTTGTATCACAATGGATACCAGTCCCTTCAGCAGGGGTGGCAGATGTGCCCGGAGCCCACCTCCTACACCTGTGCCCGCACCTGCACCTACACCTACACCTTCACCCGGGCCCGCAACCGCACCTCCCCCTCAACCACCCAGCCAAAGAGAAGATGTCACGATGGAAGTGATACCTACGCCGGAAATCCAGAACTGGATGTCGTCCATTGAGCAGTGCCTTAATGAAGTGTGCTCTATTGTAACAGACGGCAAATTAAACATGGAGCAAAAACTGCGTATAAGTGCCCTATGCCGGAAAGTCAGTCACGGCACATCGCAGATGGCTGTTCAGTACCAGTCCCTTAAGATGAGAGCCGTCCGGGCCCACTCCACCGTCCAAACACTCGAAGATCAAATTGATCTGTCGCAGCAACTGCAAGCCCTTAAGCTGTCAATCGGAGCTTCAATGAAACCGGTAACAGGAAATTCCTTCGCTGAAATGGTTAAAAAAGGTACCAACAATTTTATACAGCCGATAAATTTAAGCTCAGTGGCCATATACCCAAACGACAAACTGAAGTCGAGTGAGGAGACTAAAATACTTGTCCAAAAAATTATATGCCCCGAGCAAATGAAGCTTCAGGTAAGAGGACTACGTAAGACGAAAAATGGCGGCATCATTATAAGCACTGAATCAAAGGACGATATTGAGAAGGTGAAAAAATCGATGCAGCTATCAAATTCAGGCCTTACAATAGACGAACCCCCAAAAAGGAAGCCTAGAATAGTAGTTCTCGGAGTGCCCTCATCCATGCAACAGAATGAAGTTTTTACTTGTTTATTCCACCAAAATCTAGCAGAGACCCTTCAGGATTATAGCCTCGAGACCTTTTTGACCTCCATTAAGTTAAGCCATAAGTCAGGTAAGAAGGACGCTGAGACCTGTAATTATATAATAGAAGTATCTGCAGATATACGTAAAGCCCTAATATCAAAAGACAGAGTGTTTGTAAACTGGTCGTCATGCCCTGTGAGAGACTTTACTCTAGTCACACGCTGTTATAAGTGCCAGCAGTACGGACATGCGGCCAAATCATGTCGGGAGACCACCAGTACCTGTGGCCACTGTGGTGATCAGGGTCACTCCATTCAAGAATGCACAAAGAAGGCTGAGGAACCAAAATGTGCTACTTGCTTGCACTTCAAAAAGCCGAGCAATCACAAGACAAGTGCTTCCGACTGCCCAGCGAAAATAATGGCTGAAAAAAGGTACATCAATTCTGTTGATTATGGAGGCGCCTAAGAGCGCCGCTAATCACATATTTTTTTTAGCCCTTGTTATAGTTTTTTATTTTATTTTTATAATTATGATTAATAATCTAATTAATGACATAGATAATTTCTCTGTATCTGAATCCCACGCTTGTGACGTTGAACACTGTAAGCAATATCTCTCTTCCTATACTAGTCCACTTACCATACTAACCCAAAATATTCGCAGTATTTTTAAAAACTTCGACAATTTTACCGTATTTTTACAACGTTTAGAAATAAATTGTGACGTTATTGTATTAACCGAATGTTGGCTTTCGAAACAATATAATATTCCACTAATTCCGGGATATAATATGTATAAAAGTAACACAAATTACAATCAGAACGATGGGGTGATAGTTTATGCAAGAAATCATCTCAATGTGTCTGTCGAGGAACCAAATATGCACGACTGTAACAGATTGTTAATTACAATTGGGTCAGAATTAGCGATACTTGCCTTATATCGACCCCCCTCTTTTAGAAATATAAGCAATTTCACTGACTCTCTAAACAACACCTTGCAGAACCTATCGTCTTTCAAAAATACTATTTTAATTGGAGATATTAATATCAATATTCTTCCAGAAAATTCTGATGCATCCACTGAGGAATACCTTAACCTATGCGCCTTCCATGGTTTGCTTCCTGCTCACACACTTCCTACACATCAAAGTGGCTCCTGTTTGGACCATATTATGCTCAAGTCAAATTTCCCTGCACTTGCCCTTGTAATTAATTCAACAATAACCGACCATAATGCTACCCTACTTATTTTAAATTGTAAATTACCTAAAGTAGTCACTCGCACAATTTCTAGTTTAATTGTAAATAAACTTGAAGAAGACTTACGCAATATCGACTTTGACCCAGTCTACAATTCCGCTGATCCGCAGTTTTGTATGTTGTACCTAATCAAAAATGTACAACACGCTATTCAGAAGAACACGGTCATATCTCGGCGAAATAACAAAAACTACAACATAAAACCATGGATCACGACAGGACTTATTCGCTGTATGAAAAATAGAGATAAACTGCATATGAAAGCGAAATCTAATCCAGATAATTTAATTTTGCAACTGTCGTATAAACGATATCGTAACTTCTGTAATAATCTTCTAAGAAATGTAAAAAGCAACTATGACAAAATTGCACTAGAAAAAGCAGGTACAAATAGTAAAAAAATCTGGAATTTTATTAAAAGTGTAACGTATAACTCAAAACTAAATCAGTCATCTTCAGGTTTATTACAAGCACACTCATCACAGTTAGCATCTGCCAACATTGCGAATAATTTCTATGTTAATGTTGGTAAATGTTTGGCTGAAAAAGTTCAGGGCCAATCACAATATCTAACAAGCACACCATTTTCGTGTAACACTATTTTATCATCCTTTGTGTTGCAAGACACTGACGAGACTGAGGTTGAAACGATAATTATGAATTTGAAGGACGACTGTGCAGTTGGCTGGGATAACATATCAAATAAAATTATTAAACAGTTCAAGCACATTTTGGGACCGCCACTAACTTATATTTTCCAAAAATGTTTATCTTTAGGTCTTTTTCCCGAGTGCCTAAAAAAAGCTGTTGTTGTCCCTGTTTACAAATCAGGCAGTAAAGATCAAATAACAAATTATAGACCTATTTCCTTACTGCCTAGTATGTCTAAAATATTAGAAAAAATTATGAATAAAAGGCTTTACAAATACTTGGAGGATAAATCAATTTTATCTAAACGGCAGTTTGGATTTAGGCCTAAAATGTCAACAGACGATGCCGTGCAACACCTGACTGATTATCTAGCACAAGAACTTGATAATGGTAACCACACAGTAGGAATCTTTCTAGACCTCGCCAAAGCTTTTGATACGGTTTCTATTCCTATTCTGTTGCACAAGCTTGAAGCCATAGGTATCAGAGGCACCCAGCTGAAACTATTTAAGAGCTATCTAGAATACCGTACCCAATGTGTAAGGATTGGTAATGTTCTCAGCGATACTGAAAAAAACACGTCCTTCGGAGTTCCCCAAGGAAGTATTTTAGGGCCTACATTATTTTTGATCTACATAAACGATCTTTGTAACCTAAATCTAGATCACGGCGAAATTGTTTCTTATGCTGACGATACTGCCCTTCTATTTTCAGCTGATTCAGAAAAAAATGTCTACAAACTTGCGCAACAGGGGTTCAATATTGTTAATAAATGGCTTCAACTCAATTCACTAACACTAAATGCAAATAAGACAAATTACGTTAAGTTTTCGATGCGCAAGCAAATATCAACAAGCACTACCTCGACATTGTATGCTCATTATTGCACAATTCCTATAGATAACCAATGTGTTTGTCCCAATATTAAAATGACAAATACAACAAAATATCTTGGTGTTATAATAGATGAAACACTTTCGTTCAAACAACATATACAAGCTTTAAATAGTAGAATTCGGAAGCTGATATTTGTTTTTAAAAAGTTACGCTATATTGCTGACCCAAAACTAGTTAGACAAGTTTACTTCGCTCTATGTCAATCAATATTAACCTACTGTATTACCACATGGGGTGGAGCGGGTAAAACAATGTTACTAACCATCGAGAGAGCTCAAAGGGCGATTCTCAAAGTGTCTACTTTCCGCCCTTTCCTTTTTCCTACTAACCTCCTATACAAATCTTGTGAAGTATTAACAGTTCGACAGCTATTTATAATGGGTATTGTATTAAAACAACACAGAGCTCTACCCTATAGCACTGCATATGCTAATAAAAGACGTAAAGATATAGTTTGTCCACAAAATACAACAAAACATGCTTTTGTTTCCAAATTTTACCTGTACCTCGGTCCTCTTCTCTATAATAGACTAAACTCGAAAGCAAACATTTATTCCCTGAATTACACAAATTGTAAGAGAATTCTCAAGGATGCTCTCCAAAGTATGTCTTACGAAGATACAGAGAATTTACTAACTGTGCTAAAGTGAAAAATTTCACCTACGTTAAGTATAAGTATATCAAATTTAGAAACTAAGAGTTAAGCTCTTCAACATGTAATTAGTGATCTATTGTCAACCTGTTGTTTATTTATTTTATAAGTTTATTTTAGCTCCTCTCGCCTGAAACACAGGATTACCTAGTTCAGGCACGTAAGTCTTAGGAATATAATTTACATTTAAGCAAAACTGTACTAATTTTTATGCCTTGTAATTATTTTGGAATAAATATTATTATTATTATCTCCTTTATTTCATTTAAATACATATAATTTACATTTTTAAATATTTTTATAAAAAACAAAAGGCAAAACAAAAACATTTAAAAATATAAAAAATAGTAGCCCACCGGTATCGGGAACAGGGTCCAAGCTACCGGTGGTCAGGGCTCCTGAGAGAGGAATCTCCTAACGATACGCGCCGTGTCTAGAAGTACCGCTTTCTGGATCAAGCCCTTGATCCAGTTGCCTAACGAGAGCCTCCTTAGGTGTTGGTCGAGGCTCTTGGCTATTATGCCATTGGCCGTCACGACTATCGGCACAATGACTGCTGTATCCACTTCCCACATGTCGACAACCTCGCGAGCCAGGTCGAGATACTTGATCTGTTTATCTTTTTCGGCTTTCACGAGGTTCTCGTCATGCGGGACCGCTATATCAATAATCATTGTGCGACGCTCTAATCGATCTATCACCACTATGTCTGGCTTATTGGCAACAATAGTCCTGTCAGTGATGATAGATCGATCCCAATACAACGTGATATTGTCATTTTCGAGAACTGGGTCGGGCACATACCTATAGTATGGTACTTCCGATTCCACAAGACTGTATTTCAGAGCAAGTTGCTGGTGGATAATCCTGGCCACAAGGTTGTGCCTATGCAAGTAGTCTCCGTTAGCCAGACGAGAACAGCCAGAAATAATGTGTCGGATTGATTCCCCCGGACGGTGGCATGCCCGACAGATGTCAACCGTGCTGTCCTTCACAATATATTTTCGGTAGTTGTTCGTCATCATAACTTCATCCATAATCGCAAAGACAAAACCTTCGGTTTCCCCAAAGAGATCACCGAATCGCAGCCAGGATACAGACGCTAGTAGGTCTACATCGGGCCCATGTAAGGCCCGGTAAAAGCGCCCGTGAAGCTCTTTGTTCTGCCATACTTCCCTGCGGTCATTAGTATCTAATACTATAGGTTTGCGCCAGTTCTCGTTAGCCAAGGATAGCGGGGTAAGGCCCTTGTCCACTGAGGCCACATCTCGGTGCATCCCCACGTCGGCTTCTAGGAAGTATTCCCTGAGACTGCATACCTCACGGTTGTGCAGGGTCTTAGCATTTAAGAAGCCTCGACCTCCACACTTCCGCGGGATATACAGTCTCATCACCGATGAACGTGGGTGATGCATCCGATTTATGGTCAGCAGTGTGCGGATCCTCCTATCCAGGGCGTCAAGTTCCGTCTGGGTCCATTTGAGTATGCCGAAAGAGTACATCAAAACCGGCATGACCCAACCGTTGAAGGCGCGCACCTTGTTTCCGCCTGATAAAAGACTATTTAATACTTTATTCAGGCGGCAAAAGAAGCGCTCCTTCAGCGATTGCTTCATGTCAGCAGCGTTGATACCTAACGCTTCCGACATACCCAAATACTTATAGGTTTCGATTGAGGAGAGGGATCTTAGGTGTATGGAGTCCGAGAGTTGGGTTCCCCCGGATTCCACAATCCCTCCTCGCTTTACATGCATGACTGCACATTTGTCCACACCAAATTCCATCCTGATGGCGCTACTGAAAGTTTCGGTTACCTTTAGTAGCTCCATCAGTTGCAAATCGTTGGGGGCAAAGAGTTTCAAGTCATCCATGTAAAGGAGGTGAGATATAACCTGACCACCTCTCCTTAATCGATAGCCTAGTCCTGAGTCCTCCAGCAGTGTGCTAAGAGGATTCAAGGCTAGGCAGAACCAAAGTGGACTCAAACTGTCGCCCTGAAATATACCTCGCTCGATCCGTATCGGCTCGCTATTCCTCTGGATATGTCGACATCCTGGATAGCGAAGAACCGTCCTCCATTGCCCCATACATGACATCAGGAAGGTGCGTAGAGTTGCATCTACTTTATACAACTCCAGCACCCTCATGAGCCATGTATGGGGCACCGAGTCATAGGCCTTCTTATAATCTATCCAACATGTCGACAGATCCTTTCGGGAACGACGAACCTGTTGGCTAATGGCCATATCAATGAGGAGCAGCTCCTTAGTACCGCGGGACCCGTTCCTACATCCATTTTGAGAGGCAGACATGATGCAGTTGTTGTCTATATGTTTGTTAATTTTAGCTCTCAAAATGGATGTAAAAACTTTATAGACCGTCGGTAAACAAGTGATCGGCCTATAATTTTTGGGTTCCGCAGCACTACCTGATTTATGGAGCAGGTGGGTTATACCTGTCGTTAGGAACTGGGGCAGCGACCCTGATTCTAAGGCTAACTGGAACTGGGATGCCAATCGGGCGTGCGACCTTTGGAACCACTTTATCCAAAAGTTGTGCAGCCCGTCCGGCCCTGGAGATTTCCAGTTAGGCAACGGACGGACTGCACAAGCCACATCTTGAGGGCTGATGTTCAGTGCCCCCATTTCTGGTATTCCCTCGCACGCCCGCTCGATCTTCCTAGTCCAATCTCCTTCGGTGTGATTGACAGGCGCCGACCAGATGCTTCGCCAGAACGAACACATGGCGTCATCATCTGGCAGGCGCGTGTCAATCACACCTTGATCCAGTCGCTCCCAAGCCCTGTAAACCCACCTTTCATCGCTCTGGAATGTGCGATTCTGAGTATACCGCTCAACTCTCCGTCTGTACCGTCGAATACGGTTTGCCCATGCACAGATCTTCTGCTTCAGGAAGTCGATACGCTCTGTGACGCGGGTCAAATAATCTCGAGAGCTAATATCAGTCCCCGAGAACGCCCGCCTCACAAAGCGCATCACTCTAGGGCGAGTATTGCCCTCCCTGAAGCAGATTAGCTTGCCGATGAGTACCCTAGCCTCACCGATACGGCGTTCAATCCTGCACTGCCAAGCTGGAACAGCTGGTTTTGGTCGTGGAGCTCTGTCACTGTTGGGAAATTTAACATGAGCTACACGACATGCCGCTACAGCTGCACAGTACAAGATCGAGTGGGTATCGGCAAGGTCTTTGCTGCCGTCAAAACAATTTGACAGCAGCGAGTCTAGAGTACACACTAGTGCCTTATTTTTCTTGTGCATGGGCAAACGAGGTAAACGTGGTCTAAGTTCAGGTGGAGTGGAGCGGTACTCCCGGAAAGCATCCTCCAAAGCGCTCCTCAATCGTGCATTGCATTGGGAACTCACAGATATAACCCCGTCATCATCCTCTTCACCAACGTGGTCGGGTCGCGGTGTGGCACTGGGTAAATTTTGTAGTTGCACCGTGACCAGTGGCGAAGCAGGCGTTACACGGTTATTCCGTGATTCGAGGCGTAGTCGATCAAGTACGGCGTCGTCCAGCATATGGTTACGCTGGATGACCCGCACCTGATCCGACAGTCGTTGGGCCGTCACGTTGACAGCTGGCTCAAGCACCTGAAACAGAGAGAGCATCCGACCACGGTACGCAGTCAAGTTACTTCCTCCCTCTGTAGCCCCAAAGTATGCGCGCATGACATTTTCATTGACAGTTTGTGTCCATCTCATGCGCCGCACACTTCCACCGGGAGCGGGGACCCTATCAGAGGCCGGTGGGCCTCGGAGTCCTAAGCTGGCCGGTGGTCGGCCTCTTCCGCGACGTGCTGGTGGTGGTGTCGTCGGCGGCGAGAAGTATTCGTCGCTCGAGCTCGACGCAACTGCAGCGGCCGGTATCACTGGACTCTCGTCTGGAGCAGGATCCGGCAACTGTGAGGCGGAGCTGAGCGACGAACCCGAAGATGTTGGGTGTGTGTCTTGTAGTAGTTGCCGTGCCCGACTTCGCGTCAGCATTGCACTGTTCTCCGTCTATAGTTTTTATTCTTACATCTTGGTATGTGTTTCGGTTTTGCTGCCAATTTTGGTTTCTTTAGGAATGAGATGGTAGGAACACATACTCGAAGCACAACATTGTGTCATATTTAATGTTTAAAAATCAAAGAAATCGGTAAAAATACTAAAAATATATGACGGAGAAAAAAAATTCATGACAGTCGCCTTGACAGTCGGGCCTTATTATTATTATTATTATTCATTTCAATCATTCATTTCACTGCATTTCATTTTTTTTCATTTTTGCAATCTACATTTTACAATTCTAGTGATTGTATAATTATTACTTGCTTCAAAAACGGTGAAGGAAAACATCGTGAGGAAACTGGCATGCCTTTTTTTTTTTTTTTTGGGTGGGAAATCATCAAATGACTCCTCCCGCTCTGGGCGGAGCGAGAGGGAGTGTCAGACTTTTACTGACTAAAACCCACCCGTGTTCCTTCCGTTGCCTGTGTGCCGGGGCCGCGATATCCCTTTCGGACAAACTCGCAACCCTGGCAGGCATTGGCCCTTACGGACCCCGTCAGTTGGTGCTGACATCTCTTTGAGGCGCGCGTGGAACACAACGCGCCGTCGACCCAGGCCTGGTCCTAATCGGACGGCGAGCTACCCATTGCCCACCGTCCGCAAGCCCCCGCCTACGGTGGCCGGAAGTCGGCTCGCGACTCCCGACGCCCGGGGCGTCTCCTGCGGCGACTAGGGGCGCGAGGGCGCGCATCTTGCATTTCCCTCACGCGCTCCGCCTCCTCCTTTGCGAGCATTACTGCTTCGCAGAAGGAAGTGACGGGTTCCCATGCACTCTCGCTCCGGACCATGGCCTGAACCAGGGCCGGACGCGAGAGATCGCCGCTGCCGATCGCCTCCGTGAGGACACGGCGGTGCCCCGCCCAAGCCGGGCAGACCTCCACCGTATGCTCCACCGTGTCCTCCGGGCGATCCACACAATGGTAACACCCGGGCGTTTCCTTCCGCTTTATCCTGAACAGGAACCTCCCGAAACAACCGTGTCCGGTGAGGACCTGCGTCAGGTGGAAGGTGAGGACGCCGTGGCGCCTCTCTAGCCACTCCTCAAAGAGGGGCCTTACCGAAAAACTGGCATGCCTGAGAGATATTTCTCCCAATGATGGCATCACCCTGTGATAAATCCCCGAAAACATACCACTTTCATAGGCACTACAACATAATACTTACAGAAGAACAGTGTGACTACTCAGGCTCGAAAGAGATGAGAGTATACACCGACGGATCGAAGACCGACTCCGGGACTGGAGTTGGAGTCTTCTCACACGACTTCAACATAAAGATATCCAGCCCGCTGGGAATGTTCAACACCGTCTATCAGGCGGAGTGTGTGGGCATCATACGAGCGGTCCACGCCCTAAAAGCCAGGAGAGTTACGGACACACACATACGCATACTCTCCGACAGCGCCTCAGTGCTTCAATCCTTACAGAAAACACATATTACCTCAAAGCTGACACTAGAATGTCACAATGCACTCGAACAAATAACGGTATTTAGCCGCAACACGGTGACGCTGCAATGGATAAAAGGACACAGCGGTTCGCTAGGTAACGACGCTGCTGACGAACTTGCTAGACGAGGATCCAGCACGGCGGTCTGTGGACCCGAGCCTATCGTACCCATCCCCTTCAACCAGATACGCAGATGGCTGCAGGATTTCACCCATACTCAAGCGGAGCACTGGTGGTCCTCGACACCGGGCTGCAGGCAATCCAAGGAAGCCATGCCATCCTTGGATACCGGGCTAACCCGGCGTTTACTACGCCTGGATAGGAATGGCCTGCGCCTGGTGGCGGGGACCATCACGGGCCACTGCTCGCTGAACAAACACTTTCACACAATAGGCATAACGGACAGTCCTCTGTGCAGGGCGTGCATGGAGGCTGAGGAAACCGTCACGCACGTGCTTTTTGAATGCACAGGCGTCTCCCAGATTAGAACACAGACCCTCGGGACACCCAGATCTTTCACAGATGTTCTGAACAGACCAGGAGATTTAATTAACTTCTGGAGGGAGGTGGGCTGGTTGGAATAACCACCAACGGCCGCTATGGCCCACGCACAATGGTCCACTGAAGGACTAAGTGCGGAAACCAAACCCCATAACATAGAACATAGAACATAGAGATATTTCTCGACGGCATGTGAAGCCAAGTCAGAGGCCCATGGGCGGCTTTAATACTCTGACACCAGGTTAGTCACTAACCACACGAATAGAAGAAGAAGAACGCTGGTGACTTCTATGGCATTGTGGTTGGTTCTCAACGTTATTACTTAGTAGACTTACTTACTGACTTACCAGATAATTCCTATTATTTATCGGATTTTTGCAAAAACAATTTTTTGACTAATAAATAATTTTACCATTTATCATATCAAGAATTGTTAAATTTAAGTGGCCGAAAGGTTCTGTAGTGGCGACGGCGTACTGGAAGACGTAGCGTTGGAAGATCTTCTACAAGATGAACCGATAACCTTGAAGTCCGCAGGAATCCGCTGGATGCGGGAAGCACAGAACTGGTCGAAATGGCGGTGCTTGGGGGAGGCCAACGTCTTTTGGCTAAAATGGTGAATGAGCATTATTATCGTCAGAAATTATCGTACTTACAGATATTTTTACAATTTATGTTGAAAAACCCTATCCGATTCGTGAGGGTGTTGTTAGGTATCGTACTGAGAGTATATTTACATGTGGAAATTTTAAGGAAAAAAAAAAATATTGCCATTTTTTTTTAATGGCGTGTTTTACCGGGTTATTACATCAGGCGCGGGTGGCCGTCGTTTAGCGGATGTCTAAAACTTATGCATAATATTGAAAATTTGCTAATTTTTTACGGATTTGGGGTAATTTTGGTACTGAAAACATGAATTTTAAATAGCAATAACATTTAACTTTTAATAATTATATAATAATACTATTTTTATTTTATTGCAATACCTATAGATAATGCCCCTTTCAGATCGGGCAGGTTTTTTTACATTGTAGAAACGTAGGTAAACAGTCATAATTTATCGTTATCCCAATTCTCTAGTCAATTCTCAAGTCTTTACTCTTAACAGAAAACCACACGACACTTATTGCATTTTTATTACGAACATACTTCATAATGCCTTTATGTTTCTAAATCGTCACTACGATAGTCGTCGCCAACATTTTTCCTTCCCAAGGCACCAACCGACCAAATTCCTCCAGGGTCCTTACAACATAACTCAGCAACTCTCCAACTACTTTCAATGGAAGAAACATAGCTGCAAGAACGAATATGGCTGAAAAGAGACGCATTGACCAGAGTCACGTAGCAAGTTGGTGGGGCCCCGCTCATTACGCGATATAATTAATTGGAGTTCAGTAGAAAAGTTCCCAATTGGGGGTAGGTTTGGGAAATTTAGGGACGAGGATATCGAGAGCAGCGAAGTGGCAGGTTTAGAATATGAATATGTTCTTCCAAAATAAGTCTGAAGTATGAATGAAAATTGCACTGTGTAATCGAGCAACTGCTTTCTGACAAATTTTTAGACATTTTGTCTTTAAAAATAAAGTGTTTGTAGATCAAGAAACCCACTGAAAATATTGCTGCAATAATTTTTAGTATTGGCTTGAAACTTTGCTGCGAACGTTGTTTTAACTTTTGTAAGTTGGACTAAGTATTATTTTTGAAAAAAGAATTTCGGACATCTTCATAGTACGATGGGTTTTATTCATACACTTTTCTTAAAGCTAAGAGATGTTTAATCGTCAAAAATGTATGGTTAACCAGACGTTAATCATTACTTAACTTTAAGCAACTTCTATGAATAAGGGAGCAGATCTATACGACATTTTTCAATAGATTATAATAGATTCGTAGAGGTTTGCAGTCTTTATCAGAAAAAAATAACTTCTTGGTTTCTTTAGTCAAAATATTATTTGAAAAGACGTGTAGAATAAAAGATACTGTAAACTTTAAAACCCCATCTAGTGTCCCTACATCTTTGTACAAAGCTGTATATTAGACTGTGACTGGAATCGATAAGGGAACTCTGGCTGGAAGTTTTTGTCCAATTCGAGAAAGGTTAAATGATAAAATACTTCTGAAGTAAGAAATTTTGTTGTAATTAATGTTCCTCTGTGATTATTGGAGGTAAGATAAATTGTTATAACGTTATCGATAAAGTTGTGATTGGTATTATTTATGTTAAAACGAAAGATTTTTACTCAGAACGTGAGGTCTTTAGTTCGAGCCACATAGGTCGGGTAAAGTGTTATTGGGTGTTTTTATTACGAATTTCAGATAATGGCAATACTTTCGCTCCATATTACATGAGACTAGGCCGTGCGCACTTTGGACGCGTTTTCGTACGAATTTTGCTCGTGCGAACATATACGACCACGTACGAACGATCCCGACCGTGCAAGTACTAAGGGAGCGGGCAGACTGTGTGAGTGTGAGTTAGTCGTACGTATAGTTCCGACAACGTCCGAAAACAAACCGAACTTGCTGGGATTTTTTGTGCGTTCAATGTGATATCAACGGAACACTACCTATTTGACGGAGAAAAACGTATTCAATCGTACGGATGACGTTACGTTACGTTTACGTTACGTTTACGTTACGTGTACGTTACGTTTACGTTACGTTTACGTTACGTTTACGTTACGTTTACGTTACATTTCTGTTACGTTTACGTTACGTTTACGCAAGATACAAATTCGTGTCCATAGTGCGTGGGTTCAGATATAAATTCGTGATTACTATCAATAATTATAATTACGTAACGCAGGTGTAACCTAATAAATTCGATTTGACAATACCGAGACAAATCAAATCACTCCCGACCCGTGGTACAACTGCGATGTCCAACTAGTTGTACTACGGAGAAGTAAATTTACCCATGGTTCAACTCTTTATTCTGATATTTATGATTATGACCCGTGGTACAACGGTGGAATTATGTCCAACTGGTTGGACCACGGGGATAGGATGATCGTGTAAAACAAATGAACGTCTAAAACAAATGACTATCGTTAAGTGATCTGACAACGATTGCGATTGTAATAATCTCCTTCTTTTTTAAGTCGGTTAAAAAATGGGTGCAAGTGATTGGTGCAATAAAGATGTTAATGAAGTGAAATAATAAACATTTATTTATTGAAAATATAAATTTTTTGAGGAATCTATACTAATATTATAAAGAGATAAAATTTGTAAGTTTGTATGTAGGAGGTAATATCTGGAACTACTGGTTCAAAATGCATAATTCTTTTTGTATTGCATCCAATATGAGCTATCACTCATCTATCGAGGAATGCTATAGGTAGGCTATAGAACATTACGCTACGATCCTCGAAAAATTAATGGAATTAATTAATTAATTTTTAATTATAATAAAAATGGGAACTGACTAGTTAATAAAACATAGGTAAAAAGTGAAATAAAATGTTTTATTTTATTTAATTTACAACAGGGTTTCAAAGTGGCTACCTTTGACAGCAAAACACATTCTACACTTACCTAAGAAATCGCCTTTTAATCGTTAATTAAACTTTAATTAAAACAATGTGTCATGTGTCCTAACGCAATTTGTCGATTGCATGCCAATAGTTATATGTCCATCCAATAACTGCAGTTGTACATGTCTTACATAATCATCGTTCATTATATATTGTGCCCTTCTTTTATTTCCGTCCTTATGCTTCTTCGGCATAGGTCCTTTGGATAAGTTACCTTTTTCACGAAGTGCATTTAACAATCTAATTAAATTCACATTATTCTTGTTAACTGCCTTGTTTAAGACGCCATGAAAGGACTCGGCCACATTATTTGTCCTATGACGTTCTCCGAAGACAGTTATGTACCTTTTGATTTTCTTATTTAACCAAACGCGACTTATGTACTTCAAGAATTTACCCATTTTCAGAAATCCCAATGTTTTTACTTCGTTCTTTATGTATGTCCATGCCTCATTGATTATCCCGGCTGGTATTAAGGGTAATATAGAACACATTCCGACTACTCTTTTCTCAGGTTTGGACTTTATATGTCCCAATACCTTTGCCTTCTTCCAAATATTTTTAGAAAAATGCATGTAACAGCCTTTTATCTCCACGCGTGGGAATACTTCCAACATTGCGTTGATTGCTGCAGTTTCATAGTCGCAATGGTACTTTTTAGGCTCCCATTTTGGCAATTGCGCTTTGATTATACGAAGCATTGTGACGTATGTCTCCTTTTTTTTGTCCAAGAGTAGCGCATAAATTAGTGGAACAACATTAGTAATTTTGTTATCACTCCCAATATCACCGTGCAAAGTAAACAGCTGTACGTACGGGTGCGGGCTACATTTGAAAGTGCCATCTCCAAAAAATTCGTCAATGTGGTCAATCATTTCTCTTGCTGGGGAGGTACAGAATATAAGTATTCTTTTTTCTGTGTCGCAACCCAGCATAAAATCAAGAAACTGGTCAGGCACTTCAATTTCGTCCACAGATGAAAAAGTTGTTCTCGATACTCCCGCTGATTTATGCCTCGCGTTATAAAGGGAGTGCTTTAGACTATCGAAACTCGGTATACTGTCTATTAGATCGTAACCTCTGTCTCTCAACTTTGCCTCGTGTCTCTTGTATAATTGTGGCATCGGGACATCTGTGCTTGCTGCCTCATTTTTTAAACTTACAACTGTTTCGGCTATTTCGTTTTTTTCGAAGTTAGGTTGGCAAGAGTGCTCTTTTTCTTTAATTATTTGCATGTCCTGATAAAAATAATATAAACAATGATATAACAAATATTATCAACAAAAAAGTAAGCATACATATACAATTTCAATAAAAACTTAAAAGGGTGAGTTTCCACTGACGTCAAGCTGGGGAAAGGAGTGCAGAGTGCAGGGTGTTTTCATTGAAGCGGAGTGGAGCGGAGCTGAGTTCCACTCTCACTCTAAAATGCAGCGTATATTTAGTTACATTAATGTGAAACAGAGGGAGATTACGAGCACTATGATTGACCAATTCACGGTCCACTCCTCTGCACTCCACACAGCTCCGCGTCAGTGGAAACGCACTCTAATACTAATACATACAATCGTACCTTATTAACTGTAACAGATCCACAACATTTGAGTTTTTTGTACATAGAGCACCGCCAATATGCGCCACGCGACTCATCTTTAAAAGCTTTCACTTTGTAAAATTGTCGACTTTTTAATAACAAAACATTACCGCCTTTTCTTTCAATTATTCTAACTTCACAATTTTCCGACATTTTCCTTTGGTATGGTGTGAAAACGAGAAATATTCACGCGTCAATATCAACGTCTTAATCATCAATAGACAATTAATCAAAAGAGGTAGTAATTGCATTGCACTTCAGCATTGATAGATAACCTTTTCCTGTTTATTACCAGTAGTTGTTCCATAGATACATTCAATTCCCAGAAGTACAACTAGTTGGACCAAGGAAAGAACAACTCACTCGAGTTGAACCATTGGTAAAGATATTTCCCCATAGAACAACCAGTTGAACCATGGGTAAATTTACTTCTCCGTAGTTCAACCAGTTGGACATCGCAGTTGTACCACGGGTCGGGAGTGAATCAAATTATCAAGCAAAACTCCGCGCACGTGATGGGTAATTGATAATCTAAGTACATGATAAAGCAAAAAAATATGATTAGGTAAATAACAAAAACTGATTTTCACGGGTACTACAAGTAGGTAACTATAGAACTAGCGGTCTTTGACCCCAAAAAAAGAATACCAAATCTTTTTAGAGTTCCGTATCTCTTTCGTCCAGCCGTCTGTCTGCCTGTTGTCAAGACCCTTTTTCACAGGAACGCGTGGAGTTATCAAGTTGAAATGAATATTAAATACGTAGATCAATGATCTCTTAGAGTTCTAAGAAAATCAAGCTTCTAAATCAACGCAATAAAAAAATACGGCCATATTTATTCGACATATTTTGATACTCGCAAATAAATCAAAACCAACAGGGTACTTTCCGTTAACCAAGAATCATGAAATTTGGCAGAAAGCAAGTTCTCACTTTTGAACTACAATGTTAAGTATGTTTTTGGGACAAATTCATCCCAACTTCGGAACCCTTCATTGTGCGCGGCTTTTTTTTGTGTTGGCATGTTTAGTTATGTAATAGATTCTCATTCCATCTGCGGAGCTTCGCTAACTAGTTTTATTTGACCTTGCATAAAATAATAAATAAGTAAATGTATATTTTCTAAATTACAACCAAAAAATTCAATGTAGTTTATGATTAAGTTCTACAACAGTGACACAGTTTAAAACCAATGTTTAGCTTCTAAACTAGGCAAGAAGTCTAGAAGTCTTAGAAACCAAGATTCCCGTAAATGCAGTGACATAAGTATAATAATAGTAGTTTATGAAACTGTTGCATAAAGAGGGGTATTAAAATACGAGCGTGTGCATAAAAATAGTATCACACGAGTGTTTTAATACCTAGTTATGGGCAGTTTCATACACTACTTTATCTACTCTCATTCTTACTAAATAAAATATCAAGAATAAAAAAATCCCACGAAATTCAGTTCAACGAAACGTATGAATGACACCTGCACCCAGCACATCACCGCGCATGTGCTAGAGCGGTGCTGCTGTCCCCCGTAACGTTCCATTACAAAAGTTGATGGAAACTCCTTGGTTATCACCAAGGAGTTAACTTCTTGGATTTGCCCTCTATCGTAATAGAAAAAAAAAAGTTTTATACCTAGCATTGTTTTGTTAGAGAAAAAGTGTTATAATATGAGTCTTTTTTTAAATTTTGGTATTGTGTTTATATAGTATGTCAATATAAACTCGTTTAAATTTGAAGTTTATAATTCGAATATTACGATATGAGAGTAGATAAAATCCATTGCAGCATAATGTTTGCTAAATTCACGACAACTATGACAACGCAATGGATGCTGTTTGGTCAAAATGAAAGAAACTGAGATTACTCATGTCCGTGTTCTGAAGTTTTCTCAAAGAATCATTAAAGTATTTTTCAACACACTTGCTCGTAAAGTAGCTTTTGTTGAACCGTTTTTAGGGTCATAATTCAGTGTATTAAAAACGCGTGCTTTTTACTTTATATTATCGGACTAGTGCTGTAATGCCACAGATAACTAATCAGGACTTGGTTGCGACTTGCTAAAAACAATAACATTGGACTTGCCTGGGAATTGAACGCGATATCTACGTGTCACTGATTAAAAACGCACTAATTAGGATACACGTATTATCACACCCACTTTAACATCCTATGCGTGTTTCTTATCTTTTAATTAAACTATTTTAATTAACAATAAAAGCGAAAACTGCAATAAATTTTCAATTTTTACAAAGGTCAAATAACCGACCATAGGCAACCGACATCCTTTTTAACTGGTCTAAATTTATCTTGTCATTGAAAAGTTAGTGATTGACGTAATAAATATCGACTATTTGTTCAAGAACTATTTTATTAATCCTTTATTGAAAAAAATACTATTTTAATGTATTTATAATTATTATACTGACAACAATCGCTTTTTAGGCTAGGATTTTCAAGATGCGGTTGGAGCTAGCCCACGTTTAAAGATGTGGTCCTATTTCCTTAATAATGTCGTAGGTCTATATGTATTATGGAGACCCTCAAGTTTTAGAATATTATACTGCTTTAACACTGAATTTATTTATCTTTTACATACCAAACGTACGTAAGTACCCGTGCTATCTTGTTCGTTTTCACGGTTTTAACTTTATTTATTTATTTATTATTAGGCTCTTCAACAATGAGTACACTATTACTTTATAATTAGTACATTTCAAACTTAAATCTAAGCGCCTCATTACTTATAGAAAAGCACAGCATGCACTACATAATGCGCAGATAATAACGTACGAGTACTTAATTAATTAACAAGAAATACAAAGTTTAGATGAAAATAAATTATTATAAGCTATATTGATTACTTTATATGAATTAAATTACATTGAATAAATTAGATTAGATAGATTTTATTTATGATAATTTTTATATAAAATAGGGTTAATATTTGAATTTATACTGCATAGAGAGACTCATAAAATGGCAAGTGAGGCTTTTTTTAGAGCAGGTATTGATGAATGAAAGAGGTCAATGTCGACTTCGTGCTCTTTGTATGCAGCATACATTCTGGATAGTGGACAGTATTGCCTTAAGTTGGTATGACATCTTGGCAGGCAGAATAGCCTCCTATTAGAACTTCAAACATATTTCAATGGATTTGTTTTTTTATGTGAAAGTTACTCAATATAAAAAATACTGATGAAACACTACATAAAAAAAAAATCGTAACATCGAAAGTACGAAAACGAAAAGATCATAATACCACATCACTAAAACCATAGTCAATTTCGAGCGGCCATTGTTGTTTGACAAATTTTGAAACGCGACATAGCAGTATGGAATTAGTAAGTACTATCATTGCAGCATAAAATTTGTATAAAGAAATTGACTTTGAATACATGGAACTAGTATGACCTATCCTATACTATTCAATGAGCATTCTCTATTTTAACCCGAGCAGAGATTTGTGCTTTTTTGAATCTCATCAAAGAGACTTCTTGCCTTCTATGTTCTATGGTTCTTTCCTTCAGGTGGACCATTGTGCGTGGGTACTTCTTGCTTTTTTTATGCCTACTGTGTAAATAAATAAAATATGATACATGTACATAATATTTCATCAAATTATATATTTTTCACTACATATTAATCTTAATTTGCGTATTCAAATTATTATTTTGTGTTTATTATATTTTTATATAGGCTGTTCAGCTGTTTTGCCTGTGCCTTTATTGACAACTGCGCGCGCATCGCTAGCAGAAAAAAAAAAACCACCGCGCCGTTTTCCGTAAATATTTGTTATCGTTTTTATTTTGTTGTTATAAAAAATACGAAAATCTAAAGTATTGTCACCAACCGATGAACCGACGTACAACAGTTTTCAAGCTCCGATTGACAGTACCTGGCAACAAAGGTCAGTTGAACTTTATAAATCTAAATTATCATCTCTATAGTTACGTTATTCCAGCATAAGTCTGTTTTTTTCCTCGCAAGTTTGTTGAAAAACGTCGTATGAAACGCGTGTGCATTGATCATTACCCACTCGGCTAAATTATCGCGCTCGCCTGTGGCTCGCGTGCCATTGCCGCC
Source organism: Agrochola macilenta (assembly GCA_916701695.1). NCBI lineage: Eukaryota > Metazoa > Arthropoda > Insecta > Lepidoptera > Noctuidae > Agrochola > Agrochola macilenta. Next base: position 8,667,357 of record OU753578.1, read on the forward strand.
TTTTGCGTAATGACCAATACAGCACACTCGTATCATAATGTACTATTAAGAGCTTTTAAATAGTTTGTATTTCTCGTATTACAAATTACAATTTAAATGTTTATAAGTTTTGTGTGTCAGTTGCGTAAGTTTGGTAGTGAGATCTACGCGCCGACCCGAATATGCACTCCTACGCAAATCTTACAAGGCTCTGTCAGATTACTGTTTGTTTGTTACAGTCCGCTTAGCGTGGATACGACGTTTTTTGTTTGTAGAATTATTGACATTTCATTGCGTTGTGATGTTACAATAGAGGACGGTTATTATTATTCGGTGGTTAAAGAGTACTACGTCAATCAATCAACTCAGTCTATTGCAGTCCACTGCTGGATATGGGCCTCTCCCAGGTTGCGCCACATCACCCTGTCCTTGTCCTGCATTCTACATCCAGTCTACCCAGCCACCTTTGTAAGGTCATCAGTCCATCAAGTCTGGGGGGCGTCCCAAACTACGCTTGCCGATACGCGGTCTCAACTACAGGACTCGTCTGCTCCACAGGCCATCGGTTCTTCGAGAAACATGGCCAGCCCACTGCCACTTCAGCTGGCTTTCGCTGCTGGGTCACACATGAACAACGGTTGAAAAATGCATTAAATTGCAATTAAAAGCACAGTTGGTATCGCATGCAAAGAGTAGTTGAGTCTTGGATTGTCTAGAGTTACTAACATAAGCACCTGATATACCTATAAACTAGGTACCTTTTGGAAGGGGCGACTAGAACCAATTTAATTTTTTTGTCATTTTTGACGTTCAAAAGTACCTTGCATGGGCCTATTTGAAATAAATTATTTGACTTTGACTTTGGTAGCAGTTAATAATTTGCTAAAGCATAACCAGCTTAAAGTGTTCCATCCCTGGGAGAAGGGGTGGGCCGTAATCCACCACGTGAGCTCAGTGCGAATTGGTAGATGTCTCATTGTCATAAAATTTTTGGTTTTAGAACATGCTAGCTTTCTCACAATGGTCTCCTTTATCGTTTTGAGAGCAGTAGTGATACAATTCGGAAGTTGCAGTCGTTTTTACTTGGCCACCACTGCCGAATTCGCTAAAGAATCATCACAAATAAAAGCATATCCACACTAAACCATCGCGAAATCTTATTGACGACATTGCCGTCGGCGCCACATTCGTCGCCGCTTGCGCAACAAACTCAGTTTCCAAATTTGAAATATTGAATGTGTTTACTAGCAATATAAACCCTTATATGGAGTTTATAGAGCTATTGTTTCGGCTCGGGTTTCGTAAATAAAGCGAATGTCATATGAAATTAATTAAATTAGTTATTTATTGTTTTGTCGAGTTATTTGTAGGTATGAGAAGATGATTAGATGTTATTAATTTATGACATTGTTTTAATAGGTAGTTTCTTGGAATTATAATGAGGCACTATTTGAATTTAGTAACGGTTGTATTAGATAAGTTTAAAAAGTGGTATAATTTTTTAGGATTTATAAGCTGAAGTCTAGGTAGGGTCACACTGTACTTTATGCAAATTGCTTTATCATCATTTCTCTAAAGATGGTGAGAAAACCGGCATGTCAAAGTACCAAAAAATCGAAGACATGTCATGTAAAGTCAAACCCGCACTGGATTCGCTTGGTGGATTATTGCCCACACTTAGGAGGCTTACTGAGTATCAACAGTAGGAATGAATTCACGTAAAATATAAAGCATTTTGCTCTTAAATGTTGCAACATTCCTACTTACACTTAAAACAAATAACCAACATTAATCAACGCCCTACGGAACCTTTTAGCACAAATTATTGTGTTACACTGAACTTAAAACCAAAAGTGTGACTCACACTAATGCAATTTGGTTTAAAACGCTGTTTATAAATAGAAACCACCCACATAGCATTCCTTATTTAGTACGGAACCCTGAAACTGTAAAACAATATAAATCTATTAAAGTCTGGGAGTAGATTAAAAACAGAAAGTGATCGTGTTTTGTTTCTTTTAGGTAAGTCCATTATAACGGCTGTAATAAATAGATTTTAAGATGGTTTAAGATTTTGCAAACGTTCAATATGAGTTGTGTTATGTAATTTCAAACATCTAAATTTTTTTAAGGAAAATTGGGAGCTAGAAGAAAGAAATAAGAGTATTTATGGCAATATAAATAAAATTAAATGTGTGTAGTAAGTATGTAATTATGGATTTTTAATCTGAAATAAATTTTATTATTATTATTATTATTAAATAGAGTCAGCCTAGAATTTGGCAACGAGCTTGGTACCTTCAGTAGCGTCCATTAGTTCTTTTCAAAAGACAACAGGACACGCTGGACACGTCATTAAATGTCCCATTGTTTGTGGAACAGCACCATATTTTCACTCCAGGGCGGAGTCATCTTGGAATCTCCACCTAAACAGGTTTTCCTTGCGTGGGCTTTAGCTGGGTCAGGAGTCTATTTAAAGACTTCCAGTGACCCAAGGCAATTCAAATCTATTACAGTCTAGGAGTAGATTAAAAACAGAAAGTGATTGTGGTTCGTCTCTTTAAGACTACGCCATTCTAATGGATGTAATAAATTAACTTTGATTTGCTTTAGGATTTTGCAACAGTTCAAAATGAGATGCATTATGTAATTTCACAACACCTTTAAATTTTTCAAGGAAAATTTAGAGCTCAGTGGTTATATTTCAAGTATGCTATAGCATTAGTCTATAATGTTTTCAATGCTAAGACACAGGCCTACTCTCTTTGAAAGGGACTCGACTGCAATCCTCCATGCGAGCCCAGAGCGGGTTGTGAACGTCACATTCAAGGCAAATAGGTTCCAATATGTTGTAAATAAAAACTTTAATTTCGGAAGTTTGCGTCTTTGGTTTAGAATTTGTATTTTTTGCCACTGAATTACGAAATTAAAGATGTTTTTCACTTTGTAGTGTTTTTTTTGTTTTTGTTTACAAGACATTGGAAAATATTAAAAGTACTGTGAAATTATATAATACAAACTCATTTTGATGTACCCTATTGCTAAATCTAAAACCAATCAATTTATTACGCCCATTACAATGGCGTAGCCTTAAAGAGACGAACCACAATCACTTTCTGTTTTTAATCTACTCCCAGACTATAATAGATTTATATTGTTTTACAGTTTTAGGATTCCGTACTAAATAAAGAATGCTATGTGGGTGGTTCCTATTTATAAACAGCGTTTTATAGCAAATTGTATTTGGGTGACTTTCAGCCTTCTAATGAGGCCCATTGTGAGCGACCTGAGCGAGGCGTTTCAGTACCATACGTCATCACTGGCAACACGCACTGGTCAATACCTGCCATAACATCTATATTCTATAATAATGAGATTGATAATACGCTGATTCGTGCGATAATGCTTGGCTACAGTCAGGGGCCTATTTAATAAAACTGACAGGCGACAGGAGACTGGCGACAGGTGACTGGCGACAAATCGATAATAATAATTTTACAAGATTTTTATTCTCATAGAAATAATCTCAATCTCTACCTTATTAATGAGGAGCAATAGCCTAGTAGTATGACCGTCGGACTGTCAAGTCATAGGTTTCGATTTCGAACCCAACGCACGCACCTCTGATTTTTCGGATCCATGTGCGTATTGTATAATTATCACTTGCTTCAAAAACGGTGAAGGAAAACATCGTGAGCCTGAGAGATATTTCTCGACTGTATGTGAAGTCAAGTCAGAGTCTCATGGGCGGCTTTAAAACTCTGACACCAGGTAAGTCACTAACCACATGAAAAGAAGAAGAAGACCTTACTCATCCCATAGCTTTATCAATTGCCATCCCATAGCAATTCCATAAACATTAATGTCCTTTGTAATGGCACTTGGTAAAAGTATGTAATTACTTGTGATGAAAAATTATTACCTTTGTTCACCCCTGCTTGGAGTTTCCTTGTTTTGATTTTAGGGTGAAATACCTACCCAGGTATAGGAAACGACCCCTGTCCTATCCCTGGGTAGGTATTTTGTTTAAAAATTCAAAACACTGTCAAATCTAGTCATGTCAAATAATAAATGCAATATTTCGAGACGATTTATGGGATCGTCAAAGTGGAAAACATTTATTATTTATTTATACGGGGTGTCAGGGACATCTACGCGAAGCCGACTACCATGGATTCAGTACATGATCCTGAACCCCGCTTTTTTTTTTTTTTTGGGTGGGTAATCATTTTACTGACTAAAACCCACCCGTGTTCCTTCCGTTGCCTGTGTGCCGGGGCCGCGATATCCCTTTCGGACAAACTCGCAACCCTGGCAGGCATTGGCCCTTACGGACCCCGTCAGTTGGTGCTGACATCTCTTTGAGGCGCGCGTGGAACAAAACACGCCGTCGACCCGGGCCTGGTCCTAATCGGACGGCGAGCTACCCATTGCCCACCGTCCGCAAGCCCGCGCCTACGGTGGCCGGAAGTCGGCTCGCGACTTCCGACGCCCGAGGCGTCTCCTGCGGCGACTAGGGGCGCGAGGGCGCGCATCTTGCATTTCCCTCGCGCGCTCCGCCTCCTCTTTCGCGAGCATTACTGCTTCGCAGAAGGAAGTGACGGCTTCCCATGCACTCTCGCTCCGGACCATGGCCTGAACCAGGGCCGGACGCGAGAGATCGCCGCTGCCGATCGCCTCCGTGAGGACACGGCGGTGCCCCGCCCAAGCCGGGCAGACCTCCACCGTATGCTCATCCGTGTCCTCCGGGCGATCCACACAATGGTAACACCCGGGCGTTTCCTCCCGCTTTATTCTGAACAGGAACCTCCCGAAACAACCGTGTCCGGTGAGGACCTGCGTCAGGCGGAAGGTGAGGACGCCGTGGCGCCTCTCTAGCCACTCCTCAAAGAGGGGACTTATCGCCGCAATTGTGGCGTGCCCAGCGCTGGGTTGCGACAATCGCACTCTCCATGCCGCCATGAGATCCCACCGGAGCTCTGTCCGCTGTGCCGTGATTTCTCGCGGCAGCGGAGTTACACCCCGGCGTTTCGCCTCCTCGCGCAACTCCCACATGTGCGCGAGGACTTTTGCCTCTAGATCCCATGGCGGTAGTCCGGCAAGGAGGCTCGCCGCCTCACGGGAGACCGTGCGGTATCCTCTGACCAGCCTAATGGCCATGACCCTTTGGGACGCGTTCAATCGCTGGGCTGGTCGCAGCCTTAATGAACGCGCCCACACCGGTGCCCTGTAAAGGGCCATGGACCGCACGATCTCCGCATAGAGCCTCCGGCAGGAGGCGTTTGGACCCCTAGATTGGGCAGAAGCCGCTTCAAAGCAGCCCCAGCCCTCTGCAGTTTGGGAGCCAAACGTCGGAAATGCTCCACGAAGTTCCACCGGCTGTCGAGGACGAGTCCCAGGTACTTCATCGTCGACTCGACACCGATGTGAACCCCTCCCGCCGTTATCTGGGAACCCGACAGTGGCGCGTTCCGAGGACCATAGAAACACATGGCCTCGGACTTGTGCAAGGCCACCTCGAGTAAGCCGACTACCATGGATTCAGTACATGATCCTGAACCCCCCTGCGTTGAAATTTTTCGTCGGTTATTTAAAAAAAAAACAGCTGCTCCATACATTTTGACCGCGTAGGTATTGCACCTTTCTATGAAACAGCAGATTTTTTTTTTAATAACCAAAGAAAAATTTCAACGCAGGGTGTTTCAGAATCATGTACTGAATCCATGGTAGCCGGCTTCGCGTCGATGTCCCTGCCTCCCTGTATATTTATAGTATACATTAAGGTACTAAATTTAATGACTAACTAACTGGACAAATAAATACAAAAACAAAAGGATAATTAGGCGTCGAAGTATTCGTATATATACGAGTATATTCTCAGACAAATAAAACACCAAGACAGAGCGCTGTCAACAATGAAGTGAAGCGAGTTTCGTAAGCACGTGTGCACTTTGTGTGGTTTAGTTTGATCGTATTCTCATTGCAAATGTGTGCGTGTGAGCGTGTATGCACAGAGCGGCGGTGTAGGTTTGGCATGCTTCACTGTATTGTTTGCAGCGCTATGTCTTGGTTTTTATTTGGCCTGAGTGTATATTGTTGTTATTATGAGTCTGTTTGTTCCTATTGCAGAGCAGAGGCCTAACTTAAGGAAAATATATAGAAATTCAGAAATCTTATTCAAGTAAAGGGAGATGCACGATTTCTTAAGCTTTTTTTCAATTTGCAAGTCAGTGTCAGATTGTATGTTGATTGAGGTATGATTCGCGATTGAGAAATAATTTTTATTTACAGAATTATAATCATAAGAATCATCAATATGCTTTTTAAGTGAGAATTATCGTCTTTCATGAAATACTCGTAGTTATAGTAGGTAGTAGATATCCGAAAAAGAACCGAAGTTACCGACATAGTTTGCAGAGTAAGCAAGCTGAAATCGCAGTGGGCTGGCCATGTTTATCGAAGGACCGATGGTCAGTGGAGCAGACGAGTCCTGGAGTGCAGACCGCGTATCGGCAAGCGTAGTGTGAAATGCCACCAATTAGATGAACCGACGACCTCAAAAAGGTGGCTTAGACAGACTGGATGCGGAAGGTGGAGGACAGGGTGTTCCGGCCTAGCCTGGGAGAGGCCTATGTCCAGCAGTGGACTGCGATAGGCTGAGTTCATTGATTAATGAAGTAGTCATTCAATATGGCAATTTCATATATAATTAAAAGGTCCTTTCTGTAAATGATTAGAGAAAGAATACGGTGGATATTAGGTATTACGGCTTGGACCGATGCCTGCCAGGGTCGCGGAAAAGTCCGAAAGGGATACCGTGGTCCCTGGCAACGTACAGGCAACCAAAGGAACACGGGTGGGTTTTAGTCAATAAGAGTCTGACACGCCCTCCCACTCCGCCCAGAGCGGGAGAAGTTATTTGATAATTTCCGAACATCAAAAAAAAAAAGGCTTGCCGGTTTCCTCACGATGTTTTCCTTCATCGTTTTTTAAGCAAGTGATAATTATACAATCACACTAGCGTTGTAAGATGTAGATTGTAAAAATTAAATGAATGATTGAAATTAATAAAACGACAGACAATGACTCGCCCTAGAAGTTATTTGATAATTCCCAACACCAAAAAAAAAAAGAAGGTATTTCAGACACAATCTAATCTATTAGATTTTTCAGACATTCTTTCTTAAATTGTCTGATTAAAAGTAATTTTTTTGAGGCAGACGAACAGATGAGACGATTTTAGGGTCTGAAAAGTATAAACACACCGGAATCAAGTAACAAACACAAGTATAAACCCTCAAGTAATTCGTTTAACTTTTAAACTTTTTGATGTTTACCCGTCTTCTGAACTTTTGTAATTTATTCTCCGAAGCTAATGTACTATGTAGGTACTTGTCTGTTTCACTTGTCTAATTTTGGCATTTAAAATTGTTCATGTCTTGGATGAAAGGTCGGTATTTTTTATGTGTAAACTTAACAACTTGACAGATATTGTAACCTTAGTCCCTCTACGTTAGTCTTTATCCTTAAGATTTTGAAGAAAAGTTTTTTTTATGATTTATTATGATTTATTTATTTATAAACATTTGTAGACATAACAGGTCAACCCAAGGCGTCTACAAACAAGTTACATTTTTGTAATATACGCGTAGAGTTACAATTGGTGCTTAACATATTATTATTATTATTTCTTTATTACATTTTTATACATACAAATTACATTTTTAAATATTTTTATGAAAAAGAAATAAAATTAAAAAAAACATTTAAAAATATAAAAAGTAGTGGTCCATCGGCATCAGGAACAGGGTCCAAGGTGCCGGTGGTCAGGGCTCTAGAGAGAGGAACCTCCTCACGATGCGTGCCGTGTCTAGGAGCACTGCTTTCTGAATCAAGCCCTTGACCCAGCCGCGCAATGAGAGCCTCCTGAGGTGTTGGTCGAGGCTCTCCGCTATTAGGCCATTAACTGTTACGATTATCGGTACAATGATTGCAGAGTCCACGTCCCACATGTCGACAACCTTGTGTGCTAAGTCGAGATACTTGATTTTTTTATCTTTCTCAGCTTTCACGAGATTCTCGTCATGAGGGACAGCGATATCAACAATCATTGCACGGCGCTCTCGTCGATCTATCACCACAATATCAGGCTTATTGGCTACAATAGTCCTGTCAGTGATGATAGATCGATCCCAATACAATGTGGCCTGACCATTCTCGAGAACTGGGTCGGGCACATACCTGTAGTATGGTACTTCTGACTCAACAAGGTTGTATTGCAAGGCAAGTTGCTGGTGGATAATCCTAGCCAGATTGTGTCTATGCAAGTACTCGCCGTTAGCAAGACGAGAACAACCGGAAACAATATGTCTGATTGATTCACCGGGACGGTGGCATGCCCGACAGATGTCAACCGTACCGTCCTTGACAATGTATTTCCGGTAATTATTCGTCATGATAACTTCATCCATAATCGCACAGACAAAACCTTCGGTTTCCCCGAAGAGATCGCCGAAACGCAGCCAGGATACAGATGCCAAAAGGTCTACATCAGGCCCATGGAGGGCCCGGAAAAACCGTCCGTGAAGCTCTTTGCCTTGCCAGACTTCCTTACGATCGTTAGTATCAAGTACTGCAGGTTTGCGCCAGTTCTCTTTCGCCAAGGAGAGTGGAGTGAGGCCCTTGTCCACTGCGACCACATCTCGGTGCATCTCCACGTCAGTTTGAAGGAAATATTCCCTGAAACTGCAAATTTCGCGGTTGTGGAGGGTTTTAGCATTTAAGAAACCTCGACCTCCACACTTCCGCGGGATGTACAATCTCATCACTGATGATCGTGGGTGATGCATCCGATAAGCTGTCAACAATGTACGGACCTTCCTATCCAGAGCGTCAAGTTCCGTCTGAGTCCATTTGAGTATGCCGAAAGAATACATCAAAACCGGCATGACCCAACCATTGAAGGCAACCTTGTTTCCGCCTGATAAAAGACTATTTAACACTTTATTCAGGCGGCCAAAGAAACGCTCCCTCAACGATTGTTCCATGTCGGTAACCTTGATGCCTAATGCTTCCGACATACCCAAATACTTGTAGGTTTCGGTTGAGGAGAGAGATCTAAGGTGTATGGAATCCGAGAGTTGGATTCCCACGGATTCCATAATCCCCCTTCGCTTTACATGCATAACTGCACATTTGTCCACACCAAATTCCATCCTGATGGCGCTACTGAACGTATTATTATTATTATTTTAAATGTCTTTGACATATCTCGGGACCCTAGGGTCCCGGACCTTTGGAAGGCGTATGAGGGGCCGAAGCCAACTCGTAGAGGCCCCTTAGGCATTTTTATGTATTGAGGCACCAACCGACGGTTATCCCTGTATGCACTACGCAAGTGCACTCAAGGACAACCCCCGGTTGGTGCAGAACTATTGCAGAACATGGAAACAAAATAAATTGGGCTATGGGTTTGGGTGGCTAAAGTTGACTGGTGACCTGGAACTATGGAAGGACTATGGCCCCTGCCTGATCAATGTTTTATATGTACACGGAAAAATGGCAGGGGGTGACTTGCACACTCAATAATGGGCCCCCGAAAACTGTCGCTAGCACATAGTGACGTAGCGACAAGGGGGCAACATGTCCTGAGGTGCTTGAGGAGTGGAGAGGTATTCCACGGCTTTCAGAACAATCCCAGAGCCCGGAAGATGGTCAAGATCCCTACGAGCACTTACTGGAATACTTCCTTCCTCCGAGCACGTTTGCTCTTGCGAATCTCCACTCAAGCCGGCCAATTAAGGCAAGAATGAGGTGGGAGCTCTGTTCCTCGTCAGTGTTCACTCCAGCCGGCCAATAAAGGCAAGCCAGAGATGAGGAACAAGATTTCTCCCGGGAGATAGGGTCCGTGGGGTCGCTACTGCCCAACAGCTCGCCACATGCTGCCCTGCGGGTTTATTATTATTATTATTATTTGGTACACATTTTCATCTTATTATTATTTCCTTTATTTCATTTAAATACTTACAAATTACTTATTATTATTATTATTATTGGATACTAACACAAAATAAATACAGATTAGCTTAGTTTCGTCGATATCATTTAACTTGTATGAAATATAATTTTGCACAGTTTGTCAGTGAACAGGTCCACATCTTGAGTAAGTATGATTGAGTTGAGGAGCGTAAGAGTTACTAGCTACGGGCCCCTTTCTTTGCACGGCTTTTAGGTCTTGACAAAGCGTCGAGATAAGTATATGATATGTAAGTTTAATAAAGACATATTACACACACACTCACGTAGACTCATGTAGTGATAGGCCCAGTGGTTGAAGCCTCGCCTCTCATGCACGAGGTTGTGGGTTCAAATCCGGGCAAGTACCAATGTGACTTTTTCTATTCATATGTACTTTCTGAGTTTATCTTGGACATTACTGACATCGGTGAAGGAAAACATCGTGAGGAAACCTGGACTTATATAGTTAATATAAGTCTGAAATTGCCAACCCGTCTTGAGCAAGCGTGGTGATCAATGCTCGTGCCTTATCTGTATGAGAAGAGGCCTTTGGTCTGCAGTGGGACAGTAACAGGCTGGTATTTTTTTTATATTGCTCACATAAACCTTCCGAAATAAATTCTTACACGTTCACTGCGTTAGTCAAATTTGATGACTTTCAGTTGGTGCGGCATAGGGTCTATTATATCCGAAGCACGACTTGTTCCTATAAAATGTATGTATAACATATTTTTCAAATCTGTTGACTACAAATAAAAATTAATTATTGGGATATCGAAACTTTGGTAAGCTGGTTTGGGTATCGTAATTTTGTGTTAAAATGTTTGTATTCGTTCACTATGACTTGTCTGGTTGATGGTGTGGATGAATCTGGTGGTTGGGGATTGATGACTGCAGTTTTTAGGACTAGTAAATGTGACCAGTTGACGGCCTAGTATATACAGATAATAATATATTCTGCTTACTCAATATCATTTATCTTGGAGAACTTTCGTTTACTTTATTTTTCGTTGGCTTGTCACCCTCACATGACTTAAACAACATTTACCTGGATCGCTTCGTGTTCCATTCACTTTCATTGTCATTTGCATTAAAACTTATCTAAACACACGAACCTCACTAGCTCAAGTAGCATGTAATCTAGTGCGGCTATCGGGTCATCGGGCATCGGGTCGTTTAGAACCGCTAGACGCACAGGACATAAAAAAATTTGCTTCAGTTGGCATCGATTTTTTCGTACCTATATTATCTATTTAACGAGGCAATTCCAAAACACTAACCGTCTCATTCATATTCATAGGGAGACCAAATATATCTGTCCCGCACCAGCGGTTGGCACAGTAATTTTTACCCCGCACCGGAGGAAAGATGAGCATCGGATATAATCAACCCGATATCGCATAATGATGAAAACAGCATTAAAATCCATTGCGTAGTTTAGAAGAATAACGCGGTCACTCAGATAGACACGAACAGTGACGTTAATTTATAGAACTGTAAGGTTTTACTCGATAAGCAACCTTACGTTGTACAGGTTGTTAAGAAAATAGCATTCGAATAGTCGTTTTGTATTTTAAAATAACATAGGAATGTGGTTTTTTCTTTGATGGAAACATGGTCAAAATCTAACCATCAGATAATGTGTTGAACTCTAAATGATTATACAAAACGCAATATAAGCATATAGATAGAAAATACCCTCTATCATTGTTGAGTAGTCTTCCTCTCAAACACACTAACACACCCTGCACACACAAATTTAAAGAGTGATGTCCCACCGAAGTTACAGTACTTAGATATAGATATATAATCGTCAAAGCAACTACCATCTAATAGAAATTGATTACAGCCATGGACGTAAGATCTAGGAAATAGTCGATAGGTTACATATACCAGAAAAAAATTGGTCAACTTAATATTTAGGTAAGTTAAAAAACAGGTATGAAACCATTATCAACATGTTTAACATTCGTTAAATATCTTATTCAACACAACAACAAACAATTCAAAGCGAAATCAATACTTTTAGATATAATGTATACATCGAGCCATTTACTATTTTTTACTATCTCTAGCTCTATAAAAAATATAGTATTGTTAAACTTTATTACAGGCTTTGGATAGAACAAAAATACTAAAATTTTATTTAGGTACCAGAAGTTTATTTTGACTGGTTTTTATTACATTTTATTGCCAAATTGCAGGCTTTGAAAAACAGTTTTTTTGTGTATTTAAAACTGCCGTAAGCGAAATTCTACTCAAACAAGAGTATTAATCCTTGGCTCAAGTTAATTAACAATGTAGATGGATTTTGTTTATTTTGTAAACATTCACACATTTGCAAGCAAAATACGGCATTATCATGAATCAAAGTGAGGCAGATGTTAATTTAAGAAAAAAACAAACCTACTGTGAAGTAGGTAATTGAGTGGGTACCTACGATACAGCTTTTGCCCGCAGCTTTGCCTGCGTGGATGTCATCCCACGAGAACTTAAGAAATTCCCCATGCCGTTTGCATGGGGAATTTCTTAAGTTCTCGTCGTATAGGATTATTTTTGTGACAAAAACTAGCTTAAGACTTTCCCCAGGATTCCATCTATCATCTTTTCTTTTGTCGAAATCCGTTTTGTGGTTTAGGCGTGAAAAGCTAACATACAGACAGACAGAGTTACTTTCGAATGTATAAATACATACGTATATATATAAAAAATATTTTAACCTATTCTTAGCTTATTAGGTAGATAGGTAATTATGTATTTATTAAATGGGTACAAACAATTTATAACTAAGTAATTAATTAATAAAAGTAGCAAAATTATACACTAACTTAACTAAAACTATTTACAAACTAAATTATAGAATCGAAGAATTCATCCGCATCGTTGTCGACTGGTAATATACCCAAGAGGCTGGCCGCATTGCCACGTTGTATGGAAATGCTTAGCCTCTGCCCAAGGTAAAAACCAGCCCTTGGATCACGGGAAGTGTCAAATAGCCGTTTGGAGATTTCTTTAAAGAGGCCAATAATAATGTTATAATAAAAGTATGGAAGTATGGATTGTACTGATACCATTGTGGATAGTGGGTACCAACTTTGGTAAATTGTGCTCATAGATAAAGCGGAATGCGACTATATGACTCCTAGTTAGATAGTTACAATATTTTAACAATTCATTTTATTCAGTTCTTTTATAGAAATCAGAATCTTTTTAGTTGTAGTTGTTATGTAATACGTACACACGGCTACACATTAAGCTATACATTTCCAGTTTATGCTGATCTCGCACTGTATAGGATTTCCGTACAATGCGAGGTCGGCTTGTTCTGCAAATGTATAGCTTGATGTGTAGCCGTGTGTACGTCTAGCCGGACTCTTGATCCTTAGGTTTTGTACACCAACTAATTAATTAGTGCTCACTTTTTGCCTTCTGAATAAGTTTGGTGGTTTGGTTTTTTATTATGTACTTCAAAGATGTTGGAGTAAAACTAAAGTCGAAGTCAAAGTCAAATCATTTATTTCAGATAGGCACATAAAAGCAAAGATTTCAATCGTAGATTCGCCCTGCCGCGTTAAAAGATGGTCGCGTTTCTGTTTCGTTTTGACACCTCTGACACACAATATCGCAGACATTTGACTTGATTGTCATGGAAACACCATTATTATTGTGCGAGGTCACTCTTCTCAGTGTGGACGCTTTTTCGCGCGACGCAGTACGGTGAGGGGGCACATCTACGATTTAAATCTTTGCTTATAAGGCACTTTTGAACGGCAACATTTACAAGAAATTAGAATTGATTCTAGTAAATTTATTTATTTGCTCTCATGCATATCACACACTTAACAATTTATTACTGTCGTTTTTTGTACATGAACCCTGTCAGGGCACTGCAAAGCACAATTTCGGTTTGCTGTTGAGTTTATAAATATATATTTAACATATTGAGTCCAAACTTGATGTTGGGGTTTTCTCGTCGTTGACGGATACCCCGGTTGTAGTTGTAGAGACGAGTAGGTAGTTATGAAGGTTTATACTAAAAGTTGGCAACGTCGCAAATAACTGTCAAATAAATACCTGTTTTGATTCTTATAGCAATATTACTGAATAGAAATAAGAAATGTGGCTAACTAGCGAACTAGAATATTAATAATGAATTGCAATTATAACATTGAATTTGATGTTGTACCCATTTTAGGTGTAAAAAACGCATTTGGAAAGTTTCCAAATAGTTTTTTTATATCTAAAACTAAACATTCGGTGTTACGATATTAATTATTGCATTTCATAGTCAATATTCTAGTTCGCTAGTTAGCCACATTTTTTATTTCCACACAGTAATATTATAATTGCTAAATTGATCAAAACAGTGAAATATTTCACATCTATTTGCGACGTTGCCCACCTTCAGAATAAACGCTCTTATAGTTACAACCATATAAATTATTTCTTATATCTATGGTTACAACAAACGACTGCTAAGTTTAATAGTTTATTTATGGAAACAGTTACAAGTTATATTTTTTTGTTTATTTGAGCCGCATATCACCACGTGGCGGAGTTGTATGTATGACTGATGAGTGATTATTTGTGTTTAGTACTACTAAACGTACTTTTGCTGTATGAGCATTATTGGATCGTATACTTGATAAGTTTTGACTAACACAATACAATACATTTCAGGAATAAAAAAATATACATTATCTAGAAATCGTTATGATGTCCAATTAACAGTAATAAACAATACACAATAATAACACACATAAAGTTATATTAAGTCAGATTGCATTAGTAGGTAGGTAGTAAAAAAGTAGAATAAAATAAATCTAAGCAAAGCACGCTTTGCCGTTCTTTTTAATTCGTATTTTTTTTGTTGTTGTTGTAGTTATTAGTAATTTCAAGCTTTTTAATGACATTTCATCTGCATAAACACAATCACTGTCACGATAATTTTGTCACGCCGCAGTCATTCAATAAATTATTCAACTTTATGTTTTTGACGATGCGGAATTTTAACAAAGTTGTTAATTCAATTAAAATATTCATTCGCCCATAACATTGTTGTGTGGGGATATAGCGACATTGTTTGGTAATTGTGACAAACAACTCGTTGCTGAGTATGTAATGTGCTAATTAGGTAAAACTTTATGCTGAAACAAAGTAGATCTAGTTACCTGACGTCCTACTGTGATTATAATGTAAAAGCTGTGGTTTCCTATAATTGAATGTGAAAACAGGATAAGGTATGTACTAGTTTTAATATTATAGAAGATAATTACTCGTATATTGTGATTAATCTTTTATTATGATCCGACTTCAAAAAGTGATGGTTGTCTATTCGGTTGTAGGTATTATAGTTTGACCGAAAACGACGTGACGCCGTGAGCGTTGACGAACGAGCGGCCTATAATGACGTACGAGCGGCCTACACTGCTCCCCCGTCTCGCTCCGCACTTACCTAAGGTGCGGTAAAGCGATTCCGATTAAACTATATTTATGTGTGTGTCCGTGTATGTAACACCAATTTTCTGGAATCGACACATCCAAGAAAGGAATAGCGAGATCGAATCCCTATTGGAAAAACATGATCTAATAAAGAACTTAGTGGATACAGAATCAGACTTATCAACGATTGATAAAAACTGTAAATCTCTCACGATAGCTGCACTCATTGGCATCGTTATTCCAGGCGGAAGATGTCCACCGTAAAGACCTTTTATTCTAAAAGTTGGCAAAATCACGCTCTGTCAAATATGTTCACTGTTTTGATTAATTTGGCAATATTACCGTATGGAAATATGAAATTTCACTAACTAGTGAACTAGAATATTAATAATGAACTGCAATTATAACACTGAATTTGATGTTGTAAACGTTTTAGGTGTAATAAAGGCATTTGGAAAGTTTCCAAATACTTGTTTACATCTAAAACAAAATATTCGGTGTTACGATATTAGTGATTGCATTTCATAATCAATATTTTAATTCACTAGTTATCCATATTAATACGAGTATATTTCATATTTCCCTACAGTAATATTACCAAATTAATCATAACAGCAAAATATTTGACATCTATTTGCGAAGTTGCCCACTTTCAGAATGCATGCTCTTAAACCACTCAAACTAGTCACACTTGATTCAAATCCATGCAATAAAAGGTATTTACCTGAACACAATAGCAAAAGTTATTATTATACCACAACAGTAATCTTTTAAAAGAAAGCCCCTCTTCTTTTGATTATAAAAGACACCTTTATTAATCAAGGAGTTAACAAGGGTGGGAATGCACGAACGGAGGTACCGTGGCACTTCAAAGAGATACATTAGCATATTAAAATGGTGAGACACGTCTGGTTCGTCGCAAGGACGCTTTTGTAGGACTGAAGAGATGAAAGCAGTTTGCATGATAGTTAAATGTGACGTCATGGCGTGGTAATGTATGGACAATTGTTGCGTAGTTAGGGGACTTTCGAGAGGCAATTTATAGCCATAACACCTGGAAGCCGGAATCAGAAAAGGTGAGAAAACAATACGAAACCAATAGAAAGGCAAATTAAAGCAAGGTTATTGAAAAAGGTTTTTTTTACCTATAAATACAATGACGCCCATGGGCATGTGCCTGCCCGTATTTTTCTTAATATTCATGAATTTTTTTCGAAAATTTACTTTAAAAGGGGGGTCTATCTTTAATATTTTAATGCTATAATTTTTTTTTATTTTTTTTGTAGTGTTTGCCATATCTCCTATTCCGTTATTGGCTCGATATGGATTCTATTTATTATTTCTAAGAGTTATTTTATCGGATAAACAAAAAAGTTTTAGTAAAATTTGTCTACTATGAAAAAAAATTGAGGTGCAGACATTTTTTTTCAAAAAAATACAATATAAAAACAAATCTATATATAGACACCCCTTTTTCAGTTTATTTTCGATAATTTGTCATGAATATTCAGAAAAATACGGGCGGGCTCATGACATTGTATAGGGGTAACAATTGATCGCCATTTTTTTTTTTTTTTTTGGTTGGGAAATCATCAAATGACTCCTCCCGCTCTGGGCAGAGCGAGAGGGAGTGTCAGACTTTTACTGACTAAAACCCACCCGTGTTCCCTCCGTTGCCTATGTGCTGGGGCCGCGATATCCCTCTCAGACAAACCCGCAACCCCGGCAGGCATTGGTCCTTCCGGACCCCGTCAGTTGTTGCTGACATCCCTTTGAGGCGCGCGTGGAACACGACGCGCCGTCGACCCGGGCCTGGTCCTTATCGGACGGCGAATTGATCGCCATCAAAATACCTTGCTGTGTTTCGGTTAGGTGCCGGACGAACTAGAGCTCCATGAAACTTTGATTCTAACGGCGACGACGCATCGGTAATCATCATCTGCCTAGCCTTTTCCCAACTATGTTGGTATCGGCTTCCAGTATAACCGGATGCAGCTGAATACTAGTATTTTACACATATTTTGGTAAAACTGGTTGTAAGACTTTCGAACTTCTGACGACCCGTAACGACTGCCAAAGATCCACGAAAGACAGCCAATCACACTAGTAATCTAAACTGTAAATCGTAATCGGTAAACGTTCCAGGTTTGTCAGCCTGCAGTGGTAACCACTTACAATATTTTTTCCTAAACTCAACTTAAAACAGTTGTTAGAATGTTTGTCGTCGACAAACGGCAAACTAATCATTATTAGTGATTGCAGTATGTTGTTAAATATATGAAAGAAAGCTGTCAATCCGCTTATGTCACCACGGGAAAATAGTCATCCAGACCGAATTTCGGTCATGACGACCAATCTCAGCGGTGACCAGCCGGCGCGGGAGATTTTTAGTGCACAAGTGTGTGCGCAGACACAGGTGCGGTGCATTCTCTCTTCCCTCATTCTTCCGTCCGATGGGACAGTAATCCGACACGACCGGTGATCAGGCGCAGGACCAACGGCTTAACGTGCTTTCCGAGGCACAGGGTTATCACACCACCAACTTCCAAACTCCGGGCTGTTATTAATAAATTCCTAATGGAAAAACCCATTAACACTTTGCCCTACCCGGGAATCGAACCCAGAACCTCACGTTCAGCAGTCGCGCTTGCGACCGGGCAGTCAACGGAAAAATATGCAGTACCTTAAGCACCACAAAACAACAACACAACGCTATTCAAAATACCTATTGGTTAAAACTATTGGTTCTACACATGCTGCTCTTAAAAATATATTCAAGAACACACTCCACATCTCCACAAGCAATTCTGTACAAAAGAATTATATGCTTTGCAAGCAAGACAAGTTTATAATTCGAGACTGGAGTTTCTTGTTAGCTTACCAACTGTACTGTTTCAATGTACCTCTTTGCTTTGAATTCCAATTTTCTTGCAAAACAAGCATGTGTGTTTCGTTTATTGATTCAATACTATGTGCTGTTTGGTATTGGAGAATTTGTTTGTTTGTTTGCTTGTTGAGTTGTTGCCACAGGTAGTTGGCTTTTTTCTTGTTTTTTAAGAGGGTTTATCCTAAAAGTTGGCAACGTCGCAAATAACTGTCAAATATTTACCTATTTTGATTCTTATGGCAATATTACTGAATGTAAATAAGAAATGTGGCTAACTAGCGAACTAGAATATTAATAATGAATTGCAATTATAACATTAAATTTGATGTTGTACCCATTTAGGTGTAAAAAACGCATTTGGAAAGTTTCCAAATAGTTTTTTTACATCTAAAACTAAATATTCGGTGTTACGATATTAATGATTGCATTTCATAATCAATATTCTAGTTCGCTAATTAGCCACATTTTTTATTTCCACACAGTAATATTGCCAAATTAATCAAAACAGTGACATATTTGACATCTATTTGCGACAATCCGCCTTCAGAATAAACTAAGCGTAATTTATAAGTTTGCTTGTTTTTCGGTGTCAACTTTTTGAAAGATAGAAAGAAAAATGCGTTTATTGGCATTACATTAGCAGAAAAATACACCTTATAACTAAAAAAAAAACAGAAAACAATGATTATAATGTGGTTCCAACCCAGGCAGGCGCTTTACATTGCGTAAATAATTTCATAACCACTGCTCTCAAAGTGGTGAAGGAAATCTTCGTAAGAAAACCTGTCCTAGAACTTAAAATTCGAAGCCATGTGACATCTACCAACCCGCACCGGGCCCGCGTGGTGGTTTACGGCACCCTCACCCTCTCACGGAGAGGAGGACTGTGTCCAAGCAGTGAGTATGCTCGAAATATAGCGAGATTCATCATATTCGATAAGTCTTACTACTAAACCAACCAGTCTATCTGAGTGGTTGGTTTAGTTGTCAGACTTATCCAACTCTCGGACTCAAAGTCTGTCACAGGTTTTGCTTTGATTCTCATTAAAACTAGGATCAAGGGTATCTTAACTGTTTTTTCTAGGCATAGAGAGTTCTCGATGTGTATATAAACATCATTCATTAATTTATTGATGATGCAATGGATGATTAAACTAAACTAAACCGCTTGCCGGGGTTGGTCAGTGGATGGGTGACCATCTTTACATACCGAGAATCCTCCGTGCCTCGGAAAGCACGTTAAGCCGTTGGTCCCGGCTGTCATTCGTGGATCTTTGACAGTCGTTACGAGTCGTCAGAAACCCGAAAGTCTGACACCAGTCTTACCAAGGGGTATCGTATTACCCCGTTACTGGGTTGTGGAGGTCAGATAGGCAGTCGTTCCATGTAAAATACTGGTATTCAGCTGCAGCCGGTTAGACTGGAAGCCGACCCCAACATAGTTGGGAAATGGCTAGGCAGATTGATTGATTGCAATGGATGATTAAATTGTTCCAACCTTAACTACTTCTTGTTTTTGTTGTGTTCTTGTTACAATATTTTATTTTAAAATAACACCTGCCAAACTGTAAAGCAATTTGTCGGCAGTAGGTTCTCGTGGATTTTGCACGAATATTTGCTTAACTACTCATAAAAAATAAATCCAAGTTAAAACTAAGACCAAGACTAAGACCATGGCTCTGTAGGCAAACACTTCATAAGAGAATACAGAGTAGTTACCCAATAGATACTACAATCACAGCTACTACTTCTCTATAATCAATATTCTTCTGTATATATTCAAATTAAAAAATCATTTATTTCAGCCCATAAGAGGCCATAATGGTAGACAAAATTATAATCAATATAAAGATATATATAAAAAAAAATAGTTAATTAATTCAGTAAATTATATAAATAAAATTTGCATGTCAAAATTTAAATTTCAATAATTAATAAAACGCCGTATATGGTTATATTCAGTCTCTAAGCTAATTTTATTAATTACCCTATACTATTTGCATATTATCCTCCTTTACTATTTGAAAACGGCTCTAACGATTTCGATGAAAGTTATAGTGTAAGGCTTTACGTGGGCGAAAAATCGATCTAGTCTGGTCTCATATCTGTAAAAAATCGTTTTCTCCGTATTTTCACCCGAGCAAAGCTCCATCTTCCAAAATTACTATGACTGTAGATACTATCATGACAGCATGGAATTAGTATGTATATAATATTATATATATATAGTATATAGTAAAAACTAATTCCATGGTGCCGTGGAATTAGTATACTATCTATGATATTAAATGAGCATTCTCTATTTTCACCAGAGCAGAGCTCGGTCGCCCAAGTACTTTCATCAATACGACGTAATGTATCTAACTGCCTTTTATTTCCTTTGTAGTTATCCATATAAAAGCGCCTGTTCAAACACGATCAGGCGAAATAATCAATGTTAATTATTTTGAGGATTTCTGTTCGTGCACTATATTCACTGTAATTTGTCATTATAACAGTTAGATGTCATTGTTTAGATAGGTAACGAAGAATTTGAAAGGACTTTTATTCTAGAAAAAAATCAAAGGAAACTGCATGCTATTTTTTGAGTCAGAAAGATGAAAATCCTTTGACTGTCAAGCTTCGCGTGACCGCATCGCGTTTCCAACTGCCTATTGTGTTGACATTCCTTTTGAAATATCTTAGTTTTTTCCAACGCCACTTTTTACACCGCTGCGTTTCTTTGCTCCAACTTTTTCAACAGGCGTTCTAACTTTTCAATGGACACTGAAATAATTAGTTTTGTTGAAAAATGCGACAAAGCTGTCCCGGTGACGCGACATGGCATGATTTTTATGGGTCTGCTAACACTGTTATCTGTCTAACTAATTGATATTGAATATCGCGGTATTTTTCTAAAGTAAGATGGATTAGAGGGATTTTTGTTTGGACTGTCTTCATTTGTTTAGCAGATAGTGTTGTTTTGGTTAGTTTAGAATATAAATGCTTGATAATAGAACATTATTTTGAGAGATATTTTCAGATATCTGCTATATTTTTGGCTAACAGTTACCTGGAAAGATGGATGACAAATACAGTATAATCACAGAGCCTGCTCATTCATAATTAATACTATTATTCTTGGTACTGATTAGTGAGGACTTATTGTTTTCATAACAAAAACATTCTGTGGACAATGGAGCTGTTCTAGTGAAGCCTGTGTGACGTCTGTGTCACACACATGCATAGTTTTATGGGGGGAGTATAGTGGTAAGATTCGATGGACATGATACTGTTACAGAGCTTATTGAAAAAGGACTTGTACTAATTTACCGGATCTATAATAATACTAATCTTATCTAATATATATCCTATCCTACTATCCTACTTCCTATCCTACTAATATTATAGACTGTTCCCTCACACCCGTGAGGAAAGCTGGACTTATAGTTAATAAAAGTCAGAATACTATATTATACTAAACGAGCACTATCCTATCCTTCCTACTTCCTACTATCCTATTCTACTAATATTATAAACGCGAAAGTTTGTATGTATGGATGGATGTTTGTTACTCTTTCACGCAAAAACTACTCAACGGATTTGAATGAAATTTGGCAAATACATAGTTTATAGCCTGCATTAACACATAGGATACTTTTTATCACGATATTCCTACGGGATCGAGACTTATGTGGGTGAAACCGCAGGGTTCTGCTAGTAATATTATAAATGCGAAAGTGAGTTCGTTTGTTTGTTACGCTTTCACGCTAAAACGGCTGAACGGATTTAGATGAAATTGGGCCAATGGGTATAAAATGACCTGGGTTAGGACATAGAATACTTTTTATCCCGACATTCCCACGAAATCGAGACTTATGTATACGGGTGGAAATGCGGGGTGCAGCTATCAATTTTATAAAGAGGTATTGTGAGTTTGTATGATTGTGGGATGTAATCTTCGGAACTACGGACCCGATTCCGAAAATTCTTCACCAATAGGAAGCTACAGTATTGCCGAGTATTGTCATAGGATATCATTATTGTATGTTAAAACAAGTTTCATACGGACAAAGTCGCGAGCAGAAGCTGAGAAGTTGTTTTATGGCTTTGATAGGTTTTACAACATGCCTTTACATTTTTCATGTACCATATTTTTCATTAGTTTTCTACAGAATTATGTTTTGATGTTGCCTATTTGTGAAATCTGTGAGTTTTTACATGATAACCAGTGGTGGAAATGAAGCCCCCACACTTTTTCCTCAAAAAGGTAAAAGTCCGTGATGTCACCAAATTAATCATGGCGATCCCACTTTTCAACCAAATAACGTTCATACAACCCCGCCCACGGCGCGTTTGTCAACATTTCGATAGTGGATCGATTGCTGCCTAATTAGACATGCGTAGGTAATTGTAGACTGGCTATTTGAAACCCTATATCACAGAATAGATAGGTACAGTAGGTCGGCTCCATATAATGAGCGAAAATGCACGCACACATAGAAACGCTTCACGTACAGCGAGTGCAAGCGCACTCGTGATCGGCATTTGTTTGAGATCGCTGAACGTACGGGTCTTTATGTGCGCACGCCTGTTTTCGCCTGTTGTTAGGAGCTACCCTTCTGTGCCAATCTATTTAATACCTTATACTGTAATAATCATGGGTGTAATTAGCGGTCTGGTTTAATTTGCTGGCTAATTATTGATATCACTGTGAGGTCTTGTGTGAGATAGGAGTGTCTGCTTTATTAATTCTGTCTAATCTTCAACACGTGTCTTTCTCTATTCAGTTAATGGTACTGCTGAGCATGAAATCTTGGGTTAGATTCCCGGGCCGGGCAAAGTGTTATTGGGTTTTTCTATCTGGAATTTCGCGGTTGCATTTTGGAGTCTGAATTTGTGCCCGATTGATGACAATAGGCTCGCCCCCTATCATATAAGTGCAGTTGCATCGCAGCTAAGTGTTGTTGGCGGAGTTGTATAATACATCGACTTTTTGCTAGCTAAGTAGATCCCATATAATAGAGGATAATCCTATTGTGATTTTCCAGGAACGGTTCCATATTTGAAAGTATCGAACCTTTCCCGGAAAATCAGTGTCACAATCACAGTGAACTTTACACCCTGTTTCTCATACCTCTATACTGGTGACCCCGAATATGGACATTGACACAGCCTTCGTTCAACTACTTCAGTGTGACTTCATCATCATCACTTCCTCAAGCTTTCGAGCGGCGTCTCACACAGCCAGCCAGCACCTACGACTTCAACGGGTATCCTGACCACCAGCATGCAGCGGACGCGGATACTGTTATCACCCTCAGCCTCATCAGCAACCTTGGCACAGCACACTGCACTTTCGGCCGGTCGCCAAGCGGAGCAACTTCAACGCTCTCCTGGTCGACACAAGCAGTCAGCCTCAACCTGACGCTGTACCACATCCGACACTACTGGAGCACACCCCAGTGCCATCCCGACTTACTGGAGAATCACCACAGTTAGTTCCGAATCACCGCAAACTATACGGCACCCGGTTCCGAGTCACAGGAACCTCAACTGGTTCTGGCAAACGTAAAATACACGACTCAGCCCACTATCTACCTTCGGTCTCCGGAGTGTACGGCGGCATCTACAACGCCACATACTAACTACGCATCATACTGACATCACGCAAAATCCTGCATTGCGAAAGCAGAGTTTACCGCGCAATGAGTACATATATACAACGTCCTGCCATCAATCGTCGGGCAGTTGTCAGACACAACACCCGTCTGGTCGGAGGATCCTCCCTTTTCTATGGAGGATGAGTGAACTTTACACCCTGTTCCTCATATCTCTATAAGTCTAACCGGATGCAGCTGAATACCAGTACTTTACAAGGAGCGACTGCATATCTGACCTCCACAACCCAGTAACTGGGTAATACGAAACCCCTCGGTAAGACTGGTGTCAGACTTTTGTGTTTCTGACTACCCGTAACGATTGTCAATGATCTATGAATGACGGCCAGGATCAACAGCTCACTGTGCTTTTCGAGGCACCTCGATAGTAATGGATGGTCACCTATCCACGATCCAACCGCAGCATGCATAGCTTAACTTTCAATCAACCCATGTGGCTGTTATCATTTACCCACGAGGTATTCAATTCAGGCTTAATAAGACAGACGTCGCCAACTTAACAAGGAAGGAAGCGGTTTATACCAGGAAGCTAGCAGATGTCAAGTTATGAGAATCAACCGTCTCTCACTATTGTTGATCAAAATTGCCGAGTTTTTTCCGTTACATCTTGTGTATGATTTCCTTGATTTGTATGTGAATTTTTTCATTTGTCTTGGAAGTACTATGTTGGTTAAACTGACAGCGGTACGGCAGCGAGTTGTAATGTGATTAATCTGATGAAAAGATTATTCTGTACCTACATAATCGAGCTCATATTTGTTCGTGGTCTGTCATGTGACTGCAGCTTTTCGAAGGCTCAGCACCAGTTTTGAATAAAAGGGTTTTAATTGCCCCTACGGTGATGCTTTGGCCTGCATCTCACCTGATGGTAAGTGATGATCAGGCCGAAGGAGAAAGCGAGCTTCACCCGGAATTCTTAACCACAGAGGAAATGGCTATCTTACCTCTAACTGCCGAAACACAACAATGCTTTTAACATTCTTGTTATGGTGACAGACTTAGATAAGACGGTGGTAGCTAGCCAGGCGGACTTAGAACAACCCCTACCACCAACGAAACCGAGCAGAAAATTTTGCCCCCGCTGAGAATCGAATCATGACATCTGGGTCATCAGGTGGTCTAAGCATTAGACCACAGAGGTGGTTAGATAGGATACATAGAACACTTTTTATGAAGTATAGCATAAGAATTACATATATATATTTTTTTTTACATAGCGTGGCACAATGGGCGGTGAGCATTGAGTATTTTGAAGTATATAAACTCGTTCTTGCGCATACTATAGCATGCCTACATGCATGCCCAATCTCTTTTGGTTCTAACCGCGCCTGCCAATGTTAGCCAAGAGCGTCATAATCGATATTTACATTCGTGACACCCTGCAAACATGGACCATCCGTGCTCTAAACAGAACTCGTTCAGTCCCCGCCACTCAAAAACTGACCCCCAAACAGTCATAAAAGCATAACCCTAAACCGCCACGCGTCACCATTACGTAAACATCAGTAATTTCGGTGCGGGTGGCACTTCGCAAAAAAATTAAAAATATAAATACAAAAAATTAATTAAACGCAACCGGGACCTTTTGTGCGTTGAATTCGCGTATTTATTAGAGCGAACATCGTGGCTGTACTGTAATTGCCGTGTAGGGTTGGCGGGCCGTTTCTACCCCGTATAGTAAGTTGTTTGGGGTTATGGAGATAGATTACAAAAATATGCAATTCTATTTATTGTAGATTGAAGAAAGGAATTGATGAAAGATGGATTGATGTTTAGAAATCAATATTTTGAACAAGCTGCTTACCGTGACTTTCTACACTATAGGTACATCTCTGCTTAAACTTACGGGGAATATTTTCTTTTTTTGTATTTTTTTTTTTCTTGCTGTGTGCACTTGGCTTGTATGTTGGCTTGTTTTAATATTTTGAACAGTGCAACGGTTGTAAATAAACCAATAAATATGTGCCTCGTTTGACCAAGTCAGGGGTAGAGTGTAAAAAAAAAACGTTTAGTAGTATATCTCTACTAGCTTTTGCCGGCGGCGTCACCCGCGTGGAGTTCGGAAATTATCCCACTGGAACGTATTATCAGGATAAAATATATCCTATGTCATGGTCTTCCCATGTGCCAAATTTCAACCAAATCCGTTGAGCCGTTTTAGCGTGAAAGCGTAACAAATAAACTCACTTTCGCATTTATTATAATAGTTAAGATACCTTCAAATGATCTTTCAAATAAGTACAGAGATAGCAAGCCTTTGTCAAGAGGTATGAAGAGTGCTATGAGAAAGTTCTCCAATGTTACGATATTTGTTACTCAGGCGCACCTTGGGCAGTCATTTCACCTCTTGGAGTAGTATATCTATTTCACCATTATAGTTCGTGAACGCGAAGATACGCCTGACCTGTTCTTTCCGGAGTAATTCATTTTAATTGAACATACGGAAAAAATAAATTAATAAAAAAGCACCTTTCAGTTTTAAGAGGATGAATTGCAAGGTTACGCGTGTAAAGTATTAGATCGGTATAATTTCCGTCATTCTTTATTCCTTTCAGGGAATCACTTCAATTTTGAACGATATTCATTAACATTATTATAACTTTTGTTACAGTTTTAGATGAAATTCGTGTGCGATGTTAGGTATTTTATTACCGAGTTCAAAAAGGAGGAGGTTCTCAATTCGACTGCATGTTGTTTATTTTTTTTTACGCTTTTGCTCCGCCAATTATGAATTGTTTTTGGTAATTCTTTTTTTGTTTGGGAGGTCATACTTCAGAGGTGGTTCCATATAAATTTTATTAACTTTGCTTCGTTAGTTTTTGAGTTACGGTTTAAGACATTTATTTCTCAAAAAGAATTATACAAATCACTTATCATGAGAAATACAAGTTAATGTTATTACTAAATACATGAACTTACGAAGAACGGTAGGTACTCGTAAATAATCAATTAGCTTCAATAATACGTATTTTTCCCACTGCCTATGTGGATGATAATTATGATGATAAGTTCCTATCACTGTTATTTACATAGCAGGTTGTGGTATTCGAATTTGTGTGAGGTAGGTACCACAACAAGAAAATAAAAAATAAAAACTTGTTACAAAAAATAAATGTTTTGTAATAAGTTGTTAGGATCATCTAAAACTAATATTTTAAAGAGAAAAGATTAAATGTTTTGTATGTTTGCTTTTTGTTTGTTACGTTTTCACGCTAAAACGGCTGAAGAAATTTAGATGAAATTTGGGCACATAGGTAGACTATGACCTGAGTTAGGACATGGAGTGAGTTAGGATATTTGATACCTGAGTTAGGATACTTTTTATAATCCCACGGGATCGAGACTTATGCGGGTAAAACCGCAGGGCGCAGCTAGTCTAATATATTTCAGGTTTTCAATATTGTTTCTGAAAACAGTTTTTAGCAGTCTACGACGAGCCTAACCAAAAATAACGTTCGCGTTAATACGCGATCGTCGCGTTCATATGTCACACATTTGTTCGGAAAACCGGAAGGCGCCCTCTGTCGATGCGACCCCGCGTTCGGGTTTGATCACACACTCGCGCGTCGATGGCGTTGGTTAGGACGCAGCCATACGCCTGTCCACTAGTAAGTTACTGAGCTCGTTTTTCAGTTATCAACGCCTTTTTTTTTTTTTGATGTAGGGAAATTATCAAATAACTTCTCCCGCTCTGGGTGGAGCGGGAGGGCGTGTCAGACTTTTACTGACTAAAACCCACCCGTGTTCCTTCCGTTGCCTGAGTGCCGGGGCCGCGATATCCCTTTCGGACAAACTCGCAACCTTGGCAGGCATTGGCCCTTATGGACCCCGTCAGTTGGTGCTGACCACTCGTAGAGGCGCGCGTGGAACACAGCGCGCCGTCGACCCGGGCCTGGTCCTTATCGGACGGCGAGCTACCCATTGCTCACCGTCCGAGCTATCAACCCCTTACATACTCACATTAAAATATCACATTAATAAATTAACCAAAACCTGAACTCTCAAAAATAACCTACAAAAACTTTTATAAAACACGTAAAACTTTAAGCACAGAAAAAATAAATAATCACCAAC
Organism: Agrochola macilenta; assembly: GCA_916701695.1. Lineage (NCBI taxonomy): Eukaryota > Metazoa > Arthropoda > Insecta > Lepidoptera > Noctuidae > Agrochola > Agrochola macilenta. The sequence continues at coordinate 8,695,416 of OU753578.1, forward strand.
CTTCCTAATTACATTGAAACCCTAAAGTCATTACTAAATGTCATTCCGGATAGCGCCAGCCCTGTTCCCGGGGTCATTCTGACGCGAGTGTTAAAGGGTTAATTTAACGGTCACTGCTTTGCGACAGACTCGAACCGTGTATTTCGGCGTATGTAGTGTTGTAGCGAGCCGGGATTCAAATTAAAATCCCGGGAATTTGCATGGCAGTGAACATAGTTGGGTTTAGTTAATTTTTTCCTTTTACGATGAGGCAATTAAGTTTTTAGGTTATGCGGTAGATCATAACATCACGACTGTATTCACAAAGGGGTAGTTGGATTTGTATTTTATGGTCACATTTTGCTAGTCATATTCAGGTATCATGTCACTCAGTCCCTGTCAGGTGTGTCTGTCAGGTGCCACTTTTCTCGACCCTAGAATGGAACCTCCTGGATCTCACACAAAGCAGTCGTGTTTACGACCACTAGGCCAGTGAGGCAATCAGTGTTGGGCTGAAAATTATTTTTGTTTATGGTAACAACAAAGTCGTCTCCCTCTGGAAAAGGTATTCTGAAATAGCACGTTTTGATTTTAGCACATAAATTATGGATACGGAATCGTTTACACAACGGTATTAGATTTTGTGTAGGATGCAAGTTTGTTTTGAAAACAATTTATTATAAAAGTCTGCGCCTGCCCGAGGTGCGTTAGCAACACGCTTATGCTTAGATTTAACGATGTGTTAGGCGGTCTACGCATAGATGGAACATAACATAATATCACACCTGAAAGAGTGCAGAGGTGTACCCTATAATAGTACACCCACATTTTGCCAGTTATGTTTATTAATAACAAGCGACCCGCTCCTGCCCCGCACGGTTTTACGACTTGACAAAACATCGAGATTTCTTAGGTAAACGTAACTTTAATATTAACGTATACACATACGCCTTCCGGAATAAATTCTCTAAACTATAGTGGAAACCTCGTCAAAATCTGTTGCGTGGTGTAGAAGAACAACGCGGACATACAGACAAACGCGAAAACACGGCGACTTTGTTTTATAATATGTATACATACGTACATAACATCACGCCTGTAATACCCAAAGGGTTAGGCAGAGGTGTACCTATGGTACAGTGGTGTACCCTCACATTTCGCCAGTTATGTTTAAGTCCCATGTCATCATGGCATCAAACGGGCACAAATTTAGACTCAAAGCTGCTACTGAGAAATTTCTGGTGGAAAAATCCAATAACACTCGGACTCAAACACAGCAAATGGAACATTGGCCTCAAAAACCTTTGACAAGCTGCACAATCTAGCTCAATAAAAACTAGCTCAACGTCAAACGGGATTTTCGCCACAGAAGCACAAAAATCTCCGGGAATCCCGGGGAGAGATTTAACATCACTACTTGACTATGTGTCGTTTCGTAGGAACGTCAGGTGCGTAAATTTCATGTAAATCATACCTTTACTTTTGAATGGCACACAGTTGGATTTTACATTTCAATGGTATTGTCAGGCTTTTCAGTAATTTCGGAGTATTATAAAATTTTATTAAACTTTTTTCGTCAAGCACTGGGTGTCTGAAGTGGAGTGAAGTGGGGTGGGTGTCGTCATCGAGGAAGGCCTAGGACGTGACGATCAGGAATCTTTCATTATTCATTTTTCAAAAAGATATAAGTAAGCAGAATAAGGTGAGATGCATTTGCCCACTACTTTTGCCCAGCAGTGGGACAACATAGGTACTATACTTAGGTTGCAAAACTTTTTTGTATTGCAGATAGAGAGGCGACTGATGGCATGTGGATACCGAAGCGCAAAGATACCAGTAATATCGAATAATGTGTGCGTTGACATGTTAAGGGCGCACCGAGCGTATTGTGAAATAATTACGTTTGTTTGATCCCTCGCTGCATCGTTATTACTTAACCTTTAGTTATGCAATTAATGTATTCACTTTATACATCATAGTTTTATCATAGAAACACAATTACTTGTAGTATCCTCGATAGAAAAAAAACCAATGTAATCTCTAAAAAAAATTCAAATTCAAATTCAAAATTCAAATTCAAAAGTCATTTATTCAAACTAGGCTGAGAATCAGCACTTTTCGAACGTCAAAATTACATAAGACAGTCCCCCAAAACGCCCACCCTTCACCACTTCCTAGTGCATTAGCTGGGAAGAAGAAGTGGCGCAACAAACTCCCCAACAGCACAGCTGTCTGTTCAGTTAGAAGAACAAAAAAAAAAGATTCTATATAATAGTATTCAAAATAATTTACATTACGCAACACAAAACATAATTCAAATTATTAGCCATATGTTAGCTAGCACACGCCAATATACCAAACAAAATCATCGAGAACTCAACCAATCAATCATCGATACTCAGGCCGAAATAAAAAAAACTAAACGTAAACAGAATTAATATCTAAATAAAAAAGCCTCCAGGCATAAAGGGCGTGCCCGCTTACATATAGTTGTAACTGGAAGTTATAAATGATAAACTAGGACCATCGATGTAAAATAAATAAACAAAGAGTTAATTACTAATAACAGTAAATAATATGATCAATTGTCGAGGTCACTAGCTAACCACATATTGCAATACAACTCATAAAAAAACAGTGTGATGAGTAGATATTGTCAAAAATAAATTGAAGTTAAATTAAAATAACTTGACTTAAAAAGTCAAATAAAATAAACAATTATATAAACTCATATAACTTGTCAGTACGTAAGCTGGAGAAAGAACATAAACATTGTCTTGAGTTAATCACAGCGACCAACTATTCTTATCATTTAAGTAGTCGTTGATAGAATAGTATGCCTTTGAACAAAGATTGGATTTTACTTTCGTTTTAAACGCATTAAAAGGCAAATCTAGCAAAGAAGAGGGTAGCTTGTTATAAAAGGTTATACCAAGCCCAACAAATGAGTTATGAACCTTATGAAGCCGGTGAAAGGGAGCTCGTAGTTTGTCCTAAAACAACATAAACCCCTTAGTACAGCGTAAATACTTCACGGAAAGTCTTCAGTTTTTAAATAGGTAATAACAAAACTACAATGTTCTCGATAACGTTTTCAATTATTTCAAATTAATCATTTTCAAAATGTGTATTTATAGTATGAAATAAATATTTAAGAGCGTTTATTCTGAAAGTAGACAACATCACAAATACTCGTAGATGTCAAATATTTCCCTGTTTTGATTAATTTGGCAATATTACTGTATGTTAATAAGAAATGTGGCTAACTAGCGAACTAGAATATAGATTATGAAATACAATCATTAATATCCGATATTAGTATGCCGAATATTTAGTTATAGATGTAAAAAAACTATTCGGAAACTTTCCAAATGCGTTTTTTACACCTAAAATGGGTGCAACATCAAATTTTATGTTATAATTGCAATTCATTATTAATATTCTAGTTCGCTAGTTAGCCACATTTCTTATTTCTATTCAGTAATATTGCTATATGAATCAAAAAAGGTAAATATTTGACAGTTATTTGCGACGTTGCCAACTTTTAGGATAAACCCTCTTAAATCGGTGCGCGAACCGCCAATTCTTTATCCCGCTCTATCCCATTCATTAGCGGCAAAAGCTCGGAGAAAAACGTTTGCCAGTCAGCCTATATTCATTTTCAAGTTACTGTAAGTTATATTCTATAGATCTCCATATTCATGGTACTGTAACATCTTCGTTAATGTGTAACAATCAAAACGGATATTCATGCGAACGCGTGGTTTGAGAGAATCGCCCCCGTGGGGGTCGTTAAAAGTGAATAAGAGATTTCGTCAAATTGATGGGGCTGAAGCCAAGGTTTCGACTACGTTTGTAGTTATCCTTGAACTTGAAACTATGTAATAGTCTTGGATATTGAAATAACAGTACCGTGAAAAATTATAGCCTATATAGCCTTTTCCCAACTATGTTGGGCTCGGCTTTCAGTCTAACTAGTATTTTACATGGAGCGACTGCCTATTCGACCTCTACAATCCAGTTACCGGGTAACATGATACCCCTTGGTAATTAAGACTGGCTGTCAGACTTCTGACGATCAGTAACAAGTGTCAAAGATCGACAATTCTACAAATGACAGCCGGAACCAACGGCATAGCGTGCTTTCCGACGCACGGAGGGTTCTTGGTATGTAAATATGGTCATCCATCCAAGGACCAACCGCGGCAACGGTAGCTTAACCTGATCGATCGTCATGTGCGGCTGTTATTATTTAGCCACATAAGCCCCCTTGACGATCCTACCATAGTTGGATGTACTATCGAAGAATTTCATATCTAAGCAGTTTGAAAACAAAATCCCGTGAACGCGATGACCACATCTATTACCGCCCCGGTTCTATGGTGGCCGAGCGCTGCAAGCAGAAATAGTCCTTACGGTGTATAGATATGAACTTCTTCGATGGTACATACATAACTGTCGAACTCAGTTAGCATAACTCACCCCGCTTAAATAAATCATGGTAACGCACGTAATGTCATTTGGAACTGAGCGTCATTACCGCCTGTCGCAGTTCTGATCCCTTCCTGAGAACGTGACTATTTGTTTTATCATGTCTAAAAGTTGGGCTATGGAAACTGCGGGATATGGAGCGGAAGCGGGAGCGATTTAGTGATATTCTTGTAAAACATTGAACAGCCCATCTTTCGGCTGTTCAATGTTTTGTCCACTGCTGAACATGGTCATAGAACGCCCCCAAATACAGTCACAATTTATACTAATACTACTAATATTATAACGCGGTAAAATTTGTGAGTTTGTATGTAGGCGGTAATTTTCGGAATTACTGATCCTATTCCGATTTTTTTTCCCTAATAGGAAGCTTACAGGCTCAGCGAGTGTCATAGTATGATATATACCACTTTAATGCACAAAACTGTGTTTCGCATAGCTCCTGTAATTTACAATAAATTATCTAAAGAAATAAGGAATACTACCCTGTTTAAGAAAAATATAAAGACCCTTTTAGTTAATAAATGTTACTATTACTTGAATGACTACTTAAACGACAATTTTTCCAAAGTCAAGACCACACAGTGACATCAAGTAATAGAACAATAATTATGCATGTATCTTTTAAATATTTGATCTGTTAATGTTATTGTGATAATTCTAGGAATGACATTCAAATAATTTATTAATAAATAAATAATTAATCTGTATTAATATAAATCTTTAAGAAAGACATTCCATTAATTTAATATCTAAAATATTTTATATAATTTTATATTCATGTTTCAATGTCAATCTTAACTTTGATAGACCATGATTGTATACATTTTGCATGCCTTACGGTAGAATCACTTGAAACATGTACATCTAATAACAACATTGTAACAGTGTTTTCTGCAAAAAATAATAATTTGATTGATTTGATTATATTAACAAGAATTCAGGCTGAAGCTAGTAGTCTATCGCGATGATACCCGCACTAAGACCACGTGGTAGCTCCTTCTCCCAGAGAGGAGGCCAGAGTCCCAGACTAGGCTAGTTTTACATAGCCTGTTTACAAATAAATTAACCCCGCTTCCTGAAAATTCTCTAAAGTGAATTTTATCTGGAAATACTTCCTTGAGGTGAAAGTGTTTCATGATAAGCTTTCTGGGTAATGAATATAGAATAATAAGTCGCTATTGTCTATTGTGTGTATTGTTGAGTTGTAACAGCCGCACTGGTCGATCTATCAGGTTAAGCTACGCTTGCCGCGGTTGCTCATTGGATGGGTGACCATCTTTATCCGTGCCTCGGATAGCAAGTTAAGCCGTTGGTCCCAGCTGTCATTCGTGGATCTTTGACAGTCGTTACGAGTCATCAGAAGCCCGAACGTCTGACACCAGTCTTACCAAGGGGTATCGTATTACCCAGTACCTGGGTTGTGGAGGTCAGATAGGCAGTCGCTCCATGTAAAATACTGGCATTCAGCTGCATCCGGTTAGATTAGAAGCCGTCCCCAACATAGTTGGGAAAAGGCTAGGCAGATTGAAGTCGCTATTGTCCAAGTTTCTCAAGTTGTACCTAGAAAGTATTATTGGTTGATACTACTAATAATAACTGGCAAAATGTACGCAAAATGGCAAAATGTACTATAGGTACACCTCTGCCTAACCTTTCGGGAAATACAGGCGTGGTGTTATGTTAAGTGGTATGTAATGTAATTCAAATTTATTTATTTATTTGCTCTCATGCACATCACACATTTACAATATTTATTACTGTCGATTTTTGTTCATGAACCCCGTCAGGGCACTGCAAAGCACAATGTCGGTTTGCTGTTGAGTTTATAAACATTTAATTAACATATTAAGTCAGAACTTGATCAGTTTTGACAATCACAAAAAAAAATAATATCTAGAAGTCGTTATGATGTCCAATTAATAGTAATAAATAATACACAATAACACACAATAATAACACACGTATAGTCCTATTTAGTCAGTAAAAAAGTAGAATAAAATAATAATATGGAATAGGTAATGTATGTCATTATACAATACAAAATAAGGACAAAACTTATCATGTCTTTGATCAGGCCGGATCTAACAAAAAGAAAAGTTATGTTATGAATATTATATGAAAGTACCTACCTACATTTATAAAGTTTTATCCGTCATTAATTCATCTATTGTTTAATAACATTTCCCTATTAAAAGTAATCTTATTTTGCTATAGAATGAATTTGTAATCTCGTCATCTTTTATGTAGTTCGGTAATTTATTATAAATTGTTGCGATTCTATAGTTGGGGCTATTTTTAATTTAGGTTTGAAATATTATCAGGCGCAGACTAATATGAAAGTTGTTATGAGACAAAATAGTATCGAAAGTTGGCCTAATCGTAGAACCGGTGTATGTAATAATGGCATCAATTCTCTTGTACACCGAACTAAACTATCACTAAAATTCCTTACTTTTGGCTATGAGAATTTTAACGCTATTCTGCAAAAACAAATATCTAAATTTAAAAATAATTTTGACACAACTAAAGTCGAATTTGACAATCGCGACTCCACGTGGTACCCGTGATTTGCCCTACCCCGTGATTTTTTTTTAAGCCGGAGGCGCGCACGGGATGCAGCCTCGACGTGTTTTGTTGTTGGAATTTTTCACTTTTTGTATGGAAAATATGAAAAAATATTACCTACATGTTGAGTTTTAGGGGTGTAAGAGTTTTTCAATGGGGGTCGAAATTTTCATTATTTTTGCGATAGGACACACCATTTTCGAGTTAAAGAAAAGAAAAAAAAAAATACAGTACTGTTTTTGCACGTGTAGTTAAGATGTTGGTGTGAATTTTAGTTCATGACAACTTATTTTATCCCAGAGGTTTAGTCTGGTTTTGTTTTTTACCATCAAAATTTAAAGTGAAAAACGTCAAATTCAGAATAGCAAAATTGCCATTTTCACTAATGTAATAACTCAGTGCCATCTTAGTGCTATCAAACTAAAATATGGATAAGTTGTGTCACTTTAGTCTATTTCAGAATGGGAAATCGTCGTTTGACCGGAATAAACAAAATATTGGTGATTTTTAGTCCAGTTTAGAGGTATTTGTGACAAGAGAATCGGCACCATTTTCATTAACTTTTGAAGTATTTAACCGTGTTCGGCTTCCCAAAATCGCGTATCTATCAGCCACACAATAACGCAAATCTGCGCTAATGTAATAAAAGGGCTATATTTGTATGTCGTACTGAACGAATGAACGCATTTAAGGTCCCTTGTTATGAACGAATGATTTGCATACATATCTGAGCGGAAAGAACGGGTGACTGAACGGATACATAAGCAGACTGTATATTTGTATTGCAATTTTCCTCTTGAATTGTGCCTTACGAAAATAAATTGTTATGTGGGTTGTTGGTTTCGAAAAATAAGGTTGTCTGTCATAGCGAAGGTATACAAATTTGGTCACTATCTGTTGTATTATTGCGCCAATCAAAAATAGGGTCCGGTTGGCACCATGTTTTTATGAAACCCTAAAAAACTGTTTCGAAACATCACTCTATCATTTTGCCTGACCAAGATTATGTCTGGACTTTAAAAGAGACTGCGACCTCTGAGTTTATTTCGGCCTTTCTCCTCAGAGTAGTCAGATAGGAAACGCCAATCTCATCTAGGTAATTTTTAATATTTTTTTAATATGACGTTTAAAAGTGATTCTAATATCCTATTTACAGAATAAACAATTTCATTTCATTTCACATAATCCTAACTTATATTATATTATAAATGTGAAAGTGAGTTTGTTTGTTACGCTTTCACGCTATAACGGCTGCACGGATTTGGATAAAATTTGGCACAGGGGTAGACCTTGACCTTGAGAAGGACATAGATTACTTTTCATCCTAGATAGCAGATGAAGTCGCGGGCAACAGCTATTATTATTATAAATTAACGATACGTTACCAAGGTTACCGTTTTGGATATTAAATTGATTTCGCCAATACCTTTAACGCCATCAGCCACGATATTGTTCTTTCTATCCTCTCTCATCTTATGGCTTTCAATCTTGGCAGATCATTTGAGGACCATATAGGTGTCTGAAATGGTCTTTTGAGGGAAGAACTTCAGAGATTTGAGTGAACCTGTTTATTGTCAGTGCACGCAATTGTCAGCTGTTATCGAGCAGCTCAATACAGAACATAAGGGGCTCAACAATTCAACATTAAGCTGCTTAAAGTTCCATCATTAACTTGGGCGGGGCACCGCAGTGTCCTCACGGAGGTGATCGGCGGCGGCGATCTCTCGCGTCCGGCACTGGTTCAGGCCATGGTTCGGAGCGAGAGTGCATGGGAGGCCGTCACTACGGTGAGCGATGGGTAGCTCACCGTCCGAAAAGGACCAGCCCAGGGTCGACGGCGCGTTGTGTTCCACGCGCGTCTCAAAGAGATGTCAGCACCAACTGACGGGGTCCGTTAGGGCCAATGCCTGCCAGGGTTACGAGTTTGCCCGAAAGGGATATCGTGGCCCCGGCACACAGGCAACGGAAGGAACACGGGTGGGTTTTAGTCAGTAAAAGTCTGACACGGAGCGGGAGAAGTTATTTGATAATTTCACAGACTCAATAAAAAAAATGGTTCCTTCCTTAAAAGCAACAGAGGGGAAAAATAAAACAAACAATGACCCACATAGTCCACACATTCACTTTACTGTGGCTCATTGACAAACTCTGAATTGTATTGTGGCACATTCACGCACCTGACCTCCTTGAAGAACATCTGCACCAATATGGTCACTATAATCCTCCTAGCGCGTCCCCTCCCGGCGTTTCCGCTCAGATCTGCCTTGTAAATACCTTTTTCATTTCTCATACCTGATCAGAGGGATGAAAACAGTGGGCACGCCACAATTGCGGCGGTAAGTCCCCTCTTTGAGGAGTGGCTGGAGAGGCGCCACGGCGTCCTCACCTTCCGCCTGACGCAGGTCCTCACCGGACACGGTTGCTTCGGGAGGTTCCTGTTCAGGATCAAGCGGGAGGAAACGCCCGGGTGTCACCATTGTGTGGAACGCCCGGAGGACACGGTGGAGCATACGGTGGAGGTCTGCCCGGCTTGGGCGGAGCACCGCCGTGTCCTCACGGAGGCGATCGGCGGCGGCGATCTCTCGCGTCCGGCCCTGGTTCAGGCCATGGTCCGGAGCGAGAGTGCATGGGAAGCCGTCACTTCCTTCTGCGAAGCAGTAATGCTCGCGAAGGAGGAGGCGGAGCGCGCGAGGGAAATGCAAGATGCGCGCCCTCGCGCCCCTAGTCGCCGCAGGAGACGCCCCGGGCGTCGGGAGTCGCGAGCCGACTTCCGGCCACCGTAGGCGCGGGCTTGCGGACGGTGGGCAATGGGTAGCTCGCCGTCCGATTAGGACCAGGCCCGGGTCGACGGCGCGTTGTGTTCCACGCGCGCCTCAAAGAGATGTCAGCACCAACTGACGGGGTCCGTAAGGGCCAATGCCTGCCAGGGTTGCGAGTTTGTCCGAAAGGGATATCGCGGCCCCGGCACACAGGCAACGGAAGGAACATGGGTGGGTTTTAGTCAGTAAAAGTCTGACACTCCCTCTCGCTCCGCCCAGAGCGGGAGGAGTCATTTGATGATTTCCCACCCAAAAAAAAAAAAAAAAAAAAAAAAAAAAAAAAAAAAAAAAAAAAAAAAAAAAAAAAAAAAAAAAAAAAAAAAAAAGGGATGAAAACAGTACTTTTCGTCTCTAGGAAGCGATTTACCCTGCTGTCAAAATATATGAGAACTATGCAAGCGATGTCCCGACTTTTTATTCAGCCCCTCTATTAAACCGCAGCGTAAAATTGTAAAATCAATTTTGTAACGTGACTTTAGACTTGTAATTTTCTTTTCACAAAATTATTATTATAGTTTACATAGTTTTCAGCTAAACATTTACCATCATCAATGTAAAAAATACTGGCTGGTAGAATGTTACAGAAAAAGAAATATAAAAAAGGCGGGAAAGCGGCAATTCGATCTTCAGTCGTTTTGTCGAGTACTAATTAAACTAGGTACAGATAATTGTATAAAATGAGTTCATCAGATTCAGATATGGATTTGACGCCTTATTTCATTAGAGAAGAGGTTAAAACAAACATTTTATTTACTTTCCTCATATTCTAAATTAAAAGCAGAGTGTTTACCTCGGGTGAAAGACCTATTTAAGCACTCGAACTATTGGCGCCCTCACTATGCTCGCTCGTGCGCCAAACCATCTCGTGCCTAAATAGGTCCCTTTCAACCCTTGTATTACAATCTACAATTGTTAGCCGGTTTTCATTTATCTTCTCAACATGACCCAATCATCTAAGAATACCCAGTTTATGTCGTAAATTGTTAAGGTGCTTAATATTATGTTACGTCACTGTCACTTTTCACTTCAGTAGATTTATTTGAACTGAAACAACTACGTAATCAATGTTTTCTTAAAATTAAGTTACCGGACCTACGAAAGACGTCATTTGATCTGATTCGAGATGAATAATTAATTATTCGGTTATTCCAATACAATACAATTCAATCCCAAAGGAATTTATTGAATCATAGAAAAGTTAAATTTATTAAACATAATACCGGAAATCTTACCGAACAAAGGAATATTGGTTTGGTTCTGCTTATTGAAAATGAATGACGTGGCACGATTGTTCAATTATTTGCATTTTTACGGGAAGATGCGAAACAAGGAAAACAAACAATTTTTTTTTATTGTTCACAAAGAAAACACACACAATTTTTTTTTACATAAAATACACAAAAGCAGCCAAAAGCCTCGTATTCAACCAATAAAAGTTTGACAATGTTATTCATTGGTTGATATCAAGGCCAGGGACCAAAGACAATATTGAGTTATCATTACTGTTGCGACATTGGCAAATGACAACAAAGAAACTTAACTAAAACAAAATGTCGATTGCAGAGTTAACTATTTTTGTAACCGATAACAAGAAATGTAGATTCGATACATGATTCTGGACGCCCGCCCCTGCGTTGAAATTTTTCGTCGTTTTTTTTTTTTAATCTTCTGTTTGATAGAAAAGTGCAATATTTTATAGTCAAAATGTATGGAGCAGCTGTTTTTGTTTAAATAACCGACGAAAAATTTCAACGCAGTGGGGCTCAGAATCATGTACTGAATCCATGGTAACCGGCTTCGCGTCGATGTCCCTGACACCCTATAAACTTAATAATAAATTTTACTTCTACTTCTTTGACTTTGACTTTTTATTTAGTATCAGTTTCTTATTTCATAAGCTCAAGAGGGTAGACAGAAACTATAGAACGCCTCCTGCTACGATCCTTACATACTTAATGCCAAGGACTGAAACCGGCGACATCTACATCGCCACATGCGAACTACGCATCAAAGACCTGTCGTTACACAAAATTCTGACGTCATACAAATCCTGCATCGCGCAATTAGAGTTCACTGCGCAAACGACATATATATGACTATCCGACATCAATCACTGGGCAACGCTACCGGATAAAACCGACGCCATCGTTGCTAAACCGGCCTTTGTTGGGTTTCTAGGGAACTAGGGATCTCACCCGGCTGGGGCCTGGTCGCACGGGCGTTGTGAAGCACTTAAGGCGCTCCTACAGATACAACCCATAAACACACCCCAAAGCGCTGAGGGGAGGCAAACTCCCCCCTCTGCAAGTAGGTGTGCAATAAAGCACTCCCATCCCCTCCTAAGAGGGGGAGGGGAACCCAATGACTGGCCCCTGATTTCGAGGACCGAGAGAAGAATTCCTCGGGCAAGGCGCCAAAAAAGCTCCAAAACCGATTCCTCGCGCTCCCTTCGGGGGCGCAGAGACGATTAGACGTCGATCGTTGGGCAGTTGCGCATCAGACACGACACCAGTCTGGTCGGAGAATCCTCCCTTTACTGAGAGCATGAGTATGATCAATACGGGCATTTTTCGGTGACAACATTTATATTTTTACAGGTATTCTTAAAGGTTACGTTTAATTGAATACAAACATTATTAATACCAGTTACCGAAATAAAAATTTAAGATGGAGGTAATTTTTATTTCGGTAACTGCCACGTGCTACACGTGCCGTCGACATTAGACAAAGGGCGCGCACCGCCTATGTGTGAGTAACCTGTATTAAAACTGTAACTTAAATGAGGTTACATGTTTCATATTCTTGGTTACCCATATTGCGGTAACCTTAGGCGTAGAAGTAACCAAAATTCTTCGATACCTGTAACATAATTTATAAAGGTTTTCAGTCCCTACTTGACGCTGTTGAAGAAAATATTTCAGATGGACCGACTGTCAACGGCGCTTATAATCACTGCAAGTGACACAAACCCTGAAGCTAGATCAGTTCCAACGCAACACCAATGCGCAAAGGCGTAGCTCAGTAGGGGTGAAGTAGAGTACGTTCCTTAGGGCGGACCATAGATCAAATGAGACCACATTACAATCTGCCTTCCAGAAACGTAGAGTATCAACCAGTTGTCAATTTTGGAACTTTGTTAACTGGGAAAAAGTTGGAGGGAGCTTACTAATGTACAATTGAAAAAAAAACTAGTCATTTCTAAGGGCGAAGCCCCATTAGTGCGTTGCGTCGTCGCTGCGTCGTTTTCCATTGACGTGTTCCATTGTTTTGCATTGCATACAATGCGTTGTTTCGTCGCAACCGCAGCGCAACGTACTAGTGGGGTTACGCCCTAACTGACAAAGTATGTTATAATAATAAGGAATTTCTGACAGAACCATTAATTTTGACATAGATTTTATGAATTATTTTCATTTACTGTTGACATTTATAATTTACTAGCTTTACCCGCCCCGACTTCGCACGGGTAGCACTAAACCCTACCTACCCTACCTACCCTACCTACCCTACCTACCCTACCTACCCTACCTACCCTACCTACCCTACCTACCCTACCTACCCTACCTACCCTACCTACCCTACCTACCCTACCTACCCTACCTACCCTACCTACCCTACCTACCCTACCTACCCTACCTACCCTACCTACCCTACCTACCCTACCTACCCTACCTACCCTACCTACCCTACCTACCCTACCTACCCTACCTACCCTACCTACCCTACCTACCCTACCTACCCTACCTACCCTACCTACCCTACCTACCCTACCTACCCTACCTACCCTACCTACCCTACCTACCCTACCTACCCTACCTACCCTACCTACCCTACCTACCCTACCTACCCTACCTACCCTAATTTTCTCACCGTTTAAACCTTCCCTGGACTATGAAAAACATTTCAAAACCAAAATTAGCTATATTGGCCCAGCCGTTCTTGAGTTATAAAATGACTTGACTACCTAAATTAGTAACAATCATAATTATTAATATTTGCACGGCATAATATGTGGCAAACATGTCTGAACCTGTATTAATTTATGTTATCCTGCATGCACGTTTTTATTTCTGTATGTGTACACATGTTTGAGTAAATAAATATATCTTATCTGGTGGTGGTTCTGGTAGTTATGGTCTGGTTTGGTGGTTGGTTGTGTGGTTCTGGTTTGGTCAGATAACCGAGACTAGCACTTATACACACACAGACAGAAGGTTTATTGTTCCACAAAACGGCCAATAAACAAAACATATCCCAGATACGTAACCACAAGTCCCACCGCCATATTTATTTAGTCCATCAATGCATAAATATTAGGAACGCATCCGGACACACAAAACAATACAGTTGACAGACGACATCTGCTCGATCTGATCAGAATAACAAAACAAACCTAGTTTGCATTTACGGATGCAAAATTTATTAAACTTGGTACAGTCTCGTGGAAATCTGACAACCACAAATTACTTCACCTTGGTAAGAACCAAGGGGTATCGTGATACCTATAGCTGGGTTGTAGAGGTCAAGTAGGTAGTCCTGATAACCAGTCTTACCAAGGGGTATCGTGTTACTCGGTAACTGGGTTGTGTAGGTCAGATCGGCAGTCATTCCATGTAAACCACATTATGTAATCAACCAATCGTGTTGTGTGTCATCAATTAATTAAATTTAATTTATTTACTTATGTCGGCATTGTCAATGTCCCAAATTGATACAGTGGTCAAGAATGGGTGAATGTTGTTATTATTTTGTTTAAATTCAAATTTTTATTAATAATTGCACACCATGATAATACGGTAAACATGTTAACACAACTCCATGTACTTACTCGTATATCACCTTGCATGCACTGTATCGTATGTGCACATATGTTTGAGCAAAATATAAAGTTATCTGAATCAGCCGTATACTCTGTATGTCTATTTAGCAAAGGAAGCGGATCTCAATATAGTTGGGAAAAGGCAAGGCAGAATTGATGATGAGTCACAATATGCATACAAATTGTGGAATTCAAAAGGGATTTCGTCCTACTGTATCAATCAAAAATATTACATCCATTTTTATTCGTAGTATTTCACAGTTGCGTACTTTGAAGAAATAACCTTTTTGAATTTTTGAAGTGTGTACATATTTTCGTGACTGTGATACATATTGGCTTGATTTTATTTCGAAAGTAGGTCATTTTCCGAATTGTTCTGCGATTAAAATATTATCTTGGACGAATAAAATTGTGTGATGCTTTTAATTCATGCAGGAATCGAGTGGGAATAATTAATACGGATTTATAGTATTTATTGAAGTTCTTTGTTGTGGAAAATGGAATGAGATAATCGCATATTTTGTGGAGTTTGAACAATAGTTAAGAGGCTTACATAACATCTAAAGCGCAGTCACTGTCGGACTGCATAGAAAAGAAACAGAAGCGCGACGACACAACGCAGGTAGTTTATTGCAATTATCTATTTACAAAAATCTATTGATTGGACTAAAAAATTAAAACTCTATTCAGTAATATGTTGCTTGTATCTGCCAAAAACTTAGAATGATTGCATGTATTTAATATGATTTTTAATCGTTAAAATAAATTTTTAGAGGTATCTTCGTGATATTTTTCTATCATATCAAATTAGTTGATATAATATGTTTCCAACACACTATCTTACTAGCTTAAATCCTGAAGAATATCATATATTGTTCTAATTTTGTATACTGCAGTGGATCATATACTTTTAAGCATTATAAAACTTGCGTTTAGGTCCTGCTGTCCCCTTAAATTAAGCTCTTACGAATGTTCTCAAAAATTTGATAAAAGACGGTTTCTTTAAGTGTATAAAACCTTGTGGCCTTTAGAAGACGATATGAAGCGTTTTTGTACAATAAGATTTGTTATTTTCTACCTACATCCTATGTATACAATTTTTTTTTTTCAAAAATAAATCTCGTACATAACATCACGCCTGTAATCTCCGAAGGGTGAAGCAGAGGTGTGCCTATAGTTTACCCCCGTTGCGCCAGTTATGCTTAAGTCCCATGTAATAGGGGTCGAGCCTATCGTCATCAACCGGGCACAAATCCGGACTCCGGGCTACTACTTAGAAGCCATGGGTCATTTAATAAACACCTCTTTGTCATAGGAGTCACAGACAGTCCGCTGTGCAGAGCTTGCATGGAGGACGACGAGACAGCAGCTCATGTGCTGTTTTACTGCCCGGCGGTCGCCGCATACAGGGCAAAGTACTTCGGTTTCCCAGGTACCCTACGTGAGTTTTTCAGTGACACCAAGGCGTTGCTGGCCTTCTTTGAGGAGCTGGGGTGGATCGAATAACCGATTTTCCCACCCTTACGCAAAATACGCGCTTTGACGTGGAGTTGCGGATACCAGCCCGCATTACCTATTATCTATTACTACTTAGAAATTCCTGATGGAAAAACCCAATCACACTTGGGAATCGAATCCAGGATCTCATGCTCAACAGTAGCGCTTGCAACCACTAGACCAACCAGGCAATCAACAAAAATAAAAACGCCTGTTGCAAATAATTTGATATATTTTCGTCTGATATTACCACTAACACCCGAATGAAAAAAACAAACGCAACCCGTTACACTTCCCCAAAGATCAATAGAACCCTAATCAATCTTCAAAAATCTGACCGTTCATTACGAAAATTCTCACGTATACGCTCTCTTCCATCAAAAATCACTTACAAGTGCTTACAGGCCAATAAAAACAAACGGCCGTGCCTCCGTAACTGGCTCTTACTAGTTTGAACTGGAGAAATATCCGCCATTTTGCCGTATAACACCTCCCGAAACCGCCTGAGACCGGTGTGAACTGGTTTTTGCCAGATGTCGCATGACAAATAGCAATGTGGTTCTAGACGATTTTGGGACTCTTCGGGCGTTTGTTTCTTATTGAGTGATAAGCGAATAGTGGATTTATATAGATTACTATGTCTTTTTATGTAAAAGGATATCTTTTTATTCGAGTAACTAACAATACTTGCATTTGAGCGATTTAGATCAAGCGTTTCTTCTGCTAATTTATTGCAAGATTTCTTGCATTTATGATGTGACCAGTAAGTACGTCATGGCAGTGTTTAAGCCAATTATTCATAATAACAAAATACAGCAATTAACTGATATACTCAGTGGGGTCAAGGCTAAGAATGATAAAGACGGCCAAAGTACAAATAGCACAAAATCATAAAATATTAAAATAAACTATAAACCAACTGACAATCCGCGCACAACAACAATACAATACTCACCAGTAATAAGTAGAAATGGTACATAAGGTTACCTTCAAACCACATCAATTAAGAACTAGAACAAGCAATGTTCTACGAAATCATATTAACTCATTTACTTCATGTCATTGTTAGTTAACTAGTATTTAATAACTTGGCAACTTCGGCATAAAGTAGCTACTAGCTAGCGTAAATGCCAAACTTATAGCGCTATGCAAACTATACAAACTTATTCCGCTTAAGATCTCTTTAGAGCATGAAGGCAGCCTCCTTGACTACTTAGTAGTTGATAGAAGAATTAGTAAAGTAAAGTGGTATTAAGGATCCTAAATTCATCAGATTTTAGCAGCAGTGGCTCCTTGTGTTGTAATAGCAATCATGTCATTTCGTATAAAATTGGTTTTTATTTTTATTAATTTATTTCTCTTTTATATTGATTATTTTCTATTTTATGAATGTGAGAATACTGTAGACTTAGTGGGCTGTAGATTTAGTTGAAAGACCTACATTGTCCTCGCATACTGAAAATATTGTAAAAGCCAATTATTTTTAAAAGAGTAACCTTGGAGTTTCTTGCCGGCTCTTCTCCATAGGAAACGACCAATTGGAATCGTGCTAGCTTCTGACGTTTCATAAGTGCCCATGTAGGTCTATGTGAAATAAAATAATTTGGATTTTGTGATATGGAAATAGACTGGCCGGCACCAACTTGAGACATTTCACCTATATTTTTCAAAATTGGCAATACATTGACATGATTGTTACAGATGTTTTTGTGACAACAATATTCGATAAAGCATGTCTGGTGCTAACGTTTTACTTAAAATGAGAATAATCAGAATGTTATGCTTTTTCGACTTTGGGGTCAACTTTCAGTCATCACGAATTCAACAAATTTTTAATCTGCTGACCACCATAAATACATAGTTACTGAAGAAAATCTAAACAATCTGTCAAAGAAATGTTGTCAAACTTAACGCTAATCGCTTGGAATTAGACCAACGCCCACTATAACTTCTGACTTTCATAGTAACCCAAAATTAAGTACGATGATATAATTGCTATTTCGTGGAAACTCTCAAAGCTATATGTATACACAATAACTCCTAATTAGGCCACGAATTAAGAGCCGGTGCTTAATTTAGAAAGGTTAGGTTTTGTAATCCAATTTGGTTAGCACCAGGTTCAAATCCTTGACGTGTTAAGTGGGAACGTAATGGCTCCCCATTCAAAATAACTTTGGGTAAAGGTAGAACGAAATTAGATCTAGCAGAAATAAAGTGTACCGTTCAAAAACGTGTTTCACCACTTTTGTACAAGTTCCCGAGTGTGCTGTGCTAGCGTGTGTTTTTGAGTGGAGACCAGGGACCTTTTTTTCTTATAACTGAACAGACAGCTGTGCTGCTGGGGAGTTTGTTGCGCCACTTCTTCTTCCCAGCTAACGCACTAGGAAGTGGTGAAGGGTGGGCGTGTTGGGGGACTGTCTTATGTAATTTTGACGTTCGAAAAGTGCTCATTCTCAGCCTAGTTTGAATAAATTACTTTTGAATTTGAATTTGATGTTGCGAATATTCGCATCACCAATTACGGAGTTTCCGCATTTATTCAGACCTCCGCATCCACATGAATCAATGCGGAGCTCATGCGGATGCAGATGAAGGTCGAACAGGGTGAATATAAGTAAAGTCATAATCAACAAAATGGAAATTATAATCATTTAAATCAATAATATAGCTCTAAATCCTTACATTTTCACGAAATAGACTTTTATCCATCAAACACATCAAAAGTAGATTTTTATAAGATTATACCAAATTTAGTTTTTATTTTATCTTATCCGCGAATTGAATTATGATTAATATATAATGAAACAGCGCTGCAGAATGCAAAAAAACATAAGACATTTTGAGTTTCCCCTTACCGCCTTGACGGATCCCTTAAAAAACTTTAGATCCGCATCTGGATCTGCGTCTGCGGATGTGAGCCACCAAAAATCCGCATCCGCGTTCGCGGATGTTAAAACATCTGTACCCGCAACATCTCTGGTAGAGACCGTAAGGTGGGGCGCCCCGGCAGTCTAGGTTTGAGCGTTAATCTTTGCAGGTTGGCCGGTGGCATATGGATGCGAGAAGCTAAGAATGGCGTAAAATGGTGTGCATTTATCAGCCCTATGTCCTTTCCAATCCCAATCGATTTTCAAATGTACAAAGCACGGCCAGCCTAGTAAGTTAATATCAACTTAAAAACAATGGTCTGACAGAAGTCATCAGAACTTTTGTCAGACATATTATTAACCGGCTGATAATTTTACAGTCTCCGTGTCAAAGCTGAATTGCTAAACGGTTGCCAAAAGAAATAATCCCAAAAATATTTTCTTAGAGACACCTTTCCACACCATCTCCCTTCAAAACCTCGAAGAAAATTCAGCCGCAAAAAACCACCTCTTACCGCCACTAAATTCTGTCAGCTAATTACACAAATAGGCTAAAATTCTCTTCCGTTCCAACGAATAAAATTCAACGGCGCACTTTCTTTCAAAACGAAGGCTTTCTTACTCAAAAATCCGACGTTAATGCCCTGTTATGGAGCTCAGAAACAAAAGCATAAAAATTAATCGATTCCGCACAAAATGGGGGAGGTTCTCTATTCAAATCTGAAATGTAACAGTTTTTCGCTTCGTTTTATTAAAAGCTGCTTAAGACGGTCTGGAGGAAACATTGATTCTTTGTGTTATTATACTTGGTTTGGTTGATTTAATTGGTATATTTTCGGGGAATTGGATTTGTTTTTGGCAATGGAAAAGCGAAGGCACGTGTAGACTGTGCTTATAATATTTAAAAGAGAATTAGTGCTTATACTTGACATTGGAAAGGCTTGGGGATGGCTTTTTAGTGTGTTTTTATAGGAAACCAAGGTTTGGAAAACGACTTTCGGGATGTCATTCGATTTTATTACAAAGCGACGATTTAAATATCGTAATGTCAACATTACGCTTTAGTTGTTATGAAAGGAAGATTCAAGTGTGATAATTGTCATACTGAATTGATCACAATGGTGGACCTTACGGTTATACGTTGGATGAGTCGATATGGCGATGCTTGGGGAATCATTCGGATGTATATTTACCTAAAGTTAATTTTTGGCTCAGAAATTATAGCAGTGGCTTCTTCATTTTTATTTTTTCTTAATATAAATCCATAAAATCCGAGAATGCACAACTAATCGGATACATGGTATGGAAACGACTATCAGCCCCTTTTATGAAGGTTACTTTTGCGGTGTTAACAAAAAAAAAAATCCAACTGTATACATTTTTTAACGACACTCAAGGTGCCTTGAGTTTCGTTAAAAATGAGTGGTTTGTCACTATGTGTTATGCCAATTTGGCAACCTACTTTACAACATTAGCTAGCATTTCTATAGTCAAAAAGTACAAAATTTGTCAATTACGGAATCGTAAGATTTTTGCGTTCGATACAAAAATGCATTCTATATTAGTAAGTAAGTAAGTAAGTAAGTAAGTATTTATTTGCATAAAACATGGTATACATGGTGTTACAATAATTTACAATAAAGATCTTACATGTTTTGCCAGAATTGTACTAAGCATGCATATGTTCACTTAATACTAACATGAGAATTTTTTATCCATAAATTCTTTAAGACTATAGAAATTTTCCGAGTTTAACCAGTCAAACAATTTTTTCTTAAATAATCTGGAGTTTAAGTTTTTTATGCTACTCGGTATGTTATTATATATACTAACACATTTATATAAGCAGCTTTTATTATATTTAGCAAGCCTGGGAAGATCATACAGAACGAGTCTCTGTGGATCACGTCGGCTCCGTGGATTAATATCATTGGCTGATATAAACAGGTCTTTATGTTTATTAACGAATATACATATTTCAAATATATAAAGGGACGGCAGCGGTAACAAGCCTAGTTTCTTAAATATGGGCTGACAAGATTCCTCCGAGTGCATCCCGTAAATTGCCGTAATGCACTTTTTTTGAGCAACAAATGCTCGGTTTATATCTGTATTATTTCCCCATAATATAAGCCCGTAACGTAGTACCGATTCTACATATGCATGATAGGTCATGAGAGCTGTTTTTAAGTTTGTAATATTTTTGATTTGTTTAACAGCATATCACCTGAACGTAAACATACATTACATTTTTTTTTTTTTTTGGGTGGGAAATCATCAAATGACTCCTCCCGCTCTGGGCGGAGCGAGAGGGAGTGTCAGACTTTTACTGACTAAAACCCACCCGTGTTCCTTCCGTTGCCTGTGTGCCGGGGCCGCGATATCCCTTTCGGACCAACTCGCAACCCTGGCAGGCATTGGCCCTTACGGACCCCGTCTGTTGGTGCTGACATCTCTTTGAGGCGCGCGTGGAACACAACGCGCCGTCGACCCGGGCCTGGTCCTTATCGGACGGTGAGCTGCCCATTGCTCACCGTCCGCAAGCCCGCGCCTACGGTGGCCGGAAGTCGGCTCGCGACTCCCGACGCCCGGGGCGTCTCCTGCGGCGACTAGGGGCGCGAGGGCGCGCATCTTGCATTTCCCTCGCGCGCTCCGCCTCCTCCTTCGCGAGCATTACTGCTTCGCAGAAGGAAGTGACGGCTTCCCATGCACTCTCGCTCCGGACCATGGCCTGAACCAGGGCCGGACGCGAGAGATCGCCGCTGCCGATCGCCTCCGTGAGGACACGGCGGTGCCCCGCCCAAGCCGGGCAGACCTCCACCGTATGCTCCACCGTGTCCTCCGGGCGATCCACACAATGGTAACACCCGGGCAACGTAAACATACATTCGTTTCGATTCTATGATCAGAACTCTCGATCGATTCCGGAATCCCGAGATTTTTTCGATACAAAAATGCATTCCTTAATAGCACTTTAGGTAAATATGCATCCGAATATCCGATCCCTAAATGTCCTTTGTCCAAAAATGGACAAAGATGGATGGATGGATGGATGGATGGATGGATGGATGGATCTTTGTCTAACATAATGATGATTACTGACACGGCATGCAGCACAGGTCCTCACAGCGAAACCTCAGGGACATACTAGCCCAGGATTGGCCAAAATAAGTTGATTCGCTTTGAAACTAATCCAAATAACTCCAGTAACCTCAGTAAACACACAGTACATCAGTTTACTCAAAAAAAAACCCCTTATTCCTTGCTAAATTATATCCATCGTAGCGACACATTTCTCGAACTCAACACGTTTTTGCTTTAGTATTAATGCTAGCATTCGTTCAAGTGGTGTGCGCAGGGCGGGGGGATACATCATTCTTAGTGAAATATGGCCGACTTAAGTGGATTAATTTACTTGTACTCAATTCTTGCTAATTGTTAGAGTGTAAGTTTTATTTCAAGCTGTTATTTATTGGGTTATGCTATTCAGGTGGTTGTGGTTGGCTGCAAATGTGCGACTATAATGTTTTTATAGCATTTTTTCTTCTTTTTCCTTATGGTTTTTTGCTACATAGTGCTAATGGGACTACTTATATTAATTATACTAGCTGCTGCCCGAGGTTTCACCCGCGTGGGCCTTAATTCTTGTTCTAAAACAGAAGTAGCATATTACGCTACTCCTTATATCATCAGCTATCTGTCCAGTCCCGTCAAAATCGGTCCAGCCGTTTCGGAAATAAGCTGTAACACACAGAAATAGGTACAGACAGACAAGCTAAAGTTAAAAAAAAAAAAAAAACTATAAATGTTATAAGCATCTAGTAAAAAGCTGTTATTTCGTCATAACAAACAGATAGTTTTTTATTACATTACATTTTATTTATTTGTATGTAGGTACCTACTCGTATGTAATGTGTTTCCATATTTATTATTGCAAAATATTTTGACTATAAGACAGACGGTGAAAGACAGTAGCTTTTCCGCAATCCAAGAGTATTTTGGATGATACAAGAACCACTGCAGGGCAAAGGCCTCTTCTCATACAGAGAAGGTACGAGCTTGATCACCACGCATGCTCAAGACGGGTTGGCGATTTCAGACTTATGTTGAGTTTTCCTCACGATGTTTTTCCTGCACCGATGTCAGTAACGTTCAAGATAAACTCAGAAAGTACATATGAATTGAAAAAGTCACATTGGTACTTGTCCGGATTTGATCCCAAAACCTCGTACAACAACAAGTCTCGTCGAGAGACATTTATGTATTAGGTATTTCTAAATTAAGAAATGTTTAATTAGAATAATATCATAAAGTTGGAACCCTTCTGTCTAATCAGATGATGCCGACAAATAACAAACAGAAATAAAATTAATAATAATTTCTAAACGAAGGCATCCATATACTAATAATAAAGCTTAAGAGTTTGTTTAAACGCGCAAATCTCTGGAACTACCAGTTGGATTTGAAAAAAATCTGTTTGCATTTGATACCCCAATTCTTTAAGAACGCTATAGGCTATTTAATATCACGCTAGGACCTTAAGGAGCCGTGCCAAAAGAAAACAAAACAGTAAGAACGCTAAATGAAAACGAAGTTATAGCGCGGGTGGGCGATGCGATGTGACGGGGTTGGTGTGGGTCGGGGGTACAAGTAATTTAACGCAGACAAAGTCGCTGCCAGGAGCTATGAAATTATAAATAAGTTCAGAAATCCTTGGACTCACGCCTACAGAAATACCAACAGGTATTAATAGAAATGTCAATTATAAAGTAAGACTTTATCGCAAAGTAAAGGAAAGATAAAGATATAATGCCAGAGTTGAAATTTAACCTTTCTTGTAATAGGAATTAAGGTCTATAATTATTTGCTGTAGGTATATGAACCTGGTTTTCTATCGATCGTATAGCTTAACCTTCGGCATGCCTGGTAGGGTCTGTCAGACCCACCTCTACACATAAACGGTTATTTTTCATTCAAATTTGAATTTCGTGCCTAACCGCATTCAGTAGCTGGCTTTATGAATAGCTAGACGTCCTCCGCCCGCTAGCCCAGTCCGGAGCACGCTCCTGTAGTATTAGTAGGTGGTTGAACGTGCGTGTAGTTTGCGCGGATTTCTACTAAGTAATTTATGTAAGAGTAACGAAGTCTATTTCTTTGTTAAAAATGCTACCTGAGTATTTATAGAAAAATAAATAAAATATTACCCCTAGTAAAAGCATTAGTAGGTACATTATAATTACTTATCTATTCAAAATGATTTGAGAAATAACAACTTATAAATCCGGGTCTGACAGACCCGCCAGGCATATCGTGTAACTTTTTGCCACCAGGCATGCAGAGGGTTAAGATAGTCCAGTAAAATGCTATAAAATTCAAAATATAACCTTTATTATCGGTGGTTTTTTGTCGAAGACGTGAGAAATGATTTTGAGTGAGTTGACCGAACGACCAAAATGAGAATTTTGCTGCAATGGCTTGAGGGCGCTAGAAGATTTAGATTTACTAATGATCAGTGCAAGAAATGATTGAGTTTCAATACTTTGAACCCCGTCATCATCTATAACAGTAGTCACCAAATGACGGACCGCGGGTCCGGATTCGGACCGCCGACCTATTTTGTGCGGACTTTATGTAAACGGTAATATTTATAACTAAAATATTTAATTATTTTTTTTGAGTTAGTCATTAATAAACAAAGGGCGGGCTAACCCGCGCTTTGTTTTTTCTGCCGTCGACAATCCAGACTTCAGACAGATAATTCAAAGTTAAAAATTACATTTTTCACATTAATATTAATTACTTACTTTGTTTATTTATATAATTATTTATTTAAAAACACATACAACTATCATCACAGGCTTACCTCATACAAAGTATAATAGCTTACAGTTACACTTAAAATTATATTATTAATAGCTTTCAGAAAAGCAAAATGTGGCCCGTGTGAATTCACTCAGAGTACAATTGAAGCAGTCAATGTGTTGTGACACCATATTGAGTGTAAGCAGGGCACGCGTCAGTGGCGCGTGCTGCAGCAGGTTGGTGCGAGCAGGCGGCACCCATAGCAGCAGCGGTCGCCTCCGTCGCCCCACGTACCCATCAGGTACACACAACCCAACCGTGCGTAGAACGCCTGGGTTGTGAATTTTACCACGCATAATCTTAAATAAATAAGTGGCGAGAGCTACTTCCCTTCTTACTTCCAGTTTCCTATAGCCTACCATGCCCAGCACAAATAGAGTAGGATACAACAGTGGATACCCTGGATACACACCATACTGCTTTAGGTACAGGAATCTCACAAATTTGTTTTGGATCCGTTCTAGCATCAGTTTGTACTTGGCTTCATGTGGCGACCAGACATTTTATTCCAAATGACTTTTTACAAGCGCTTCGTACAATGATCTCAGAGCACTGATGTTCGTGAACTGATTTCCTAGTCGTAAGACCAACCCTAAATTGCGGTATGCTTTTTTACAAACATCGGTGGTATGCTTACGGAAATTTAAATCAGTTGTATTAAGTATAAAATATTTGTTTATTACTTCATTTAAAAAAAAATGCTAGTAATCGTCTGCTAAATGGACCATGACAAAATCAATCTGCCTAGCCTTTTCCCAACTATGTTGGGGTCAGCTTCCAGTCTAATCGTATGCAGCTGAATACCAGTATTTTACATGGAGCGACTACCTATCTGACCTCCACAACCCAGTAACTGGGTAATACGATACCCCTTGGTAAGATTGGTGTCAGACTTTCGGGCTTCTGACGACCCGTAACGACTGTCAAAGATCCACGAATGACAGCCGGGACCAACGGCTTAACGTGCTCTCCGAGGCACGGAGGATTCTCGGTATGTAAAGATGGCCACCCATCCACTGACCAACCCCGGCAAGCGTAGCTTAACCTGATGGATCGACCAGTGCGGCTGTTGTTACTTAGCCACGAGCTCCTACATGGACCATGACAGTCACACTATTTTTTTAAACCCCCAATTAAAGTAATTGGTGATTCCTGATCTACTGCCTATCCTTTACCCAACTATGTTGCGGTCGTCTTCCAATCTAACCAGAAGCAGTTTAATACTAGTATGTATTATATTACCTATATTTTATTGGTTGATGGCAATAAGCACGCCCCGTTCTACATGGGACTTAAACATAACTGGCGAAATGTGGGCGTACGGTACCTCTGTCTAACCCTTCGGGGAAACGAGGCGTGATGTTATGTTAATGTATTACATTAGTATTTAGGTAGTTCATGTAGTGACTGCATCTGACCACAACAATCCAGGAGTCTTCGGTCAGCTGGCTCGCTCGCTACTGGACCCACGGGTCCACTAGATAATATAATTTATTTTCTGTATTTTTATTGGTTAACTGGACCCACATTCAAACTTAAAAAAAAACACGTGTTGTTTAAAGCTATCAGTAGATACCGTCGAGCGCAAAATTGGGTAAATTTATACCCTTGGTAAGTTTGAACCCTGAATTTAAGACATAAGTTCAGGGTTCAAAACTGAAAATTCTGTTTACTTAAGAAAATGATTTTCAACTATAGCAGGCACTTGGTAATCCGACCCATTTTTTTCGCCCATGCCGGTTTATTGGATTTCTCTAGGAAATGTCGGCTAGCTAGTAAGAAATAATTTTAACACATATTTGCAAAGTAAAAAATCTTTATTAGTTTACGTAATACGAGATACCTACTCGTAGCATCAGACCGTACTGCAGAACGACAACGATCAATGCGCGCGCTCTGTAATCCGGTACTTTTGTATGAAACCTGCCGGATTACAGAGTAGGAGACGGATATCTATGGTAGGAGAGCTAAGTTAGAAAACGCCGTACTATTGGACGTGTCGGATTAGTAATCATAATCATCTATTATTTCTTTATTCATAATTATTTATTTGCTTTGAAAGTACGTACATAAATAAAGGTGTTTACAAAATGTTGAGATCCCTGTACAATCGACCAATTAGGCATATAAACATCTTGACGGGGTCCGTAAGGGCCAATGCCTGCCAGGGTTGCGAGTTTGTCCGAAAGGGATATCGCGGCCCCGGCACACAGGCAACGAAAGGAACACGGGTGGGTTTCAGTCAGTAAAAGTCTGACACGCCCTCCCGCTCCGCCCAGAGCGGTAGAAGATATTGGATAATTTCACAACCTAAAAAAAAAAAAGGCATGCAAACATTGAACGTAAATTTTATTAACAAAATCTAATAAAAATCAAAAGTAAAATTAATTATTCAAAAAATTATAGAATTTAAAGCTAGCTTAATGAGAATAATAATAAAGAAATACAATGTCAATAATTCAATCTAAAGAGTAGGGTCATTTAAAAAGTCATTAATTAAATAATAACACTTATCAAGTAGTAAGTAGTGAGCGCCGGATTACCGAGCGCCTACTGTACTTAGTACATTTACCAAATTAATGTTTCTAAATCTAGAGAGTCTAAGGATTCTTGGTTTATTTGCTTTTATTGTAGGAGTAAGTTAGTCGATTGACAGACAGACGACTAGAACTGATTGGATGGGGTGTAAATTATAAGGTCATTCGAGGTAGATATTTTGTCAGTGTCCGGTTGAAAACTTACGAGAGGTTATTTTTGGCGTAGCCGCTTTTAAATACTTACGTTTTTTTGTTTAGCTACATATTATATTAAAAATAAAATACATTTGAAAATTTGGCAAAATTATCCTTTCAGCCGTAATAAATATCTTTATTGCAGAGCACATTATGCACAAAAAAAAGAAAAAAAAAAGTGATATCCATCAATAATGTTCTTATATTATTGATAAATATTACTTTTATTTTTTCTTACAATTTGAAAAAATAAAAGGCCTTACTATTTTGAAATAATAGGTCGTAATCGGTATTTAGGTACGCTTTAAAAACGTATTGGACATTGTATTATAATAATAGTAAAAAAGAAATCGTATAAATAATAGTAAAATTAAAATGCATTGCATAAAATTCTCTAACCTGTATTAAATAATATAACGATTCCCATAGAATATCCGACGGCCCCGATCAAAACAAACACCCTTAAAATATCCACCATAACGTTATTAAGACGGTGGGGTCACGGATGCCAAAATATGTGACCCTTACCCCTTACCCGTTTTACCCTAAAATTATACCAACTGTTATTGTTATACCCGTTAAATTTAATTGTTCAAAGGATCAGTTAGAGGAAACAGTATCCTTCTGATTCGAAAATGGTATACTAGGAATATACTGTTATCGTTTCGCGTTGTAAATTGTAACGGGTTTTGGCAATTTTAGAGGAAATTGTGGTCTGTGTTGATCTTAAGGCCGATTCCTTATGTTTTACGGATGGTAGTTCGTATCTTTGTCAATATCGAAGTTTTCATAGCTTAGCTTAAGGGTACACTAGTGGACAGGTCGAACTCGTTGGTGGGCGTAACTAACATGCATGCTAATTAGTCAAATTGTTTATTTATTAAGCTTTTTTAATTAGTATTTATATATCTATTTTTTATTGATCTAATTATAAATTTATTTAGTGAAATGGACAATGATTAATAATATAGATATTATGAAAAAACTGAAAACATGTATTTACCCAAAATAAATAATTTGAACGATTGAATAAATTATACCTGTACGGTTTCTATTTTGACACTTTCTTACTACATAAGTTATTTATTTACGCCCAAACACAAGTTAAAATTTGTGTTGAAATATGGAAGTTTCGACGCTCATATCTTCCAAACCCATTTTTTTTTTTCCAATTCTGCTTCCATTCAGGGCTAGTTATTGACAAGAAAAATTGAGATATTTTTACTTTTGAACGTACACTGTCAAACAACATACGAGTAATCACCATACTACGTTTTTATGGAAGCATGACCGACTAGTGTACCCTTAAGAGATTCGTCCTTTAAAACTGTTTAAAAGTCAATTCTTTCAAGGAGTGACTTACAGATTAGTTGCGTAACTTGTGTAACACAATCAGAATCCCACTGCCATTTTTTTTTGCTTATTGGTGATTGGCCCAAATTTACTCGCCGATTTTTTTTTTTTTGTTCTTACGGGTCTTCAGAAGCCTGAAAGTCTGACAACCAGTCTTACTAAGGGGTATTGTATTACCCAGTTACTGGGTTATGCAACTGCATCCGGTTTGACTGGATCCGACCCCCATATAGTTGGGAAAAGGCTAGGCAGATTGATTGAATTATAATATTTGAAATTGCCATTTAACGTGATAGTGCTATCATTTTTTTTTATTCATTACGTGGTCATTGCATTTCCTGGTGACAACGATGTGTATGAGTAGTTTTTATTATCTTTGTACTACTTATTTTAATTGGAAACGTTGCGGCTACAGTACATTATCCACCTAATGCTGCGGCCGCATCTGCGTCTATCGTGACGAAGCTTCGCACAGTGATACAATACACGCAGATGTGACCAACCATTGTCCGCTATCGTCGCGATAATTCGGGCTGCGTAGATCACTTATCGCCCGGGTAAATAAACGGGTTTTTAGCGCGCTAACGCTAATGTGAGCAGCGCTTTAGCGTGCTTATTAGCGAGCAAAACATACGGAGCTTCGTCACGATAGATGCAGATGCGGCCGCAACATAAAGAGTACTAAGTTACTCCAAAAGACGTTACACGAACAGCTAAATGAACTCATCCCTGAATGAGGCATCCGATAAATTGTTTTCAGTGTTGTTTCCCAGAAATGCACAGCAGTCCTCCCTTTGTAACTGGTATTATTGGGTATTAGCACTGAAACCCGTTAGCACTTTAGTGCTTTAACACCCATTGGCCACATACGCTTCCGAATAATCGGTTAGGTAGGTACTATGAAATTTGCCAAAGGCGAAATGGTACTTACCACGTCTGATAAACAGATTAGGAAAATGTCTCATACAGTCTATTCTCCAGTGGATTTCAAATGACATAGATCATCATCAAAATTCTTTTATATTGTATTGATTCGAACTATGTATAAGAAAGAAAATTCGTTTATTTGCGGTAAACATGACGCAAAAAAGAACACAAACACAAAAAAGAACAAGTTGGGGGAAAATATGCGTCACATCCACGGAAAACGGTCATCGCTCAGCATAATGCTGTGACAGAACCCCAGCGCTGGTTTTCAGCAACAGCTGGCAACCTACATGGTAATATTAGATGGTATTTTAAAGGCATGAGGAGCAGGGTGTAAAGTTCACTCATCCTCTATAGAAAAGGGAGGATACTCCGACCAGACGGATGTCGTGTCTGGCGGGCAACTTCCTAATGATTGATGTCGGATAGTCTTATATAAATGCTGTTGGCGCGGTAAACGCTAATTGCGCGATGCAGGATTTGTGTGACGTCAGGATTTTGTGTGACGTCAGGTTTTCGATACTTAGTTCGCTAGTGGCGATGTAGATGCCACCACAGTAGGATATATGAGAACAACCCATGGTGTGGAGAAATATAAGCCAGTCAGCAAGGTGTTGAGCAAACGGCAGTGACAGCAGTGGTGTGATCATCGGACTGCCAAGTCATAGGTCTCGAGTTCGAACCCAAGGCACGCATCTATGACTCTTCAGATTTATGTGCGTAATGTAGGTATAATTATCACTTGCTTCAAAATCGGTGAAGGAAAACATCGTGCTTGCCTTTTTTTTTTTTTTTTTGGTTTGGAAACTATCAAATAACTTCTCCCGCTCTGACCGGAGCGAGAGGGCGTGTCAGACTTTTACTGACTAAAACCCACCCGTGTTCCTTCCGTTGCATGTGTGCCGGGGCCGCGATATCCTTTTCGGACAAACTCGCAACCCTGGCAGGCATTGGCCCTAACGGACCCCGTCAGTTGGTGCTGACATCTCTTTGAGGCGCGCGTAGAACACAATGCGCCGTCGACCCGGGCCTGGTCCTCATCGGACGGCGAGCGACCCATCGCTCACCGTCGGCAAGCCCGCGCCTACGGTCGCCGGAAGTCTGCTTGCGACTCCCGACGCCCGGGGCGTCTTCTCAAGCCAGGCAGACCTCCACCGTATGCTCCACCGTGTCCTCCGGGCGATACACGGCATGCCTTTTTTTTTTTTTTTTGGGTGGGAAATCATCAAATTACTCCTCCCGCTCTGGGCGGAGCGAGAGGGAGTGTCAGACTTTTACTGACTAAAACCCACCCGTGTTCCTTCCGTTGCCTGTGTGCCGGGGCCGCGATATCCCTTTCGGACAAACTCGCAACCCTGGCAAGCATTGGCAGCATACACGGCATGCCTGAGAGATATTTCTCGACGGCATGTGAAGCCAAGTAAGAGGCCCATGGGCGGCGTAAGAACTCTGACACCAGGTTATCACTAACCTTACGAAAAAAAAAAAAAGAAACAAGGTGTCAGCTGGGCCGACTGTCCAAGGTGCGCAGGATGTACAGTTAGGAAGATTAATGGTTAAGGAAATTGCCCCTTTTTTTATAATCTTATAAGAGCCCTGGCGAAGATGGCGTTACAACCGAGGCCCTGAAATTGGGATCTGCCACACTGCTCCCACACCTTAAAAACTTATTTAATGCTATTTTACAAGCAGGTAAAATCCCAATACAGATGTGTTACTCAAATATTATTCTACTCCATAAGAAAGGCGACAAGTGCAATATTAACAACTACAGGCCCATTAGTCTAGTTTCACATAAAATTTACAAGGCGTTCATCAAGGTCATCCATAACCGCATAGATGCAAAATTAGACTCGCACCAACCACCGGAGCAGGCCAGATTTCGCCAAAGTTTTTCTACCACGGATCACCTTCAAACTTTAAATCAGTTAGTAGAAAAACACTCAGAATTTCATAAAACTCTATATCTGGCTTTCGTAGACTATACAAAGACTTTTGACAGCATTCAACACAGCGCAATATTTTCAGCCTTACGAAGTCAAGATATAGAAGAAACTTACATACAATTGTTGAAAATTATTTATGATAATAGCACGGCTAACGTGAAACTAGATTCTGTGGAAACGACGTTCAAAGTCAACAACGGGGTGAAACAGGGCGATCCGCTCTCTCCCAAACTATTTACCAGCACCCTCGAGGAAGTATTTAAAAAACTCGCAGACGCATGGGTAACGAAGGGCATTCCAATCGGCGATAAAATGCTAAAAAACCTTCGTTTTGCGGACGATATCGTTCTTTTTGCGTCTACGGCAGATCAACTGCAACAAATGCTCCAAGAACTGAGCACTGCAAGCCTTGAGGTTAGACTGACGATGAATCGGTCAAAGACTAAAGTCATGACCAATGCGGCTAAATATAGGGTTGAGGTCGATGGGCAGGAAATACACTATGTCGACGAATATATTTATCTGGGCCAGCTAGTTTCCTTCCACAACAGACAGGACAAAGAGATCGACCGTCGAGTCGAAAATGTCTAGAGGAGCTACTGGTCCATGAAGGCGCTAATGAAGGGCGACCTTCCAATCTCATTAAAGCGCAAGCTCGTCGACATGTGTATCCTGCCTATCCTAACCTACGGTGCTCAGACTTGGTCTTTGACCAAGGCTCAGAAGTCCAAACTCAAGGTTTGCCAAAGAGCAATGGAGCGTAGCATTTTAAAAATCAAACTCACCGACAAAATTCGCAACACCATAATACGCTCCAAGACAGGTGTCGCCGATGTTGGCGATAAGTCTGCGAGGCTCAAATGGGACTGGGCAGGTCACACCTATAGGATGCATCAAGACAGATGGGCCATCATCGCTACACAGTGGGTGCCCGTTGACGGAAGTCGCCACCGGGGCAGGCCTAAAAAGCTCTGGCGTGACGATTTGGACTCGTTCCTGACCAATTGGCCGGAGAAGGCACAACATAAAGAAGTCTGGAAAAATATGGGGGAGACCTTTGCCCAGCAGTGGGACAATATAGGTTAGCAAAAAAAGAAAAATATTTTTTTTTGGTTGGGAAATTATCATATAACTTCTCCCGCTCTGGGCGGAGTGGAAGGGCGTGTCAGACTCTTACTGACTATATTTATCTGAGTTTACATTATAAATACATAATAATCATGTCGCCACTCGATATTTCTGGACAAAACATTATAACTATGAGTCGCCTTTCTCAGAACAGGCTGTCACTTGACTCCTTTGACTGTTACTACTTCTATTAATAGAATGAAGATCCCTAACGGTTAGATATTCCGCGAATAATCTTGCAAATGTAGTGTTTCTGACGTTATCAAGATGACCTTTATAGAGAAGGACATAAACAATTTTCAGCAGCGAAAATTATTTAATTCTTCTTCTTTTCGTGTGTTTAGTGGCAAACCTGGTGTCAGAGTTTTAAAGCCGCCAATTGGCCTCTGACTTGGCTTCACATGCCGTCGAGAAATATCTCTCAGGCATGCTGGTTTCCTCACGATGTTTTCCTTCACCGTTTTTAAAGCAAGTAATAATTATACAATATGCACATGCATCCGAAAAGTCAGAGGTGTTGCTAGCCTAGTGGTGTGACCGTCGGACTGCCAAGTCATAGGTCTCGAGTTCGAACCCAGGTCATGCACCTCTGACTTTTCTGATTCATGTGCGTATTGTATAATTATCTTATTATTTCATTTCATTTTATCACTTGTTTCAAAAACGTTGAAGGAAACCATCTTGAGGAAACCGGCATGCCTGAGAGATATTTCTCGATGGCATGTGAAGCCAAATCAGAGGCCCCACACACACCAGGTTACTCACTAACACGACGAGAAGAAGAAGAAGTATATTCAGCCTATAACGTTCCCCAGCAATGGGAACGATAAAGACTGAGTATCCTCTCTGTGAGAAGGAGTCGGAAGTACTATAATGTACCATACGGGTCCATTGCGGTTTGATGAATGTCAAATTTGTTCAATATATTTAATTCTAGGTTAAGCCGGTATTATCAGAAATGAAGAGATCCGCACGAGAACCAATGTAACCGACATAGCACGACGAATTGCCAGAATTAAGTGACAATGGGCAGGGTACATTCCTCGCAGAACAGATGGCCGATGGAGCCAAAAGGTTCTGGAGTG
Organism: Agrochola macilenta; assembly: GCA_916701695.1. NCBI lineage: Eukaryota > Metazoa > Arthropoda > Insecta > Lepidoptera > Noctuidae > Agrochola > Agrochola macilenta. The sequence goes on from OU753578.1 coordinate 8,729,489, forward strand.
GCGACTGCGTAACAGAAGCCGTAGCGTTGGAAGGCCTCCGACAAGGTGGGCCGATGACCTTGTGAAGGCCGTAGGAAACTGTTGGATACGAGAAGCACATAATCAGTCGAAATGGTGGTACTTGGGGAAGGCTTTTGTCCAACAGTGGACGTCTTTCGGCTGAAATGATGATGATGATGAGGTTAAGCCGGCTTCCTCTCGATTTTTTTCTTCACCGATTTGGGAGAAGTAGTAATGAAATAATTTACAGAAAGGAAAGTGCCTGCCTAGGTTCGAAATCACGACCAACGACACACAAGTCGTGGGCGATAACATTGAGCCATCGCTACTCCATGTCTAGGTAACACAATATTTTATCCTCATATTGAAGTAAAGCTGCCCAAATTATTCAACTTGCAAATCACCATAATGCCTGAAAAGGCTCAGCGGCAATAAAACAATGACGGAAATCTACATTGATACCAAACGGCCTGCCCGTGTAGAATCATCTGTCATTCACTTCACAATAGCACCCTGATTCATTCCAAATTACACCATATTGATCAAGGATTAAAGTTGAAAACGCAACGTCTGGAGATTTTTCCCTGGAAATCATTGCGAACGATTTCGGTCGACGATTTAACCGCAAGGTGTAGGTAATTCAGAAGTTTAGTTTTGGTAGGTAATGCTCAAGCAGAATCTGTCCTTCTGGTATGAGAGGATGGCCTGGACGGCTGGGACAGATAAAGCGGAGAGCCGGGTGTAAACGTGTGGCTCATTTCCGGCAGTGGTCTGCGATAGGCTACTTAAAAGAGCTAATAAAGTGGCTCGGAAATTTTAAAGCACTAGGTTGAGTAAGGGTGTAGAAAAACTTTTTACAAAAGAAACAACCGACTTCCAAAAAAAAAGTCTACGAAGTGAAAAATAACTTTAATTTCGGAAGTCGATGTCTAGTTTAGAATTTTCGGTTTTTGCCACCGAGTTCCGAAATTAAACTTATTTTTCACCGACTTCCTTTTCTTTGTTTTTTTTTGAAGTCGTTTTTTTTTTTGTAAATAACTTTTTATTTTTCACTTTTTGGTTGTGGTACCTACCCCACAAAAATTCGAATACCACCTGCTACGTAAATAACAGTGACAAGAAGTTATCATCATATCATCCACATATACTATTGTGTGTGACAAAAAATACATATTATCGAAGCTTACTGAAAAACTATCCTAGAAAAGTTAATACAATTAATATGGGACTAACTTGAGAGAATTTTCCCTTTCATACAAAAAAATAATTTTCAAAATCGGTCAACAATTGACGCAGAAATCGATGGACATATATAAAAAAAATACATACATACGCTACGAACATAGAACCTCCTCCTTTTTGGAAGTCGGTTAAAAATAGCAAAGTCTAAAGATAATTTTTATGTCATGGAAGTAATACGTTTATTTCCAATCCAGGATAGATTGAGTGAAAAATAACGATCTCCCTGACAGCCCAGCAAAGACTGTTCATGATAAAAGAAATATTAAACGTATTTTATCGCTTTACCTTCTGACTTCCTTTTACTCCAGCTTAACTGAACGACCGATTTAAATTTCAAATTGCCAGTTATCCTGATAAAGGTTAGCGATGAATGGAGTAGCATTAAGTTCCCTGCCTACTTTCTGCTCGCCTGGTACCGAATCTTATTACGAAACGTTTTAATTATAGCCACGTTTGCACCGATCGACAAAAGATGGTGCTAATATGCGCTTTTATAATTTCTAACATGGATGTCTACGTGCACGTCATGGCATCACGATAACATACGGAAGTAAAATGTATGGAAATATGTACATTTAAGAAGACGCTTTTTTTTCCCGATAACGTAATAACGTGCAGTTATTTCTATACATTTTATGGACGTGTACGTGGACGTCCATGAGTGACGTTGCAAATTATAAAAGCGCACATTAACGCACATAAGTGCATATTTTAATATGTTTAGATATTGAAATCCATAACGTGTAGTTTCGCTAAATAATATCATTTGACCCCGTATAATCTGGGCACGTCACAATTGTGGCGATAAGTCTCTTTGAGGAGTGGCTAGAGAGGCGCCACGGCGTCCTCACCTTCCGCCTGACACAGGTCCTCACCGGACACGGCTGTTTCGGGAAAACGCCTGGGTGTCACCGCTGTGTGGATCGCCCGGAGGACACGGTGGAGCATACGGCGGAGGTCTGCCCTGCTTGGGAGGAGTACCACCGTGTCCTCACGGAGACGATCGGCGGCGGCGATCTCACAAGGAAGAGGCGAGATTCGCACCCTCGCACCCCTAGTCGCCGCAGGGGACGCCCCGGGCGTCGGGAGTCGTGAGCCGACTTCCGGCCACCATAGGCGCGGGCTTGCGGACGGTGAGCAATGGGTAGCTCGCCGTCTGATAAGGACTAGGCCCGGGTCGACGGCGTGTTGTGTTCCACGCGCGCCTCAAAGAGATGTCAGAACAACTGACGGGGTCCGTAAGGGCCAATGCCTGCCAGGGTTGCGAGTTTGTCTGAAAGGAATATCGCGGCCCCGGCACTCAGGCAACGGAAGGAACACGGGTGGGTTTTAGTCAGTAAAAGTCTGACATGCCCTCCCCCCGCTCCACCCAGAGCGGGAGAAGTTATTTGATAATTTCACACCCTCAAAAATAAAAAACCCCGTATAATCTTCGAAAACTGATCATGGATGATGAGTAAATATTTATTTTGCATCCCCTTCCTGTTAAAGGGTATTACAACAAACACAAATAAAACTTCTAAACTCAGCGCCTCCATCTAAAATGCAAACGTTGTAATAAAGACATTTGTCACAAAACGTTTAGTAACGACTTTACTTTCTTATAACAAAAAGTAAAGAATTATGAGTGTCTTTATGTAATCTTTTACTTGAGAAAAGTAGTACGAGTTGTTTGTTTTTATATAAGGGTAAATATAGATATAATTTTAGAGGGTATGGGCAAATAATGGAGGGTACCATGCATTTACACCTTTGCCTACCGTTTTGAGAAATATAAATAAAAAGTTAAATAAATATAATAAATTATAATTATATGTAAGTAAGTTTGTACAAACACTTGTTAGGGTGCTACAAGGATCTTTTGGCGCCTGAATGACATTGACAGGGGGGCGTTGTTGGAAAACATTTGTGAAAATGATCAAAGAAATTGTATTGACAAAGCAAGATGGCGGCATTAGTTCCGATTTTGGCCACGCGCCAAATGAACATTGTGAACCAAACGTGTTATTTTAAACGTCACAAAATACAGGCGTGATGTTATGTACAGTCACGAGCACCAATATGTATCCACTTCAATTATATAATACAATTCAAAAGCGATTTTCGCATGTAATAACGACTGCAACTTTGAGATAAGACCAATTTCATATTACTGTGGGTTCCAAAATACTATATTCGTAACAACATAAAACAACAATCACCACAGTAGGAGAAAATCACTTTTTAAAGTTGCTAAGTGTATACATATTGGTGCTCGTGACTGTACATTGCCTATTTATTTTGGTCTACCGTAGGCTACAAATAAACACGGGTTTTCCCAAAAAAAAAGCTGATGCTACCATAAATACTTAAAACGTTCGTCGCTTACTGTAAATTCAAAAACAAAACCACAAAAATCCAAAACTGTGTATCTAAACAACATATTTGCATTAAAAAGTTAAAATATAAAACAGCCGCGCACTGCTGTTTCATTACTCCCCTAGGGGTAAAGTATACGCACTGGCAGGACAGGAGTAGATAGTAATCAGAGACTCAATCTACCTAGCCTTTTTCCAACTACGTTAGGCTCAGCTTCCAGTCTAACCAGATGCAGCTGAATAGTGAATACCACTATTTTACATATGTATAGTGACTGCAAATTTGACCTCCACAACCCAGTTACTGGGTAACATGATACCTCTTGGTAAGACTGATTATCACACATTTGTGCTTTTTAGCTACCCGTAACGACTGTCAAAGATCTACGAATGACAGCCAAGACCAATAGCTAACGGCGTGCTTTCTAAGGCACGGAGGGGGTCTCGATATGAATGGATGGCCACCCATCCATTAACCGACCGCGGCAAGCGTAGCTTAATCTTAGATTGGCCGGTGTGGCTGTTTTCATTTAGCCACGAGCCGATGATGTCATTATAATTCATTGAACTTTAACGTGAAACTGAAATGCGACTTAGAATGTGGATAAGTGTGAGATTCTGTATTTCATTTATAAATATATAATATAATATATGAAAACGCGTGCAGCGCGAGTGTGTCTTACAAAAATGTTCATAATTTGTATACACACACACACACATACACTTGCTTACACTATTAAGAATTTTATACGGGTAGGAATAAGGTTCACTTTAAAATCTAAGTACGGTCTATGAATCATGCCCTTAGCATTGCTTGTCAGGACAAGCCCACCTTTAGACGCACACACGGCCGCAGCAAAAAGCATAGTCCACGCGTGACTGCTAGTCACCGCCTCAGGTATGTGAGCGATGAGACGGAGGAGGTAGACAAAGGCCAAGCTAACTCAGTCTGTCAATTTAGTCAATAGCGCCCACAGTCGCGCGCGGACTATAGTCGGATACTTTTTGAAGCTAGGTCTCTGTTCAATATCTACTCCTATACCAACAGTATATGTCGGTACCATGTATAAGGATGTTCAGTGCACGTCGGCAAACGAATATTAATTTCCAGTAGCCTTTGTTTGTAGACTCTGTTAGCCTGCTTTAAACTAATTAATTGGATGCACAAAACTGTATTGACGCCAGAAAATTATACAATATGTGAAGTATTATTAACAATGGGATTTAGTCATTAAGGTGTGCACAATTTACGCATGGTGTATTAAAAGACCCTTCGTGAATCATTATGATCAGTACCTGGGCGACCAAGCTCATATTTTAATAGTATAAGAAAGTTAATATTGATTCCTTGCTACCATGATAGTACATACTAATTCCATGTTGCCATGATAGTAGGTTCTTACTAATTCCATGCTGCCATGTCATTACTCTAAGGTGAAATGACACCTTCGTCATTATTCTTGTTCTAAACTTTGGTCGACTGAGCTCTGGGTGTCTCCAGCTAAAACACCCAGCTAGATCGATTTTTCACTGTAACTTTCAATATATGTATATATTTATATATATATACAAATATTATTATTATGGTCATAAGCAGGCCGGATGATATGAAATTACGGATCTGGATACGGATGCGGACATAATAATAATAGGTATTATATCTATTTTGAATACGGTTACGGATATGAAATTATTTCGGATTATCCGTTAGTTTCGGATAGGTTCGGTTACAGATATTAGATTTTTAAGTATAGAAATAATAAACAAACATGCAAGTGACGTGAAGGGCTAGTGTGTTGGCTTGGCCGGGTAGAAAACTCTGTCTTAACGTTATCTCATTTGACTTCGCCCCTAACCGAAAGTTTTAAATATATCCGTAACCGTTACCGAATCCGTTCGGTAACGGTTACGGATAGATTTTTATTTCGGATATCCGATAGTTGCGGTTACGGTTAAAATACCAGAATTAATAAAAAATGAACAAAAATTGAATACATTTATAAACAAATTAAAACTATTCCTATTATCTAAATGCTATTATGATATCATTGATTATTAAAATGACAAATTTTAATTTACAAGTTTTATAAAATAATTACAATAAATAGGTACTAACTAAGTAAACAAAATTAAAAGCCCTCTTCCTCTCTCCTACTTTTGCTGTGCCCGACAGGGTCCACAATGATCATATTATTTTGTTAAACCTACCACCTAAGTTCACATGTGGAAACAATAAATATATTGAGTATTGAGCTTCGTAACATCCCTAGTCTTAAGTTTAGTGCAATAGTCTCATAAAGTAATAACACATTCTGCCATGTGTGGCGTGCTAGGACAGAGATTAGTAGGCCTGTATCTGCCTAGCCTTTTCCCAACTAGTTGGGGTCGGCTCCCAGTCTAACCGGATGCAGCTGATTACCAGTATTATAAATGGAGCGACTGCCTATCTGTTGTGGACAACCCAGTCACTAGGTAATACGATACCCCTAGGTAATTTTACTGGTTGTCAGACTTTCGGGCTTCTGACGACCCGTAACGACTGCCAAAGATCCATGAATTTAGTCGGAACCAACGGCTTAACGTGCTTTACGAGGCACGGAGGAGTCTCGGTATGTAAAGATGGTCACCCATCCACGGAACAACCCCGGCAAGCGTAGCTTATCTGATGGATCGACCCTCCATCCCACCCATCGACTGTTATTACTTAGCCACGAGCTCCTTGTTATTAGTTCTGTTTGAAAGATGATTATAAAACGTTCAGTGAACTCTGGGTGGTCAGTCTTGCTACTAACAGGATTATCTTTTTACAACGCATTTGTTTTTTTTTATCCCCAACGGGGAACCTCTTTGCGTTCATCTCACCTGATGGTAAGTGATATCAAGCCGAAGGTGGAAGTGAGCTTCACCCGGAATCCTCAGTCACAGAGGAACTAGTTAAGTTAAGGGTTAGCTAAGTTAGGGGTAAGATAGCCACCTTGCGCTTGCCACTGCCGAAACACAACCATGCTGTTAACATTGGGAAAATTTTATGGAATCGTGTTTATGTCAAACATAGTACATAATATTAATCCTCACTTTACCATAGATTTATTTCAAAATTAATGCTGCAGTATTTTCGATATATCGGAGGATCATGCTAAGCAATTTCAGGTATTATAGACTCTTAATATTAAAAAACAAAGTCGCTTTTTGTGTGACCGGTTTGATCTTCTAAACTTTAGAATTGGTTTTGATGGGGATTTCATCATTATTTTTAGAGTCTTTATTCTGGAAGGTTTATGTGTATAATACATTAATATTTAACTTGGATAGATGAATTTTTTGATATAATTCCGAGTTGCTAGTTATCCTATAAAATAATACCAGAATATGCAGCACAGCCCTGTCAGACACTTGAAACACTAAAAGCAGTGCAAATAAAAGTTTATTTGCACTGCTTTTATACATACATCAGTAAGCCTTCTTAAACTTCGCATTTATTTCCTAGAATTTTTTTTTACGTTCCATTTCAATGCAAGGCTTATACGATTCCTCTTACTTTAATTTTGTAGCGCAAGAATGAAAATAATATTGAAATGAAATGAAGCCATTATTTCAATTGAATTTCTTTAAATCCAATTTATAATTATCTTTAGTACGATTGTATTTTTGCTCTTATGTAGCGTATTGTTAAACTTTCTGTTCCGGGAAACATTTATAATATCATTCAGCATGTTTTTTTTTAATTTTTATCTTATTTATTGTGGTTAACATTCAACGTTTGTTGACAAACCTTTAATATACTAAATAATTTAATACTAAAATATACATATTATATTCAAGCATATCAAGGAAAAAAATAAAAAATAAAGGGAAGAACTTATTGGGCATCAAAAAATTCGTCCACAACGCTCTCAGTGGAAAAAATGCCCAAAAGGCTGGCAGCGTTGCCGAATTAATTATTCTCCCCATTTCTATGATTTTAATACACCTCTAAAAGGGCGAGCCTATTTCCAGACACACTAGGGATCACAGGATTGCAGCTTAATATTAGACCCAAACTTCAGCATATCCCCTAGAGGATACAATACTGTCTATCAGCACTCAGAACCATGACGATTTTAAGCCTAATTCGGACAGTGGCCAAAACGTATTTAGCTTCCTACATAGTTCACTATTTACATAGTTAGCAATGCTCACGTCGCCGTCGTTTGACTAAACCCTAAAGCCATGTATCCCCTTGGTTCACATAATATAAGTCCTAGTGTCGGAAAACATAAAAAAATATTCAACCGAAGTTTTTCGAATAATTTATTATTGCCGTGGTTATTGGGCGTTTTTGCTTTTTCATAATTAAAACTAGCTCATTCTTTGAAGTGTAGCGAGAAAATAAACGTAAGTATACGACAATAAAATATATAAATTCTTACAGACTTTTACAGGTCACTTTTGAATAGGACGCGAACAAGGTTCTTTTGGGGCGTGGCCAAAATCGGAACAAACACCGCTATTTTGTTTTTTCAAAACATTTCAGAAAACCATTTTACAAATATTTAACAACAGCGCCTCCCTATCAACGTCATTCGAGCGCCAAAATATTTTTGATGTAGAGTGCGCGCCACGAGAGAAGGTTAGCGGAAAATTGTGGAACTACTTTTTTTTAAATGCAATGACACTAGCGCCGCGTCAAATGCACTTTAGTGGTAGCGCGGACTCTTCTGTATGTGGCGTTAACGAGACGTAAGCCAGTGCCCAAACGTAAAGGCGTCACAACAGCGTCACAGTTTGGTTATCCCAAGAACCCAAACACAAATCAAACGCCATCACAATTCAAAAGCAAATTAAACCCAGGATGCGTAATTGCAAAACCTCATGAAGTCAACCTACCGGTAACCCTTTGGGTATCATAATATTCGAAATCCTAAAGTCGGGAGGCAGGGAAAATGTTTTGCATAAAGTAATTTTAAATAATTGAGTATTGCCATAGTTATTTGTTTGCACATTGGGTTTTTCATCTAATAACTTGTTCACTCATTAAAATGTTTGGAGACTAAAACTCATCGTCTGCGATAAAAAAAATAGTAATTGTCACAGGTTATGCATCTAACGTAAGTAGGCGAACATCGAGCGGTTACGCTGCGCTAACGCAGCATCTTTGTGACGTCACTGAGACGTAAGCTAGAGCCCAGATGCAAATGCGTCACCAAAGCATCACTGTTTATCCAAAGAACCTGAACACAAATCAAAAGCCATCACAATTCAAACGCAAATTGAACCCAGGATGCGTAATTACAAAACCTGTTTACCTCACTCATGAAGTCAACCTGAGGTTGTGTAGCACAGAGTAACAATTAGCTAAACATATGCAAACGATTGCAATAGGCGACGTCAACTAGGATTTGGCGAATGTTAATGTTTTCTGGGCTAGGGAAATGTGTGGAGAGACCAAGGCCGTATTTTTTTGTACTAAGGATAACGACGTGCTTAGGTTATTAGTTGACTGTTGCCGAAAAAGAACAGCTTACTTTCACTATATTGGGCATAGTAATTTGGCATAGATTAAAGCACGAGTAAAATCTTTGAATAACAAAAAAAGTATAGACAAATATTAACAAACTTTTTTTGTTTGAAATGGAAAATATAATTATAAATGTCACAATGTGTTTATGAATTTGACCCACTGTCTCAGAAGGTAAATTTCACTTAGACAACACTTAAAACCGACGAAATGTATCATGATTTCAAATAAACAAACAATAAAATCTTAGCAGTAATGCAACCCCACGCTTTTCCTAATCCGACCCGTATGTCAACAAGATGAGTCTGTGTACGTACACAGTACTCCACCCCGGCTTTGTCTGTGGCTGTAATTACACATCAACTTTACCCCATACACCGCAAGATGCTTCATCCCAGTTCTCTTAATCTTCTAATGAATTAACACCTCTTTCTTCTGTCTGTGGGCTCCTTTTGTCGCTCCCAGTTTTTGACAGCTCCCAAATCTGCTAATGCCATAATTTCTGTCTTGTGGTTGTTATTATGACCTCTTTCTATTGTCGCTTCGAGTTTTTGACAGCTCCCGAATCTGCTAATGTCATATTTTCTGTGTTTTGCATGGAATTAGTATGTACCATAAATGTGTTTTCTGTGTGTGTGGTGTATTTAGTTGGTAAACAAAAATGTTGACAACCAATAATGTGATTCATTTGAAGTTAATAGAGCTTTTCACAGAGTCTATTGGAGCCTTATCCTGAAAAGGACATCTTTATCTACACTAATATTAAAATACAATAGACGACGTATATTTAGTAACCTAATCCGTGTAACTGTTCTTAAAGAACCCTGTAAGAAATCGACACGTATTTCACCTCTCAACAAGGCATCCTCAGGATGACGATTGATTTGTTGCTGTTGACACGTCAAGCGTCGAGAGCAGTGTGAGCCATTTCGCCCGACAACTCCACTTATATAGGATTACCCCTAGAACCCTATTACTAAGCCTCCGCTGTCCGTCCGTCTGTCTGTCAGCGGACTGTATCTCATGAACCGTAATAGGTAGACAGTTGAAATTTCACAGATTATGTATTTGTATTGTCGCTCAACAAATAATAAAAATAACATAAAGTAAACAATTATAGGAGTCCCCGTACAAGAAACGAGTTTTTTTCGGCGTTTTTTGCTAAATATTGTACAGTGCTACGGAACCCTTCCTGTCTGGGTCCGACGCGCACTTGGCCAGTTGTTTTTAGGTCAACACGTGTTTCCTACAGAGCCTGTTCTCTTTACCCAACGATCGTAGCTTAAGTTCGTAAGAATGAAATACCAATTCATGTCGACAAGATGCATAGTGATTGGATATTTTACATCCTTCTATTACATCGTCCAGGAAAAAGTTTTTGTTGAAGCCAAGAAACCTAACTCTGCCATCGGCAAGTGTGTTAGAGTACAGCTAATCAAAAACGGAAAGTAACAGCATTCGTGCCCCGGGATGGTTGTCTCAGCCACATTGAAAAGAATGATGAAGTACTAGTGACCCTTAAAACCGAAGCCTGCTGGCTTCGGTTTTAAGGGTCACGACGTTGGTGACATTCCCGGAGTCAGGTTTAAGGATATGAAGGTGGCCAACGTCTGCCTCCTAGCCTTGTTCAGAGAAAAGCAGTAAAGGCGACGTTCGTTAGAGTGACTTAGACTATAATAAGTGACTTGCTGCTGCAAAACAATGTTGTTACTTGTTTTCAAGTATTTAGAAAAGGAAAGGAAAGGTATTTAGAAATAATTGAGATTTTGAGAAATGAGATAAATAATCTTCCGGTTGCAGAACGACAAAACCTTACTTTTCAGCAAGATGGGACTCCGGCTCAAAGCAGTCACAGAACAAGGACTATCTCAATGAACACTTTAATCCCTGGATCGGGACAAATGGACAAATAAGATGGCCGCCGAGATCCCATATCTAACCCCGTTAGACTTTTTTTTATGGGGTTAAGTAAAAAATTGAGTTTACAAGAACCAGTATGAAAGTGTCCCCGAGCTACAAGCAGAACTTAGACGTATTATTCTAAATATCCACCACAACAAGATAAAAAAAATCGACAGGGAGCGAAATATTCAAAAGAGTGCGACTTTGTATTCAACAGGAAGGGTCTCATTTTGAAAATTTGATAAATTTTGTAATTTTGTATTAAAAATGTTAAAATTCATGGTCTTCCTTTTATTTGTGACACTATGTTATTTAGCAAAAAATAATCGTTATGATGAAGCCTTTCAATCGGTATGATAAAGCTACAGGGTGATTATTTTTCTCATGTAATGAGTTCGATTCCCGGTTATTCCCATGTAATTATTTAAATATCTATGAATGCAGTTTAAATTGTTTTTTAAAATTCAAATAATGTCTTCTTTCAGTAAAATGTTCCATCTACAATATTCAAGGTACTTTCCCTCCATGGCCAATATCTGCAGGACGCCCTGTATTTATTAATATAAAATGTAAAATATCAATACCTTGAAAAGGGATCCTAACAAATATTCACCGCAAAAACTAAGCAGGAGTAGGCATTCTTCTTTCTCCTCTAACTAGTTTGAACCGTATTATAATTTTCTGAGAAAAATCTAGACCGAGCTAGGACGGAGCACTTCTAGATATTTTCTCATTAAGTTTGCGATTCTAGCTAGTCTTAAGTACTGATTTATAAAGTAGTATCGTCAGTTCCTTTTTATATGATTGCTATTTTAATAAATTAAAATCATGTACTAATGTTTGAAATAACATAAGAAATATTTTGAGTTTAATTTATTTTTATTCGATTTGTAATAATTTAACTTACCAATCTTTAGTTGTTAAACCCTTGTATCTCTACAACTAAATATTAAAGCATAGCAAACGGTAACGGCCCTGGTTTACGAGTTTTAGATCGTATGGTCGAACCCATGCAGGCGCTTTACTTTATGCAAATAATTTCATCACCAATTAACACAAAATGGTGAAGGAAAAGATCGTGAGGTAAACGACATGTCCTAGACCAAAAATTCGAAAACGTGTATCATCAACGTGTATCAACGTGTACCAACCCGCACTGGGCCCGCGTGGTGGATTAGGGCCCACTCCCTCTCACAGAGAGGAGGCCTGAGGTCTAGCAGTGGGAAACCATCTCTCTCAACCATCTCAAATGCCTCGTTGGTCTTGTGGTCGAAAGCGCTACTGCTGACCATGAGATCCTGGGTTCGATTCCCGGGTCGGGCAAAGTGTTATTGGGTTTTTTCATCTGGAATTTTTCAATAGCACTCCGGAGTCTGGATTTGTGCCCAGTTGATGGCAATAGGCTCGCCTCCTATTACATGGGACTCAAACATAACTGGCGAAATGTGGGTGTACTATAGGTACACCTCTGCCTAACCCTTCGGGGAATACAGGCGTGATGTTATGTTATATTATGTGAAAGCATACAATTTTTTTTTTCTGAAATAAATATTACCCATAAGGCTGCCTGTCCACTGGAGCAGAGAGGAGAGGAGCAGAGTGGCGGTGTGCCAATATTAACCAATGGAATTGCATAAAACCTCCGCTCCGCTTCAGTGAACAGGGATTTGCGAACTACTTTAAAAATTCATACAAAACCGGGAAGTGGAGCGGGGAAACGGAGCCGAGAAGCGGAGAGGGGAAGTGGAGTGGGTAAACGGAGCGGAGTAGTGGAGCGGGGAACCGGAACGGGGAATTATTACTCGTCGCGTGAACTCGGTCTAGCTCCGCACAGTCTGCCATTCTCCTCTCCGCTGCCTCGCTCCGCTTCAATGGACAGCAGCCTAAGAAGCCTAAGAATTTAAAAAAGACGATTTGAAAATGTTTACTACCTAAACATTTATCCTATTTACTTTTTTATTTTTTAATTTATTTACCTTCACTCGATCCATCAATCTCTAAGGTTAATAAAAAATTAAATGACAAAATAATCCCATACACTTTACTAACGTCTCATAATAAAACAACTCTTCCAAGAAAAGTTTATTCCAAGAAAACGGCTGTCACACTTTTTGCTCGCATCAAAGTCTAACAAAAGCCAAACATAAAAATAAAACCGGCCAAGTACAAGTCGGACCACGCACAAAGGGTTCCGATGGGGATGAATTTATCCCAAGAAGAAACTTAACTTTGTTGTTGAAAAATTGTCCTCCCGTACGCCGATATACGTCAATTCTCCAACTGCAAATGTAAGATTGTAATCACAAAAAAATATTTTATATGTGATAAAACTATACATAAATGAATGATATTCCAACTTTTTTTTTTTTTTACTTGTGCTGCTTTACCTTGCTTCTTGCAAAATTTCATGATTCAATAGGTCAACTAATAATTCAATAGGTCAACGGGAAGTATACTCTACAGGGTTTGATTTATTTGCGACTATCAAAATACTGTGTCGCATAAATTGTCGTATTTTTTTATTGCGTTGTCTTAGAAGCTTAATTATTTTTTGAGCTCAAAGTGACCTACGTATTTGATATTAATTTCAACTTGATACATCCACGTTTTCCTGAGAAAAAGGGTCATGACAGACGGACGGACAACGAAGATCCTATAAGGGTTTCGTTCTTTCCTTTTGAGGTACGGAACCCTAAAACATTTTTTTTAAGGCGACGCTATTGACATTGTCTTCGCCTGCATAAAGAAAATTAACTGAAGAAAATGTAATACGAGTACCCTTTTGTGTTTTGACCTTACGCGATTTAATTATCTTGTCTTAGCTGCCGCGTTGCATGTCTTTGAAAATGCTTTGTGGAGGAGACAGGGAAATACTGGGAGGTTCCTAGGAAAATACTGTGGATTATAAACTGGTGTAATACGTGCATAAACATTGTAGAAGTATGTATGTTTATATATTTAAGCTTTATGTATTTATTTAAGTATATGTTAATTTATTACGTTATACGTGTAGGTATATTTTGATATTTCAGTTTAAGAGTTCGCATATTTATATTTTACTCTTCTTGTTCTCACACACTATTGTCTACTTTTTGAAAGATATTTATCGACGGCATGTGAAGCCAAGTCAGAGGCCCATGGGCGGCATAAAAACGCTGACAAGAGGTTAGTCACTAACCACACACAAAGGAAAGAATACGTACGCACTGTCTTTATAGCCATATTTTATTCGGTAAAAAATATTTATTTTATAAATTACAAGTTACTTACATTTAAACGGAGTATTGCATGCGGAGTTTACCTGTAAGTGATTGTTGCACTGTTGAATATAAATTTTTGCATGTTATCCATTAGCATTAATCCAGTGTAAACAATTGTTGGTGAACCTATAAAATAAAATAAATAAAAATAAACAAAGCACACAATTAGACCTCTGGGGTCTATCTAAGCATTAGCTCGCCGTCCGATTAGGACCAGGCCCGGGTTGACGGCGCGTTGTGTTCCACGCGCGCCTCAAAGAGATGTCAGCACCAACTGACGGGGTCCGTAAGGGCCAATGCCTGCCAGGGTTGCGAGTTTGTCCGAAAGGGATTTCGCGGCTCCGGCACACAGGCAACGGAAGGAACACGGGTGGGTTTTAGTCAGTAAAAGTCTGACACTCCCTCTCGCTCCGCCCAGAGCGGGAGGAGTCAATTGATGATTTCCCACCCAAAAAAAAAAAAAAAAATGGGGTCTATCTAAGCATGCCATAGCCTGAGATTAAAATCGAAATAGCATCGCAAATTAAATAATTTTTTAATCCGAAATGGCAAATTATCTCGCAGTCTTATTCTACAAGCCAGACTTAACAGACTCTTAAATGAAATTACAATCCCAACAATTTCCATACATCAATCACCCGAAGACTCCTGAATCAAAAATTTACTTCAATAGAGAGCCGACTGAATTGATTGGGCAGACAGAGCACATCACCGGATGACGTCACCAAGTGCCCAGTGACACGAAACGACCACCCACTGTGATGCACGGTTTAAAACCACAGAAAAGATACGCACAGAAGCCCAGCTTCGGGTTTCAGAAAGAGCGTACTAAGCTGGCTAGCAAATTATACTACGAACAAATCGAAAACTTTGTCTCAACTAATCCTAGCAAATAAAAGGACTGCACTACTAACATACATACACACACACTCATCATAGCACTATTTACTGATTCTGAATCCAGACACGCAGTGAAAGCTTACATACAGCACACACACAAACAAACACATAGGCAACACCTTGAAATACTCGTATTTGATTCGTTCAACCGACCGAGGACTGCGCAGTAATCCTATATAGGTACTCGTAAGTGGGGTTGTCGAGCGGTGTGGCGACACTGCTTTCTTTGCTTGACGTGACAATATGTCGTGTCCGGATGCGCAGCAAGTCAATCGTCATTCTGAGGATGCTTCGTTGAGAGGTGAAACACGTGTCGATTTCTTACAGGGTTCTTTGTAACTCTAAGAACAGTTAAGCTGATTAGGTTACTAAATATACATTATCTATTGTATTTTACGAGTGTAATAGATTTCCCCGAAAGTCACTTCTGAGTCAATTAACTATATTTTATTTTTTTAAATTTCTGTATAGCATTATATACGTATATTTTTATTGTACTACATATTGCATTTATTTTATTATTTCTAATGTCTGTTATGCCCATAAATAAACCGTGCTATATAATACATGTATTTGTATAACGTGTGTCAAACTCAAAGCATTTATTTCAAATAAACCAATTACAGGCACTTTTGAATTGTCAAGGGGTCCGTCAGTCAGAAAGATGAAGCTAGATGCCCATTCCAAAGCGTAGTAGGTACCTACGGAGAAGAACGGGCAAGAAACTCCACGGACACTCTTTTAAATCATAATATGGTTACGAAAAAATTGGTTACATCATTCATGATGAAGTTATACATGTGAGAACGATGCAAAACGTTAAAAGCGTCCGTAACAAAAATAAAAATTCAAAAATAAAATAAAATTAAAATAAGCCGTGGTAACTAAGAGATGACCAGTCCCTACTGACGGCGCCCGTTCACGAACATGACGAGTCGAGTAATGTATACGTATAATGTAAGTGAGAAAGAAAACGTCTCATGAGGTTAACAATCTAGATCAATAGTAACAGTGTCACTTATGTTTGCAAATAAAAATGAACTATTGTCCTTATAAAACGAGCAAAGACAGGCACACACTCATTTAGACGCGTACGTACGGCGATCTCAAACAACCGCCAGTCGCGAGTGCGCTTGCACTTGCTGTACGTGATGCGTGTGCGTGCGTTTTCACGCGTTGTATGGAGCCGGCCTTCTGTACCTATCTACATTTGTGGTTAAACGTTGAAACAACCACACCTGTCAATGCAAAGGGAGAAAAAATACTCTTTCGGCTCTCGTTTTGGTATAAAATATTCGGTCTTATTTTTTGGTGGACGGGATCTGGACAGGTCGGAAAATGTTTTTGGAAAAAATGTTACTGTAGATTTAATTGATAAAGTTTAGTTTTTATACGGCGTAAGTTAATGTTTCCACTATTTTGCTGAGCGATGGAGGCAGAAAAAAATATTGAAAGCCTTTTGTTGAATTTGAATTGAAATTTTGAAATATTTCAAACCGATATTTTCAACAAATTGTAAAAACTGCTGTCATACCCAGAATTCCGTCCAATATATAAATGCGAAAGTGAGTTTGTTTGTTTGTAATGCCCCGGCCACATCTGCGTCTATCGTGACAGAGCAATGCGTGCCGAAACTTCGTATGTTTTGCTCACTTAAAAGTTATCGAGCTAATGCGGTGGTCACATTAGCGGCTTCATCATTTTAACGAATTATCGTGCAATAATCCAAGATGGCTCTCCATTATTTCGACAGGTCCGGAAACAACATCCGAAATGACCAACGCTAGTCCGACCTCGCGCCACGCTTATTATGTACCGCCACCCGGGCGATAAGTGCTACGCAGCCCGAACTATCGCGTTGATAACCGATAATGGTTGGTCACATCTGCGTGTATCGTATCACTGTGCGAAGCTTCGTCATGATAGACGCTGTTGCGGCTCCAGCATTACGCTTTCACGCTGAAACTGCTGAACCGATTTGGATGAAATTTGGCACATGAGTAGACCATGACCTGGATTAGGACATATTATACTTTTCACCCCGATATAATTACGATATCGAGACTTTGCGGGCGACACCGCGGGGCGCAGCTAGTAAACTATAAAAACTAATTCTACGTCCACCAGAATACGTGTAAATTTAACGATGGATTAAAACTACAAACTTCACACAATATAATAATGCATTTCCTGAACACCAAGATCACACAAAAAATTGTGTTAAAAAAAATCTATTGTGTTAAAAAACACGACTTTGGCGTCTGAACAATGCATGGTGAGACAAAGACCTTGGAGTGGTGGTCGAGGGCTCTTATTGTAAGTCACTTTTCATCACATTGTCGGGTCGTGAAAGAGACCCCTCATAGGCATAATCGGGAGAAGGGAAATTTTATGCAACATTTTTTTCAAAGAGACTGCTCTTTGAAAAAAATGTTGCATAAAATTTCGTCGTTGGTGTATGTGGTGTAAGGTGTACAACCTATATATATGGCGTGTTTAGATTGTTCTTGTGTTTCTTGACGTCGATTTTTTGTAAATGATAATGCATCAAGATGAAAACCATATTGTGATGATATTTTGTGAAGTGAGTGTCACATTGCAAGACAACAATGCTCAAAAATCTAAAAGCTATAAAATATCGAAATGTCCAGGGAAGTGAGAGGGTATATTTTCTCGATAAAATGTGGTGCCTAATGTTAATAAAGCCATACTTTTTGTACACTGATAACTACTACTGGGTACCTAACCAAGCTGTTATACAAAAAGTACTAGTTATGTAAATAAGTACAAGTACTTGTAGATACTTTTACTTGTACTTTAAAACTTTTTTTTTAATTTATGTTCGGGCATAACTCCGTCATTTATAGACGGATTTGCAAAATTCTTTTTTTGTTTGAAAGGGTATACTTTCGAAATGGTTCCATTGTCATTAGGTCAGGATTTGATCATGAGATCCTGGAGAAATCGAGGGAACTCTTCAAATATTATAGGCACACCTATAGTGATTTGGGTATTTTTTATAAAAACACGTGCAGTTGCTCTTGAAAAGCACCATTTGGTGAAGTGGAACTGATGATGAAGACCACAGATGGCCACCGGAACTACTCAATAATAAGTATTTCACGTGTTGCGATTCAATTACATTAATATGAATACCAAGCTATTTATGCTCGTCACAATGTATATGAACAAGTGGAGCTGATGGTGAAGAACCAGGAGAACTCCTCAACGATTAACGTCCCTGCTTCGGGAAAAACAATATTATGTAAAAGGTGATGAGTAGTCAACATTAGGCAATTGTAACTTAGATAAATTACAAACTAACCCACTAAAAAGCGAAAAATAAAAACTTTTTTACAAAAAAAACAACCGACTTCCAAAAAAACACTACATAGTGAAAAATAACTTAAATTTCTGAAGTCGGTAGCAAATAACGAAAATTCAAAACCAAAGACACCGACTTCCGAAATTTAAGTTATTTTTCACTATGTAGTGTTTTTTTGGAAGTCGGTTGTTTTTTTTTTGTAAAAAAGTTTTTTTTACATAACTGGTACGTTTTGTACAATAGCTCGGTATCTAAGGATTTCCATGCAAATTAAGTATTACTGTAATTGTTCGAAGCCCTGAGAAGTCTGAGCTGTCAAAGCGAGGTCATCATTTTAAGCCTATGTAGGATACATTAAATAAACCTTAATCTTGACTTTGATTTTAAAATCGCTCTCCAATAATAAACCTCCATCAGTCTTTCTTAGTTATTAAAGAAAATATAAAAGCTTCCTTCTCCGCGCTCAGCAGTATTGTATTGGATTAAGTAAAAATAATTACTACAGCGCTGGCAACTGACGTGAAACTAATCAACAAAAACCACATCAGTAATCCTTTTAACTTTATACCCTCATTTTTACTTGAAAGCTGTTTTAACAGATTAAGATTTTTAATTATTCTTTTTGAGCTTGCGTCAACACGGGCTTGTGTCGGTAAATAGACCGCGAATGCGATGTGGTATGGTGGTGTGTGGTGTGGTCTAATGAAGATATAACTGCATTTTTAAATAAGAACTGCTTTTTCATTGGACATTATAAAATACTAGGTTCCGCCAGCGGCTTCGCCTGCGTGATATCTTTTTAAATTAGGAAGAGTATAGAGTGCCGCTATTTGCATCATAATAGTGGCGCTGCCCTCGGCCCGGCGTAAGCATTGCATTGTCATTCTCACTGAGTCACTGTCAATTGTTATTTTGTTTGATTGTTGAGGTTAGTTCGCTACCTTATCATCTTTGTTAAAGATTATTATATTAAAAGTCAATAAAATGACTGAATTTACGAAAAAATAAATTGTAAATGAAAATGGTTGAAAGTTAGGTTAGGTTCGAACTGTGACACACAACGCACGCGCCGAGCGAGCGAAGCGAGCGGTGCCGCGGCGGAGCAATGCCGGCGAATGCCAGAGTCCATTTAAGCACAACAGAATGTAATATTTGGGAATGTGGTGTTTTACAGCGAACTAGCCTCAACAATCGCACAAAATAACAAGTGACAGTGACAATGAAAATGCAATGCACTTTAACCGGGCCGAAGCAGCGCCACTATTAAGCTGCCTGTCCACTGGAGCGGAGAGGAGAGGAGCGGAGTAGCGGTGTGCCAATATTGACCAATGGAATTGCATAAAACCTCCGCTCCGCTTCAGTGGACAGGGATTTGCGAAGTAGTTTAAAAATCACACAAAACCGGGAAGCGGAGCGGGGAAACGGAGCGGAGAAGCGGAGAGGGGAAGCGGAGCGGAAAAATGGAGCGGAGAAGTGGAGCGGGGAACCGGAACGGGGAATTATTACTCGTCACGTGAACTCGGTCTAGCTCCGCACAGTCCGCAACACCGCTCCGCTACCTCGCTCCGCACAGTCCGTAGCTCCGCTCCGCTACCTCGCTCCGCATCAATGGACAGACACTGTCCGCAACTCCGCTCCACTCCGCTGCCATTCTCCTCTCCGCTGCCTCGATCCGCTTCAATACTCGGTAATAATAAAGAATTATACTGGTGAAAGCTTGTTTTAAATCAGTCCAGTAGTTTTTGAGTTTATTCATCACAAACTAAAATACAAAAGTAGATGATGAAGGAAAAATCCTTATTTTGAAGGAAAATGCTCTTGGATACCGTCCACCTGGGCAGAACAGAACGGACTTTCGTAAATTCGCGCGCATCCCCGACGGTTTGATAAAGAAAACAAATTCAGCCTATTGCGGGAAGAATAGACAAAAGGGCAGATAAACAATCACAATCTGTCATTTTGTCTATTCTTCCGTCGACAATACCCGTAGAAAACACGTTTCTATGGTTGTTGTGGATGCTACGCGTGCAGTATTGCCTAACAGCAGTTAATTAAATCAAGTAGTAAAGCTGCTGAATAAAACAGAGATACCTAAACACTTCCAATCAACGCTCAAAAAGTAAGTCTTCTACAAAACTGTGCAAAAATGCATCACAATTATCCAACACCCGTGATGCATTTAACAGTTTTACAGAAGATTCTAAGCACATTATTCAACTAACGCAACCAAACCTTATATTAAAACAAGTCGTGTCTTATCCGAACGATAAATTTCCATTACTTCAGCTATGAAACGCTGAATATTCAAACCTAATTGGAGCTGGATCCGCTAGTTTGAAAATACTGCTACTGTAACTGAATTATTTGTGCATATTATCAGTATGTAAATACTACTTTATAAACGCGACAGTAACTGATACGAGTAGTTAGTTTAGCTAAAGTAAACATTATGCCATTGCTAGTACCTTTTTTTTTCCTAACCTTCAAAAGGCGCCCGGTCTCTGGGGAAAAGACCGGGTAGTGTGGGATTCCTACCTCACTAAAACCACCCCGGTGGTCACCATCTACACATGGAAGGGGCACCGTTACCTCTCAAAAGACCAATCCAGAACCCCCTCTGTGCAGCGCCTGCTAGGGCACATCTCTGGGGAGACTGTAAAGGGGTCTCCCCGAAACCTAACTGTGCAAGTGTGCAAGGCAGCACATGACCACTGTGCGCCATCTTCCCTGAGGTCACTTAGTGGGCGGACAGAGTCCCCACTCTGAGCACGCGTTGCAGCAGCCATTGCTAGTACCTACTAGTTAGAAGAACACCCTAATTCACATGAAGCATCCATCGGTTAAGGATTATTCGATGAAAAGATAATCAAATACCAATTTTACAAACAAACGATAATATCATTAATACAAATTACAAACCATATAAATATGCCTAGAAAGTCTAACTAACACGCGACGGTCTCTCATCAAATAAATTGATATGTGCTTATGTAGAGAGAATCAACTATCTAACGCACACCACGGTTTGGGAAGTCAAGTGGCTAAGCTTCTAGCAAAATCCATTTTATTGGTAGGTACACAGAATAAAACAGATGTCGCACCCAGCATTTTAGGTATGAAGCTACAAGTACGCGGCGGGTTAGTCTTGTCGGGCCAATTCAGTGAGCTTAACGTAGACAGAAGATCTAAGAGTTACGCGATAGAAAGAGAGGCAATTTCTAGGTGAATATAACTGTAGGTAATTAGCGCTGTGCGACCTGAATTGCACTTTATTGTGTCGTAGCAAGAGTCGCTTTTATTTAAATGTTTTTGCGGAGTGAAACATCTGTAATAATCTGTGGTAGGTACCTACGGAAAACCTGTAGTTGTTTGATCATAAACCGTTAAATACACACCTACTTTAGTTCGCTTATGTTTTGCAAAATAAATTGATTTGATTTGTCCTTCTCAGTAAATTCAATCCTCTTACCAACGCAGACACACCTTCCTTGAACTCAAACATTAAAAGTGGCTCACAAACTCCACAGATCGATCCCTATAAAAAACTTACCGTATTACCAAACATATTTGAAACTCTACGACTGATCCAACTGGAAAGTAGATATTAGGCTTCATTACGATTCGACAGGTAGAGTCAAAAGTTAAAGCGGAATCGCTCTACTGACGCTATAAGTATTTCAAGCACGTATAGGATGGTGTTATGCCAAATGTAGCGACGAATGAATGTACTGGTTCTGATGAGTTTAATTTCCGAGGAGTCGTCAATTTTCGGGTGGATGTGCGTGTGATGACGGGTTTTGTGTTAAGGATGATGAGTCGTTATGTTCTAAATCAAGAGAATATTTAAATGTGTTACGGTCATTTATTTTTGAGGGTTTGTGACTGCTATCAGCACCATTTTATGTTTGCTATTCTGGAAAAAAAACCGTTATGATTGTCCATTTTCTGTACAAAATAATTTATTTATTGCTGTTATATTAATCTTGAATTAGAAATCATTGAAATTTAAGTTATCACAATTCACTCAATACTCAACAAAAGACAAATCGTGTCGTAGTTTTTAATCATTATGTATTTTTGGACTGCATTTTTGTTCCATCTAAGTAGGTAGGTACTACAAAGTTCAGTTCTTTACACATGAAAGTTAGCTCCTGTAAAATCCTAGATATACAATTATTTATCATTTATTCATCCACTACTAAATGTTTTCTTAAAACAGTAATAAAAGTGTTAAGATATCTTTCTTGGCTCACTCTTCCATGAAAAAACCTCGTGAATTTTTCCCTCGATTGGCAAATTAGAGTGTATGCGAGTCGTCGGGATATCTCAACTGATTCTACTCGGTTCTGATTCGTCTCGGTTCACTTGAGTTCAGATCACGTTAGTTTTTCACTTGTTACAGCCCAGGTCATTAGGTTAAGTAGGTTACTCCCGTTTTACACGACTGAGTTTTTAGATCGAACCAGATTACCAGGAGATTCATTAAGGGAGATCGTTTGTGAGTTCAGGGATTTTTAATGGTTCGATTTTGAAATAAATCGTGGTTTATTGCAAAAAGGGATCAATAAATGGGGTTTAGAATATAAATAAAGAATTTATTGTATATAATGTATATAATAATTTTAATATAGACTATTAATTTTCATAATATTGGTATTAAAAATGCTTGGAATGCTATCTATCCAGCAGTGGACGTCTTTCAGCTGAAATAATGATGATGACGATTATTTTAATACTACGATCATTTCCAAATATCCATGTACTTACTAAGAGTGGTAGGTTTGCTCAGAGTATATAGTAAATTTTAGGAACAGCTCATTTGTCTCTTTATAGTCCATCCGACTCTCCCTGGTTAAGCCCATTGCCAGCATTCAGAGTTGGCTCATCTTTTTATCATTCTTTTTTGTTTCTAATTGAACAGACAGTTGTGTGGCTGGAGAGTTTGTTGCGCCACTTCTTCTTCCCAGCTAAAGCGCTAGGAAGTGGTGAATGGTGGGCATGTTGGGAGACTGTCTTATGTAATTTTGACATTCGAAAAGTGCTGATTCTAAGCCTAGTTTGACTTTTGAATTTGAATTTACCCCTGAATGTTCTGCCTCTTGATAATTTGAAGCACATTAACCGATTCGTAACTTTAACATAAGTGGTATCTTTATGATATCCACTTTAGAAAATTGATCTCATGCCTTTTATTTAGTTAGGTACTTGTAATGAGAAGGGTACGTGTCTCAT
Organism: Agrochola macilenta; assembly: GCA_916701695.1. NCBI lineage: Eukaryota > Metazoa > Arthropoda > Insecta > Lepidoptera > Noctuidae > Agrochola > Agrochola macilenta. The sequence continues at coordinate 8,753,204 of OU753578.1, forward strand.
TATTTTGAGTTTAACCTTTTCAAAAAAACAAATCGTCTCTAAAATACTGAACCCGTAAACAGTGCAGGTTTATATTACCTGAAAGAATAATAAATTATTCACTTAATGAAGCGGCCATGACAGAAAGGAAATTGGGTGCGTTACCGCCCTGGAATTAATCCTTTTTAAAGGTTTAAGCTGTAAGAAAGTTTATTTGTTTTTTAAGTGCGTTTCTTTGGGATATTTTGGAGACTATGTTGTTTGACGAGAAGTGGGGGCATTAAATATTAAAGAACCTCCACAAATTATGATATTCAAGTACTTTTGGCGCACTATGGGCAGCCAGCCTCGCTAGTGTTTTGATGACTAGTTTATCTGTGTAGGTATTATAACATTAACTTTTGATAAATTTTGAATATTATATTACTTCGTCTAAATACGGAATAGAAGAAGCAAACATGTTCATTTCAACAATAGGGATATTGACAAACATTTCTTTTTGTCCGTCAGTTAGATTATTAAAAATATTTGACACTTAAAATATTTCCAAATAAATAATCTTATCTTATCTTATCACGTTTTTTTTATTAGGTAGGTAATCAAAAGATTACGTCAATACAATCAATCTGCCTAGCCTTTTTCCAACTATGTTGGGGTCGGCTTCCAGTCTAATCGGATGCAGCTGAATACCTGTATATTACATGGAGCGAGTGCCTATCTGACCTCCACAACCCCGTAACTGAGTAATACGATACCCCTTGGTAAGACTGGTTGTCAGACTTTGACGCTTCTGACGACCCGTAACGACAGTCAAAGATCCACGAATGACAGAAGGGGCCAACGGCTTAACGTACTATCTGAGTCTCGGAATGATGGTCACCCATCCACAGACCAACCCCGGCAAGCGTAGCTTAACCTGATAGATCGAACCGTGCGGCAGTTATTACTTAGACACGAGCTCCTCTAGTATTGTTAATTACATAAAACAGAATATTGTTGATAATCCCGACATGATCCTTCAGTCCCTTTTCCGACGCAAAGAAAACACAATTAATTTTCCGTTACTCGGCAAGGCAAAAATATCAAAAATCCCCGTCCCAACACGCAATTGTAAGACCCAACAATAATATCATAGTCCAAAATAACTTCATACAAATCATGAACCCAGTAAACATATAAATTAACTGAATTGAGGGTGGTAAACCCTTATCAGGGTGTTGTCAGCTCCATACTGTGCCAACAACTCTTTCGACATAGTCACCTGTGAGGACGGCGTGTGTACTTTTAATAAGTATGTAAATGTGGAGTTAATTATGGCAGGGCTGAAGAAAATATTGAGGGGTTTTAAAATAATGGCTTTTGAGTTTAAATTTTTGTATCGGTTTCTTACTTGTGGTGGCGTTAATACAGAAAATGGGCAACGTCATAGCTGTCAAATATTTCGCTTGTTTTATTAATTTGGCAATATAGAAATAAGAGATATGCATAACTAGTGACCTTAAATATTGATTATGAAGTGCAATAATTAATATCATAACACCGAGTATTTAGTTTTAGATGTAAAAAAAGTATTTGGAAAGTTTCCAAATGCCTTTTTTACACCTAAACGCTTACAACATAAAATTCAGTGTTATAATTGCAATTCATTATTAATATTCTAGTTCGCTAGTTAGCCACATTTTATATTTCCATACAGTAATATTGCCAAATTAATCAAAACAGCGAAATAATTGACATTTATTTGCGACGTAACACAATATAACACGTAACGTAATAAAAATAACATATTATGAGCGTTAATTCTGAAAGTTTTCAGAATTAACGCTCATAATGTGTTATTTTTATCTCTAAAGATTTTAAAAATTACCGCAGAAATGTGGGTTTTCAATACAATTCCGCCTGCCCCCGTAATTTCAGACTAACGGGCTGGAAGTCTACTTATGCCTGATTCGTGCGTTACTCAGTTTACTGCTTTTACGTACATATTCAACTTTTCGTTCAAACAGCCTTACTGCCAAAATCTGTGTGTGTAGTTTTTAAATATTATAAAACTTAGCTTGGATTATATTTATATTATCCCTATAAACAGGCTGACTTTAAATTTATTGGCTGTCATTCTGGGATGACCTAATCATGAACAACTTAGTACTTATTTATGAACAACTTAGTACCTAATCTAGAACAACTTTCTACCTACTCATAAACAACTTAGTAGCTCTGGAATCAGTTAGTACTTACCTACTCATAAATTTGAACAACTTTTTACTAAGGGACCAGACTCTGAAATAGCGAAATAAACATATAGTACTGAATTGAACTATCCTACAGCGTGGTAAAGACCAAATTGTTCGTGTATTACTTAAATTATTTGCAAGCCAGAATTTAAATCGAATACATTTTTGGCATGCACGCTGCCAAAACAAAATACAAACTAAACGAACATTTATTCTCTCCAATTAAATTTATTGTTTTTGCTGCAGGCATCGGTTACAAAAATTGGAACTACATATTTTTCTAGAATATATGCTAGTACCTGAATAAGGGAGGGGCTCGTGGCTAAATAATAACAACAACTCGGGTCGATGATTAAGGTTAAGCAACGGTTGCCGAGGTCGGTCCGTGGATGGGTGACCATACATTACATACTGAGGTGCCTCCGTGCTTCGAAAAGCACGTCTTTGACAGTCTTTACGGGTAGTCAGAAGCCCGAAAGTCTGATAACTAGTCTTACCAAGGGGTACCGTGTTACCCAGTCTTTGGGTTGTGGAGGTCCGATAGGCACTCGCTCCATGTAAAATACTAGGATTTAGCTGCATCAAGTTAGAGTGGAAGCTGACCCCAAAATAGTTGGAAAAAGACTACGCAGCTGATGATAATGCCACGACTTTACGAGTTGTAGCTCGTTCGAAACCTTTTTTTTTTTTTAGGTTCGGAAATTATCAAATATCTTCTCCCGCTCTGGGCGGAGCGGGAGGGTGTGTGAGACTTTTACTGACTAATACCCACCCGTGTTCCTTCCGTTGCCTGCGTGCCGGGGCCGCGATATCCCTTTCGGACAAACCCGCAACCCCAGCAGAAGTACGAACCCGCGTTTACTTTGTGTAAATTATTTCATCACCACTGCGCTTCAAACGGTGAAGGAAAACATCGTGAGGAAACCGGCATGTCCTAGAACCAAAAATTCGAAGACATGTGACATCCACCAACCCGCACTGGGCCCGCGTGGTGGATTACGGCCCACTCCCTCTCACAGAGAGGAGGCCTATATAATTATACTTACTCCTTCTCCGAGACATATTAACGAGTAGTAGCGCGGGATTGTACCAGCGCAATCACAATTTTTTCAAAGCTAAAAAAAAAATAAACTGTTCTCTCATTAGGTAACACTATAAGTACTGTCATTACGTGTTTTTGTGCTTAGCGCTGTCACTACGTTCTCTCAACAAAAATACAAATAATATTAAATTTTCTTAGTTAATGATGTACAAGTCATATTTAAATTGATCACCATGAATATATCCATGATACATAAAGTGTGTAGTTCATTATTTATTGAAATAACAAGTGCAGTGAGCTCAGCTACCGGCGTGAGTTTTATTGACATTTGGTTTTATTTACAAAGGAAAAAGGTATGTAATTATTGAAAATAAGAGGAACAATCATTTTATTGAAGCAACAATAAGGTAAGACTTAAAGTTTATTACGAATTCTTCAAAGAATTCTTATTATTATAGGTTTTAACCTAAAAATTGCTTAAACAATTTCGTTCGTTCGCCCTTCCAAACGACTATTTCCGGTTGTCATTGAATAAACTCACTCAAATGAAAAGTTGTCGTTCAAAATTAATATTTCTTCTACTAACGGTTTTTCGCGGTGTTGTGGAATAACTCATTGCCTTGTCTCCGATTATACGGACGGAATTGAAAAAAATGGGTAAACGGAAGAATAAAGATCAGGAATATATCAAGAAAAAGATAAGAAGATTGGAAAGAAAGCTGGAAAAGATACCAGTCGAAGTAGATTCAGATTCAGAAATCTCATCACCTCCATGCTCACCGCCGCCGTTGCGGTCTCCGGTTACTCAACCGACTGTAACACCGTCGTCACCTGTGCTTAATACACCTGCTCAAAATGATACGGAAAAAGAACTTGATACAGGTCAGTATAACCAAAAATTGTTCAACAATTAAAACCTACTAGGTATGTTACTTCTTCAAACGCCTGGATGTTCCCAATAGAGGGATATCCTATCAACACATAAGCGCCACCACATGCGGGTGGACACTGTGTCAAATCTCACAAAATACTTGGCAAGCGCTATCACACTGCGGGTAGACAATGCCATAAATTAATTTCCACACTGGAAAACTATTGACTTAGCGCTATCACTAAGCGGATAGACATGTCTATATCTTTATGTTCAACTTTTCAGAGGACAATCTTCCTGAAGAACTCTTACAAGCCCTGGGAAACGAAGGCGAAGACATAACAGAAGTTGGAGAAGCTATCCGACCAGAACTAGCACTCCGCTGGTCGAGGATCGTACAGACAGGACTTGGCAGAGAATCTCGAGAGACCATTATTAAGAAGTATCCTACGCCTATCAATTTCCCAAGGGCAGTGGCTCCTTTAATGAATGCAGAGATATCTGCTTCCCTTTCAGACCCAACCCTCAAAAGAGATAAAAGGATCAGTTATAGACAAAATCTAACAGGAAAACTGATTACTTGTCTGGGGAAATCCTTAAGCAAGGTACTGCTGGGTAACATAAACAGTAAAGTCCTCGTAGAGGAAATAAGTGATGCAGCAAAATTAGCGGCTGAAATTTACTATCAAGACTCCTCTTCGAGAAGGTTTTTTGCTTTAGCTGGTGTCAATAAGGTGGTCCAAGATGCTGTACGGACAGCAACACCAGATGAGACATTATTTGGAGCAGACTGTGCTGAAAAAATTAGGGCTGCGCAAGCTATCCACAAAGCAGGCTCCCTAATAAAAACAGCGGAAAAGAAAAATATCAAACCAGGGACTCAGAAAAAACAGGTAAACTGGAGAGGCCCGCCGCAGTACCAACAACAGCAACGAGCTCGCGGCGGGCATCAGCCTCAACAATACCAACACCAGAGACAACATCGACCGGATCAAACACGCTGGAAGACTCAGAAGCCAGCTCCATCCAGTTCCAGGCCCAGATTCCGCAGATAAACCCTGAGGTACATGCAGGTAGACTCAAGTACTATAGGAACAACTGGTGTGAACTGACCAGTGACTCAGTAGTTCTAAAATGGATTGACGGCTATGAGATTCCATTCAGGGAAACTCCACCTCCTTATCATGCTATGCCACAACATTGGTCAGAAAAAGAAAAAGAATTAATCAAATTAGAAATTGTAAAACTAATTGCCTTAGGTACAGTCTCAAAGTGCTCTTTCTGCCCAAATCAATTTACATCTCCAATATTTTTAGTTCCCAAACCAAATGGCTCATATAGATTTATATTAAATTTGAAAAAACTCAATAGTTTTATAGACACAGAACACTTCAAATTAGAAGATATTAGAACAGCTTGCAAACTTATATCAAAAGATTGCTTTATGGCCTCTATTGATTTAAAAGAAGCCTATTTTTCAGTACCCATAGCAGATAATTATAAAAAATATTTAAGGTTTACTTTTGATGGGAAGTTATTTGAATTTAATGCTCTACCTTATGGTTTATGTACAGCACCATTTGTTTTTACAAAACTACTAAAACCAGTTGGTACTTACCTTAGAAACAATAACATCATCATGACAAGTTATTTAGATGACAGTCTGTATTTTCACAAATCAAAAAGAAAATGTGAGGAAAATGTAAAACTTGCAGTAAATCTTTTACAAGATTTAGGGTTTGTCATAAATTTTGAAAAGAGTCACCTTAAACCAAGCCAGTCATGTCAGTATTTGGGCTTTATCTTAGAATCAACAAATCTTGCTCTATCGGTTCCCCAATCAAAACAAATTGCAATATTAGAGAAAATTAAATACTATCAAGAAAAAAGGCAATGTCAAATTAGAGAATTCTCTCAATTGTTAGGAATGTTAAGCTCAATTTGTCCAGCCATTCCATATGGCTGGGTATATACCAAGATTTTAGAGAGAGAGAAATATTTAGGTCTGCTTCAGTCAAATGATAATTATGATGAAATAATGCCCCTAAAAGGTACAATAGTTCATCCAGAATTAGACTGGTGGAATAAGAATATATACAAATCGAATCCAATAAAGCAGCATAAATTTAAAACAGAAATACTAACAGATGCATCAACTACTGGTTGGGGAGCTGTGTGTGAACTAAATAAAGCTTCAGGTTCGTGGTCAGATTTAGAAAAGAAGTACCATATAAATTATTTAGAATTAAAAGCTGCCTTCTTAGGGCTCCAATGTTTTACAAAAGAGTTGCATGACTGTGAAGTGTTATTAAGAGTGGATAATACTACTGCAGTTGCATATATTAACAAAATGGGGGGAGTTCAGTTTCCCCATTTAAATAGTATTACTAGAGATATATGGCAATGGTGCGAAGAAAGGAATATTTGGATTTATACATCTTATATTAATACCAAAGATAACTATGAAGCCGACAGAGAGTCAAGAAAAATCAACATCGAATGGGAGCTCTCTCAAACGGCTTATAGTAAAATAGTAAATTGTTTTGGGGTACCGGATATAGATTTATTCGCTTCTAGGATAAACACTAAATGTGAACAGTTTGTGTCCTGGAAACGCGATCCTGAAGCCTTCCAAGTTGATGCTTTCACTCTTAACTGGTCTAATTACTTCTTTTATGCATTCCCTCCATTCTCACTAATATTAAAATGTCTTCATAAACTCAAGACAGATAGGGCAACAGGTATCTTAGTTTTTCCATATTGGCCATCTCAACCATGGTTCCCACTATTGGATTCACTGTTAACTAAGAAATTATTAATCTTTGAACCAAATATAAAGTTATTATCCTCTCCTTTCAGAGGAAGTCACCCTCTTCACCAACAACTTACCCTGGCTGCAGGGCTGCTCTCAGCGAGGCATACATAAGAAGAGGCACACCAAATTCAGCTCTTCAAATTATGTTAAATTCACTGTCCAATAATTCCATAAAACAGTATGACTCATCCTTGAAATCTTGGTGGCTATTTTGTAAGAAATGTAACATAGACACCTATGAAGCTTCCATTCCCTATATTCTGAAATTTTTAAGTGAATCCTTTGAATCCGGAGCGTCATATGGTACTATAAATACTACCAGATCAGCCCTTTCACTGTTAATTAGTTCTAAAATTGGATCTGACGACAGGATTAAACGATTCATGCGGGGAGTATACCGTACAAAACCACCTGCCCCAAAGTATAATTTTACTTGGGACCCTGGAGTTGTATTAACATATTTATCAAATCTTTACCCCAATGAAGACATAAGTTTAGAAAAACTAACAAAAAAGATGGTAACTATTCTTGCCCTTACCACAGGTCATAGAGTACAAACTCTATCCTTAATCAATATTAAAAATATTAAAGTCATGAATGATGGAATTCAGATTTATATTCCAGACATAATAAAAACCTCCAAAACAGGAAACCTTCAGCCACTATTACACCTTAAAACTTTTGAAAATAGAATTGAGATTTGTCCAGTCACTGCTGTAAAATGCTATATCAATAGAACTAAATCACTGAGAATGAGTACTGACAAGCTCATACTATCCTTCAAAAAGCCACATCATAGTGCTTCAACCCAAACTATAAGCCGCTGGATTAAAACAACCTTACATGAGTCTGGTATTGATGTAAATACTTTCACAGCTCACAGCACCAGACATGCTTCCACATCAGCTGCTAAAAGATTTGGGATCAGCATAGACCAAATACAAAGAACAGCTGGGTGGTCTCAGAACTCAGCCATCTTTGCTAGACATTATAACAGGCCGGTGATTCAAGAGCCAACTGCGTTCAGTGATGTAATATGTAACACCGTGAATAATATGACTTGATTTTGTTGATCTCATAATTGTATTAATTATTTTAATTTGTTACATTACTACATTGATAATGTTATACAAAATTCTGTGATTTAATAAATACCTTACTATTTTTACAACCAGTATTTATTAACTCATAAACAACCCTGACTGACTTCAAACATCTACTCGTTAATATGTCTCGGAGAAGGAGTAAGTATAATTATGTGATTAAACGAACTTACCTTAAGTGAAGTTCTATCATAATTATACGAAGCTCCTTCTCCGAGACAGGTCTCCCAACCCATCCCTAATGAAGCTCTCCCCTAAATAGGGTTGTTTAAAATAACTATCTTTAAACGAAATGACAGTACTTATAGTGTTACCTAATGAGAGAACAGTTTATTTTTTTTTTAGCTTTGAAAAAATTGTGATTGCGCTGGTACAATCCCGCGCTACTACTCGTTAATATGTCTCGGAGAAGGAGCTTCGTATAATTATGATAGAACTTCACTTAAGGTAAGTTCGTTTAATCACATAATTATGTTATAAATACGTGTATTTTGCACGTTTATATTGGTGTTTAAATCACGATAGATTTATTCTCGTGTTAACTATAAACCATTAATATAACTATTAGGGTAACATTAACTAAGAAGACTAGGTTTTGAACCTGCATCTGCTTGGAATCATTTTGTTTTATTAATTAATTGTGTATTTCTATGCCGCTATAACAACAATTTTTTTTTTTTTAAATAAAATTATCTAATAATTAAATAGAAGTCACTTTTTTTTGTCGGCGTTTTTTCTCGGTCGTCTTTTTTGTGCGAGTCGGACTCGCTGGTTTTTTTATGTGTTTAGATATTATACACATGCCTCTTAACCATCGCGGGAACCGCATAGGGGTATGGGCCCATGCAAAATAATGCCTGTGTAAAGTATACCTATGCTGCTCTAACTTTATCAGTTTGTAGGGAAAAGAACAGGAAAGGCATATAACAGCTAAATTCGACTCTGAACACGACTCAATGAGTCGGCAGACGTTTAAGAGGTTAAAATAAGATTCGATATTTAAACAAACCAGTCCATTCAACGGAATTTGACTTCTATACCGAAGGCATAAAAGTATGGCATTAAAAGCAAAAAACTGGTTGCAATACCAATTGTTTACTGCAGCTGCCATTTGTCATGTCACCAACGTAGTAGAAGTCAAAATCGGTTGAACGGACTGTAAAAAAGGTTTAAGTATTTAAATGTCTCATCTTATTTTAAATGAAGTATAGATAACATATAATATTTGTATCAGTTAACAGGGTGTTTGCTCCAGTTGTCATAATTATAAACATTATGATTTGGTTGCAAGTCTCAAACCATGAGTAGTAGGATATCGGTAATTCGATATTTCTCATGATGATAAATGACTTTATTTCTGTAAGTAGGTTTGTAGAAATACTTTTACAGGTCAATAATATTTTTTAAATTGTCTCAGAAGAAAGGACGAGTCAAACTCAGAGGTCACAGTCTCTTTAAAAGTTCAGGCATAACCTTGGTCAGATATGGTTAGATGTCTATCGTTCTTGTTAGTAACAAACATTTCAAATCTCATCAGTAATTATGTAGACTGGTTGTCGACGCCAACACGTGGGCTAAGGTATTCTAAGAGCAATGAATAATTAAAGGATATGAATAATTTTGCTTAAGGCAAATTAAAACACAGCTTCACCGTTGCCTGTTGAATAAACACTTCGTTTATTTTCGTTCTGCGTTCATCCCATACTTTCCTGTTGCTTTTGTAGCAATATAAAAATGAGTATTGAGCATATAAGATAATCATAAAATAATTTCTTACAATTTTTATTTTTGTTTTTTTTTATAAATTTTACCAGTGTTAAATCAAATAATATTTAATTTTACCTTTACCAATTTGATAAATACTAATTTCATTTAAATGTAAGTTTTTACACTTATAAAGCGCTTATTACTAAGTAAATTAGCTTATTTCTCTGATTCATTGTTTTATGCATGTAGTGTTTACCAACAAGTAACTGATGCACTGTTATTTTACTGTTAAAATGTATTATTTATTTATCTCGGTGTAATCCATTTTTGGTGAAACTAATTAAATAAATAATATGATATGCTTAGAGGATAATGTCGGGCTAGCCTTTCCAGGAACGGGTTTTGTCGACGGAAGAATAGACAAAATGACAAATAAACAATCACAGTCTGTCAATTTGTCTATTTTTCCGTCGACAAAACCCGTTTCTATGGTTGTCATTCTACGCGTGCAGGCTGGTCTCATTGGAGACCGTAATTGAACTACAAATACAATCGTAAGGAATAGTAGTGCGATGAACTACGCACGAACAGAATATTTCTTTGATGAACGTTAGAGGGAAATAATAGCAGTGCTATGAACAATAATTAGGTAGAAACAACAAATGTCTGAACACGGACAAATTCAATTAAACTGTTGAGTTTCGCAAATTTTATTTGTCCTTTTACTCTACTCTAAATCATGCGCTGATTAAATTGAGCTCTATAACAGCCGATATTAGGACTCGTTCAGGTCCTATGAGAACACAATATACAAAATTATTACATACAGGCAATTACAAAACAGCACTACTTAGGAAGAATATTATGTCAATGGGGCTATAATGTACAATAAAATTCCGCACTATTTTAAAGAACACCCCATACGAATATTTAAATCTAAGCTGACTGCTTTATTATTACAAAAATGTTATTATTGTTTAAAAGACGTTATAAATGATAAAAATAAAAAAATATAAATGACATATGAAAAATTTTCATATGTCATTTATACTTTAACAGAATGACTTAATTATTAATTGTTAATTTGGATGAAAATTGTATCGTTAGTTTTTACAACTGCATGATTTTTATGAAAATTGTATATTTTTGTTTTTAAGACTGCATGCCGTTAGGTAGAATGTAGCGGAAACACTTAGTGATGTACCATCTTATACCTGTACCTACATTGTTGGCAAATAAATTAATCTGAATCTGAATATAAAATCAAAAAACCAATTTTTTTCTTAATTAACCACTAATACAGCTCCATACCAACAAGATTACCGTGCAAAAAGGACTCCAACCGAAAAAATAACCAATTCACGCAATTTTAAATCCCAAAACAAACAGACAAACGGTTTTATCGGTATAGATTTCCACATTTCAGGCATGCAAAGCCTTTTATCAATAAATTTCAACTGTAAGCTCACATAAGCCTTCGCTGCGAGTAGTATGGCACTAATTTGTGGACTAAAATTGTTCAGTAGATATTTAGTTTGGCTTACAAATGATTTTATACCTGTATTCTGTTATTTCGTGGTTTAAGTCGTGTTGTGGGAAATAAATGATGTGGAAAGTTGTTTAGGACATGAATGTTATTCATGTTTGTGCAGCGAAATAAAGTTTTCTATTAAAGGTGGATTACTTTTGATTTTGTTAGCTAATGTTGCGGCCGCATCTGCGTCTATCGTGACGAAGCTTTGCACAGTGATACGATACACGCAGATGGGACTAACCATTATTGGTTATCATCGCGATAGTTCGGGCTGCGTAGCACTTATCGCCCGGGTGGCGGTACATGACATAATAAACGTGGCGAAGCCGCTAATGTGACCGCCGCATTAGCGCGATAACTTTTTAGCGAGCAAAACATACGAAGTCTCGGCACGCATTACTTTGTCACGATAAGCTTTAAGGACGTTTTTATTGGATAATCCCTTTATAATGTTCCCACTGCTGGGACACAGGTCTCCTGTATGTGAGAGGTACTGGGCCTTAATCCACCACGCGGGCCCAGTGGATGACACGTCTTGTCATTGAATTTTTTAAAGAAAAAAAGAAAAAGTATTTATTGAGACTGGTACAGGAAATCACAAATTAAACTAAAAACACACTAAACATAAATAAAAAATAAAAAATGAAAGTAAAATTTAAATTTAAAGCAGTCCTGTACGAGGCCAAAAGGCTAGTTCTCTATTGTGTTCCCTAACTTTTTTATCCATAATCTAAAGTGCCATATTTTTTTTTCTCCTAATCATCATTTGTCCGAATGATAATTTGCCCGAAATTAATGTCACATAATATCACATACCATAAAATTGAAATCCCTAAATACAATATGCCCTAAATTTGTTTGTCATAAATATTACAATCAATAATATACAAAAGACATAAAACGGATTACAATAAAAGTTTAAAGTTCTAAATTCAAATTATTTAATGTTTATTTATCCTAAAAATATTTTTTAAACCAATTTGTAGTTCATTAAACAATATTAACATTAATATTTTTATTTCCCTGTAAGCATGCACACATGCATACACCATGCATGCAGTAAGCATGCAGCATGCAAGCGAGCATGCAACATGCAGCAGGCATGGTTTCTGTCACGGCTCCGGCGCTGCAGGGCTCCGGCGGTCCCACACGAGCTTATCGTCGCAGATGGTTTATCGCTCACCACCAGAGCTTCGTCTTGCCTCAGCCGCGGCGGCGAGCGTTACAACCACCTGCTCCTCAACTCGCGGGCCGCCTAGCCCCTCCGCGCCTACGCGATTTTAAATTACACTCTAGGGGTAGGGCAGACGGGAGTTGCGCGAGGAGGCGAAACGCCGGGGTGTAACTCCGCTGCCGCGACAAATCGCGGCACAGCGGACAGAGCTCCGGTGGGATCTCATGGCGGCATGGAGAGTGCGATTGTCGCAACCCAGTGCTGGGCACAAAAACCAATTTTTTTTTAGGACTAACAATTTTATTATAAATGAACATTCGGATACACATTATACACATCACATTATATAATACAATACAATACTTAGGACATATGACATTATGTCATGCAAAATTAGGAGATTCAATTATTATAGTACTCGATATTAGGACAGAATAGTTTTAGTAGTAAAGATAATAATGTAAAACAAAATTTCGAATGTTTGCGACATTTATTTTTTAAATGTTGCAGCATCATGCGCTGGTATTCTGATAGGGCTCGCAGTGATGTCACGGATAGATAGATACGGAATTATTTATATATTTAAAAAAATAAACAAAATTGGTGTGTGAAATACAGTAAAAAGTAAAATATATTAATATGTAGTCCGCGTGTCTGCATCCAACGTAACATCAGTTACTTGTCTATGACAGGTCTGTCAGGTCTGTCTTGTCAGGTCTTGTCTGTTTGGTCGAGAGCAGTTTTGTTTTTCAATTGCTCGTAGTTAAATGGTCACAGTGATAATAATTATTGATGAATATAAGGGCCTATCCTCACGACGTTGCGTTATCTGCTCTGAACTTGAGAAAGCAAGTTAGTTACGGTAGAATTACGTTTTCGCCTCGTTATTGTTGCGTCATTTAGTACGCACGTCGTCGTGGGCATTGGCCCTAACCTCGCGTCCTATTTAAAAGCGATCGCCGCAAGAATACAGGATCGTTCGAAGTTGTTGTTCGATGAACCTGAACGCGTGGCGTGGTCGCGCCGACAGAGGGCGGTGTCCGGTTTTTGAATAAAAAGTGACATATTCACGTTACCGTTTGCGTGATCGCGAGACTATCGTTTTCAAATAGAACGTGACCTAAGTCTAGCGAACATCAGCCGTATATAAATTATATCGCGTAATTCGGCGTAGAAGATTTTTTAAACGATTGGATCTTTAATTTGTTTATAACTTAATTTGCTGGAACTCACCATTCGTTCAACTGCTAAACAAAATTTTCGGCAACTACCTAAGAAAAAATCATTCTGTCTAAACTTTCACTCTATCCTTAAAATTAACCTAGACATGTAAACCTTTTACGGACAAATAACTCCAAACGACAACAACTATGTAGATAAACATAGACAACGCATCCGCCATACTTGTGTAAATCACAGCATCCTATAAAAACTAAAGGAGAAACCCATTTCCACACGGCGCAAAGCCAGCAACAGGAAAGGGGGGGAAGCGACAACTTCCGGTACCTCCCCCCACTTGTGAGTTCTAGTGGAATTCCTCCTTATTCCCCTCCTTTCCTTGGTAGACATCATTTGCATTAGAAAAATGTATTTATGTTGTCTGTTGTTGCATAGTTGCGTTTTGTTTTTTTTTTTAGTTTGGCAGGGTCTTTGTAGTATTGCGGTAGGGTTAACCATTGTTTTTCTTAGCAAGGGACGTAAGTGTGAATACTTTTAATAAAAACGATATGTTTTTGCCTAAAGTAGGTACGTCATCATCATCATCAGTCGAAGTCATCATCTTCCTAGCTTTTTCTCAACTATGTTGGGGTCGGCTTCCAGTCTAACCGGATGCACCTGAATACCAGCATTTTACATGGAGCGACTGCCTATCGGACCTCCACAACCAAGTTACTGGGTAACACGATACCCCTTGGTAAGACTGGTTGTCAGACTTTCGGGCTTCTGACTACCCGTAACGACTGCCAAAGATGTACAAATGATAGCCGGGACCAACGGCTTGTAATTTCCCAGGCACGGAGAGGTCTCGGTATGTAATGGATGGTCCCCCATCCACGGACCAACCTTGGCAAGCGTTGCTTAACCTTGAAACCTTCTGAATGTAGGTGCAGTAAAAAAATGAAAATACAAAAGACTTTAAGCTTCATTTTTACTTGCACCTTATTATTTTGCGACAAAGTGAAAATGTCTGCTCGAGAAGATAATATTACAAGGTGAAATTAAATTAGCTAGCGAAACTCTACAGACGTGACGGGTATCAACACCTAAACATGATAAAACAAAAAATAAATTTATTTGATGATCATCGACACTTGAAAAATGAGTTTTTTTATGTGTACTTGACAGACGTCTAAACGCGATATAAAAACATTTTTTGGAAGTCGGTTTTATTTTTTTGTAAAAAAGTTTTTATTTTTAGCTTTTTAGTGGGTCAGTTTGTAATTTATCTAAGTTACAATAGCATAATGTTGACTACTCATCACTTTTTACAAAATATTGCTTTTCCCGAAGCAAGGACGTTAATCGTTGAGGAGTTCTCCTGGTACTACACCATCAGCTCCACTTGTCCATATACATTGTGACGAGCATAAATTGATTGGTATTCATAATAATGTAATCGAATCGCAACCCGTGAAATACTTATTATTGAGTAGTTCCGGTGGCCATCTGTGGTCTTCATCATCAGTTCCACTTCACCAAATGGGGCTTTCCAAGAGCAACTGCACGTATTATTATAAAAAATACCCAAATCGCTATAGCTGTGCCTATAATATTTGAAGAGTTTCCTCGATTTCTCCAGGATTTCATCATCAAATCCTGACCTAATGACAGTGGGACCATCTCGGAAGTATACCCTTTCATACAAAAAAAGAATTTTGCAATTCCTAAAATAAATGACGGAGTTATGCCCGAATATACATAAAAAAAAAAAAAAAAAAACAATCGAATTGATAACCTCCTCCTTTTGGAAGTCGGTTAAAAATAAAATATGACAGATTTTTCAACTCATACTTCAAGTATATAAGGGTTGAGTCACACCGGAATGCCAGCGGCCGCTGACGACCTCGCGCGACCTCCAGATCCCACGCGTCTAGTCTTCTCTTGACTAGTTTAGTTTCTACATCACACGTGCGGCCGCCCGCTATGCCGCGAGCTGCCTCACGTCGCCGCTGGCAGCCGCGGGCTGAACCACCGACAAGATGCGCGTGGCGCGCGGCCGCTCGCGTCTCCGCGGGCGGCCTCGCGACCTTTTTAAGCTTTTCAAGCGATACTGGTCTTTTAAGTATGTCGATAAAGTTTAAAATTATTTCAAACTGAAAGTGCTCGCTGCGTCGCTGCCGGCCGCTGTCATTCCGGTGTTACTCGGCCCTTACAGCAACAACTGCCCAAAAAAAAACATTTTTTTTTTAAATCTTTTTTAGATATATCTGTATATATCACGTTAAGTGAGTTTGAAAATTGCTTAACATTTTAACACAAAAAGTCATAAAATCTTTTAGAAACGTGACCACCATGACACCAGACACATTATTATTCCATTACTATCCTCAACTAACGTAAAATCTACCGATAATTACACTTTAATTATCGAATTCGTTTACGGAATGCGAATCACGTAGCGAACGCGAATAATCGAATAGCCCGATTGATCATATCGATACACTTGGGAACTATAATCGTTTTGTGTGTGTTATCTAAAATTATGATGTGCCCCCGTTTTATGGATCATTTTACGTTTAGAACTAAATTAAGAGCCAGAATTGTTTGGAGAACATTTTAAGTTTTAGTTGTTTATAGCCGGATTTACATTACGAAATTAGTTGTGCAAACTAAGTTATTCATTGATAGTTTCACATGTAAATAATTATATTATTATATTATCACATGAAACTATCAATGAATAACTAAGTTTGCGCCAATTTAGCTTTATACTTTTTTCTTTGTATCTGATTACCCAAGGCGTTGCAGACCACGTTCCGTCTTGCCAGATCAAGTGAGGGGTCATGAGATCAAAGTCCATACTTTGAAATATTATATCAAACATCAAACCTTTCTATAAAGTATTACTAATTTAGATTTAGAAGGAGTTAACCGGAGCATCAAGTAGCAAGTTGACCCAGTAACTGGGTTGTCGAGGTCAGCTAAGCGGTCGCTCCATGTCATGACAGGTACAGTACTCAGCTGCACCCGGTTATATTGGTAGCCGACCCCAACAAAGTTAGTATTTCAAGCGTTTTAGTTTTATTCATGTAAACAGGGTGGCAGGGACATCGACGCGAAGCCGGTTATCAAGGATTCAGTACATGATTCTGAACCCCCTGCGTTGAAATTTTTCATCGGTTATTAAAAAAAAAACAGCTGCTCCATACATTTTGACCGCGTAGGTCTGCGTAGGACTTTTCTAGGAAACAGCAGATTTTTTTTTAAAGAAAAAACCCTGTTCGATCCGTGAGGGTGCTGTGAGGTATCGTACTGAGAGTCTATTTAGGTGGTAAATTTCAGGAAAAAATAAAATAAAAATTAAGTCACAACATATGAACCCTGTAGATTTTTTTTTTTCAAAATGTGGTTTTTAGTTTTAGCAATAACTTTTTATTTTCAATAATAAAAAAATACTTAAAATACTTTTTGGTAGTGTTATTGCAGTACTTATCTATGTGCCCCTTTCGGATCGGAAAGGGTTTTTTTTACATTATTGCTTTTTTTTTTTGATACCAATTGCTTTTATTTTGATACCAATATTGTTGCAATTATATTTAAAAAACTTTCCTCTCCCTTTTTTTGAATTTGCAGATGCATTATATAAATATTATAGTGTCACTCCCACAATTAAGACGTATCTAACTACATGTAATTTATGTTAAAATCTATCAAGCCGTTTAGACAGATACAGGGTGGCAGGGACATCGACGCGAAGCCGGCTACCATGGATTCAGTACCTACATGATTCTGAACCCCACTGCGTTGAAATTTTTCGTCTGTTATTTAAAAAAAAAACCAGCTGTTTCATAGAAAAGTGCAATACCTACGCGGTCAAAATGTATGGAGCAGATGTTTTTTTTTTTCAATAACCGACGAAAATTTTTAACGCAGGGGTGTTCAGAATAATGTACTGAATCCGTGGTAACCGGCTTCGCGTCGATGTCCCTGACACCCCGTATACTCTCAAAAAACATTAGCCTCCTTCTGGGGCAGTCAGGTAAAAAAGCTGATGAAGGAATAAAACTAGGTATAAAGTGACATATTTCACCATCACCAGTTCATTTAATTTTCTTTGTTTTGCACCCCATCAACCCTCAACAGCCATGCACTTTATTAAAGTCCCTTTGTTTAGTACCCATAAAGGTTTTATTTTACCCACATTTTAATTTATGGACGCTGTCCATTTTTTCATTGTTGCTGCATTATCGCCGTAACCGGCCCTGTACTTAAAAAAAAAATGGAGAAATTGTCAAATTAAAAATAATACGGCTCCTCTTTATTGGCAAATAGTATGAAGACGGCATAATTGGAGAACCAAGGGCCAAAAGATGGTCACGTTACTGTTTCGTTGACAATGACATTTAAATAGTATTGTCTCGCTTACTCATACTGATCAAAACCATATGACATCGTTTTACGGCCAAAACCATATAAAATCGTTAGTTTAGATGATTCTCAACCTGACTCGGTGGGCAGTACCGGTCAGAAACGTACCAGTTTTACGGGAGCCCATTTCTACTAAGTCAAAAGATTGGGCAGATAGTTTCATCACAATATGTCTGAATATTAAAAATGTACATAGGTTTCGTAATTTTATTAGGTTCGAAAAAGTTTGTTTTCAGACATTTTGTGTATACATGGACTGAGCGTTAACAGTATAGTGCATTCGGTGACCATAAATAATTCAAACTATGATCATAAACAGAGTTTTATTTACACATGAATAATTCTTCATCAATCAGCACTTAAATAATGAGCACTATACAGGGTGTTAAAGAAATTGCTTGCCATAGCTTAGGGGTAGGTTCAGTATCGATAAAGGAACCCATGAATAAAAAATATATATAATAAAATAAAAAAAATGCAAGTTCAACCTAATTTAGTACCTACTAACTTAAAATAGCAATAGTTTAGAAATATAATTATTTTATTTGTTTAAATGCTATAATTACTTACTTTCATTGCGTTCGATATTAGGTAGGTAACTCTAGGAAATTATTAATTAGCATTTAAACAAAATAAAAACTTATTTTAAGCAATTTTTTAATCAATTCTAAACGATTTAATTAGTAGGTACTAAATTAGCAATTTATGTTGTTTTTTTTTTATCATGGGTTCCTTTATCGATACTGAACCTACCCCTAAGCTATGGCAAGCAATTCCTTTTACTTTTTTAAAGGTATTTATTTATAATTTTTTACGGGTTCCTTTATCGACTCTGAACTCACCCTGAAGCTATGGCACGCAATTTATTTAACAGCCTGTTTTTTAAAAACAAATAATAAAAAAAAAGTGCATTATCCCAAAATAGTGCCATTTAAAAAAATCTCTAATCTCTAAATATTATCTCTATCAATATATTCTCTAATCTCTATCTGTAATATCTTCTCTTCTCTAATCTCTAAATATTATAAAACAAAGCCGCTTTTTGTGTTTGTCTGTGTGACCGCGTTATTCTTCTAAAATTCCGACCGATTTTGATGCGGTTTTGGTGTATTTTTTTGGATAATTATGTAAAATTTATTCCGGAAGGATTTTTTATTGAATACTTCAGAAATCTGTATGTCTTGTCAAGTCATAATTTTTCGCTTCACGTTTGACCTGAGCGCATTTTCATACAATGTCGCTCATGGGCATGTGCCGCCCGTATTTTTCTGAATATTCATGAAAAATGATTGAAATTGGACTATACAAGGGGGTTCTATCTTCAATATTTTTCATGTTAGTAAATTTTTAATTTTATTAGTAGTGTTTGCCATATCTCCTATGTTATTGTCTTGATTTGGATTCTGTTTATTATTTCCAAAAGCTTATGAGTTATTTTATCGGATTAACTAACAGTTTTTAATAAAATTTGTCGACTATGAAAAAAAAACGAAGGTGAAGACACTTTTTTCAAAAAAAAAACTGTATTTATTTAAAAAACACGAGACCACGAGTCCATAAAATCATAGGGGAATCCTTTTAAAGTTAATTTTCGATAATTTGTCATGAATATTCAGAAATGGCAGCAGAAATGGGCTCCCGTAAAATTGGTACGCTTCTGACCGGTAGTTCCCACCGAGTCGGGTTGAGAATCATCTAAACTAACGATTTTATATGGTTTTGGCCGTAAAACGATGTGATATGGTTTTGATCGTGGGCTCTCGTAACACACTAAATTGTTAAGGAATGTTTTTTTACTAATTTCTTTGGAAATACTGAATGTGAAGGATGTTGGATTATGCCAATATTTAGTAGAAATTTCTACTAAATATTGGTGCTATTGTTATCCGATTTGATCAACTAGTTTAGTAGCTACGTACATATACGAGGAGCCACATAAAATGTGTTGTATCAGCGAAATTATATAGTTTTTCCATAAAATTTTTACTGTACAAATTCAATCACATTTGCTACTAAATTATACTAAAAATCTGTTGTAATTGGTTGATTACTTTCCGAGAAACAGAGCGGTGAAATTTATGGATTTTTATGAAAAATCAAAGCATTGTAGCTTTCTCAAATTCAGCCTTACAAAACCCATTTTTTTTGTACAGGCTACGCATAAGTACTACTAAATCTTACAAAATTTTCAAAAATATCCGTTGGCTAGTTTTCGAGTTCTAAGGTGGCTCCTCAATTCAGACATCTGGATTGAGGAGCCACCTTTAATGTCGTATAACTTTTTAAGGGTTTTACTGCAAATTCCAGGATCCGGCCTACAAAATCGGCTAATTTACTACTAAATATTGGTAGTACCCTCGTTCAAATAGGAGACATGGCTCCTCAATCCAGACGGACACTTATCACTTGCTTCAAAAATCGGTGGAGGAAAACATATCGTAAGGAAACCGGCATGCTTCAGAGATATTTGTCGACGGCATGTGAAGCCAAATCAGAGGCCGGCTGGGGGTTATAAACGGCCGGCAGGCTGTATAAAATTTCTGACACCAGGTTAATCACTAACCACACAAAAAAGAAAGAAATATCAGTTAACCAAAATTACAATAGTATTGAATACATATTTCCACTGTGGCTAAGTAATAACAGCCGTAAGGGTCGATCGATTAGGTTAAGCTACCCCTGCCGCGGTTAGTCCGTGGATGGGTGACCACCTTTACATACTACGTCCCTTCTGTGCCTCGAAAAGCACGTTGAGCCGATGGTCTCGGCTGTTCGTGGATCTTTGACAGTCGTTACGGTGCAGAAGCCCGAAGTCTGGCAACCAGTCTTACCAAGGGGTATCCTGGAGGTCCGATAGGCAGTCACTCCATGTATAATACTGGTATTCAGCTGCTTCTGGTTAGACAGGAAGCCGATGTCAACATAGTTGGGCAAAGGCTATAGAGGCAGTTGATGAACTGATTTGACGACAGATAAAACTAAATTCTTTAGCTTAAACAGAGACACTTATTCGCCCATCTTTTAATGTAGATCAATCAATCTGCCTAGCCTTTTCCCAACTATGTTGGGGTCGGCTTCCAGTCTAACCGGATGCAGCTGAATACCAGTATTTTACATGGAGCGACTGCCTATCTGACCTCCACAACCCAGTAAGTGGGTAATACGATACCCCTTGGTAAGACTGGTGTCAGACTTTCGGGCTTCTGACGACTCGTAACGACTGTCAAAGATCCACGAATGACAGCCGGGACCAACGGCTTAACGTGCTTTCCGAGGCACGGAGGATTCTCGGTATGTAAAGATGGTCACCCATCCACTGACCGACCCCGGCAAGCGTAGCTTAACCTGATGGATCGACCAGTGCGGCTGTTGTTACTTAGCCACGAGCTCCATCTTTTAATGTAGATACAGCATACGAAAACCAATATAAAAAGGTCTTTCATCCCACTAATATAAGTCTGAAAAATTAATTTCGCTAAAACATTGTCGTAGGAGGCTGTAAAAAAAGATAATAATTTATTTTGATACAAATAAGTCCATATTTTTTATCTTAAAAGGCCATAAAAACAGGACGTGCGGAAAAATTCGTTCATTAAAATGGTACCTAGTTACTTTAGGTACTTGTTTTATTTGGTAGTAGTGAGCTCGTAAGTGTTGTGCGCCCGCGGCTATGACTGGGGTTTATATAAAAATTTGTGTTACAGAGAGAAATTGGTTAATTATTATGTATTTTGGATAATAATTATTACTATTCACTCTAATTAACTGTCTATAATTATAGGTATACAGAGTCCCGTAGCATATAAACTAATATACTAATAATACGATATCTATTTATTTATAAGAAAGTCGTGTTAGTTATACTATTTATAACTCAAGAACGGCTGAACCGATTTAGCTGAAAATTGGTGGAGAGGTAGCTTAGAACCAGGAGTCTAACATAGGATAGGAGTCTAACTTTTTAGTAGGCTAGGTAGAGTAGGTAGGGTAGGTAGGGTAGGTAGGGTAGGTAGGGTAGGTAGGGTAGGTAGGATAGGTAGGGTAGGTAGGGTAGGTAGGGTAGGTAGGGTAGGTAGGGTAGGTAGGGTAGGTAGGGTAGGTAGGGTAGGTAGGGTAGGTAGGGTAGGTAGGGTAGGTAGGGTAGGTAGGGTAGGTAGGGTAGGTAGGGTAGGTAGGGTAGGTAGGGTAGGTAGGGTAGGTAGGGTAGGTAGGGTAGGTAGGGTAGGTAGGGTAGGTAGGGTAGGTAGGGTAGGCAGGGTAGGTAGGGTAGGTAGGGTAGGCAGGGTAGGTAGGGAAGGTAGGGTAGGTAGGGTAGGTAGGGTAGGTAGGGTTTTTTTATATTTGATTGATTGCGGAACAAAGTTCGCCGGGTCAGCTAGTTATATAATAAAAATAAAAAACGACCAACGTTTACAAAAAGTATACAATTAGTCCACAGTAAGATTTCACAAACAATAATTATAGTGCCTAAAAATAAACTAAATCTAAAATATGTTTAGAACAGGTGCAAGTAATAATGGTTCGGAATTACAATGTTAGGAAGCGACCCGCCCGATCTAGGTTAATTCAAACCTATGTTTCAGGCCATCACTTTAAATTAAAATTAAATTGGAACACCAAAATTTAAAGTTAAACTGTTAAAAGATAATCTAATAACGACTATGAGAAAAAGCATATTGGTACATTAGTATCTAAAACTAAATGTAAATATACAAAAGTAAATACTTACGAGGGAATAAATTATCATCATAACAAAAAAAATTGAAGTTTTTCTGTGACTGAGTAATTGAGTAGGTATCGCTTATTGTTCTGAGAATATTTTACTACATTTTTTATATCTTTCACTATAGAATTTTAGTAACTTGTTGAGCCTATTATACAGAAAAGGTCCTAAAAACACATAAAATCAATTAGCATACGCATGTCTAGTTTAAGGCTTTATGCAAACCATGTCCTCCCTTCTCTTTTCGGAAGGTATTGGGTCAAAAGGAAGTGCAGTGTGCTGGTGTAGTACTATGCTTAGTATAATTAAATTATATATTAGTAAATGCTATGTAGAGCTGGTACGTAGGAAATCTAAAAGGGCGAACGGTAGCAACTTTTAGAATTGCTCTTTGAGCACGCTCTAGAGGGAGTAAAATCGTTTTTGCAGCACCACCCCACGAAGTTATGCAATAGGTAAGAACGGATTGACACAAAGATAAATAAACCTGTTTAATTAATTTAGTCTGCTATGTTCCGTAACTTCTTAAAGACATATATTAATTTGCGCACTCTAGTGCAAAGTTTTGATATTGATAATTGATATAATTAATAAGTAATTATATAGTTGATATAATTAATAAGTAATAATAATAATATATATAATTGATATTAATATTTTATTAATATTAAAAAGGGGTATTTCTTTGTTTGTTTGTAAGTTTGTATGTAAGGGGTAATCTCCGGAACTACCAGTCGGATTTGAAAAAATATTTTTGCATTGGTTAGCCCAATTTTTGAGGAAGGTATTAAGCTAAAATAAAATAAGTCAGAAAGAACGCTAAGCGAAAACGAAGTAATAGCGCGGGCGGGCGATGCGATGCGACGCGGTGGGGGGCCGAAATTGTACACGGACGAAGTCGGGGGCAGAAGCTAGTCTCTACATAAAATTGTTCTGTTGCTGACTTATAAATAATTCTAGGTAAATGTATACATTAATGTCACATTAACACAGTTACTATGAACTGTTTTTTCAAAAGCCATCCCCTAAATGATGAAATAAATCAAGAAAATTACAGAATCTTTGAAATTATACTGCGCAAGGTTTTATCTCAGTAATTCATAGGTACTATATCCATACTAATATTATCAATGCTCTGTGTTTGTCTGTTACCTATCACGCCTTTTTTTTTTTTGTGAATTATCAAATAACTTCTCCCGCTCTGAGCGGAGCGGGAGGGCGTGTCAGACTCTTGCTGACTAAAACCCACCCGTGTTACTTCATAATCATAATTATTTTACTTTCATTCCTATTTCAAACTTACATCATCAGTTTTAGCTACCGCAGTACGTTCCGACTTTATGCTCACTATAACACGTAGGCATATCATAAATATATACCTACGTATACCTTTAAAGCTAAATATGCAGTGTATACGTATATTTGCAGCCGAGCTAGCTCAAAGGTAGTTCACGTCGTTCAAAGTTACGAGTTCTTCGGCTATAACGTACAAGCTTATTGAACTGCACAATATGAGGGTTTGTGGTTTAAGAACTGGGAGAATCGATCGATATGTAACTTTTAGCTGCATGTGCCACCGGGATCTGTGCGTAAATGTCAGTTTTCAGGACGAACTAACAACGCGGTGCGTTCACTGGACCCACACACATTTTCACGGCAACGTTTACAAGATGGCTGTAACAAGCGTATGTGCCGGGGGTCTTGTGCATGTTATGTTACATGCAACTTGTACAAGTACCATACCAGTAAATACAGTGGTAATTCATAATAATAATAATAACATTGTTCTGGATTGTGGATTCTGAAGTACCGTACTACAAGTATGTGCCCGACCCAGTTCTCGAAAATGACCATAATTATTACGTTGTACTAGGAGCTGTCTACCATTACTGACAGGACTATTGTTACCAATAAGCCTGATATAGTGGTGATAGACCGATTAGCGCGCCGCGCAATGATAGTCGATGTTACCATTCCACATGACGGGAACCTCGTGAAAGCTGAGAAAGAGAAACAAATAAAATACTCGTATCTCGACTCGACACGAGGTTGTCGACATGTGTTATGTGAGCTCGGCTATCATTGTGCCGATTGTCGTAACGGCCAATGGCCTGATTGCCGAAAGCCTCGACCTGTCTCTCTCGAGGCTGTCGTTAGGCGGTTGGATCAAGGGCCTGATTCAGAAGGCAGTACTCCTTGATACGGCTCGCATTGTGAGGAGGTTTCAGTCTCTGCAGCCATAACCACCGGTAGCTTGGAACCTGCTCCCGACACCGGCGGACCGCATTTTTCTTTTGTTTTTTTTTTAATATCTTTTGTAAGTAATATTTTAAAATGTAATTTTATATGAAAGAAAATAAATAAACGACATAATAAAACATTTATTACAAGTATCTAGACTCATTTTTGTTAGTAATACATACAACCGAAAAACGGAAACGTGAAAACGGAGGGGCATAGTTGTTAAGTTAAGATTTTCATAAACTTTGCTCATGATAAATGAATCCACCGCCCATTGTGTCACCCTATGTAACATTTCTAAATTTATTTCTGTAATTTGTATGGTGTGCATAATAAAGAATATTCTATCTATCTATCTATCTATAATATAATATAACTTATCATATGTTAGTACTTGACAAATACGAATCACCGCTGCTCCATCGAAGATATTTTTCTTATTCTTGAGCTGTTCTTATTTCTTTGACCATCGAAAAACTTGTTCCAATTTCCGAAGGACTTCTAAAACTGATGGTAGAGGTTCTCAATTTAGCGTAAACTGTTATCAAGCTCATATACAACGAACTTTTGATGAATAACTCTAAGGAAAACTGTGTTATTTTTACTTATAGCATATAATGCTATAAGTAAAAATAATACAAAAAGTCCTAGAACAAGTGTTCCAAAAATACAATAGTTTCGCAGATAGCATAACACTAGCCTCTCGATGTGTGTATCGAAGTTTCATTGATAATTATGTATGAGTAAATCATGTTCATTCAAACCAACCATTCATATTTAAAGCTAAGAAAATGCGACGTTGTCATATTTTTTTTAATTGACCAATATAGCAAACTGAAAAATAAAAAAAATAAAAATAAGAATAATTCGTAAGGTAGTTGTTTCTTTGACATGGTCTAGACATATGGGATATCAAAAGGAACACCTTGTATAGATAGTTGTTAATTGGGGTAGCCCCAATTAACAACTATCAAAGGGTCAACTAACATAACGGTTTTGTGACCAATAATGTTGACCTATTGGTATATAGTTCGGTCGGTCATATAAAATCTGTTGTGCTCATTAAGGCTGCCTGTCCACTGGAGCGGAGAGGAGAGGAGCGGAGTAGCGGTGTGCCAATATTAACCAATGGAATTGCATAAAACCTCCGCTCCGCTTCAGTGGACAGGGATTTGAAAACTAGTTTAAAAATTAATTCAAAACCGGGTAGCGGAGCGGGGAAACGGAGCGTAGAAGTGGAGAGGTGAAACGGAGCGGAGAAATGCAGCGGGGAACCGGAGCGGGGAATTATTACTCGTCGCGTGAACTCGGTCTAGCTCCGCACAGTCTGCAACACCGCTCCGCTACCTCGCTCCGCACAGTCCGTAACTCCGCTCCGCTGCCTCGCTCCGCATCAATGCACAGACACTGTCCGCAACTCCGCTCCACTCCGCTGCCATTCTCCTCTCCGCTGCCTCGCTCCGCTTCAATGGTCAGGCAGCCTTATACGCTAGAGATATGGGATATCAATAGGAACACCTTGTATAGATAGTTGTTAATTGGGGTAGCTCCAATTAACAAATATCAAAGGGTCAACTAACATAACGGTTTTGTGACCAATAATGTGGACCTATTGGTACCTATTTAGTTCGGTCGGTCATATAAAATCTGATGTTCTATTAGAAATAAATGTGTTGCGGTGAGAGCCATTACACTAATTGCAGTGTAGAAAACGTTGGTCAATAATGTTTGGTTTAAAAAAATTGTAATTTGATAATAATTTTTTATTTTTTTTAATATATTTTATTTTAATTTGGTAATTGTAATTTCAGTTCTTTCAGGTCAACTTTCAAAACTGAGTTCACGTTCTGGTTGCAAATATTTCCTCCAAATAATTTTTGTGTCGCTATTTTCATTAAGAGCCTGAAAAGCAGAAATTAGCAATACTCTACAGTCATGATGGATGTCGATCTAAACCCGATAAAACAAAAAAAAAAACTCAAATCATTCTTCAAGTACAGTACGACACAACTTAGATGTAGCATTGGCAAAATTCGTTAAACCGATCACCATCTGAACTGAGTGCGCCTTCAAAATCACCGATATTTATATATATATAGATAGGTGAAAATGATTGTTTTACAAACGCAATAACTTGTGAAGTCGCTAAATCCATACATTTCCATTATTTTTCAGGCAAATACAATCAATCAAAACAGATAAAATTGTTAATTCACATAAACGGCAAATTATGTATAGGTAAACTCAATAAAAAAAAAATGTAATTTACATTTTTTTTTTACATTCTTCCTTGGCTTATTCATCCTATTATTTGACATTTTATACTTACAATTTAATTTCAACTCTATATTAGTGGCTTTTGTGGACATGATAATTATTCAGATTTGTAATAGCAATCATGTCATTTCGTTTAAAATAGGTTTTTATTTTATTAATTTATTTATGTTTTATAACCAAATATACCTAAGTAAACTAACGGGGACCGAGACCGAGACCGGAGACAGCAATAAAAAAAAAAATGATATATATAATTTTTGATATCGACACCTATCCTAATGCATACCCTTTTGTAGATACCTACCTACCCTAATGGGTAGGTACCAAATAGGTAGGATCTTGTAAACGTCTGCGGGGTTTCACTAGCTAATTTTATTTGACCCCATATTATCACAATACTTGTAGTATGGATTTTGGATAGCAGAATTTGGTTTTAAGTAAACAGAGGGACACTGTCACCTATCCCATTGAAATAATCCAACTGTCATCATTTTTTATTGCTAAAACAGAGAAACTTATTCTTTGCCATTCATTTAATCCACAAAATTACTGCTTCGTTGGTCTAGTTATCGCTAGTGCTACTGCTGAGCATTAGGTCCTGGAATCGATTCCCAAGTCGGACAAAGTATTATTGGGTTTATCTATCAGGAATTTCTCAGTAGCAGCCCGGAGCTTGGATTAGTGCCCGATTGATGGCAATAGACTCACCCCCTATTACATGGGACTAAAATATAACTATGATCGTGGACCGCGCTAACAAAAACTCGCCCGAAGTGTCTAAAATTGCGAACTGCGGACTTGGATAAATGTAGGACTGGACAACATGGTCCAGTCCTACATTTATCTTGGAGCGTTAATCTCAAACGGCGGTGGATGCATGGAGACGTATGGCAATAACTAAATCATCAATGGACAAACTAAAAAGACTCTGGAGGAACAGAGATATTACAAAAGCTACAAAGAGCCGGCTTGTTCAAACACTGGTTTTTCCTATGTTCCTTTACGCTGCGTGAAATCGAGAAGAAGAAGATAAACGTTCTGGAAATGTGGCACTGGAGAAGAATGCTTGGGGTATCGTGGATGAAGTTTCGCACCAACAACTCTATACACCAAGAACTCGGCATCAAAAAGAGTCTCTCTGTTCTGGTCCAAACGCGCATCCTCAAATACTTCGGACACTTCTCGAGGCGTGAGGGTGGCTCTATAGAGCGCCTTGTCATGCAGAGCATGACAGTGGGGGGCAATAGACCACGTAGACGCTCACCCATGAGATGGACTGACCAAATCTGCAATAAAAACTAAAAAAATCGGAGTAGACGGCGAGAAATCGTGAGGCGAATCACATCAGCCCCTGGACAAGAAACTACATGAAGACCACGACCGCTCTGTCAAGAGTGCTACGAAGAAGAACAGAAAATATAACTGGCGAAATGTGGGTGTACTAAAGTTATACCTCTGCTTAACCCTTCGGGTAATACGAGCGTGATTTTATGTAAATCCGCGGAAATTACGAACCCTTTCCTAAACCTAAACACCCACATCATTACATTAGTTCTATTAGCAGACAAGTCTGTCCTGCTCCATGTCAGACCCACAATAACATGTCGCCAACTAACTTGACACTTTTGAGCACTACTCTAAAACTAATATCGAAGTTTATTACCTATTCTAGCGAACGGAACCGAGTTTAAAGGCTCCGGCGAACACGCGCGACGCGACTGCACGACGCAACACCGATAGAACAATTTCCGAGATGTTTTCATAGAAATTCTAACACGTGTCGCGCTGTCACGTCGCACCTGTCTACAGGAGCCATAAATCTGCCAGTTCATGGTAGGACAAAAAATCGTATAGTCTCTTTGTAATAGTCGAGTTCATAAAGAATTCTTGGAAAAATTGTCCTTTACAGAGTCTCGTTTTAAGTAGGTAATTTTATAAGGAGTAGCGTTCCAGGAAGGCTGATGCGGGTAGCTTAAACAGAACTGGAGGAAGGAATAAAATATTGAAAAAAAATGGCTTCAGTAAAGCATGATGAAAATTAAATGAAGCAAAATAAAATAATAATGCTGCAGAGGTTTTTTTTATAAGTCTGTAAAAGGTTTGTGTCCTCCTTACTTTAAAATTTATAGTAACAATTATGTACTTGTAGTATCTCAAGAAATACAATAGAAAATTGTGAGTTTAAGATAAACTTAACTGTTGGTCACCTTTCGGTGTGTCCAAACATTGAGCGGCAAGAGCGCGACAGCAACACGCGGAGTTTGCAGGACACATTTCTGCCGCGCGGCAAAAATGTGTCTTGCAAACCCCGCGTGTTGCCGCGCACAAATATTTCGGAAACATTCGTAACTAATTGTGTCTGAACGTATTTCTGCGGATCTGACTAGAGCGCTCTAGTTCGGACCAAACCCACGAATGTTTGCGCGGCAGTACTGCACGGCACAGCCGAGACACGCCGCGCACTTCAGATGGCAATATCAATCTATAGCCTCTAATACATCCGCAGAAATACAATTAGTGACGAATGTTTCCTAAATTTTCGTGCGGCAGGTAGATAGAAACGTTCGCGCACGGTAGTCGTCCAAACACAGCGCGGCAGCCGCGCGCGATTGACGCTCAATGTTTGGACACACCTTTACTTCGCTACATTTTCCTCCACACGCATCCCTAAAATTAATCCAACAATCGCAGCGACTAATCGCACATCCGCAACCAGCTTTAAGGATAAAGTCGGTATCCGGAACTGGGTCGCCATATTGTGTTGTGATTGAAATTTAATGCCTCTGTTCGCAGTTTGTTTTAAAACAACTTTCTTTGTTGGACTTGGCTATGTAAGATTTACTTTGTACATATACCATTAAGTTTGTGCAAGGTTAATAGTTCGAGGCTTCGTTATGACCCACCCAACGTTAAGTTTGAGAGCCTAGTTTTAGTAAACAGTAGGTTTTAGGTTTGATCTGTGTTTTTGAGGAGCTCGTGGCTAAGTCATAACATCCACACAGTCAATCCATCAGGTCAAGCTACGCTTGCCGGGGTTGGTCCGTGGATGGGTGACCGTCTGTACATACCGAGACTCGTCCTTGCCTCGGAAAGTACGTTAAGCCGTTGGTCTGGGCTGTCATTCGTGGATCTTTGACAGTCACTACGGGTCGTCAGAAGTCCGAAAGTCTGACAAACAGTCTTACCAAGGGACCGACGACGACGGCGGTTTTGGATAGGTCAGGTTGAAGGTAGGATGAAAATTATATAATTTGGTTGGAAATGGATTTTCTTTAACTTCATTTAAGATGATTTATTCTGAAGGTGGGCAACGTCGCAAATAGATGTCAAATATTTCACTGTTTTGATTAATTTAGCAATATTACTGTGTGGAAATAAAAAATGTGGCTAACTAGCGAACTAGAATATTGATTATGAAATGCAATAATTAATATTGTAACACCGAATGTTTCGTTTTAGATGTAAAAAAAATATTTGGAAACTTTCCAAATGCGTTATTTACAACTAAAATGGGTGCAACATCAAATTCAATGTTATAATTGCAATTCATTATTAATATTCTAGTTCGCTAGTTAGCGACATTTCTTATTTATATTCAGTAATATTGCTATAAGAATCAAAACAAGTAAATATTTGACAGTTATTTGCGACGTTGCCAAGTTTTAGGATAAACCCTCTTAAGTTTATCGAGTAACTTACATCATACGTAAATAATCAATAACGTAACTATTTTCAGATGTGAGTGGAAACGCCAGGAGGGGGCGCCCTGGTAAGACATTCACTGACCTTATTGGCTACGTTCTTCAGAAAAGTCTGGTGCGTAGTACTCGCAACCAGCGTGCGTACATGACGCAACGTATGGACGTAAACGAAACAAATGGAGTGTGTAAGGATCCTAGCAGCTGGCTTTCTGTAGTTTCTGCCCACTCCCGCCTCAAAAAAATATTTCCTAGGAAAGCGGTTCCGTCATATTAAAATGGCCGTCATAAAAATCTGTCATTTTCACCAGTATAGCCCAAAGATTTAAATTACTAGATTATCCCTCATCATACTTAGCCACAAGAAAACGTGTGCATACTGAGAAGAGTTAGCGTTTCTTTGACAATCAAGTGAAGTCACTGCGTCATTGTGCCAGAGGTGTCAAAACGAAACAGAAATGCGACTATCTTTTGACGCGGTACGGCGAATCTAATGATTTAAATCTTTGCCACTGCTGTCATTTTCACTTACTATCATTTTCATGACAGCTGTCACTCCGGTCGTTACTGACCACCACTCTTCTAGGAAACCATATCTTTAGAAGCTCTTTATTTCCCTAATTTAAAACGTAAGCAAGTGTCGCCCCTTATGACAAAGAACATGAACTACGTCCACAATATGCAGACATGGGGAACATGTTTCATGCTGATTGATGGCGGATTATGTGTCGCCCTCTCTTGAAAGGGTAAGATTTGCAGTGTGGTTTAGGGTAAGAACGCCTGCAAACATATCATGGTGCTGAGTGATCGCTAATCCGCCAGTGAAATGCAGAGGGTAAGTATGTACGTATTTTAGAGTAACTTTTCAACAGACATCTTCTTCAATGATTATTGAGCACCTTGGTATTTTTTTGTCTCTATTTCTGTAAAATAAAAATACATAGTCTTTTCATAACACAGTCATGTTATGAAAAGACTATATACTTTTATCGAGAAAAAAGTGTAAATCAATAAGCATGAAAATCAGAGGCATAGGGTCCTGCTAAGCAACACATTTCAAACTCTAATAATTAGGAATACCTGTGTTAGTTTCAGCGGTTTTTTTTTGTTGTTGTTTCGGTTTCGGTCGAGTTTCGGCAAAAAAACGGGTTTCGGTTTAGTTTAGGTTTCGGCGGCAAACTTGCCGAAACTACGACCGAAACCGAAACTGCATTCGGGAGTTCTCGCACTGTGCTCGGTCATGTTCGGCGCGGTAAATTCCATCCATGCGACGAAGACATTCTCCAAGCGACGAAGACATTTTCCAAGCAACGAAGACATTTTCCAAGCTACGAAGACAATAAACAGCTCACCTATTTTAAGTATTTTCAAGGCGCATCTTTTTTTTTCTCTTAAATGTGGGGTTGTTATGTTGATTATCAATAAGTGAAAATGTCGAAGACTGCATAGCTATATGATTTAAAGATAATAAAAAAAAATGAGTGATTATAATAACGTTTTCTCTATTTTTCCCTCAAAACATAATCCTTGTAAGGAAGTTTCGGTTTCAGTTTCGGTTTCGGTTTTGGTCGTAAAAACCAGTTTTGGTCGAACACTACAAAATGGTGTGAAATCGCTAAAAGCAATTTGTTAAAAAGATTGAAAAAAGAAATTCAAGATGCCTAGTCATATTGAATTTCCTTCTAGATTATCAGGATAGTAAGTACTTAGATAGGGCGATTGCCCACTTATCAGTATCCGATTCGTATTCGTTTAGTGTTCGTTTGTGATCCGGTTTGGCCATCTTAGTAATTATACGAACCGTATACGCTTGAGGTGGAGGATGGTCAAACCAGATCAGAAACAAACACGAATCGAATACGACTCGAATAGGACTCGAATACGACCCGGATACGGATAAACGGGCAAACGTCCACTCTTATAAAAACAACCACGGATGAATATCAGAAAAATACCTTAATAAATAAAACTGAAACAATAAAACACGCGTTTAGTTTCCAAGAAATCGAAAGAAAATAAATCTTTCTTACACAATAAACCTTGTGTGGGAAGCCAATCAAAATTTTCCTATAGAAAAACATATAAAAAAGGGAATTGTAGGGAATCCGTGGCAGCCTACTAATCAGTGGTAAAGCCACCGTGGATTTCGCAAACAGAATCCTCGACAAAACAGCGATCTTTGACGTATGTGGTGCAAAATAGAAACTTTCAGCTTATTGTAGAAATAAATTATTTGATTTGATTAGCTTTTTGTTGTATTTTTTTTCACTAGGTAAGCAAAAGGCGAAAGATGGTAGATCAATTATTGGCAGATCAGCAAACTAATGAACAAATGACCTGCAAAGGATCAGAACATCCGAATAGTATATTATAGAATCATTGCATGTACCAATGATGATGGAGCCTGCAGTAATACAGCAAGGAGTCTCATACAGCTCTCTAGATATTTCGTGGGTGAATTCACTGGTAATCTGCGACGTTATAAAAATCTATTTGGATACAAACAATTAAAGTATTGTGCGCCGTAAAGTGGTACGCCGAACGTTCTTCGTTCGGCGCTTGACGTGGCAAAACGTGTGTTCAATCGTCATCCCGAGGATGCCTCATTGAGAGGAGAAACACATGTCGATTTATTACAGGGTTTTTATGACTCCTATGATTAGCCTAAATATACGCGTTTATTGTATTTCATAATGGATTTCCGCAAAGTCACACCGGAGTCAATTAACTGTACAATGCGAGCACATCGAGTATAATAAAAAGTTTGGATTTATATTTTTAAGAGTAACCATTACCGAGTGTGACGGTTACTCATATCTATTACCAGTGTGACTCTCATACTGAGTCTGTCTAAATCTGTCTATGTCTATATTGCCCATGTGCCATTTCAACGGTCGCGTATTGTATGATGTTTATAATTATCTTCTATACTAATATTATAAAGAGGTAAAAGTGAGTTTGTATGTAATCTTCGGAACTATGAATCCGATTTCGAAAATTCTTTCATAAATGAGAAGTAACATTACCCCTGAGTCACACAGGCACAGGCTATATTTAAAAAATATATATGAGAAAGTCTACACGCTGCCGCGCTGGCAAAACCGCGAGCGAAGCTCTAGTGTAACAATAAAACAAGTGTAAACTAATACTATAAAGTTTTAAAAACTACAAAAAACATAAACGAACCACGCTTTTCTCATAACTTTGCGCCAACACCGAAATCCTTCAAATTATTGGGGCTATAAGTAGCAGTGGAGGACTCTTGCTACCCCATGACAAATCAAAACGTGACTTTCGGTGATTTTCTATTGACTCACCCACTTCAGACGAACAGGACAATATTGAAGACGAATGATACGGTACCCGTAATGAACACTTTTATGGTACTCCTATGAAGTTATCGGGAAAAGGGGAAGGTAAGTATGTTTTCTGAAATGGTTTACCTTATTAAAGTAAGCTCATGTTAACGGACGTATAGGAACACAGTGCTGCGCTCTAAAACAGAAATCGCCCAAAAAGCTGCCAAGCTGTGTGGCACTGGGCCGGAGACGTCTGCCACATGTCGAATAAGTAAAACGTCCATCAACATCGAGGCAGACCCAGGAGAAGATGGCGAGACGAGCTTGATGGCTACAGACAGGATTGATCCACACTAGCTCAAGATAGAGAGGAGTGGAAAGGAGAAAGGTAGGCCTTTGCCCTGCACTGGGACAATTCAGGCTAAAATAATAAATAAAATAAATCATTTTGTGTTATCACTACTGGAATTTGTGTACCCCCAAAATTCGACATTTTACTTAAAGCTTGGTTGATGACTGAAGAATCATCCCATCACATGTAAAAGGATGACCATATTTGTGGACACCGGAGCTTTTTGGAAAGATACTATAGATAAGAACTTTCGATCTACACTTCAGAACTTAACTTACTTGTGAATAGTTTAGTAAAGATTATTTACAAGTCACTATCCTGTAAAGCTCCTTATAAAAGCTTCAACCGTGTTTCTATAAAAACTTCAGTAATTTTTACTCGGTTGTTTACAATAGGCTCGGCCCCGTATTACATGGAACTTAAACGTTACTGACGAAATGTGGATGTATTATAGGTACACCTCTGCCTAACCCTTCAGGGAATAAAGCCTTGATGTTATGATATGTTATGCACGGAATAGGTTCCTGGCTAGCGACAGCGACTTATGTGTAAAATTTATTTCATCACCACTGCTCTCAAAACGGTGTTGCTACACATTGTGTGGAAACCAGCCATCTTAGAACTAAAAAATCGAAGACTTGTGACATCCACCAACCCCTCCCTCTCAAAGAGAGGAAACCAGCGTTCCAGCAGTGAGAAGGTTATAGAGAGATAACACGGTACTTATGCTAGATTTTTAAAATTTCCTGAAAAATTTGGATTCGATTCTAAATATTTACTACTAGCTGCGCCCCGCGGTTTCACCCGCATAAGTCTCGATCCCGTGAAAATATCGGCATAAAAAGCATCCTATGTGTTAATCCAGGTTATGAACTATCTGTGTGTCAAATTTCATCCAAATCCGTTCAGTAGTTTTTGCGTGAAAGAGTAACAAACATCCACACATACATACATACAAACTTTTGCGTTTATAATATTAGTAGGATGTAATGTATGTGTGTGTCATTAAACCGAATCCGACCGAAATATTTTATTTTTTAATAAAATTATCCTGTCCAAAAATAATGTTATTTGTGGTAGTAATCGAAACGCCATAAATCCAACAAGGAAAACCAAAAATAAATATCATAAACATACTCTAATAACGTAGGTACATGAAATCCTACCCCAACCCTCTTATTGAGAGGAAACGCGTGACCAATTAGGACGATACTTCCCCAGTCGTGATTGGGGATGGGGACTGTTTTGTTTTACCTTCGTTAACATTCGATGTATGGAAAACTTACTTTACTTTTTACCCCCGGGAAATTGAGTGTTGAAATTTTATGATGCTTCGTTGAGTTGAAGGTTTGCAGTGTGAAAGCCTCCTTTTATTTATGGGATCCTGGTACTCGTTAGCAAGCTTAGAACTAGTTTTTTCATATTATTAAAAGGGGAACAACTGTTAGCCCAAGGCGAACGTTTTTTTTTTTTTTAGTACGTTACTTCGTTGCAGTATTCTATTAACTGTCGTTTTTTAGCATGGCTATAGCGTCAAATTCAAATTCAAATTCAAAAGTCATTTATTCAAGATAGGCTGAGAATCAGCACTTTTCAAACGTCAAAACTAGATATGACAGTCCCCCAAAAACGCTCACCACTTCCTAGTGCTTAGCTGGGAAGGAGAAGTGGTGCAACAAACTCCCCAGCAGCACAGCTGTCTGTTCAGTTAGAAGAACTGGATTCTATAGAATATCATTCAGTCATTACCCTTTCCTCAATATGTCTCCGAAGAAACGCAAACAAGAATGTAATTGTTCTATCTATGGTTTTTCGTTATTCGAACATAATTATTGAAGATCACGACAGATATTGATTCAGGACGATAAGGGACTGTATTTCAGTTTTTGAAATAAAAAAGGTTAGAAAATGTAGCTGGTATAATGAGCCTATTATGTTCCCACAGCTGGGCTCACACCGGCCTCCTCTCTTCGAGAGGGATTGGGCTGTAATCCACCACGCAGGTCCAGTGCGGGTTGGTAGATGTCACATGTCTTCGAATTTTTTTCTAGGTCACGATGTTTTTCCTTTACCGTTTTGAGAGCAGTGGTAATGAAATTATTTATACAAAGTAATTGTTGTGATCCCTCTTATACCAATTACTTACGCCTTGTGTTACCACTACGTCAATTTCCCGTGTTGTGGCTGCATCTACTCGTATATCGCCACATGCGAACTACGCATCAAAGACCTGACATCACACAAATCCTGCATCGCGCAATTAGAGTTTACCGCGTGAACGACATATAAGACTATCCGACATCAACCATCAGGCAGTTGCCCGCCAGACACGACACCCGCATATTCGGAGGATCCTCCGTTTTCTAATGAGGATGAGTGAACTTTACACCCTGTTCCTCATACTTCTAAATAGTCATTTCATTCAACATAGTTGGTATTTGATTAAACATTGCTAGTATAGTAGAATCTTTTGGCATTCCAATGACAATGACAGGGGGACATAATCAGTCTATAACGTTTCCCACTGCTGGGACACCGGCCTCCTTTCGGTAAAGAGAGTGGGCTTTAATCCACCACGCGGGCCCAGTGCGGGTTTTTTCAATTTTTGTTTCTAGGACATGCTTGTCTCTTCAC
This sequence comes from Agrochola macilenta, assembly GCA_916701695.1. Lineage (NCBI taxonomy): Eukaryota > Metazoa > Arthropoda > Insecta > Lepidoptera > Noctuidae > Agrochola > Agrochola macilenta. Next base: position 8,790,476 of record OU753578.1, read on the forward strand.
GATGTTTTCTTTTACCGTTTTGAGAGCAGTAGTGGGAGGAGCTCGTGGCTAAGTAACAACAGCCGCACTGGCCGATCCATCAGGTTAAGCTACGCTTGCCGGGGTTGGTCAGTGGATAGGTGACCATCTTTTACATACCGAGAATCCTCCGTGCCTTGGAAAGCACGTTAAGCCGTTGGTCCCGGTTGTCATTCGTGGATCTTTGACAGTCGTTACAAGTCGTCAGAAGCCCGAAAGTCTGACACCAGTCTTACCAAGGGCTATCGTATTACCTAGTTACTGGGTTGTGGAGGTCAGATAGGCAGTCGCTCCATGTAAAATACTGGTATTCAGCTGCATCCGGTTAGACTGGAAGCCGACCCCAACATAGTTGGGAAAAGGCTAGGCAAATTGATTGATTGAGAGCAGTAGTGATGAAATTAATTGTTTTTTTATGTGAAATGTTTTCAAAAACCAAGATGGCGGCATTCGTTCTGGTTTTACAGCTATACGGACAATGTAAATTGGTACTCAATACGCTTAGCAATTAATTTACTGACTGTACAAGCTAGACACATAGAATAGCCCATCTTATTGGTCATAAATCTTCGCGAAAACCGTCTGAGCCTCAGCAATTTTGGTCAATATTAGACATGAAAGACTTAGGATCTAACACCAAATTTGTGGCAGCGATTAATATTAAGTGGATTTGTAGTTTGGGTCTAGCAGAGGTGATATATTGTTTGGCGTTTTACACTACAAGTTGGTGATTTTCGGTAATGGAGGGCGGGCATTGAACTCGAGTATCTTAAGTGTTTGTTTTGGCAGCAGTTTTTTGCACTTTACTGAGCTTTTGTGATCTTGTGTGGGAGTTACTTCAAACTAATTTGTCTATGTCGTGGCCAGATCTTAGAATTGATCATTTAATTTTTCCTCAGATCATTAAATACTCAACGTTTGGCGATATGACCAGTTAAACGCTTGACTACTTCATGATGTGACCAAAAATTCAAAAGTCATTTATTCAAACTAGGCTGAGAATCAGCACTTTTCGATTAGTGATCATAAATCGTAAAATAGTTAGATTATCAACCAGTAGAGGTGTTGACGTCGCTTTGTTTTTGTTGTGCAGCATGGCGGCGGCATACAACAAATCAAACAAAGTAGGGAGACCACGCAAAAAGTCAATGGAACTTTATCGGGTTTCCAAATATGATATTATGGAAACAACGCTCGCCGGCCGCTACCGCGATGTGAAATACCACTTAAAATTAGTTTACAAAAATAAAAAATTAACGTCGCTCATGTGGCATCCCGACCAAATGGGTTAGGTTAGGTTAGAACTGTGACAAACCGCGCCACTTCCAAGTTGGTCGCAGTTACTTGGCAATTTTTACTACACCTTAAACCATGGATACCCTACATTAATGACCTGACATATCATTAAACGTTGACATTTAAACTATATGGCTAATTTTAGCAGGCTGTTTCATGAAATGGTCAACTCTAAGATGTGGCCACGACATCTACATAATTAAAATAATAACTTTAGAAAGCGAAAATCGTGATACCTTAGTAAATATCTCGCAAATTGTTATTCATATACATTTGCGGTCTATAATGTTAACAAGATCTTAAAAGGTTTATAACTAGGTATTATAATTACGAACCGTATATAGCATAGTAAAAATTTCAGTTTGGAATTGAATCGAATTGATTTTTCGAATAGGTACCCAAAGTGCATCCATCCAAAATGCACTTTGAATATTCTAAATTTCAATTTACAAAAGGGAGCATACATTACAGGTCGGCACAACTTATATGTAGCATCGGTAAAATTCGTAAAACCGATTAGATCCGAACTAAGTGCGCCTTCAATATCTATACGGACGTGGGCAAAAGCTAGTGATAAATAAATACCACGAGTACCCTATATTATATAAAAAAGGTTCTAGTCTTGTACCCTTCAATGTAATTAATAGAGATATTAATAATCTTATTTCATCTTTCTCGGCCAGTAAAGATTTATTACCATTCTTTCCATTTTCTTGAATTTGAAACCCAGTTCATGCAATATTCTTCGCAAAGTATCTCGACTGGCTGTGCAGTATTTATGTGTTTTCTTTTAATTTATTTAGCAATTATTTTATTGTAGGCAACCTTTTTTCGGTGACATAAAAGTCATACATTTTCCTTCTTATGACATCATAATCAAAATCGTCTAAATTTGCTCAATGTTCTTTTCTGGACTTCTTAGGCGGACTAAACGTTGCATGATCAGAACCACGAGTTGAACTAGTCGAAGCCGAGGCATTGTCACGAGCAGAATCACCGGTTGAGCTAGTTGAAGTCGAGGCATTATCGTGCTCTTTTAAAAGCTAACTATTATACGGCTTACCACGTTTCAAAGAAGTCAAACTGAAAAAAAAAATACCAGCAATTTTTTTTTCACTTTCACATTAAATTGTCACGAAGTGTACGGAATGATTCACGCACGTGCATTCACAACGCTGTCTTGGGTTGAACTGAGGCAGGAATATATAGCGCCATGGTATAATAATATACTTCGCCAGGTATGGCATTCCGAAACACAGTGGTCACGTGGGCAACACAAGTCTACGTCATCACATCTGTGTTACCAGAAGTTTGTAATGATAACTCCCCAACCACCTTTATTATCTGTGTGAATCCGATAAAACAATGAGGTTTTAATTAACAATTACGTTGGTTTATGTTTAAATTGAATTGTTTCGTTTGATTAGATACACGAAACGACAATTTAAAAGCTTTGGTTTCTGAAAATCTTTCCTTAATCGTGTTTTGTTGCAATAGAGTGGCAACTGGATAGTGACGTAAGCTAGTGTTAGTCTCGGAATGCCAGACTTTGTTTTATTAGACCATGCATAGCGCGAATAGCGTTGAATGGCGCGATACCTATTGGTTGTGTAAATCAGAAATGATCGGTTTTACCACTTTTGTCGATGCTACATATCATTTGTGTCGTACTGTACCGAATTTTTCCAAAACAAAACCAAGAAGGTTTGAATCTTTACTAAAGTTGACAATGGCAATAACCTCAAATAACGTTCAAAGGAAAAAGAAAAATAACTCCGAACCCCCAATTTTTCAAACCCCGCATCCGAAACTAGAAAGTCTCAGTAACCTTCAGTGTGACGCCGATATTTGTAAAACATAAGCCATAAGCTGTGCGACACGCGATCAAATAAAACACACACGCTCAGGATTACTGAACCCTTTCGTGGACACTTTTTTGTCGAGTTCCAAGGGAAGAGCGGTAGCGGGATTAGATTTTTTTGCAAAAATGAGACCAGTTATTTTTTTTCGACTTTACCCACAGAGAGCAAAAAAAAATACAATAGACGACGTTTATTCTTAAAGAGTCATAAAGAACCCTGTAAGAAATCGACACGTGTTTCACCTCACAACGAGGCATCCTCAGGATGACGATAGAATTGTTCCAAACCCGGACCCGACGTGTGGCCACGTCAAGCGTCGAAAGCAGAGGGGGGGGGGGGGGTTCTTTATGACTCTTTAAGAATAGTCGAGCGGATTGGGTTACTACGAGTAAATATACGTCGTCTATTGTATTTTATAATGGATATCCGCAAAGTCAATTAAGCTGCTGAGTCAATTAACTACCACAGAGAGCAGAGGTGGCCCAGTGGCAACGGCCCCGAATTAGGAGTTGCAGGTTGTGGGTTCGAACCCAGGCTGGCGCTTACTTTGTGTAAATAATTTAATCATCACTGCTCTCAAAACGGTGGAGGAAAACATCGTGAGGAAACCGGCATGTCCTAGAACAAAAAATTCGAAGACATGTGACATCTACCAACCCGCACTGGGCCCGCGTGGTAAATTACAGCCCACTCCGTCTGAGGCCGGTGTTCCAATAGTGGGAAAATTATAGCTATTATTATGCTAACCCACGTCGCAATTTACAAAAATCCTTGTCTACACATCATAATAAATAATACTGGTAAAGATAAGGTCTAAACTCAGAAACCTTCCAGAACAACACCTTTCTAGCTCACTATGCTGAGCCTGCAATAAAGCTCCCAGCGGGCCACTGCCATGGCTCACTTCTAAACTGACTACCGGGCCAGGTGGGCCGCTGTAGGCACGACTTAATCAGGTGGGGGTACTCCGATAAGCCACAATGCGACTGTGGAGCCACATCAGAAACGATGACCTTTTGTCTTATTTCATGTGCAGTAACACTTGTGGATATATTCTGTAAAATGTTACCGTGAAAACTAAGATGAAGCGTGAGCTTTTGCAGTAGCAGACCGGTCACTTGAAACTCACTTCACCAAAAGTTTCACGGTAAGTGTTTACAAAATAGACCGGCTGAACTATGAAAGATCTTTACGAGGCTAATGCTAACGATGCCACGTTGCCCTCACGACTGAATTCTGGCTGACTAGCCCATAATACGTTTTTCAATGTATCGCCAGACTCTGGATAATCCTCTGGGTGGTCACAGCAAGCATTAACTCGCTGTTATCGGGCCTTGCCCTGGAGAATCTGGGGACCTGAAATAATTTTTACATTTTCTCCTAATCCACGCTCTTCACTTACACCATCCTCCTTATAAATAGCCTCAATATTTCTACCCAGAATGTTTGGTGACTGCTGAGTGCCATCAATCGGTGACCAGTGAACACTGGATATATCCTCACTCCAAGAAGATTTGGACGGCCTTAATGGTTGGGACTGAAGTGTTAGACTGAATGGAGGTCATTAATACCTGTAGAATTGGAATTTTGAGGGATAAAAAGAAGGATGAGGTGACATTTTTGCGAGTGTCATAGTATTCAAAATGTATTATGGTGCTATGTTGGGTAATACCACGATAAAGAAAAGGTACGAACCTCCTTTGCAGTTTAAGGAAATTCTAACTGATAATTTAAATAGCATCCAGGATCTAAAAAAAGATTTGAAAGAATGCCGCCAAAATTTTTAATATTATAATTAACCATAGATAAAAAATAATAAATAGAGTAGCACCATAAATGAATAATCCTGCTGTATGGCATAAACAGAAAAAAAAAATTGAGAATTTCTAGCATGTGCATAAGTGTTTTGTAATATATACGCATGGTGTGGCGTAATCCAACGATAAGGAGATCGACCCCTGGAAAAAATGGTTCAAATTGTGGTATGTGATAGCTATTATAAACAGTGTATCGACCCCTTAACGTTGGACCACTATTTAAATGACCACTATATACAGATGAAAGACAATGTTTCGTCCGTAATAAATTGTGCTTATAACTAATCAACCGCAATATCCAAATTACATGATTCTTGATTTTCAGTTAGTTCAATATTTCAATATCAATATTAATATTTCAATATTTTCGAGTAGAGCCTGATAATGAGTTTATAAATCAAATCATATCAAATGTTTATTTTCCAGAAATACATTGTTTTGGTACAGGTGAGATCTTATAACCTAAGTGTCATTGTATTCTGTCTGCAAGCGTACAATTTGTTTATTAAATTACATACATTTTTATTTTATTACTACATATTATTATTAAATACTATTACCATAAATTTATTCACTATTTTATTATATATTAATATAGAGATAGTCTGTTAATTTTTAGAGAAATGAAGAAATAATCAAAGAAGATAAACTGATCTCAAATAAAAAATAAAACAAAATTCATTATTCAACCCTTCCATTATTCTCAATTAGTCCAATTTACTTAGGCACTTTAAAATTCAAGTCCTTTTTCATTTATTTAGTTTATTCTCCATCTACTTTTCATCCAATAATTTATTTTTTTCATCAAATTTTAGTTTATTCACGTCCTCTCAAAAAGCCTTGAGGGCACGCAGCCATCAGGTTTTTTTGAGGTCACCTTCATAACATATTAAAAGTAAAACATTTTGTTCAACAATTTTTTCTGGTGTTAGGGCAAGAACAAGCTGCACAATTTATTTACTAGTATACATCGAGAAAATCGAACAGTTTGTCGAAACGAATCATGATTACAGACACACACAAACTAGAGATCGAATGAATCCACGCAACGTTTTTGCGAATGATGCATTACAACAAATGATCAAAGGGCACAACATTTTGACGAAGGATGATTCAGTAACACTAAGGAATAATACATCGCAATAATATTCACGGAATACAAGCATTTTGTCGGACAAAGCATCGAACATTTACACAAAAACGCATTTTTAAAGTGTACATTCGCGCAAATACATTACATAGTAATGCTCAAGTTTGCACTCACCTTAAGACGAACATAAAATATTCATTCCTCCCCTAGCCCCCTCTTTCTCTCCTGGTCCCCTTTGGTTAGTACTTGCGGTTTTTTATGGTCCCTCAGGCGCAACCCAAGGTTCACGTCCAAAAACCTTATTAATCCTTTGTCCGCCCGTCTGTACGTTGTAAAATTTAATTTCTGGCATAAATTAATAGCTCACAGTGTGGTCGAGATTTTTGCTTGTGATTGTACTAAAATGTCCTTACGGGGACTTTATGAAAGTTAAAATTATGCCAAAAATGGGAGAATTATTATTATGAAATAATATTTTGGAGTTTGCAGAATTTTCTACTGAAAATGACATTATAAAAAGACCGAGACGTTGGGTTTGTAATTTTCTTGATAATATTCGGTTAGACTTAAATTAATTATTATCAGTCAAAAAATCTCTGAAATGTACAAGAAAAACTACTAACTTAACCAAGCTTTAAAAGCAATAAACCACAAAATAAAGACACTAAATTAAGTAAATTAACTGCACCAATTACGTTATCGCTCCGAAATTCTGCAAAAAATAAAGATAAATCTAAAGAAAATTGCCTCTATCCATCTCTGTAAAGAATTCTCCCCCAAGATATGCAGTAGCAGCTGAAATTACAATAACCATATGGGGACGAAAATCCACTTGGATTTGTGCGTCCAAAATAAATAGGTATCAGGGGCTTGAGCTAGAAGAATGTAGTGTAATACGTCACGGGGACGTTGCGCCGATTGGCTGCGCTCCGATAAAGGAATAGTGAGGGGACTGAGGTGGTTATGGAAATGTAGATGGTGATATTTTTTGTGTCTATTTTAAGATAAGCTAAATCCATACATTTCCATTATTTTTCAGGCAAATACAATAAATCAAAACAGATAAAATTGTTAATTCACATAAACGGCAAATTATGTATATACTCAATAAAAAAAAATAAAAAAAAATCTTTTTTTTTTTTACTTTCTTTCTTGGCTTATTCATCCTATTATTTGACATTTTATACTTACAATTTAATTTCAACTCTATATTAGTGGTTAGTAGTTAAATATTGTAAAAGCCAATTATTTTGAAAAGAGTAACCGTGGGGTTTCTTGCCGGCTCATCTCCATAGGAAACGACCAATGGGAACCGTGCACCTAGCTTCTGACGTTTCATAAGTGCCCTTGTACGTTTATGTCAAACAAAATATTTTGAAATATGTTTTTTTTTATTTAACTACACAATAAAAAATTCAAACAATACTCAACATTCAAAGGTGTTTGTCGTCATGTCGAAATGTTATGTATCTTTTATTCAATGGGTAATCTAACGATAACAAAGGTTTCGGTTTTCAGTATAATAGTTGAATTTTATTGATTGTGTCAATTGGTTTCATCTTAATTCATGCAAACCTCGTTTAACTAAAATTAAAAACTGAAATTGCGTCATTAGCTATTATAAACGAAGTTTTCAAAACTTAATTAATACTATACGTATCAATTAAATACTAATTCACGAAAAATTCAAGTTTTCAGACAGCAAAATTAAAATCAATTTATCAATTTTATCGACACGTCTACAACACTACGCCGAACAGAAGAACGGACTAATTTTATTGGCTGGATTTAGGATTTCACGATAATATACAGATACTGCCATTTGACTAGCTTATTTTTTATACAGGATTTTACCCTGCCATTCAATGGACAGGGGGCTTTGTTATCGATTGTACTCTGCTGCTTTTTCCGGGTAATTTTGTTTTTAAATAGATAGATTTTTTATTCATGTTCGTTGTTAGGTAGACTTTTGTTCGTAGCTATAAAAAGCGGCGTGTGCATACAAATGAATATCGACCATGCGCCGCACTGCCGCAGCACCATCGCTGCACCGGCGCCGCACCGCAGCCGCACGGCAGCCGCGGCGGCACCGCGTAGTCCGAATTTTTTTCATCTCGCGTTCCGGCTCCGGTGTGACTCCGGCGTCATGTATGGAAATATATTGACAGTGTTTTGTTGATTTTATTCTTCAGCAAATCTACGATTTTAATCTTTCTTTGCTTAAAACCAAGCAAAGAAAGATTTAAATCGTAGATTTGCCCTTACTGTACTAAATCGCACGAAAAATCGTCCAGAATTAGAGGAGCGAGCTCACACATTAACAATGGCGTTTCCATGACAACCAAGTCAAGTCTCTGCGATAAGACAGTATCGCAGAGACTTGACTTGGTCTCAGAGGTGTCAAAACGAAACAGAAACGCGACCATCTTTTGACGCGGCAGGGAGAATCTACGAATGAAATCTTTGGTTTTAAGTGGAGAAGTACATACACTTTATTTTATATCTTTACTAGCCAGGTAGAGGTCAGAAATTATCCCACGGGAACGTACTGACGGGATAAAAAGTGCTCAATGTTATAAACCCAGGTCGTGGTCTATCTGTGTGACTTACATCGAAATCTATTCTGTCCTTATGGCGTTAAAAGGATACTTTCACATTAAGATCGAGCAAAAAGTGCCGAAAAAGACACGTTTCTTAAATGGTGTGTCCTTTAATTATTAACTTTCATATTTGTTGTTATAGTGGCAAAAGAAATACACAGTCTTTGAGCATTTCAACTATCTACCTATTACAGTTCATGAGATACAGCTGGCTGACAGACAGACGGGCAGCGGAGGCTTAGTAATAGGGTTCCGTCTGGCACCCTTCGGGTACGGAACCTTAAAAACGATGTTCTAGCTGTACCTATAAATGCATAATATTTAAATTATGATAAAACTAAAAACTAGATTTAGCATTTTCTGGTCGACGACATGTAATTATGATTTTCTGGATGTGTCCAGCTTAGTATATTATTAAATAATACGAACATTAACAACATCGACTATTCGCCCAAAACTTTATTATCAAATTATTTATTATTATTTATTTACGCAAACATTGCACGTAGGTAATTTATATGTGTACGTGATGCAATTATGTAGATTAAAACAGCGACGTGAGGGCCTCTCCATTCTTTAATCGGATGAAAGTTTAGTCTTTCACAACCCTATTGTTGGAGTAGACGTGTTAAAGTTTTTCAGAGTACGTGTTAGTTTTAGGGGTTTAGTTAAGACGCTGACAAGAGCTAAACCGCGATCACTGTCGGACTGAGTAGCAAATAATTTATTGCAAAATATGAAGCAATTTTATCTTTTTACTCAAAAAATAGTAAAGTAATCGAAAATAAAAACAACCAAGTTCTGTATAAAATAAGAAATGCTTGTTATTAATTATTAATACCAACGTACGTTGATATTTAATACAGAAATTTTGGATTGGAACTCAAGGTAGTAGTTTGCCATTTCTTTTTGTATCGAGATATTTTTTTCTAAACGTGTTTTGGTAACAACCAAGTTCTGACAAAATATGCTCAAAATCAAAAAGCTCTCTAAGCTAGCAGCTAGCAGTAAATTAGCTTATTTTTCTGATTCATTGTTTTATGCATGTGGTGTTTACCTATTATATAAGTAACTAATGCACTGTTATTTTACTTTTTTAAATGTATTATGTGTTTGTATCAGTGTAATCAATTGTTGGTGAACCTAATAAAATAAATAAAATATACTTTCCCCGATAACTATATAGCCATCGTGTTTTTTTTGTTTTTGGAGACTTGCCTTCTTGTAACATTTGCTTCTTGTCAGCGTCTTAATGTTTGGCTGTTTTTAAGGTAGATGTCAATCATTTAGTAAGGGTTGAATTAGGGTAGCTCATTTTAACTCAAACTTCCTTCACGCCTTGTCTGATGATGACAAATGCTTTACATAGTTTGAGCGTTGAGTTTGATTGGCTCAATAAGGCATTTTCTTGAAAAGGTGTCCCTGGCGTTGTCCTGGGAAGGTCTCTTATGACCTGATAGTTAATTGAATCAGGCGTGACTTTACGTAAATACACGCGTCTGAACGCGTTAAAGTCCAAAATACTGAACTGATTTTTACACGGTTTTCACCAATAGACGGAGTGATTCATGAGGAAGGTTTAGGTGTATAATTCATTAGAGATTTGTGTTAATTGGCTGAAATATGACGTGTTGAAGATATCGGAAAAAATCATGCTGACTTCAGCTTTACTGGCGTGCGCGGCGTAAATCAATAGAGTTATATGAAAACAATGTGTTACGGAATTAATACATTAATTACCTGGATTAATACAAGGGGTACTGTTAAGAGCAGTGGTGGCCTAGTAATAACGGACTTGACTTACGAGCTGTAGATCGTGCGTTCGAACTCAGGCAGGCGCTTTACTTTGTCTAAATAATTTCATCACCATTGCTTTCAAAACGGTGAAGGAAAACATCGTAAGGAAACCGGCATATCCTAGAGCCAAAAACTCGAAGACATGTGAAATCTACCAACCCGCACTGGGCCTGCGTGGTGGATTACAGCCCACTCCCTCTCGAGAAGAGGAGGCCTATATCCCAGTGGTGGGAACATTATATGCTGATTATGCTGTTTAAATATATTTTTTTGTAATTGTAATTTATTTTAATTTGGTTTTCATTTATTGTTGACATAATCTAATCGCTAAACTGTTTTTATTTTATGAGTTGTATTGTAATTTGTGGTAATGTAATATTTTTGCATAAGTACTATTATAATGGCTGAATTTTTTTACCGTCTCAAGAATAATATGGTGTGTTGTGTAAGTGGAACAGAAGCCATACCCGGGAATATTTGCTTAGTAGCATTGACCACGCGAGCGGGCCCCATGCGCGAGTAGCTTGTGCGCCCGAAAGGATATCAAAGAGGCCGATGGCAAGTGCGGCGACTACCTATCGGCCGCTGAGGAAAGCTACGAATTCATTGATAAATTCCGCGCATTTAGTAGGGTGCGTATGATTTGAATTTCGATATTTTTTATTGTAAAAAAATAAAATATTCTGTGCCATAGGCTTCTACTCCGTTCACCTATTATTCCCTATTTTTTTTCGAGACGGTTAAAAAAATCATGCGGTATAGAATCAAGTTTTTCCAACTGAACAGCTGTGCTGCTGGGGAGTTTGTTGCGCCACCTTTTCTTCCCAGCTTAAGCACTAGGAAGTGGTGAAGGGTGGGCGTTTTTGGGAGACTGTCTTATGTAATTTTGACGTCCGAAAAGTGCTGATTCTCAGCCTAATTTGAATAAATGACTTTTACATTTTGAATTTTGGGAACAACTGGTGCTGTACTTTTAATTAATCCCGGTAGTACGTTTCGACAATAATTTTTCAATTCACTTTTGAATTTCCGACATCCACCTGGGTGAAGCCGCGAACTATATAGTGATCTTATAAAGCATATTTAAAAACCGACATACTTGCAACAATCGACATCATTCAGCACTTCTACCATAACTTCTGAACTGCAACTTATGCATTCCCAATACTTAGTAAACTGACTCCCAAATGGGCTCCGAAAGCGATAATTAAGTCCGTATTATTTGCAATGCTCCACTCGGTAGAGATTGCACCTGTTACATTTTGAACTATTGCAATATTAAATTCGAACTTGAGCTCAAACAATTTGCAAGTTGTTGGTTATAAAGTAGTGGTGGAATGAAGCCTGAATTGGAGAAATTGGACTAATTAGGACTAAGATTTGTAATGCTATTTTCTTGGCAGAGTATTTTCGGTTAGTAAATCAAAACGTGGGCTTTTGTCTACATAATGAAGGCGTTTAGTAAGTTTTAAGAAAAAGACAAAATAAAAAGTTTGGAATTCAGCGTTTATTCAGTGGAAGTATAGCTCATAGAGAAAACAAAACTACCAAGCAACATTGTCCAGTTTGGAGCCCGAACTAAAAAAATTATGACAACACGATTTGACAGTTGTCCCTACTCCCGACGTGTTTTAGGTACCTGTCCGTCCGAAAAATTTAATTTGACACGTGTTTTGACGGATACTTAAACTACTTTTGGACGGGCCCGGAGTTTCGTTGAAGGATTTAGAGAGTAGAGCTCCTGGGACCTGGAGAAAGAAAGCTGCTTTGATCGTGGATAATTGTATAAACAATTCCGAAATTCAAAACACACGTTATGCCCGTTTTCACCTTCACTAAGTGACACTTAAATGTACCCCTAAATAAAAGTGCACTGTTGGATTTTCAACGCTAGGCTCAGCGCTAAGGCCTCTGCTTCGAATCTTGTGGGCAGCGGGCCGGCAGTGGCGGCGGCGCGGAAGCGGCAGGATCTAATGCGTAAAATCAAATGAACTGGCCCTCAAAAACAGCAGCGTGACAGCGGCGCGGAAGCGGGCAACGAGCGGTGCACTCCAGTCAAGCGGTGACCGCCCGCGCGTCTGCATTGCAGTGTTGTGCAATTTATTTTAGTGCCGTGCCGAAATGTCCTCAATAAATTTGAATCATAAAGATGTTGTCGCCGTTGTTCAGACATTTCGTTCGCGAATAAAAACAAATATCTCGACACAACCACACTACGCCGCTATAGTGCCGCGCGATTTGCCCGCTGGTTTCGAGAACAGGTCTGCGTTGCCCGCCCCGCTCTCGCGGCGCCGCCGCCACCGCCCCGATGCCTGCAAGATTCTAGGCAGAAGCCTTAGACTATGCAGGAGTTTTATCGAAATTATGAAGAACAGAGACAATGTTCTGACTAGAAAGTTAAAAAAAAAAAAAAGTTCTACGACTACACCAGAATGCAATCACTACACCACAACATTGCAATGCAGACGCGCGGGCGGTCACCGCTTGTCATTTTACGCATTAGATCCTGCCGCTCCCGCGCCGCCGTTCTGCCGCCCCGCTGCCCACAAGATTCGAGGCAGAGGCTTACGTAAAATCAAATGGACCGGCCCTTGAAAACAGCGGCGCGGGGGCGGGCAACTAGCGGTGCACTCCAGTCAAGCGCGCCGCCGCCGCCGCAGCCCCGCTGCCCACAAGATTCGACACAGAAGCCTTAGATCCAGCCGCTCCCGCGCCACTGCCGCCGCCGCCCCGCTGCCCGCAAGATTCGAGGCAGAGGCCTTAGAGTTGCGTGAGTGGTTCCGTTGAATCAACTTTAAAATCTCAAACTCTAACAGTATCAGTTTGATGGGCTCGACTATCTTGATGAACCAGAACAGTTACAACACTCAATAATAAATCAACTCAGTCTATCGCAGTCCACTGCTGGACATAACCCTCTGTCCTGTTGAACCACAGCACCCTCTCCTCCTCCTTCCGCATCCAGTCCTTCCAACCACCTTGTTAAAGTCGTTGGTCCATGTAGCTGGGGGCGTCCCACACTACGCTTACCGATACGCGGTCTCTACTCCAGGACTCGTCTGCCGGCTGTCTGTCTTAGTACATTGTTGGCCTTAAAAAGCTTTAAGGGCGTTTATTCTGAAGGTGGGCAACGTCGCAAATAGATGTCAAATATTTCACTGTTTTGATTAATTTAGCAATATTACTGTGTGGAAATATAAAATGTGGCTAACTAGCGAATTAGAATATTGATTATGAAATGCAATAATTAATATCGTATCACCGATTGTTTAGTTTTAGATGTAAAAAAACTATTAGGAAACTTTCCAAATGCGTTTCCAAGTTCGCTAGTTAGCCACATTTCTTATTTATATTCAGTAATATTGCCATAAGAGTCAAAACAGGTAAATATTTGACAGTTATTTGCGACGTTGCCAACTTTTAGGATAAACCTCAATAAACCCTCTTATAATGCTATTCTTGTCATTCGTACTTCAACGTTTCAGCTTACGCTAGTGATGATGAAGTTCAGCTTACGCTTTCAGTTTCAGCTTACGCTAGTGATGATGAAGAGTTCACTCCATCTCGCAGCTAAAATTTTGACTGAGCGATGTGTGTCCATAAATTACATAGGTACACATGCCTTATTTTTTTTTAAACTGAAATCATTTTCTATATCATTTTTATGTGACTTTAAGGTTAGGAGATTATGCAGTGCATAGTTCCTATTATTATCATTAAAAATGTAAAAAAAAAAACAGAAAAAAATATATGATGATTCTTTTCCTTGGCGATTGGTGGATATGAGTACAAACTTTTTGTTAACTTTCAAAACTATTTTGTTCTGCAAATTGTCTTTGACAGTAGGATTCGATAGATAATACACTTCAGGATTATAAGAACATCATCCATCTGCCAACCGAGTGTACGTATTTCATTTTATTCAAATAAAAAATAATAGAAATTTTAATGGTGCCTCTAATATTACACTGGCCTGTGGACACTTTCTCATATGAGATAAAATTTCAAGTGATATAGCTAGCGTACAGCACCAACGTATTGGCACAGCCTACCCGTAATCCACTGCTTAGCAGAACCGGGGTATCCTCTGCTTTAAAAAACCTCAACCCTCGAAGTAGTCATCAATCTTTGGGTTTATAAACATCTAAGCATCAGTCTCCAGCTGTCTTAAATATAACCTGAAGAAAAATGGCATTCAATCATCACAGACTCTGCTGCATCACTTCGGTAGCTGTAGGTTACCTCGCCTACACGAAATCCAAGTACGAATCGCCGGAATTTTACGTGGCTCAAGACCAAGATGGTCTAGAACACTTTGAGAAAAGGACGTCGAAATGGAATTAAATTTATCCAACGTTAGTTTTGTAATTTATTTTAAAATGTGGACTAAATAAATTAGGTAAAAAGTAAAGAGTTTATTTTATTTATCATTCAGTTGGAGATTGAAACAGTGTAAATCTGTACAAAACTTTGAAAGAAAGAGATAAAAGGTCAGTACAGATTACTTTGAATTCATTTTCTCACTTTTTTTCAAAGGATGTACTTCTCAAGTCATTATCAGATGTTATATTCACGATGAATGTTAATAATTACTGCTGTGAACAGAAAACTCATAATGGTTTTTTGTTTTATCGATTTAATTTAAAATATAACATTTAATACCTACTTAAATTAAATTAAATATAATAAACACATTTTATTTAGTTATAGACTCGCAGATGTCTATGTAAGTTCGTAGTTTTAGCTAACATGTTATATTGCCTACAAAGTCTTGGCACAGGTTATGACCGAGGTAAATTTTTAAGCCAGGGATGTAAAATAAACTGTATGTGTTAAGCCTGGAAACCCGAGTCGAAATTTTAATCTCTAATGAGGTCAAAAGTTCACTGCAAGCTATCGTCCCACTCAATATTTTGTGAAGGATGATGTAGCCCAGTTTCTTCCTATTACTGGCTAGTGCGTCCATTGTGATAGTGCTTCAACCTGTCAGCGTAGGTAGGGAGTTGTTTAGCCAAGTGATCTCCGTAGCACAGATGGTAAAGGAACCGTTTTTGGACATCAGCTGTCTCATATAGCTTGGAGTAAACCTCGTAATGACGGACGGATTGGACGGACTAAGGTGTGACTCTTACGCAAACAAAACCCAGTACCTTGAAAGACCTTATTGAGACAATATACAAGAAGTGCACATCGAACTTTAGCGCTTGATCGAGTTGAACACCCAGGTCGCGACTTTTCCTGTTTCTTTACTTCAACTCCTGTAGTATTGTTTTTTTTAATCTTTATTTAAGGAGCTTGGTCAGCAAGCCTTAGTCGCTCCGTAAGGCTTTTTTATAATTTAATACACCATTCTATAAATATAATAGTTTTTTTTTATTTTTTATATGAGTTCTCTTCTACGCATACCAATCCGCACAAGTTTATACAATAGTCTTGCTGTTTCTGACAAGGGGAATGCTAGGATATCATTGCATCTTCCCACCTCTCTAACATCAATACCAAAGTGTGTCAATAACTCAGCTCTAAGATCTTCGTTCCGGGCACACTCCACCATGATATGAAGAACGTCTTCCACCTTTGTAGTATTGTTATGTATTGTGGTATGTAGTATTGTTCTCAAGCACTTTTTTATTACGAGTGAACTGGATGTAGTGACATTTACTTATATTTAAAGGAAATGTATAGAGTGCTGCTAGCGGTACTTATTCCCTATGGGATAAAGTGCCGCTATTTGCGGCATAATAGTGGCGCTGCCTCGACCCAGCTAAAGTGCCGTAAGCATTGCATTTTCATTGTCACTTGTTATTTTGTTTGATTGTTGAGGTTACTTCACCGCCCTTTGTATTGATTGATCGTATTTGTTTTAGATAATAGGGATGTTGAAAAAAAAAAGAGTAGATTATGAAAAAATATTGGACACGTATTTTATTTTTTATTTTACGTAATCAAAAGAACAATAATAAAACAACAACAATTAAGTAAGGCAATGCGTAAAAATGTAGCATGAGTAGATTTTATACTGACTTTTGACGTAACGAGCCCCCACTCCCCGACTTTAATGCGGTTTATCTAAACCATTTTTTATTATTTTACTAGAGCAAAAAATACGTGTCTAATATTTTTTTTATTATCTGACTGACGGACTAAATAGTTTTTATTTTTTTTCCCAGTCAACATCCCTATTATATCAAAACTCACTTCAATGATGAAATTTACGAAAAAATGACTTGCACACTCAATAATGGGCACCCCAAAACGGTCGCTAGCCCCCCAAAGTGGTGACCCCCTTGCCATTTTATCTGCGTATTGTGTATTAAACATTTGTCAGGCAGGGGTCTTAGTCTTTCCATACTTTTAGGTAACCAGTTCACTTTAGCCACCCAAACCCATAATCCAATATCTTTGTTTCCATATCCCGCAATAGTCCTACACCAACCGGGGATTGTCCTTGGGTGCGCTTGCATACTGCAAATAGGGATAATCGTCGGCTGGTGCCTTATTTCATTAAACACGTCTAACGGGCCTCTGCGAGTTGGCTTCGGCCCCTTGTACGCCTTCCAAAAGTCCGGTACCCTAGGATCCCGAGAAATATCAAGAGACGTAAAAATAATAATAATTATTGTAATAATAAGGATCAAGGGTTTGATCCAGAAACCGGTACTTCTGGACACGGCGCGTATCGTTAGGAGGTTCCTCTCTCAGGAGCCCTGACCACCGGTAGCTTGAATCTTGTTCCCGGTACCGGTGGGCTACAATATTTTATGTTATGAAATGTTTTTGTTTTTAAATGTTTTTATATAAATATTTAAAAATAAAAATTATAAAATACAATAGGCGACGTGTATTAGGTAACCTAATCCACTTAACTGTTCTTAAAGAGTCATAAACCCTGTAAGAAATGGACACGTGTTTCTCCTCTCAACAAGGCATCCTCAGGATGACGACTGACTGGTTGCAGACCCGAACCCGACGTGTGGAGACGTCGAGCGTCGAGAGCAGACGTCCATACGTCGGGTCCGGGTTGATTTCTTACAGGGTTTATGATGAGAACGGTTAAGCGGATTAAGTTACTAAATATATGTACGTCGTCTATTGTATTTTATTATGAACTTCTGCAAAGTCACGCCTGAGTCAATTAACTATAATAAAAATTATGTTTGTGAATAAAATAAAAAACTTGAGAGGTGTCAAGGGACACCCGGCTGGAACGAAGTTCCTCTTTCTATGAGAGTGAGAGAGAGAGAGAGAGAGAGAGACACAGACAGAGAAACACGCGCACGCCGTACGGCTTACAACTATAGCAAAAAGTGTCGTTACAACTTTTGGTCTCGCAGTATAAGTATAAGTATATAAGTATAAGTCTCTTGACTCGTGTCGACTTATACACTCGCTCGACTTCGACTTCGACTTCGACTCCGACTTCGACTTCGACTCCGACTCTGACTTCGACTCCGACTTCGACTTCGACTCTGACTTCGACTTCGACTTCGACTCCGACTTCGACTTCGACTCCGACTCCGACTCCGACTTCGACTTCGACTCCGACTTTGACTTCGACTCCGACTTCGACTTCGACTTCGACTTCGACTTCGACTTCGACTTCGACTTTGACTTTGACTTTGAGAGAGAGACAGACAGAGAAACACGCGCACGCCGCTCGGCTTACAACTATAGCAAAAAGTGTCGTTACAACCTTTGGTCCTAATTTTTTCCGTCTAGCCCCCTTTCGCAACGCGTGATAAGGAACTTTGTTCCAATAAAGGAAATAATAATAAATACTTTTTTTGCACATAAACAGAAAATATATGAAACCCTGACTCTATAGGTTACAGTACCTGTCTTACAGGGGCCATTGGCTTTTTCAGTGAGGAATAAACGTATATTATTTCTTTTCTTTCATCCTCATTCATTTTCATATTTCATTCTAAAAAACATTTCTCCCAAGAAAATCCCTAAACGCACCATAATTAAGACCAACTTATTAAGCAAGATTGTATGTCAAAAACAGTTGTAACAACGATACAATTGTACTGAATATTTCATTGGGCTAGACCCAGGCAAAGTCCCTGAGGCGCAAAGGTCAACTGCTGTCCTTATCCTATTTCGAAAGGTCATTTGTCAAACGTCGAGACTGTTGAGCTACGAATGGCTATTGTGTTTGGAGTAAGTCGTATTTATTTTGTTGGGTATAAGGAGTATTATGGAGTGTGCGTTTCGTGGGGTAATGATCTGTACGTCTATTCTAGATGATGATGATGTGGATTATTAAAGCTGAATTTGTTCGCATTCACTTGTGCACCATAATATATCTTCCGCGCCGAAGACTGGTCTCAGTTGATATTGGCCGCCATGGCCAAAGTACGGTCTGGACTACTATTCCAATTATGAAAATTAACACATAAATGAGACTATTGCAATAGCTCATCGGGCACAATTTCAATTTTCAAACTGTCGAATGCATAATACTAATTATTTTATAAATTCAAAAGGAGTACACAGGCCGTTAGCAGATAGGTAGATAATAATTGAAACAGCCGGATAGGTTAAATACATCCTATATTAATTTAGGTAGGTCGTAGAACACGGCTAGGTTGTGGTAATATAAGGTCACTAGTCCCTGAGCACTCGCACACTTAGTATAGGAAGGGTACCGTCTTTGACAGCACGTGGCAGACGTCAGGGCCTGTTCAGCACAGCTCAGCAGTAGGCCTGACGGCCCTCGTAAGAGGACAGGTTGCGAGCGTCGGTAGCACGTGGAGTCCTGTCAGCTCAGGCTCCGCAGGTAGCTTGCTGCGTGGCTAGTGCACAGCACAGCCTATACGAAGAACCCTGGAAGGCGCGTTAGAGAGTGCATGTTAGATGCAGTGCGAGTAGCAGCAGGCTGCATGCGATGTGCCAGCTTCTTCCCCTTTTCAGCGACCAAGGTACGATATGGGGAAAGCAGAGTAGGCGGAAGCTTACCACATCGCAGCGGCCTACAGGCAGAAAGGATGCAGACAGTATGGCAGAATGACAGGCACAGAACATTAATACTCAAGAAGACAGGTGAAATAAGTGTGACACGAGGCATATAGAACACAAAGTTAAGAAGTGATCATAGCAGATTGCACACTAAATAGCTTAGAGCACACTGTTCATATTATAATAGTTAATATAATGCTGAACTCACCCTAGATTCGGGGCACATAGAATTAGAGGATTGACCGCACATAGATTGACCGCTAAATAGTATAGCCATAGACTACTTAGAGATATTAAATGACTATAGATAATAAACTTAAATTGGAAATGTCAGAATAATGTCAGTCAAGTAGTGTTGGGCTTGCACTTTAGAGATGCGCTTAACCACTTAGTGACATGTAGTTAGTCGACTAAGTGAAGCCACAACGTTACACCCCATGGGAAGACGTGAGTTTCGGTTTAAAGACATTTATTTCTCAAAAAAAAGAACGTTACAGTTCACTTAACATATTGAGAAAAGTAAGATTATGTATGTATAAATGCGAAAGTAAATCCTGTCTGTCTGTTTGTTACATTACACGCCTAAACCACTGAACCGGTCGATAAGAAAGACAGATTGATAATCTGGGACTTGGAGAAGTATAATTGTAATAAAACATGATGAAACAAACTATACACAAAAATGAGACATAGTTCCTCAGAGTAAAGTTTAAAATCTCTAGCTCTCATATTAGCAGCTGATGTGCTCTCCTATCTCGATGAATCACCCAGATTAATTAGTACAATCAACCAACTTAGCCTATCGCAGTCTATCTCTGGATATAGGCCCCTCAGCCACTTTTTTAGGTCGTTGGCCCATCTAGCTGGCGGGCGTCCCACACTACGCTTACGCCGATACGTGGTTTCTACTCCAGGAGTCGTCTGCTGGCTGTCTGATTGCCCCTAAAAAGCTTTTAAATCCTACTCTAGAAATTCGTACCTCAACGTTTCAGTAACATAGTGATGATGAAGAGTCTGGCTCAGTACGTCTCGCGGGCTTAGCTTAAATTTTAACTGAGCTATGTGTGTCCATAAATTACATCCAAATGCCTTTATTTCAACTTATTTATTACAAAATGCACTCATTTTCTAAATGTCTTTCATATAAATTTAAGGTTAAAAGGGTGCAACTTAGTATTATTTTGTTTGATAAGGTAAAAAAAAAACTCAGTTTTTTTTTAATGGTAATTTTTCGTTAAATGTTTTAGAGCTCGGTATTTTACACACCTTTAGTACCGTTTACCTGCCATAGCCACGGTAACTCAAACTTTATAATGGTTCATCGTTCTTACCTGTTTTGGGAGTATGCGACGACAAACTTTAACAAATAACGATGGTCTGGGGTTCATGGGCTCTTGCTGTATTTGTAGATATGAGTACCAACTTTTTTAACATTCAATTTTTTTTTTAACTCACTCAACAAATTCTCTTTGACAGCAAGAACACAAAAACATCGTCCATCTGCCAAACGTGTCAAACAAAAAAAATTACATCAGAAATAAAAATTAAAAAGTTTAATGGTGCCTCTAATCTTACACTGGCCCATATACACTTTCTCATCGGAAATACAATTTCACGTGGTATAAGTAGCTCACAGCAATTGCGTTGCACACTAGTACAACGCATTGCACTCAGCCTACCAGCAATCCACTGCTTAGCAGAACGGGTTTGATACTTAAGATCAACAGCCATAATATCAGCAGTTAAAACATCAACACCGTAAGACCAACGATTCAAAATCTCAACACTTCAGAATATCAGCAGCTTATTAGGTCAACAGTTCACCAGACCAAAGTTTAAAATCTCAACTTGGAAAGTATTCGCTGATAAATATATTAAATATGAATTTTCACAGTTTAGAGCAAAGAGATTTAATTTTGTTTTAAATTTGTTAATTTTCAAAAGGATGTTAAAAAACGTATATCGTCTTGACATGCACCAAGCAAACTGTCATCTGTCTTCAAAATGGCGACGCGCCGGTAATGAAACACACTTGCACTATTGTATACGGTACTAGTAGCGGGTTTGATACTTAAAATCAACAGCCATAATATCAGTAGTTAAAACATTAACACCGTAAGACCAACGATTCAAAATCTCAACACGTGGACGTTAAGTCATACGACCACGACGTTCTTAGGACGGACCATTATCGAGATATAAGCAAAAGAAAAAATAAATACAAGACTGTTTTTTGCACGTGAAGTCGAGATGTTGGTGTGAATTTTAGTTCGATTAAAAATTGTCTGAATTAGTCTGCTTTTGTATTTTACAATCAAAATTTTTGGTGAAAAATGTCAAATTCAGAATAGCAAAATTGCCATTTTCACTAAACTAAAAACTCAGTAAGTACTATCTTAGTGCTGTCAAACTAAAATATAGTTAAATTGTGTCAGTTTAGTCTATTTCAGAATGGGAAATCGTCGTTTGACAGGACTAAACTAAATTTTAGTGATTTTTAGTCTAGTTTAGAGGTATTTGTGACAAGAGAATCGGCACCAATGTTATACATGTTTTACTATATGTAAACATTATTTGACGAAGGGTGCTTACCTTTTATTTACTTTTTGGTCGGTCAGGTATAGGTAGGTACATATTTGAGTAATTACACAATATATTAAAATAAGTAAATAAATAACAAATGTAAATAAAAATCCTATTTAGTTATCTATTAATATATTGAAAAAAAAATTACATGTTTGTAATAAGAAGTTTTCTTAAATAATTGATAATTACTAAAACAGTAATACAAACTACGAAAACAATTTATAATAAAGCGATTCAAATCACGTTCTTTTATCATTTAAAACATTACGTACGTAAGTCAGCTACAAAAATTAACAAAACATATTGGTAATTTTCATACCCAATTAAATATTAATTTGTAATTATTTAAATTTATATGATAGATAAATAACTAATTAAAAAAAAAAGTTATTGTGTCCATTTCCTCTTTCTTCGATAAAACACTTTGTAAAGCTTCTTCAAATTTTTTATTATGTTATGATTATTATGATATAAGTTATGATTATTCAAAACATTTGAAATTTCACGGGTTTATGCTACTAGTACCGTATTCACCGTGTTTCATTACCGGCGCGTCGCCATTTTGAAGACAGATGACAGTTTGCTTGGTGCATGTCAAGACGATACAGGTTTTTTATCCTCCAGTATTTGTTAATTTTCAAAAGGATTTAGCCTTTTGAAAATTAACAAATTTAAAACAAAATTAAATCTCTTTGCTCTAAACTGTGAAAATTCATATTTAATATATTTATCAGCGAATACTTTCCAAGTTGAGATTTTAAACTTTGGTCTGGTGAACTGTTGACCTAATAAGCTGCTGATATTCTGAAGTGTTGAGATTTTGAATCGTTGGTCTTACGGTGTTGATGTTTTAACTGCTGATATTATGGCTGTTGATCTTAAGTATCAAACCCTAGCAGAACCGGGGTATACTCTGCTTTAAAAAACCTCAATCCTCAAAGTGGTCATCAATCTTTGGGTTTAAAAACATCTGAGCATCAGTCTACAGCTGTTTAAAATATACCCTGAAGAACAAAGCTATTCAATAATGGCGGAAACTCCAGGAGACGGTATTCGATCTATAAAAACTTCCCCGGCTTTTCGAATTACGAATTTTGAACTATACATGAAGCCAAATGTGTTTATCATGGCCTTTGGACTCTGCAGCTTCACTTCGGCACTAGTTTACCTCGCCTACATGAAATCCAAGTACGAATCGATGGGATATTACGTGGCTCAAGACCAAGTTGGTCAAGAGCACTTTGAGAGAAAGAAGTCGAAATGGGATTAAATTTATGTAACGTGTGTATTGTAATTTATTTTAAATAGATTTAAATAAATTAGATAAAAAGTAAAGCAGATAAGTGGATTTAATTTTATTTATCATTCAGCTGGAGAGGGAAACAATGTAAATCTGTACTAAACTTTTTAAAGAAAGTGTTAGAGCATTATTATTGCTCTAGGTCAATTGATTTATTTTGAATTAGTTTTTCTCACTTTTTTTCAAAGCACCTGAGAGTAATCATCTGATGTTATATTGGCTGATGAGCATAAGTTTGTTCATAATTACTGCAGTGAACAGAAAAAACATTGGAAAATGTTGAAAATCACAAAGTTTTGCAGGAGGAACTGTCAAGTGATGATCGAGGGACTTTGCAGCAAGTAACAACATTTAAAGATTTTATCTATTTCGGCTCGATATTTCAATTAACTCATGGTATTGTCAAAACTTAAGCGTTACATAGTTAATAGGCACCTGTCCCAACCTTCGCCGACGAGGAACCAACTAGCTATCAACGATTTTCTCACTCAAGAAACGTATAAAAGATTGTAGGTCTCTTGTAAGTAAAACAGAATGTATTATTAGTTGCGTTGCGCTGCCTGTTCACACCTCCAGCGAGTACTCGTTTGTCGCAGCGAGAAGAGCTATCAAAGAGAGTACTCAGTGACTCTCGCTTAGTGGGTAGAATACTCGCTGAAAGATTCACGATTGCTACTTAAGCATACCAGCAAGTAATCGCATGTATTTCTATGCGCTCCTTGCCGTCGTGCACTTGCTCCTCGTTGCTCGCCAACTCGTTTTTAGTTGCTAGCTCTAATCGCTTCTCTGTTAATCGCCAGCGATGGGACAGGTGCCTAAGGCTGGTAGTGGGGGTTGACTGGACTGTCCAGCGTGGGACGTTCAATAAGCATCGTCACTCATAGAGGCTATAATTTTTAGCCTGTCCCTTGCTGTCCTCTTCTAACGCGACGCCCTAAGCCGAGGTCCGAAACCCACAAGGGATGCCCTTACCGGTAGTCGCTTAGTGTTTAAGTTTTATGCCCTGGCAGGAGGCCTTAATTTATGTATTGAGGCACCAACAAGACACCGGACTGTCTTGCACGATATAATTTAGTATTAATTTTATAGATAACCGCGCTGCGTGGCCTTTCTTATTGTATCATGCAAAATACGCGAACGCTGGAAGCAAGCACACAGTTTATTATTTTATTTTACTACCGATAAAGCAGGCACTGGCGGACTAAAGGTGAGGTGGCAGGTGCAGTCTTCCCTTGGTTCTGGGCGGGCCCTAAAAACTCAGAAATACTTTTTAATCAAATCCTAAACAAGACCAAAATATGTTAAGTAATTGAAAGGCAGTTTGTAGTTGGAGACCCATATGCATGCTAAATATAAACGTAGGGTGCAAAAGCTGGGTACGCCCATGTGGACCCTCTTTAGTATAGAAGCTGTTATTGGCTTATAACAATAACTTTTGGTTTTTAAGGACTGTTAAAAGTCATAATTAGCTTAAATAGGATAAAGGTACATAATATTATAATCAGCTTACATCACTCATGTCATTTTCGTTATGGTATTACATAATTTCAAAACACTTTTTTTCGAGTCGTTTCAACATTTTATCCTATTTACATCATCATTTTAAGTGATGACTTGAGTAAAAATGCTTTTGATATTAAAGGTAACAAGATGACCTTCACTCACACCGTAGCGAAACAATCCTTCTCCGGTTTTATAGTGCGGCGGCTCCACATTTATAGTGTCCGCAATAAAACTTTCCGTCGAATAACGCACTGAAGCGTTATTTATGAAAGTAAATTGGTTTTTTTTGAGAGCGTTTTTTGACACCATAAAATTTTGATTTTATGGTGTCAAAACCTCGTTGCCATCATTTTCATGACGGCCGTCACTGCGGCCGTAACGTGACGGCCACCACTCTTGTAGGAAAACGTAGCTTAAGAAATCGATACGCCTCGCTACAGATAGTGCAATCCACGAAGACGCGCCCCACTCCGCTCCGCTCCGTACTAAAGTACAGCTTACAGTACAGTTATCGCGGAGTGGGGCGCGTCTTCGTGAATTGCACTATCTGTAGGGTAGCACTGGTATAGCAGCGAGTACTGGAAGTTTAATAACATTCAGATATCCACCTGACTGGTAAGACGTCACATTAGAAACTGAATTTAAAGTTATCGAACGGCTTTTTTTTACTCACTGACCACTATGACAGAATAAAAAAATACTTAAATTGTATATAATTTTGCCAGTTATTTTCAGATACTTAGAGGTTTTGTAATGATCGCCCATTGAAAGAGTCAGCGGTGTCACGATATCACTTAAAGTAGAACAAAGTACCTCTAAGATGAGCTATAAAAAATCCAATCCATCTTACGAATAATTTTACAACAACAACAAAGTTTTATACTTTCCCAGCACTTGTTCTGTTAACATTCTACAAGACTTTATAGCATGAGGTTGTGAGTAATATAATTTCCTTCATACGCCATACATTTTTGCGATAACAGCGAACATTCTCCAGTTCAACACATACGAGTACCATACTTGTAAACAATTTTACGAATCTTTGAATTGTTGGTCGAGGCGATGCAACAGGCTAGAGGGAAAGGAGGCTAATTTAATATTATACATTCTTTGAAAGACATGCAAAGCAGTTTGTTTAGATGTGCTTTCATCGATAGTCTGTCCTAAAAGTATTTAATGAAAATGTAAGCCCGAAATTCTATTTATAAATCACCGTATAGTGCTCATACGCACGAGCGACATGCGTTTACGAGAGAGGCAATACTGCAGCCGTCGACACGCGTCGCATGACGTCGACGGCTGCCTTGGATCCGTGTCGACGGCTGCAGTACTGCAGTTTACTGTTACTTGATGTTTTTCATTTGACAAGACAATTAGGATGATGACTAAAAATTTTTTTATAGTTCGTCATTGAAATTATAAAAAAATATTGGACACGTCTTTTTCTTTTTTTACTTAATCTAAAGAGTACGGCGATACATTGAGGTAAAATGTGCCATGACCTCATGAGTATGTAGATTTTGTACATACTAGCTAGTGACGGAGCGACCTCCATTCCCCAACCTAAAATGCGTTTTATCTAAGTAACTTTTTATTAATACAAAAAAATACGTGTCTAATATTTTTTTATTATCTGACTGACGGACTAATAATTTTTTTTTTTTTTTTACATCATCCGTATTGAAGATAATTTTATAAAATCAATAATTTCCATCGATAATTTTTCAATTACTATTTTAATCATGTTATTCTAACAATAATTGTTGGAAAAAGTGGTGAGATGTGAAGTTGAAACCTTGAAAATACAGATGAATGTGTCACTACTTTTCCTTTAGTGAGTGCAATGATTGCGTAAGTATTTAACCTGCACAGAGTTTGTTTGCATTTTCAACAAATACTTTTGGAACAGAGTCAGACATATACTCACGTTTTTCTCACGGTAGTCAATTATGTAAATATCTCACCGGGAATAGGTATTTAGGTAAAGTGAGGTGTCATTACTCGTGATGCTAGGATTGATACTATTTACCGCTCACTTCAAGCTCGCTTCTCCTTAGTTTTCACAGTGAGATTTTTACAGAATCGACAGGCTGGAGCCTCTAGTCATAGCCAGTTACACAGTCAACTGTCTTCTGGCCTTGTATTCTAGCCTGAATATTTTTCCTCATTTACCACATTAAGGTAATTTTTGATCTCATACAGGTGCTGATAAACTTGAGCATTCACTTGTAATGAGCATTCTAGCGAATGTTACATTACAGAAAAATAAACGGGAGCGTTTTAGCGAGCATTCTAGCGAAAGGACAGTAAATTTGCTTCGAGCTTTTTGCCGAGCCGAGCCATTCTGTCATTGTTCCGTTTCCATCTCCATATATAACATTTTTTTGACGAGCATTAACTAGAGCGTTTGCTAGAATGATCTTAAAAATGTTCGTAGCGATGTTTGGCTCTGTTCGTTGTTCAGTTCGACAAATTTAAAAAAGGCGAATGTTCGATGTTCTGTTACAAGTGAATGCACAAGTTTATCAGCACTTTTATATTATTATGGGGTATAAGCTCGCATCCTATTTAAAGCCATCGTTGCGCTCATATGTTACTTTTTGTTCGGTGAAGCTGAACGCGTGGTCGCGCCGACAGAGGTCGTTTTTCAACATTCCGAACAAAAAGTGACATAATTATGCAAATTACGATCGCGTATTCGCGCGGCGATTGCTTTTAAATAGGACGTCGCCTAAACCTACGAAAAATATCATACATAAAATAAAGCAGTGAGGTAAGAAAGAAATACCTATACTTGGTGTTACAAGAGTAAAAGTGAAATTTGTTTCGTTCTTTAATTTTTTATTGTTTTACTATTAGCATCGAAGCAACTAAAATTAAAATAAATATTCCTAAACAAAAGTTTTCTTGTACTGTAAAGTGGGTGGTCGATTTTCAAAACTCGCTCGCTACGGTGTTACAGGCACTCTGAAGGTGTCTATTGACGTGGACGATGAAAAATCACCGCACACTGCAAACGCTTTCATTAGCCCCGTACGTGAAACCGGGTAAAATATGATACCCCGATCTTAAGGGATAATCCACCGTCCTCGGCGAGAGAGTAATGCGATGTGAGGCGATGCGATATAAAGTTTTTAACTGGTACAAACAATTATTACAATTATAGTCCACCAGCTTGCGTGCACTCTGTAAAATGCTTGCTGTTGAAAATATAAAGCATCAACGAGTCTACTGTTATGAGACCAAAGTCCTTAGGACTAGACTAGATTAAGGATAAAGTCCTATAATCTTATCAAAGTCTCTCCAAAACATGGACCAAAGGACCAAGATCCAGATTTTGATGCTTCTCTATCTCCTCAAATTATTTTCTGAAGGTCTTCGATGACAGAAGGCGAGTCATGAAAATAAATAAAATCGCATAAAAAATTGCTTTGGCTATCGCCTTTCATAATTCCGCATCGCATCACATCGCATTTGACACCCACGTATGTCAATAGATTAATGTTCAAGAGTGTGAATATTAAAAAAAAGTTATAATGGTGCCCTCAAGTGCTTGATATTACACGCTAGTAATAAATCAGAAGCCTAATTGCTTAACTTCTATGGATATGGCTTTGAGTTTGGCAGGAATCCATTAATCCGTTCTGTAGTTAACATTGTGAAGGCATTAGGGCGATATTCGTATGACCTTGTTGGGTTGAATAGTTTTTGTAATTTTTTTTCAGTCTCAAAAGAATGTTATGTCATAGGTACAGCTAGGCATTTTAAGAGCGTGCATTCTGAAAGTGGGCAACGTCGCAAATAGATGTAAAATATTGATTATGAAATGCAATAATTAATATCGTAACACCGATTATTTAGTTTTAGATGTAAAAAAGTATTTGGAAACTTTCCGAATGCCTTTTTTTACACCTAAATCGGTTACAACATTAAATTCAGTGTTAATTGATCAAATCATATAGCGCGCTCTTCCGCGGCTTCTTGTGACACACTTCTGTCCCTTTTCACAAATTCACTCTCACAGATTTGTTATTTGTTTTTTTAATAAATCGCAATTCATTATTAATGTTCTAGTTCACTAGTTAACGATGTTTCATATTTTCATACAGTAATATTGCACAAATTAATCACGACAGGTCAATATTTGACAGCTGTTGCGACGTTGCCAACTTTTAGAATAAACACTCTTAGGCCTAGTATAACGAAAAATGTTGCGCCTTACCTAACCTAACAGTGATCAACTTATCTTGGGCTTTGAAGGTAGGTGGACTCCTTAATGATGAACAGCATTTGCGTAGGTACTGATGTGATTGGATAATTGTGAAAAAGATCTAAGAAAACATCTAGTTAGATTAGGCTAACCCAACCTTTGCGGAAGATTCTTACGTTCCTGCGACCCCTGGCGTAGGTGTGAGTTGGAACACCGGGGTGGTTTTTAGTCAGTAAGAGTCTGACAGGCCCTGGGGTGGGCGGAGGACATCCATGAGGATTTTCCAAACCAAAAAAAAAAAAAAAAAGGGCAACTCAACCTAACCTTACGTAACAGCGATCAACTGATTTTGTGTTTTGAAGAAACTCTTTAAAGATGAACAGCATTAACAAAAGCACTGCAGACCCACCGTACCCCAAAGTCAAATCATTTATTTTGAAATAGGCCCTTGCAAGGTACTTTTGAACGTCAATAACGACAAAAAATTTAATTGATTATAGTCGCCCCTTCCAAAAGGTAGTTTTCGTACGGAGAAGAATGGGCAAGAAACTCCACCGTTACTCTTTTAAAATGTTTTACAATATTTTGTATATTAGTTATATAATTATAAATGCGGAGACGACGCAACAAGAAAAAAAAATACTATACGACACTAGGTAAAAAGAATTTAATAAAAAGCAACAACAGATAAATTAATTACTTATGTGATAGATACATGGTTCTCACATATTTACAAACATTGTAAAAGTAGACGGTTTTCCTAAAATTTTACAATTATTAATTATCGTATTCGCACTTATCGCTTTTCATCGTTGAGGAGTTCGGTATTCCTACCTTCTCTCATCCGTTTATCTACCAAAGGCAAATTCGATTATGATAATACCGACCAGTAAATTCATTAATATATGTATGTACTAGCAGCGCCCTGCGGTTTCACCCACATAAGTCTCGATCCCGTGGGAATATCAGAATAAAAAATATCTTATGTGTTAATCCAAGTTACAAACAATCTGTTTGCCAAATTTCACCCAAATCTATTCACCAGTTTTTGCGTGAAAGAGTAACAAACATCCAAACATCCATCCATACTCATAAACTATCGCGCTTATAATATTAGTAGGACTAATGTATGTGTATGAATTTAATAAGTAATTCTGCCTCGTTGGGCAAAGTGATATCGGGTTTTTCCATCTGGAATTTCTCAGTAGCAGCCCGAAATCTGGATTTGTGCCTGGTTGATGGGAATAGGCTCGCCCCCTATTACATGGGACTCCAACATTACTGGCGAAATGTGAGCGTACTATAGGCACACCTCTGTCCAACCCTTTGAGGAAAACAGACGTAATGTTATTTTATTTAGATTAATTGGAATAAAAGGTCTCCTCTCCTACAGAGAAGCCACGAGCATTTATCACAACGCTATCTATTTTGAGCATATTAATTAACACTTAATTCCAGTCTAGACTAACAATATTACTTTACATTCGAACTAAATAATTAATTGAAAATTGGTCCACAGCATTGTCATACTGTTCCAGACTCAGGTTCATTTTGTATTCGATATTTTACTATTCATTTTATGTAAAGTCCCCGTCACGGGAAGCTATACATTTTGTAAATAAAGAACTTCTACTAAGTTAGTCTAGCATACTCTCACTGTTTAAATTGAACCAATTGAATTCAAAACCAACTCACCAAAGACCCAAAGCATAACTCTTCAGCATGAAACAAATTGACAAGAAATTATAATAATAACTTTTATTCTCAGCACCTTATTTCCCAACGGTGCATTGCTGAGAAGGATATAAAATAGGAAGTGCAAAACGAACACAAATTACCTTCGCATTGCATTGCAGGAAACATAAAAAATGTTTTAAGGCCACTTAGTCAGGATTTAGAAGTTTGTAAAAACTTTTTGGTTCAACAAGAGAGGTTTTAAAAATCTAGCAAGTCTTCTCAGCAAGATAAACTGAATATTTTGGTAACCAAATGGGGTAATTGTGTAATACGCATAAAATGGCAATCGATCGCAATGCCACCATCCACCACACATGCATTGCTTCATAGATATGAAAAAAGAGTCCACTCAAAACCATAAATAACGCAATGAACGTGATTTAACTGTCACAATGAAAAGCGTTGAGATCGATTGCCATTTTATGTATGTTACGCAATTAACCCGCTAAAGTTAAGGAGTCGCTTCTCAAGAACAAAAATATGGGTTCTAACCCTTCTAGTAATAATATGAAAACCAGGGACTTTCCCAGTGCACATCAGAGGCACATCTACTCATACAGAGAAGACAAGCATTGATCACCACACTTGCTCTTTGTGGATTAGTGATTTTAGACGTAGGTACAGCTGTAGGTCAGGATACTTCAAGAAGTTTAAGTTTATCTTGGACACAACTTAAGAAGAAGTAAGAAATAAGACTGGAAACTCACAATATTTGTTCAATTTCTGAGAAAAGTTCTAGAATATTTTTTATTCCCATGGCAGAAGTCTAAATCAATCAAAACCAAAATATTTTATTTTACATAAACCTACCTACATGTGCACATATGAACTGTCAGAAGCTAGGTGCACGGTTCCAATTGGTCGTTTCCTGTGGAGAAGAGCCGGCAAGAATCTCCACGGTTACTATTTTAAAAATTAATGGCTTTTAAAATGTTTCAAATTACAGTCTTAATAAGCGAACTATAAAGGTATGATTCCGAACCTGCACGCGGCAGTGCAGTCACAGCACTGCTGCCGCGTCACTACTGATGACGAAATCTATAGAAAATGTATGGGGATACATTTTCTATAGATTTATATGAGATTACATTCTGAGCACGGCAGCATGTCGCGGTAGCACTGCTGCGACAGCACTGCTGTGCGTCAGTATCGGTACTGCGGCGTTCATCACAGCTATAACTCGCGAAACA
The DNA here is from genome assembly GCA_916701695.1 of Agrochola macilenta. Lineage (NCBI taxonomy): Eukaryota > Metazoa > Arthropoda > Insecta > Lepidoptera > Noctuidae > Agrochola > Agrochola macilenta. Next base: position 8,822,443 of record OU753578.1, read on the forward strand.
ACAGTGAAACACCATGAACAGCAGGTGATCAAAATCAGCGCGGCTGGCACCGCGCAGCTTTGCCGTGGCGACTATGCCGCGGCAGCACTAATAATAAATAAAAACGTTTATTTCTGAATCACTTCCATATTTTTTAGAGACAATGTAAACTTATAAACTAGTGTTAGTAGGTATCTTTTATTCTAAGCTGCGTGACGCACGCCGATCCCGGGGAATGCCTACTTGACTGCGTGCAGTCGCATCCACCGACCCAAGATCGGTGAGTCCTACCTATTAGCCAACGGTCCAAGAATGGTGTTGGGCTGTCGCGAACACGGCGCAGCAGACTAATGCATGCAGCGGGGTTCGGAATCATACCATAAGGCTGCCTGTCCATTGAAGCGGAGCGAGGCAGCGGAGAGGAGAATGGTAGCGGAGTGGAGCGGAGTTGCGGACAGTGTCTGTCCATTGATGCGGTGCGAGGTAGCGGAGGGGAGTTACGGACTGTGCGTAGCGAGGTAGCGGAGCGTTGTTGCGGACTGTGCGGAGCTAGACCGAGTGCACGTATTTTTCCACATCGCCTCTCCAATTCCCCGCTCCGGTTCCCCGCTCCGCTTCTCCGCTCCGTTTCCCCGCTCCGCTTCACGGTTTTGTATGAATTTTTAAACTAGTTCGCAAATCCCTGTCCACTGAAGCGGAGCGGAGGTTTTATGCAATTCCATTTATTAATATTGGCACACCGCTACTCCGCTCCTCTTCTCTCCGCTCCAGTGGGCAGTAGCAGCCTTAAACAATGATACAGAAGAACCATAAAAGGTAATAAATTAATATAAATCCTTTTATATCAATCGGATAGTGCCTTTTCATGTAAACCGGTGACGAACAGAACTATCTAAAACATGTATTAGGATGACAGATACGGACATACCAACGCACGTGAACTGCCAATCAATAACGATACATATACAAACATACGTACATTCATCCATGCATTTTAGGTTACGGATACTGTGTGAAAATTCGGTAACGTTTAAATCCTACTACCAGGCATTTAAAGTAGCACTGCACCCTAATTGTGTAAAACACTTTTTTCACAATCCGAAGATTTTCGAAGGAAATTCTTAGGATTTTTTTTTCATATGTTTGAAAAATTCGTCTGCTCGGCAACATAAATAACGCAATGAATGTTGACGAATTGTCAAAATGAAAGACATCGCAATTGTAAGTGTGTTACCCAAATACTCCGCTGTTCATGTCACGTCATGTTTGTAGTATTTCAGTTAAATCAACATATTATATCCTAAACATACACGTAAAGAAAGAAAGAAAATACATTTATTTAGCACAGACTAAAGCACACAATATAATACAAAGCAGATAAAAATATTAAAATCAAATAAAATTGTAAAGTGCGATATAAGCAGGAAATTTTATGGGGAGTGTGCCTCAGGGCTGCGCCAAAAAGGCCCAGTTCAGCAAAAAAAACGTAGGGTTGTTGAACAATAAAAATCTTAGATTCCTTCATCTCCTTAACATTTCCTCTTCTGATTTTTTGGCAGCTTCTGAACAGACACGTTTTTCACGTCATTTCTTCAAACACTGCACACAACATTCTAAGCTGATTTTAATTCGTTTTATTTTTATTCAGCTAATGCTGTTAGTACTAAATAGTATGGTTTCAAATAGAAAAAAAAAAGGAAAAGGTATAAGTAGATTACCAGCGAAAATTTTAATTGATAAAAAAACAACCGAGTTTAAAACAAAAACTACTTCAATTTCGGAAGTCGGTGGCAAAAAACGAAAATTCAAAACCAAAGACACCGACTTCCGAAATAAAAGTTATTTTTCACTTTGTAGTGTTTTTTTTTTAAAGTCGGTTGTTTTTTGTTTTGTAAAAAGTTTTTATTCACTTTTTAGTTGTGGTACCTACCACAAACAAATTTGAATACCTGCTATGTAAATAGCAGTGACAGGAAGTTATCATCATACGAGTATCATCCACTTAAACAAAGTGGGAAAAAAAATCACTTACATACACGACGAACATATAACCTCCTCCTTTTTGAAAGTCGGTTAAAAATGGTAGTATGTATACTACAACCATCCACAAAATCATCTGGCCATTCGACACATTACCCTATTTTCCGACTTAACCAGCGACACAGGTACACAAAGGTGTATGAATGTTTGTGAATTATTCCTCTATCGATTCACGCAGCAAAATATTTGTCGTTTTGCAAATGCAATTTGCATCAGATTTGCCATGCATTGTATTGCATTGTTGTAAAAGCTATATGGAAAACGGTGCGAAATTATGTAAATGTGTTGTAGGGTGTTTTCAATTAGGTTCATAAGTGTTTAAAACGTCAACATATTCAAACATAAAACTATAGAGGCGTGGACAAAATTTACGGCGGCCAGGAGTGGGGCAGAATAGTCTACGAAAAAGGGTGCGGCTGGTCGAGCTTAGATGAAATGAAATTGTGAAATTGTTTATTCTGTAAATAGGATATTAGAATCACTTTTACACGACATATTAAAAAAAAAAATTTGGTGTCAAGGGACACCCGGATGGAACGAAGTTCCTCTTTCTATGAGAGAGAGAGAGAGACACAGACAGAGAAACACGCGCACGCCGCACGGCTTACAACTATGTATAGCAAAAAGTGTCGTTACAACTTTTGGTCTCGAAGTATAAGTATAAGTATATAAGTATAAGTCTCTTCACTCGTGTCGACTTATACGACTTCAACTCCGACTTCGACTTCGACTTCGACTCCGACTCCGACTCCGACTTCGACTTCGACTCAAACTCCGACTTCGACTTCACTTCGACTTCGACTTCGACTTCGACTTCGACTTCGACTCCGAGTCCGACTTCGACTTCGACTTCGACTCCGACTTCGACTTCGACTTCGACTTCGACTTCGACTTTGACTTTGACTTTGACTTTGAGAGAGAGACAGACAGAGAAACACGCGCACGCCGCTCGGCTTACAACTATAGCAAAAAGTGTCGTTACAACTTTTGGTCCAAATTTCTAGCCCCCTTTCGCAACGAGCGATAAGGAACTTCAGTTCCAAAAAAAAATGCTATATGAGTTCGACGTTTCCTATCTGACTACTCTGAGAAGAAAGGCCGAAACAAACTCAGAGGTCAAAGTCTTTTTTAAAGTCCAGACATAATCTTGGTCAGGCCATATGAGGACCATGTAGATTAGTGTCTGAAATGGTCGTTTGAGAAAAGAACCACACAGATTTGAGTGGACCTGTCCAGTCAGTGCAAGCATTTGTCAGTAATCGTGGAGCTCAACTCAGAATATAAGGAGCTCAACTCGACGAACAATACCAAAGAAAGGACATTTGGGTAGGCCGCATAAACTACTCAAACTGCCAACTGCTACTGACATCATCATCGTAATTTCTATCGCTCGAAATGCACCGACAAATTTAGGAGCAACTTGATATTATTATTAGGAGGAGCTCGTGGCTAAGTAACAACAGCCGCACTGGTCGATCCATCAGGTTAAGCTACGCTTGCCGGGGTTGGTCAGTGGATGGGTGACCATCTTTACATACCGAGAATCCTCCGTGCCTCGGAAAGCACGTTAAGCCGTTGGTCCCGGCTGTCATTCATGGATCTTTGACAGTCGTTACGAGTCGTCAGAAGCCCGAAAGTCTGACACCAGTCTTACCAAGGGATATTGTATTACCCAGTTACTGGGTTGTGGAGGTCAGATAGGCAGTCGCTCCATGTAAAATACTGGTATTCAGCTGCATCCGGTTAGACTGGAAGCCGACCACGACATTGTTGGGAAAAGGCTAGGCAGATTTTTTTGATATTATTATTTACTTTTTTCGCAAGGACTTATTTGGCGATGAATGTATCTATACGTATTATCACAACAATATTGTTTGAAAACTGTTTTTAGGTAACTCGCTCTGTGCAGCGAGTTACCTAAAAACAGTTTTTCAGTTTTTTTAACAGGCTTCTAGGAAATAAAAGGAAAAATCGCGACTGCAATCGTGCACAGAAAAATATGTTATAATCATAAATGTATTCGTTCTTTAAATATAGAATAACTTCCGCTACCAAAGAACAATGTACACGAATAAACCTCAGAGACCATTATGCAAATAAATCGATACAAAACTATTCGGAACATATCTCTCGATAATCGAATATCCTCGCTGCTTGAATTATAGAGCGGAGCGCGCAACTGCCAGTCGTAAATAACGAGTTAGCGCCGATTCGCTGAGACAACGATTGTTCTAATCGATTCCACTTCTCGATTATTCGAATGTTTGTTTCCGAGTCTTGTTGTGTGGTGCTGTTTATGAATGTATGGACTTGTGAATTACGTTTGAGTGTGTTTTGTCTAGAGTGCAGTTTGCGAACTTTGAGATGGTTGGCAGTAGTATTTTGTACCTTAGTATTTTGTACGTTAGTAATTTGTACCTTAGTATTTTGTACCTTAGTATTTTGTACTTTAGTATTTTGTACCTTAGTATATATTGTACCTTAGTATTTTGTACTTTAGTATTTTGTACCTTAGTATTTTGTACCTTAGTATTTTGTACCTTAGTATTTTGTACCTTAGTATTTTGTACCTTAGTATTTTGTACCTTAGTATTTTGTACCTTAGTATTTTGTACCTTAGTATTTTGTACCTTAGTATTTTGTACCTTAGTAATTTGTACCTTAGTATTTTGTACCTTAGTATTTTGTACTTTAGTATTTTGTACCTTAGTATATATTGTACCTTAGTATTTTGTACTTTAGTATTTTGTACCTTAGTATTTTGTACCTTAGTATTTTGTACCTTAGTATTTTGTACCTTAGTATTTTGTACCTTAGTATTTTGTACCTTAGTATTTTGTACCTTAGTATTTTGTACCTTAGTATTTTGTACCTTAGTATTTTGTACCTGACGAAATATATTTTCCTCTTCTTCTTCTTCTTGTTTGCTGTTTTTATCTGGCGTTATGGTGAAGGTCGCGGTAATCTGCTGAATGCGAGAAGCACACACAGGTAATTAGGCAACGCTTGAGGGAGACTTTTTTCCAGCCGTGGACGTCA